>OX244275.1:22310907-23622782 GCA_945867215.1 Epinotia demarniana | reverse complement strand
GTCTTCCAGCTCAGGACCTCTTAATGCGAGTGATAGCCTCCCTATCCATCACCCGCAGGTCCTCATCATGACGGAAGCATACGGCCAGCATAGGCCGCACGCCGCCTGCCAGGTCTTCGGCGACGTTGTGGGGGTGCGTTTGCGGCGCCTTCGCGCTCGCGCTCCGCCATCTCCTTTCGCGACATCACCGCGTCGCTGAACTCGACCACTGCCGTCCAGAACTCCTCGCTGCTGGCCATTTTGGCAACCAACGCCGGCAGTGACAGGTCACTCCCAACAGCCGCGGACAGGATAGCGCGGGGTTCCGCCCATGCAGGGCACTCCGAGCGCGTGTGTTCGGCCGTGTCCGCTGCCCTTCCTCCGCAATGGTGACATGCCACTGTCGGCTCCCTGCCCACCACCACACACAGGTACTTGCCAAAGCAGCCATGCCCAGTCAAGAGCTGCGCGAGATGGAAGGTTGGGGCACCGTGTTTCCGTTCGACCCACTGTTTCAGAACGGGCCGAACCGCCGCCACTAGTTCCCGACTTGCGCCCGGGACTGCAAGTCTCTCCGACCACTTATCAAAGAGAACATCGTGTGCCGCCTCCCGCCACTGCTGGACTTCTCGTGGATGGGGCCAGTTTTCCTCCTCCCTTGCTGCCAAAACCCGCCAGTATACCTCGGAAAGAACCTCGGCATCGAGGTCCCATGGCGGGCACCCAGCAAGGAGGCAAGCTCCGGCGTGCGAGACTGTGCGGTATGCCCGAGCCACCCTTAGCGCGATGACCCTCTGCGGGCGACGCAAAAAAGCGACGTTTCGGGGGCCCAAAGCGTCCGCCCATATTGGCGCCCCATAAAGCGCCATAGAGCGCACTACTCCAATGTATAGGCGACGGCATGCCCCTCCTGGCCCACCAAGATTGGGCAAGATCCGCCCCAAAGCTGCGGCCGCAGCCATCAACCTCGGAGCCAAGCGCCGGAAATGCTCCTCGAACTTCCACCTGCCGTCGAGGACAAGTCCCAGGTACTTCATCGTCGACCCGACGGCGATGGAAGTCCCTCCAACTATGATGGCCAGATCCCGCGGCGGCGCGTTGCGAGGCCTATGAAAGGCCAGGGCCTCTGATTTATGGAGGGCCACCTCCAGACCCAGCGCCCGGATTCGGTGAACCACATGCGCCACTCCCGCAGTGGCAAGGTATCCCACCTCCCGATATGTGCTACCACGGGCTAAAACGAGGGTGTCATCAGCGTAGCAGGTTACGCTGACCCCCCGCAATGTGGCCCCGCGCAGCACCCAGTCGTAACCGATGTTCCACAGGAGCGGCCCTAGAACCGAACCCTGTGGAACACCGCACGACATGGCTCTGTACTCCCATCCGTCCTTCGTCGGGTATGCTACTCTCCTCTCCGCGAAGTAATCGGCAACCACCGCTTGCAGGTACGCAGGAACACCGTGGTACCGTAAAGCCGCCTTTACAGTTTCCCAGGGCAGGGTGTTAAAGGCATTTGAAATGTCTAAGGACACAGCCATTACCACCCCGCCTTGAGATACTCCCTCTTCCGCGATGGCTCTTACGCGAGCAATTGCACCCAACGTCGAGCGGCCAGGGCGAAAACCATATTGCCACTCGCTCAGACCCCGCTCCATGGTTTCGACGAGACGGTTCGTGATCACGCGCTCAAATAGTTTACACGTCTCGTCGAGAAGCACGATGGGACGGTAAGCCGAAGGCTGGTCAGGCGGGCGCCCCTCCTTGCGCAGCAACACGAGTTTACCCGTTTTCCACCTCCGTGGGAACTTCCCTTGCGCCAGACACGCACTAAATAAAGCGCACACATCGCCACCCATTTCTTTCAGGGCCACGGCCAACGCGCGCCCCGGTATGCCGTCCAGCCCTGGGGCGGTCTTCTTGGATTGGAGTCTCAAGAGAGCAGCGCCGAATTCCGCGTCGGTTACCGGAGGCACATCTAACTCCGCCTCTGGTGCTTCATTGGCGGACATGGCCGGCGGCACAAACTGATCTCTCTCAGGGAAGAGAGTCCCCACAACCTGACCCAGGAGATCCGGCTGGAGACTGCTGGTCAGTGGGGGAGCCCATGGCCGGAGTTTCTGCCTCACGGCGCGATACGGCCTGCCCCACGGATCTCGGTCAAGCATCCCCAGCCATTCTTCCCAGGCAGCCTCCTTTGCTTGTGCAATGGCCGTCTGGAGGGCCTTACAGGCAGACCTGTATGCCTCATACAAGACATCCTCCTGGACCAGATTGCGAATCCGCCTTCTCCGGCTTCGAGTGTATCGGCGCCGAGCGGCCACGCAAGCGCGCCGCAGCTGCCGGAGCTCTGGGCGCCACCAGTATGCTCTGCGCCTTGGCGGAAATGGCTTCATCCTAGGCATAGCGGCATCGCACACCCGAGTTATGGCAGTAACAAGTCGTTCGGCCTCATGGTCGACCTGGTCCACCGACCCGGACCCCCAGGACTCGACTATGGCCGCCTCCCTGGCCAGCTGCCTGTCAAGGCGACTCAGGACCCACCGCGGGCCATCCCCAACAGAGGACCAGTTCCCTTCCTGCGCAGGCAGAGGGGCATTGGCGACGTCGAAGCGGATATACCGGTGGTCCGATAGAGTCTCCTCATTTACCTCCACCCTCCAATCCTGAACACGGCGGGCCAGGGCGTGGGACGCAAACGTGATGTCTACGATCGATTCGCCCTGTCGCCGCACGCAAGTGCTCTCCGATCCCCTGTTGATAATCGCCAACTCCAGGGACACCGCCCAGTCGAGCAGCACTTCTCCCCGCGCATTAGTTACTGGAGATCCCCACGCTGTTGATTTGGCGTTGAAATCGCCAGCAACAAGCACGGGGGCGGGGAGTACCCGTCCAATCAGAGCCCCGATTTCCACAAGCAGTTGCTCAAAGTCGGCGAGGCTCCGATTGGGCGAAAAATATACCCCAACAATGGTCATTCCGTCTAAGACCGCCAGAACATAGCCCCGACCCCTCACCGCCCCTTCTAAAATCGGGCAGCCGGCACTTGCAGGGGCTATAAGCGCCACTGACTCGTCGCGGTCGGCGACCCAGCCATCCCGAGTGGGTACGAAGTAGGGCTCCGAGACCACGGCCACCTTAATCTGCCACTCTGCCATTGTCTGGATCAATAGATCCTGAGCTCTGGTCGAGTGGTTTATGTTCGCCTGTAAAACCTTGAGTGCCATTATTGCACGACGTCCAT
Source organism: Epinotia demarniana (assembly GCA_945867215.1). Taxonomy (NCBI): domain Eukaryota; kingdom Metazoa; phylum Arthropoda; class Insecta; order Lepidoptera; family Tortricidae; genus Epinotia; species Epinotia demarniana. The sequence goes on along the minus strand of OX244275.1, from coordinate 23,619,562 downwards.
CAGATCCGCCTCTGGAGCCCGTTGCGAAGACTGAGAGGGGGCAGAGCCACCATCCCCTGTCTTGTTGCCAACAGCCCTCTTTCCCTTTTGGGAGTGCCCTCCGACGCAGCCTTTGGCACCAAGCGAATGTGCCGCAGGCTTGCCAGCCGCCGCGCAGATGGCGCAATTCGCTTCAGAAGCGGTGCACTCACGGGCCTTGTGGCCCGCTTTCCCACAGCGATAGCATAGGCCGCTGCGGTCCACATCACATGCACAATTGACTCCTACGTGGCCTGTCTCCAGACATCTGTAGCAGCGCAGTGGCCTGGCCTCGAGCAACTGAACTCGTGCCGAAACCCAGCCCACCTTTATGCGGCCAACCTCTACCACTCTCTTAGCCGCTACTACTGGGCAGCTGAGCCACATCGATCCCGAGCCTCTCTGGCCACGGGAGATCACGCCCGGTCTTATGGCCTCGGCGGCACAGCCCCCTTCCGCACATACAGCTGCTACGACTTCCTCTGCCCTTGAAGAGTCATCTAGGCCCGTGACTCGGATCTCCGCACACTTCACTGGACGGTGAACGTGAACCACATCAGCGCTGAGGGCCTGCCGGAGCTTTTCAGCAAGCGCATCTGCTGCTTTCTCCGGGTTTTCCGTGCCGGGAGGAATCTCCAGCATGCGGGCTCCAGTCGCCGTCGTACGGAAGCGTACTGAAGTTAAACCCACCTCCTCGAGCTTGATGCGGCTCCTGGCTTCAGCTAGCACTGTCTCATATTTAAGCCCTTTTTCGATGGCCTCTGGCTTCAAAGTGAGCGTAATCGCCGCTGTGCGTGGCGGGCGTAGTTTTTTCTTGCGTTTGGGCGGGGCTTTCTTCGAAACAGTACCCACCTTAGGTGTTCCACCCGCCATCTTGGCCGCCTTCTTAGCGTTCTTGCTAACCTTGGTGCTCCAGGTCTCTTGAGCGCTAGTGGACTCCACGGGCGAGGGCGCCGATCGCTGCAATGCAGCCTCCTTGGCAGCCAAGGTCTTTTTCTTGGCCCGCTTCTGCTTTGCTCTAGGCTTGTGGGGAGCTGCAGCAGAAGCTGCACCCGCCACTGACTCAAGGGGATTTGACGGGCCATTGTCACTAACATCGGGGTTAGAAACGGGCGCTGGACTCGCCACCATGTCGCATGCGGGTGCAGCGTCTGTGACGCTCAATTCTTGAGGAGGCCGAGGTCCAGCATTTTGATGACCTCGCCGGTTAGCGGCTAGCGAAGGCCGCCTTCCGGGTTCCGGTAGCAGCCGACATTCAATGCTTTCCAGGCGGGCATTTAACATCGTACTGAACTGCTCACGGTTAGCGCGCGACACCTCTTCAATGAGTTTCCGCATTTCTGGCTCTGTCGCCGCAGCAGGCTGGCCGCGCATTTGTGCTACCTCCTTTCTCAGCTCCGCCAGCTGCCACGATAGCTTTGTATTTGCCGATTCCAGGCGGGCAACTTCATCGGTCACAGTGAGAGACCTCATCTCCGTGAAGTTCTTCCTCACTGTGGCTATCACTCCCTTCAGGACTTTCACATAGGTGCCCTTCAGATTCCCTGACTTATCAACTACTTTTGTTGCAATTTCCAGGGCCTCCTCAACTTCAGCAGCAAGGGTGGCCGATGTTTGCGTCGGGACCTGCCCGTCACCCTGGGCTTGGCGGTTCAACCGGCGATCCTGGCTCTCATTTGCGGCCACCTCAACTGCCATATTGTACGCGTCCACTTCGTCCTCCAGTTGGAGCTGCTTCTCCAGGGCCCTCTCAGACGAGATCTCCGTCTGGCGCTTGAAGAACCCACCGTATTCATCTGTTGTGCGCGTCCTGCCCCTGCCCCGTTTTGATGCCGGCTTCAGGAAATGCCTGACACTCTCCAGGGTGGCTTCTCCTACTCTCAGGGCTTCTCCTTCACTTTCGGAGCCCGTGAGTGTGAGTTCATCTGCTGGCCGCTTCTCACCCTTCCTCCAGAACTTTCCAAATGTTGTTGGTGTTGGTGTTGGATATTCTGTAAACGTCCGCATGCTCATTACTGACGACTCGGAGTCCGATAGCCGTGTAAGAGGGTCCTCCACGTCCGACCGGGGCACTGGGGAGTCGACGGACGTCTCCCGTGCCCCCTCTGGATCTCTAAGTTTGAATGGGGTCAGGTGTGGGCGACCCCGCCCCCTGACCTTGGCTCTGCCTTTGCACGGTGGAGCAGCTTCATCAGCGGAGCATGGCCGCTGCCCCTCCTTGTCAGCCCCGCCATGCGGGTGGTCGGCGGGTGAGACGGTTTTTGCCGCATCCTGCGCCGGATCCACACGAGGCACTCTCTCCTCGTCCACGCGGGTCAGAATCACCCGGGGGACTTTCTCGAAACGAGTATCTCGCCCACCTTCCGGTACCAGCGCCAGCGCCAACGCTCGCTTCTCTTTTGGGGCCTCCCGCTCCACGCTCGCACACGCAGCCGCTGGTAAGGTCGCGTGCGAGGCCTGCTCCCCGGAGTGCTCAGTATTCTGCCCTCGCGGCAAGAAGCGGCCAGAGTTGTTGCGCGCTGGGCCGTCCGCTCGCGCTCTCGGCACGATCTGTAAGGCGGGCGCATTCAGGTCAATGCCCGCCTGATCCATGCTTGGGCTATCGCCCCCGCCCGGCACTGGTGAGCGTGCAAGGGCGGTACGGGGGCGGAAGACCTCTTTGTAGTTGATGTAGTCTGTGGTCTGGGTCAGATCGGGTCCATCGCCGTCGGCCCCACCGCCACCCCTCAGCCTCAAAATTCCTTCACGATCGGTGTCCGTTGTGAGATAGCCAGCGTCATGTTCACGGAGGCCGGCATCTGGCCGACCTACGAAGCAGTTTTTGCCCCCTCCGTATACGATGGGGCAGCCAGCCGCCGAGGCGGCTGGACGGGATTGATTACCCGCCCGGAGATAATCGAAACTGCTTATCATATTGGTGTTTCCACAATGCCTCCACATCGTCGTCTCTTTTTTCTGGGGTGAGCTCCCCCGCACGTTAGGGACTGGACTCCCTCCAGCCACGCATCCCATCGGCACGCTCCGCTCGACCTTGGGATTGGGGTGATTTATTATAGTGGTTTTCTTCCACGCGGCGCTACTCTCAGTGAGCAGCGCCCCCGGTCCGCTCAGTGCGGATTACGGGTTGCCCAGCAGGGGGCCGAAACTCAGCCAGCAGCCGCATGAAGGCGACCGCCAGACCCGCCGCGCCGCGAGCCTTGAAGGCCCGCCATCCCACGCCGCCCGAAGACGGCCACTAGCCCTAGGAAAAGGGGTACCAACAACGAAAGGTGCGTTCGCACCACCGCCAAAACGGCCGCATCCCTTGCCACCTCAGATGAGCTGAGGCATGCTGGGAGCGGCCAACCACGAAAACACGGCACTAAGGCCCACGCAGGAGAGAACTCGACTGCCCGTGACCGCGACTGGTAGTTAGCAGAGGGAAGGTAGCAAGCGCGCAACTGAGCGGCTATCTCCCCCCTCCCAGGGTGCACCACAAGGAGGTCTACCAGTCCCGCACCCCAACCTAACCTAACCTTTTTTTTTTTTTTTTTTTTTTTTTCGCGCTGGGAAAATGCGTTTATCCCCCCTAGCCTCAAGAGTCTAGGGAGGCGCATACCCCCCGGGCCCGGGGGAGGCCAAGGTGGGGGGTTATGTGGGGCTCTCTCCTCCCGCAACCCCCTCCGAGGTAGTCGGAGGGAGGGGAGGAGAACTACCCACTAAAAACCCAGCGGCGTTACCCTCACTGCCGTTGTAGGGGGACGCCATGGGGTCGCAAGCATTCTACCACGACGTCCCCCCGGCTGCCCCGGTATTACACCGGTGCACCCTCGCGCCGAAGGAGGGAAGGGTTGGCAACGCAACAACCCCTCCCCCAGACGTGTAGGGCCTTAAGTGTGGGTCCCCAACCCACAGGCCCTACTGTGGGAGTAGGCGGTTGATATATTGCAGCCGCCTCCTCCCCATCCGTCTGCGCCGGAGCGGATGCGCGTCAGCTCTTTCTTCACGCTCCCGCTCCGCTTGCTCTTTCTGCGACATTACTTCTTCCGCGAAGTTTGCCGCTGCCTCCCACGATCTCTCGCTGCTCAGCATACAGCTCACAACACTGTGCAGCGAGAGATCGTCCGTCCCCAGCGCCGCAACCAGTGCACTGCGCTCCACGACCCAGCTCTGACATTCCACCAGAGTGTGCTGGGCCGTATCGTCCTCCGCACCGCAGTGGTGGCAGACTGGGGTCTGCTCCCTCCTAATGTTGTGCAGGTAATGACCGAAGCAGCCATGCCCGGTCATTACCTGCACCAACCTGAACGTAAGGCTACCCGTTTTGCGGTCCAGCCAACCCTCTAAGGACGGGAGGATTGCCCCTATGGTTCGCGTGCCATAGGGGGAGTCCTCCAGCATTTCTTTCCAGCGGTCCCGCTCCCGCTGGACCGCCATCCGTCGCCTTTCGGCAACCTCTTGGGGAGCCAGGCGCTCCTCGCTCGTCCTGGCCTCTACCCGCTCTCTGTGACGCTCCGCCAGCAGCCTCGCGTCCAGCTCCCATGGCGGTGTTCCGGCTAGAGCGCACGCAGCCGCGAACGACACCGTCCGGAAGCATCGGCCCATTCTCTGGGTGATTACCCTCTGTGGTCTTCGGAGGAGAGCCCTCGTCCTCTCTGCCAGTCGGTCTGCCCATATCGGCGCCCCGTACAGTGCCATGCTACGCACCACGTTAGCAAAGAGACGCCGACATGGGGCCTTTGGGCCGCCTATATTTGGTAAGAGGCGGCCCAACGCAGCCGCGGTGCCGACGAGTCGGGGAGCTAGTTGTGAGAAATGCTCCCCGAAATCCCACTTGCGATCCAGGATTAGGCCCAAGTATTTGATATGGGCCTTGACCTGGACCACTTCACCCCCAACGGGGATCGTCTCGACGGCACGTAGCCGCCAACCTCTCCCTCCGAAGACCACTGCGTCCGTTTTTGCAAGTGCAACCCTGAGGCCCAGGAGACTGATCCGCCCAACAATCAGCTCCGTGGCCACCGTTACCCTTCTTAGGGTCTCCCTCAATTCTTTACCCCGCACGGCGACCATGGTGTCATCTGCATAGCAGATTGTCACCATGCGGGGGAGCTGTGCGCCGCGGATTGCCCAGTCGAAGCCGATGTTCCACAGTAGGGGTCCCAGCACCGACCCCTGCGGAACACCGCACTCCATCCGCCTCTCTAGACGACCACTGTTTCCGTCGTAGAGCACTACCCTTTCAGACAGGTAGTGCTCCACGATTGCCCTCAGATATGGAGGCACATTGTGGTAGCGGAGTGCCTCCTTAATTACCTCGTAAGGGAGGGAGCCAAAAGCGTTGGCAATATCCAGTGATACTGCAATGGCTCCCTCTCTTTTTTCCACTGCAAGGTCGCTGAACTTTTTCAGTGTGCCCACTGCGTCGATCGTGGACCGCCCCTCCCGGAACCCGAACTGTCTGTCACTAATGTTCGGGCCCGTGTCCTCCAGATGGCCCAAAATGCGGCGCGCTATAATGCGCTCGAGCATTTTGCCCACTTCATCCAGAAGGACGATAGGGCGGTACCCTGAAGGAGAGTCAGCAACCTAACCTAACCTAACCTAACCTAACCTAACCTAACCTAACCTAACCTAACCTAACCTAACCTAACCTAACCTAACCGGTTGGTCGCCAGCGGTCAAGCGGATCGGTCGAGCATCGCCACTGCTCCCGGTCTTCGACTCGCCACTTTTGCCGCCGATTTCGACGCCGCTTTCGCAGCCACTTTTGCCGCCGTTTTCGGCGCCACTTTTCACGCCGTTCGATATCGCCAATAAAATCGCCATTAGGAAAGTCGTTCCGTCGCCGTTAAAGTCGCCACTAGGGCCACGACGGCTCCGTTTTGTTAAGGGGTGCAGTGCAGTGCAAAGCAGAAGTGTCTTGGTTGAAAAGTGCAGTGAGCTGTCCAGGCACATCTGACTGGATATCCAGAGCACCGAAACTCAAAGGCGGGGGTTGTCGCCCTCTGTCCTGCACGCGGCGTAACATCGGTTCAGCGAGGAAGTCGCGCAGGACATCTGTATCACCCCGGCCCAGAAGGTCAGCCATCTCACCGGCATTTAAGTAGAACAACTTGTAAATCCAGCGCTTATTCGATGGTTGTGGGATAGAGCTAGCTTCCTTTGATAAAGTAGTAGTTACCATAAAGTGGGTCACAAACCAAAGTTCCGCTTTCTCCGTTTTACCGTTTTTCTTTGTTGTCGCCATTTTCCTCGCCGTTAGTACCGCCGCTTTCGCGGCCACAGTCCTCGCCAATACCCCAGCCTTTTTCATAGCCAATACCTTCGGCGTTAGTATCGCCTTTTTGTCAGCCAGTATCTTCGCCGTGAATACCGCCATTTTCCCAGCCAATATCCTCGCCGGTAATATCGCCAATTTCTCAGCCAATATCCTCGCCGGTAATATTGCCAATTTCTCAGCCACTTCAGATAGACGCCAATTACAGACACCACCATCGATCCGACGCCACTTAAGTAGACGCCAATCGCAGACGCCAATTGGAAACGCCAGCATCGATCCAACGCCACATAATTTAAGCAAAAAACTTCATTTGACAAATGCCAGACCCTGGAGACAATAATTAGTATTTAAGACTAGTTAGAGTCCGCGACTCTACATACATAAATATAAGAGTAGAATAAGAAGTTAAGACGCCGCTACTTGACACTAGCCGCCCTATACACGGCAACACCTTGGACAAACTAAGCTGAACAATGTTCGCAATGGGAATCAGAACACCGACCCAGAAACCAGAAGGGGAATCCTCGACCGAAAAAACCCCAGAAAAGACGGTGAGAAAGTCTATTGACAAGTGGGAGGCTGCCAAACTTGACACGACCCAAACGCTTATACCGGTTATAATCGAACCAAAGACGCAGGCAGGCCCTGCCGCCGTCGAAAAAGTGGCACCGTCTCAGGACAAGACCGCACCCTCAACACATCGGGTTGCCACACCATCAACGAGAACCTACCAAAGCAAAGTTACGGAAGCCAGAGCCTGTCTTGAGAAGGGGAAGAACAGCATCAACAGTGCGAGAAACGTTCGGACAGATATCAAACAGGACGTGATAGAAGCTTTAAATAGACTCTACCAAATTGTGAAGGAGCTTGAATCCGCGCCCAAAAAAGGGAAAGAAAAAGAAGGGCAAGAGACCCTCAAAAGGACAGCAGCCGAAAAAGCGGCTACGGAAATAACTCCTGAAACCAGCGCAAACTCGGACAAGATCCTAAATAAAATGGACGCGCACACAAAGATGCTGGAAGAGAACCACAGGAAGATGGACGAAATGAAGACGATGCTAGAAGAGCAACAAGCAGCCCTACATAAGTTGGCCTCCACAGCAACATACGCAAGCATAGCAGCGTCTACAAACCAAAGACAGAAACCACAGACGCTACACTCAGTTGTTATCACCTCCCAAAATGAAACGGAATCCGGTGAAGAGGTATTCAACAAAGTAAGAGAAGCGGTGGACGCAAAAGAAGGGTGGATAGATGTCCAGAGGGTCAGGAAGGCCCGAGACCGTAAAATTATTATGGGCTTTGGAACCAAGGCAGAAAGGGAAAAGGCAAGGGAAAAACTCGGAAGAGAAGGATTCGGCCTCAATGTCGAGGAAGTAAAAAACAAAGATCCGTTACTGTTCCTGAGAAGCGTCCTGAGCATCCACACGGACGAAGATGTCCTAAAGGCACTGAGAAACCAGAACCGGGGGATCTTCCTCGGCCTCAATGCTGGCGACGACAGAGTGGAACTAAAATATCGAAGGAAAACAAGAAACCCCCATACAAACCACGTAATCCTAAGTGTGTCTCCTGCGATTTGGCAAAGAGCATTAGAAATAGGAAGCCTCCACATAGACCTACAACGCGTAAAAGTTGAAGATCAATCCCCGTTGGTACAATGCACCCGCTGTCTCGGCTTTGGGCATGGCAAACGATTCTGCCCTGAATCTGCCGACCTATGCAGCCACTGTGGAGGACCCCATCTAAAGGCGGAATGCACTGAGTGGCTGACCGCCGCCCCGCCGAAGTGCCGGAACTGTGTAAAGGCAGGTCAAAACGCAACAGCACACAACGCCTTTAGCCAAGAATGCCAAACACGACGCAGATGGGATGACCTCGCCAGATCGGCTGTAGCATATTGCTAAGGTGGACCAGGGCGAACAATCTAGATACCAAATAGTACAAACGAATCTTCAGCGCAAAAGACTGGCTACCGAAGAGCTGTTCATTACAGCCGAACAGCGCAAAATAAAAGTTGCACTACTGCAGGAGCCATATGTTGGGGGGACCAGAGTGATGAAGAGCTACAAAGGAACGCGCATCTTCCAGAACACCAGTGTGGGGGAAGGGACAATCAAAGCGGCTATAGCTGTCTTTGACGACGACATCAAAATAACCCAATACCCAAAACTCACCACAAACAACATCGCTGTGGTGGGAATCAGAACCAATGACCTGGAAATAGCACTGGTTTCATATTACTTTGAACCCGACCAGCCTGTAGAACCCTATCTAGAACATCTCCAAAAGGTAGAGAACCAAATTAGCTCAAAGAGATGGATAGCTGGAGGAGACGCAAATGCGAAAAGCTCTTGGTGGGGAAGCCCCGTAAATGATCACAGAGGAGAAGCTATATCTGGAGCATTCGAGGAGCTAAATCTGAACATCCTCAATACAGGGAAAATCCCCACATTTGACACCATCAGAGGGGGCAAGCGCTACAGTAGCTACATTGATGTGACAACCTGCTCCACAAACATTCTAGACCAGGTGGCAAACTGGAAAGTGGAAGAAGGATTGACAAGCTCGGACCACAACAGCATCCTGTTCAGCATAACAATCAAGAAACCAACCGGCATAAAAATTGAAAGAACAACACGATTATTCAACACCAAAAAAGCAGATTGGCCCCAATTTACAGAAACACTAAATAGACTACAAATAGACAATAAAATAACAATATCGGAAATTGAAAAAATCAGCTCTGTAGAAGAACTAGAAAAAGTGGTGAACAAACTCACATCAGTCCTAAATGATACCTGCGTAAAATCTATGCCAAAAAAGAAAAACAGAGAGAGACTTACAATGCCGTGGTGGACCGAGAAACTCAACGCACTAAAGAAAGAAGTTGCTACCAGAAAGAACAGAATCCGATGCGCCGCACCCATTCGAAGACAAAAGGTTGTGCAGGAGTATCTAGATAAGAAAAAAGAGTATGATACCGAAGCAGCTAAAGCCCAAATAGACAGCTGGAAAGACTTCTGTAAAAAACAGGACAAGGAAGGGGTCTGGGAGGGAATATACCGCGTCATAGGGAGAACGGCACAGAGAACTGAAGACCAACTGCTGGAAGTAAACGGCCAGCCACTAGACGAAAAGGAGTCAGTTAAGCTGCTGGCAGAAACGTTCTACCCAAAGGACACCGCTGCAACCGACAGTGTTCACCATCGCGAAATAAGACTGAGAAGCGAGAAAGTGAATGACGAAGAACAAAATGATCCTTGTGAACCGCCATTCACAAAATCGGAACTCAAATGGGCAAGCGAGTCCTTCAACCCAAAAAAGGCCCCGGGAGTAGACGGTTTTACCGCAGACATTTGCCGCCATGCAATAGAAAACAACCAAGAAGTATACCGGGCACTTATGAGTAAATGCCTGGAGCTTCACCACTTTCCAAAGGCATGGAAGGAAGCTGTAGTCATAGTCTTAAGAAAACCGGGGAAAAGCGACTACGCAACACCTAAATCTTACCGACCGATTGGACTTTTGCCCATTATGGGGAAAATCTACGAAAAAATGCTAGTAGCCCGACTAAAACACCATTTGATACCGAGAACAAGTACCCGCCAGTACGGGTTCATGCCGCAGCGCAGTACTGAAGACTCTCTCTACACACTCATGCAGTACATCCGCAATAAACTAGACCAAAAGAAGATAGTTACCCTGATATCGTTAGATATAGAGGGCGCCTTCGATAGTGCGTGGTGGCCAGCAATAAAGACTCGACTAGCCGAGGAAAACTGTCCAATAGGCCTGAGAAGAACACTGGACAGCTACTTAAGAGACAGACGAGTAACTGTAAGGTACGCAGGCGAAAAACACAGCCTCGAAACGAGCAAAGGCTGCGTCCAAGGGTCCATTGCGGGCCCTATCCTGTGGAACCTTTTGCTAGATCCGCTCTTTAAAGGTCTGGATGAAAGAGGAGACTACTGCCAAGCGTTCGCCGACGACGTGGTGCTCGTCTTCGATGGCGAAACGGCAATGGAAATCGAGGGACGCGCCAATACTGCCCTGGAGTATGTTCGAGAATGGGGTACGCGTAACAAATTAAAATTTGCACCACACAAGACTTGTGCAATGGTGGTAACGCGGAAAATGAAATACGACACCCCACGACTCAGCATGGGAGGGACTCCAATTGCAATGGCTAAGGAAATCAAAATGTTGGGAGTCACCATCGACGAAAAGTTAACATTCAACGCCCACGTCGCGAATGTCTGCAGAAAAGCCATAGGGATATACAAACAATTAGCAAGATGCGCGAAAACCAGCTGGGGACTCCATCCAGAGGTACTTCGAATAATATACACGGCAACAATAGAGCCTATCATCCTGTACGCTGCCAGTGTTTGGGCACCCGCGGTTGATAAATTGGGCATCATTAATCAACTGGGTGTTGTTCAACGAGGAATAGCGCAAAAACTGTGTAAGGCGTACCGTACCGTCTCCCTTAACTCAGCATTGGTACTTACAGGGATACTCCCACTTGATCTCCGAATCAAGGAGGCTGCCCAATTATACACGGCGAAGAAGGGAGCGCCCCTGCAAATGCTAGGGGACCGGGAGGTGGAACGAATGGCCTCCACACTCACAAGCCCACACCCCGCAGAGCGCAAAGAAATTGAAATTAAACGGCTAATAGACCGAGAACAACTCAGCGGAAATAGCGAATACGATATCCGTATATTCACCGACGGAAGTAAGATAGAGGGTGGAGTGGGTGCAGCAATATCCGTTTGGAATAGTGCAACAGAAACCGTAGCCCACAAACTCAGCTTATCAAAATACTGCACAGTGTACCAAGCCGAGCTCTTAGCCCTGTGCAGGGCAACAAAAGTGATAAAGAAGCACACAGCAAAAACGTTTGGAATATACAGCGACTCCATGGCAGCCCTTCAAACCATTCAAAACTACGGATGCCTCCACCCCTTGGCCGTAGAAACGAGGGAGAACATTGAAGCCGCATTTATTCAAGGCAAAACTGTAGCTTTGCACTGGATAAAAGCTCACGCCGGGCTGGACGGGAACGAAAGAGCGGATGGTTTGGCAAAGGATGCCGCAACAAACTTAAAAAGGAAAGCTGATTACGATCGATGCCCGATTTCATATATAAAAAGAAACATCCGTGCCGAAACGCTGGCTGAATGGAACAAACGATACATCAACAGTGAAACCGCGTCCATAACGAAAATGTTTTACCCGAATGCAGTGGCGGCGTACAGAATTGTTAGAAAGTACGAAACAACAAACATCAGAACACAAATAATGACGGGGCACGGCGGATTCTCCGAGTACTTGAGTCGCTTCAGATGCAAGGAGAGCCCATCGTGTATATGCGACCCACAAGTGGAGGAAACAGTGCCACATATGTTGTTCGAATGCCCACAAAACGATCGCATAAGATTCGACTTCGAACAGACCATAGAAGAGAAATTGACAAGTCAGAATATACACAAAGTCATGAGTGGCAAAAATCGAAACTTATTGTTAAATTATTGTGAAACAGTAGCAGATAGAGTAATAAAAAGGAACAAAACGTAGTAAGAAAAAATGCTTTCCAAATATCATAAGAATATTTCGGTAAAGTATTAAAATGTTGGGTCAAAACTGTGAAAGATATAATAGGCTGTTATAATTAACAATAAGATTTAATAGCATGAAAACAGAAATTGATTGTATATTATAATACGAACAAGGGAAATTGTAATTGTATGTAAACAAATTAGAAAATAAGAAATGAAATGTAATACCAGTCGTTTGGACACATGATCAAAAGGTTGATTGAATTTCATGTCAAGTTATTAAAAATAAAAACCGATGTGTTATCCCCGACCCTATCCCAAGTCTAAAAGAACAGGAAATGTTAGTTAGTAAGAATAGATGGGCAACCCACCCATAACGTATAAAAGGAGATGAATGTAAGAAAGACAAAGTATGGGGAATGGAAGTGCGAGAAGCATACGAGTGAGAAATTGAATGATTGTGGAAGATTAAGCGCCGAAAAATAGCTCCAATCATGTTGGAGGACATTGTAAAAAAAAACAAAAAAAAAAAAAAAAAAAAAAAAAAAAAAAAAAAAAAAAAAAAAAACCTAACCTAACCTAACCTAACCTTTTTTTTGTAGAAATGCATTACACATACCCCCCGGCCCGGGGAAGGCCACCTAACCTGTGGGAACCTAACCTAACCGAACACTACACCACAAAAAAAAAATAACAGAAACGGAAGCCTTAATGCTCTTATTCTAAGTTAATATCCAGAGAATTGATTAATAAATTTATTTTTCGTGTTACTTGCGTTGTTTTTGAGAAACGTGACGCGTAAGGCGTTATCTCGCTCGTTCCTTCGTGTTATATTCCGTTCTGATTTTCCGATTTTATTTAATAGATTATAATATATGTCGATGCGCTAACAATCATTCTCCTAGCATTATTCCCGGTAAAGCCCCTAAAGGAGCCCGGGGTCCGCTTTGATACCTAATCCCAAGATTTGGCATAGGCACGAAAGCGACTGCCATCTGACCTTCCAACCCGGATGGAAAACTAGACCTTATTTATTGGGATAAGACCGATTTCTTCACGATGTTTTCCTGCACCGAAAAGCTATCGGTAAATATTCCGCACATAAGTTCCGAAAAACTCGTTGGTACGAGCCGGGATTCGAGATCACGACCGACGCGCGAACAATATTAAAAAAAAAAAAAAAAAAACTGAAATACGTAATATCACTAATATGTGTTATCTATAGGTAAATTGGTAAGTAACATTCCTTTAGTTTTTTCCCAAAGTATAATTACTTTAGAATAATACTAAAGGAAGATCATAAGTGTGGTGTTTTGGACAAGTAGTTTGTGTTAAGTGGTTGTTTATGGCGACGGATACACTTGATTTGATACGATTGTGAAGCGAGCAGTAGAGACTCATAATTATATTGCATGATAATTGTTAAGGTCTCAAAAGGATATATAATATTGGTCATAAATCGATAGAAAGTATATTGTTAATATTAGTTGAGACCGTGAAAAAGATGGGACTTTATTATTCATAGGGACGCTTACGAACAATACTACAAAATAATGATCTATGAAAATGGGTGGCGGAGAGGCTAAAATTTTCTTCATAACTCAATCGACAGTGGGTAAATTTTGTTTTGTTGAATTCAATCAATTCATTTTCAATGTATCAGAAGGCCTTGAAAGGCACGAGATCTGTGATGTTTTTTCAAGTAACGTCTCCCTTGCTTTTTACCATTTTTTTGGGGCTGACTTTTACGTAACTCAACCTAACCCATCCTTTATTTTGGATTAGGTTAGCCTCTGTTGGGTTAGATTTGGTTAGGTGATAGGTCTTATGTGAAAATGAGATAAGTAAAACAACCATTTTAGAAAATATATATATATCTTATAACAAAGAATTTCAATCTAATAAAAACGTGGACGACATGGTGCTGCTGGGGCCATCAATTAACTCAATAAGGCAGCTTTTGAAGATGTGTAAGGGGTACGCTGAACAGCATGAGTCTCAGATATAACGCGGTAAAAGGTGAGCTTGTCGTGTCAAGGCACGCAAGTACAACATTAAAACTGTTCCCGAAATCATGCTGCGTGGAGTATCCTTAGAAGTAGTAGATAAGGTGAAATATCTGGGTCATATGCTTACGGCTAACCTGAGCGATGACCTTGACCTAGAGAGAGAGAGAAAAGCGATGGCAGTAAGAGGCAATATGCTTGCCCGCAGATTTGCACGTTGTAGTAACGAAGTCAAATTGACGCTTTTCAAAGCCTACTGTCAGACGTTCTACACGTGCGGTCTGTGGGTGAGCTTTACACAAAAGGCATATAACGCATTGCGCGTTCAGTACAACAACAACCTTAGAATGCTGTTGAGGCTGCCGAGGCATTGCAGTGCATCGGGAATGTTCGCGGAGGCGAGAGCGGGTGACTTTTTTGCCATTAGGCGAAAAAGAGTTGGGTCACTGCTTAGGCGGGTGCGCGGCAGCAACAACAGCTTTCTAAGGGTGTTGGCCGAGCGCCTCAACTGTCCGCTCACAAGGTATTGGGTGGAGGTGGTAATTGGCAGGGCCAAGTAGAGAAACTTGCTTGGCACTGCGAAGGGCTATATCCTCAATCTCCATATGCTTTTTCTTTTTCTAATTTTTCTTTTTGTTTTTATTTTATCTTTGTAAGTTGTTTTTGTATGCCTTAGCTTATTATATTCCTAACATAGTTCTTAAGGTCCTCTGTACTAACAAAATATGGATTAATGGTCTGAAATAAACGATTTTTAATTTATTTATTTATTTTAAAACATGTTTAACAGAATTATTTACAGATGTAATTTGTAGTTATTTAGTGTCTATACGCCCCTCTTTAAACAGTGTACTATTACTGCCTGTGGAAAAGCAAGGCGATCAGTGAGAGTACGAGCGCTATGACGGGGTTGGCAAGTGTCACGAACGAGCCGTTGCAGAGGTCGCGGTGGCGCGCGGCGGGGCCCAGGCACGCCGCGTGCGCCATGAGGTGCGGCAGCTGGCTCTGCTCGTACAGCCCCGTAAACAGCGCCTGCGCCGGCCCGCGCGCGAACACCGCCACGTCATCGCCACCGTGCGTCTCCGACTCCAGTAGCACTTCAGCGTGCGTCCTCCAAGCAACCGCTTCTGAAAATTAAAAACAACATGTTATATCCAGGTAAAACCAGTGATTGTTTATGTAAAAAAAAATATCTTACGGAAGTTGTTGTCAATGGTGACGTCGGCACGCTTGCCGTCGACGTGGTTGCGGTAGCCGGGCCCGTTGGTGTAGGAGAGCGTCATGTAGGGTACGTCGTCGTCGCCGAGGTCGTCGGACACGCCGAGGATGTTGTTGCCACGGCGCGAGTAGCCGTTGTAGGCCATGACGTGCGAGTGGTCGGCCGTGAGCACGAGCAGCGAGCTGGCGGCGGGCAGAAGTGCGTCGGCGCGCTCCACGGCGTCAGCCAACGCCAGCGTCTCGTCAAGCGCCAGGTGCGGTTGGTTGTCGTGATGTGCATGGTCAATGCGTCCACCCTCCACAAACAAGAAAAATCCCTTTGGGTTTTTCGATAGGACGCGAATGGCTGCTTCCGTCATCTCGGCGAGCGTGGGCTCGTCGTTGCCCGCCTCGCGTGCCTCCGCCGCGTACTGCATGTGACCATCCTCGAAAAGTCCCAGTAGGTAGTCGGGTGGATTGGCGATGGCATCCAGCAGCCCGCCGCGGTTCCAGGTATACGCGTGCGAGTGACCGGCCGCCGCGCGCTGCGCTCGCCATTCTTCCACCAAGTCGCGTCCGTCCCAGCGCCAGCCCGGCTGGTTCTCCTCATCATTGGTCGTGTTCGGCCGGAAGTTCCGACGCCCGCCACCTAGAATTACCTGCGGCAGAATGAATTTTTGTAATGAGTTCAATTGTTATTCAAATATTATTGTCTTATTAATTATTTTGTGAATTTATTTATCTGCTGTTGTCATCAACTAATTTTAGTGTTTTCATATATACTTTTTATTTTTGTATTACTTACTGACCTAGTTATGCAAATCACCAATGTTTGCATGCCGTAATGACGGGTGACGTATCTTTATTAATTAGTTGTACGAGTAATGAATATTGCAATAACCAATTAAAAGACATATTTACAAAAACTCAAAAATGGCTTGATCGAGTTCAACCGGTACAAAAGCAATCACTCCAAATGACGCTAAAAATAAAAGATACGTCTATAGAGGAAGTAATGGAATTTACAACGCTGTCCCGAATTATATACGCTCTTAGTATGCTTAAAGTAAATAAGTACAAACTTTAAAACGGCTTTGTCAGCATATTACGCGTCTGTGAATTCCTGGCTTAAATACGGTATAAAACTGTGGGGTGACAGCACAGAGGTACACCAACTTTTTATCCTACAGAAAAAATGTATTACGTATTTTTACCTGACCAACATGTGATTACATAATAGCTGCTGTGCTCACTTTATAAGGCATAAAATTCAAACGCTGGCATGTATGTATATTATGGAAGCGGCTGGGTTTGTCAGAAATAACGCAAACTTATTGCCCTTATAAAAAATCACTTCAAATAGACGGAACAAAATTCAGTTCCATTTATCAATTTCAAAATTAGTTATGTACAGAAACGGGCCCTATTGTAGATGCGTTAAAATAGCAAACAAGCTACAACAACAACTTTTACTAGGAACAAACAAAGAAATTGAAAGTAATTTAAATAAACTACTTCAAGGGAAATGCTACTATACGAGTACCATTGAAGAATATTTAAATGACGATGCTTTGCCAAATTGGAATCAATATGACATCCATCAAAACCATTTAAACTATATTATTTAATTTTATTATTGATATCATTCAGCATGTATAATGATGAATTGTATAATTAAGAAATAAGTAATGCCACATTAATCCCATTTAATTGAGATTTACATTATTTACTATAATTAATTCTGCAGGGTATTCTCAAATAATGTTACAACAAGTTTAGTAAGGTAAATGTTTTTATTACGAACGTTTGGCTGGAATTAAATGAATGCATGCTATTAGATTATGGCATATGTTTAACGGACCACCAGATATAGTAAAATATAACGCCAAAAAAATACTTTTTACTGCCAAAAAGACTAAATGATCACCAAAATTTTATCTCCATTTTAATGTGAAATGTAACCCATATTATAACGTCTTACTACCCTATTAAAGAAAATGCTATCCAAATAAATCATTGCTAATCCAAAAATAGTTAAGTGATCACCAAATTTTTATCTCCTATTAATGTGAAATAATAACCCAAATAATAACATCTTACTATCCTATTTAAAAAAACGCTATCCTAAAAAATCATTGCTAACCCAAAAATAGTAAGTGATCACCAAAATTGTATCTCCTATTAATATGAAAACATAACCCAAATTATAACATCTTACTATCCTATTAAAGAAAATGATATCGTAATAAATCGTTGCTAAATTAGAAATAGTAAAATAATTTCCTAAATTCGACGCATCCCCTCTTTCGTTTCTAGGACTCAGTCTCCCGCCGTCCGCCCGGGCTCCCGCCAGAAATTCCAGCTTCTGGCTCCGCGAACTTTTATATATGTCGGCGGCCGATCGTAAAATCCGCCAGATCATGAAATTCCTAGGCATATCGTGAAACGCCGCCCTTTCATGATTTGGCTGAGTGACATACGCCATATCGTTCAAAATTCACCATTTAACGATTTGCCTATAGACGTTTAGGCCGATCATGAACTTCCTAGGCATATCATGAAACGCCGGCATTTCATGATTTGGCTAAGCCAGTGACGTTTAGGCTGATCATGAAATTCCTAGGCATATCATGAAACGCCGCCATATCGTTCAATACTCACCATTATACGTAAGTAGGGTGTCCAAAATTGAAGTAGATAATGAAAAAATAAGGAGTGCGGACTGATAATCTCTAGCGAGTAGACGCCACCCCGCTGCGCGGGGTGTCTATTTCTGGTTCGAGGGGCACAAGTGAACCCTAACCTAACCGACCTAAGACAAAGTTCGCTTATGACAAGCCATTTTTGTCCGCCCTGATTATTGACTCCCAATAAACACGGCCGCCATCGCATACGCAGCGCCACCAGTGGCCAGGAAAGAAACTATTTTACAATGTGCCCGGTATAGAGCTAGGAATATCGACAAATGCGTTGCTCTAATCGATCTGCCGTATTGTTTATCAGGCACATCGTGATAAGCCTGGCCAACTTTTAGGCATATCATGAAATGGCAGCGTTTTACGATATGCCTAGGAATTTCGTGATCTGGCGGATTTTACGATCGGCCGACGACATATATACTCCAGGGGTAGGACAGACAAGTCCACGTGGAAGTAGCGTGTGCTGATTCGGGCTTTGGTATCACTTGTTTTGGCATCATTATACTTTATTTGGTAATACTCATATATTTTATGGCAATCATAGTGGGTTATTTAGGTAGAAGTATTGTATTAATTTGGTCGCAAAGATTTGGTGATCATTTAGTCAATTTGGTGTTCGAATAAATTTTAATGTGCACTTTTTATTAAAACAGGTAGTACTATTGTAATGGTAGAATTATTATTTTTGGTGTTCAGTATATTTTTTTGGTAAAAGATCTTAGGGTATCAAAGCATTTTTTGGTGTTCATTATATTTGATGCCTTAGATTATATTGCTGTGCCCTAGCAGGGTTCATGTGTTGGATTCGAATGTATTGATAAGACCTTTGTTAACAACATGATGCAATAAATAAATAAATAAATAATCCGGTAGAATTATGACGTACCTACCTAATATTATTATGTTACCATCTTTAATACTAATGTTACATCATAATTCATGCAAATAAATTATATCTGAATCTGGATGCTACTAATGTAACTTCGTCAAATAGTATGTGTGGTACTTCCGACATTGAACAAATTCGTTCGTGACACTCCCATGATTCGCGGGCGACGGGGGACGAAGGACAGCGGGGCTGGTATGAAGTGTCCGGGAGGTCAGTCTGTCAGTCAGGAGCGTCAGTCGGCAGCCGTTGCAGTTGGCGGTAACATGTGTATGAACACGGCCGCACGTAACAAAACGCACACGAGACTGCTACGCAACGATGAGTCCGCCGATTGGCTTTTGCCTATCGGCGGAAGTGCAATAACTTTTTATTGCACTTAGTACTATGGGTGATAGGCGACGATAAATATACTTATACAGATATATATATGTATTTTTTGGTTTTATTTATTTATTTATTCCATACAATTTCACAGCATTACAGTAACACCAAAGCACTTTGAAACAAAACAAATGTAGATATATATACACAAAAGAAACAAACTATGATTATAATAACACAGAAGACGGTCGTGCATCCATCTTCTTGCAGAACGTCAAACATTCATCACACACATCTATCCATCGGCTAGCAAATATATCACAATTTGGTGCCGTTTCAAGCAACGAGTTCATGAAGTGCAAGGCTCGAATAAGCGGGGACTTTCTGCGAGACAACGTTCGCGCTGCCGGCGCCGCTAGTAATGTTGACAACGAGGTCGAAAATTATATCTAGAGGGCGAGGGAACATACAGGCGCACCAACTGAGCTACTAATCCGGGACAGTCTATCTTATCTTATCTTATCTTATCTAGATGAGGGCCCTTTCGGATGCACTTCGACCCAGTGGGATATTTTGTGCATTTGCCCTCTCCTTATGTCTACTCCCAACTTCGCTCCATCATTTCCACATAGCGGATGATGCAGCTCAGCGGAAGTACCTTGAATTCCTTTGGTTGCGGATAACCGTTACCGAAGTAATTCATTCTTTGTCTGGCCAGGGCATGACATTCACACAATAAGTGTTCCATAGTCTCATCCTCCTCGCCACACATTCTACAGTCTAAACTGTCCGATAGTCCCATCTTGGCCAAGAGATCCTTGACCCCGAAGTGATCTGTGAACACCCCAGATATGATTCTGAGCTGCTTCCTACTGGATTTCCAGAGTTTGTTAGTCCAGCCCGAGTCCACTCCTTCTATGAAGAGCTTAGAGTGCCTTAAGCCCGCCTCATTCCTCCACTCATGTTGGTGTTTGGTTTTGGCGTGGGCTTTAAAGGCCGAAGTTATGGTTCCCTGCGAGAGTCCCACACATGGTTCTGGACCTACAAAGTGATTTGTAGACCCCCCTCTTGCAAGTTCATCCGCTCTTTCGTTGCCGATGAAGCCCTCGTGCCCTGTCTATCCAAACTAGTTGCACCTTATTATGCTTTCCAAGCTTGTTCAGTGCCTGGACGCCGTTATAGACTAGTCTAGATTCCACTTTCGGCGCCGTAAGTGCTTTAAGGGCCGCTTGACTGTCACTGAGTATATAGATGGTCTGCCCTCTGGTTTGCCTGTCTATATTCTCCTGTGCACAGGCAATTATAGCGTATGTCTCCGCCTGGAAGACGGTTGCCAAACTACCCGTGCTTACACTACTACTGTAGTCATTCGCATAAATGCCTGCTCCCGTACCGGATCCCATTTTTGATCCGTCCGTGTACCATATACTGTCCTCGATACCAGACCTAGGCGGTTCTAGACCTTCGGCCCATTCAGCCCTGGATGGAACTTTTGTTGTGTAGTTCCTATGGAATACAAACTTGGGTAGCATTTTGTCACTTCCCATGCTTGTTATTCTGTCTAAGAAACCATCAGTCTCCATGTTTGTGTGTTTAGTCTTTGGTTTGTTGTCGCTCCACAGTCCAAGAGTTCTTAATCTGTAGAGCGATTTCCGCGCCTCTGACTTAATCACCAAGTGAAGTGGCGGTAGGTCCAGTAGGACTTCTAGCGCCGCTGTAGGCGTGGTACGAAACGCCCCTGTTATAGCCATGCAAGCCGATCTCTGCACCTTCATCAGAGCCTCTCTGCATGTGCTCATTGCACGGGACAGTCTAAATCACCACGCAAAATTCTACCAGCTAAGGACAGAAGACCGAAGTTTCGCCTCACCTCTAGTGAATTTAAACCTAAAACGCCTAGCAACATTTTTGTAGGGTACAGAAATGGGTGGTAACCGTACATTTTTTTATATAGAAAACGCAAGAATACTTTTTGTACCTTTTCCAGAAGCAAGATATATGTTGTCTCATGAGGATTCCACACAACAGCGGCCGATTCAAGCTTGCTTCTGACAAGAGCGGTATACAGGAATTTTATTGTTCTGGCATCAACAAAGTCCCTAGCATTCCGAATGACGAACCCTAATCTCCTGCAACAATGAGCATAGCATTGATTGATGATTTCCATGAGCATATCAACTCTTTGGCTCTTAAAGTCAGAGAGTTGATATGCTCATGGAAATTAAGGTTTATGTCTAAAATAACGCCTAAATCCCGAATGGAATCGACCCGGGTAATTGCCTCAGAATCTAGGTAGTAATTGTTATACAGCGGATTTCGGGCCCTGCTAAAAGTTACGTGCGCACACTTAGCAACATTGAAAAGAACATTGAACGGACCTAATATTGAACCCTGGCTGACTCCAGAACGCGTCAGGTATGTATTTGATACAAAGCAACCGTGCTGCACGTACTGCTGCCTGTCGCGTAGACAGATAAATACATAGGTACATAAATACATAGAAATCGTCCATGACTCATAAACTCATAACCAAGTATTTGTGCTCAACACACAAAGAACTTACCCTTACTTACCAGAACTCGAACCCGCCGGGACGTGCAGCTTCGTAGGCAGTGTGCGTATTGCTAACTAGGCTAAACGGCCGTTAAAAATATAAATTACTTACATTAATCAACTAATCATTTATTCTTAATGATTACTCGGTATCACAACAAGTATATTGTTAGGGATATCCGCAGACGGGTGGCCCTGGCCCTCTAGTCGCATAATAACCATTGTAATTATATCGATTGTCATACAACGTTACGCATAAAGTTGATGCTCATATTTTTTTTGCCATAAAATATACTATGGCATAATTGTTCCCTGTCATTATTAAACGGAGTCATAATTGGTTTAACCATAATGTAGAATGTCATACATTTATATAGTCATAATATTGATAGTTATAATTATTTTTAGTAATAATTGTACATGTCATACATTTATCAAGCTATCACATTGATGATAGTGAAATTTGAGATTTGATCAAAAAATAATACAAAGGGTGGCAGTCAAATAAACTTTTCTCTGAAATCAACCAATGCCAAGATAGTGCCTTGCCTTGCCTACGTGAAATCATGAACTTTACACACAAGTTCATGATTTCACGTAGGCAATAGGGAACTGGGACTTAGTGGCAAAACCGACTCGAATCGAGGATAGGTCAGAACCATAGGAGTGTAACTGTAAATTGCCAAGCTATAATAATTATATTGTTGCCTTAGCAGTTGATTGAAAGACTAACCTGGAACTGGTTGCCAGGCTCCGAGTTGATGAGTTGGTCGGCGATGTCAGGGCACATGGCGGGGTCCTCTCCAACCAAGCGCACGTCGCCGTCGTTCTCCCAGTTACGGTCCGCGCTGTTGGCGTACGCGCCGGCCGGGGACGCGTGCGTTATGCGTGTTGTCGTCACGATGCCTGCGACAAATATTATTATTTAAAAATCGTATGCCAACCAAACAATTTCCATCATATGCAATAGTAGGAGTCTGGAAACCTATACGGAAAAGGGATGCTCATAGTATATTATCGATAGATCCATGAGTTCTTCAATAAGTTGTTGCAGGAAGAGGGTATCCCCTATGAATGGTGAGATATCTTACTTGTGCCCATTTTTAAATATTATATAATATTATATAAAATAAAGGGGATGTACAAGAATGTAACAACTGTAGAGGAATGAAGCTCATGTCACATAGTAGGAAAGTGTGGGAGAAAGTGATAGAGAGACGGATTTGAGATGAGAGTGAAATAAAACAAAACCAATTCGGATTCATGCCGGGCAGGGGTACAACAGACGCTATATTCGCACTTCGTTAACTATGCGAGAAATACAGATATGCGCCAAAAAACCAACACATGGTGTTTGTTGACCTCGAGAAGTCTTACGACCGAGTTCCTCTTGAGGTTTTGTGGTGGGCCCTAAAAATGAAAAGTGTACCAGTGAAATATGTAGGGCTGATTCGGTCTATGTATGATAGGTGTAATATTAGACACGCGTCCGGTCGGCGGCTGGCATCACCGATAACTTCAGCGTCACAGTGGGCTTACGAGTACACCAGGGCTCGGCGTTAAGCCTCTTCCTGCTTATAATGGACGTTCTGTCGTCGGGCATCCAGTAGGAGGCGCCCTGGTGTATGCGCATCGCTGATAATATTGTCCTCGTCGGTGAAGATGGACTCGAGATTAAGAGAAGACTAGAGTAGTGGCGGCAAAATTTGGAGAATGTAACCTTGAAAATCAGCAGATCAAAAACTGAACACCATGTTTTGCGATTTCGGCGGTCTCTCCAATTTTACGCCCATAAAGCTCGATGGCGTAACGCTGCCGGTCTGCTCCGATTTTCGATACCTCAGGTCTCTGATACAATGTAAGGGCGATATTGACCGTGACGTTAGAAACCGAATCAGCGCAGCATGGATGAAATGGCGACAGGTTACGGGAACAATCTGCGACGACCGAATGCCCCTTCACCTGAAGGGCAAAATTTACAAGACCATTATAAGACATGTCGTCATGTATGGAGCGGAATGTTAGGCCGCAAAGATGACGGATGAAACGAGATTGCATGTTACGGAGATGAGAATGTTGGTATGGATGTGTGGTGTGACGGGATTGGATAGTATAAGGAATGAGTAAATAAGGGGAAGCCTAAAAGTAGCGCCGATAACTGAAAAGCTATGAAGGATAACTGAAAAATTATAATATGCAATGATTTTTCTCTATGTTTCGCCACCTCGCACACAAATAGCTACAATCAGCATGCAGCATTCATCACAAAGAAAAAAATAAACATAAATAACCATTTAAAGATAAATTCTGATTCGAATAATAATCCAAAATAACTACTTTTTCAGAATAAACTAAAATTTAAAATCAATGATTCATCACATGTAAGATAATCAAATCAACAATAATTTTTGGAATTGAATATAAATTAAAATTGGAAATAAATAATTGATTTAAAATGACCAAATTATAAAGATTGCAATAAAAATCTTGTGACGTATAGTATGCTTTGGCAACCAAAAATCATGCAATTTTCCTTTGTACGGTCTCAAATCATTTAAATTCAATACATCTGCGGGTAATTTATTGTACATTTCTGGTGTCATTCCAAAAATTATTTTTGACAGTAACGCTGTTTTACACGATATGTGGTTTATCTTGTGCCTTTGCCGATGGCTATGAAACTTGGAAAACTGTCCCATATTATGCTTCACATACAACGCAATCGCGTATATATAGAGACACGGTAAGGTTAAAATCTGCAACTTCATAAATTGAGGTGTAGGCCTCAATTTTTATGTGGTATGAAAACTCTGCATTCACTGCATGCTGATCGCAAGCATTTTTTTGAGCTCTAAACACTAATTCCCTGTCAGTATAATTAATTAACCCCATAATATTACCCCGTATCTCAGCGTGGATGTTACATAAACATAAGCGTGAAATGCAGTCACAACGGCTGATTGACTTACAACTTTTCGCAGATTATAAAAAGCGGCCAAGTCGGACCACGCACAACGAAGGGTTCCGTGCCTATTAAAAAGGTCGTATCGTTACTGATATCTTATGGCACTTACGCCCTTTTCTTTAAGCAAGGCAGTTTTTAAAAAATATCTCGATAACCTGTTAACTGATCTTGTTCAAAACAATTTTCGTTGAAAGAAATTAATAAGCCCTATGTCCGTATTTTTTTAGTAATCTAAATACTATAATATGTAGCGTCTAACAAAATACTTATCCTTCAAATTTCCTTCAAATACACTTTATAGTTTTCGAGTAAAATGCCTGTGACATACAGACAGACAGAGGTTCCATTTTTTGCCATTTGGCTACGGAACCCTAATAAAGCGTATGAATATGTATTTAACCTTTGCACACACCTTTACACATTTACATGATTGTGCCACGTTAGCTTATAAAAGTCGTTACGTCAGTTTCATCGATAATTTGATCTTTGTAAGTTACTTTTAAATTTAATACTAGCTGTTTTCTTTGTTCTAAATTCATAACTTTAGTCTTGCTTAAAGTTATCGTCAAGTTGTTTTTATTTAACCATTCAATGATTAACCCTATAGTTTTGTTAATGTGTGCTTCATATACATGTTGATCTTCGCCTGAAAAATTCACAGTACTGTCATCGGCAAATAGGACCTTGGATTGGTCCATGGTGTCGGTGATGGTATACGGAAGACCATTTATGTAAATAAGAAAAAGTAGAGGTCCCAAACGCTTCCTTGAGGTATGCATATCTTTCTTAGATCTGAGCTAAATGTTATTTATGTTTTGGTCCTAATAGAAATGTTGCTAATTTGTCCGACTTGCTCTCGACCTACCAGATAAGATTTTAGTGCGTTGTAGGCATTACCACGCACTCCATAGTTATATAGTTTTGTCAGCATGATACCATCATCAACAAAATCAAAAGCATTTGTTAGATCCATGCAAAGCGTAGGAACAGGTATTGTACAGGCAAGCGTACATGTTTATTCGCGCTCAATCAGCAACGTAGCATGCGTGCTGAGAAGTGCACAATTTATCGTTTACAATTAATAAACTGTTCATAATACGTGAGAGCGGAAACGCCGCACTCACGTAAAGATGTTGTATATATTAGCTAAGCATTAGACAATAAATTCAGTTTTCAGTTACCATCATAGCTAGTTTCGAAGTAGTTGCTTCATTCAGAATCCCTGCTCGAAACTTTCTATATCATTGTTAAGGGTTCGCCCTTACATTTTGTTCCTTCGAACCGGATCCATCACTGGACACAGTGATGGATCCAGTATCATAGTGTGCGGTCGGGAGTATCAATATCAGCATCACAGTACGCGTTTGGTTGTGTCCAGCAGTATCAGTATCAGTAAAATCGCGAAACTATCATATCAGTGAACGGCAGCAGCAGCAGTTCATCTGGGTATCATCGAGCATCGGGAGCAGGCGCGGTGCAGAGTCAAGTATCAAGCAGCATCATAGTGAACGGCAGCAGCAGCAGTTCATCGGGGTATCATCGAGCATCGGGAGCAGGCACGGTGCAGAGTTAAGTATCAAGCAACATCATAGTGAACGGCAGCAGCAGCAGTTCATCGGGGTATCATCGAGCATCGGGAGCAGGCACGGTGCAGAGTTAAGTATCAAGCAACATCATAGTGAACGGCAGCAGCAGCAGTTCATCGGGGTATCATCGAGCATCGGGAGCAGGCACGGTGCAGAGTTAAGTATCAAGCAACATCATAGTGAACGGCAACAGCAGCAGTTCATTGGGGTATCATCGAGCATCGGGAGCAGGCGTGGTGCAGAGTCTAGTATCAAGCAGCATCAAGTAAGATCCAACCAATATCTTACGTACCTACGTTACGGTTATCATATACCACGATTATCATGGAGGCTTTACGATTGAGTGTAATTAACAATTTGCCCAACGTATCATTTAGAGAACAATCAATGCCGTCTATATCAAATATCAAGTTGGCGGATATATCAAAATATTGGGAGTTAGAGGATATCACTACAGTATCTAACGTTATGACTCCGCAAGAACAGTTTTGCGAGGGTTTTCTATCAAAGAACAACGAGCCGTTTGGAAGATGGCGCCTATGTGGTGGGAATACTTATGAAGACGGGGTTCGAGCAAAACCTCGGGTTATCAACGCCTAAGGCCTTGGTACAGCTTGAGCAAGTGGAAAATAAATTGCAGAAGAAGCCACAACTAGGCGAGCACACCAGCAATTCGTCAAAGAGTGTGAAGGTCTAGGTCATATGCGGAGAGCAGTGTCAGCAGCAGAGCTGTCGGTTTTATCAAGGAAGATTATCAAAATATGTGCTTGGACGGATTCTTTGGACGTTTTGGGAGGGCTGAAAGGAGACATTGCAAGATGGAAACAGTTTGTAGACAACAGGGTACAACAAATCACGAGCCTGATAGAGCCTGCAAACTGGTATCATGTACGTTCCGAGGACAATGCCACGGATTGTGCGACGCGAGGGCCGACATGGCTTATGCAGTTTAGGCACGAAAGTGTCGGTCCTACGTGCTACGAAATTCCACAGTTAGAAGTAAAAAAACACATAACCATGTGTCAGGAAGTCACTTTAATCACGAGTTGTCTAGACAGGCACGGGACAATCACACAGGTTTGCGCACGATAGCATGGATATCACGTTTCATAACACAGGCGCGTAGTAAACAAAACGTAAAATATGCGAGTTACCTGACGTCGGCTGAATTGAACAATGCTTATGACATGATTATTAGATTCATTCAGTAAGATTATTTTAAGGAAGAAATAGCATGTATCAAAAGAATAGGACATGAGCAGCGCTAGCAAAATTATCATCAGTCTTAATCCTTTCATTGATAAGAAAGGGTTGTTAAGAGTTGGAGGTCGGTTAGCTAGCGCAAGTATATCAGAGGCAGCCAAACATGCCATCATTTTGCTGAGTCATGAGCGGCTGATGCAGCTTATTATAGAACAAGGACGCAGGTCTACATTACACAGTCGTTGCCGCCTTACGTTTTCGTATTTGAGAAAGAAATATTGGATCATCAGGGGCATGTGCACGGTTAAACGAGTGTTAAGAAAGTGCATCAGATGCAAAGCGAGCGATCAAATAGCCGCAGCAGTAACAACAGGCTGTGGCATCACGTACTGGTGGCGCAGCACCGGACCGCGACAGCGGCGCCGGGAGACACCCCGGGCAGAGGTACCAACGACCAGCGCAAGTGACAGTGCAGTGAAAGTGAAAAAGGGCAATATACTTAGTGACAAGTGAAAAAAGAGGGACCGTTCCCTCGACAAAATCGCGGATCATCCAGTTCAATGGACACTATGCACTATCTACATATTTAGGTCGGCAACTATACGCTTAGCGTAGCGAATAATATTTTTAGAATTTAACAATTAGACACTTGTAAATATAAATGCCTAATATCAAACCTTGTCTGCACTATACATTAATTTCGCAAATTGTTGTTAGTATTAGTTGGTTATATTTGTATTAGTAAGTATCAGAATCAATGCACCTCTCAGGACACCGGCCTAACTTGTCTTCTTTTCTGGAGTGCCAGGATGTACAGGCAAGCGTACATGTTTAATCGCGCTCAATCAGCAAAGTAGCATGCGTGCTGAGAAGTACACAATTTATCGATGACAATTAATAAACTGTTCATAATACGTGAGGGCGGAAACGCCGCACTCACGTAAAGCTGTTGTATATATTAGCTAAGCATTAGACAATAAATCCAGTTATCAGTTATCATCATAGCTAGTTTCGAAGTAGTTGTTTCATTCAGAATCCCTGCTCGGAACTTTCTATATCATTGTTAAGGGTTCGCCCTTACAGGTATTTTCTTGTCTAGTTGTGTCATTTTATCTTACTGAGTAAATCGTAAATTGCCATATTTATCGATTTGATTTCGATGCAACCATAAAACTTTATCATCTTCCTGTGACTGCAGATCCACCTGCCCTTTTATTTTTTGTTTATGTCAATAAATCCAAGTTTTTTACCCGACTGCCCGAAGGAGAGGAGGGTTATGTTTTTCGAGTACATGTATGTATGTATGTAAGTATGTATGTATGCGGCATATTCTTTGGCACGCCATGCAGCCTAAAACGTTTGACGGATTTCGACATACGAGTATAAGGTGTCGCTGGATTCCTCTTAATTGTGGGAGTGACATAGGGTTTTTGAAAAATCTTTTGAATTCACTTTAACTGAATGGAAGGCGGATTTTGTTGGGAAGGCTGTTTAATGAGGGCCAGAGGAATGTTGTTACCGGCGCTGCGTCCGTCGGCGAGCGCCCAGGCGGCGATGGACTGCAAGTGCGTGGCGGTGTCGGTGGATGCGGCGCAGCCGGAGCGCGGCACCTGCGCCGTCACGCCCAGCGTGCCGTAGTTGTTCTTCACGCCACACAGGTACGCCGTGGCCGTGCACGCCGAGTCTGGGATCTGCTTGTCCACGCAGTACGTCTGGAACATTCACATGAAGGTAAGCACAAAATGATATCAAACCGAATAAAAATAAAGTAGTTTGGGGATACTTTCCATTTTGGGTGGGCGCGTTGTTGTGTTTTATAAGTGCTGTTTTTTACATAGTTTAAAACTTAGATCCTTGTTAGAATCGTGTTAAGACTGTTTGTTTTCTGAAATAACTTTGTGCATGAAATAAGTCTTTAGGAGTCTGAAGGCTCAACTTAATATCATACAAAAGTATGATAAAAACTAGAACATAACAACAGTAAACAACACAACAACATAACAGAAGTATTATACGTATATACTGAGATCTCCCGACTGTTAGTTATTTTATGTTATTTTATTATTATCTGGGGTACCATACCATCCTTTACTGGAACCATTTCGTCGCATTTTCAGGCTCCTATTTGAGAACCTCTGGATAAGACCAGAACCCAGAAATTTTCGTCATCCAGTAAGCTATAATCACATACTTAAAATTCAAAATTTCAAGTCTGTAGGTCATTTAGTTCCGAAGTTACTGTTATATATGTACTTGCATGTGTGAGTGCGCTCCGTTACAATAAACCAGTGTTAAACTAGCTCGCTTGTTTGATGGTCGTGTACCCTCCCGTAGCGCCCCTAACCGTATATCTAACACGTGGCGACGTCCGGACTCGCGTTTCTTTTAACAATGGCCACGGGAGTATGGTTCGGTGTTATTTCGACTTTCGACCACACTTCACATGAGTGGAACAGCTACAAATCGCGATTAAATCAGTGGTTTATCGCCAACGACGTCAACGAGCAGACCGACAAGTCGGCGGTCAAGCGAAGGGCGATTTTGTTAAGCGCACTGAGCGAAGGGACATTCAAGTTAGCTAGTGACCTGGCCTTACTTAACAAGGTAGAAGAGTTGGAATACACTCGGATAACAGGACTCCTCGACGATCATTTTACAACGAAACGATTCGGGTTCGCGGAGAAATCTACCTTTTATTCAGCTACGCAGCGGCCAGGTGAAGGTCACTCACAGTGGGCAGCCAGGATTAGGGGATTGGCGGCACATTGCGGATTCAAAAATTTGGAAGAAGCCTTGCTGGATAGATTTATAATGGGCATGGCGGCAGGACACGAAAAGTATAAGCTGTTTGCACAGGACCAACGGGACCTGACCCTGGCCAAGGCAATAGACTTGGCAGAGAGCGTGCGGTGTGCGCGTCGCGCCGCCGCGCAGGCCCCGGGGGCGAGCGCAGCGGGCGCCGGCGCTGACGCGGCGGGCCTGGACTCCGTGTTCAACATCTCCCAAAAAGAAAAGTGCACTGTGTGCGGGTTTACCAATCATAGGTCCGATCAATGCGGTTACAAAAACTATAAGTGCAAAAAATGCAATAGGAAAGGACATTTGCGTAGGATGTGTTCGGTTAGAGATAAGGTGAAATACGTGGAAGAAGGTAATGAGGACGAAGGAGACGATGGTAAGCATTTTTATAACATTCGGTGTGTAAAGGGCAAGCCCATGACGGAGCGTGTCCAAATTGGTGACCTGTTTTTGGAGTTCGAAATTGATAGCGGGTCGGCGGTTAGCGTTATTTCGAGGGAAACTTATAATACACATTTTACGGCTCTGCCATTGTCGGCCACAAGTAAGATAAGCTATTAAGTTATACGGGTGAAAGTATTATAACAATGGGTATAATTAACGTGCCTATTTCATATAACGAAGAAACTCATTTATTA
Source organism: Epinotia demarniana (assembly GCA_945867215.1). Lineage (NCBI taxonomy): Eukaryota > Metazoa > Arthropoda > Insecta > Lepidoptera > Tortricidae > Epinotia > Epinotia demarniana. The sequence continues at coordinate 23,588,862 of OX244275.1, read as the reverse complement.
ACCGTCTATGTGGTGTGCAATGGTGGTCCACCGATCCTCGGTAGGAATTTTATTCGAGCATTTAACCTGGAGCTGGCGCCGGCGGCGGCGGCTGGCGGCGCGCACGCCGCCGTGCACGCCGTGTCCGCGGCGCCCGCGCGCTCGGAATACCATTGCGATCAAGGCATTATTAAAGAGTTATCGGTAAAGTTTCCTTACGTTTTTTCAGGCAAACTAGGGACCTTTAATAAATATACTGTCGATTTACACCTAAAACCAGACGCCAAGCCGATTTTCTTCAAAGCGAGGTCGGTCCATTATGCCCTAAGGGAGAAAATTGATAAGGAGTTAGATAGGTTAATCGGGTTAGGCATTTTGAAACCCGTTCAACACTCGGACTATGCGTCACCCATAGTACCCGTTTTGAAGAAAGACGGTAGCATACGATTATGTGCTGACTATTCAGTCACTATTAATAAGCAATTAATAATTGACCATTATCCATTGCCTTCTGTCAGCGATTTATTATCTAAACTACATGGGGGCGTTCAATTTAGCAAGATAGACTTATCAATGGCGTACAATCAATTTGTCCTTGGAGAGAAGTCGCAGCCCTTAACGTGTATCAATACACATCGTGGCCTCTTTATGTATAGTCGATTAGTCTTCGGATTGTCCTGTGCACCAGCGCTGTTCCAGCGCGCCATGGAGTGCGTGCTCGCGGGAATAGAGGGAATCATATTTTTGCTGGATGACATCCTAATCACAGGCGCGAATAAAGAACAACATAAAGAAAGGCTAGCCGCGGTATTACAACGTTTGGAAGATGCACAATTAACCGTCCAAATGAGCAAATGCGAATTCTCCAAGGACGAAATCTCTTATCTCGGTCATGTCATTGATAAAAACGGGGTTAGGAAATCACCCGACAAGGTCAAGGCTATTCTGGAAGCGCCCAGACCCGCAAACTTGTCTCAATTGCAATCGTTTTTAGGTCTTGCGAATTATTATCGTAATTTTGTGCCAGCCGCGTCTTCGATCTTAAGTCCATTGTACAATTTATTAAAGAAGAATGTAAAATGGGAATGGACATCTGCCCATGATGACGCGTTTCTAAGGGTAAAAAACATCCTTGGGTCCGATAGTACCCTTGCCCATTTTGACCCTAGTGCTACTTTAATTTTAACAGTAGACGCTTCGCCAGTCGGGTTAGGCTGTATTTTTTCGCAAATAGGTATTGATGGAATAGAAAAGCCTTTATCTTATGCATCCCGAACGCTTACGTCAGCAGAGAAAAGGTATGCACAAATCCAAAAGGAAGCTACAGCTATAATTTTTGGGATTAGGCGATTCCACCAGTACCTATATGGTCGGTCAATTCCCTTTGTGCTACGAACAGACCATAAACCACTACTCTCGATTTTCGGTCCGTATAAAGGCATCCCTGAGATATCCGCCAATAGACTGCAACGCTATGCTATATTTTTATCAGCCTACAATTACACCATTGAGTACATAAGTAGTAAACAAAATAGTGCTGATTATCTATCGCGAGCGTGCCTGCCGACAGTGCCGACAGGGGGAGGGGCAGGGGGCGCGGGCAATGCCGATGATGCGGAATGCGAGGTGCGAACCGCTTACGTTAATTTCGTAGTGGAAGGTAGTTTGCCTGTGACACTGGCCGACCTGCAGCGCGAAACTAATAATGATGACGTACTTAGTACGGTTAAGCATTACGTCATGCACGGGTGGCCTAAAACGACAAAAGATAAAAAAATAAAACCATTTAATTATTGTAGATCGCAGCTATCGTACGAGAACGGATGCCTAATGCGGGGACACAAGGTTGTGATTCCCTTGTCATTAAATAGTTCGCATTTTGGCATAGTAAAAATGAAAGCCGAGGCGCGTAAGCGGTTTTGGTTTCCCGGGGTGGACGCTGAGCTGGAGCGGCTGGCGGGCGCGTGAGCCGTGTGCGCCGCGCTGCGCCCCGCGCCGCCGCACGCGCCGCTAGCGAGCTGGCCCCTACCACCGCAACCGTTTTATCGACTTCATATCGACTTTTTGGGACCGTTCAATAATCACGTATTCTTAATAATAGTTGATGCATATACTAAATGGGTTGAATGTTACAGCATGACTTCGTCGTATGGGACAAAAGCGGTTATTGATCGGTTATACGATTTCATGTCGCGATTTGGTATACCTCATACTCTGGTGAGCGACAATGGCAGTTCTTTTACATCCCAGGAATTTAAATTATTTTGCGAAGTTAACGGCATAAAGCACGTATTATCTCCGGTTTACCATCCATCCAGTAATGGACAAGCGGAATCTTTTGTCAAGATAGTAAAAAAAGGGCTCAAAGGAATAATTTTAAGCAGTACCAATAATAAATTATTACAGGGGAACATTTCTAAGTTTTTATTTGACTACAGGAACTCCAAAAACAGTACCACCAGTCAGTCACCCGCGGAATTAGTGTTCGGTCGGAAATTACGTTCTAGGTTGGATTTAATTAATCCACTCACGCCTCCTTCGTCCACAGCCCTCACTAAAGCCGTGGAAAACCAACAGTTCTTACAGGCTAAATATTACAAGGGAGTTTCAAGGCCGGAGTTTAAAGTTAATGATAATGTGTGGCTAACTAAACATACGAACTCTAATAAAAAAATCACTTGGATCGAGGGCATCGTCAAAAGGAAAATTGGGAAAGTTATGTACCTTATTTACATACCGCTACTGGATTGCGAGGCAACAAGGCATATTGACCAACTAAGAGCTCATCCATGTCCCATTCAAAGCGACAGTTCGCAATGGGATCCAGACGTCGTGCCAGATTTACCATCGTCGGGAACCACCAGGACGGCCGATGCTGCTACAGCAAGCGTAGCTGCGCCGACGCCTGCTGCCGCAGCGGGACCTGCTGTTCGCGACGACCTGATACCGCAGCCAGGAGAGGGAGAGAGAGTGGATGTAGCTGACGGGCTAGAGACCCCAGACCTATGCCAGGCCTCAGAGCTGGCTACGCCGCCTCGCGGCGCCACCGACAAGCGACGCCAAGCGATCAGCCCTCAGTTTGCCACCCCTACGCTAACGCAGGACAATGACCCTTCTACCGAGTGAACATTATTTAGTTATAGTTAGTTTCTAGCTATAAGGTGGAGGGATGTTATATATGTACTTGCATGTGTGATTGCGCTCCGTTACAATAAACCAGTGTTAAACTAGCTCGCTTGTTTGATGGTCGTGTACCCTCCCGTAGCGCCCCTAACCGTATATCTAACAGTTACGCGAAAGCAAAGTTTCGCATTTATGACACTCACTCACTCATGATCATAAAAATAGAACTCGTACTTCCCATAAACTCAGAGAGCTGAAATTTGGTACAGAGTTAGGGTTTAATGGCCACATAAAGGGAAAACTATAAAAACTAGGATAATCGAAGATCTGGAGTACCTGGTGATCCTGATTAGAAAACACAAGAGCCCAACCAAACTATTAGAGATATAATATATCTATACCGCCTATACAAAAAATATTCAACTTTTTTTTATTCTAATAAAATAAATCAATAAGGCCACGTTTCTACAAAAAGAAGTGAAATCCCATCAAAATCATTCTGTTTAAAACTAGCCAAGTCTCGATGGAGCTGCTTGTTTATCTCTAAAAAGTAATGAAATCTAGACAAAGTCGTGCCAAGTCTAAGGTTCCTTACTGCGATTTCTTTATTATTTATAGTTAACTAGCTTTTGCCCGCGGCTTCGCCCGCGTAGTAAAAGTAATTTTCCAATAATTGTTGAATTGCTACGCCGCCTACTAACCTACTACTGCTAACTTCCCCTACTAATAACCCTTCGTCATAACCCATTATGGTAAATTAATTTTTATTTACTATTATATTTATGCCCGTGTGGTGGCAGGTTAGAATTTCACCACCCTCTTTCTTCCCGTGTGTGTCGTAAAAGTCGATTAAGAGAGCAGGGTTGAAGTGTGTTGTGGGTGATGGGCTAACAACCTAAGCAATATCACTTTTTGTCGATCTTTTATACCCACATTTATGCTAAAAGTGGCTCTGGAACATAAAGTTCATGTGCTCTGCCTGCCCCTTTTGGGAATAAAGGCGTCAATGTATGCATGTATGTACGTATTTCTGTTATTAAATTTACAATCATGATTAAGGAGAATCTGTCCTCTGGAATAAAAGCTACTTTATGTTCATGAACATAAATGTTGAAATACCAAAATATCTGCACGAATGTTAAGTCAAATTTGTGGCCTGGACATTGCTATAGGCTTGTTTCCTAAGATTTTTTTTGTATGCTTTTCGAACCAGTATTTAAAATAAATACCCAAAAATTTGTTTTAATTTAACGGCGGCCAAAATGCTTAACATATTAAAAGTAAGCAGATCTTCGTGCAGCACCTTGAATGTACTTATTACGGATGCAGGCACTTTCCCAATGTCTCCTACCCTCCCGTCCCGCCGCGCCGCCCGCACTCGCCTAGGTACCGATTGCTGACGATCGAGATGGCACCGAATACAAACTTTAAAACCTATAACCCTATATAATGCGGGTCTCGTTCCATACCTCAAAAGCAAAAATAGAACCCTTATTTATAGGATCACGTGTGGCTGTCTGTCAGTCCGTCTGTTACAACCGATTTGCTACGAAAAAAACTGGACCGATTGAATTGCAATTTGGCACAAATATTTTCATGAATTTTCATGTCCACAACATTACATTTCAAAATCTATGTGATTTTCGTTATTAACGTCCCAAAAAACCGTTATAACAACGCCCATATTGATATTTAGACGCCACGTTGGAATGTAAAATCGTTGTTGTTTTCCTAATCAGCGACCCGATAAACCATAGAAACAATAGATGCCGATGTTGATTTTCAGATTTTGTCACCACATGTCTCCTTTTAGGGGTTGAATTCTCAAAACACCGGAAACACTTGTTTACTCATTTATCGTTAGGAATTATCCTGTGAATTCTCGAATAAAATTGTCTAACTAATCTTTTTTCTCCATACAAACTTTGGACCTCCTTTTTAATACCCTTTAGGTGTAATTGATTTCAAAAACGCTGAAAGCACTTTATTTGTAAATTAATAAGTAGTCTGTCCACAAAGTTTTAAGTACGTAGTAGCTAAAAATAAGTTTCCCTTATACACAATTTGGACCCTCATTTAACCCTCTTAGCGGTGGAATTTTATAGAACGCTGAAATTACTTTTTTTGTATCCTAATAAGTTGTCTTCCTACAAAGTCTCAAGTCTCTAGTTCAATAAATAATGTTTCCCCTCCACGAACATTGCATCCCTATTTAACCCCCTTAGGGGTAGAATTTTCTAAAACGCTGAAAGAACTTTTTTTGTATCTTTATAAGTAATATCCCTACAAAGTTTCAAGTCTCTAATACAAAAAATAATGTTTCTCCCATACAAACTTTGCACCCCTATTTAACACCCATAGGGACAGAATTTCCAAAAATCTTGTCTTATCCCTTGCCTATGTCATAAAAGGAAAATCTGGTGTAAATTTCAAGTTTCTAGATACAGTAGTTTTTAATTCAAATTTTGCACCCCTATTTAACCCCCTTAGGGGTAGAATTTTATAAAACGCCGAAAGTACCTTTTTGGTATCAATAAGTAATCCTCCTACAAAGTTTTAAGACTCCAGTTCAATAAATAATGTTCCCCCATACAAACTTTGGACCCCCATTTCACCCCGTTAGGGATAGCATTTCCAAAAATCCCGTCTTATTCCTTGCCTACGTCATAAAAGGAAGGTCTGGTGTAAATTTCAAGTTTATAGTCCCAGTAGTTTTGAATACAAACTTTGCACCCCTATTTAACCCCCTAAGGGGTGGAATTTTGTAAAACGCTGAAAGAGCTTTTTTTGTATCTTAATAAGTAATATCCCTACAAAGTTTCAAGTCTCTAGTACAAAAAATAATGTTTACCCATACAAATTTTGCACCCCTATTTAACACCCTTAGGAATAGAATTTCCAAAAATCCCGTCTTAATCCTTGCCTACGTCATAAAAGGAAGGTCTGGTGTAAATTTCAAGTTCCTAGTCCCAGTAGTTTTGAATACAAAATTTGCACCCCTATTTAATCCCCTTAGGGGTGGAATTTTCTAAAACGCTGAAAGAACTTTTTTTGTATCTTAATAAGTAATATCCCTACAAAGTTTCAAGTCTTTAGTACAAAAAATCATATTTCTCCCATACAAACTTTGCACCCCTATTAAACACCCATAGGGACAGAATTTCCAAAAATCTTGTCTTATCCCTTGCCTATGTCATAAAAGGTTAATCTGGTGTAAATTTCAAGTTTCTAGATACAGTAGTTTTTAATTCAAATTTTGCACCCCTATTTAACCCCCTTAGGGGTAGAATTTTATAAAACGCCGAAAGTACCTTTTTGGTATCAATAAGTAATCCTCCTACAAAGTTTTAAGTCTCCAGTTCAATAAATAATGTTCCCCCATACAAACTTTGGACCCCCATTTCACCCCCTTAGGGATAGCATTTCCAAAAATCCTGTTCAATCCCCTACCTAAGTCATAAAAAGAAGTTCTGGTGTAATTTTCAAGTTCCTAGTCCCAGTAGTTTTGAATACAAAATTTGCACCCCTATTTAATCCCTTTAGGGGTGGAATTTTCTAAAACGCTGAAAGAACTTTTTTTGTATCTTAATAAGTAATATCCCTACAAAGTTTCAAGTCTCTAGTACAAAAAATAATGTTTCACTCATACAAACTTTGCACCCCTATTTAACACCCTTAGGGATAGAATTTCCAAAAATCCCGTCTTATTCCTTGCCTACGTCATAAAAGGAAGGTCTGGTGTAAATTTCAAGTTTGTAGTCCCAGTAGTTTTGAATACAAACTTTGCACCCCTATTTAACCCCCTTAGGGGTGGAATTTTGTAAAACGCTGAAAGTACTTTTTTTGTATCTTAATAAGTAATATCCCTTTTGTGGGTAGGCATAGAAACAAGTACACATCATCTCAAATAGATTTTATATTTAAAACAGGGACTGCATAACCGAAAAATACCGGTATTATTCATAACTGATATGACGTCATATCGGTTTTGAAATAGCGGTTTCGGTAGCGGAACCTTTATATTTCGCTATCGAAATATAACGGTAACCTTTATTTTTTTCAGTACCTTAACCGATTTTTAAAGGTTACCGATATTTAGATTTTGGCGTCGTTGCCAAACCGCCGGCGCTGCCGTTTTGTCTTTCTTTCCGCGAAATCGTTGCATCGTCAGTAGGAACATCTAATTTTGGCCGTGTAATAACTCTGTAATCCACTTTTACCCTCTTTTGCTTTATTATCGATTTATAGTTAAATTGTCATTTCACTAATTTCAGTACTTGTCACTCGTGTCCGTGTCACATCAGATCAGATTGAGTGACAGTGACACTGACATGACCGGTTTCAGTGTTGCTATATTTAAAATGTCTGCGTTTCGTTTTTAAATGTGCTTACGTACTGCTGGCGGGTAGCCGGATATTAATAGTAAATTAGTAGTTAAAATAAGTAAATATATATATACCATATTTATATTATATAAAAGGCAATGGTTATTAACACTGATCTAAGTGATCTTAGCGATTTTGTTTCCGCTTCGTCTGACAGTAATGATAGTTTTCATAGTCTCCCACCCTCTCTTAATGACTTACTTGACCAACAACTTTTTGATGTACCCAAAAATTTTAATATTGTCCATATCAACGCCCAAAGCATCCCCGCCCATTATAATGATTTTTTATTAACTTTCGAGCAGAGTAAAATCGATGCTATTCTGGTTTCAGAGTCCTGGTTCAAACCTTGCTTGCCGTCCACTTCATATTGTTTGCCTGGTTTCTGCCTTGTTCGGAATGACCGATCTCCTAGGATAGGTGGTGGTGTTGCGATATATCTCCGCTCTCACATTCCGTTCTCCATCTTAGATATGTCAGCTCAATCTTCTTCTTCAGACTCCGCAGAGTATTTATTTCTTGAGTTGAGTTTAGCTCACTCTAAAATTCTTCTTGCTGTTTTTTATTCACCCTCCATGAACGTTAATTATTTCGCTTCTTTTGAAAAGCTTCTTGAAGATCTCATGCCGTCGTACAGTCACCATATTATCATGGGTGATTTTAACACTTGCTTGCTTAAAAATGACTTTCGCTCAAATTCCCTAAAAGCACTTGCTGAAGCTTGCAACTTATCAATTTTGCCCTCTGATCCCACACATTATTTCCCAAATTGCGCCCCATCGCTTCTTGATCTCACCCTTGTTTCTTCAACTGAACATGTGGCTAAATATTATCAATACTCTGCGGATGCTTTTTCTTATCATCATCTATTGTTCTTATCCTATAAAATTCGCCCCCCTAAGGCTAAGCCCAAAATTCTTCTTCAGCGCAATTTTAGTCGAGTGAATGTAGATAAGCTTCGCGAGGATGCTATGAATGTAGACTGGGATGCAATTTTTAAATTGCAAGCTGTAGATGAGAAAGTATCTCTTTTTAATGCCGCTCTGACTCATCTGTACGATGTTCACGCTCCTGTTCGACCAGTTAAAGTTAAGCATCTTCCTGCTCCCTGGCTTACTGATGAAATTAGGTCTCTTATAATGAAGAAAAACTTAGCAAAATCGCGATACAAGGGGAATTCTTCCGAGAAGAATAAAGCTAGGTACCATGCGATGCGTAATCGCTGCAGCACAATTTGCCGTGATGCTCAGAGACGTCACATTCACTCGGCTGTGGAAAATGGAGAACCCTCTAAAATTTGGAAGTTTCTTAAGTCTTTGGGAGTTGGGAAATCTACACAAACTTCGATTCCCAATGATGTCGACTTTGACAAGCTTAACCAGCATTTCTCTTCTTCTACCGCTTTTAGTGGGTCAGTTAAGACTGATACTCTTAACTTTCTTTCGAGTATCCCAACTCCTGACTTTCCTCCTTTCTCTCTTGCTCAATTCGCTGTCAGTGATGTTAAGAAGAACGTATTAGCTATTTCCTCCAATGCCGTTGGTGTCGACAGCGTTAGCCGTAAGATGATCCATCCTCTCCTTGATCTCCTTGCTCCTGTCATTACGCATATCCTTAATTGCTCCATATCATCTGGTGTCTTTCCCACACTGTGGAAAGATGCCGATGTTATTCCTCTCCCTAAAAAAGCCAATCCTTCCGCTTACTCCGATTATAGACCAATTTCAATTCTCCCTTTCTTGTCTAAAGTCCTGGAACGCCTTGTTCATCAGCAGCTCACATCCTTTTTGAATAGATCTAACCTTATGAATCCTTTCCAGTCCGGCTTCCGATCTGGTCATAGTACGGTTACCGCTCTCGTGAAGATAACCGATGATATCCGTGCAGGCATGGACAACAGGAAAGTCACTGTGTTATCGTTGTTAGATTTTAGCAACGCTTTTAACACTGTCGACTTTCAAATTTTGATTAGTATATTGCGTTCTCTTAACATATCTCCTGCGGCGATTGATTGGTTTCATAGTTATTTACTTGGTCGTCGGCAGCGTATAAAGGTGGATTCTTTTCGTTCTTCGTGGTGCAACACGCTAGCTGGCGTCCCGCAGGGTGGCGTGTTGTCTCCTCTTCTTTTTTCCATTTTCATTAATTCCATTGCAAGTAACATTTTCTCATCTTATCACCTTTATGCCGATGATCTTCAAATTTACTCTCAAGGGACTGTTGCTGATTTACCTCAGGTTATTAATACCATAAATAAGGACTCGAACAGTATTTCGATTTGGAGTGAACGTTTTGGGCTGAAGGTTAACCCTGCTAAGACGCAGGCCATACTCGTGGGCAGTCCGAAGCTCATTCCTAGGGTAGATTTTCCTAACTTGCCGGCTGTAATTTTTAATGGAGTCCAGATTCCGTTTTCACACCAGGTCAGGAACCTTGGTGTTATAATTGATCGCACGTTATCTTGGGTACCTCAGGTGAGCGAGGTCAGCAGGAGGATGTTTGCTTCGATGGGTTCCCTTCGTCGACTTCGTAACTTTTTGCCATTCGCCACTAAAATTGCGCTAGCTCAATCTCTCCTTCTCCCCATTCTAGACTATGCTGATATTTGCTATCTAGACCTTACTGAGGACCAGCTGAATAAGCTTGAGCGCCTCCAAAATCTTTCTATTAGGTTCATATTTGGCTTGCGCAAATATGACCACGTATCCTCCTTTCGTTCTCAGCTCAAGTGGCTTCCAATTCGTCTCCGTCGGAATTCTCACATTTTATCTTTGCTTTACAGTATACTTTTTGTTCCCTCAACTCCTCCGTATCTAAAAGAGCGTTTTAACCACCTCACTTCCATCAGATCTTCACATAATCATCTTCTCGCTCCACCGCCTTCATCCACCAAGTTCTATAACAACTCATTCACCTTCCAGGCTGTTCGGCTGTGGAATGCTTTGCCATTGCATATAAGATGTGCAAAATCTATTCAAATTTTCAAAAATCTGTTGAAACAATATTACTTGTCGCTGCCTTAAGTTGCCTTGTTGTCCTGTAATATATTTATATAATTGTGTTATAGTTTGTATGTATGTATCTATGTATTTATACAATACTTATTTATGATTTTATGTTTTCTGAAATTGTCATGTAATGAGATGTATGCGATAGTAAGTTTTTTTGATTTATTCCTGCACTACCGGTTTACAACTCTTCTTGAAAATTTACTGCTACCCAAAGGTTGTCTGGAAGAGATCGCTCTAAAGCGATAAGACCGCCTGTTGTTACCTCTATTTAAATTTATGTACTCTTGTAACATGTTTTTCTTATGTTGTGGTGCAATAAAGAATATATTATTATTATTATTATTATTATTATTATTATTATCCCTACAAAGTTTCAAGTCTCTAGTACAAAAAATAATGTTTCACCCATACAAACTTTGCACCCCTATTTAACATCCTTAGGGATAGAATTTCCAAAAATCCCGTCTTATCCCTTGCCTACGTCATAAAAGGAAGGTCTGGTGTAAATTTCAAGTTTGTAGTCCCAATAGTTTTGAATACAAACTTTGCACCCCTATTTAACCCCCTTAGGGGTGGAATTTTGTAAAACGCTGAAAGAACTTTTTTTGTATCTTAATAAGTAATATTCCTACAAAGTTTCAAGTCTCTAGTACAAAAAATAATGTTTCACCCATACAAACTTTGCACCCCTATTTAACACCCTTAGGGATAGAATTTCCGAAAATCCCGTCTTATCCCTTGCCTACGTCATAAAAGGAAGGTCTGGTGTAAATTTCAAGTTTGTAGTCCCATTAGTTTTGAATACAAACTTTGCACCCCTATTTAACCCCCTTTAGGGGTGGAATTTTGAAAAACGCTGAAAGTGCTTTTTTTGTATTCTAATAAGTAATCTTCCTGCAAAGTTTCAAGTCTCTAGTTCAATAAGTAATGTATCCTCCATACAAACTTTGGACCCCCATTTCACCCCTTTAGAGGGTGAATTTTGAAAAATCCTTTCTTAGTGCTCCCCTACACCTTATAAGGAACCTACGTGCCAAATTTGGAATCTCTAGACCCAGCGGTTTGGGCTGTGCGTTGATATGTCAGTCAGTCAGTCAGTCAGTCAGTCAGTCAGTTTCTTCTTTTATATATTTAGATGTTGTGTGACTTGGCTTTTGACTTGTAGGTACCCACTAACGTATAAATAAATTATGACTAATACCTTGTTAATTAAACCTTAGGCCATTCTTTATACGTTAGTGGGTACCTACAAGTCAACGGTCAAGTCAACCCGAATGCATGTTATTATGGCGTTTAAATATTCCATTAAATAATATTATTGCAAACAATAATCTGGAAAACAATACGTATGGCATTCGTATCATTATGACATTCAATATTCGTGTAAACAAGAGTATGTCAATTAACTATTATGGTAAACGAAACATTCGGGCAAATGAAATTCGGGCAAGCGAAGTTCGGGCAACTGATTATTATAGTATATGAATGTCGGGCAAACAATAGTCAACCGGGTACAAGTATTTTATTCACAAGACATAGAGCTTAAATGTGGCTTAAAATGGAGACGAACCTTGGCGAGTCCAGTGACGGGGAAACGCTCGTAGGCGAGGCGCTCCTCCTCGCCGGTGCGGCCGGCGCGCTGGCCGCGCAGCGTGCGCGCCGGCGCCAGCGTCGGCACCGACAGCCCGTCGCCCAGGAACATGACCACGTTGCGCGCCACCGCGTCGTACGCCGGCTCTTTGAGGCGCTGCTCGATGGCGGCGAACGCCTCGTCGTACCAGTAGGGCGCGTCGCGCTCGGCGGGGTCCGGCTCGGCACGTGATTGTGCCGCGCCGGGACGCGGGGCCCGGTCGGGGTGGTAGCGGTCGGCGCGCGCCGCTGCCAGCAGCGCCAGCGCCAGCATAAACAGCGAGGAACGCATCTTGAGTGTGTCTAGACGCGCCAGCGGTGGCTGAGCGAGTGCGCTTCTTGAAGCAAACGCACTACTTTATTATCTTATCGGCTTATGGTAATAAATATTCAAATATTCTGTAGAGGTTGATAAGTGATTTACCATTGTAACTTTATCAGTGGATTAATCCGTTTTATCATGTTGTTTTTATATTCCTTGGCATCTATGTTCTTTCGGTAAGCCTGTTGTGCAAAATGTATTCAAAATATCTGTAGGCAAGCCATTGTCTAAGACTTACTTTAAAACAAAGTTTACCGACTTCAATTCAGCACTTCGCCAAGCACCACACATGAACATTTCCTTTTCTTTTTACCACATGAACTGCTTTCCCAGAACAATTGCTTTGATTATTACTGAAAAACACTCAAATTGCTATAAGTGCGATGGCTTAACAGGTGATAAGGAAGTTACCTTAATTCTTTTAATTTAAATGTCCTAAATGAAGTTGACTGTTTTACCCGCTTACCTATGTAAGCTATAGCAATATTCATATTGTGACAAATGAGCACGGAGGCATCCTAGATCTCGTCTTGTCCTCCTATATATACAATTATAAATATATAAATAATTTTCTGAATAATATTCAAGATGATAACTAACATTTACTAATTTAATTTAACTGGTGACCGAAGACCTGGCGACTTTCTCGCGCACCGCATCTGCATTGCAATTCAGCGAGGAAAGGCCGCCAGCATCCTCGGTCTCGGTACAATGCTTAGAGGGCCTTTTTTAGGCTTTAGCATCGTTTTATATTACGTACATCAAGTTAAAACAGCTCATTAAGTAGGTATAAGAGCAAAAGCTTAGATTTTAGCAGGGAACTGTTTAAGTAATGTCGAACTCTAGTTAAAAAATAAATGGCTTCAGCGCATAAACATACTTACTGAGAACTGAGCAGTCAATGAGACGAGACCCTCCTACTTTTTGGAATTATTGAAAAGAAAGGCGCAGCCGCCGACGACCTAACTGCTATGCGTCCGTCGTGCGTCGTCATAAAGTTGTCAGAGCAAGACGCAGCGCAGGTGTTTAATACGCACTTTATCTCGATATTCCACGTTGACTCCCCGCTCATACGGGAGTTTTACATAACCACTAGGGTGCGTTGTATGCGTTGTCGCCCGGGTTGTATGCGTAACGCATTTTCTTCCAATAATTTATATAGCTATTTGCTGACATGTTTTTATATTGCTTTTTTTTACGTAGTTTGGTCTCATTTTCCATTCACTTTTAGGTAAGAATTAAAGCACATAATTTACATTATATATGGGATAATGGTACGCTTTATTATCTGATCGTATTCAACAGCACTATCAGTTGCTAGCATAATGAGCTTCGTTTAGATATGTATACGAATATAGGGATTCGCAACAAATGTGTATGTATGTATGTATGTATGTAAATACTTTATTGTACACAAGACACAGGTAAAAATACAGACAAAAAAGTTTAATCAGTACAAAGGCGAACTTATCCCTGTAAGGGATCTCTTCCAGTTAACCTTTGAGCAATTGAGTTGAGATCAGGAACAGAAAGATATACAAACTAACACGTGTACAGACGTATGTAATCCTATCCTACTAATATTATAAATGCGAAAGTTTAGATGTTTGTTACTCAATCACGCTTAAACAGCTGAACCGATTTGAATGAAATTTTGCACTAATATAGCTTATAGCCTGGTTTAACATATAGGATAGTTTTTACCTCGAAATCATCCCTCAAAGGGATGAAATCAGGGATAAAATATGGTCCAAAAACCCGAGTGATACAAATGCAGGCATGCCATTCTAGACTTTAAGATTCAGTCAATAAGGAGTGTAATGGGCGTGAATACAATGTACATGTCACTTACGTTTAACATTTAACGTTTAATTTAAACTAAAATACCCTTCTTTACTTGTAACTTAAACTAAAATTATATGACATTTTCTTAATGTGCCCTCGCATGATGTTTGTTTTGTTCATTGTTTCTCGCCTAAGTGTTTTTTAATCTCAAAGACATTTAAAAAATATACAGTTTAAAAATCAACATATACTAACTAATACTCGGTACCGGTACCGGTATCGGTATTGGACTCCAAATTGCCCCAACAAGTTGTGCAGGCCCCGGTTAAGAGGCTTAAGCGCATAGCTGGGAAGGCCCAGTCCGGGAACTAGCTTTAGTGTTTTTCTTTGTGACCTTTGTGTTGGTCGAGTTATATTCGTTTATACGTGCAATACGTGCATTTATATTTAGTCGTATTTTCACTGTATTCTACCTCCTTACTCATTTTATGTCACTTGTTTACATTAATTCATTTTGCACTTTGTCATTTTGATTGACACTTGACGCTGTCAGGCGTTTGTCACTGTCAGGCGCGTACCACCGTGTAGTTTGACTTGACAGTGGCTAGTTCAGTGTTGCCTTATTTTAAATGTGGCGTTTAGTTTTGTCCTCAAAATTATTTTGGTCATTATTGTTTAAATTGTAACTTTTTGATCCCTCCAAATTGCTGGTGGGTAGCGTTGTGCTAAGTTAGTGTTAGTAGACTTATTTTGAATATCTATATACTGGTTGTTTATATAGTAATATTTTATATATTTGATATATATCTATGTTTAGCCATAATAGTCAGTCTGATGATGATAATGACAATTTCTTGTCTTTTTCGTCAGATACAGGTAGTGTTTCTGAAGACAGCTTCAAAAGTTTACCACTTTCGCTCCATGACTTTCTGGATGCAGAATTTAGTGACGTCTGTAAAATTTTTAACATAGTTCATATGAATGCACAAAGTATTCCATCTCATTACAATGACTTGAGTGCTACTTTTGAACTTAACAACATTCACGCGATTCTTGTGTCGGAATCCTGGCTTAAGCCTTGCTTGCCCTCTACCTCGTTTTCTTTGCCTGGATTCCAGTTAGTACGTAATGATCGCGCTGGAAGAGGTGGCGGTGGAGTTGCTATCTATCTTCGTTCGCATATTCCCTTTGCCATCGTCTCTATGTCAACCCATTCTCCATTCTCTGATATTGCTGAATATCTTTTTCTTGACATCTCCTTCTCCCATACTAAACTTCTTCTTGGAGTATTTTATTCTCCTTCACTCCATGTGAATTATTTCTCTAGCTTAGAAAAACTCATGGAAGATCTCATACCCTCCTTTGATCATCACATTATAATGGGCGACTTCAACACTTGCATTCTTAAAGATGATCATCGCTCTCGTTCTCTTAAGTCACTTGTTCATGCTTGTAAAATGAATATTCTTCCTTCGGGCCCCACTCATCATTTTCCAAATTGTTCTCCATCCCTCTTAGACCTTACACTTACATCCTCAGTTTCTCACGTCGTTAAGCATGGTCAGTACTCCGCTGATGCTTTCTCGTACCATGATTTAATTTACCTTTCTTATAAAGTAAGGCCTCCAAAGCCTAAAGCCAAAATTCTTCTTCAGCGCAATTTTGGAGGGATGGATTTGAGTAAACTTCTTTATGATGCACTGGAGATTGATTGGGGTGTGATCTCGAGAGCTGTTACTGTAGATGAACAAGTTTCACTTCTAAATTCTCTTCTCATACAGCTTTATGATGTTCATGCCCCAGTCCGTTCTATAAAAGTCAAGCATCTTCCTGCTCCTTGGCTTACCAAGGAAATTAAGAATCTTCTAGACAAGAAGAATTTTGCCAAGGCGAGGTACAAATCTAACTCTTGCGATGCCAATAAATCTCGTTACCATATCATGCGTAACCGTTGTAGCACCATTTGTCGAGATGCGCAGAGGCGGCATATTCATCAGTCTGTGGAAAACGGTGACCCTGCGAAGGTATGGAAGTTTCTGAAGTCACTAGGAGTTGGAAAGTCACAACAAGATTCTTGCCCCAAGAAAATGGATTTCGACTTGCTTAATCAGCATTTTTCTACTTCAGCTACTTTTAGTGGCCCGGACAAGGCTAAGACCCTTCAGCATCTCTCTTCACTTTCAACTCCAGACTTTTCTCCTTTTTCTTTTGTTCCTTTTACTGGCAGTGATGTTAAGAAGACTATACTATCCATAACGTCTAATGCTGTTGGTGTCGATTGCGTTAGCCGTAACATGATCCT
Organism: Epinotia demarniana; assembly: GCA_945867215.1. NCBI lineage: Eukaryota > Metazoa > Arthropoda > Insecta > Lepidoptera > Tortricidae > Epinotia > Epinotia demarniana. The sequence continues at coordinate 23,572,326 of OX244275.1, read as the reverse complement.
TCCCCTCCTTGACCTTCTAGTTCCTGTCATTACTTATATCCTTAATAATTCTATCTCTTCCTGTGCTTTTCCCTCACTTTGGAAGGATGCTTATGTAATCCCTATTCCTAAAAAGGCTAACCCTACCTCTTTTTCCGAATATCGCCCTATCTCCATCCTTCCTTTCTTGTCTAAGGTACTGGAGCGGCTTGTGCATCAGCAGCTTTCATCTTATCTAAACAAAAACGATCTGCTAAACCCGTTCCAATCCGGTTTCCGTTCCGGTCATACTTAGTACGGCTACCGCACTCGTTAAGATCACTGACGATATTCGGGCGGGGATGAATGATCGAAAGTTGACGGTATTGATGCTGCTAGATTTTAGCAATGCATTTAATACCGTTGATTTTGACATTCTACTTGGGATACTGCGTTCTCTTAATATATCTCCTGCAGTAATTGAATGGTTTCGTAGTTATTTAAGCAGTCGTCGGCAGCGTATAAAGGTGGAAGATTCCTTATCTACTTGGTGTGACACGCTAGCCGGTGTCCCGCAGGGCGGCGTGTTATCTCCCTTGCTATTTTCAATATTTGTTAATTCTATTACTCATAATCTTTCCTCGCATTATCACCTTTATGCCGATGACCTCCAAATTTTTTCGCAGGGTGTCGCTGATGATCTTTCGAATGTCATCTGTACTGTAAACTCCGACCTTGAGAGCATCTCAAACTGGAGTCGTAGATATGGACTCATTGTTAACCCTGCTAAGACCCAAGCTATTATAGTTGGTAGTTCCAAGCTTCTTCCAAAAATTGATCCTGATAACCTTGACCCGATTTATTTCAATGGTGTTATGATCCCATTTGCAAAGCAAGTCAAAAACCTGGGCGTTATCATAGACCGAACTTTATCATGGGTGCCTCAAGTGGGCGAGGTCAGCAGGAAGATGTTTGCTTCAATTAGTTCCCTCAGAAGGCTTCGGAATTTTCTTCCCATTCCTACCAAAATTGCGCTTGCTCAGACACTACTTCTCCCTATATTAGATTACGCTGATATTTCCTACCTCGATCTCACTGATGATCAACTTAATAAGCTTGAGCGCATTCAAAACGTCTGCATACGGTTCATATTTGGGTAACGCAAGTATGACCATGTCTCTTATTTTCGCTCTCAGCTTAAGTGGCTACCTATTCGTTATCGTCGTAACGCTCATGTCCTGACCCTGCTATATAATGTTCTGTTTCATCCCGCTACACCCCGCTACCTCAAAGAACGATTTAGTTTCGTCAAGTCGGCCAGGTCATCCCAAAATTTTCTTCTCACTGTTCCGTCATCCTCTTCAAAATTCTATAATTGCTCGTTTACATTCAAAGCCATTCGATTCTGGAATTCTCTGCCCGTGGATTTGAGGCGAGCTAAATCAGTCGCTTCTTTCAAAGCTCACCTTAAGGAGCACTATCTGTCTCTGCCATGATTCCTCAGATACTATTTTTCTTATTATTATTATTTTTAAATCCGTCTTTATGGTTAACACTATATGTATTTATGTAGGAATTTATGTAATGATAATGATAATGATAATGATAAATGATTTATTTCACAAAACACTTGTTACATGATATAGGGTATATCCATCAGACTCCAAACTAGGCTAAGCCTGTATCTTGGCAGTCTGCGGGTGCGAATAAACAAAATGTACAGTAAATAGTGTTAAGGAAAGGTAGTAGGTGTATGTTTATTGTATGCTTTATGTGTGTATGTTTATTATTGATGTAATTGTGTATGTTGGAAGTTTACTACCAATTTTGCCACCTACCTATTATGTAATTTTTTGTTGCTATTTCTCCGCTACCTAAAGGTTGTCTGGAAGAGATCGCTCTTTAGCGATAAGACCGCCTGTTGTCAACATGTATTTTTTTAATAAGTTATTATGTTTATTTGATTCATGTTTTGAGGTGTGCAATAAAGAGTATTTGTATTGTATTGTATTGTATTGTACTCGGTACCTACGATTGAGGTGAAATCAAATTGATTTGTTTCTCACCGATGATATGTTCAAATTTTGAATGTAATCAAAAATAACCATCCATATCCATAATACACTAATATTATAAATGTGAAAGTGTATGTGTTTGTTTGTTTGTTTGTCCGTCTTTCACGGCAAAATGGAGCGACGATTTAAAATGATTTTTTAAGTGGAGATAGTTGAAGGGATGGAAAGTGACATAGGGCACTTTTTATCTCTTTCTAACCCCCCACTTCCCTAAAATGGGGGGTGGAAGTTTATATGGAGCTTTCCGCAATTTTAAAGGTAGAAAGCTAAAAATTGGCATGCGGTCTATTTGTGAATATAGTCTATTTTTTTATTCCGTAGACTAAAATGACAACCACAAATGTCAAACGTAGAAATAATGTGACCAGCTATATACACCAAGTGCGGATCTTTGAAATCGGTTTGTGAATAACCGATAAAATCTTGAATTCATTTTAGATTCAAAATAAACAATAAATAAAATCTACTAACAAAATGATACGAAATAAACAATAAATGAAATTTTCTCACTACTAATGTACTCAAACATTTAAAATGACATTGACGTATCGCCGACTTGACGCGTCGCCATTTTGGTTTACGTACTTGGCATTCGTTATTTTACTCGTACAGTGATCGGATGTTTTCAGTGCATGTTTTCTCATTTTTAGCACGTCACGGATTATCCATTAATTGTGTTACAGATGCTTCATCAACAAATATAAGTACCTCCCAATCGTTTATTTTCGGTTAGTACCGGTTGTAGCACATCACTATTTATAAGACGTAAAAATCTAGCAATACATGAAATGTCATTTCAGTCTACGGAATAAAAAAAATAGACTATAACAAAAAATCGTGCATCATTTTATTTCAACATTTTATTTTAAAATCTGCCCTCAACTCTTTAAAAGAGGGGGTGAAATTTTATATGGTACTTTTCGCAGTTTTCAAGGTAGGAAGCTAAAAATTGGTACACAGTCTCTCTGTTAACCAACGAAAAATAACCTGCCTCATTTTATCTTGGAAATCTTCCTTCAGCCCCTAAAATAGAAGATGGAAATTTTTGTGAGACTTTCCGCAAAATTAGTACAAGTTCTATCGTACAAACGAATAATAAGGTAATTTAATTAAAACAATCTGTAATTTTAGTAAAAATAGCGCACGAGGTGCTATGCTACGTCAGTGCAAACGAAGACTACGACTAGAAGCACTAAATCGAACGCTTCAGGATTTGCGCAACGATACCGATGTTATGGGAGGGATGGTGGTTTTATTGGCTGATGATTTTCGCCAAACGTTACCAGTCAGTCAGAAGGGGATACCTGCAGACGAAATTAGAACATGTCTCAATCTCAAGTCGTCCACTCTAAGGGCCACCGTATGAAAGTTCATTCTGACTACAAATATGAAAGTGCAACTATTTGATGACACAAATGCTGGGAATTATGCCGAAACACTATTGAAAATAGGAGATGGTCGGTTAGAAACTGATGCCGAGGGCTGTGTGACACTGACGGGAGATTTTTGTCAATTAGTACACATTGATTCAGAATTAGTTGCAAGTGTTTACCCAGATTTACAAGACAATATACGCGAAACTCAATATTTATGTGAAAGAGCAATTTTAGCATCGCAAATCATGTTGTCAACAAAATAAATTCAGACATATTGAGTAAAGTACCGGACATACAACAGAGTATTTATCAGTAGACACAGTTATGGATACAGAATAGAGCACATCATTATCCCGTAGAGTTTCTAAATTCGCTTGAGCTGTCAGGTGTACCCTCACACAAGCTCAATTAAAACTAGGCGTCCCACTCATGCTTATGCGAAATTTGGATGCCCCGAGATTATGTAATGGGACAAGATTTCTTGTGACACAACTTGGCCGCAATATCATTAGCGCCACTATCTCAACCGGCGTGAAGGGTGAAAATGTAATGATCCCACGAATCCCAATAATTCCCACAGATCTCCCGTTCCAGTCTAAAATTTCTTCATAAGCTTACTTTCGCTATGAAACAAAGCTCAAGGAAAAACATTAAAGGTGGCTGGGATGAACTTAGAAAGGCCGTGTTTTTCCCATGGTCAATTATATGTAGCATGTTCGCGTATGTCCGAATTTAACGCGAGCGAAGCCGCGGGCAAAAGCTAGTATAAATATATATACAAATAAACATGTTTACATAATATACTTAAACAGTATCCTATTAAATCACAAGTCGTTGGAGAGCTACAACTTTTCAACTTTTCTTTGAGTGATGCCACAGACTGCGACTGTCTAAGGGACAACGGCAAGCCAGTACACAACTTCACAGCGCGCACTGTGAAAGACTTACGGTCTTATTCATAAAAAAACCTTAAAACACCGTTGATCAACGTTTTAGTTAAAACGTTCGCTAAGCCTAATTGGATTCATAAACGTCAAAGCCTTCTCTAACCAGTGGACCGTTATTTGACAGATTAGAAATGTTATGTTGCCGTTCTGGGAAATCATAGACCAAAATATGTGATTTTCGATAAAATACCGGCAATTGGAGGTAATTTTACTCCACGAAGCGCGTAAATAACATGAAAACGAATAAAAATCATGTGGAAACTGGACGTTGGAAGACAAGGTAAGAAAGGAAACGTATTTACTCAAATTCGGCATTAAATATGAAGCTAATTACCGAATGCTTATTTTACAATTTATAATATTATGCGACTGCCGCAACCCGGACTATTGCTCAGTTGAACAGTCGGTGGCTCCTTGAAGCTGGCCGTAAAACGATGGCCCGCCACCTCGACAGGACACCACTGAATCCAACGACACGAGTGCCTGGTTGCCGGAGAAGTTGGTCGTCGACGTCATCGAACTCGATTAGGACACTAATTACCTAATATAACTATTTGTTATACCTATATGAATTGTATGAACGACGTGCAAACGTTGCAGTATTCGAACGTATCAAGGAATCGCCCCTCTGCGGTATCTGTGCTAGGGCTTTTTTCAAATCGTTTCATTTACGTCAAACGAAAACTTGACTGCAATTGCTAAAATGTGAATTGATTGTTGTTAAAACTTTCACGGCGATGTGATTTTTGATGTTTAGTGTTATTATTATTACCTATTAACTGAAAAGTTGAACCTGTGCTACAATAATCATGCAGCCCGATTTTTATCAACAAGCCAACATTCTCTCCAAATCTAAACAATACGCTATAATGCCTATAATATGAGGTAATGTGTTTATGTAAACAATAATAGGTACACAACAGTCAAATATTGATGTGTTACGCAAACTTTCTAAAAGTATTAAACCCCCAAGAAGAGCCGCATGACTCCCACAGTCGCAGGGGTAACTGGCCCTGGGGCAGAGGGGGGGGGGGACCTGGGTTCGGAAACGTTTAATAGTCATTCTCTAAACAATACTCAAATTAGCAGTGAATGCCTTCATACAATAAACTATGGACTACGCATATAATACGATTACTTGATTTTGTCTCATCCATAGTAAGTATATTGTATAGTTAGAGACAGTAACACTATAAGTTGGTAGAAAGATGTGTTTTTGGAATTTTTTTCTTCATTTGGATTGCAAGCTTAGCTAAGATATAGCATTGCAAGTGACTGGAGCACTTCATGTATTCACGAGCCGCCCATCTTATAAATTAGAAGGCTGCTCAGTTTCTTTATTAAACATACAGGTAGATCCACAGGGATTGGTTATATAAATATAGCTGAAAATTAATGAAAATAAAAATGTAGTTGAACATCATGTTTTATTTTTTCAGATTGAAACAATTCTTGCTTTTGAGGCGGAAGTGCTCGACCCACAAGCCCGGAGAGCTCGCCGAGTGCCATCTATGGGAAGAAAGAGAGGTATTTATTTATTACAATATACTTGTAATATAATATTACATTTGAATTTAAAATAATAAACAGCCTTCCTATGCTATTTATATCTAATATTGTTTTGTTTTTTTATTTCAGATTGTATATCTGTGTGTGCGCAATGTGCTGAAATTTAGTGCTAATTAGAACTACACAAGATTAAAGTGGAGAATGAAGGAAGAGAGTAATTTCTTCTTCAATCTGCATCCAGCAGTTTTAAGAGTACTGCTTTAAATATTAGTTTGTATTAAATAAAATATAGAATAAGCAAATTGTGTTTAATTTGTCATAATTAATCTTTAGACAAAAAAATTGTACTGTACAACAACATAATTGAGTACCTATTTTCCTTGTACAGTTAGGGTATTAATATACATACATAATTATCTGTACAGGCTTTATTGATAATGATTAATGACAAAGGCGTGATTTATGTTAGTAAGTATATTAATACCCCTGACTGTACCAAATCCTATCTGGAATAGGGTATGGTTATTTTATTAAAACTTTCACTGCCAGGAACTTGCTTAACGGCTGGGCTTGCCACTGTAATACCTATAGGTAAAGGGTGGATAGCCACTGAGATGTAGCGCACAGCTCTGGTGGATACACACCCTAAAAAGGTACAACGACAGTGGCACACAAGCAAGCATACAACCCACCTGATGGTAAGAACAGAACCCATAGTGTAAAACCGAGTAGGTACCTATCTATGTCTCTATAGATCGTTGAATCCACGAGGACGCGCCCCACTTCTATCTATGACTACGCTAAGGACAAACTAGTTTGCAATGAGATGCTGGGGTGCGTCCTCGTAGATGACACCTACTACGAACAGCGGCAGTGGCAGAGCGGAGGACGGACGGCATGTTACTCTTTCATACAAGTTTGGACCTTACGAGTAGTAACGCCACCGGACCCGCCCTGCACCACTCCGCGTGACCTCTGCCTGCGGGTTATGTAGCAGTTTTATGTACTTATTTACCTACCTCCTGGGCATTCCAAGGAATAAAATCCCTTTCGGTTGACGAAGTATTGCGCTGCGCTGCATCGCTGCCATTCTTTTGGTGTCAGGCCACCCCACTACGTCTCCTTTTTGTAGGTAGCTCCGCTCTCAATAGGCGCACAATTCATTCCATTATGAGTCCATTATATAATATGTTAATTAAGTTTACACGATACGACAAAACACGATAAGTTTATCTCTCACTGATAACTTTTTAACTTGAAATGCGCGCATGTGGTGTTCCCGCTATTCTTCGTGCAGGAATTACTATTTAGAATCTACAACATTTTAAATGTAAAATCTCATTTATTTATCTGGTTTCATCATTATAAATTGACAAAACCAGCTTTGATAACATAAAAACATTCAAAATCGTATTGCGAGCTTCCTGGAATACCTGCCGTCAACATCAGCTGTTTTCAATTTGGCGGCCATTTTTTCCTTAAAATGCAGATAAAATAGGTCTAAAGAAGGGTCCACCGTTCCCTAAGTTAGCGAGTCGTTAAAATGGGCTTGACGGACCGATCTGCGTTAACTGACGTTTATGAATCACGTTTTTGCGAATCAGTGCTATAGCCTAGCTATAGCACTGATTTAACTTTTTATGAATAAGACCGTTAGAATAAGCGCACGTCTTATTAGACGATAATGCAAGGGTGAGGTTAGCGGTAGACCGCAAGCGGTGATTACTGCCTTCAGCCATATAAGTAAAACGTTCAGCTAAATAATGTGGAGAAGCAGGATTGAAGAGTACGTTAAAAAGCAAGGGGAGGATGTGCACGTCTCTGCGCCGATGGATCGGTAACCAGCCGAGCCTCAGCTCAACGAGCGAGAACGAGCTCAGAACGAGATTCAGAGATGTGGTCGTATTTGCGTAGGCCAAATATATATCTTACGCAGACATTTTGTAATCGCTCAAGTTTTCCAAGCAGTTCCTCTTTGAGATCTAAAAATGCAATGTCACCATAGTCTAAAAGAGGAAGTAAAAGAGATTGGGCAAGGGTCAGAGTGTGGAAAGGGAGAAAATTCTGCAAACGCCTTAGGGAGTGGACGGAGACAAATATCTTTTGACTTACTTCAGCAACATGGGGAGACCAAGAGAGTGTCTGATCTATGGCTGGCATGTGCATGGTATTAAGACTCAAAAAAGTATGCGGTATATTTTTTATATGATTTAATTATAATTAAATGATAAATAAGGGGGCGCTTTGTTTCACCAATTTTTTAAGTCCTATTATTGACCAACGGCGTAAAGCATAGGGTTAGGGTAGATGGGCAGGATATGCAATATGTCGACGAGTATACCTACTTGGGCCAGACAGCATCCTTCGATAACAGGCAGTGTAAAGAAATCAATCGACGCATCGCAAACGCCTGGAGGAGCTTCTGGTCCATGAAGGCGCTAATGAAGGGTAACCTTCCTTTGACACTGAAGCGCAAGCTCTTCGATATGTGTATCCTGCCTATCCTAACCTATGGTGCCCAAACTTGGTCATTAACAGAAGCCCAAAAGTCCAACGTCCCAAGTCAAACGCAGCATACTCGGAGTTCGTAGGATCGATCGGATCAGGAACACGGAGCTGCGTGCCAAAACTGGCATAGTAGATGTGGGTGTTAAGACCGCGAAGCTAAAGTGGGACTGGGCTGGACATGTCTGCCGGATGCACGCGGAGCGATGGGCCAAATTAGCCACCGAATGGCTTCCAAAAGATGGCTTCCGAGGTAGAGGCAGACCGAAAAGGAGATGGTGGGACGACCTTGATACGTTTTGTGCAGATTGGCGAACACTGGCACAGGACCGAGACGAGTGGCGGAAAGGAGGTGAGGCCTTTGCCCAGCAGTGGGACACAATATAGGCTATATATATATATATATATTATTGAAAGTCCGAAAATGTTCTTCATAAAATTTTACGTCAAAATAATCGTTAGTCCTAATAATTCTTATGCCTAACGATCTTAAGTCATAACTACTCGAAGACATAAAATTATATTTATACAGGGTGACATTTTAATCAGTGTCCAAATTCAAGTATAATATTCTTCAGCAAAATTATAAAATACGTTTTTTTTCCATATCACTCAGTACAAAAAAAATTAGTAATTTCTGCTTAAAGTTATCCCAAAAAAACCTTACCGCGCGGGCACCTCAGCGGGTAGTAAGGTTTGCGCACGGCACGCCTCCCCTCCCTCGGCCCCGCCCCACTCCGCGCGGTACTGAATGCCCAGTAGCCACGCTGTACGGATAATTCTTTTGGGATAGACAATTTATAATTTAAAAAATACCTACCAGTTTTTTTTCAAAAATGGAGTCTATAACTGATACAAAATGCGTACAAAAAATTTGGACACTGATTAAAATGTCACCCTGTATTTATTCAAGTAGGCCCAGTAACAAGCACTTTCAAATCGTCAGGTAGAAACATAATCTTAAGCTAATTACTCAGAGTAATTTATTAAACATAAAAAGTAAAATTTATATGAAGTATTTTAAAAAATTATAAAAAAATACTAGTCTAGAATGTTTCTAGAAAGACAACCTAATGTCAAAAAATAAATAAAACGAGAATAATAAATTAAAAACACACTGTCAAAATTTTCCACTACCACGACACTACGCGCGCGAGCCGAGCGAGCGAAGCCAGCGTGCCGCAGTAGCGGTCGGCGAAGCGCCACGACCGATTTTTTTTTATTTGCGTAGCGAAAGCGTTTATTCATTAGGAAAAACAAAATTAGGAGTTGAAGTATGTTCTTAGTAATTATATTAGGATTAACAAAATTATGATGCATGTCCATTATGAAGAAAATTGGTATGATTAACATTGATGAAATTATGACGAAAAATTTTAGGGCAACTGATCATTATGACTTCCGATGATAGTTACAGAAAAGGAACAAAAAAGTTAGGAAGAAGAAAATTAGGACTAGCGATGATTATGACTACAATACGTTAGTATAAAAAAAAATAGGATAACGAATTTTATGGCAGCCAATATGGACCCGATAAATAATCTTATAACTAAGTTAGGAAGAAGAAAATTAGGACTAGCGATGATTATGACTACAATACGTTAGTATAAAAAAAAATAGGATAACGAATTTTATGGCAGCCAATATGGACCCGATAAATAATCTTATAACTAATAATATCAAAATACACGTAATAGTTGGAACATTCCCTAGAGCTATCGGAAGAGTGCGGCGACAATGGCAAGCGCCAGCACTACGACGGGGTTGGCAAGTGCCACGAACGAGCCGCTGCAGAGGTCGCGGTGGCGCGCGGCGGGGCCCAGGCACGCCGCATGCGCCATGAGGTGCGGCAGCTGGCTCTGCTCGTACAGCCCCGTGAACAGCGCCTGCGCCGGCCCGCGCGCGAACACCGCCACGTCGTCGCCGCCGTGCGTCTCTGACTCCAGTGGCACTTCAGTGTGCGTCCGCCACCGCAACGTTTCTGAAATTTACAAATAAGTGACGGTGACTATTTTCAATCCAAAGTGAACAAGTAAACATAGGTATCTGAGTGTAATCAACTAAACAAGTGATAAAGTAGCCTCAAGACCATAATGATATACGTCGCCAACATGGAGTATTTATGCAGGGCATCACTGTCCATGTTGTAACTTACGAAAGGTGGCCTCGAGTGTAACGTCGTCACGCCTGCCGTCGACTTGGGCGCGGTAGCCGGGGCCATTGGTGTAGGAGAGCGTCATGTAGGGCACGCCATCGTCGCCGCGGTCGTCAGAAGCGCCAAGGATGTCGTTGCCGCGGCGCGCGTAGCCGTTGAAGGCCATGACATGCGAGTGGTCGGCCGTGAGCACGAGCAGCGAGCTGGCGGCGGGCAGCAGTGCGTCGGCGCGCTCCACGGCGTCAGCCAGCGCCAGGGTCTCGTCTAGCGCCAGGTGTGGGTAGTTATCGTGATGTGCATGGTCGATGCGCCCACCCTCCACAAACAAAAAGAATCCACGTGGGTTTTTAGACAAGACCCGTATGGCGGCTTCCGTGAGCTCGGCCAGTGTCGGCTTATCTACGCCCGACTCTCGTACTTCCGCCTCATAGAGCAAATGAGTGGACTGGAACAGCCCCAGCAGGTAGTCGGGTGGGTCAGCGATGGCTTCCAGCAGCTGGGTGCGATTCCAGGCGTACGCGTGCGAGTGGCCGGCCGCCACGCGCTGCGCTCGCCACTCCTCTATCAGGTCGCGTCCGTCCCACCGCCGGCCCAAAACATTCTCCTCGTCTCTGGTCGTGTTTGGCCGGAACTCGCGACGACCTCCACCCAGTATTACCTAAGCAATTCAATATGAGTGTCACACAGAGTTTCACATAGGTTTCGCAAAATTTTGAAAATAAGAAATAGTCATCGTCAATTATATCACTAGCCCATCTACGTTTCACGCCTTCATTCACAAATGTGAGGGAAAATCTGAAATGCTTGAACAACTAGGCTACCATTAGCATATCGTCCATTATTTACCTTAAACTGGTTGCCGGGGTAAGAGTTGATGAGTTGGTCGGCGATGTCGGGGCACACCGAGGGGTCGTGGCCAGCGGCGCGCACCTCGCCATCGTTTTCCCAGCCGCGGTTGGCCGCACGCGCGTATGCGCCGGCTGGAGACGCGTGCGTCACGCGGGTCGATGTCACGATCCCTGCATGCAATAGAGACTATATCAAGAGCCGAAAACAAACGAAAAGATATTCTATGTGGAGTAGGTACGTTTATCTGATGCTAACCAGCACTTCGTCCGTCAGCGATAGCCCAGGCGGCGATGGACTCGAGGTGCGTGGCGGCGTCGACGGAGGCGGGGCAGTCCCAGCGCGACACCTGCCCGCTCACGCCGAGCGTGCCGCGGTTCACCTTCACACCGCACAGGTACGCCGTCGCCGTACACGCTGAATCCGGAATTTGCGCATCCAGGCAGAAAGTCTGATAACAAAAATACATAAAAATACGTGCATATTTTCATATAAACATAAATCTCACAATGATCATGAGAAAAGGGAATAATGTACCTTGGCGAGTCCAGTGACGGGGAAACGCTCGTAGGCGAGGCGCTCCTCCTCGCCGGTGCGGCCGGCGCGCTGGCCGCGCAGCGTGCGCGCCGGCGCCAGCGTCGGCACCGACAGCCCGTCGCCCAGGAACATGACCACGTTGCGCGCCACCGCGTCGTACGCCGGCTCTTTGAGGCGCTGCTCGATGGCGGCGAACGCCTCGTCGTACCAGTAGGGCGCGTCGCGCTCGGCGGGGTCCGGCTCGGCACGTGATTGTGCCGCGCCGGGACGCGGGGCCCGGTTGGGGTGGTAGCGGTCGGCGCGCGCCGCTGCCAGCAGCGCCAGCGCCAGCATAAACAGCGAGGAACCCATTGTCCAAGGTACGGGTTAGAAGGCTACTCTATAAACCCGCCAGCGCGGCGATAGCTACATGAGTGCAAGTGGTAGACAAGACAAATGGCTTAAAATGGGATGTATATCTAATCATTTAATTACTTACAGATATAGTAGTATCTCTATAGGATTAGGAGTATAAGTGTGTTTGGCTCGTGTGGTGTAGGTGTGAAGCACGCCGTCAGCAGGCGACATGCACGACGCGGATGAAGGCCACACGGGCACGTTGCACCGGTTGGAGGCGTGTCTTGATATTAATCATATCCCAATAAAAAGGCGACGTTTAGTAAGACGACGCTTATCTCGACAATTTTTCGGTAGAGGTAGGGAAATGGTTCAGGTACTCTTTTTAGTCTATTAAGAAATAAGTACTTAAATTATGCAGCCGTGTCAAGACGCAAAAGCGCTGTGTTTTCGTTTGGTTTTTGCTCACTTATTTTTTACATATTCATCACGCTATCGGTGAGGATCTGTTATTAGCTCACTGTCACTACTGTTTTAAGCTATTGTGTAGTATTTAAGCTGATGATCTTCCTATATAAGTAAATAAATAAAACCATAAATGGGAAAATAAAAGTAAATTTCTTACATTTCAACAGTTGAATTATTTACACAAAGCTATAACTTAGGATAAACTGATGTTCAAGACTTTACTTGGCTAGGTTTTCGAATTTTATATACAGGGTGATATTTTAGTGTCCAAATTCAAGTATAAGATTCTTCAGCAAGAATGATAAAATACGTGTTTTAATAAGTGCAATACTATTATAACACATATGTCTTTTGACTAACCTATAGTGGGATTATTAACTATTGCAAACCAAAATGACGTATGTTAATACGGCATGTAAAATAATTACACCTTGTTAATATTGCACAAGAATCCATGTAACAGTTTTGCGTTATAAATATAGACAGTTGGGATTTGGCCACGGAACGAAAAGGTTGAAATTAGCCCATTCGGATTCCTTTATAATGAATTATCAATTGATTGGATATTTGATTGCGCGCGAATTCAGTGTTTAATTTTGCCTGAAAATTAGTGTTCCATTTCTAGAGGTTTCATGTGATATGTTTAAGAAACATTTAAGGCATTTTAAAGACGTATTAGTGAATTTAGTGTAGGCACGTATTTTTTAAGACAATTGACAATTCTGCAAGTGTAAAACATTAAGTGTTTGATTTGTTTTTATATGAATAGTGTGTAACTGCAATTAATAATTATTATCTAGAGTCAGTGTTCACAAAAAGTGTTTATAATAATGTACCTAACTAATTTAAGGGTTAATTGTTTATGTTTCGGCTGTAATCCTTAGGTCGTCGCTACGGGAGATTAGCTGGATATATGGTTCTGCGTGCTAATTGTTCTGGTAGTTAATTCTAAGGCGTCCTATCTTCTTCTTCTTCTTCTATCTTCTATATATAAAAAACGCAAAGGTGACTGACTGATTGACTGATTGACTGACTGATCTATCAACGCACAGCCCAAACTACTGAACTGATCGGGCTGAAATTTGGCATGTTAATAGCCACAATGATGTAGGCATCCGCTAAGAAAGCATTTTTGAAAACTCACCCGCTAAGGGGGTAAAACGGGTGTCCAAAGTTTGTATGGGGGAAGCATTATTTTTTGAACTAGAGACTTAAAATTTTTGTAGGAAGATTACTTATTAGGATACAAAAAAAGCTCTTTCAGCGTTTTACAAAATTCCACCCCTAAGGGGATTAAATAGGGGTACAAAGTTTGTATTCAAAACTACTGGGACTACAAACTTGAAATTTACACCAGACCTTCCTTTTATGACGTAGGCAAGGGATAAGACGGGATTTTTGGAAATTCTGTCCCTATTGGTGTTAAATAGGGGTGCAAAGATTGTATGGGTGAAACATTATTTTTTGTACTAGAGACTTGAAACTTTGTAGGAATATTACTTATTAAGATACAAAAAAAGTTCTTTCAGCGTTTTAGAAAATTCCAACCCTAAAGGGGGTCAAATAGGGGGGCAATGTTTGTATGGGGGAACATTATTTATTGAACTGGAGACTTAAAACTTTATAGGGATATTACTTATTAAGATACAAAAAAAAATCTTTCAGCATTTTGGAAAATTCTAAAAACTTTGTAGGAAGATTACTTATTGATACCAAAAAAGTTCTTTCGGCGTTTTATAAAATTCTACCCCTGAGGGGGTTTATTAGGGGTGCAATGTTTGAATAAGGGAAACATTATTTATTGAACTAGATACTTGAAACTTGGTAGGAATTTTACTTATTAGGATACAAAAAAAAGTATTTTCAGCGTTATATAAAATTCCACCCCTAAGGGGGTAAAATAGGGGTGCAAAGTTCGTATTCAAAGCTACTGGGACTAGAAACTTGAAATTTACACCAGAACTTCATTTTATGACGTAGGCAAGGGATAAGACGGGATTTTTGGAAATTCTATCCCTAAGGGGGTTAAGTAGGGATGCAAAGTTTGTATGGGAGAAACATATTTTTTTGTACTAGAGACTTGAAACTTTGTAGGAATATTATTATTAAGATACAAAAAGTACTTTCAAAGTTTTATAAAATTCTTCCCCTAAGGGGGTTAAATAGGTATGCAATGTTTGTGGGGAGAAACATTATTTATTGAACTAGAGACTTGAGACTTTGTAGGTACTAGCTTTTGCCCGCGGCTTCGCCCGCGTAGTAAAAGTAATTTTCCAATAATTGTTGAATTGCTACGCCGCCTACTAACCTACTACTACTAACTTCCCCTACGAATAACCCTTCGTCATAACCCATTATGGTAAATTAATTTTTATTTACTATTATTTTTATGCCCGTGTGGTGGCGGGTTAGAATTTCACCACCCTCTTTCTTCCCGTGTGTGTCGTAAAAGTCGATTAAGAGAGCAGGGTTGAAGTGTGTTGTGGGTGTTGGGCTAACAACCTAAGCAATATCACTTTTTGTCGATCTTTTATACCCACATTTATGCTAAAAGTGGCGCTGGAACATGTGCTCTGCCTGCCCCTTTTGGGAATAAAGGCGTGAATGTATGTATGTATGTACGTATTTCTGTTATTAAATTTACAGTCATGATTAATAAGAATCTGTCCTCTGGAATAAAAGCTACTTTATGTTCATGATAATGTTGAAATACCAAAATATCTCCACGAATGTCAAGTCAAATTTGTGGCCTGGACATTGCTATAGGCTAGTTTCCTAAGATTTTTTTTCCATGCTTTTCGAACCAGTATTTAACATAAATACCCAAAAATTTGTTTTTAAAAAGTAAGCAGATCTTCGTGCAGCACCTTGAATGTACTTATTACGGATGCAGGCACTTTCCCAATGTCTCCTACCCTCCCGTCCCGCCGCGCCGCCCGCACTCGCCTAGGTACCGATTGCTGACGATCGAGATGGCACCAAATACAAACTTAAAAACCTATAACCCTATATAACGCGGGTCTCGTTCCATACCATAATTGAAACTTTGTAGGAAGATTACTTATTAGGATACAAAAAAAACATCTTCAGCGTTTTATAAAATTCCACCCCTAAGGGGTTTAAATAAATTTAAGCAAATTTTGTATTCAAAACTAATGGGACTAGGAACTTGAAAATTACACCAGAACTTCTTTTTGTGACGTATGCAGGGGATAAAACAGGATTTTTGGAAATGCTATCCCTAAGGGGGTGAAATGGGGGTCCAAAGTTTGTATGGAGGAACATTATTTATTGAACTGGAGACTTAAAACTTTGTAGGAAGATAACTTATTGATACCAAAAAAGTACTTTCAGCGTTTTATAAAATTCTACCCCTAATGGGGTTTATTAGGGGTGCAATGTTTGAATAAGGGAATTATTTATTGAACTAGAGACTTGAAACTTGGTAGGAATTTTACTTTTTAGAATACAAAAAAAAGTAATTTCAGCGTTATATAAAAATCCAGCCCTAAGGGGGTAAAATAGAGGTGCAAAGTTCGTATTCAAAGCTACTGGGACTAGGAACTTGAAATTTACACCAGAACTTCATTTTATGACGTAGGCAAGGGATAAGACGGGATTTTTGGAAATTCTATCCCTAAGGGGGTTAAGTAGGGATGCAAAGTTTGTATGGTAGAAACATATTTTTTGTACTAGAGACTTGAAACTTTGTAGGAATATTATTATTAAGATACAAAAAAGTACTTTCAGCGTTTTATAAAATTCTTCCCCTAAGGGGGTTAAATAGGTATGCATTGTTTGTGGGGGGGAAACATTATTTATTGAACGAGAGACTTGAGACTTTATAACTTATTAGGATACAAAAAAAGTAATTACAGCGTTTTATAAAATTCTACCCCTAAGGGGGTTAAATGAGGGTCCAAATTTTGTATGAGGGAAACTTATTTTTAGCTACAACGTACTTAAAACTTTGTGGACAGATTACCTTATTCACTTACAAATAAAGTGCTTTCAGCGTTTTGGAAATAATTACACCTAAAGGGGTTAAAAAGGAGGTCCAAAGTTTGTATGGAGAAAAAAGATTAGTTAGTCAATTTTATTCGAGAATTCACAGTATAATAAAATTCCTAACGATAAATGAGTAAACAAGTATTTCCGGGTTTTTGAGAATTCAACCCCTAAAAGGAGACATGTGGTGACAAATTCTGAAAATCAACATCGGCATCTATTGTTTCTATGGTTTGTCGGGCGGGTCGCTGATTAGGAAAACAACAACGATTTTACATTCCAACGTGGCGTCTAAATATCAATATGGGCGTTGTTATTACGGGTTTTTGGGACGTTAATAACGAAAATCACATAGATTTTGAAATGGGTCAGACCGTATTATAAATGAAGCTTTAAAAACAGGTAAAGACATTATTTCAAAATTAATTGCACAGATTTTTAACGAGATTATGAAAGAGAGAACATTTCCAGTGCAATGGTCCGAGTCGGAAATCACACTATTATACAAAAAAGGTGATCCATCGGACGTATCAAATTATAGACCAATTAGCCTGCTTTCCAGCCTCTACAAACTTTTTTCACAATGCATATTGTCAAGGATCGGACCAAAAATTGATGCTCTACAGCCTGTTGAACAGGCGGGATTTAGACCTGGGTACTCGACAATTGACCATATTCAAGTATTATGCCAAGTAATAGAGAAATATAAAGAGTTCAATACGTCGCTATACATGGCTTTTGTCGATTACCAAAAGGCGTTTGACTCTATTTCTCATAATTCAATTGTCAAAGCACTAAAACACCATAATATTGACGATGTTTACGTAGAAATTATAATGGATATTTATAATAATTGCAAAAGCAGAGTAAAGTTAGACAAAAAAGGCCCGTACTTTAATATACAAAGAGGAGTACGTCAAGGAGATCCAATGTCGCCTAAAATCGTCATCGCTGTCCTAGAACTTATACTCCACGACATTGGGTGGGAACAAAACGGCATAAGAATAAATAAAAGATGGCTAAGTCACTTGAGATTTGCGGATGACATAGTTATATTCGCAAACAGCGCAATTGAATTAGAGACCATGCTGAACTCTCTCTACCGCAGGAGTAAAGCAATAGGACTGGAAATAAATTTAGATAAAACAAAAATTATGACAAACGCCTCGACAAATACGATCAAAATTAATAATGACGTAATTGAATACGTAAAAAATTATATATATTTGGGAAAACTTGTTTCTTTTGACCAGACAGACAAAGAAGAAATAGACAGACGTATCGCGTTGAGCTGGAAACGCTATTGGTCACTAAAACACATATTTAAATCAAAAATGCCGATACCACTTAAGAGAAAACTTATGGACTCATGTATTTTACCGACACTTACTTATGCCTGCCAAACATGGTCAATAACGGAAAGCAACGCTAAAAAAATTTCAATCTGTCAGAGAACGATGGAACGCAGCTTACTAGGCATCAAAACGAGAGACAGAGAAAGAAATGATAATATCAGAAAGAAAACAAAAATAAAAGACGCTTTAGAGCATGTCAGAAGATTGAAATGGAGGTGGGCCGGACATATTGCGCGCTACGGCGATTCGAGATGGACTCGGAGAATGACTGAGTGGCGCGGGCCGGGCGGCGGCAAGCGGCGCGCCGGCCGCCCGCTCAAGCGCTGGGCGGACGACATCCGCGCCGTCGCCGGCGCCGACTGGGTGCGCGCCGCACAGGACAGAGAGACGTGGCTGCAGTTGGAGGAGGCCTTTACCCGAAAGGGGGTCCCTTAATTGAATTGGGATAGACTTATAAGTAAATAATTAGTATTCTCTAGTCACTGTAGGTAATAGTCAAATTCATAACATCTTTAAAATATTACTACATTTTGTCATATTGTTTTGCAATGAATTAACTTATTTTGTTTTGTTGTACTCTATACTAAAGTGATGTGAATGAATTTATGATCAAAGGTAATGTAATATATTATAAAATAACTACTAAGTACACACTAGACATATTTATATTTAAATAACGTATTACAATCGTACAAGTACATCCCAATTAAATTGTATTAAATTAAAATAATTTTAATTAATTAATCTAAGTTAAATTGAATTATATTACTCTAAATTATATGAAATAGGTATAAAATTTTTGAATGGAAATATAACTGATAAGTAACTGTACAGTAAGTAGAAAATAATGCATGACGCATGATGTAGTATCACTTGTACTAAAACTGTTGGATCAAATAAAGGCTTTTTAATTTAATTTAATTAATATTGTGGACATGAAAAGTCATGAAAATATTTGTGCCGAATTGCAATTCAATCGGTCCATTTTTTTTTGTAGCAAATCGGTTGTAACAGACGGACTGACAGACAGCCACACGTGATCCTATAAATAAGGGTTCTATTTTTGCTTTTGAGGTATGGAACGAGACCCGCGTTATATGGGGTTATAGGTTTTAAAGTTTGTATTTGGTGCCATCTCGATCGTCAGCAATCGGTACCTAGGCGAGTGCGGGCGGCGCGGCGCTGCAAGCCTGCTGCACGAAGATCTGCTTACTTTTTAAAAACAAATTTTTGGGTATTTATGTTAAATACTGGTTCGAAAAGCATGGAAAAAAAATCTTAGGAAACTAGCCTATAGTAATGTCCAGGCCACAAATTTGACTTGACATTCGTGGAGATATTTTGGTATTTCAACATTATCATGAACATAAAGTAGCTTTTATTCCAGAGGACAGATTCTCATTAATCATGACTGTAAATTTAATAACAGAAATACGTACATACATACATACATTCACGCCTTTATTCCCAAAAGGGGCAGGCAGAGCACATGTTCCAGCGCACTTTTAGCATAAATGTGGGTATAAAAGATCGACAAAAAGTGATATTGCTTAGGTTGTTAGCCCATCACCCACAACACACTTCAACCCTGCTCTCTTAATCGACTTTTACTACACACACGGGAAGAAAGAGGGTGGTGAAATTCTAACCCGCAACCACACGGGCATAAAAATAATAGTAAATAAAAATTAATTTACCATAATGGGTTATGACGAAGGGTTATTCGTAGGGGAAGTTAGTAGTAGTAGGTTAGTAGGCGGCGTAGCAATTCAACAATTATTGGAAAATTACTTTTACTACGCGGGCGAAGCCGCGGGCAAAAGCTAGTACCTACAAAGTCTCAAGTCTCTAGTTCAAAAAATAATGTTTCTCCCCACAAACATTGCATACCTATTTAACCCCCTTAGGGGAAGAATTTTATAAAACGCTGAAAGTACTTTTTGTATCTTAATAATAATATTCCTACAAAGTTTCAAGTCTCTAGTACAAAAAAATATGTTTCTCCCATACAAACTTTGCATCCCTACTTAACCCCCTTAGGGATAGAATTTCCAAAAATCCCGTCTTATCCCTTGCCTACGTCATAAAATGAAGTTCTGGTGTAAATTTCAAGTTTCTAGTCCCAGTAGCTTTGAACACGAACTTTGCACCCCTATTTTACCCCCTTAGGGGTGGAATTTTATATAACGCTGAAAATACTTTTTTTTGTATCCTAATAAGTAAAATTCCTACCAAGTTTCAAGTATCTAGTTCAATAAATAATGTTTCCCTTATTCAAACATTGCACCCCTAATAAACCCCCTCAGGGGTAGAATTTTATAAAACGCCGAAAGAACTTTTTTGGTATCAATAAGTAATCTTCCTACAAAGTTTTTAGAATTTTCCAAAATGCTGAAAGATTTTTTTTTGTATCTTAATAAGTAATATCCCTATAAAGTTTTAAGTCTCCAGTTCAATAAATAATGTTCCCCCATACAAACTTTGGACCCCCATTTCACCCCCTTAGGGATAGCATTTCCAAAAATCCTGTTTTATCCCCTGCCTACGTCATAAAAAGAAGTTCTGGTGTAATTTTCAAGTTCCTAGTCCCAGTAGTTTTGAATACAAAATTTGCACCCCTATTTAATCCCCTTAGGGGTGGAATTTTATAAAACGCTGGAGATGTTTTTTTTGTATCCTAATAAGTAATCTTCCTACAAAAATTTTAAGTCTCTAGTTCAAAAAATAATGCTTCCCCCATACAAACTTTGGACCCCCGTTTTACCCCCTTAGCGGGTGAGTTTTCATAAATGCTTTCTTAGCGAATGCCTACATCATAGTGGCTATTAGCATGCCAAATTTCAGCCCGATCAGTTCAGTAGTTTGGGCTGTGCGTTGATAGATCAGTCAGTCAATCAGTCAGTCACCTTTGCGTTTTATATATATAGATATATATATAGATATAGATATATAGACAGATTGTATTGAAACTCTAAATTGAATAAGAATGCATGAATAGAATAAAATGATCGCATTACAATGTGATTGAAACTTTGCAAGAACTCACATATCTCAATTTTATACCAGGCTCTTTCAATATATCACAGGCATTGTAGTAGTGTTAAGAATTTAATGGCTTTTTGATTCTCTATTCAGTCAGCGGTCCGCCGGCCGGCAAGCAACAAGAATAAATTATGTATTAGTGCAAGTGAAATACAATTGCATATTTTGCTGCAAAATGTGCGATGTCTCCGCAATAAGACTGCGCAAATTGAATGTTTACTCCAAGGTGGTACCACGTATGATCTTCTCCTGCTTACTGAACATTGGTTACAACTAGACGAATTAAATGTGACAAACATTAATAATTATATTTTAAGTTCGAAGTTTTGTCGTCCATCTAGACAACACGGTGGTGTGTGCATTTATGCCCACCATAAACTAACAGTTATAAATAGACCCGACCTGTGTAGTTACTCTAAAGAAATGCAAGTAGAAATAGCTGCCATACAGGTGGTTGACTTTAATTTAATTGTTATTTGTGTGTACCGCTCGAATACGGAGGGTGACTTGGATATTTTTATTCATCAATTGGACTCCTTACTTAGTAATTTAATTAATGAGAATGTTAATACGTTGATAATGGGTGACGTCAACATAGATTTTATGAAATGGTCGAAACAAAAGCGGGATATGCTAGGATTATTGACCAGGAATAACTTGACGTCCATGGTCAACTTCGCTATGAGAATCCAAGGCGACTCGTGTTCATGCCTTGACCACGCATATACTGATTTGCCTCGGGATTCAAGGTCGGTTCGCCCACTAGATACATGTATAAGTGACCACTGTGCGGTCTATTTTGTATTGTCAATCATAAAGGTAAACAACCAGACACAGTACGTAACAAAAAGACTCACTAACAAAGTACAACAGTTCCTTGATAACGTAGCGTACACAGACTGGTCTAGGTCCCCGCGTTTAGGTGATGATAATAGCTTTGAAATACTATTTGGCCACTTTCGTAAGAAATTTGAGATCTTCTGCCCAATTAAAAAAGTACCTATTAAACCGAAGGACAAATTATGGCTAAATGAGGAAACTACGAGGAGCAAAGAATTTCTTTTGCATTTAGGGATGCTAGCGAGATTTTATCCGCACAATGCTAGTCTGACACAGTTTATAAATAACTACAAATGTAAGCATAACAGTCTTTTGAGTAAAACTAGAAAGGCTTTTATGAACAATTTAATGGCTCGTAGCTTGAACAGAACCATTGCCTTCATCATTCGCTTGTCCTTATTCCATTTACTTGGGGTCGGCGCAGCATGTTTTTTTCTTCCATACCTCTCTGTCGCCCGTCAACTCATCACACACATCTTTCCTGTTCATATCGTCTCTCACGCAGTCCATCCACCTTTTCCTTGGTCTACCTCTTCTCTTACATCCCTCCACATTCATACTTAATGCCCTTCTAGTAACATGACTATCATCCCTCCGCATTACATGTCCATACGACGTAAACGATTTGCTCTCAGCTTTTCAGAACAGAACCATTGCCTTATGGGACATAATTAAAATGGAGACTAACAAGAGCCGTGTAGGTGGTCGGGCTGAGCTGGGTGTGCTGCGTCGAGCGGTGTGCGGTGAGCACGGCTCTAGCCGGGAGCTGGCTGACGCGCTCAACCAGCACTACTTGAGTGTGGTGCGCGACACCCCTGTGCGCCCGTGCCTGGGGGATGCGTTGCGTCTGCTGCGTGCCACCTGCCCGTTGCAGGCGTCCACCATGTTTGTGTCACCATTTACAGCTCAGGAGGTATTCAATATAATCAAAAGAATTAAAGCGAAGGGAACTAAAGACATGTATGGGTTCCCGACCTCAATTCTCCACAAACTACCTAATAACTTCATTCAAGTACTAAGTGAGCACTTTAATGACTCCATTTTAAATGGTTACTACCCAGACTCGCTTAAGAAGACCAAGGTGACTCCGGTTTAGAAAGGGAAAGGTGCTAAAGACATTATGAAAAGCTACCGTCCAATATCCCTTGTACCCGTAGTCTCCAAGGTCTTTGAAACGGGTCTCTGTGACAGAATAGTTCGGTTCTTCAACATGAATGGGGCACTCAGCAACGAGCAGTACGCCTACCGAGAGGGCCGATCTACAGTGGGCGCAGCGCGCAAATTACTCGCAACTGTCCTGGAAAATTTAGAGGCAAGAAGGTACGTTGCCGCGATTTTCTTTGACCTTTCTCGCGCATTCGACCTCGTCGACCATAAACTTATAGCTGTGAAATTAGAACACTACGGCATACGCGGCCAGGCCCTAGATATAGTAAAGTCCTTTTTATCAAATCGTAGCCAAATAACAGAAGTGGATGGTGACAGGTCCGTGTCAGGATCTATCGGAGACAGATCAGTTCCCCAAGGCTCCAACGTAGGAAATACTGTATTCGCATTGCTTATGAACGACCTGCCATTCCCTCGTGCAATCGTAAAGTTTGTGATGTACGCAGACGACATTTGTGCGATTGTGCAAGGATGCGATCATGAGGAACTGCAGAGTAATATTAGGGATGTTACACTTAAATTACAGCACTGGTTCGACGTCAATGGCATGCAATTGAATATAGGAAAAACGAACTTGATACATTTTTCACTTAGCTGTTTACCGCAGTCGTCACTCGACGTCATTGTCAATGATGATCGAATCGAACCGGTACACCATGCTCGGTATGTAGGTTTCACGTTCGATAAAGGTTTGCAATGGGGGGAGCACATTGACGCCCTATGCATAAAACTGAACTCCGCCTACTACGCTATATCTCGTCTAAAGCGGACGCTAACACAGCAAAACCTAATGACAGCATACTACGCCTACTTCCACACGCACCTAACTAGTGGAATAGATTTATGGGGCCTGGCGGCTGACAGCGACAGACCATTTTTGCTGCAAAAAAAAGTTATTCGCTTAATAAGTGGGGTCCCTCCGGATGAGACGGCCAGACAGCTCTTCATTCGCCTCAGAGTCTTGACAGTGCCTTCACTCTTTATTTTCGAGGTGGGTAAGTACGTAAGAAGGAACCCAGAGGAGTTCCCCAAAGCAAGGAGTAACTCCGCAAGGAGGAAACCTGGTCTGGCCGTCCCCGCGCATAGACTACAGAAAACTGGCAAGTCACTCAAGGTAATAGGCGCTAATTTTTTTAACAAGATTCCCGAGGCAATTAAAAACGTGGACACGGAACGTCGATTTATAAACAAGCTTAAAATGTATTGCTCGATGAAAGCTTATTATACAGTAAACGAGTTCTTTGATGAATAAAAGTAACTAAAAAAAAAGTAAAAAAAAAATGATATTAATTGTTCTTAACTGCAACTTATTGTAACTTTTAATTGAACTGGTTCATAATTCCTGACTTGATAGTTGAAAACTTATATACCTATTGACTTTAATATAATTCATTTAGAGCATTATCTTAATTTTAATTCTAATCTAATGTTGACAGTGTATGATCAGTACCAATAAATAAATCTATCTATCTATCTATACTTTGATAGTGAACTTACAAAGAAACACTCTTACACACACCCATTGTATTTCGTGGCTTTAGCCTGATTACAATGGACACACACTCAGATATATATCACACTTACACGACATACATTAGTTGACACACCACGAGCTTAGATTTCATTTGATATACATGCACTTTGGTACACTTGATGCAAAGCTTTTTGGCTGATACTAGATCCTGGATAGCTGGAGTCGACTAGAGTTTACACCTAAGGAATCTGACGTGTCAATGCCTTAGAAGCTGTGAACTCTACACCACACGCTAGGAATTCAAGCACGGCCTGAGTTATGTATATGTCTGTAACGTATTCTCTGTTTTACCTTTCGGTAAAGCTGACCCCTGACGCCTGATGTCGTGTGTGAACGCAGAGAGCTCTCCGTCCAATTTAAGGGGTCTACAGTACAGAGTATGTTATAGCATGCATATTTAGTATTCAGAGCACATTGTACATAATCGACAATATTCACTATTTCTGTTACAAATACCGCGGCTGCATGAACGTTTCGGGTATGCGTAAATTCAGCTGCGCGTCATGCTTTGCGTAATTATTAAAATTAATTTAAAATTAATTACTTGGCAATCTACGTAAAGTTCAATTAAAAGTACTGAAGTACTTAAGAATCGTGAAAGATGATGAATGTGTAGGTGAGATGGTTTGAATCAAATAGATAGTAAGGGTTGATAGGTCTGATCAAGAAGGATTTGCAGGATGGCAGGTGTGTAGGAGCCCCCGAAAGAATCAAGATATAACATAAGCCCCATTTTCAACACCTAAGGTCTAAAATCCCAAGGTCCCCTTGTAGTCTGTTTTTACAGGTCATCGTTGTCGTTCATCGTGATGGAGCATTTTTATAGTAAATATAATTTTAGTTAGTTCTTAAGTTAGAAATATATGTTTGTAATGAGTATTAAATAATCATAATTCACATAAGGTAATCAACTAATTAAATCAATTATCTTGTTCGAGCTGTTGCAGATGGGGTGAGTTACATGTTCACTTATGTAGATAGACTATCATTGTTGATCGCAATTTAAATGTTCATTTAACGCGGATTTAATTAATCATTGCGGATGTTTTTATGGTTTGATTTGATTTGTGGACGATAAAATTTATTGACGGATTATTATTTTACAGTAATGTCTATGATTACTGAAATTACCTTTCACGTGTTTTAATTAGTTTTTTGCGGTTTTTGACCATATATTTACGTATCATTTTTGACATTCATTTTATTTTTTTACGCATTATTTTATACGTCAAATAAACTACATTCTCGTTTTGGTTAATTTCGAAACTTTATTTACATTCGTCTTATTTATAACGAATGTTATTTACTCACGGTATTTGTTGCGTTTGATGCGGTTTCATTTGAAACATACTTGTACATTATAATCCCATCAAAAACATAAATGTGAAAGGCTGCCAAGTTCGATACTATGGGAATGCTTCGCTTCGCCTATAAAAGAAGTGAGATCTGAATAAGTACCAAGTTCCATAAAAATAACTCATATCATAAACAGTTATAGGAGTGCACACTTGATTTCCAACAGTTTTTAAGGTACATTTTGAATAAGTATCACGTTACATAGAAATACCTAAAATTATAATAGTCAGAGAAACGCACACCGGTTTTTTAAGCAGTTTCCTGATAACATTTATTATTTTCAGTACTTTTTAATGATGTTACTTGGCAAGTTTTCACACACCACACACCTATTCAATGCAATGAATCGACACCTTTGGACTGCAATGTGTCAAGTATATAATTTTCTATTAAAACTTGCCAAGTTACATCATTAAAAAGTACTGAAAATAATAAATGTTATCAGGAAACTGCTAAAAAAACCGGTGTGCGTTTCTCTGACTATTATAATTTTAGGTATTTCTATGTAACGTGATACTTATTCAAAATGTACCTTAAAAACTGCTGGAAATCAAGTGTGCATTCCTATAACTATTTATGATTTGAGGTATTTTTATGGAACTTGGTACTTATTCAGATCTCACTTCTTTTATAGGCGAAGCATTCCCATAGTATCGAACTTGGCAGCCTTTCACATTTATGTTTTTGATGGGATTTCATTTATTTTTGTTAGCTGTAGGTTCTTTATAATTTTTTTATCACTTTTGCTTTAGGAAATGTCTCATTCCACTTAGGTATGTACTTTATACTATACCCTTTATACTAAGCGTCTAATTCTTTTTTCTACGCTTGCGTGGCACTGTCTGGATCCCTTTATTGGAAATGGAACAGTTTTATTGTTCTTGTCTTTAAGACAAACATGTATTGTCTTAAATTGGTATGTATCTAAATTTAAATAAGTCTTATCTCATTTCCACTCCATACCTACTTATAGTAGAACAAAATTACACATTCGTTGTTTTCGAAACTGACTCACTCTTGCCCGTTTTCAGATTTTTACTTTATTTCGACCTAAAGACAAACCTTCGAGCCAAATTTCAGGTCGGTACGACCATTGGAAGATATACCAATTTAGTTCATTATGACTTCATAGTAGAACAAAGTTACACCTTCGCTATTTTTAAAACTGACTCACACTTGGCCGTTTTCAGATTTTTCCCTTTACTTTGATCTTAAGACCTATCTCCATGCCAAATTTCAAGTCAGTACGACCATTGGAAGTGGTCTAGGTTTTTGATGAGTGAGTCAGTGAGTCAGTGAGTGTATAGGAAAAATTGCGATTTTCTGACGTCAATATCTCAGGAACTGCTATAGGTAGAATAATGAAATTTTGTATTCTAGACAATTAAGGGGATGTCAACAGACACTCGAAATTTCATATGCAAAGATAAATATGTTTTGAGTTATAGGGTGGTCGAAATTGGCCCGAAATGGTTCGTGTAATATAACCCACGGCCGGTGTGTCGCTTTTTTTGCTCGAACTTGGCGGACACACTGCCGTGTGTCTAGATTTTATACGATGCGTTTTACGACAAGATTTTAACACAAATATTATTTTGCTGAAGCGATCCACATCAAAATCAAAGTGATTTGTTAAGATTTAGTTCGAGGAAAACGTTTTACTCCCGAAATGGTTATATATTATTCTTTAGCTTCCCCTGATAACAACTATTGCGAACCAGTCTACCACTGGAGTCGTCTGACTGCTGGAAAACAGCTTCCATTAAACCTGTTCCGAAAGTACCTTGAACGAGCTAAGGCCGATAGAAAATAAATGTTTTATTCAGGACGATAAGTATCCTCCCACTTTTGTATCCTGGAAAAGGCAGTTTGGATTCAACTGACAGGATCCTGCCCGCAAACCAATCCGGATTTAGGAAGGGGCGAAGTACGTCCACTGCTCTTATTGACGTTGTTGACAACATTAAAAAGCTCAAGACCACGGTGAGGGTACTATTAATTCTTGTTTTGCTTGTCTTTTCGCGTGCCTTAGATAACATAGATCGAACGCTGTTTCTCTACAAACTCTTATAGAAGGGCTTTAAGCCTGATAGTGTCATATAGTTTGCCAGATACTTGAGTAAACTTTTACTATGTCGAGCTGCTTTACCCTGACGGGACATCTGCAGGTTCTGATGCCCGAACCGGCCGTTACCAGGGATGTGCCTCAGGGATCGGTCTTAGGACCAACCCTTTTTATATTATACAGCGCCCGTTGTTTGCCTCTGCTCCTATATTCGATTACTATCGAGACATGCAGGCATTCAACATCCCGTTTCACATGGACAGGGACAATGGCGCAAACTGGTGTTCGCTGGTCGTAAAATCTACGATGAAGCGTGGTTTAATACACCTGCAGGTAAGCAAGCTAAGCGGCATCAACCTGTCACCTGTTCGACGCGGGCAAATAATGCCTTGCTTGCGGTCATGTCATGTATGCCGCTCCCGCATTGGCTTACACAGCCATGGAACATGTTGACTGCCTTCGTGACACTACTTGTATAGTCTGTAATAGACTTAAAAGCCGTTGATGAATATGATAATGTGTCCAATAAAGAGTATTCGTATTATAAGTTTTGTAATCTGATTGTATTGGACGGAGAAGACGGATATGTTTTATAAAAAAACTAGCTGTTGCCCGCGACTTCGTCCGCGTAGAACTTGTATCTTAGAAAAATGATTGGTATTAAATTATTGTAGGTGGAACCTAATTATCGCCGACCCAAACAAAGTTCTACCATCTTATGGGATTATTTCAGAGATAAAAAACTATCCTATATCCTTCCAAGGGTGTCAAATTCAGCGTACGGAAAATTTCATCTAAATCCGTTCAGGGATTAAGCGTAAAAGGTAACAGTGAAATGAGTTCATTAGTTTAAATTGCTAAATTTAAATTGAAAACTCCGTTTTTAGAAATATAAATATCTTAAGAATCATCAACAGACATTTCTGCTAAAATTGTATATTTTTTTATAATGTATTAAAGAAAGCTACATTACTGGAAATATTTGCCTAAATCCGTTCAGTAGTTCACGTTAGTCCGAGCTACCTGTATAGTTATGAAAACCTATCTAATGCTAAAAGACGTAGAACTTTCCATCTCCATCTGCTGTCCCCATTTAACGGTGATGTTAGAGCATACATGATTTTGATTATCTAAAATAAACTTTATAAATTAACAAAATAATCCGCAGTTTAAATGAAACATTACCTTCTTTTCGGTTATGGGAACTGGAAGCTGTTCGGTTCTGTAAAGGTCGTGGTTCTAATTTATCCTTGCCTACTTCTCTGCTACCAGTCGGATTATTTATTTTGGCTTACCATATAATTAGTATAAAAGACCTATGAATTCCCTTACTTCAAAAAATACTTATTCCTCATACATACTTCCAACCCTTTTTAACCTCCTTACAGGATGAATTTAAAAAAAAAATCAAATTCAATATTTCTTTATTTGCCGGAATATGGTTACAGGTAAGGTCTTAAAGCTATTTTTGTTTCTCATATTCTACCTGCATGCATGTGTGCAAAGTATTAATATGTCATAAAGCTAAATTTTCGTACATGTCATTTCATCAGATTATTCTATAATTAATAATTACCTAATTTCTATGTATGTCAAAGAGATAACTTAATTACTTATGTCTGTTGCCAAATACTCATTTACACTTTAAAAACACTTCTCCTGCAGCCATCTTGTCAACTTACTTTTAAAAGAATTCTTATTTGCCAATTTAAGGTCATCGGGCAAGTTGTTATAAATGACTATGCACATATTGTAGCAGTTTTTTTTATAGATAACTGTTTGGCAGCGAGGTTGGTATAACAGGTTTTGGTACTGGGCCCTTGTATATCTAGCACTGGTGTCGTACCGATTTATAAAGTGACTAGGGTTGTAATTAACGAAGAGACATGCGTCTTTTATGTACAGGCAAGGCAGCGGGAGTATATTAAATTTTATAAATAAAGGCTTACAGCTTTGCAAAAACCACGCGTTATGCAAGGCCCTAATGCACCGTTTCTGAAGTTTAAATGCTTTATCCGACTCTACGGAATTTCCCCACAGTAATATTCCATAGTTTAAGACCGATGAGACGTAACCGTGGTACGCAGTTACAGCTGCATCTAATGACACTGTTTGTCTCACTCTTCTGAGTGCAAAGACAAACCTGTCTAGTTTTTTGCAAACAGTGTCAACATGAAGCTTCCAATTTAAATTGGTGTCAATATTAAAACCTAAAAATTTAACAAAGTCAACTAATTCTACATTTAAATTGCCATAATTAATTTGTATAGGCAGTGGGTTTGAATTGTATGAACAGAATTGCGTTGCTTTAGTTTTTTCAAGAAATGTTGTAATTAGTTACCTAGTCTTTTAGCGAAGTTCGAGATCCCTTAATTAAAAATTGTCTTGTTCCCTGTACCAACATCCAACTCCTTTTAGCTCATTTTGGGGATGAGTGTTTTTAACCCCCTTTTGGAATCCATTTCAAGCAGTCTAAATTAAGATAAAGGCTATAAAACCGAAGTTACAAATCTCTTACTATAATATTTTCTTGGTCTCCATCCCTTGAATGCCGTTTTAAACCCTTTAGGGGAGGATTTTTTCCAACACGCTGAAATATCTTTTTTATTCTGATAATAATTGTTTATACAACGTTTTAAGTCTGCAGCTCAATAAAGAGTTTTGCTAATCCAAACCTTGCACTCCCTTTTAACCCCCTTAGGGATAGAATATTCTTAAACGCTGGAAGTACTTTTTTATTTGATAAGTAATCTTTCTACAACGTTTCAAGTATCTTACTAAAAAAAAGCGTTTCCCATACTACCCTTGCCTTTTAACCCCCTTCGTGGAATAGTCTAAAACGCAAAAAGTCCTTTTTTTGTAATCTAATAAGTAATATTTCTGCAAAGTTTTAAGTCTCTAGCTCAAAAACTAAGTTTCCCCCATATTCACTCTAAACCCCAATGTCACTCCCTTAGGGGTGGAGTTTTCTAAGTCACTGAAACGACTTTTTCTATATTTGAATAAGTAATTTTTCTACAAAATTTTTACTCTACCTAAAAAACAAAGTTTCCCCCATACAAACATGTCACCCTTTTTAAAACCCCTTAGGGGTGGATTTTTCCAAAACGCTTAAATTCTTTTTTTGTATACAAATAAGTAATCTGTCTACAAAGTTTAAAGTTTCTAGCTCAAAAGGAAAAGTTTCCATCGTACAAACTTTGCACCCCTTTTTAACCTCATTTAAGGTGCAATGTACCTACTAAAACGCTGGAAGTTCTTTTTTTGTATCTTAATAAGTAATCTTTCTAGAAAGTTTCAAGTCTCTAGTTCAAAAAATAATGTTTCCCCAATACAAACTTCGCACCCCTAATATTTAACCCCCTTAGGGGTAGAATTTTCTAAAAAGCCGAAAGCACTTTTTTTGTTTTATAATAAGTAATCTGTCTACAAAGTTTCAAGTTTCTCTTTCAAAAGGGAAAGTTTCCCTCATACAAACTTTGCATCCTTATTTAACTCCCTTAGGGGTGGAATTTTCTAAAACTCAGATATAACTTTTACTGTTTTTTAATGAGTAATCTTTCTACAAAGTTTCAAGTTCATAGTTCAAAAATTAATGTTTCCCCCATACAAACATTACACCCCTACTTAACCCCCTTAGGGGTGGAATTTTCTTAAACGCTGAAATTGTTTTTTTTGTTTATTAATAAGTAATCTTTCTACAAAGTTTTAAGTCACTAGTTCATAATATAAAATTTCCCCCATACAAACTTTGCACCCCCATTTAACCCCCTTAGGGATGGAATTTCCAAAAATCCCGTCTTACCGGTTGCCTACGTCATAAAAGGAAGTCCTGGTGTAAATTTCAAGTTTCTAGTGCCAGTAGTTTCGGCTGTGCGTTGATGGTAGATCAGGTATCCTTCTTTTATATATATAGATTGACGACCAAGTTTATGAGGGTGTTTATTTAGATTCGAAGAGAATTTGAACTGTTATACACGCACAATCTATGGAAATGAAATCGTTATTTTCAGTACGTAGTATGGTTAAACGTAAGAATACCATGTAAACCATAATATATGCGCGTACGAAGTCGCGGGGAAAAGCTAGTAATTAATATATGAACTTGCCTGTAAGACTAAGACGAAAAATATTATAGTTTCTTAATTATTATTATTTTAGTTTTATTATTTATTGATTACATTATTAGTAAAATCGATGAATGATAAGATTCGTCACTTGATTTCAATTTCGTGAAAAAAATCTAAATTAAGTGACAATTCTTTCATTCCGCGCGGCGCGGCGCTAGGATGTTTTGTATGTGTACATACACTAGACTCAGGAATTTGCTTGCATCGGTATTCGAACCAGTATCACTAGCTTGGCAGGGTCGGTACCCACTTTCAAAAATATATCAGTCAAGTGTAGTAATTATTGCATGGGGTGCAAGTGCTCACTATATAGCCGACTTTGATTGATAAAAACTTGCAATTGAATCAGCATCGCGCGGGGGTGGAATGGGGCTAGCGCCCCCTCCGTGTTCCAGCGCCCCCGCTCTGCCCCACCCCGCCCCCGCCCCCGCCCAGTCCCGGGTCCCGGACAGTCCCGGGCCGGCTCGCCGCGCGACCGCACGTCGCCCCGCGAGGGAACTTCCCGAGACATCGCGCGTGAAGTGACGTGGTGAAAGTTTGTGTGCGTCTGTGCTGTTACAGGATTATAGCGGCGAACTACGTACGTAATTTTGAAAAGTTTCACTTAAGTTAATGTTATATAGTTTAAGGAAGAGACAAAGTTTGGGTGTAGGAGGAAATGTATACTCAGGCAATGTAAAAATATTAATTATGGACTAGAGTCTAAAACATTGGCCGTCTAAAGAAATATGCGCCATTTTTACGCGACTGCCGAAGGAAAGGAAGGTTATGTTTTCGATCGTATGTATCTAGGTGTGTATGCATGTCTTGTTCTTTGACACGCCCTGCAGCCTAAACCATTTGAGGGATTTCGACATTATGAGGTGTCGTTGGGTTGCCCTTAATCGTTGGAGTGACATAGGCTATACTCGTAATATATGTAAAAAAGAAGTTTGGTTTTTCGAAAGTTTTGATTGCACTTGTTATTCACATAAGCCATGGAAAAGTCATCGTTTATACAAGTTTAGTTGCCGGCAGGTCTATCTATTTTTGTTCGTCGCTTCCAATTCTAATTGCAACTTAAATTACGCACCGAGCTAACGTGTCGTGTCAAACAGAACGAGCAAGCAAAATATATCCAAAGGCGATTGCAATGTGAAATAGGTTACTTCAATTGAGCCCTGATAGCTTGTATTTCATGCCTATTTCCACAGCGCGTGCGCCGTGCCAGTGGAAATAGGTAGTTAGTCCCATACTAATTTCAATTCTCGCCCCTCCACGCCCCGCCTCGCCTCGCCGGTGGAAAACCACCTTTATACTCGTAGGTGCTCTGGCGTAGCTACGTGCGCGACGAGTGGAGCGGAGACAGCTCGTAGCGTGCTACGCAGGCTGCGCGTGCGACGCGTAGCGTAGCGCTACATGCTACGAAGTGTGTTTCGGTTCAGGAGTGCAATCAAGCTAATCATAAGGTGTCATAAGCTCAGTGATGTTTCTCACTTTACTGGGCTCTGCAAATAAGGGTAGCAGAGTGGTGCACGAGGAAAAAAATGACCAGCTAGCAATGCCGTTAGTTGATTTTTCAACGTAGGTACACCGTTCCGCTACCGCTCCGCTACCGCTACCGCAGGGTCGTCAGTAATATGTAATTTATCGTCACATCAGTTTTTAATATGAAAAAAATATATGTGTAGTCAGACTCGCGATTTTTGCACCTCACAGATCTTCTACTAGTTATAAGGTGGTAACTCTAATGACAAAGAATTTTGTTTTAGGTTGGTTGTTGTTTAGCGATGACTCAAAACTCTTTTGACGTTTCATAAAAATCGTGAAGTTGAAGTACCAATTCAATTCAATTCAATTCAATTCAAATTATTTATTTCAGACCATGTCCATAGTGTTAGTACTTATACATTTACTCAATAGGATGACAAGTGTCTTTATAAATAGCTGGTTACTTAGTAGCTTCATATGGGCTAACAAGTTTTCCAACG
The DNA here is from genome assembly GCA_945867215.1 of Epinotia demarniana. Lineage (NCBI taxonomy): Eukaryota > Metazoa > Arthropoda > Insecta > Lepidoptera > Tortricidae > Epinotia > Epinotia demarniana. The sequence goes on along the minus strand of OX244275.1, from coordinate 23,538,147 downwards.
ATACAACTTTTCAGGTCGTATAATTAATTATACGCATTCAGCGTATTTATAATTACCTACTAACCATATATTTAACATTGTATGTATGTATGTATGTAAGCACTTTATTGTACACAATAACAGGTTTAGGAATATACATGTCACACAATAAATCAAAGTACAAAGGCGAACTTATCCCTATAAGGGATCTCTTCCAGCTAACCTTTGAGCAATTGAGGGGAAGGTAGGTAGAACGAGATATGCAAACTTATACCGTGTACAAAAACAGAGAAAATGAAAGCAAATCCTAATTAGTATTAATTCTAGACAAATAAAAACATGCCAATACATATATAAATATACAATATAAAATATAATACACACTAACATATGTAACATATATATCGCAAATATACAATAAATAAATAAATACTATATTCAACCAATTCACAAGTCATTGGAAAGCCACAACTTCTTCAAATTCATCTTAAGTGACGCAACAGACTGCGACTGTCTCAGCGACAAAGGCAACTCATTCCACAATTTAACAGCGCGCGCAGTAAAAGATCTGGAGTATTTTCGCGTCTTTCTAGACGGTACAGCAAGAGTAAGGTTAGTACTCGACCGCAAGCGGTGGCCACTGCCGTCTGCCATATAACTAAACCACTACAATGTTATATTCTATATAACATTGTCTTAACAGAAAAAATTGCATTCTTAAACATTAATAGTTTGGAAATCTGTTGAAAATAAATTAAATAGGACTCCAAGCTATTATTTGATCTTCATATTGATGGTATTGTGGGTAGCGCCCTTAGAGCCTTGGGATTTATAATGCGTAACTCCGCTCACTTTACACAAGCAAAAACACTCAAAGTACTTTACAGCTCACTCGTTACGAGTAAAATTGAATATGCATCCCAAATTTGGAATCCGTGCTATACAACTTACATAGATAGGATCGAGCGTATTCAGAAAAGGTTTCTCAAACACCTGTGCTTTAAACTAAAATGTTCATACGTATCCTCCAATTACTTGAGCACATGCAAAAAACATCACATATTACCCCCATATAAACGTCGAGAAATAGCTGATACGACATATATTTCAAATATCACTAGTGGGAATATTGACTGTCCGGATTTACTCAATAAACTTTCATTTAATACGCCTACTCGATCTAAAAGACACTTTCTCCCTATCTCACTCAAATGTAAATACCTCATCTAATTACAGGCAGAATAGTTTTTTGAGTCGCGCTAGTCGCTCTTTGAATAGTTTATCAAGAGAGATGGATAACGATGTATTCAACTGCTCAATTCCTTCTGTGACGCGAAAGCTAGCATGTCGTTTTTTTCCATGATAAAAATTCTCCAACCTATATTTCACGATAGATGTTGCAGGGGGTGATTTGTTCGGGTGCGTGTGACTTTGCTCATGTGTTTCTTCATTGTTAATAAGTTGGTATGTAGTTTTATGTATTTTTGTTTTCTCTTTTTTTTTTCGGGTGCACTATTCTGTATTAGCAGTGTACATTTACCTAGTGCGCTAAGTGTGTTAATTTTTTTCTATGCCACTTCTATCTGTGAGTTCCTGTAATTGGCTTTGTATTGCTATGTAAGACTTACGCCATGCTTTTTGTAGCTGTTGGTACTCCTAAAGTATAAATAAATAAATAAAAATAAATCTTGCGAAGCTACTTGCATGGACTTTTTTCAGTACAGTCATGTTAAGTTCGGTGGTCAAACTATTTTACGTAGTTACGTGATTGGAAAAGAAAGTATGTTCCTGGCAGTGAAAGTGTTAACTTTACTATTTAATTCACAAAAGGGTGATTCACGGTTACATCACAACAAAAATGATAAAAAAGACCGGGTTGCACTCCGGGAGTGCCGGCAGGAGGGAAAACATGAACATTAGGAGTATCAGTTAAACAAAGTCACCGCTCCCCCCTCCCCCAAGCGTCGTCCCGAATCTCTCACTTTACAAATCTTACGGTCACGTGACCTATCGAAATATGGGGCGAGTTTAACAATTTTTCCCCAACCCAAAAAAGTGCACAGCGCCGCTAAAGAAGTTTTCACGTCAAAAACTGTCAAGTGCGTGACGGACCACGCGCAGAGTAGGCTTCCGTAGTTGCCTGTCTGTCTTTGACGTTCGTTACATCGACACGCGCGTTTAAGTCGCCCGAATTCGTACCAAAGTTGGCCCGGCCCTGTCAAGTACCTTTTTAGGGTTCCGCCGTACCCAAAGGGTAAAAACGGGACCCTCTTACTAAGACTTCGCTGTCCGTCTGTCTGTCTGTCACCAGGCTGTAACTCAAGAACCGTGATAGCTAGACAGTTGACATTTTCACAGATTATGTTTTTATGTTGCCGCTATAACAAAAAATAATAAAATAAAATAAAATAAATATTTAAGGGGGGCTCCCATAGAACAAACTTTTTTTAACTGTTTTTATAGATAATGGTACGGAACCCTTCGTGCGCGAGTCCGACTCGCACTTGGCCGGTTTTTTTAGGTTGTCGGCTATTACTCGTTTACTAGTTATGCCTTCGTATCGGTGATAGTTTTCCAAGTAAATTCATTATTATTTACTGGCGCCATGTTTTATTTCTGATACCCAGTAGTGACCATTAGCCCAAGCACTTTATTTTCATTAGTAGGTATGGGAAAAAATTGAAATTTGGAAATAATTCATAACAGCAGCTTTTTGTGTGTAACTATTATCATTTAAGTAATTACGTAGACTCAAAATCCACCAAAATATTCGTCATCAAAAAAATCGATATTTAACCAATTCCTGAAAAAAGAGGAATAATATTAATAGATATTTTAATGTATGTTTTGGTTAATTTACAGGAGCTCTTCAAGAATAATAAATAAATCAAAAACATAATGGACGAGTCATTTATTTTTATATATTTACTTCCCGATGGAAATTTTGGTGGAGTCTTGGATAAGGCATCTTAGAATAACACTTGAAAATTAAACAAACAAAAAAAACGCTGTTATAAATTAATGTTTAAAAAAAACGTAATTTTCCTGGGGTACATGTAGCCGGCAGAGGGCTAGTAAAACGTATAGGAAATAGTAACGCTTTTATATTTTTAAGAATTTAGGAATATGCATGTTCAACCAGTTTCTTGAAATCAGTGACACGTGAAACGTATCTATTATAAACATTAGAACATAACTTATGATTTATAATTCGTTTAGTAAGAAAACACCTAGGAGGTAGGAGGTAGGTTTTTTATTATGTTAATACAACACCCCACGTGGTGAAATATGTAGACCGTGCATGCTTTATGTCACGGTGCCGAGATGGGGATACTTTACATGAACATTGTCTTGGTGTAACATCATGAGCGTTCCTACGAGCGTCACGCAATGATTGTACTTAATCCCACAAAAACTAGGTATTCTAGCATAAATTAATTAAATGATCATACTCGAGGCGCACACGATAATTAAGCCAGATAGCGCTAATTGACGCTCTAATATTTCTGCTCTAAGCGTCATGTATAAATCATGTTTTATGCTAATTCAATCATAAATATCATAATCAATATTGATACAGTGCGATACGCTAATACGATTATACTAAGGTTATTGGCTGAAGAGATAATCGGTTGAGTAGTTAGTTCCCTCGTGACGCAACGATCGGGGTTAATGGGTGAGAAGGGTGATAGAAGCTAGTGAGGCCTGGAGCTAGGATCGGGAGGATGTAATCGCGCGGCTGGCGCGCGCGCCGGCGCCGAGCAGGCGCGGTTCTGTGCGGAACAAGGGGGATTAGCGACCCTGCTATCTTATGGTATTTACTTGGTCACGGTTCTGCTCCTGATAACGCTCGGAGGCTCACTTACACGTTCGCTTGGTGCATGCGTTTGTACAGATTACGTTTTTACAGTGCTTCACAAAGTATTGTTTACAAGTATACAATATTTGCTTGAACTGAAATGGTAACGAAGCTCCTCAAATATATAATAGTTACTTGTAGGTACTGGGTGTATGTGATATCCCCAACGCGCAATTGGCCCGCGCGGGGACTACTGCCTACTGATGACGATGATGATACCCAAATCAGAATCTTGACTTGAGTGAGAATAATAATAAAAGAAAAAAATAATTTACCGTAACTTAAAATAACAATTTTCTTTACATACAGTGACTTTCACACTAGGCACAGCCTGTACCGTGGTAGTCAGATCGAATACGAGAGTTACAAATATCATGCGGCTATTAAAAGAAATGTTAACATGGTTTTCTTACAAAGCGGGCAAAAACATGCTATTTAGCAGAGTGTGTGTAGTGTTAAATGTAGGAGAGGGAAGAATGCAAATAGCTCTTTAGTTCAAGGCTTCTTCATCCTGTTCTTAAGTCCAGGACAACAACAGCTTCCGTATATTAATACGGGAGCTGTTGTTGTCCTGGCCTGGCCTGTTGTCTTAGCCGCGGCAAGTCGGCAGAGATTTATTTCAACTAATTAATAAAATGATTCACATAATTTGTAATTAACAGCGTTACATGACTCGTGATCAAAAGTTTTTAGAACAAACTAGCGAAATTATGGTTTTGTTCGTCATTTGTGTCTGCTTTCTCTAATCGAAGCTATTTTTTCCAGAAGCCTGGTGAGTCGTGGCGTGAGTCAGTGACTACAAGCACAGTGAAACAGTGATGCGGTGACAGTGAAGGTGTGAGTGCGTGGCGAGCCGCAGTGAGGTGGTGGTGAGGTGGTGGTGAGGCGGCAGGTGCGACATGCAGTGAGAGGCAGCAGCATGGCGGACGACAGCACCATCATCGAAGGCACCGTCAAGTTCCGCGATGGGAAGAAGGTGAGACACTACAAATATGTACTTATAAAATGCGACTTTTTGATGGGTTCATTAAAAATGTGATAACGGGTAATATTTCAGCAATCGATCTATTATAAAATCTGCAGCATTTGCATCTTCTCAGGTGACAAATGAGACAAATTAATTGATTTGTGCACTGAAAAGAAAAGATTAAAAAATAAAACTTTATTTTAATTAGAAGGCCTATAATAATATACATTTTAATATGGAAAGGAAAAGCTATCTTTGCATGACTGCGCGTAGATACTTTTTCCCACAAGGAGACCCGAACACGCAATGTTGACAGCTGCTTAGCCTAATTAGTGGTGAGGATCGGGTTCTATCGATAGATAAGGCCGTAGAATACATGTGAAGATGTAAACATTTGTAAATAGCATTGCATAGGCTGTTATTTATGTGTTTTAAGCCCCTTATCACAATGCAATATAACTGCACTTAAAGGATGAGACGTAAAAAGTGCTAATTATAAAGCCCGACGACAAAAAGACATATATGCAGTGAGCCAAGGTTTTGAAACTAATTAAGATGGTTAGATTAGAGATAAAGAGTTTTTAAGCTCACCTCAATGCTCACTCACAAATATATCTCGACACCGCGAGCGTAGTAACTAAGCGTATTAGGTAGCTTAGAGGTCTAGTTTCGTGGTGGGTGACCGGCGGCGGGGTGAACCGCATTAGCGCGTAGCGAATTACCTACAGCTCTGGGGGTCTTTATTCGGAAGGCGTTCATGCGCCTCACCTCACCCGTCACGCCTAACGAAACTAGACCTCTGATTACGCTTAGCTACTACGAATAGCGGCGTCAAGATAATATTTACGAGGGACGGTGAGGTGTGGTTAAAACTAGTTACAGAATAGCGGAGCTGTGCAGATTAGCCCGCTAGGCGGGGGAAGGGGCAACAAAAATGTTAATTAATAAAATTTAGACGTCCCCTTTTTTGAGGTATCCTACTCATTTTTTTTTATATAAGGACCTGGTAGGTCGTGCTTGACATATCTATTATATACGATTGTGGTCTCATGTAGCTTATAACTGGTCAACATGACTTCAATGTTTACAGATTATAATACATAATACCTCCCTACTGTATTTAAAAGCTGGATTAGTTAATACCTGAGATATTATGTTCGTGATTGTTTTGTTATACCATTCATGTTTCGGCAATATGTATTATAATTAATACCAAACGGCGACCCGGAAGAATTACAAAAAAAATATAGCGTAGGTATTCCCGAGGCCTGAGATTGGCTCATTTTTTGACTGCTCAAGCAAAATATTGTGATGTGTAAAAAAAACCCAAGTGAGCCGAACCTCGGCTTACATTATATGGTATTTTTTACAACAACACATCCTACACAGGAACACGTTGTTATAGTTTAGTTAAGTATTTGGAATCCTCTCGATCACCGCGTACAGTCAGCCTCATATAGGCAGTAGCAGCCAAAGTAGCCAAATGTTTCGGAACACGTGTTTATTGCTGTAAGAGTAAGGATGTGTTATTGAGTGATACATTTGGAGACTTGGCTGCCACTACGTATACTGATACTGAGTGTCCAGTCGAACCGCATGTCGCGTGAGTGTGTCGTGTGTCGTGTCGCTGACGCATGTTGTTGTTGCAGTGGAAGTCGCGCTGGTGCGTGATGCGCAAGCTGTCGCCCGTCGCAGGTATGTTACACAATAGGTATAATATAGCATTATCTAAAAGAACGAAACTAAATCTATACTTTTTCCATACCTACTACTTCGCGGGAAATCGCCTGAACAATCTAATCTAATCATGGGTTACTAAAATGTACCCATTAATTAAGTGTAGGACAAATGTCCTACACTTAATTTTAGTAACACTGTTAATAAAAAACAAACACACCTAATTGGTGAATTTGGCCCATAACTTAAGTATCAAGTAAATATAACAGTTGTCGAATAATTGCCTTTACGGCATGGCAGCTAGTGTACATACATACTAGAATGGGTCCCGGTAGAATCGGTAGATACACGTACATCGCACGGTAAGTATGTGCAACCACACCGACAACTCAGCGGTACCTACTCGTGCCGCGTCAGCATTCGACCATTCATAGTCTATCGTCAATGTGTTCATAGTGACCATGTATAGTCGTGCTCTGTAATTAGGAGTTAAGCAACGAAGTGTTATTCTGTATTTAACTTTAATTAGATCTGAGTAGGTCATATTTATGTGCACGTATTTAGTCAAATCCGTGGAGGCAGTTAATGTGGGGGAATTGCTCTTCCAGATATGTGATTCGAAGAGATTCATGAAAACTATGCGTGAATAACGGAACTAATCGGTCAGAGGTCAGAATTATAAAGAAGTAACAGCACAAAAAGTCGAACGTGATGTGAGGATTATGTGAATGACGTCCAACAATGCTGCCACACATGCTTGTCTTGCAAAGCGCTGCGTCGGCGCAAACGTCTGCTGATGATACTACGTTGTTGGTAAAATGTAATAATATGAACGTGACATGAATAACTCATTATCTCAATAATCACCAAATGGCATAAAATTAAGACAAGGACATATTTTATAGCATGATTTAACGGACTGGTACTTGGAAAATTATTATTATAGTGTCAAGTTCTTTGATACCAATCACAGAACTATATCATGACTAGCGGCCGCCCGCAACTTCGTCCGCGTAGATTTTTCATGATGACAAAGATATAAAATGGGGTCCCAGTGCGCAAAAGCTATTTGCGGAAATCGCGAAACGTCTGGTTGACGTAACTGGTGACCGAAGAGCTGGCGGCTTTCTCGCGCAACGCATCAGCATTGCAATTCAGCGAGGGAATGCCGCCAGCATCCTCGGTACAATGCCTTTGAGGGCCTTTTTTAGACTTAACTTAGCTTAAATTTAATTTAGTTAATGTTATAGTTATCACATTGTATATATCTACTTTACAAAATAGGTAAGTGACTTTTATTCTCAGTTAAAATGGTCTAGACAGATTACATTTCAAACAGTGGCAGACACTGATATGCGATTGTTAAAGAATTATTACTGATTTTCCAATCAGAATACGGGAATTGTTTGCAGAATGCTTAATACTTATTCCGTCAGTTACCTGATGCTTTAATCTTTGGCAAAAATGACGCTGCAAGATATAGAGCGACGCATGGATTTGGAGCTAGAAAATGAGGATCTAAGTTATTATGAGTGAGATTTAAAAATAAGTTAAATATCGTAAGGCTGTTAAAACTATCTTAAACTCAGCACTGGAAATCGAGAAAGTGATTAATAAAGAAGAAGTGTGAAGAGGTTAATGAAGAGTAGATCTCTTTAAAAAAAACAGAGTCCCCGTACAAAACCTTCAACCTTTTTTAACCCCCATTGGGATAGAATTTTCTTAAACGCTGAAATTACTTTTTTGTATTTTAATAAGTTAACTTTCTACAAAGTTTCAAGTCTCTAGTTCAAATAATAATGTTTCCCCCATACAAAAAATGCACCCCTATTTAACCCCCTGAGGGGTAGAATTTTCTAAAACGCTGAAATTACTTTTTTTGTATCTTATGAAATGAAATGAAATTTGATAATTTGCTTAAAATTAAGAACGTATAAAGATGGTATGGTAAATAATGTCCATATAATGTCAATACCTTATAAAAGTAGGCATGCAAATCTATTTATTATAATGTACATGCATGGCAAGATGAGGATATTGAGCCTTTTAAAAACAGGCTTACATGACTCTCTAGTTGAAATACCACTTAATGCCCTTATTCATTTTTTTTTAGCTTTGAATGCTCTTTCTATTTCTCGTAACCTTAATAAGTAATCTTTCCACAAAGTTTCAAGTTTCCAGCTCAATAGGAAAAGTCTCCCTCATACAAACTTTGCACCCCTATTTAACCCCCTTCGAGGTAGAATTTTCTAAAACACTGCCTGCCGTTTTTTTGTATTCTAATAAGTAATCTTCCTACAAAGTTTCAAATTTCTAGCTCAAAAAATAAAGTTTCCTCTTTGAACCCCTATTTAACCCTCTTAAGGGTAGAATTTTCGTAAATGCAGTTTTTTTTGTATTCTAATAAGTAATATTTCTACAAAGTTTCAAGTCTCTAGTTCAAAAATAATGTTTCCCCAATACAAACATTGCACCCCCATTTTACCCCTTTAGGGGCAGAATTTTCTAAAACGCTGAATTCACTTATTTTGTTTCTTTATAAGTAATCTTTCTACAAAGTTTTAAGTCTGTAGTTTACAAAATAATGTTTCCCCCATACAAATATTGCACCATCATTTAACGCCCTTAGGGGTAGAATTTTCTAAGCCGCAGAAATATTTTTTTGTATTTTATTAAGTAATGTTTCTACAAAGTTTCAAGTTTCTAGCTCAAAAAATAAAGTTCCCTCCATACAAATTTTGCACCCATATTTAACCCTCTTAAGGGTGGAATTTTCTTAAACGCAGAAATTACTTTTTTTGTATTTTAATTAGTAAACTTTCTATAAAGATTCAAGTATTTAGCTCAAAAATAAGAGATTCCCCATACAAACTTTGCACCCCTATTTAACCTCCTTAGGGGAGGTATTTCTAAAAAATCCCTTGTTGTCCCTAGCCCACGTTATAAAAATGGGTGAGCAACAATGCCTATAAAAACTTTCGAAATAATATTAGTCGCAATAACACTCTTTTCATATAATTCTCGAGTCATATAATAACACTTTATATATTTACATACGATATAATTATCATTTTATATAATGGTCATCTGATATAATAACATTTAATATAACATACTTTCAATATAATGCATATTTCGTATAGTGAACAAATGATACAATGCTATTTTTTTCTAATGCACAATTAGCATAATATTTTTGGTAGACTCTAAGGCAGGTCGGTGTAGGTACGACGACGAGCGAAGCGAGGAGGAGTGTTAGGTTGAACTGCGACCCTACAGCGTGCAAGCCGAGCGAGCGAACGAGCGTGCCGCGGTAGCGGCCGGCGAAGCGCCAGAACCGAACACTTTTTACTACCTAATATATACTTACATAGTACAATTTGCAAACTGTGATCGTTATACAAAATAAACATATGTATTTTGAGATTATAACAAATGTTTTTTTATATACAATGAGTGATTATACACCTTGAAAATATATCAAACGTTGTTATTGCGAATGAAATTATATTATTTATTTTTATACCCATCATTACACACCCTATAAAAATATCCTAAAGTGACAAAACTCTAGTTTTAAAAATAATGTTTCCCCCATACAAATATTGCACCCCTATTTACCCCCTTAGGGGTGGAATTTCCTTAAACGCAGACATCACTTTTTTGTATTCTAATGAGTAATTTTTCTACATAGGTTCAAGTTCATAGTTCAAAAAATAATATTTCCCCCATACAAACATTGCACCCCTATTTAACCTTCTTAGGGGTGGAATTTTCTAAAACGCTGAAATTCCGTTTTTTGTATCTTAATAAGTAATCTTTATACATAGTTTCAAGTCTCTAGTTAAAAAAATAAAGATTCCTCAGTACAAACTTTGCACCCCGATTTAACCCCCCTTAAATCCCGTCTTATCCGTTGTCTACGTCATAAAAGGAAGTCCTGGTGTAAATTTCAAGTTTCAAGTCCCAGTAGTTTCAGCTGTGCGTTGATGAGTGAGTCAGTCAGGACATAGGCATTTGTATATATAGATATATTTCTGTGATACCAATAGGATATGTATATGTATATGTCTTTACTAGGGGCACAACCGGGAATAACGCTTGGAGGATTAAATATGATTCAAGATTCAAGATTCAAAATATTTATTTGCTCTGAATACAGTAAGCTTAGGTGGTAAAATACAATGCGTGCTGTGTATTCAGCCTGCGTACAAGCATGCAAACATTTGCAGGGGCGATGCTAAATAATACATGTTAAAGACAAAATAATAAACACAATAGTCAAAGTTAAAAAGTCAATTGAAATAGTTATATAGTAATAAAAATAAAATAAGCAAACAATCATAACAACATAATCAATAAATTATAAATACTACTAAAATTATAACAGTAACTAACAATACTACAACTAGCGATACAGCGGGGAAATGCTGCCAGCATCTTAGGCACCATGCCGCGGGGAGACCATTTATTTTAGTTAAGTATAAGCAGTATTGTTAGCAAACAATTTATTATTATGAAATGTCAGTTAGGTATAAATGTCATCATCTAAATATTTTTTAACGCTATAAAAACATTTGTCCAAGAGCCAGGCAGTCAATTTTGATTTAAAACTATTTCCTTTTAGTAACTTAATGTCCTTAGGTAGTTTATTATATATAACTATGCATATATTAAACACATTTTTGCCGTAAATCATTTTATGAACACGTGGCTTAAAAAGTAAATTCATAATGGTCTGTCGGGTCTGTCTGTCCAGTACTTCTGCTCGTTTTTTAAATAGATGTCGGTGGGTGTCAACAAAGATACATATTTCCTTTATATAGAGACAGGGTAACGGGAGAATACGTAGTTTTTTAAATAAGGGGACGCAAGAATCATCAGACCAAGCATTACAGATCACACGGATACATTTTTTTTGGATAATGAGGACTCTCTCTACATCGACCGAGTTGCCCCACAAGATTAGGCCATAACGAAGCACCGACGACACATATCCATGATATGCCGTTAACGCGGCCTCCACTGACACTGTGTCTCTCAGTCTCCGTAGAGCAAAAACAAATCGGTTGAGTCTGTTACATACTTGCTCAATGTGGTCCTTCCAGTGTAAGTGTTTGTCTAGCGTATAGCCAAGAAACTTGATGGAGGATGCTTCCTCTACTTTCTCATTTTCGTATTCGATTGTCATCGGTAATCTATTTGAATTATAGGATTGTATTTGCATACATTTAGTCTTACTAATATTAACACTAATATTAGCACAGACCACAACAACTCCCGCGCAGGGTAGTCGCGCGCGAAAACTTTCGGAAAACTTCGGGAAAGCTCTGACAGTGACAATTTATGAAATAAGTGTCAATATGTGGACTTAAGAGTGCTTATAGGATTTGGAAACAGTGTTAAAAATCGACGGTATACGACAGATCGGTTTCTGATTATTCAAGTGGACAGTGGACGGTGACGGATGCCAGCGGACATCGGCTGCAGCGCTGATCATCTCTACGTTCGACTGGACAGCGCGACGCAGCTGAAGCGATTGATGTGCTTGAATTGTCGGTGGGCGGTTGCGGCCGCCAGTAATCATCGGCTGCAGCGCTTATCATCCCGACCCGACGGCGCGGTGCAGTTGCAGCGATTAAAGCGATTGAAGCGCTTACATTTTGAACAGTTATAGTAAATTATTATAATAACTTCACATGAACTAAATTATATAGTGCTCACGTTACCTATAACATACTTTACACTTTGAACATCATTGGATATCAGTGCAAAAGAAAAAGGTAAGTACTAACGTGGCCTGCCAACATGGAGAAAGTCTGTAATAAATGTAAGAACCAAAACAGTAACAGTGAATTTCCTAGTATATTTATCACATGCATCCGGTGCAAGCTAGCGTATCATATTGACTGTGGCCATGTTTCATCGAAACGATATTATTTGATGGATTCAGAGCAAAGAACATCATGGAAATGCAGAACCTGTGCAGTCATTCCTCAATTTCCAGACGAGGAAAATGTAACCATGCGCAAGAAATACCGCGCTATGATTCCAGTGCATAATTCATTTGACGCTCTGTCGGAAGGATTTGAAGATTCACATGAAGAGGAAGACACTGAGTACGCATCTTCGGCATCGACATTGAATAGAAGCTGCCCCGAAAAAAACTGCACCTATGACAGAATAGAAGAATTAGAAAACATTGTTTCAGAGTTACGCGAAAAGCTACTGATCACTGAAAATGAAATGGAAAACCTGATGACTGAAAATATTTCTCTTAAAAAGAAGATCAAAAGTTATGAGAATAAAGTAAATCACTTGAAAACATTGAGCACATCTACAACTACAAGAAACACTAGTAAAAGGTCGTGTATTAATAAAAAAAAGTAAGGCAGACAAAGCTTAAACCGGAGCATTATTGATAATTCGCATTTTAATAACACGTTGTGCAATACACACAAACATTCACCAAAAACTATTCAGAAAGAACACAGTTTAACTGATCCTCCAAACAACATGATGCCTCACTCTAGCACGCCTAAAATTAAGAAGTCATCAAATCAAGACATAACTAAAAAGAGATTACTTATTCTAAGTAGCAACAATAAAAATAAAATACTTAATATCATAAAATACAGCGATTATTTTAAGGAGTTTTCCCTTTGTCACAACATCACACCGGGCGGGAGTATAAAGGAGCTTTTCAAGGATATGCCGACCCGACTTCGCGACATGACCAAGAGTGACTGTTGCGTGGTTTTAATTGGAGAAGAGGACTTTAATAGTTCTACAGACATTCACGGACTTGTAAACTCTATAAGAGAAGTTGTAAAAAACATCACATTTACGAATCTTGTTGTTGCTTGTCCAACCTACATATGCGGTAATCCATTATTTAATAGTAGAGTCGAAAGTTTTAATCAATTGATGTTTGACGACTTGCACAATCACAATGAATCTTATTATATATATGATACAAACTGTGATGTTTCTTTTGACATGTTTTCTATGAAAACTGGGAGGTTAAATAACTCGGGTATGAGAAATATTATTGCAAGCTTAGATTATAATGTAGATTGGATTATGAGGAATAATTTAAATAAACTATCCATTAGCAGTGCTGGTTCCACAGAGTTTTTTCGTGCCCAAGGGCAAAGTCCAATCACACAGATCAATTCAAAAACCAAAATTGATCACAGTAAAGCCGAGTAACAAAGAAAAAATAAATAATTTTACAATCCTTCATCAAAATATAGCAAGCTTTTTGGGCAAAAAAGATGAACTAGAGTTGGCATTACTGGAACTCACGGATAATGGAAATTATGTCAATGTAATCTGTTTGACTGAACACTTTGTCCATGAAGATGACGTGAACAACATCTTATTAAGTAACTTTAAATTATCCTCATATTATTGTAGGCAAGAAAAAAGAGGAGGGTCATGCATCCTAACTAGAAAAGGTCTTGATTGCAAGGATTTGCCGTCTATAAAAAAACTCTCTGTCAAATCAGTATTTGAGTGTAGTGCAGTTGAAGTACCTGAACATAGATTAATAATAGCATGCATCTATAGAACACCAAACATCAATAATGCTGACCTTTTTATGGAAAAATTAAATCAACTATTGAATAAACTTTCAGTTTATAGAAATAAAAAAATTGTCTTGTGTGGGGATTTCAATATAGATATTTTAAAATCAACTAGATTGTCACAGGATTTTGAAAATACAATGCTTAATCATAACCTCCGATTAGAAATTAAACAAGTTACTAGAATTCAGAGTGGCTCATGCTTAGATAACATCGCTCACAATATTTATAACTGCGGAAGTAAAGTAGTGGAATTATGTCTATCTGATCATTTGGCACAAATATTGAATTTTCCCATAAGAAGACAATTGGACATGAAACATTGGTATGTCCTAAAGCGTACCCATGACCAAGCTAATTTGGATATGTTTAAACAATTAGTAGAAAAGACATCTTTTGGCGAGGTTTATGAAAGTGGGGATGTAAATGAGGCTTATAATCATTTCTTTGAATACATAACATGCTACTATAATATATGTTTTCCACTCAAAAAAACAAAAATTACACCGAAACATAAACTAACTTGGCTCACAAAAGGGATTAAAATATCTAGTAAATACAAAAGAAAACTATACATGTCATGTAGAAAATCAAAGTGTGAAAAATTACTATCAACCTATAAATGTTACCGCAATGTATTCAGAAAGGTGATTGACAGGTCTCAAAGGATAAACAATAATAAATTCATACATAATGCTGCTAATAAAACTAAAGCGGCTTGGAAAATTATAAATCAGAACAAGTACAATGTACCAAAAGGCATTTCTAAAATAGAACACAATGGGCAAATAATTACGAAACCTACAGATATAGCGAATGTTTTTAACAATACATACGTAGACCTTGTAAAAAAACATAAATTTACGAAAACCACTACAACTACAGGGATTAATATAAGCAACACATTAAACTCTATTTATTTGACACCAACTAGGCCAATTGACATTGATAAAATAATTAACAAATTAAAATCTACCAATAGCGTAGGTTATGATAACATTCCAACTATAGTGATTAAGCACTGTTCAAAAATTTTAGCGGGTCCTCTTAGCCATATAATCAACTTATCGCTCAGAGATGGAACTTTCCCTTGTAAACTAAAAGTGGCACTTGTAAGACCTCTTTTCAAAAAGGGGGACCAACACCTTTGCGAAAACTATAGACCTGTTGCTCTTCTTCCAGTATTCTCAAAAATATTTGAGAGAGTAATTTACAATATTATATATAATTTCATAGAAAAGTACCAACTTTTAGCGGATGAACAGTATGGCTTTCGACAGGGTAGATCAACTAACTTAGCTATCTATGATTTGATGAAAACAGTTTCAGAGTGCCTCAATAAAAAGATACCCGTTATGTCTGTGTTCATGGACATGTCGAAGGCATTCGACTTCGTCTGTCACAAAACACTTCTTCAAAAATTATTAGCCTACGGTATTCGAGGTCCAGCGCACGCTCTTATTAAATCATACTTGTCAAAGAGACAACAATATACAGAAATTAATTACATAGATGACCACAGAATAGAAAGGAAAGCAAGTTCTGAGTTGAAAGTCATAGAATATGGGGTTCCCCAAGGTAGTATTCTTGGGCCTCTTTTATTCATATTGTATATCAATGATCTGCCCCGGGTCGTTAACGATCAAATGGTTCTATTTGCTGACGACTCTACCATAATTATTAAAGGTAAAGATGATAATGACTCGTATGTAAATCTTATAAATATGTCGCTTAAAAGTGTTATAGACTGGATGAATAATAACTATCTGCTTATTAACCTAGATAAGACTAAATGCATGCAATTTCATCTACGAAAATCGCCTACTCGAGTCATTGCGAAATATAATGATAAGGTCATAGAGCACGTAGACGAAATCAGGTTTCTAGGAGTTCAAATAGATAGAAACGTTACATGGAGGCAACACATAAATACCCTTTGCAAAAAAATAAATCGTTATGTATATGTCTTAAAAAGACTGACGGAAATAGTCTCACAGCAATCAGCTGTTACTGCATATCATGCATACGTGTCCTCTAATCTTAGGTATGGTATCATGCATTGGGGCAATGCAAGCGCCTGTGAACTGGCGCCTTTGTTTATAGCCCAGAAGAAAACAGTACGAGTGATGTTTAAACCAACCAACAACCAACGAACAAGCTGTAGACATTTGTTTAAGAAGCTGGGTCTGCTAACACTAAGCTCCATATACATTTATGAAGCTTGCGTTTTTGTAAAGCAGTACATGAGTCGCTTCCAAATTCAAATTAATAAGCATCCTAGACCAGCTAAGCATAAATTCAAAGTACTTCCACCAGATAACTGTAAAACTTCTTTCTTTAAACGATCTATTTACACAATGGCTCCAAAATTGTATAATAAATTACCAGAGTCTATCAAAGATGAAAAACTTTCAACATTTAAGATAAAATTATATAATCTACTAAAAGAGAAATGTTATTATAATTTAAATGAATTTTTATTTGACAATTTTACAATGTAGGTACCAGTATAATGTGAGAATTTTATTATTTACTGTTTGACATTTTTTTATTTTATATTTTTATTTTGTTTTTTTATTCATGAGACTGACATTTCTACTGTAGTATAATTTGACATCAATGTATGTGATTGTTTGACATAAGTAATAGATTATATAATTATTGTTATTTTTAATTTTTGCATGAAATAGTTAATTATTATGAGTATTAAATTATTGTACGTCGTAAGACATGTCACAGAGAACTGACCTATTTGTAAAATCTGTATTTAACTACCTGTGATACACAATAAATGACATTCTGATTCTGATTCTGATTCTGATTAATTTTTAAATCATTCATGTCCATCCAATTAATTATGTCATATAAAGAATTATTGATATCTTGATTGAATGTCAAAGAGTTATCACATTTTACCATAATGGTGGTATCGTCGGCAAACATGACCACTTTATGACGGGTGGCATTTGGTAGATCGTTGATATAGATAACAAAGAGGAGCGGACCTAAAATGCTACCTTGAGGGACACCAGTATGATTAACTTTAGGCTGAGATCTAAATACTTGTTTGACGGCGGTATTATTTGCTAGAGTTAATCTGCTGATCTCTGTGCACTGTACCCTCTGGTCAAGTAACTTCTGATCCAGTCATGCGCTCGGCCTCTAATACCGTAACGTTCAAGCTTAATTAGAAGTTTCGAGTGGTTGACAAAATCAAATGCTTTTGTCATGTCTAGGAAAAGCGTCGCGACATATGTCTTTATTTGTATTAATCATTCATTGTCAATTACATTAATTTAAATAAACAACTAAAACCTGGGTTAGGATGTCCAAAAATAAAATTAAAATAATGTGATACAATCAATATACATTATGCACAGAAATGTGATATTATGATAATTGTTATTTTGACATTGTTTTATTATTGTGTTGTATAATTTTGATGTTTTGTAATTGATTATTTATATACCTATGAAATCTTATTGACGTCTATATTATATTACCTACTATATCCTGGCCAATAAATGATATTGATCAATTGAATGACATATCACATTTTGTCGATATTTTATACCCACATTTATGCTAAAAGTGGCGCTGGAACATACGTTTCATGTGCTCTGCCTACCCCTTTTGGGAATAAAGGCGTGAATGTATGTATGTATGTATGTATCAAGATTTACTATAGAAAAAAAACCGAATCGCTGTATGTGGGTCGATAATATTTGAGGACTTCCGTCGATTCCCCAAGATCGTCACCAATGGCACTTCATTAGTTCCTATTTCAACGGAATCTTAATTCGATAAGTCATCTGTGGTCTTCATCATCGATTCCTCGCCACCAAATTTATGAATTCAGGATGTAAATACCTACACGAGTAATAATAGAAAACACCAAAATTACTACACGCGTTCCTAATAAAATTGAGGAGTTCCCTCAATTCCTCATGGATCCCATCATCTAGCTGAATTTTGAAACATACAAACAAACAAAAAAACATACAACCAAAAAAAATACTTTTTCGAATCGGCTCATCAATGACAGAGTTCTTAGGTAACAACATTGAAAAAAAAATTGTAATAATAATAAAAAAAATACAAACGAAGACATAATCGAGTTGATTATTGTTGTTTTATCGTTTTTGTTTTACCTAATCAATGATTTTTTGCTGTGCAATTGATCCCTATATTCAGAGCAATGATGCGTAATTTAATGTCGGAGAGGCAACCGGATGGCTCGCGATATTTGTGCTCACGAAGTGTTGTGGAACCGATTTGACCCAACTGTGACTGGTTCGGGAATAGGAGGGGGGTGGTAAAATTTTTTTTCGAGAGGCAACCGATTGAAACGCGGTAGCCTGAAAGTGTGTACGCTGTTTATATAATGAAAATTTTATGCCAGCCGTCGGAGTTGGAAGCCGGAAAAAAATGGTGATTGACAAGAATTTAGGAAAAATGCACTGAACATCATTGAAATCGGATGGCATTTGTTTTGCGAGTCTTGTATGATGTGATACATGATATGCACAAATGCCATCCCTCTCACATAAAATATCATCCCGCTGTGGCCACCCTTACAAACGCGAAATTCGACAAATTGGAATACGCGAATTACATCATACAAGACTCGCAAAACAAATGCCATCCAATTTCAATGATGTTAAGTGCATTTTTCCTAAGTTTTCGTCCATCACCATTTTTTCCGGCTTCCAACTCCGACGGCTCGATAACCGCCCGGCTAGGAGTGGTGGCATTTTTTTACAGTGTCTGTATGTGATGAAGAACAAGCATGCCAATTTTCAAGTGGTTGCCTGCCGATTTTTTCTGCGCTCACTTACTCGGCTCCGGTCGCACTAGGAGGGATGGCATAAAAAAAATATTATATAAACAGCGTACACACTTTCAGGCTACCGCGTTTCAATCGTTTGAATCAGGACAATTTTTTTTACCACCCCCCTCCTATTTTCGAACCAGTCACATTTGAGTCAGTTCGGGTTGCACAGGGCGGTTCCACAACACTTCGGGAGCTCAAATATCGCGAGCTATCCGGTTGCCTCTCCGACATTAAATTACGCATAATTGCTTTAACTACTAATGATCGCCTGCAAGATTTTTGTTGCCACCTTTTGTGTTCATATAAATATATCGCTGTCTAGTAACCATAACCAATGATCGAAACTTTTGTAGCATTTTTGGTGCAGCGTAGTGTTGTTAACGGAATTGGTGTAGAGATTATCAATCAAAATTGTTAATTAAGGTTAATATAAACGCTATTAACGCGAATTGAGCATAAGGATTGAAACTCATTTTACCAATCCCATTAACAAAAATACGCTGCACCAAAAATGCTACAAAAGTTACGATCACTGACCATAACACGAGCTTTATTGATCTTACTATGGGACAAGGTCGATTTGTGTAAGATGGTCCCGTTATATTTATATGCATTATTATATAAGTCAGTTTTATATACATATTTATAATTAGTACTACTACGTCTGCGTTTATTAATTTATCTCCTGGTTACTTTGTACTTTTTGATCACTGAATTTTTTTTCTTGAGAATAATTATATTGGGGGTATACTCTTGCTTGCCAGAATTTCATTTGCCCGAATTTTATCTGCCATAATATTCAACTGCCATAAAGTTGTTTTCTATAATTTTGTATGCCATACTCATTGTTTACCATATTAATTTTATGCCAGAATCTTTGTTTTCCATAATATCAGTATCAATAATCTCATTTTCCATAATCATTGTAATCCATAACTATCACATGCCATAATGTCATTTGTCATCCATCTCAACATCCATAATATTCATATGTAATAATGTGGGTACGTTTTGCAGTGTCTAAAATGAAAAAAAAAAACCTCGAACCTATCTGCGATCCGGGTCGGTTTTGCCACTAAGTAAAAATAAACTTTTCTGTGAGATTACCCAATGCCAAGATAGTGGTGTATGGCAGTAGGGAACAGGGGCTTAGTGGCAAAACTGACTCGGATCGCGGATAGGTTAGAAGACAGAATCGGGAGCTTCTTTGAGGTTATTTTTTTTATAAAATAGCGGATAAACTAACAAATTAACAAAGATGAATCCGAATGCATGTTTAGCATGGCGTTTAAATATTCTAGTAAATAATATTATTGCAAACAATTATCTGGAAAACAATACGTATGGCATTCGTATCATTATGACATCCAATATTCGGGTAAACAAGAGTATGTCAATTAACTATAATGGTAAACGAAACATTCGGGCAAATGAAATTCGGGCAAGCGAAGTTCGGGCAAATGATTATTATAGTATGTGAATGACGGGCAAACAATAGACAACCTATATTGGGTTATCTATCGTTTCCCCGAATTTCATTTGCTCGAATTTCGTTTGCCCGAATTTCATTTGCCCGATTTTTTATTTTTATTTATTAGGCAAACGAGCAGACAGACTGATCACCTGATGGTTAGCGATTACCGCCGCTCATGGACACCTGCAACACCAGAGGTGTTGTGAGTGCGTTGCCGGCCTTTAAAATGGGAGTACGCTCTTTTCTTGAAGGTTTGAAGGTCGTATCGGTCCGGAAATACCGCAGGCGACAATCCATTCCACAGATTAGCTGTGAGAGGCAGGAAGGTTCTGGAGAAGCGCACAGTTGAGGACTGCCAACCATCTAAGTGGTGAGGATGGTAATGTTGTCGCGTTGGACGATGGCGAAAAGAAGCGGTAGGGATTTATCCGAACAATTCCTCGGAGCACTCCCCGTTATACATGCGATAGAAAATGCAGAGCGAAGCCACATCTCTACGCAGCGCCAAGGAGTCAAGTCGATCCGAAATATGCTGGCAGTCGACAATTCGAGTTGCTCGCCGTTGGATGCGATCCAGAGGGAGAAGCTGGTATTGGGGTGCCCCTGCCCATAGATGAGAACAGTATTCCAAGTGTGGGCGGGCCTGCGACTTATAAAGCTGCAGGCGGTGGGCCGGTGTGAAATACTGTCTCGATCTGTTGAGCACACCGAGCTTTTTTGAGGCTAATTTGGCCTTACCCTCTAAATGCCCGCGGAACTGGACTTAACTTGAAATTATGCATAAGGAATAGCGTGTATGATAGCACACAGCCTTGAGGGACACCAGCATTCACAGACATGGAGTCAGAGCAACCACCGTCAACTACGACCTTAATGCTTCTGTCTGCTAGAAAGCTACTGACCCATACACATAATCTCTCGGGAAGCCCATAGGATAGTATCTTCGAAAGATGTGCTTCTTGCCAAACCCGATCAAAGGCATTCGCTATATCCTTACTAACAGCCAATGCTTCACCCTTAGTCTCTATCGCCTGTGCCCAACGATGTGTCAGGTAGACTAGAAGATCACCAGCCCAGCGGCCTCTACAGAAACCGTATTGTCGATCACTAAGCAACTGGTGGTTCTCTTGGTACCGAAGGAGCTGGCAGTTGATAATGGACTCCATTATCTTCGAGAGAAGGGAGGTAACAGCTATTAGCCTGTAGTTGGACGGATTTGAGCGGTCGCCTTTTTTAGGGATCGGATGCACCATAGCTGACTTCCACGAAGACGGGACTACGCCAGAATTGTAAGAGAGCCGAAAGAGACGCGTTAAGACCGGAGCCAACTCGGAAGCACACATCTTCAGCGCAATCGCAGGGATACCATCAGGCCCACTTGACTTATGAGTGTCGAGGGAAAGAAGTGCTTTACGCACCGAGCTTTGGTTGAACCGGATATCCGGCATACAGCTCTCGCACCGCGGAATGGTCGGCGGCGCGTTTGACGTTTTTACTCGACTTTGGATGACGGAGGCATACAAAGTCGAGTTGGATGCAAAGACTTTGCCCAGAAGATCGGCTTTGTCTTTTGCGTCGTGGGCCAATGAATCGTTATCCATTTGCAGAGGCGGAAAAGATGGCGTGCAGAAATTGCCCTGGATAGCTTTGGCAACAGACCAGAACGCAGGAGTTCCCGACGGGAGGCGCTCTGATTTCTCGCCAATTCTACCAATGTGCAGCGACTTTGCTCTGGCAATAACTCTTTTAAAAGACCTGGAGGCAAACTAAACTCCTTTTTTAATGCGCCAGTCTTTACATCCCGAACTGCCGCTGCGTCTACCCAGGCTTGGTTACGTTCATGCTTTCGGCGAAAGGCTTTTTTGCAGAAGCGACCAAACCAGGGTTGGATTTGCCACCAACAGGGACTACAGAGGATGGAATGAAAAGCTCCATTCCCTGCAGTACCACGTCATCAACAGAATCAGCAACGAAGTTGGGATCATTCGGCGCGAAGCAAACCTGCCCCCAAGGGTAGGATGCAAAGAAGGAACGCATCTCATCCTAATCTGCTGACCTATTATATTCCTTATATCCTATAGGATAGGGGTATGTGCACACTGCTCGTGCTACTTGACTTTTCCAGGGCATTCGATTGAATAAATATTAACTTGTTAGTATCTAAGTTGAGTTACTATGGTTTTGACAGCAGCGCTCTTTGTTGGTTTCATAGTTACCTCTATAAGCGATACCAGTATGTCAAACTGAGCCTAAGCGATGGATCAACCAAATTATCGGCTACGAAGGACCTCCCCAGAGGTGTCCCGCAGGGATCAATCCTCGGACCTATCCTATTTATTTTATACACAGCAGACATCAGAACGTGCATTACACACTGCAAATATCATGTGTATGCAGACGAAATACAGATATATATTTCATGTAAACCATCAGATATTGACAATGCAATACAAAAACTTAATATTGATCTTGATAACATAGCATCTTGGGCTGCAAGCAATAGTTTAATACTTAATCCTTCCAAAACACAATATTTAATTTGTGGCACAAACTTCCAGTTAAATAGCATCAGACCCACTATAGACGTCAAGTTGTTAGGTGAACCTATAGAGCGTGTACATGAGGCACGAAATCTGGGCCTTATTATGGACAGTGGACTGAGATTTGAGAAGCATGTTGCGGGCTCCGTTAATAACTGCTTCTACAGGCTCAAACTTCTTTATAACATAAGGCCGTTCATTAATGAAACCTTGCGCATACAGTTAGTCGAGTCACTCATCTTATCCAAATTAAATTACATGGATACAGTATATGGACCGCGACTCCTAGCCAAATCAAAGCGACTCACCCAGCGAGTACAAAATGCCTGTGCTCGTTTTTGCTTCGACATTCCACCTAGGGCCCATGTCACCCCATTCTTAAATAAGCACAACATCCTCAAAATGGCGCACCGTCGTAAGCTTCATCTGGCATGCCTCCTTTTTGGTGTAATAAAGCACAAGGCTCCAGCATATCTCTACGAGAAATTGTCATGGTCATCCACCCAGAGGTCTCACAGGACACGCCAATGCAGCCTCCAACTGATGACACCTCAACATGCTTCAGCGGCTTTCCGAGGCAGCTTCAGATATGTGGTGACAAGGTGCTGGAATATAATTCCACCACCTTTCAGGAACCTGGAAGGTATATGTAGTTTTAGAGCAGCAGTAAAGCATTTTATATGTGAACACCAGCGGCAACAGGAAACATTAACACTGGACACAAGTTGTTTTTAAAATATATAAATTAGCGTCTATAGTCCAGTCTAGTAGTAAGTTGATATATACCTGTACTTTCTGTCCCAATTATAATAACACCTGTCTCTCTGAGGATGCCCGGATCACTGTGGGTTGTAGTTTTAACAAATTTTCTTGTGTAATATTGTTGTTGTCTTGTCATGAGCTCTTTTTGTGGCAACCATACGGAACCTTTAAGATAGGAATAAATTTGTTTAAATGGTAATGCAGTTATGTAATGTAGTAGAAAGCCATTACGAACTTGTACTGTAATAGTTTGTGTATTAATATAGATTTTATTTTTTATTTCTTAAGCACGTTGTATATATTATGATATTTATGATTATCTTACCTTTATTTTCTGTCCCTCATGTGGTGAAATGTAAAAATGCAATCATTTTCCTGAACTGTAAATGCCGATTTTGAGGTTACACACTTGTCTTGTTCTTTTTGGTTTAGTTGGGAGTGTTCAATTATTATTACATGTTTTTTTGATTTAACCATACACTTATGAATTGTTTACTATTAATTTATAATCTTCATCTTTATTTTGTGTAAGTTATCAGTAGTGAATGAAGTGTAAACTTGTTTTGCATTGCAACCATGTTGTACGTACGGTCATGCATAGTACTACGCCATAGTATTTATAACTCGCTTGTTCGCAGCCAGATGGCGCTGATCGCTGATCGCTGATCGTTGATCGACGTAAGCGCAACGGCTGCGTTCAGTGATTTTTAAAATTTAAGGCCGTGTCGGACAGCAGGGAACGTGGCCCACAAAAGGTCTCGCCGGAAGACCAGCGCTGGCTTGTAAGCCAGCATTATGCTGAGGCGAGACCAATTCGTGACAAGCATTTTTAAGTTTGTAGTTTTTTGTTTAAGTTTTTGTGTACCTACACCTTTTGTTTTGTCACGAATAAATTATTTTTCTTTCTTTCTTTCTTTCTTTCTTTCTTATCGTTTCAGTTTTCCATAATATTCATTTGACATCATTATTATTTTCCATAATTTTGTATGCCCGAATCATTCATATACCATAAACTTTATTTGCCATGATTTTATATGCAATAATTTTGTTTGACAGAATATTCATTTACCATAAAAAACTACATTTAAGCGAGCTGTTCAAATGGAAAGTTCGGTTGTGGCGCATATAATTATGTCATTATAACACCTATTTTACGTTACGTACAGAACACGTCAAAATAAGCATCGATCTTGTACTTGAAATACTTTTCTCCAAAGAAGTTTTATTCCGCTCTTTTATAAAAATAATAACCACGAACACGGCGGCAGGAGCAGAGCTCCCGCCACCGTCTTCTAACCTATCTGCCATCCGAGTCGGACTCTCGCCCTCCACCCGGGCTCCCGCCAGAAACTCGCTTCGTCGGCCCTTCGTTTCACGTGCGCACTCGACTTACGCTCCGCTCGGGAGGTCGCCGTTAAACTCATGCCTTCCTTCGCGAGCTTCTGTCTCCGCGGGCTTTTATAATAGGTACACTCTAGGGGTAGGACAGATAAGACCACGTGGACGTGGGGTGCGCTGATTCAGGTTTTGGTAGCCATTTTTTATAATATCACCCATTTCACACAGTAATTTCTTATTTTACATATAGTATGGCTTTTGAAAGGTATTTCAAATGTTTTTATCTACGCACATATCATTAATGATCTAAAATGCGTTCAGAAACCGTAGGAAATGACCAGCATTACTACAATCGATTTTACTATGAGAACTTTCTTGTCTGTGGTAGTGGGTAAAATCTGTACTGTAATGTTATTACAGTACAGATTTTTGTAACGTTATGAGTTTAAATTTGGAACTGCTGTCAGAACTCAACTGGGTATCTTTTCTAGTATCCATAGATATTAAAACAGTTATCGATAGGAAACGTCAGTTCAGTACGTTTTTTAATACAAACCGCACGATATTTTGATCTCGAGTGACAGGAGTAAAGGGACTTCATTCGTTTGTCTATGATTTAAAAAAAACCATTCGTTATGACGGATGATCGAATTGCCGCCATTGCTGTTGTCATTTTATTGTTGGTTTTTTTGCTGTTCACTGTGCAAACTTCACGACAAAAAAACTGTTGCGCGCCATTATAGGCTATTTCACAAATATTTGTAAATTTTCTTTATGCCTGTTTGGTTATTATCAAAAACGTTGACTCGTGGTGACTAGAAAAGTTATAAATAGAATGGACGCCACTGGAAATTCTGGGCGATGTGCAATTGTGAGTAAAAACCTGTTGTCATCTTAATGATTTACTTAATGCAAAGAAAATAATTTGGCAGGCCTATAACATTTTCATCTTATGAAAATGATTTTTTCCTCGCAAAATGTGTTGAAAAACGTCGTATGATACGCGTGAGCTTTGATAATTACATCCTCGGTTTCCTTATCACGCTCACCTGCGGTTCGCGAGAACAATTTCACCTTTGATGTAATTATCAGCATACCTCACTTGTATCACAATGTACTATTATTGTTTCTCAAAGCAATAAAGTGATATTCGTTTTTATAGAAATGGGTAATAAATGAAAATTATTTGGGATGAAAAAATCCAATACTACTATGGTCAGACAAGTTAAGGGCACGTTATCCGAAATCGAGCTATTTTACATTCAATAATAAACACTGAAATCTTGAGTTTAATGATGGGATATTGAGATATGTTATAGTTTAATAATCGCCCTTGTTACTTTTACGGACCAAAATACGAAATTTTAAACTTCGCTCGATCATATCATGCCTAGAAAAAAGGGAATATTCTGATCTTATTTCTAGTCATACATAAAGTGGGCGCAAAATTGACTCAAGTGAATAATGACAAAAAATAGACAATGATGTAAAGAAGATCTTTTTACGGACACTTTCTTTAAAAATGGGTTTAAATTTTTCTATACACAATTTATCTGGGAAAGTGACCTGCGCGTCTCGTTTTAGTAGGCAGATGGCCGCGCGGCCTCAGGCTGGACGGACGCCTGTAGCGATTTTTTCATTTTGACAACCGTGATTTTCGAAAATTTAATACCAGCAACCAGATAAAAATATGAGATGTGATTTGGTTGGATAAGCACTCAAACGGTATTTTTACAAACGCACTAATATAAAAGTTCAAAAAACATGCCAGTACAACGCAATTTTCCATATTTTTCTTCTTCGAGCCTTTTCTTAATGTAAAAAGTTTCAATTAGTTTCTATAGTATGAGGAGTATTTCTTTATTACACAGGCCACATTGTCTTTTACGCCGTATAGGAGTATGTGTATGTATTTGTGATAGATTTATCGTGACATATTTTAGTACATCTGACATTTGACATATATGTCATGTTGTCTTACGCAATTATTGATTTTGCAAAGCTAATATTCTAAATAAATATTATGAAGTACAAGGAGCACTGTATCTTGTACCTACGAGAAATGCAGGTTTTGCCATTTATGACGCTGTAATTGTCATCCAGCCATTATGTTTACGCCACCCAGTGAAGTGCAGTGCTGAAGTACCAACGACTTGGATCCTAATCGAGAAAGACAGTCACAATAATTAGATCAACTCGTAATCCTCTACAGTTGGACGTTCCACTGGTCTCCCGCTAATACTGCTGCTGCAAAAACTATCGATGACATAGTAGGTATAGCACGCCCCGTCATGATGCTATTGAACAAATTGTGAACAACGCGACCACTATTGGATACCAATCTTCAAAATACTAAACTAGCTACAGCACACTTCAACCTCTGGGTGCTTTTTAAACTGAAAGTGAAATGAAGACCCCAACAATCACTTAAAACAGTATGGCGTATACATCTGTTTAATATGTATTTTGATAACATCGATAACTCATAAACCAAAGAACAAAGCTATTTTATTCTCGAATTTAATTGTGTCATTATAAGAAGTAGTTTACTTGCAGGCAGTTACGTAGGTACCTATATGCTGTGTATAGTTTTCGTATAAGTATAATATGATAAGGCAAGTAATTGTTTCATTTTATTTACTCTGAGGCTAAGGAATTCTCTTAATTCTAGAACATTATAAAATATGCTGGTTATATACTGGTTATATACTGTGGATGGACTATTTTATGTATGTGTCGGAAGCACGGCGTGGTATCTTCGTATCACTGTTTGAATTTACACAGCTTCAAGATTGCCACATGATTTTGTATGTTTTAAGCGGTTAATGACTCTCCTTTAGGTACAGTCACCAGCATAAATATATGACTATGGGCAACGCTGCAAAAATATCTGATCATCAATTGAAGGTATAGTTATATGACGATACATCATCATCATCATCATCAGCCTATATACGTCCCACTGCTGGGCACAGGCCTCCTCTCATGTATGAGAGGGAACGGGCAGTAGTCCCCACGCTGGCCCAGTGCGTATTGGGAACTTCACATACACCTTTGAATTTCTTCGCAGATGTATGCAGGTTTCCTCACGATGTTTTTCCTTCACCGAAAAGCTAACGGTAAATATGAAATCATATTCCGTACATAAGTTCCGAAAAACATGACGATACAAAGGCGGTAAAAATATGCGATGATTTACAGCCGGCATATAAATCATTTTCCTGTAACAGCATAAATATCAGATCAGACCACGTAAAAATATCTGATACTTCACGAAATCAAAATGATGTGACATATGACCAGCGTAATCATCTATCCGCTGTAGAAGCATAAACGAGGGGTTCAATCAGTTCACCAAACGCGTTAGTTCCGCATAGCAGAGTTTCCATTCGCGTTTTTCCCCACTCGAATTTGTTTTCGTTCATGAATGTCACCATTGGCATAGTTCCCCAAACGCGTTAGTTCCGCTTAACACCATTTTCCAGTCGCATTTTTCCCCACTTCTTATTTTTCTTAGTCGATTTAATTCATATACGCAATTCGTCTCTAAGGCAGGTCGGTGTAGGTACGACGACGAGCGAAGCGAGGAGGAGTGTTAGTTGTACCGCGACCCTAAGCGCGCGAGCCGAGCGAGCGAAGCGAGCGTGCCGCGGCAGCGGCCGGCGAAGCGCCAGAACCGAAAATGTGTTTTTTTACTTCCTCATATTAAATGTTCGTCATTGTCGTCGTACCGACACCGACCTGCCTTGGAGACGAATTGCGTATAAGAATTAAATCGACTAAGAAAAATAAGAAGTGGGGAAAAATGCGACTGGAAATGGTGTTAAGCGGAACTAACGCGTTTGGGGAACTATGCCAATGGTGACATAAATGAACGAAAACAAACTCGAGTGGGGGCAAACGCGAATGGAAATTCTGCTACGCGGAACTAACGCGTTTGGGGAACTGATCTTATCACTCGCATAAACATCGGATCACGTAACGACAGCGATATCTGATACGATTGGCAATAAAAAATATCTCTAAATTCTGCAAAAA
Source organism: Epinotia demarniana (assembly GCA_945867215.1). Lineage (NCBI taxonomy): Eukaryota > Metazoa > Arthropoda > Insecta > Lepidoptera > Tortricidae > Epinotia > Epinotia demarniana. Next base: position 23,509,090 of record OX244275.1, on the reverse strand, counting down.
TGAACTTTATCAGCTTTGAAGGTCGTAATTTTAACAAAGCTATTTGACGCTTCTTGAAAAGAGTATTAACCTGTCATTGGATATCGCCGTCTCAGGATTTAAAACGTGAATTTGACAGAATTGCTAATAAGTCAAAATTGTCAGATGGGCCTAATATTGCATTTCTGAGCCTTATATTCATAAGGAGCCGTTGAATTGATTGACATCTAGTCCCTAATGTAATTTGACCCCTAGAATTGTAGCACATATGTGAGTATTCGGTGGTGCAACTTATACTAGTCCATCTATAAATGCAGCTAGTAGTCTGAAAGCTTTGTGGATTTTTCTAATGAAGGTAGCATACTGTGATATGGGGTCAGTTTTATGCACATGCGTGGTGGTGGTGGTGATGATGATGATGTGGTGTAGCAATTAATTTTGTAGGACCGTGGATAGTCGGGTTGTAAAAGACAGCGCACACTTGTGCAAGATAAATTCTAAAGTCATTAACATTTTTATTTGTGGACTGTGATTTATTGAAATCAGTTGCATTTTTCTTGGATTCTCTTGAAATTAAGTTATACAATAGGAAGATCCATATTTTCGGTAGAAGTTGGCAAAATCATAGGAAAATTTCATCAATGTTCTCCTGCTTATATTCATGCGATTTTGCACCTTAGTGAAAAACGCATAGAGTTACTATAACGTTGTCAATCTAACGTAAGTACTATTGCCTTTTTAATTGTATATCACCTACCGAAATAACCGAAATGTATCTAAGAAACATACTTGGAATAAAATACGAAATGTCAACAGGTCTCCGTCATTTTCCAGTAATATGTTTTGACAATTTCAGTTTCTCTAAGGAGGTTGGTGACTGGTTTTTATTCTTAATGTCACCAAAAAAATAATCAATCCTAGGTCAGTGACCTGTCTCGTTAGAGTGAGATAGTGTGCGTGAAATGTAATGGTGTGCGTTACTGGGGAGAATTACGATAACGTTGCGCCGCCTAGCGGATATATTGTGTCGCGTAAGTAGCTTTACTCGAATAAGAAAGCCTTAAAAGGTAATAAGTCACCATGTTACCACATATCATTAATGTTTATACTGCCTTGCCTAGGGGTTATGTAATGACTGTATGAAATATTTTAGATTTAGTAATCGTTTATAAAATTCATCTTATCCTTAGGTACACGCCTACCCCAAAGCTTTAGACAAAGAAAGCTGAAATTCGGCATAGCGGTTTCTTTTGCGATGTTTACTAGGGGTAAGGCTTAACTTATAGGGAATTTTGAATGTAATAACCTTTTTTGTTTTTAAACTTACGATCATACCTATAGCTGGGAAAATACTCTTCAAAAGACATAACAGAAATGCTGAAAAGGGGGTTAGAAGTTTGAGTGGGAAAACGTTATATTTAAACCTATGGTTATGAAACTTAGAAAATATACTTTTCAAGGGAAATCAAATATTCTTGGTACCTACTTACTTTTTGTGGTAAAGATGAACTATTTTTTCAGACAGAAAAAAATTAGAAAAATCGTCGTATATGGGTGAGGGCCAAATTCTTGGCCTAAAGATCGTCTATCGGCATAATACTTAGAACATTTTAAACTAAACGAGTACCTCGGATTTACTCGGACCAATATTTGTAAGGCTTGTGTGTATAATTTAAATACTTAATAGTATTCTTAGTACTTAGTAGACTCTAATGAGTCTGTCGAGTGTCCATAGAAAATTATACTGTATGAAATAAGTAAGTAAGTGCGTCATCATCATCCCCTAGATTCCCGGTTGTGCCCTAATGGAGCTAAGGCTCCGCTTTGATACCTAATCCCAAGATTTGGTATAAGCACTAGTTTTATGGTATGTAAATAAGTGCGTAAGTTTAAAAAAATAGAAACATTTGAAACTCATCTGATTTTTATTTCGTAGCTCACTATAAAGTAAAAGTATAACAATGATCAAGAAAGTCGGTCCAACCGGCCGGCAGCACTCGAACCGCACGCACACAGTAAATATCGTAGTGTGGGTTGCTATCATGGCCGCTCGCAGGCGATCGTTACTCGGTCGAGTTATAACGAAATGTTTGTACGCTCTTAAGGATTATGAGATGCACAGCATATTTGCCTATTTTTGCATTCGGTAAATGCACCTATATTCTTTCCGTACGTGCAAACATGTCAATTATTATAGCATAGCACCACCAATAATGTCAAAACCTCGACACGTGTTTCGCCTCTCTACAAGGCATCATCAGCAGATGCTGGAAGGAGATGTTGCTTGCGCCACGTCTACTGAGTCAAACTCAGAAAGAAATAAAAAATATTGATCTCGTAAGAGAGACTTGAGGAAGCGATGGTCAAGTGGGCGTCCAGGCAGCCGCACCGCTCTCGACACGTCGCGGCACGCGCCGCGCACGCCGGCTGCACGCGCGTACGTAAAGCCGCTAATGCCCGCTATCACTAATAAGTAATTACGTCCAGAGCTTATCGACGCCATTCGAGCAATCATTACCGTGAACATATCGCACGGAATGCACTCAAGTTTTAAGCACATTGTTAGAGAAAAGAAAATAGGGTTCCGTACCTCAAAAGGAAAAGACGGTCCTTATAGGATTATTCATTTGTTGTCCGTCTATATGTCTGTCTGTCTGTCTCCCTTTGTATCGGGAACGCGTGGCAGGTATCGAGTTGAAATTAAATCATGTACTGAGCTCTACAGTCCCTTGAGACTGTGAGAAAATCAAACTTCCAAGTTAACGTAAAAAAATATACAGCAATTTATGCCACCAAATACGTATATTTCCACACTCTCAAGGGAATCAAAATGTTATAGGGTACTTTCCATTGACCTAAAACTATGAAATTTGGCAAATAATGTCCTCTGATCTGATACTACAGATACAGGAATAAAATTGTGAACTACCTATACATTTGTAATTAAGAACGGAAGCCTCGGTGGGCGAGTCCGACTCGCACTTGTCCAGTTTTTTACTACTAAAGCGCTGTTTTTATGCAGGGAGGTCTAGCATTAGCTTGCCCCGCTCTGCGAGTGAGACAGTTGAGAAAGTCGTTAGGTTACGAATTTCCTAAATACGGTTTCCTATTTCTTGGTTCTCTCTATCTACATGTTTAATGATCTGCATATATGAATCAAGTGCTTATGTATCCGATGACTTTGTTAATAACAGTTATTTCGAACTCACCATTCCATTTTAAATGTATGCGCACATCAATGAATAAGCAGGAGTCTCATTTACATCTACTAACCATTTTTTATAAAGCCATACGAGAGCAACAAATAACTGGTAAATTTTGCGAAGAAATGTTATAAAGGTGTATCCGTTTTTATTGGTGTCCAGTGTACATGAGTGATAGGTGCATTTGAACGGCGCACGAAGTCAGTAATGGTCGCTGAATGGCGACGCGGCGGCTTCGCTGAGCACGGGTTGATTACCGGCTACCAGCCGGCACAATTAGAGGTTCTTCCAGCAACAGATCGCCGCGGGACGTGTATACAATGTACGACAATAGGTATATATAGCTTATTCCTATTATCACCCAGAATGTCCGTTCTAAAAGGTGAAAGAACCTTTGAAATCGGATTAGCGGTTCCGGAGATTATCCGTTACATACAAACTTACAAAAGCTACAATCTCACAGACTCATTCTCTTAATATATACAGAGTGGAAATAGATTTTGGGTCAGTGAGGGCAGAGGCCAGATCTCGTGTTGCTAGGCGAAAATGGTCTTAGGAGACCTCTCTTGGATTTCAAATTAATGAAGATTGGCGTTTACAGATTTTGGAAAAAACATACTGGGTGCGAGAAAATGGTCATTTTTGACAAACTTTTTTTTTGATGCCAGTCGATCTTATTCCTGCCAGGATCAAAAGCTTGTTTGGGACCAAAAAGGAATTTCCGGCTAGAAAAGCCATAAATCGAGGAAAACTTTCCCCATACAATTTGTGTAAAAATTAAAAAGGTTTATTTTTACCCCGTATTATTTTATGTCAATCGATTCCATTTCTATCCAGTATCAATAGTTTCCTCGGGGCCAACTTTCGGTAATGTACAATAAAGCCAGAAATTAAAGAAAACCGTTTTCATACATTTGCTATGGAGAATAAGTAAAACTTTATTCTCATTTGTCTGTCACTCTGATTCGTCCTCTTATCTATGCCGAATGACTATATGAAAACACTGCAGTTCTAAAATTTTGTAGATATATAACGTAAGTACTAAGAAGGGATTTTGAAAATTCCACCTTCAATGGGGTACAAAGGGGGTTGAAAGTTTGTATGGGAATAAAGTAAAATTTTAAGTGAGAGGCTTGAAACTTTATTACAAACAATTATATGGTTTTGGAATAACCCTCCACTAAGCGGGTTTAATTTTTTAACCATCGCTACCCTGCACGGGGTCACCCTGGGTGGTGCTAAAAGTGCAACAACCTGGCAACCGTAACCGTGTTTTTTCCAAGATCTCACGGATCTAAATACTGATTTGCCATACGATCAGTACGGGTGAAATTTGGTTTAGAGATAGTATGAGTCCCGGGGAAGGCCATATATTAGTTTTATCCGAAAATCAGACCCTAAGGGGGTGAAAGTTTGTTTAGAGCTACGATAAAACGAGTTCCACGCGGACGCGGACGCGCGGAGACGCGGGCAGAAGTTAGTTTACTATAAGTATTGTAAGTTACCCTGATTTGCTTTTTTATGAACCCAGACGTCTGATAATACTACTCGCTACTCATACAATCACTCACTGATCTTGCATGATTTTATCCATCACTATAGTGCGTTTTTTTACCATTAGAATGAACGCTAAAGCACGAAGCACGAGGTCTTTTATGTAAGACACTTTATGCCAAACAACTGTCAAAGGATCTCAAACAGCCATTAAAAAAGACTTACGTTATTGTTGTCTACCCTAAAATGATAGAAGTGTTTTCATTAGTTACATCTAAATAATACTTACAACAATATATTTATTTTTAATGTTTATATTTTTGACTCTGTCATTTTGAATTTCGTTATTCAGTTCTGGAAAGGTTGCACAATAAAAAACCTAAAGAAGAAGAGATTTGAACCGATCGGTTCGTTTTTTTTCGCTGTCAACATTGTCATAATTGTCAATCGTATCCTACGTTATTTTTCTTGTTTTTTTTGGTAATCCACAAATTGTTGACGATTACGAGATTATTACACGAGTATCTATTTGTTAATTAATATTAATATTTTATTTTTCGCTGTGTGTGGTGGCGTGCGGACTGCGATAGACCAACCATAGGCAGGTCCTGCAAAAAAGATCGACTCGTTCTCCCATGACCGTTTTGCCTTCATCACAAGCAAAGATACAGAAACAGAGTCCATTAACAATAAATGAGAAACATACAGTGGTGAACATTTGCAAGTTGGTGTATGTTTGCATGCAAGGATGAATTTCCAGGTAACATCTAATATTTGTCCCAAGCAGAAAAGGTTGACGACGACTGCTTCTTTGTTTACCGTATTTCTAATCCTAAAAAAAACGGACTATACTCGTATGCATGATAATAGAATATCTTATCGCTAACTTAGTATGTGCCTTGTCGGCTCAGATATAGATAAGTTTACCTACTATACTACTATACTATACTATCTATAGAAGTGCGAGTTGAATCTTTTGCAAACTGACTCACCCTTGCCAAACACAACATTTAATTTTACATTCTCCTATTTAGCCGAGTGTTGTTTGGCTGTCCGAGTTGAGTCTGCAAAATAAAACTTCAGAACTTGAATATGTCGCAACACTAGCCACGGGCGGCATGTATATGAAGACCGCTAAGCCTAGTTTGTAGTGACCCTGCCTACGAAGCAAGAGGTCCTGGGTTCGAATCCCAGTAAGGGCATTTATTTGTGTGATGAACACGAATATAGCACAGACGTATCATCCTTATTTACTTAATAGAGACATACAGGGTGACATTTTAATCAGTGTCCAAATTTTTTGTAGGCTTTTGGTATCATTAATAGACTCCATGAAAAAAAACTGGTAGGTATTTTTTTAATTATAAATTGTCTATCCCAAAAGAATTATCCGTACAGCGTGGTTACACGGCATTCAGTACCGCGCAGAGCAGGGCGGGGCCGGGGGAGGGGAGGCGTGCCGTGCGCAAACCTTACTACCCGCTTTAAGCAGCAATTACTACAGATTTTTGTACTGAATGATATAAAACAAAAAAAACACATTTTTTATAATTTTTGCTGAAGAATCTTATGCTTGAATTTGGACTCTGATTAAAATGTCACCCTGTATATTCTAGAAGTTTGTAAGATCGTTCGAAACTATCCCCAATACTATAAGAAACGCAAAGACGCAGACGTACCCATCACAACATTTAATCTCAGACATAGAGAAAGATTCGTGTTACTAGATGTGCGGTGCCCCACAGGGTCCACAATTAAGTTTCATTCACTTCACTTAGCAACTAAAACTTAAGTTTACCTAAAACCCTGTAAACTAACATTGTGAAATGCAATAAATGATTGAGTATTAAGTATTGAATGTTTGTTCCCAAGTCATGGATTGTTTCTGTATATTTAAGTATTTATTTATCTAAATAAGTATGTTTATCGTCGTCTAGTACCCATACTAGATCGATTTATGTAAGATGGTCCACTAATATTTATGTATAATATATACTCAAAATGGGCACTGTAACGATATTTTGATATTTTTTATGTGTGACCCACGCATAACTTTTTAGAGAGTAGTCCGATTTTGATAATTCTTTTTTTATTAGAAATGGTATACCTCGGAGGTGGTCCCACATACATTTTAAATAAAAATTCTATCTCTAAGGGTAGGACAACAGGGGATGAATTGTTCACTTACTGATTGAAACCACATATGCAGAGAGTAATCACAAATATTGCATGTAAGTAACTATTAATTGAGTTAGTAATTAACTAAAGTAAGCCACAGAAAATTATAAAATATAAACTTTTTAACAAAAAAATTAAACCGCCTAAAAAAACCGAAAAACAAAAAATATTAAACCTTTCTTATTTAATTTAACAACTAAGTTCTTAAATGAATCTAAGTGTACCTAATTAATTTTGAGTCGGTGCCAACTCAGAATTACTCAGGTACACTTAGATTCATTTAAGAACATAGTTATTAAGGTTAATAGAAAAAGTTTATTATTTGTATGATTGTTTGCCGCCAACTCAAAATTACTTTGGTTACTTTGGTTATTTGGTTAAGAACTTAGTTATTAAACGAAATAAGAAAGGTTATTATTTTTTGCTTTTCAGTTTTTTTCGGCGGTTTAATTCTTTTGTTTAAAAGTTTTTATTTATCGCGAACGCTCGTTTCGACTCTTATTGTTTAGCACGTGAGGAAACAACAAGACAAAATATAAATTATTTTCCAATTAGCTGGGTACTGGACCAAGAAAGAACAATATGGTTGTGGAATAAGCTCCCTGCCGAGGTTTTCCCGAGGGACTACAGTATGGGGTTCTTCAAGAAAAGAGTGTATACATTCTTAAATTGTCGGCAACTGGAGTTCGACGCGTCCATAAACTACGGTGAGCACTTACTATCAGGCGGACCGTAAGTTTGTTTGACATCTATTTCTTTTAAAGAAACACGGTTATATTCGAGCCTATTTTCGAACCAGTTTTTGAATATCCGATGTCTCTTTAGGACCATCTATAATTACAGCAGTGTTTAAAAGTCGGCATTCAATATACATTGTAACATAAAGTCGGCATTCAATATGCATCTATATATATAAAACGCAAAGGTGACTGACTGATTGACTGATTGACTGACTGATCTATCAACGCACAGCCCAAACTACTGGACCGATCGGGCTGAAATTTGGCAAGCTGATAGCCACTATGATGTATGTCCACAAAACTTATTATAGCGACGGCTAAAAAGCACATCCCACGAGGCTACCCAAAATCGTACATCCCCTGCTGGTCCAAAGAAAGTGAAGAACTGTATAACGAGTATAAACGCACCGGAAATCACGAACTAGGAGAAGACCTCCTCAACTCACTAAATGAAGGTCGTCGTAATAAGTGGATTGAAACTGTTGAGTCGATGGACTTCAAGACTTCTAGCAGGAAAGCCTGAAGAGTTCTCAACAAACTTTCAGGAAACGGTGGAACAAGAACCCGGTGTGAATCGGCACCCTTCGCAAATTCAATTGCAAATAGAATCGTTGATGTATCCCGAGCTAAAGGACTTAAAAGTAATACTCGGAATACCAAATGCCACGCTAAACAGCTCAGGGAAACGCTATCAACTGACGATCACCTGTCACGAGAATTCTCCCAAGATGAAATAGACAGTGCAGTAAACAAACTGCCTCTTGGTAAATCCGCCGGTTTTGATGGTATCTACAATGAATTACAGTAATACAGTAATACAGTAATACAGTCTTTATTGGTAAAAATGTTTTACACGTCAACACATTTTTATTAATTACAAAGTAATATATATGAACTTAGATCACTAACAATACAATTTCGTATCATTATAATAACCCCTTTTAGTTTTAATTAACCATTTTGCGGTGTGGGATCAATGATCATTTATAAAATCATCAATTTTATAGTACGCTTTTTCAATAAGCAGTTTTTTTAGTTTTGTTTTAAAAATATTATCACTTTTTGAATCCAAAATGTCATGAGGTACAGCATTATAAATAGTTGGCCCCATGATTCTGAGTGATCGTCTTGATTTAGCAAGCTGACACTGTGGAGCTAGTAGTCGGGGCCGCCTGCGCGCAGGGGGTTCGCGGGTTTGTCCACTTTTTTTGTACGCTTGAATGTTTGTCCTAACGTATATGCACGCAGTCAGGATATAAATACAAGGTAAGGTTAAAATTTTGTGTTTTTTAAATAAAGATTGGGCGGGATGGTCAACAGGTTTTCCATCAATTATACGCAGGGCTCGTTTCTGCATTCGGAACAGTCTGTCACGATCAGCAGCAGTCCCCCAGAGATCAACACCCTGCGTTAGAATTGAGTGGAAATACCCGTAGTAAGCAATTTTAAGGACAGAAAGAGTAATTGAAATTCGTGACAATGCGTAACAGGCTGAGGCTAATTTGTCACAAGTCGACTGAATATGCGGCGACCACGTTAAGCCAGTATTAATCCAGAAACCGAGGTACTTTACTGTGTCTACTTGTGGGATTTCGATATTATCTAGTACAATATTTAGCCGGTTTTTATTCGTATTACGGAGTTGAAAATGGACTATATTTGTCTTGTCAAGATTTAAAAGCATCCCATTGACGGAAAACCATTTTTTAATATGGCTCATAACAAGGCAAAGTTTATCCCTCAGGTTATTAAAATTATCGGCGTGAACAACAATACAGGTATCGTCAGCGAACATTATGTAGTCTAGGTCGGGGAAAGCTGTTGTGATATCATTAACGAGAATCAAAAATAAATTATTTCCGGCTATAGATCCTTGAGGCACGGAGCAGTCTCCTGTTGACTCCAAATTTGACCTTGAACTCAGGACATAAGTGCTTTGTTTCCTGTCCTTTAGAAACGATTTGATAGTTTCGTGGAATGTACCGGTGATGCCGTACTGTGCTAGTTTATTGAGAAGTAGCGAGTGGTCTATCATCTCGAAGGCACGCGACAAGTCACAGAAGATAGCGGCAACCTGTCGCGAGTCCTCGAGATACCCTAGTACCCGCGCCACCACATCGCGAGTAGCGTCCGTCGTCGACCGACCAGGCTGATAAGCATATTGTTGGCAATTTAACAAGTTGTTTGAGGTAAAATGTTGCATTAATCTTGTACTAAGTAGCCGCTCAAACACCTTGGAGATAATAGGTACCAGAGATATCGGCCGGTAGGATTTCGGTGCGAACAGCTCACCTTTACCCTTGTAAACCGGTTGCACTTTTATTAGTTTTAATATATCGGGATATACGCCCGCGTTGACACACTCGTTAAATAAGAACAGAAATAACGATATAACTATCGGCGAAAGACAGTCGAGAATATGAGTAGACATATCATTTATGTCTTTTGATGCCTTTCGTTTGATTTTTTTGCAAGCATCGATCATTTCATTTAAGGTGAATGGTGTGAAAACAAAATGTGGAGGAGGTTCGGTTAAATACATTTTTAGGTATTCAAGCGCAGTGTGAGTGTAGGGTTTTGCATTGCTTATGTTTGCGTCAACATAATACCTATTCAACATAGCAGCGGCCGCCTCGGCGCGCGCGTCGGGGCAGTCGCCCGCTGACCTGCTGACGAGTATGTCAATCGCACGATTTCCGTTTTTATTATTCCTACAAGTTTCGTCTGATATAGCTCGCCATACACTACGGCACATATTATCATTGGTTTTTGAAATTTGGTCGTTTATGTAGTTTCTACAAACGTTTTTTACCAAAGCCCAATATAAGGGTTCCGCTTTTAAAAGATCTGCGAGTGACTCAGAATCATGAGGGTTTACTGACAGCTTCATTTTTAGTTTACGAATGTGACCTCGCTGATATTTTATAAGATCGTTGACCCAGACATCATAAGGTATTTTTTTTGGTTGATACTTAATAGGAAAATGTAAATCAAAATAATACTTTAATACATTTATCACAGATTCAGTTCTTTTGTTAGGACAGTTATACTTTAACAGGAGAGAATCTCAGTCATACAAATCAAGGCTTTGCGTAAATTGTTGTTTGTTATAAGGTGAAAACTTCCTCTTCATTACATGGGATTTAGATGTTACATTGTTCAATTGTTCATTGTTCAATTCTTGAAACAACTGGGCCCGCGCAGCAAAAGATGGCTTAAAGAATTTTACTCTGATATTCTCCTAACTAATACACTGCCTCCCAACTTCAACCGCTCTAAGATTATTGCCATCCTAAAACCCCAAAAATCGGCTGATGACCCAAAGAGCTATCGCCCTATCGCTCTTCTGAGCTGTGTCTACAAACTGCTTGAAAGACTGATTTACACTCGTATTTCACCTCTCGTCGACGGCATAATCCCCGTGGAGCAGGCTGGCTTTCGCAGTGGCCGAAACTGTACCGACCAAGTACTGTCTCTCACTACCCATATTGAAACAGGTTTTCAAAACAAGCTTAAGACAGTGGCTGTGCTGATAGACCTTTCAGCAGCGTACGACACCGTTTGGCGGCAAGGACTGGTGTACAAACTCATGAAAGCGGTCCCTTGCAAAAAGCTCGTGGGGTTGATAAACAATATGCTTAGCAACCGAGATTTTATCGTCTACCTCGGCAACAGAGTAAGTCGTTCTAGGAAATTAAATAACGGACTACCGCAAGGTTCTGTGCTGGCACCATTGTTATTCAACCTTTACATGCATGATATCCCCGAAACACAAAGCCGTAAATTTATCTACGCTGATGATATCGCCATCGCTTCCCAAAACGAAACCTTTCACCCATCTGAAGGCGTGCTGAACAGAGACCTCAGGATATTGGACAATTACTTCAAAAAGTGGAGACTAGTGCCAAATGCTATGAAAACAGAGGTCACGACGTTTCACCTGTCGAACCAAATGGCGAAATACGAACCCACTGTTGAGTTTGCTGGATCAAAACTCCTCTATAATCCATCGCCGAAATATCTTGGAGTCACTCTTGACCGCAGCCTTACTTACGCTCAGCACATAAGCAAACTGTGTAAAAAGCTTCAAACAAGAAATAACATCTTACACAAACTTGCTGGTACCTCTTGGGGAGCAAGCGCCGATGTGCTCCGAACCTCTGGGCTGAGTTTGGTGTACCCAACAGCCGAGTACTGTGCGCCGGTCTGGATAAACAGTGCACATGTACCGCATGTAGATACCCAGCTAAACCAGACGATCCGGAGCCATAAAAAATACACCCCTCCAGTGGCTGCCCGTGCTAAGCCATATTACACCACCTCATCTTAGAAGGCAACAAACTCTACTCCGTGAAGCTACAAAAATACATACAAACCCCAACCTGCCCGTACACTATGAGTTTACCAACCCACCACCTCACCGCTTGAAATCTCGACATCCGCCATACCAATCCGCGCGCCAGCTGGTGAACACTGAGCTGAACATAAATAGCAAGTGGGAGCAAGAGTGGAATACTAACACCCCGGAAACAATGGGAGTTAGCATAAACCCCATAGAAAAACCTGCTGGGTTCTCACTCCCTAGGAAAGTATGGTGCCAGCTTAACAGAGTACGAACTGGATGCGGACGAAGCAACGCTTTCATGGCCAAGTGCGGTTGGCGAGAGTCACCGGCATGCGAATGCGGGGCTGCTGTACAGGACGTTGCGCATATCGTTGGAGATTGTCCCCTTACGAAATACCATGGCAGTCCAGCAGACCTGTTCTCTCTCGAAAACGACGCTATCCTTTGGATCCAGAATCTATTTCATAAAATAACACTATAATCTAAGTATTGAACGACTGTATATAATGCCATACGCTTAAATAAAATTATTTTTTGTACTAGAGACTTGAAACTTTGTGGGGATATTACTTATTAAGATACAAAAAAAGTTCTTTCAGCGTTTTAGAAAATTTCACCCCTAAAGGGGGTCAAATAGGGGTGCAATGTTTGTATGGGGTAAACATTATTTATTGAACTAGAGAATTGAAACTTTGTAGGAAGATTACTTATTAGGATACAAAAAAAACATCTTCAGCGTTTTATAAAATTCCACCCCTAAGGGGATTAAATAGGGGTACAAATTTTGTATTCGAAACTACTGGGACTAGGAACTTGAAAATTACACCACAACTTCTTTTATGACGTAGGCAGGGGATAGAACAGGATTTTTGGAAATGCTATCCCTAAGGGGGTGAAATGGGGGTCCAAAGTTTGTATGGGGGAACATTATTTATTGAACTGGAGACTTAAAACTTTGTAGGAAAATTACTTATTGATACCAAAAAAGTACTTTCGGCGTTTTATAAAATTCTACCCCTAAGGGGGTTAAATAGGGGTGCAAAGTTTGAATTAAAACTACTTGGACTACAAACTTGAAATTTACACAAGAACTTCCTTTTATGACGTAGGCAAGGGATAAGACGAGATTTTTGGAAATTCTATCCCTAAGGGTGTTAAATAGGGGTGCAAATTTTGTATCAGAGAAACATTATTTTTTGTACTAGAGACTTGAAACTTTGTAGGCATATTACTTATTAAAATACAAAACAAGTGTTTTCAGCGTTTTGGAAAATTCTACCCCAAAGGGGGTCAAATAGGGGTGCAATGTTTGTATGAGGTAAACATTATTTATTGAACTAGAGACTTGAAACTTTGTAGGAAGATTACTTATAAGGACATCAATAAAAATATCCTTAGCGTTTTTAAAATTACACCCCTAAGGAGATTAAATAGGGGTGCACAGTTTGTATTCAAAACTACTGGGACTACAAACTTGAAATTTACACCAGAACGTCCTTTTATGACGTAGGCAAGAGATAAGACCGGACTTTTGGAAATCCTATCCCAAAGGGGGTTAAAAAGGGGTGCAAAGTTTGTATGGGAGAAATATGATTTTTTGTACTAGAGACTTGAAACTTTGTAGGGATATTACTCATAAAGATACAAAAAAAGTTCTTTCAGCGTTTTAGAAAATTCTACCCCTAAGGGGGTTTATTAGGTGTGCAATGTTTGTATAAGGGAAACATTATTTATTGAACTAGAGACTTGAAACTTGGTAGGAATTTTACTTATTAGGATACAACAAAAAGTATTTTCAGCGTTATATAAAATTCCACCCCTAAGGGGGTAAAATAGGGGTGCAAAGTTCGTATTCAAAGCTACTGGGACTAGAAACTTGAAATGTACACCAGAACTTCATTTCATGACGTAGGCAAGGGATAAGACGGGATTTTTGGAAATTCTATCCCTAAGGGGGTTAAGTAGGGGTGCAAAGTTTGCATGGGAGAAATATTTTTTTTTGTACTAGAGACTTGAAACTTTGTAGGAATATTATTATTAAGATACAAAAAAGTACTTTCAGCGTTTTATAAAATTCTTCCCATAAGGGGGTTAAATAGGTATGCAATGTTTGTGGGGGAGGGAAACATTATTTATTGAACTAGAGACTTGAGACTTTGTAGTAAGACAACTTATTAGGATACAAAAAAGTAATTTCAGCGTTTTATAAAATTCCACCCCTAAGGGGGTTAAATGAGGGTCCAAATTTTGTATAAGGGAAACTTATTTTTAGCTACTACGTACTTAAAACTTTGTGGACAGATTACTTATTCATTTACAAATAAAGTGCTTTCAGCGTTTTGGAAACATTTACACACACCTAAAGGGGTTAAAAAGGAGGTCCAAAGTTTGTATGGAGAAAAAAGATTAGTTAAGACAATTTTATTCGAGAATTCATAGGATAATTCCTAACGATAAATGAGTAAACAAGTGTTTCCGGTTTTTTGTGAATTCAACCCCTAAAAGGAGACATGTGGTGACAAAATCTGAAAATCAACATCGGCATCTATTGTTTCTATGGTTTATCGGGTCGCTGATTAGAAAAACAACAACGATTTTACATTCCAACGTGGCGTCTAAATATCAATGTGGAAGTTGTTATTACGGTTTTTTGGGACGTTAATAACGAAAATCACATAGATTTTGAAATGTAATGTTTAGGACATGAAAATTCATGAAAATATTTGTGACAAATTGCAATTCAATCGGTCCAGTTTTTTTCGTAGCAAATCGGTTGTAACAGACGGACTGACAGACAGCCACACGTGATCCTATAAATAAGGGTTCTATTTTTGCTTTTGAGGTATGAAACGAGACCCGCGTTATATAGGGTTATAGGTTTAAAAGTTTGTATTTGGTGCCATCTCGATCGTCAGCAATCGGTACCTAGGCGAGTGCGGGCGGCGCGGCGGGACGGGAGGGTAGGAGACATTGGGAAAGTGCCTGCATCCGTAATAAGTACATTCAAGGTGATTTACGAAGATCTGCTTACTTTTTATAAGTTTAGCATTTTGGCCGCCGTTAAATTAAAACAAATTTTTGGTTCGAAAAGCATGGAAAAAAAATCTTAGGAAACTAGCCTATAGCAATGTCCAGGCCACAAATTTGACTTGACATTCGTGGAGATATTTTGGTATTTCAACATTATCATGAACATAAAGTAGCTTTTATGCCAGAGGACAGATTCTCATTAATCATGACTGTTAATTTAATAACAGAAATACGTACATACATACATACATTCACGCCTTTATTCCCAAAAGGGGCAGGCAGAGCACATGAACTTTATGTTCCAGCGCCACTTTTAGCATAAATGTGGGTATAAAAGATCGACAAAAAGTGATATTGCTTAGGTTAATAGCCCATCACCCACAACACACTTCAACTCTGCTCTCTTAATCGACTTTTACGACACACACGGGAAGAAAGAGGGTGGTGAAATTCTAACCCGCCACTACACGGGCATAAAAATAATAGTAAATAAAAATTAATTTACCATAATGGGTTATGACGAAGGGTTATTCGTAGGGGAAGTTAGTAGTAGTAGGTTAGTAGGCGGCGTCGCAAATAAACAATTATTGGAAAATTACTTTTACTACGCGGGCGAAGCCGCGTGCAAAAGCTAGTTGTAACATAAAGTCGGCATTCAATATGCATTGTAACATAAAGTCGGCATTCAATATGCATTGTAACATAAAAAAGCTATCCGGCTGGAAAAGCATACACCTTCAAATCTACAAATGTGGGACTATTTTGTACCAATTGTTCCTACGAAAATGAATTTGTGTTGATTTCTTTGTTCCCAAATATCCTATTGTTTAATTTTACAGATAACACTTATTTAATCAAACACAGTATTCAGAATGAGTTTTCTGCATAAATCAATACATTTAATTAGACGACGGATTAACACCAAATTCAAAAGATTTCAATAAAACCATCATCGACCCTGTCAATCACACTCGTGTGAGGTCTGAGTGAACTTGACTTTTCGGAATCGGGCCACACCGATTTACCATCAATCGATAAACTCGTGCAGGGGTCAAAATAAGACCCTCAATTCGCAATCCAATTTGATTTTCCACGCGCGCCGATCTAAAGTATCAGAGCGAAGCGAGCTGTACGCTCGCTCTAAAACTCATTGGAATCAGATCAGAATGCAAGATAAGTGTCTCAAAGCCCCTGTCAACCCCATGATACTAGCGTCATTTGGATCATATTTTTGCTTATTTATATAAATAAACTTGTTTATTTGCCGAACGAGGGTAGAGTTAGGCAGTATCACAACATGACATGTGACGGAGAGCCCTCTTTATTATTCATATTCGGAATGTACGAATATCGCATCGAGCAACTATCTAGAAGACATGTGGGTATATATGCACAACGTGTACAGGTAGGTATACTCCGCCTTAAGGGTTGTAACATGATAGTGATTCGATAGTTTACACCAGAAATTTGGACATCCTATGAAATTCGAGGAATTACGAACATTGTTAGCAATCTATAAAATAAAGAAATGTGTAAGTATATAGGTATAAATTAAAGTCCAGTGTAGGAATAGGATACTTATAAGATCGAAGCCTAATGTGGCGTGTTTATGTACAACTTGGGCAATAGATTGGTCATTATATTAGCCGAAAGGCGTCCACTGCTGGACATAGGCCTCCCCCAAAGATCGCTATTGATGGTCGTTAATGACCGGTCCAGCTCCAACAAAAGTCATTTATTTTTGTTTTCCATCAAAGTAAGGAACTTAGAACTTTTAATGGCACCGTGTGCGTTTAACGGCGCGGGACTAATCGGGAGATTGAATTCGAGACTAGAGTGAGACAAATCTTTAGAATACAAAAGTCATTAAACATAATTGGACGGGCGCGATGCAGTGAACATGTGGCCGATTGGTTCGCGAATGCGTGCGTGCGTCACATCACACGATGTGACAAATAAATTAGCGGAGCGCGACGGCGGGGCGGGGCGCAGGGGAGCGGCGGGGCCGCAGTAATACGGCAGATAAGTCGAGGGGACGGATGATGGAGTCGTCAGTGAAATGTAGCGATAAGCGAGTCTTCGGCTGTGTGTGCGATATTTTATGGAAACCGTGAGGGGTAATTTGTAAACATACAAACACGAGGCAGTCAATATTTGGTCAGATATGAAATCACATAAGACATAACAATTGAGGCTTCCTTAAAAGTATTAGGGATCTTGAATTGAATATACGTACAACCGGCTCGCGTAGTGTCACTCCCGTATTACAAAGATTGAAGGCAAAGCCACAGGTTTAAATAGAGCTTATATTTATCCTAAGGGTCCAATTCATAAACCGGTAAAAGGAGTTTGTAATCCGTTGAGTAAATTACAGATACCAGTACCAAACAAAGTCACAAACATTTTTTTTACAATTAATAATATCATAAACCCCGGATTCTGGTCGTAATTAGTACATGATTAGCCGTCTAAGAGCTCCTACGCAGATAGCAATAAAGCCGAGTATGCAAATTTAATTTTATAAGTAATCAGTATTTATAAGTATAAGTATCAGTAATCAGCCCGGTGTCTCGTTGATCTACACGCGCGCGCGCTGCCGGCTGGCCGCCCGGTACTCGTGCCTACCGCTAATTCGATTTTTATACGTGAAGTTACTGAACGCGATGTAAATCATGCTATTCGACAATTAAAAAATAAAGTAAGCTACGGTATAGACGAAATTCCAAAAAAAACTTATTAAATACTGTAATACGGAACTAACGGCACCTTTGAGACTTTTAATAAACCAGTCGTTTAGTGATGGTTTATTTCCAGATTTATTAAAAATCTTACCCATTCTTAAGCAAGAGGGTGACAAAACAAACCCGAACCAATATAGGTCAATGCCCTCCTCCCGTATATTTCCAAAATATTCGAGAAGTTAACGGCAAATCGTGTATATAAATTCTTTGAAAAATAAAATATTCCCGATATTTGCCAATATGGAGTTAGGTCTAACCGATCTACCGGCCTTGCCGTGTATCATTATATACAAGCAGCATCAGCATGCAGCATCTATATGTACGCTGATGACGTAACGGCCATTGTCACAGGGACATCCCATGAACAACTGGAAATAAATGTCGATGGTACACTTAGCCAACTGAGCCAGTGGTTCAATGCAAACGGTTTAGCCCTCAACAAAAGTAAGACCTCCTACATGAAGATTAGACTCAATGGTCACATGTCCGAATCGTTGGAGGTACATTCCGTTGATGACGCAGTCAAACAGGTGACGGAAATCAAGCTATTGGGCTTCTCATTAGATAGTGGGCTGCGGTGGCACGCGCACATTGAGCAGCTGTGCGCTAAGCTGGGCAGTGCGTGCTACGCTTTGAGGCGTCTCGCCAGCACAGCGACGACGGACGTCGTCAGGAGCTGCTTTTACGCAACAATTCAAACACTTATCTCGTATGGTACCGACTGCCGAGCTCTGGGCCAGAGCGGCGGACTGGCATCGGGTATTTGTGCTGCAAAAGCGAGCTGTTCGAGCAATAGCCGGTGTTACTGACGACGTCTCTGCTCGCGAGTATTTCAGACAGTATAATATTCTTACACTACCATGTTTGCTGAAAGCAAAGAGTTTACGACAAAACAAGCGAACACTAAATACTGTCTGCGTATCAATAAGAACGCGGGACTCCTCGCCCCCGTGCCGCGCAAGCTAGCGAAAACCAAACGGTCGACCTACGTTCTCGGTCCCCTGCTGGTATACAACCATTTGCCGGATAGTATCAAGGATGCACCTTCGTCACAAATATTTAAAAATAGACTTAAAAAATGGCTGTTGCAATCACAATTTTATTTTATGACATAAATGAATTAAGTATTCAATAATAAATAAATATAACATGAATACATGTGTACTCGCAGATACCTGAATAAATGTAATATTATGAATAAGCATTATACTTAACAAAATTGCGAATGTAATTATAATACAATCATGTGATGACGTATAACGATGTTATTAATAAAATTTTACTTTACTTTACTTTACAAGAAGCCTTATAATATTATATAAATGATAAGAAATATGGCGTTGGATTGTTATTGGTCAACCAAGGGACCTTGGTGACCAAGGTCTATGATCGCGTGTCTCATCAAATTCTACTTACCAAACTATATGGCATGGGGATCCGCGGAAATGCATATGAATGGTTCAAATCATACCTTTGGAACCGTAGTAGACAATACGCACAAGTTGAACACGTAGATAAAAATACGGGAGAAACGCATGTAGTCACCTCTCAAATACGGGATATCACTTGCTCAATACCGCAAGGAAGTGACAGGACAGGATGCCTCCTGTTTATAGCATACTCGTACATAAACGACTTACCTAAAGTCTTAGACACCCCATGCGTTATGTTTGCTGACGACATCTCAATATTGTTGAGGTGTTCAGATAGTGTAGAATGTAACACTCATCTTCTGGAGACCCTCAACATAGTTACCAACTGGTTTCTTGAGCATAACCTGGTGTAAACTTGAAAAAAACGAAGATAATCCAATTTAAACCGAATCAGAAAAGGCCGTTACAACTTAGTCTACTAATTGACAAAAGTAACACCATAGAGGAAATTAACGAGTTCAAACTATTAGGTATAATTTAAGACTCGAGTTTTAATTGGAAATCGCACGTGCAATATATAAAATCTAAACTGGCTAGGTTCATTTACGCTTTGAGTGTTTTAAAGATCAATACAAACCTTGAAACAGCTAAATCGGCATATCACGCATATGCACACGCATAGTTACGATATGGTGTGTTGCTGTGGGGAGAAAGCACTGATGTGCAGCAGTTGTTTGTTATGCAGAAAAAAATGTATCCGTATTGTAACCAACACAAGTGTACTTAACAGTTTAAAAATATTTGCACTACCCTCCATTTATATAATGGAGGCGGCTTATTTGTAAAAACTCAGCTACGGTTGTTTGAAATGAAAAAACAATTTAGACCCAATCGCTGACATGTCAAGCAAACGCTACTGCCACCCACCAAACTTCTTCTTCTTCAACTTAAGAGCTCTGCTCTTGTCGGTGGAGTAACCGCCATCCAGCTCTACGCTCTGCCACTGCTTTCAGCTCCTGGTACGACACTAGCTATGGTTAAAAACGGCCCTTGTGGTCGATGCGTGCGTATTATAAACAAAGTACTCGGATGCTTGAACTTGGAAAGTAACGATATAATATTTAAGAATCAACTAAAGAAAATTTTAATAGATAAATGTTATTATACAATGGATGAATTTTTCATTGATAAAATAATGCGTAAAATGAATTTAATTCCCTTATCTGATGTTATTTGTATATTTTAATGACCGATTATTTTACTATTAGTATTGTTCTGGAGATACAATAATGTAATGTATGAGCTATGAATTGTAACCTTGACATTTTAAATTGTAATTGTATCCTATAGTGTCCACCCTAGCAGGGCATCATGTAACTTCTTGACCAAATGTAACATCTTTTAATGTATAAATAAACACGATCACAATGGAATAAATAAACTAAACTAAAGTTGTTGACAACCATAAAATAACGAGCCGTAAGTTAGATTTTTTGTATGGAAACTTGTCATACTTAAGTCCTAGACGATTTTTTATTAAATAGGTCCTCGAAATTGAAAATTGTTCATACCTGGAATTGCATAATATTAACGGTACCCGTACTAACGATATACTACCTACTTTGGATAAGACGAAAAAGTGTAAGTAACGTACTCGTAGTGTAAACTATTAGAAGTTTTAATGTAGGGATGCAATAAAAAGGTGCAATAACATTTCGTGATGCGTATCACTGATTGAGGTCTAGAGATTGTTGAAATAATATTCCACAATGAAGCAGCTAAAATTGTTTTTGGTCCATAGAAATCTCTTTATAGTGAACTGCTTAATCAATACAACAAAATATTACAGGAGGGTCGTCTGCGAATGCAAGGAGTGCAGCGGGGCCCTGCGCCCGCCGCGCCCCCGGTGCACTGCGGTCTGCGGGGGGCCTCGGGGCCCTCTTATTGTTTCCGTCGCCACGCTAACCCAGTTCCCTTTTTCTTATAACTGATATAATATTGGCAGAGTAGTGTGCGCATACAACATTTTACTTTCTTCAAATGATCACTCTCGTACTTTATTTGAAGTAGGTCATTAGACACAATAATCTAGATTAGATAAAAACTCATTAGATATAATTATTAAGTCGTATAACAACACTAAGTATATTAACATATGATATAATTATTATTTTGTATACTGATCATTTGATGTACATTGACTATAACATACTTTAAGTCGGCATCAAATATAATGACCACCAAAAAATGCTTTGATACCCTAAGCTCTTTTACCAAAAAAATATACTGAACACCAAAAATAATAATTATACCATTACAATAGTACTAGCTATTATAGTAACGACTGCACTTTAAATTGTATTCGAACACCAAATTTACTAAATGATCACCAAATCTTTGCGACCAAATTAATACAGTACTTCTACCTAAATAACCCACTATGATTGCCATAAAATATATGAATGTTACCAAATAAAGTATCATCATCATCATCATCATATCAGCCGAAAGACGTCCACTGCTGGACATAGGCCTCCCCCAAAGAGTGCCAAAGTGACCGATCTCGCGCCACCCGCATCAAGCGGATTACCGCAACCTTTACCAAGTCGTCAGTGCACCTTGTCGGGGTAAATAAAGTATAATGATGCCTTTACAAGTTCTACCAAAACCCGTATCAGCGCACCCTACTTCCACGTGGTCTTGTCTGTCCTACCCCTAGAGTGTATATAAAAGCCTGCGGAGCCAGAAGCTCGCGAAGGAGGTCCTGTGTTGAACGGGGTGCACGAGACCCAAGTGAAGCGAGTGGGGGAAGGTGGCGAGCGAAGCGAGCCGGCGACCTCCCGAGCGGAGCGTAGGTCGAGTGCGCACGTGAAATGAAGGGCCGACGAAGCGAGGTTTTGGCGGGAGCCCGGGCGGACGACGGGAGACTGAGTCCCAGAAACGAAAGCGGGGCTCCGTCGAATTTAGGAAATTGTTTTACTATTTTTGATTTAGCAATGATTTATTAGGATAGCATTTTCTTTCATAGGATAGTAAGAAGTTATAATTTGCGTTATTATTTCACATTTAAAGGAGATACAATTTTGGTGATCATTTACTATTTTTGGGTAAGCAATGATTTATTAGGATAGCATTTTCTTTAATAGGATAGTAAGATGTTATAATTTGGGTTATTATTTCACATTAATAGGAGAAAAAAAATTGGTGATCATTAAACCATTTTTGGATTATCAATGCTTTATTAGGATAGCATTTTCTTTAATAGTATAGTAAGATGTTATAATTTGGGTTACTATTTCACATTAAAATGTATATTTCACTATATCTGGTGGTCCGTTAAACATATGCCCTTTAAGTCTAATGCTTATTTCCTATGATTATAATTTCTTCTAGTGCACAGTTAGCATAATATTTTTGGTAGACTTTAAGGCAGGTCGGTGTAGGTACGACGACGAGCAAAGCGAAAAGGAGGGTTAGGCAGAACCGCAACCCTACAGCGCCCGAACTGAACACTTTGTTAGTACCCAATACTCAAGCTATATAAGTACAATTTGCAAAGCGTAATTTATGCTATATTTCCTGTAGTTTATTGGCGTTACCAAGCTGTTGTATTAAAAACAATATATTATACCAGGTACTTGACAGTTATGCAACATGAGAATTATACCCTATCAGTGTGATTATGATGATAAGAAATAAGTGTCAATACCAGACGATAAATATACAAAATAAACATATGTATTTTGAAATTATACCAAACGTTTAATACATACAATAGTGGTTATATACTGTGAAATTATATCAAATGTTATCATTTAGAATGAAATTATATCATTTATTTTTAATTTTAAGTACCCATCATTACATACACGTTCCTCATATTCGCGAATTCATAATATGCGACCTTACGTATTTTACCTTCGTAATGCTAGGTTTACACGGGCTTAGTACCTAATGCTTAGTGCTTGTCACTTACACTTGTCACAGGTGTGTAAACAGATTGTATTTAAGTGCTTAGTATTAGTGCAACTGCAAGTGCAAGTAATTAGAAGCCGGTCCTATTTACTAAGCGACAAGCACTTACCCGCAGCTAAAAATATATAATACTCGTCACATGTCGAGTGGTGTAAACATTTAATGACAAGTGCAACTTGATTAGTGATTACTTGATTACCTACTAACTAATACCATTCTCTAACAACAATGTGTAGACGGTTACTTACCACTTGTCACTGTGCATATAAGTCCCTAAGCACCTACACTAATGACAAGTACTAAGCCCGTGTAAAGCTAGCATCAACCACATAACAAATCGTGTCAAGTTTTACTTTGTCTACAAACTTATTGTCTACTTATAAATATATTTAGTGGGGTAGAGTGCTCGAACAAATTGTCTAAAATGTGGACACGCTGGACAAAAGCACTAAATTTTGTTGAGGTACTTGTTAGGTCCATAGCTTTAAGTTTTTGATAGAAACCAACTCCTCCGTCGGCTATCTTTAATTTTTAACCGACTTCAAAAAAAAGGAGGAGGTTCTCAATTCGGTTGTATTTTTTATTTTTTTTAATGTTTGTTACCTCAGAACTCCGTCATTGATGAACCGATTCGGAAAATTTTTGTTTGTTTGTAAGTATATGCTTCCAGATGGGTCCCATTTTTTCAAAAATTCAGTTGGATGATGGGATCCATGAGGAATTGAGGGGACTCCTCAATTTTATTAGGCACACGTGTAGTGATTTTGGTATTTTCTGTTATATCTTGTGTATTAACATCCGGAATCATAAATTTGGTGGCGAGGAATTGATGATGAAGACCACAGATGACTTATCGAATTCCTCAATTATGTACTTAAAAGAGCAAAAGTACGTCACAGGTTCTGATAAGATTCCGTTGAAATAGGAACTAATGAAGTGCTATTGGTGATCTTGGGGAATCGATGGAAGTCCTCAAATATTATCGGCCCACATACAGCGATTCGGTTTTTTTCTATAGTAATTAACGCATTTGCTATCGGAAATCAGTTCATGTGGTAAATTGTAAAAAAAAATAGAAAAATTTTCTCGTGGCTTGGCGGAGTACTAAATTGAAGTCGGTTAAAACTTTGTTTTTAAAGTAAATTATATGGCGGCCATTTTGAATTTTAGTTAATTTATCAATATCCTGAGTTCTATTTAACGTAGAATGACAAACTTAGTGTCTAAATATACATATTTGGGGTCAAAAAATGCCAATGCCCGCCCGCTACGTCGCCCCCTTGACCTCAGCCAAGTTTAACTTTTAAATCCCCTGTAAATTTATCCAACATGCCACGCGAGATTAGATCGTATGTCCACAGCGCAAAGGCTATGCTCGTAAAAACTTGAAGAGTGAATAAAGTATTTAAAGAATGAGCAATAAAGTGGCGTCTGCGATTAGTCGCGCGATTTATCCGTAAAGCTTATTTTGTTGCTCATGGGAATCCGACATTTAAAATTTAACGATATCGTAAAATCTATACTTTATTTCCAATATTTGTGATTTTATTACGACATGCTTCGGTGATTAACCAATGTTGGTCCGACGAGAGGGCCCCGACTTTGTAGCGGAAGTAACTCGCAGCGCAATAAAACGAACACAAACAATGTAGACAGCCACAGACAGACGAACGAGTATATTCCCAATATAAGTGGAACTACTGAATGTGCCACCCACTAAGACACCACCTTATGGACTCCAAACGTCTGAAATAAATGATTTTTTTTTTTTTTTTTAAGATTGAAATCAAATTAGATCGTTATACTCGTAAGTAGGTAATAAAAACAAAAATAAGCTGACAAAAGACCTTGATATAATTAACAGTAATTTTCCTGCTGTAAAGCGTACATTGACGAAGAGTTTCCTTGAATGAGAGTAGCTTTAAGCTTTTAAATTAAATTAAAAAAATAAAATTCGTTTATATCAAGTAACAAGACTCATAGTTATATAATTACAATATTCAATAATAAAATTAAGATTAGGATAATTGTCAAGTAAAAATTGAATAGAAAATGATAATATACAACACATAAATGATAAAACTTCTAATCACACGGTTCAACTCACGTATTCAATGTCACTCCGGGCGACATGTTTCGAACTCTTCGGGAGTTCTTCTTAATGAATTTGTTCTTTTTTATGATATTAATTAATTCTAATATGCCTCGCACAGCAATGCTGCATGTACGGGCAGTCCAGCCTGTCGGCTGTCATTGCCAGGACGGTGTTGGAGCTGGCCCTGACCCTGCGCAGCAGGGATGCAGCGCGCAGGCGCATGTTCGCATGAAAGCATGCTGTGCGCGCCTTCGCAAACATACCCGACGCGCTGCAGCGGCGGGGCAGCCCCATCACCGCCCTGAAAGCGTTGTTGAACTGGATGCGGAGGGCGCTGTACGCTCTCTGAGTGTAGTTCACCCAGAGGCTACACGTGTACAGGGACGTACAGTAAGCTTTAAATAAAGTCACTTTCACGTCCCTTGAACACCGTGCAAACCTCCGGGCTATCATGTTACCTCGCACGCACAGGGCCCTCCGCTCCCTCTCCAAGTCTGCATCGTCCTTGAGGTCGACCGTCAAGATGTGGCCCAGATATTTAAACTGAGTCACCCTTTCTAGTGGAGTCCCGTTCAGCCTAATTGGTGGAACATTAAACGGCCGTTTTCCAGCGGCCTCAAAGACCATGCATTGACTTTTTGTTGCATTGTACTTCAAGCCATGATTCAGAGCGTACCACCGACGCGCTCAGCAACATCATGCCATCAGCGTAACTTAAGTTGTTGACGCACACCCCGTCCACATGACATCCAACATGCTGGCTGCTGAGCGCGACAATGAGTGCATTCACGTACAGGTTGAAGAGCGTAGGGGAGGTCAGCCCCCCCTGCCTCACCCCGCACTCCAGCCGGTATGGCTCCGACGTTGCCCCCGCCCATTTGACAGTATTAACCTGATGCCCATACCAGTATTTAAATATGTTTATAACTTCTACCGGTAAGTTAATATCCTCGAGCTTTCCCCATAACATTTCGTACGACACCAGGTCAAAGGCCTTGGACAAATCGAGGAAGCATGCGTGTCTACGCATGCTTCCTCGACTGCTACTCCAGTCTTGGAGTATCACGATCGGTGTAATATCTAACGGCATACAGTTTAGGCCGAAACCCAAATTGACTATCGTGCAAATTGATGTATTGGTCCAACTGAGTATCAAGCATGGCGTCAAACACTTTGGCAATGATCGTCGCGAGAGAAATTAAGTTTTTAGTTAATCATACTGTGTTCCAACCCTTATGATGTTGGTATATATAGTTAAGTTAAATTAATACATACAGGGTGACATTTTAATCAGTGTCCAAATTCAAGTATAAGATTCTTCATCAAAATTATTAAATACGTTTTTTTTGTTTCATATCATTCAGTACAAAAACATTTAGTAATTGCTGCTTAAAGTTATCCCAAAAAAACCTTACCGCGCGGGCACCTCAGCGGGTAGTAAGGTTTGCGTACGGCACGCCTCCCCTCCCTCGGACCCGCCCCGCTCCGCGCGGTACTGAATGCCCAGTAACCACGCTCTACGGATAATTCTTTTGGGATACACAATTTATAATTTAAAAAATACCTACCAGTTTTTTTTTCAAAAATGGAGTATATTAGTGATACCAAATGCCTACAAATGGACAATGATTAAAATAATAATAATAATAATAAATAATAAAAATCTTTATTGTTCAAAAGTACATTTGTTACAATACATGCTCAGCAGTGGGCTCAGTGAAAATGACGATGATGAATACATACATTTCCAGATTTTGTAACCTCTAGTTAGGAAATCTCACAAATGCAGTGTAACAGTAGTGATCTCACAAATGTTAACTTCGATGCTGTTGGTGGGTAACACTGGTAACATGTAATTGTTTTTTTTTTTAATTTAACTTATATAATCAGTGTGCTTCTGTACCCAACCAACCCAAGATTTAAGTATTAGAGTCAAGTTAAAACCGTTTACGTACAGTACATGTAAAATGAAGTGTACTAATAATGTAACAGGTTATAAAACAGTAGCTAACCAATTTTTAATTGATGAAGAAGAAAATGTCCAAGTATTTAAAAGTGCATTTGTAATCGTCAGTGAAATGAAATATTTAGATCAATATTTTAATACCCCATCAATTATTTTATCTGGGATTGCGCAGAAAATTATAATTTATAACAAAATGTGAATAATGATAAAGTTTTCCTGTTTTGGACAGTATAGGTACGTAGATTTCGTCAACAAATTTGCTTTTCATTTGTCTTATGAATAAATATTATTGAACATACCCAAAGTTACACAGCCGTCATAATTATGTAAGATACATTCAGCTATCAAGAGCTATTCAGCAATGGATGGTGCATTTGTAAATTATTTTCGCCACTAAATTAATCCGTGTCGCACCGATGACCAAATTAAAACACGCTGCATGACCAATTAATTGCGACGTGCACAGTTATCGATTTTGTACATTTGAAGGGGCAAAAATTGATGAGTCTTTTAAATAAATAAACAGAGTCGAGGGAGTAGTAAACAAAGATGGAAACTACATTATAAGTAGATAATAATGTAAAGACACTATTTGGACACATATATCATCATCATCATCATCATATCAGCCGAAAGACGTCCACTGCTGGACATAGGCCTCCCCCAAAGAGTGCCCAAGTGAGCGATCCCGCGCCACCCGCATCCAGCGGACTCCCACAACCTTTACCAGGTCATCAGTCCACCTTGTCGGGGGCCTACCCACGCTGCGCCTTCCGGTACGTGATCGCCACTCGAGAACCTTTCCGCCCCAACGGCCATCGGTTCTACGTGCTATGTGCCCCGCCCACTGCCACTTAAGCTTAGCGATCCGGAGGGCTATATCGGTTACCTTGGTTCTGCTGCGGATAGCCTCATTTGTGATGCGGTCACGCAGCGAAACTCCCAACATGGCCCTCTCCATTGCCCTTTGGGTGACTTTGAGCCTTCTTATGAGGCCCATAGTAAGCGACCACGTTTCAGTGCCATATGTCATCACTGGCAACACACACTGGTCAAAGACTTTCGTCTTGAGACACTGCGGAATATTGGACGAAAAGATTTGCCGTAGCTTCCCGAACGCTGCCCAGCCGAGTCGGATTCGACGATTGACCTCTTTCTCGAAGTTGGACCTAGGACACATATAGCCTTCGAGTAATTATGGTTTATTATTACTATCAATTAATGGCGGTGTTAATAGTTGCAGTGAGATTGTTGAGTGTTGTTCATTGTACGATGGATCCCAAACCAAATATGATGATGTACATACGAAGTATGCTTCAAAAGCCGCTTCAAAATACAACTATGGCAAGAATTAAATTACATGACCAATAACTCCTCTAGGGCAAGACACTTTTTCTTTCCATGTTATTTGCAGACGTTCCTAGCGACGAGGCACCATTTTCTCCTCGATAAAGCACCCGGCGTCGCCCATCGGATTTGAAACGATTTTTTTCGGAATCCTCGCCGTCTCGGACCCCATTGTTCGCTGCACCCCAAAGTGTAATAAAAATTCTTACAGTACATTCACTCTCAGCTTTTATGGGGCCGAAGGGTGCAGCAAAAATGTTACAAAACATTGTTAGTAATAAAATAACTTGTCGACGGCATATTTATCACAATATTTGAAAGGGTTTTATAGTGAACAGATGATACTGAACTTCTGTGCGAATTTTACTACTGTCTATATACTATAGTTATTTCAACTACATAAATATCCGACTTATTACAGTAGCATTCAACACATTGACAAATTGAAAGACTTTTATAGCTTATGAGTACCTATTATCAAATTATTATTTATGTAATATGTGGGGAAAATGTTTCACAAATCGATCTAATCCCAAACTAAGCAAAGCTTGTATTAGGAGTACTAGACGACCATAAACATAAGTACTTATATAGATAAATAAATACTTAAATACATAGAAAACATCCATGACTCAGGAAAAAATATTCGTGCTATTTATGTTTGATACATTTCACTTTTTGGTTTAGTCATATCCTCACTTGGTTATAACACTTTTATTTCGCATCAGTACAACGAAAATGTTTTGTCCCGCATTCCATTGATATATACATACCAATACCAAGTATGTATATTACTTAAATGGAGATTACATCCTTGCTTTTGTTAACCTTATTTGATTACCAATAAATAATTTTTCATTTTCATTTTTCATGCATATTAACGCTATTATATCTTCGAGGCATAGATTTGGAAGACTATTTTCATGAGATATTCGCTGTTTTGAAGTTGTCCGTCCGTGTGTGCAGATTGCGTGCACCTGCAGCTGTACCGCGACGCGCGCTCGCGCTGCAGCGGCGCGGCGGGCGGCGTGAAGGCCGCGCTGTCGCTGCAGCACTTCCTGGGCGCCGAGGCGGGCTTCACGCTCGACAAGCACTCGAACACGCTCGCGCTCGTGTGCCGCGACCTCGTCGCCATCCTCGCCTTCGAGACCAGGGAGCGGCTCATACAGTGGCAGGTACTCGCACAAACACTAATTATCAATAGCTGTACAAATAAATCATTTCATTTCATTTCATTTCATACGCTGTATTTAAAACGTAATATTTGGGTGCTTGATTTCATGTATTATACACAAAAATATATTACATTTCCTAGGATTGAACTTCAGGTACTCAATGCGCAAAAGTCGACTAATTTAATGAGTAGGTTCTGAGTAGTGATGAACTCTATCAAAAAGTGGTGCTGTGTTCCACCTAATGATATTACAGAATGACTTTTTCGTGATTAACACAATGAAATGCCTTTGATAGATCATACATTACTTTATCAGCCGTTCAGTTCGGACATGCGCATACCGGGTTTCAGGCACCTCTTCGTAGTGAGTATGCTATGCGAGTGTGACTAGCGATAATATTTTACTACGAAGAGCTGGTTCCGCAAACTATGCAATGATGGAGCAAGCGTTGTGGAATGTTTATAATTGGGTAATCGTTTGCTTTTAACCAACGCCAGAAAGTTTATCGAAACCCCTTTAGATATTTGTCGCATGTAAAGCTGTGGGGAAGGGCGATTGAAATCTCTGAGAATTGATGAAGAAACCCATTTGATGTTGCGTGCAGGTGAAAGTGAACCTGCACCTGGGCGAGGCGCGGCAGTATGTGGTAGTGCTGGGCGCGGCGGGCGGTGCGGGTGGCGCGGGGGCGGGCAAGCGGCTGCCCGCGGGCCCGGCGCGGCTGATGCTGCACGAGCGCCGCGCCGCGCTGACTGCTGGAGTGCCGCCGCGGTTACTTGGTGTCTGGGAGCTACAGCACCTCAGGTGGGTCTCACTAGTGGCTCTAAGGGGGACGGGGGCTAAGGAGCTTAAATGCTCCAAAAACATAAGCGGGGTCAGCGGGGTATCAAGCCCCTCCCAAACCAAAAACCCTGGACCCGCCTCTCAAAATCAATCATTGGCACTTTTGCGTGTCAAAAAATAATAATATTTTTACACAATCATCATTTTAAAATTGCAGAATAGCAACCGATATATATAAACGGTGTTTTAACAAACTAAATGTCACTAAATGAAAACATATCAAAATTGTAAGATATACTTCTCAATAGGAGCCACATGTATGGAGATTGTTACATGAAAATTATATTACACAGTGATAGCTATTACTTAGACTTAAACAGCAGCTTGAAAGAGGTTGGATTCTGAAAGATGCAGGCCAGAATTAATTAGCTAATTTTCAAATCATTTTTGTCCTGTACATAATTAGAAAACTAGCTCAAGACATGTTTGTCATAGCAAGGCATTCAAATGTTGAAATATACTCTCAGCTAACCTCGCGGACCAGGTATTGTTGCAGTTTCATGATTATAATGCGTGCCATTCAAAATGTTATCCTCAATGTAGTTGAAGTTAAAACGAATCTGGGGGCACGGCAGTGCCCCCGCCGAGTCGAGCAAAACAGCGAGCGGCACGGCCGTACCATCCTTTTCTCGAAGTAGTTCAGGCCATTTTCGATCCCCCTCTTCGTTGTGGATAAAACTAGAAGCCTGAATTTTCAGCAACCAAGCACGCATTGTATAAACACGATACATTTCAAATTTCATTCAATTTGAACCAGTGGTTTAAGAATTATAACTCGTCAAAATTGCTTAATTTTGTCACTCACTGACAGACTCACCGATCATCAAAACTTCTAACAGACATAGAAGCTTCAAATTTGAAATACTGTTAGTACTTAGTGTATAAATCAACAGGAAATTTTAAAAAATGCAATTTCAGTCCAGTATTCTAGATACATAAATATCGTTGTAATCCCATATAAACATATAGGATTACAAAGTTATATTTGCAGTGAGTGGGACATGTCTTTTGAAGTTGTTATTAAGTAACTTACTAAATATATAGGGTTTATTAGTAACTTGGTTAAATATCTAGGGTTTTATTAATACAATTATTATAATAAATTAGCCTATATACGTCCCACTGCTGGGCACAGGCCTCCTCTCATGGATGAGAGGGAACAGGCAGTAGGCCCGCTGGCCCAGTGCGGGTTGTGGACTTCACATACACCTCTGAATTACCTCGTGGATTTATGCAGGTTTCCTCACGATGTTTTTCCATCACCGTAAAGCTAACATACATTACATACATAACATATACATAAGTTCCGAAAAACTCATTGGTACGAGCCGGGATTCGAACTCACGACCGCCGTTTGACAGCCGCATGCCTGAACCGCTAAGCAACCGTATCTTCTACAAACAACAAGAAAACAAAATGCTTATATTAGTATAGTGCAAAGATTAACGGTTGATCCGGAAAATAAAAAAATAATCAAGAAAATAATACATTACATTTAATAAAGAACATGTTTATTTGTCAAAACTAAATTTGAAATTATTAATAGAGCTTATGTTCATCGCGAACAGTTTCCCTTAATTATAACTATACACAAAAGTCAGGGCCTAAGTCTTAATAATGTGCTGATGGATATCGGTTCTGCAATATTCACGTCCGGTCAAGCTTACGTGGCACTTTCGAAAGTTACAAGTCTTCGCGGCTTCACATCATCAGCCTATATACGTCCCACTGCTGGGCACAGGCCTCATCTCATGTATGAAAGCACCCCGTTGCGGCTTACATCTAATTAATGTCGACTTTGGAAGTATTAGCGCAGGAATCCTCAATTTGTGAATACAATAGACTAAGAAGCATTTACCGTACAGACTTATCAAAATTTTTAACATCAAACCTTCCGAGAAAAACCCATAGAGACATTTGTTGTATTAGAGACCATCGTTCGATGGCTAGCTAAATAAAATTTTGTGACTTGGCAATCACACAACATTACATAGTTTTAGGTATGCAAAAATCCATAAATGCAGTAATGAGATGTTGTACGTAGATGAGTAAATAATACGACGAGTCTCGGATATAGAATGATCTCTTTATTAGGAAATACATGGGTTTATATAGGCATACTCTAACATTGAAGGTTACTGAAATGAGGTTACTTGTTAATTGGATTTGGTAATGTGAGACATAGTATCAGGTTCTGAAATGCTAGGAAATAGGATCGGAAATAGGATAGTTATTCATTAGATAAAGCAAATGCACTCGTGCGTAAAACGTCCGTATCCGTCACATTAATGAATGGAGTCATCTTGCTGTACTCCTCACACCTCACGCCTCTCCTTTTTTTTTGAGACAAAATTTGGAATATAATTTTGGCTTAAAATTATCTGTTACTCATGTACATAAAATTAGCTTAAATATTTATATCTTGTATACATTACTATGTCTGTTACAATATTGTTTCTTATACTATCTTACTGGTTTTAAACTGTTTACTAATGTGTTACTGTTCTTAACTGTTTACTGTGTGGATACATAACATATATGGGTTCGAGTTATCTTTTGCTTAGGCTGCGAATTCATTGTGTAGTGTGGTTTAAATATGTTATTTCTTAATCTAGGACGGTGTCTTATTGTTTTTTAAATATGATATTTCTTAGTGTACGGGTGGTAATGTTCCCTATTTGGATTTGGATGTATTTTATGTCAGCGGGTTCGGGTTGCGTTCTTGGATCTGTATATTGGGTGGTCTTCCTATTGCAGTTCGTGGAATTTTTAGGTCACTCGGTCGCTGTGTAGATGTAAGTTACGTTTAGATCAGTTTTGTTCTGTTCGCTTGTTGGATTAAACTATGCTTGAGTTTTATTTAAGTTATTATTAAGCACTTAGAGTATTTAAAGGTGTTAATCAATTTTATATGGTTGTGAGTGTTGTTCTCGTGTGCGTTTCCGGTTTTTATGTGTTAAACTGTGTATAAATAAATCAAAAGATTCAAGCCTTTATTCCCAGAAGGGGTAGGCAGTGTTCATGAAATTGTGAAAGATGGACAATCACTTTATGTATAGTTAGTTGTTGTTTGCTGCGAAGTGGTAAGTTTTTAATTTGTGTTTTATGTTTATAGTAATAGAGTTTGGTTCTGATTGTGTACAATATTAAATTTTACTGTGTTAGTGTTTAAACTTGAACTTGAAAAGTTGATCTTGAATTTCAGTTTATGGTTCCGTGTATACGGCGTTTGATTGCCTCGGTTTTCCCTTTTTTATATGAAATTTCTTATCCTACTGTAAATATAGAGCTTTTTTTATCAGAATTTTTTTTTTTTTTTTTTGATTACCTACTTCTACATGATTTAAATATTATATTAGTATTTTCTTTATTAAATGTAAAAAAATATATTGAATGAAACAAAAGATATATTCGTTTAATGCTACTAAATAATAGCAAGTTAATGATTTTTGTTTTTTTTGATACGTTTTTACGTTTTGATATTTTATTTATTTTTATTTAACCATCGTTATTTTTCTTTATAATTATTATTATATACTTATATTATATTTATTTTATTTCTTACGTCAATACTTTTTTTGGTTACTATATTTTTATCATTTTTATATTTTATTTGAATTAATTTTTAATTTATTTTATTTTTGTTGTAATGATCTGTCTCACTTGTAGTATTTTTTTTTTAATAGTAATTTGTTGATTAATAGTTTGTCGATTTGTTTGTAGTTTTAGTTTGTTGTTTAATTTTGTTGTTTATTTGTAGTTTATTGATTTGTAGTTTATTGATTTATAGTTTTTTGATTTGTTGTATTTTTGATATGTAGTTTTCATATTTATAGTTTTTTAATTTGTAGTTTTGTAGGGATACGCATTTACGAGATTGGCCAACCTTACATATATAATTATTTGCTTAAAGGTACAAGATATATTATTTAATTTATTAAGCGCGCATCACATATAATGTATGTGTAAACAGGCAGTTCTTTTAACACTACGTGTCTAAGGGGCTCTCGCGATTGATAACTCGATCGAATCATGATCAGCATCCAAAGATTTCCTCCCTGCCTTGTACCTGGCGCATCCCTTATATCACCTATATGCTTTTTGTCGTGCCATGGTTCATGGCGCACGTATGCGTTTACGCGACTGCACGAGGAGTCTCTCGGACGCTTGATGCTGATAAAAAGCATATTTGTGATACAATGTGGTTCTCAATTTATTTTTTGCTTGTTTTTTGCTCTTTCGTTAATTTTTTTGTTGGTTAGTTATTTAACTTTTTTTTGTATTTAAGTTTTGCCTAAAGAAAAAGAATGATATTTTATTTTCTCTTTTTAAAAAGTTATTTAGTGTACTGAAACAAAATGATTTTATTAGCTTTTCCTTCAATTTAAATTTAATCTTGTTATTTTATTATTTTGGATATTCTTTTCTTTTAAATTAATACTAGTAAATGAATGTAATGTTAAATATTAGCTTACTCTTCTATTTAAAATATTATCTAATTATAAATTGAACATTATCAAAATAGTAGCTTATTTGTCTATATAAATTATTATTAATCTAGTGTCACTGTTTGTAAAAAGAAATATATTAATTTTTACTTTGATTTTGATTTATTTTAATGAATTCTACATATTTCCTGGGATGTACCCTGGCTGTAGTTTGCTAATAAGATTTC
The DNA here is from genome assembly GCA_945867215.1 of Epinotia demarniana. Taxonomy (NCBI): domain Eukaryota; kingdom Metazoa; phylum Arthropoda; class Insecta; order Lepidoptera; family Tortricidae; genus Epinotia; species Epinotia demarniana. The sequence goes on along the minus strand of OX244275.1, from coordinate 23,473,934 downwards.
GATTTATTTTTAACAATAAGTTACGCACGTTCCTTGAAAACATCGTCATATAAGAATTTCAGCTACTTTTAGGTGATCAGTCTAATCGTACTGTGAAAAACTTACATGTCTTCTGCCTTCTCAGATATGTACTGATTTTAAAGAAATTGAACTTACTAAATAATAGCTGTCTTGCTAAAATAATTATACTGCGGTATGGAATTTTTGTGCTCTATGAAAACAATTTCTATTTATACGGGTAATTTATAATACTGGTTAGTAAAAAAAAATTGTAATTGTAAAGGTAGTCTCTAAAACAATGCACGAAGCTTTACACTATGTAAAAATCGGCTGTTATATCAGCTGTCGCGTGCCAGAAGGGCACGTCGTACTTGTACTATTATGAACTCAATCGAAGAAGCTATAAGACTTAAATTGCATATTGTATCATGGTCGATGTGCTGCGTTGATTTGTTGGCTAGCCTTGGCTACGGCTAGGGTAGGGTCTCGTCGAGCAGCAAGTTGTGTGGAACGCGGCGCGGTTTTATTTTATAGTCGCAAGGCAGGTCACGGCGGAGCGACCTGCCCTGGCAGGAACACTAATGAAAATGTCCTGCCAGGCCTGGCAAAGTCGCCATGAAGATTTAGGTTGAAACGCTGCGGTGGGTCGTTCGGCTGGCCTAGGCTGTGGCTAGGCTATGGGCTGCCTGGAGCAGCCCTCTGGCAAGGTCGCCATGAGATGTTGTACGTAGATGAGTAAATAATACGACGAGTCTCGGATATAGAATGATCTCTTTATTAGGAAATACATGGGTTTATATAGGCATACTCTAACAATGAAGGTTACTGAAATGAGGTTACTTGTTACTTGCATTTGGTAATGTGAGACATAGTATCAGGTTCTGAGATGCTAGGAAATAGGATCGGAAATAGGATAGTTATTCATTAGATAAAGCAAATGCACTCGTGCGTAAAACGTCCGTCCGTTACATTAATGAATGGAGTCATCTTGCTGTACTCCTCACACCTCAGTAAAGTTCTGTGATTCCCAAGTTACCAGCGAACTAAAAAAACATAGAATACGTGTTCCTTACAAATTTCTATCCAAACACGTGCTTAAAACCAGTATGAGCATGTTCGAACTAAACGGCTGCCTGGCATCGTTTTGACCCCCCGCCCCCATCCCCGCATAATGGCAATGACACCCATTCTGTGGGGCCATTTTGCGGCGCTACTTAGACTTCTATGGTTTTTGCGTTCACTGTAGCTAGCAAATAAAGAATAATAAGAATGCCTGAGAATTGGTACTACGAAATATCTCATATATTTTGACGGTGGAAGAGTTTCGAGACTTGGCCTCTTTTTACATGAAATGTTTTTTATGGGATAGTAATATTCTTTATTGCACAAAAAAAATGATTACAAAACAATTACTTAACACTAAATTAGGTAGCAATAGGTGTCTCATCGCTAAAAAGCGATCTCTTCCAGTCAACGCAATCAAAAGTACTCAATGTAGTAACTAAATCAAAATGATAATTGGAAAGTTCATTACAATATATTTCTGCCACGATGGCTTCAGTAGCTTTATTCTCTATAGATGATATATTTTTAAGTCACTTGATATCCCACTAATTAACAAAAATTGATGATTCAAGCCAGTAGGTATGGCCAAAGGTGACGCAACCGGATCACTGCCCATGGATACTATGTGATTGGTGCCGTGCTATTTTAAATGGATTTTTTGATACTTTCGTATTATGTATTTCATAACTTTACATATAATTGTTTAGGCGGTACGGCGTGGTGGAGGGCAAGTTTTGCTTCGAGGGCGGGTCCCACTGCGGCGCGGGCGAGGGCCTGTTCGTGCTGACAACGGACCAGGCGGCGGCGCTGGCACGCGACTTCGAGCTGGCTGCCAGCGGCCGCCTGTCACCGCGGCGACGGCCGCAGGCTGCACGGGCTGAAGGTAAGAACTACCTAATTAAATACTGCTGGTAGCTCAGTTATTAATTTATCAGTAGTGAGGTTCTATGTTTGATCAAATTACTAGCTATTTCTAGTAACCGTTCACCTATGCGTGGTCCATTATGAAACAGACTTGGTCCTCAACCATTTGTTCTGAAAAGTAACAGTTATTTTCACTTCGCGAGAACTGCGCGCAAAATTGCGTGACAGCACCTCGACAGTGGTCTGCCTTTTTATCTCATCAATACCGAAATGAATCATTAACCTTAAATCCTGAAATAAATCCGTAACCCTTCCCCACAGGAACAGAAAGTCCAAAGTCAATTAAGGCTTTCCGGCCTGACACGCGGTTATCGGAGCTGAACGCGGGCGAGCGCTCGCTACCGGCAGACCTGCGGCTCGAGGAGGGCCCGACGCGACGGTCGCCGTGGGCCTCCGCCGAGCGCGCTGACGGCGACTCAGCCTCGGTGCACGGCGAGTGGGCGCCCGGCGTCGCCCTCGAGCGCTGCATGAGCTGCATGTCCAAGCTGGGGGCCATGTCCCGCTCGTCCACCGCGGCCACGCCGGGAAGCTTCAACCCCGCGTGGACCATGGACGCGCTGCCCGAGAGCGACGCCCCCCCGCGGCCCCCCAAGCCAGCCCGACTGGACGGCCGGCCACCAGCGCCGACGCCGCATTGTGCCTGCCAGCACGACGAGGCACCCAAAGTCGGCCCTTATGAAAATTACGACGTGCCTAAAGTTCACCCTGTAAGAGGAGAGGAGGTAAGAGAGCTCATAATACGTTTTAAGTTACAAAGATTTGCAAAACTAAGTCTAATCGAACCTTCTCTGTTATCAGGTGGAAGGAGAATATTACGACACCCCTAAGAGACTCAAGGAATGTATAAACGATGAATTGTTTAGGATAACGAAAAACTCCACGTCGAATGCCATTATTTTAAAGAAACCTTGCGGGTGTCTCCTTAAGTTTGGCAAACGGCGGCGCGAGGCGACGGTGGTGGACGCAGACGAGAAATTGGAGCCCGTGAACTGCCCGTGCCGGCGAGTCACAGATTGGGCGCACAGCTGGATTAAGCTGCCTTACTGCAGAAAAGCGACTACTTCTACTGAAACCTCCGTACCTAACAAGGAGAATCTGACACCAAACAGTAATCGGACGGCACTATACGCTACCATCGACGTGTCTCGGAAAACGAAGCGGAAAGCGTCGCTCGGCGGCGAAACGCTAAACACCGAGATTGACGACGGGCCTCTAGCTAACTACGAAAACCTTAGCTTCGCATTGTCCTTGGAACATTATGAGAATGCACGTGCGTTACTTCGTCGAGCTGGTGTGACGCAGTCCGAACTCGACGCCATCAGCACGAACTTGAGGCCGGCCGGGCCTGCCAGGAGTTGTTCTTGCAGCGCCTGCCGACAGCCCACCTCTGAATACCTTCTCATGGAGCCGGGAATTGAACCCAGCAAGCTCAAAGCGCCGTCAGGCTACACGCCTATGTCACCCATAGGAAGTTTTGCCTTCCATACGTTGCGGCTGCCGGCTCGAGCGGCGCGCTGCCTCGGTGAGGAGAAGTCCGCTAGTAACCCCGCATTATGTCCCGCGGCGCGTGCTGCGCTACTTGCCGGTGACGTGGTACCTGCGCGGCCTGAGCGTCGCATCGAGTACCGCAAGCGGTCCAGCTCCGCTGACTCGTCGCGGTTCCTAGAAGACGTGAAGGAGTTCGAGGGCAGCGCGGGCAGCCGTGGGTCCTCATCTTCCGTAGAGACGTTGCGAGCTCGCGCGGCCTCGCCGTGCGGCTGCCACAAGCTGTCCGACGCTGACAGCTCGGAGGCGTCGAAGGCGCGCGCGGCGCCGCCTGGCGCGGCCGGCAACCGAGACTCCTCCAGCAGTAACGATTCAGGTTTGTTATTATTGGTACCTTTAATATTCGTGGTGTTACTTTTTGTTGCGATTTATAGCCACCTCACCCCTTTTATTAACTAGCGTAACGAAGAACTGTAAGGATAGTGAGTTTTATATTTGTGTGCAGGCGTCAGCAGCAGCAGTCGAGCGGGTGAGTTTGAGCTGCCACTGACGACAGCGGCCACACGACGACACTACCGGTCTGCACGACGCGCTGCGCTGCCGGCCGGCGCGCCGCCGCGCCGCGCGCGCTCTTCCGACGCACCGCGGCTTGGCGCAGCAGACAACACACACAAGTCCTCTTCGGCAGAAGCGGAGGTGCCGCTACTCTCTCTCAAGGCACTTCGAGGTAAGTAGTTTATTCATTTAATGCTTGCTATCTTTTTAGAATCTTTGAGACCTACTTCATTTCTCTGTAAATAATTATCATACATATACCTCTAATATAATATTTACAACCAAAAATTAGCTAGGCTTCTTTCATGGACAAATTTGAATCGTTTCTATTTGATTTGAGTTCTAAGTACCATTAAAGTAATTGTTGTGATTCAGAATTTAGAACTGAAAGGCGCTGCTAATAGTTAATTGCATGCTTGAACCAATCATTAACGTTACTTTTAGTCATAGTCCCTGTATCGCTATTCATATCCTCACGAGAGACTAACCCGCCGGCCCCGCAGGTGTGCTGGACACGCACAGTTCGTCCAGCGGCGCGTCCGACATGTCGGACTACATTGAGACGCTGTCCATCTGCTCCTCGCACTCGTCCAGCGACACGCCCGTCACCATGCGGTGAGTCCCCGCTTGTGTTGGGTACAGTCGAACACATTAATATCTGAACACCTTTATACTTTGTCTCGATAATTTCAATATGATCTTAAAGGGTCAAATTACAAAGATTTTCAGCTCCTTGTGAGCTACGTACAACGTGTGTCTTGTTGAAATGAGGAGGTCATTTTATTTGCTAGAGTAATTGCCTGGCTGCGTGGGCAGTTTCCCTCACAACTTTTACGTAAAAACTACCATAGACCATTAAACGACGCAGGTTTTCCAGACGGTGAATTACAGACGATCAATAATGTTCAGAATGCTGCTCCACTAAAAACATCCACTTTGAACGAACTTTATGCGGAGGAGCCTATTAGCAAACTCATCGGTCATGGTATATTATCCTATACAAAGCCACCAGACATTGTGAATGGTTTTAATGATTTCTTCATAGATGAAATTACACATAATGACTATCACAGACAATCCATAAACATGCCTATGAATTCTATCTCTATTTTTCTGACCCCAACTACATTTGAAGAAGTTAAAAAAGACTAAACGGGATACTAATCGATGAGCAAAGAGGATTTCGAAAAAATATGTCAATAAACGTAGCTATTTACGCCTTGGTCTCTAGAGCTGTCAGTAGCCTTGACAAAAGAAAACCGTCTTGTGCCATTTATATGGATATGACGAAGACTTTTGATCACGTAGATCATAAACTACTATTGGAAAAGCTGAATCATTATGGGATTCGGGGTAATGTTCTAGATCGTATGACTTCATACCTAGAAAGTCGAGTACAATTCACAGAAATGACACAAATATGTCCTGTTACTAAACATGAAATTATATTCACTTCTAATAAGAGACGTATCTTATATGGGGTACCACAAGGTAGCATATTGGGCCCAATACTATTTTTAGTCTATGTAAATGACATTATTAAATCTAGCCATTATCCAATGGTACTATATGCCGATGACAGCACCTTATTTATAGAGAAAAATAGCGACATAGACTATGAGAATGCAATTAATACTAATTTAAGACATATTATTGACTAGTCACTATAATAATTTAAAAGTGAATTTAGAAAAAACTAAATTAATGCAGTTTAGCCAAAGAAACGAAGTTCCAACACTAAATATTACATATTCAGGTAAAACTGTCGATAAGGTGCAAGTGTATACATTTTTAGGCATCTCGTTAGATAGCAACATGTCGTGGAAGTCGCATTCGGCAGAAGTATGCAAGAAACTATACCGATTTTCATATGCTCTGTACAAATTGGCTAAAATTACCAACCGCAGTACCGTACTAACCGCTTATCACGGATTTGTTTCATCAACCCTGCGATATGGCATAATTTTCTGGGGAAACTATACATATCGAGGTACACTATTTAGGGCTCAAAAACGATACTAAAGTAAAGTTACTGACATTCCCATGTCTATACATTTTTATCAGTTGCGAGAGCAAAAGCAAACTTGCCACTTTCGCCCAAGGAAACCAGCGTTGGTAGTTAGTAAGAGTAACACAGCTTTGATGCAAAAAAGTGTACTTGTGATATTTTTATCGTTAAAAATTGTAATTAAAAACCAACTGTTTCGTACGCCAGAAGGTACGTCATAGCTGTTCCTTTAATATTATGTTACCACCTTATGTACCTGTGATGAACAAATAAAATATTGATTGATTGAATGGTCAAGGCTGCATGCGGCGGTCGATTCCCTTTTGCCTGTAAAAATTATTGAAGTTCATGTTAAACTGTCCTGACCTTGTGTCGTTTAGCTAGACTCAGATAAAGTTAGACAGTATTCGAAAGTGACATATTTTTTCCGGGTCCGCTATTGGTTCGATGATTAAAGCTAGGACAAATCTGACGTGGTACTCAACTATATTGTAACCGAAGCGTACCTAATATATCTCGTAAAAATAAATTCCGGGTGCATTTTTTCTGCCACATTGGTCCTTATACTAACTGGTGAGTAGATGCACCCAACCCGCACTGAATGCGTGTGTGTTGCAGGTCGGGGCGGCAGTGCGCGAGCGTGCTGCGCCCGCGCTCCGGCAAGGAGTACCAGCCGCTCGGCGCGCGGCTCGCCGCCACCTCGCACCTCTACGCTAACCTACCCTGAACCTGCTGCAACTAATAAAATGTGTTTATTTAGTATCGTCAGTCAGTTAAAATGCTCATTATGGTAGGAGTGTTTTAGCTGATATGGCCATAGCGCAGAGTATCGGTTGTCTTTCACAAGCCCGCACAGGTTGTCTGGATTTTGGTTTACCCTGAAAAGCATTTCTTTCACAAGCTTTAACAGAATTTTCATCTTTTTGGAGTCTTAAATATATGTGTTCTGCCCGTTCCCTCTCATCTATGACAGGAGGCCTGTGCCCAGCAGTGGGACGTATATAGGCTGATTTAATATTATTATTATTTATTACATGTATTCAAAGATAATTTAAACAGCGCTTTTAAAAGTAAGGCACTTGAATATCCATGGGCTGCTGTAACTGCTGTTAGCAATACCAATAAAGAGTCAGTTTCTAAAAACGGCTTCAGAGGTAAATTAAATTTGGACAAACTGGTTGTGATGAGACACCGCGAGGATGGGATGAGTGAGATAGATAATTTGTTATATTATATTGCAAACGTGTTAAGTGAATTGAATACTGTGTATTTCTGTACTTATGTAGATGTGTACAGTCTCTGTCCGTGTGTGTGTCCGTCCAGTGGTAGCTCTCCGGCGGAACCTTCTTTTGTACCGTTTCCCTTACACTGTCCCTTTTCTGTACCTACATCGAGAGAATCATTTATTAAGTCATGTAAATAGGTACAAATAAACTCGGGTAATACAAGAAAACTCGGGTCTTATTGTAACATTTATTAAAATAAATCACTATGGAACTAATTAAATTATAATGTGATCATAGAGAACTTGGAGTAACTTAAACGTAATACAAACTGGCGCGACGCGCAACTAAACGAATTACAAGACAGGTCTTAATAAATAGTTGTTAATTTTTTATTCAAATACACTATATTAGCCTAAGAGTCAGCCAAAATGTAACTTATTTCTAGTCATTTATAGTATGTAAATAGGAAGGAAGTGCAGGCGGGGCGGGTGTATATAGCGGTTGTAATATTTTGATACAGAGGTTTACGACTGTACATGAACTCGATATAGCAATAAGAGTGCAACCACAGGTGATCGTACGTGTAATATATTTATTATAGTTAATTATATAGCGTAGAGCGGTTAGTGAAGCGAGAGTCCCGCGGCCGCCACGGGACAGGCTGGGGACACGTCCGGGAACAGGCTGGGGAGACGTCCGGGAACAGGCTGGGGAGACCTCTTTCAACTAACATGGAAATTACAGCTGGACACTGATCATTTTTGGCGTATTGTGGCGCGTTCAGTTGAGGACGTACATTGATAGTATTGATACCTGTAGTCCCTGAGCGTACGGAAAATACAACCCTAAATTTACACACACACTAACAAAATTAAATTTCAAGTTCATTATAGAAAGTGAGGCCTGACGATATGATTGATTGTTTTTTTTTTTGGAGGAATTGGCATGACGTACAACTATGCGTTAAGGTGAGACATTTTCAACCAGATAAACTAATACTTTTATCACAGACAATTGACAGACATTTATGAATTTTTGAATGTTTTTTTGGTTACTGACACCTGACACGAACTCTAATAAAAGGTGACTAAATTTTTGTATTACATCCACCAACAACAAACAGTTGTTCTAGGTAAATTGTCAAAAATGTACTTTACTCTATTTATATGGTTTAGATGTATAATATTAAATTAACAGAATACTGATCTTTCATGAAAACTGTAGTTTTCGATGGTATCAGATCTCTACGCCTGTTAGTTAACGGGGTAAGGTTTGCGGCATTATGTCTGGACGGGGTTGAGGGGAGGGGTGGGGGCCACGGGAAGACTGGATAGTGCAGGTTGTGTAGAGTGCGCTAGCAACTGAATTTATATTTAACTAATGTTAACAAACTTGACATTTCTCAATAAAACATGACTATGACTGAGTTTGTTTCATTTCGTCCTCATCAAGCAAAAAGGTTCCTGGTGCAGCAAGTCGCCAAGCCATTACCCCGGTTATTTTGCTTGCGTAGCTTTTTCAGCCTTTTGCAATGCGCACGAGCACGAAAAATGATTTTGTGTGTCGATTCCGAATGTTATTATTCTTTTAAATATGTTTCACTAAATATTAGAATCATCTGGGTCCTTTTGTTTGTTAAGCGGAAAACTGACGTTGGGAATTCTGAAATTTCGGCATCTTCATCCTTTCCATTCGGACTGACTCCTTGGGATATTTGGGTGTCCCCTTAACTTCTTTACCGATACGTAGCTGTTTTCGTAACAAAACATCACCTCGATTACGTCGTTCGTTCGTCGAGACGACCGTGGGCGCAGGTCTTGTAACAAAACGATGATTTTAATAAAACAAGACACGTCGACATAGTCGATACCTACAAAGTTAAAAGCTTACTTTCTAAACTAAATACAGGTAAAGAGATGGACAAGTCCGTGAAGAAAGATAACGCTCTAAGGAAACCAAATTATGAATCCTCAAAAAAGCTACTCATCTTTTGAGAAATAGGCTTAATCATACGAGGACATTATTTTTTGACTGAACAACCCTAATTAGCGAGTGCACGGAGACAAAGCGGCTAATGAGGAGACGGGGGCGTGCAAGCAGGACGTAAGACTGGTGGCAAAGTTTAAGAAGTACTGCAACAAGAATTTTTCCTCAAACTAATTTTAAATAGTGAGCAGGACAGTGAAATATTGTTTTAGTAATTGTTTTTTCTTATTGAACTGCTGTTTTTTACTTTTGTCATATCTTTTCTCAAAAAGATTAATTGGTCCGAAAGTATCATTAATTCGTGATCTCTAAATTCTGAATGTATTTTTTTGCTAAACAGCTGATTTCAATGAATGAATAAATAGGTTAGGAAAGTAACATCTCATCAAAATACAATATATCTTTAGCGGGACATTGTTTTTGGAATTCAGAAATTCGGAATATATGCTTTTGGACAGATCTCACTATTCAGAGTTATATAATTTACCCAATGCACCCTGTGCGATACAGTCGAGATAACACTTATTTGTTTTCATTTGGAGTTGTACTACTCGTTTTACTCTGTCCGTGATCTCCGAGTAGGGTTCCCAATTTCCTCAAGAAAAATATTTTTTCTTTTTAGCCTTCCCTCTTCATGATAGATAACGGATTCGCTTTTTACGAGTCAGAAATATTGACAAATAATGTCTCGTGTTCTCGGCGTTGCGGACAAAAATTGATTAATGGTGGGGAGGAACAAGTATAGGTATGTACACCCAAGGGTAGTTTGAGGAGGCAATTAATTTCAGATGAAAAATAAAGTGAGATGACGTGACGCTATTTTTAGTAAAAATGTTGTGAATTCTCGCTGACGTCGATCCGTTGCGTGTGATGTATTGTATCGCGCCGATGGCAAACGAAGCGAACTGACGTCTAGGGAAATTCTTGCAATTAGTTTGGTGTAGGTATTAGAGGCACCTTAACGTAATTTTTAGTAAAAACCTACTTCAAATTATTTGTGAAGTTGCATTTTTTTGGAACCGTATACATAAAACATTGCTGTTTTGTTGTTATTATTTTCTAGTTTAGTAGTAACTAATCTAAGATGAATTTTATTTAAATAACCATGGAAAAAAGCAACGGAAAGAAAAAAAAGATAAAAAAATAAATAAAAAAAGTTACGAACTAACTTAAACTATGCGAACCTAAACTATATATACACATTTCCCCCAAATCACTGCCACTGGGCAGAGTGGCCATGAGACTGGCTGCGTTGCCTCGCTGAATGGCAATGCCAATACGTTGCGTGAGGAACGAGCCAGCCCTACGGTCACCAGAGGACCGGATGAGCATATAGCTTAGCTTTTTAAAAAGCTTAATTGCATCCGGACCCCAAGGACCCAAGGTCTCCACGGCAAACGCCGCAAATATGTCGTTCTCGCCAAGAGTTGCGGCAGTAACTTAGTAGTAGAGAACACTTAACTTAATTGCACAATAAAAAAACGAGCAAAAAACACAGTTGTAGAGAGGCGAATTTATCCCTCTTCCAGCTAAGCTTTGAGCGTGAAAAAGTGGGGGGCGCTTGGGTTCCCCTAATTTTTTAAGTCCTATTATAGGAAGTCCGAAAATGACCTTCATAAAAATTTACGCCATAATAATCGTTAGTCCTAATAACTCTTGTTCCTAACCATCGTAAGTCATAACCACTCCAAGTTATAATGACAATAATCATAAATGTCTCATACCCTAATATTTAATTTCATAATTATTTTCATCATAACACTCACTTGTCCATTTTATTTGAATTCATAATGACACAAGTCATACACCTTTTAATCCTAAAATTGATTTTCATAATATTTTTCATCATAAAAGTTACTTAGCGTTATAGAAGTAAATAAACGTGTTTGTTTTTGTCGCAAGGCGCGAGGCGAGGCTACAAGGCCCTAGCTAGACGCTAAGCAAGCCGCCTGTCTGTGTGGACGTTGCCTAAGGCAGGGCCGTGTAGCTAAGACGACGAGCGAAGCGAGGAGGAGTGTTAGTTGTACCGCGACTCTAAGCGCGCGAGCCGAGCGAGCGAAACGAGCGTGCCACGGTAGCGGCCGGCAAAGCGCCACAACCGTTTTTTTTTTAATTTACTAAGCGAATGCTTTAATTCAGTAGGAAAAAGAAAATTAGGAGTTGAAGTACCTATGTTCTTAGTTTTGATATTAGGACTAACAAAATTATGACTTTAAGTGAGTTCTTGGTAATTAAATTATGAAGACTAATTTTAGGGCAACTGATCATTATGCAGCTACGGTAGCCCAGTGGTTCAGGCATGCGGCTGTCAAACGGCGGTCGTGGGTTCGAATCCCGGCTCGTACCAATGAGTTTTTCGGAACTTATGTACGGAATATGATTTCATATTTACCGTTAGCTTTTCGGTGAAGGAAAAACATCGTGAGGAAACCTGCATACATCTGCGAAGAAATTCAAAGGTGTATGTGAAGTCCCCAATCCGCACTGGGCCAGCGTGGGGACTACAGCCCATTCCCTCTCATACATGAGAGGAGGCCTGTGCCCAGCAGTGGGACGTATATAGGCTGATGATGTGTGATGTGTGATGTGATCATTATGACTTCCGACGATAGTTACAGAAATTTAGGAACAAAAAAGTTACGCCCGGACTTTGAAGAAGTACGTAGCAAGTACTCAGACTCGGATATTGCTCCTTTTATTATCAACATCCAGAAAAACGAAACTGACCCAGCCCGGGTGTTACTTTGAGGGCTATACATTTTGGACATTTCTTGTATAAAAACAGCATCCCAGGGGTAGTAAAAGATGGCGTGAAACGCATAGGGCGAAATCGTTTTGCGGTTGAATTCGACTCCGCTCTACACGCAAATAACTGTTTAAACCATCCTGCGCTTCTGAAGGCAAATTTCTGTAGCGTAATTCCATCTTTTTATTTAACGAGAATGGGGATTGCTCGAAATATTTCTCCCCAATGGACAATGGAAGGAATTGTACTCGACACGGAGGTGCCTGCTGGGTTTGGTAGGGTAATTAAGGCCCGTCGACTGAGTAGGAAGATTACTAATGACAACAATATTATGCAATGGGTACTCACTCAGTCGGTGGTGCTCACTTTCTCTGGCCGAAGTCTGCCTCCTCATGTTTATTGTTTCTACAATAGCCTCAATGTCGAGTGCTATTTATACCCGACAATACAGTGTAATCATTGCTGCCGGTTTGGTCACATTCAGGCTCAGTGCCGATCGAAAGCGCGTTGCTACAAATGTGGCGAAAATCACGAGGCTGCGACTTGTACAACTTCGGTATTTACTTGTTTATTCTGCTCCAGTAGCCATTGCGCTAATAATCAAGCATGTCCTGAACATCATAGGCAACGTAATATAAAATTGGCCATGTCACAGGAAAAGTTGTCTTACTAAAAACTATATTCGTCACTCGCAAATCTCCATCTCCCGCCTCCAGTTCAGTTCAGTTCAGTTATTTATTGGTAAATATAATTTACACGTCAACAATTAATGTAGCATTACATTTTATGTATACATTCTTCTGGTTTCTGTTTAATTAAACATAAGCGTGTTACATTTTCGACATTTGCCAATAGCTTTTTTAACTAAAACGTGAAGGTGGTGTCGGTGGGCGCATCCCTTATCTCGTCTGGGATAGCATTATATATTTTTGGGCCCATAACCCGCAAAGATTTGTTAGACTTGGCCAGCCTCCTCGCAGGTACGTGTAAGTGGTGCCGATTCCGACTGTTGGAGTTGTGGTGTTGGGCGTTAGTGGGGAGCTCGTGCAGATGCCGTCTCACATACTTACTTACCTCTAAAATGTAGAGGCACGGCAGTGTGAGAATGTGGTTTTGATGGAATAGGCACTGCTGAGCAGGCAGGTCAGGTGCGGATCCTGTGATTGTGCGGATAGCTCGTTTCTGGAGTCTGAGAGGTGTTTCGCGGTCAGCGGCCGTTCCCCAAAGATCGATGCCGTACATTAATATAGACTGAAAATATCCGAAGTAGGCTTAACTACAATCTAATGTTGTGAAAACTAGTTAAACGAAGTAAAGATTTAGAGTTAACAGGGCGAGGAATATAGGGAGGAAGAATACAATATAAAGAGGAAGATAATCTACAGCATTCGAAAAGAATATGATCTAAAGTACCCTCATCCAAACCTTATTCACACAGCGAGGAATCTCTAACTCGGATTTTGTGCAGAAATACGGGAGTACACGAATAATGACCCAAGCGCAGCCTACGAATTGTGGACGTTACTTTTTTGCTTGCCTCACGGAATCGAAAAAAACAAGGTCTTACAGGAACTCTGTCCTGGAAATCGGCGTAATGCATACCTTTAAACTGACTAGATCGTGACCAATCAACAAACCAGTCATCATCAAGACGACCCTTAGTTAGTGAAAGCAAATCTTGGGTATAACATGTAAATGTTGAAAGACAACCTCTTTCTGTCGCGTCTTTCGCACATTGATCTGCAATCTCGTTACCTGGGATACAAATGTGACCAGGAATCCAAGCCAACGAGACCTATACGTTCTTACAGGAAAGAGAATGTAGGAGGCGTTTAATTTGTAGGATAACAGTAAATTTGATCTTTGATCGCAGTTGATTGGCTAATATAGCTTGCAGGGAACTTTTCGAATCGGTAAAAAATACACAATTAAATAGGTTATGGGAGTCAATATATTTGAGAGCTTCCAGAATACCAACCGCCTCACCTGTAAAGACAGATTAGTAAGATGGTAATTTATAATTCAAAATTCCATTAAATCCAGGGATCCACACTGCAGATCCCACATTACCTTGTACTGACAATTGAGAGGCATCTGTATAAATCGTGATCCAATTAGGCCAATGCTTATCAATAGCTTTATTTAAAAGAGAGTTAGCTGAAACTGAATCCTTATCAATTCCCAAGTCAAGGAGGATACTGGGTCGGAACATAATTGCTTCATATTATTTTTTGCTTTTCAGTTTTTTTAGGCGGTTTAATTTTTTGTTAAAAAGTTTTTATTTTACAATTTTCTGTGGCTGTTTTAGTTAATTACTAACTTAATTACTAGTTACATGCAATATTTTTGATTACTCGCTGCATTATGTGGTGATACATTTAAATCAGTAAGTGAACAATCAATCATTTCCTGTTTTCTTACCCTTAGGGTTGAAATTTTTATTTAAAATTTATGTGGGACCAATTTTGAGGTATACCATTTCTAGTAAAAAAAGAATTACCAATATCAGAGTACTCTGTAAAAAGTTATGCGTGGTCATACATAAAATAAAACCGGTCAAGTGCGAGTCTGACTCGCGCACCGAGGGTTCCGTACAAACTAACAATTAACTCAAGGTAAAGTAAATGTCCCAATATTTGTTAAATTACTAATTTTAACTCAACACAATAGAATTCTATTTCAAACGAGTAACTTTTACACCAAGACAATTGAATCGCGATCTTTTTTTGACATGCTATTGAAAATAAATATACGCATCCCAATCTCCATTAATTCTAGAAAAATCTTAACAGCGTGAAGGAGTCAGCGCCATCTATCGGTCCCATTTGGTACTAACGTGCAAGGGCTTAGTATGTATGTTGGTCTTTTAGCGATTATTGTTTATCACGTGAACCGATCTCTATTATTTTTCTTTTATTTGAAAGAGAGTATTTCTATTATAGTCTTATAGGAATTTACTTCTAAAGTAAAACGTGTAAAACGAAAATAAATAAATACTTATAAAGTTGATTAAATTGCTAACTTAACTAGGAAATTATTTTTGTAAATAAAACAAAAAATATGCTAGATACAGAAAAAATACTTTTCCAGTATTATTTATGTTTATCCTTATAACAAGTAATTATTTAAAAATTTTCGCTTTGATAACTTCGGAGATAAGGGGGCGGGAATGGTATTTTTTTTACATTTTCCTTCATAGATCAAAATTTTACCAATGTAAAGGAAAAGTAAAAGTGTTTCAAAAAGTGCAACTCAAGTCCTTTCATATGATACCCCACTTGACCTAATACTTGAATATATTTTTTTTGCCCCCTCCACAAAATCAAAACAAAACAAAAAATACGGGAAAAGTTATACTTTTCCAGTGATATTTACGTTTATCTTAATCACAAGTAATAATTTCAAATTTTTCGCTCGGGTAATTTCGGAGATAAGGGGGTGGGGGGAACGGTTTTTTTTTACATTTTCCTTCATAAATCGAAATTTTACCAATGAAGAAAAAAAAACTGCTTCGAAAAGTGCAACTCAAGCTCTTTCAAATGATACCCCACTTGACCTAATAGTTGATTTTTTTTTGCCCCCTCCTCAAATTCGTAAGTTTTCATAATAAAAAATGTATATTTAATTTTTTTATTTTCCATGCACGCGAATAACTCTCATTTATAATCATTCCAAATTTCAAATTGATAGCTTAAGTAGTTCGTGAGATATTACACTTTGTGACAGACATACAGACAGACGGACGGAGTCGCACCATAAGGGTTCCTTTAAATCACTAAAACTATCCCCTAAAAATCTACCCTAAAAATATATACTTACATTCGCGTTGACTTGCGAACCTCCTCCGTTTTTTTCGTCGGTTAAAAAAGAAAAATATTCTGCATTGCATATTTTATAAAACTGTCACGGACGGTAGAGTTGCTTTTTGAATGGTCTATTTTGATGCAATTCGGCCAACACAACGGAATGATCTCATCTCAAGTATACATATACCTGCCTGCGCCTGTGCGCGGTTTTACGACGCACTTTATGATTACCAAATGCGGCAGTTTATTACCAACACACATTTAAACTAAGTTTAAAACACTTTGAGCTATTTATAATCCCAATTTAAACATGTTTTGGTGATATGAAACAACAAACAGGTAATCAAATTCAAACCGACAAATATTTGACCGTAGTAAAAAACGTTTATTCATAGTTTATTAGGTTACCAACGCTGTTTTGCTTAAATAATACTACGTTTTTCAATAAGGTGCGTTTATGCTCTGGCTTAAGGACTATTAGGGTTACTATCCACCAGACACGTGCAAAGATGTGTTTTAATATATTTGACACATCGCATGCTCGACAGGCTGCAGGCTGCAAGCTGCAGAAGCATGCGATTTGTACATTACAGCTGAGTGTCAAAATCAAAATATGAAAACAACATCAACATCTCTGGTAGATGCTCAGTATAGGATAAATCTCCTCCGCTCCGGAGAAAAAAAAGCAACTTAGACACTAAATGGGTCGGGTCGACAAAAAATAAATAGTTCGTATATAATAAGATCGGCCGTCCATCAGGTTGATGGGTGGACGATATTAGGAAGATAGCGGGTCACTTCTGGATAAGATTAGCTCAGGATAGGGACGGGCGGCGTACTCGAAGAGAGGCCTGTGCTCAGCAGTGGGTGATAACGGGCTGAAAATGATGATGATGATGATATAATAAGAAGAGCTCCCGCTAAAGAACGCCTTTACTAACGAAGAAGCCATATAAGAGCTTGTAAAGTGAATCCAACGACGGTAAATGGCACAATAGTTTTATCCTTCAGCTGCGAAACTTCTAGCAGCTTAGGCTGACGTTCTATCAAAGTGAAAACGTCATAAGTGCCACTGACGTCACATACGTTTACGCCGTAGTATCCTAGTGAGGGGAGATGCCATGTGACGCGAGGAAGACACGTCGGGAGCGATTAGATACGCGCGTCTGTTACCGGCTTTACTGAGCAAGTAAGTACGACGTGTAGGAGTACAAGTACGTAAGTAGGAGTGCATTTATCTGTGTGTTTGTTCTCGTCGGAATTTGTGTGAAGCCGCGATTAGCGAGAGACTTAACAAACAAATGCACGAGGCATATGAATCTGGTAACATGTGTTGATAAGAAAAAATCGAATTGAAAACACATCGGTAGTTTGAACATCTATTGCAAAGACATATCATGCAATCAATTTGATCGTATTTTTATACGACACGACATAATAAAAGAGAGCCTACACAGACCACGCAACCGACCTACCGGTGGTACTTACAACCTACATATAATACATGTCTCTGCATGTATACATAATGTCGGGAATGCAGCAGTCTACACAAACAGTGAAATAACATATTTTTTCAGTGTTTGTGTAGACTGCAGGATCTGCTTCTGCGAGATAAAGCCCTTGAACCCCACCTTGAAACCCCAAATTGTCTTTAACATTAAGCTTTATTACTACCCGTGTGATGTCGGGTTAGAATTTCACCACCCCCTTTCTTCCCGTGGGTGTCGTAAAAGTCGACTAAGGGACCAGGGTTGAAGTGTGTTGTGGGCGATGGGACCACCTAACCTATCACTGCAATATCACATTTTGTCGATATTTTATACCCATATTTATGCTAAAAGTGGCGCTGGAACATACATTTCATGTGCTCTGCCTACCCCTTTTGGGAATAAAGGCGTGAATATATGTATGTATGTATGTATGTTTATTACTATTTCTTCATTATTAATGGTATTTAAAATTAATGGATATTGATTAGCTGTTTCGTTGTTTTGGCATCCCTATTGAACAAAGAACAATTCCTTGTTACCACTGACTATTCTTTCTCTCCTCCATGCATACCCACTCGTTTATCTCAGTTTATTATGACTTCCTGTCTCGTTACTCCAAACCAGCAAACTTGTAATAAGTACATATTAAACGAAAAATACGTACATCCACTCAAGACGTTTGAGATGCTATATTAACAAAGTTGCGCGTTTGTTGATCTTTCCGCGCGGGGTGGGGGGTTATTATTATTAAGCAGCGCTTATTGAGGCCGCGATGTCAAAGCGGCGCAGCGCGCGCCGCGGAGGTCCTCCAGCCGAGCGCTGGTAATTCCGTGTTTTGAACTCGTCCGGAATAATAGAAACACGTGCGAACGAGACACACCGCGTGATTATGTCGTTACGTGAGTATTTGTTGTATAGTAGCCGTCATGAATGCTTTGACCGTGACGAAGAAGTACGCAGCAACATTCTGACAGCAAATGCTAGATGGATTTCGTGTAAGCCTAAGCCAAGGATATCAACAAACACAGTACAGGTTTCTCATCGTGTCTATTGTCTGCTTGGTTTGTTCTGCTTGTTTTAACCACCATTACCTTCTTACAGATTTCATTTTAGTGATTCCAAGATACGAGTACAAATTTTATGCATTCACCATTCTCTCCTATTTTTTCCTGTTCCTAAATACTATATTATCATCGTCCATGCCACATTCCAATATCATTTCAACATCAATCCAACTCGATCATTAATTTGCATATTTAAAGACAAGTACATACTTCTCTTTAAAGATGCAAATTAATGATACACATGTACCCCGGAAGTTGAGTGTAACAAAGTTGGTCCTACACTACCTTAGGTACCAACTATACGCAAACTACGTATTATTCTCCCAGTAGTACGTCGTGTTTGGATTGTGAGAATTTCCAAAATTATTATACGCCGTGAAGGCATCGCCGCGTTACGTCACTGAAACAAGGAGCAAGTTCCAGTCCCCGTGCGAGGCTTCGTTCATTTCAGACAATAATTAAGTCAATAATCACACTTCTTTCCGGAGCGCCTTTTAAAAATCTCCGCGGGAGGGAGAGAGTAATTAAATATAATTAATGACGGTGACATTTTTCACCGACTTCGCCTTTTGCTTTTGTAACTCAATCTGCTCTTTGAAATGCAAAATCTGAAGACTTTTGCCGCTAGGAGATGTACGAATAATAATCTGACTTAGACTCAAATGTTACATGACTGGGTAGGAAGTCACTTCGTATATCCAGCAAGTATATAATACAGACGATGATTTCTTTATACTTGCGCATAATACTTAAATATAAAGTATAAACAACAAGATAACTAACATTAACATAATTAAATGAAAACTAAGTTAATTCTAAAAAGGTCATCGAGACATAGTACGAGTACATGTCCGCGCTGAATTGCAATGCTAATGCGTTGGGCGAGAAAGCCGCCAGCTCTTCGGTCACCAGTTGTCAACCAGACGTTTCGCAATTTTTCTATTGTTTGGGCAAAAATCATTTCCCAAAGTGTCACTTCCCAAAAAATGATTCCCAATTGATCATTTGGCAAAAAATCACTAGTCAAATTATTGTTTCGCATTTTATCACTTGGTAATATCTCCTTTGGCAAAATATTACTTCGCAAATTATGGTTTGGCAAAGTTTTACATAGTCAAGTTTCATTTGGCCAAACGTATTATTATTTGGCATAACATTCGTTTTCCAAATGATTGCATGGCATACGATTTAGATCCTAATTGTGTCAGATGTTCAAACGGGTCGAGGTCACGGGAAAACTTATTCGATCCACAGGCAGACTCCGGTCAGTTCCGCGTCATATGGCACTTTTAAAAAAAAATGCGCGCGTGATAGGACCGACGTATTATGAGCATTTACCCGCCAAATTAAAAAATGAATCATCTGACGAAGCATTCAAACCCCAACTTAGAATCTTTTTATTGGAAAATAGTTGAACGCCGCGGTGCCCCGTAGTTACATCACGGGAAGAGGGTTGCGACGTCTGGTGCCTGGCTTCAATAGCCTCGGACTAAGTGGGCTGACCTAGCGAGGTCGCTAGTCCGAACCGCGAAGTAGGTCGACGCGCCCACAAATTAGCATGTGTGGCCGTCGACTGTTTACTGCAGCAGCGGAGGCACGGTGCGAGCGTGACGGGAGCTCAGTTGTCGTCGCGCTCACACACAAGCGGGATCCACAGGCGGAAATAAAACTCCGATACTCTTGAGAAAGCTTGATGGCACGGCTGGTTGGTTGGAGCGAGATGGGTATATGTTGCTCTAGTGATAGTCGAGCTTGTTATGAGAACATTTTGCTTATACTCCACCTCATATATAAACCTTCCAACATTACCATAAAGTGAAACATCTTTATTTCAAATAAACAATCATTTCTTTACACAAATTCGTCTTAGGTTTTTAGCGTTTGCATTCCAGTACCGTCTTAATCTAGGTAAACCTAGGTCTTAAATTATGTTAATCTTGTACAGAATTACTTAGTGCATAATTGTTAATAGGCTAAATGAATACATTGCAAATAGTTTAGGCGAAATACCTATCTAAACACTGAACCTTTGTAGTTTTATATAAATTAATACTTTTGATTCCTTTGTTATATCTAACAGAGGTCGTAAGCACTATTCTCAGTTATTTCATTAGATTAATATCACACTGTAGATTATTGATGTAGTAAAGTTTACTGTATTAAGCTTAAGGCTTGTCTAATATTTATGAATTATGAGCATAGTGCAAGCGAAAACTACCATAATATGAGCTATGCAAAGGAAATGATTATAATACATGTTTCTAATTAGCTTGAAGAGCCCCACCTACCGTGGCATAGTGCCGCTTATGCAAATTTACTACAGAAAAAGGAGGCAAGTTATTAACTTTACTATCAAGCTTGTATGTAAACAACTCATGTATCTAGAATATAATTATGGTTACAAAATTAATGCAATTATATGCAGATTCTACTGAATATAAAGAAAAGCTTGCTAGAAGCTAGTGAAAGCTCTTACGGTTAAAACTTATGCTAAATCCTTAACTACGTTCGGCGCATTGCCGTTTTAAGCAGAATTAATTACGGATAAGCAAAGGTTGTTTTGTGATTCTACTGTCGAATGTAAATTAAGTAAATTTAGAAAATATGGAAACAACCTTGTATGAAAACTAAATGAACCCAGCTTTGGTTATGTGACTGAAAGCTTTGCAAAGCGCACTCTGAAAGCTTTGCAGCCACCGGCTTTTCAGGCGGCCAGGCCAAAGTCACAATCAATGAGGAATATTTGAATCATGAGGCACACCTACCAAAGGTGTGACCTCTATAAATGGTACAACTTGGTCTACCTATTTATGTTTGGAGCTTAAAGCTCTTAACGGAGGCTTTTACCTACACGTTATTGTCAAGTCCGGGTATATTTGGATGGTTAGTAAACTAAACCAATCCGCTCATATAAGATGTTAACTGTAGGAGAAAGTATCTTGACATAAGTCTGAAACCTATGAACCAAAGAGAGCTGTTAAGATGGTAAAATAAAGAGTCAAAGCTATGTATTTGTCTTACAGACGGCTGCCTTGAACAGTCTCCCCCTAATACGTAAGCACAAGAAATATGCTAACCAAGGTAGCTTAATCGAACAAATATGAGTATAAATTTGTCAATCCAAATTTCGTTCTCACCTTTACAATACATGCGTGTACATCAATTTTCAGGTACTACTGAAGCGCGCGCTGCAGTCATATTTACGTATCGATTAAAAACGAAATAGAATATCGCGCGCCGCGCTTACTACTTATTTTTCGTATTGTAGGTGGATCGAAATACTCCCATTCAAATCTACCCACCATACATTTTATGATTAGAACGAGACGCAAGATAACAAGCGCCTGCTCGCTCAGTGCTCTTTTTAAATGTAGGTGGATTGAAACAGTCCCATTCACATCTACCCACCACATGTTTTATAATTAAAACGAGATGCATAATATCGAGCGCCTGCTTGCTCAATACGCTTTTTTCTTATGTGGGCGGATCGCAATGTTTCCATTCACATTTACCCACTACATGTGTTTTATAATAGTAGATGGGAATAAGACTACGAAATTTACTAAATAATGACTGTCTTGAACAATAGTTTTTATTGTGGTAAATGACTTTATGAAAATAAAATATGTTTGACATTTTGTAATAATATTGATTTGTATTTGTATTAATTGTATTCTAATGAAGTGTGGATTGTTATGCAATTTTTTTGACGAACTTGCCTCATTGATATGTAATTTTTATTTTTTATTTCAAGTTTTTATTTTTCTTTGACGATCATAATATCAAATCGTAATTTGTATTGTATTTTTATATTATGAAATAAAGAAATCTAATCTTATCTAATCTGTAGTGCATACGAGATCTATTTGAGTGAGATTACATATTTTGCTCAGCGGGTAGTTTGTAAAAAACAAAAGTAAATAATTTACAGGTAAGTTTATATGTTCTTTTTTACTATAGGTACTTAAGTAACAATATATTATAATGCAAATAAGCAACATGCATGCAAGCAAGCCCCAAGTCGGTTTCGCCCTTTTCATCGAGAGTCTCCAGCGAATCGATGCCACCCCGCTGCGCGGGGTGTCTATTTCTGGTCTGAGGGACACAAGTGAAGCCTAACCTAACCGACCAAAAACAGAGTTCGCTTATGACAAGCCATTTTTTCCACCCTGATACCTAATGTGCGAAATGAAAATTTGAACAAATGTTTTGGTTGGAAAACAATATTAGCCCGAACAAAGTGTTTGCTTAATAAACTTTTGTCTTAATAACACTTGAAAAAGCAAAATTATGCCAGATGATATTTTGACAAATGAACAAAATGCGAAACAAAAATGTGGGAAGTGAAATTTGGCGAAAAATATTTTGCCGAAACAGCAGGATACCTAGAAAAATATGTCTCTAACTGAAATAAAGTAAAGTAGGCAATGCCAAGGTTGTTGTACCAAAGGTTGTCAGGTCGCTCTTCAGTGATAAGACTGCCCGTTGTCTACCTCTACCTTCATGTAATTGTATTGTTTCTCTTTCTAACTGCTTTGTTTGTGTGAGGTGTTCAATAAAGCGTGTAGGTTTATTCTATTCTATTGTATTAATAAATAAGACCGTTGTTTTGCTGGTGACATCCTTGTATGTATATTCCTCCTTTATTCCTTGTGCTTTGTTTTGAAAAGCTACTGTTTGTGCAAAGACCTTATACTTAACGATACTAAACATGACAGACGGCTACAATGACAGTTAAAATAAACCTAGATATATTTCATCTGTGTCATCGTCATCGCAAAGTTATGAAACGCTAGTGATTCGTTAATAGTGATACTTGGAATGAAATATGACGTTCACGGTTTTGACATGACATTGATTGGTGATATGTTGCACGAGTTCGCCGCGGATTACTGGTGGCGGATTAGATAGTGAATATCGGCGGCTATCGACATCGCCGATAACTGCCGCCTCCGAAACGCGCTTCATGCCCACACCGTGTCGTTCGTCACGTGCTGGGATTACCACACATACATTAATATATGTCCCTTTTAATAGGAGAACAGCTTGATTGGAAGGATTCACAATAAAATGTGACGGTTAATTTCAGTTGTACAGCTTCGGACAACTTTAGGAGTCCAATCGATATGAAAAGCAGGCAGGTCTTGACAGGGTTATGTATATTATTGTTGATACGTCGGAAAAGTATCCCAGACCCATTATAAATTGGGCTAATTATAGGCAGCGGAGTATTTTACAGTAGGTAGGTAATTTAGGATACTACCGCGTACAATACCGAGATTGGTCTAACAGGCTAATTAATTACTTGTCAAACAAATTGCTGCCAGACAGTAGGCCTCTCTAGAATGTTACCAGAAGATTCAACACCAATACGATGGGAATGTTTGACACAGTTGTCTATCAGAGGGGTAATCACGTAACGTTTCGAACGCGCGTTAGGATAATCCAACCGTCATTTTTCCATATAAAATGATCAGTTAGATCTACCTAACATTCGTACAATGCGTTACGTGATTGACATGTTGGTGGATCTGAGAATATTATATAGCTGATCCTGCGCGCTGGCTGTCGCCGACGCCTGGTCTCAGGTCATAAAGTGGATATCGAGTGGATTAACGAGTGTCGTTCCGGAAGCGGTTTATATCTCTGTCGGTGCCGCGGCGCCGCCCGGTTTACGAGCGCGGACACTGCCCGTTAACGGGAGATCGCTTCCTACCGAGGACACCCACGACGTGACACTTGTCACTGGACACTCGGAGTGTGTTTTAATTTCAATTAGACGCTTTTGTATGCGATTGTCATAGAAGGGAGGTAGTGCATATCATGTCTATGATGTACCTATTTATCGAACGAGCGAGCGAAGCGAACGAAGTTCTATGCTTCAGCTTGGGCCGAAAATCGATCGTATGTCCGCTGTCTGTCCTACTGTCCCGCTGTCCGGCTGTCTGACTGTTCTCCTCTACAAGTCGCATTTCTCAACCGATTTTCGTAAATTTTTGTGAGTAGTTTCGTTCATTCAATTTGTTTAGAGGAGTACATAGATAACTTACTTTTACGAAAAGTTTTTTATTTTAAAGACAGGCGCGAGTTTGAACGCTCACAGAGCCACTAGTTTCACGAAAAAGTTACATTATTCTGGTTTAGTACCTCAGCGGTATTTTATGTTTTACCGAGAGTTTAACGTTTGGACTTTGAGGAAGTACAAAGGCAAAATTTTATCCCCGGGCTTTGCTTGTATTTTGCGTAATACGCGGATGGATCCGCCTTGGTAGTGGCCTTCGCGGCTCCAACTAAAAGATTAAAGATATTTCCGTGACAGATTAGATATACAAAATATTAAAGATGTAGATAGTGAAGACAGAAGATTGAAACCACTTGTCTATTAAGATCCACTTATGTTGGACGGATAGTGATTGATTTAAAAGTATTCAGCGCGGTCGTGCGTTGAACGGGTTCTGGCTTCGATAACTTTGGGTCCGCCACCACGCGGCATAGACGACCCAAACCACAGGCACGGCGACACGCCTTCGCTAGCCACGGCGTACCGAGGCAGTTGGAGAGTGAGGGAGAAAGTGAGACCTCTTCTATTCGGTCGCACTTTCTCTAGGAGTGGAATCCGCAGGACGGAAAGAGAAAACAATAATCTCTGGTTCTCAGGGCTTGATGGTGAGGGAGATGGCTAGATGTTTTCGGCTCGAGTTGCAGGTGATGAATGGAATTAATATCGGGAGCCATTTTTTATATATATAGCCAATTCGCTTACCATGAAGTGATCAACTTTTATTTTCCAAAATAGGTAATGCATTACATCATTTTCATTATCGATTTAGTGCTTACGTCTTAACACTAATTATATCTAATTATCTCAAAATGCTGTGTTGCATTTTTATAATACAGAATTACGTGAGGAATGACAAGATATAAGTTATATGTATATAATTCAATTCTATTTCGAGAAATTACCATGTGAATGTCCAATTTAGGAGAAAGTATGAACAATTAAGATTTTAATATTGATACTGAGACTAACAGCGGGCTTACAGACTAGGTTTTACTATGTTAATAGTTATGTATAGTGATGCAGAATTACAATTTAATAAAATCTTTTAGCTACAGTTAATTGTTAGTTATTTATTTACGTGTGAACCTGATTACATAAGTAAGTTTTACGAATACTAGTACAAATATGAGTATGAACGAACGGTTTTCGATATGACGAAATGTCTTTCAGACATGTCAACTTAACTAGGGGTAGGCGCAGTGCCTTTGAAACAGAATTACTAAAGAGATTGACGTGAAGCTACTACAAAAACAAGGTTAAATAAATCTACGTTAAAAACAATGTGGGTCAATCTGTGTGAAAACTAAATTGCGGTCTGGTTAGGTTTGTGCCGACTTACACAGCAGGCTATGCAAGCCTAAGCACGACCTGATAAGGGTGGTCAACCCAGAGTCACTATTCAGGTATTATCTTTAGGTAGGCTATTCAAATGTGCGTTCCTCGGGAACGCACATGACCTAAGGCGTGCAATGTTACATTTTATTTGGATACAGGGTATCTTGTTTGCAGCCTGATAACGTGTTAACGTTATGATGTCAAATCCGGTGTTATGAATGGCTAGTAAACTATACCTATTCGTTATCTAAAGATGTTGTTATCGGATAGACGATTCGTATGACATAAGTAGACATACGTAGCAGAGAGAGCTATTTCCAGGTGGTAACTAAGTATGGGAAAGAAATAGTCAGGATTGACGGGTGTTCCAAACAGTCCCCCCCACGTACGCAAGTACTAACATATGCTAACCAAACTAGTCAATCTATCGAGATAAGTCTAATCAGTCTATCAAGATGAGTCTAGAGGTCGGGCGACGTATGAGTCCAGCAATTGTTCTCACCTCTGTGACGCGTACCTTGCCGTCGGGTCCGGGATAAACTTTCTCTATGAGCCCGCGGGGCCAGGTTCCTCTCGGCAGGGTACTGTCTACTATTAAGACGACGTCGCCGGGCTTCAAATTCGGTCGATCTGCGGTCCGTTTGCGCGGTAGTAAAACGGGTTTATATTCTATTAGCCATTTTCTCCAAAATCTTTCGGCGAGCTGCTGCACTTCCTGCCAGGTGTTTTTTAACGTTTTATTGTCGCTGAAGGACCCGAAAGGTATCATTCCGTTAGATCGTTGAATAAGGAAGTGATTAGGCGTAAGTTGTTCTTCCGTTAGGTTAGCGTTAATGGGTGTCAACGGTCGCGAGTTTACTATATGTTCGGCTTCCAATAAGAGTGTGTGGAGCGTGTCTTCAGATGGTATTTTATCTTTCAAGGTGGAGTATAGAGCGTTCTTGATACATTTCACCATGACTTCCCATGCGCCTCCCATGGACGGTGCCCCTGGGGGAATCTTTTTCCAAATTATACGTTTGTTCGTGAGAAAATTGCTTAATTCAGCGCTGTCTAGAGCTTCCTTTATCTCACGTTCGGCCCCGATATAATTGGTACCGTTGTCGCTGAAAAGGATGGTAGGGGTACCTCTCCTTGCCATCATGCGTCGGAGGGTTTGTATCATGGAGCTGGCCGAGAGCGAGTTAGCTATTTCTATGTGTACTGCTCGGGTAGTTAGACAGGTGTACAAAGCTCCCCATCGTTTCTCGACGCGGCGTCCAATGGTAACCTTTATAGGTCCGAAAAAATCCGTAGCTGTGGCTGTAAATGCGGGTTGATGGTGCATAAGACGTTCTGGTGGTAAGTCGCCTTGTTGATTATGGGCTGTATAGTCTCTTTCGGCTTGGGCCATTTGTCTGGGGTCTCCAAGATAAACTGGGGTCCCGAAAACCATCGATGGTTTATGTCGAAATCGGTTTTTATTCCGCGCGTCGCGAGATCAGCTACGTTATCGCTCGTAGGTACCCAATGCCAGTCTGACGGTCTAGTGTAGGTCTCTAGTTCGGCTAACCTATGAGCTACGAATGGTTTAAACGTTCTAGGGTCCGCGTGAATCCAGGCGAGCACTGTTCGAGAGTCGGTCCAGTAGTGAGTTTGACTGATCTTATAGTCGGTTTCGCGTTTTACCGAGTCTGCTAATCTACAACCGAGTATCGTGGCTTGAAGTTCTAGGCGGGGAATAGAGATACACTTTAGAGGTGTTACTCTAGCTTTGCTGCTGACTAAATGTGATGATCTATTGCCCTTGGAATCGATCGTTACTAAATACACGGCCGCGGCATACGCCTTCTCGCTTGCGTCGGTAAATACATGTAACTGCATCGGTCCCTCGGATCTAGGTATGTATCTAGGTACGGCTAGGTTTTGTAACAAGTCTAAACTGTCTATCCACTCGCGCCATGCCTTGTTCAGGTTGTCGGGTATCGCCTCGTCCCAGTCGCAGGATGCCCTCCATAAGTCCTGTATGAGCATTTTACCTAGGATTGTTACGGGCGTGGCTAGACCGGTTGGATCGAAAACACTAAATACAGCGCTGGTGACCTGTCGTTTGGTTGGTATCTTTAACCCTTTTACTACGTCTGAGGGTGTGTTTTGCAGGTTCAGGTTAAAACCTAAGTTGTCCGTGCGATGATTCCATAAGAGTCCTAGAGTTCGTTCTTGGTCCGATTTACCTAAGGTAGTAGTAAGCTCCGTGGATACGTCTTTTAAGTTATTCAAAGCTGTGGGTTCGTTGGACGCCCATCCGCATAGTATAAACGAAGCTTTTTTAAACACTTTGTCCATGTCGCTAATCGTTTTTTGTGCTTGCTCTATTGTGTTAAAAGCGCCCAAAAAGTCGTCTACGTAGAAGTTCCTTTCCGCGAGTTTAGCTATTTCGGGGTAAGTATCGCGATAATCGTTTGCGTTTTTATTCTTAACATATATGGCTGTTGCCGGACTTGCTGCACTACCGAATATCAACGAAGTCATTCTGTACGTTTGGGGAGGTGAGTCTCTACTATCCCCGCGCCATAAAAATCGTAGACTATCGCGGTCCTTCTCAATCATTTTTATTTGTAGGAACATTTGTTTGATGTCTGATATTACTCCTATTTTGCCCTCGCGGAACCTTATAAGAACTCCGAACAACGATTGGATCAGGTCGGGGCCCGACAGAATAGCGTCGTTTAACGCTTTGCCGCTCGTACGACACGCCGCATCGTGAACTAGTCTCATTTTACCCTTTTTTTTGTGGAATACCGGAAAGTGCGGTAAGTAAAATACTCGCGACGAGTCGGGGTTCGTTTCTACCTTTTCTGCAAAGCCCTGGTCCAAGAAGTCGTTCATTTGTCTATTGTATTCGCTCTTAAGTGCAGAATCGCTATCTAATCTTTTTTCCAACGAGTATAGCCGTTTTAACGCGTGATTTCTATTTTCAGGTAACGTCTCGCCGTCAGTTTTCCATAACAATCCTGCCTCAAATCTGTTTTGTCCGGGTAATCGTTTGCACGTCTTTTCTAGTATCTGCATAGCTCTGTCCTCGGGGTCATTCGCTCGTTTACGCGGTTCGATGCCTAATGATTCTATACTGAAGTGTTCGCGTATCAAAGCTAGAGCTGGGTCTTGACTGTCGTATATAGGTTTAATGTGGTTAACTGAGCCGTTTAATCTGCGAGGTCTTTCGTTTATACCGTGTAAAACCCATCCTAATTGAGTCAGAGACGCGCAGGGTTGTTGCTTACCGCCCTCGCATACTTGCCTGGATACTATTAGATGCCACGAGTCCTGTCCTATTAGTACGGTGGGTTGCGCTGATTCGTAGCACAATTCGTCTTGTAAGTGTCTTAAGTGATCGCACTTGCTCACGACGGTCCTTTCTACGCTTTGTGATGCTAAATTTAATCTATCGACCGTGTGTGCCGTGAGATCGTGAAATTCACTGCTGGACGTACCGCGAATGCTAAGTTTGACACGAGAGGAGTCGTGGTCGACGACCTCGTGCCCTCCTACTCCTTCGAAAGAGAGGGTTTCTCGCTTACCGGGGTTTGTTACTTCGTTAGCCACGTCTTTTTGAATCAATGAAAGCGTCGCGCCTTCGTCCATCAATGCGTACGTAGATACCGAACCTTTAGGACCGCTTAATTCTACCGGAATTATCTTTAAATACGCTTGTGATTGGTTGGTGTGATTTACTGAGCTAACGTGTTCCCTAACCGCGATAGTGTTCTCTTTCGGATTTAAGTTACTTCTGCCGTGTAGTGCGTTGTGGTGAGCTGCTTCACAGCCACCCTTGCCGCAGGCTTTGTAGCGACACCTACTCGAATTAGATCGATGCGTATCGCCTAGACATTTGAAACATAACTTAAATCGTTTCACCGTTTCCCATCGGTCGGTGATGTTTTGTTTAAGAAAATCGGCGCAATTAACTATCGAATGACTGCCGGAGCATATTATGCATTTATTTTGCCGATTGTCATCGTTTTTTCTAACAAAATTACTACTCTTTTCCGGTTGTGGTTTAGGTTTCCTATCACTACCGCCCTTGGTGCGCTTATCGCGAGTCGCGCGCCTATTCGCTGTCGCGATGTAGTGTCGTTCCGATTCAGACTCGCTTTCGGTTTCGTAACTTACGTTCCTATGTCTACGTGACTCGGATGCGCGGAGGTCGCGGCTTGATACGGAGTTATCGTCGTAGAAGTCGCTTTGATCCCCTGCGTCCTGGGACGACGTAGAGCTTTCTCTTGTCCTAAAATTGCGTTTAGTGTTAACATTATTAACCTGGCGAGATCGCCCGTGCGATTTCTGTTTTGCCTGCTCGTACGCGAACATAGAGTTGAAATTAACGCTTAATTCTTTTAAAAACCGGGACAGAGCGAGTAGTTCTGGCACGTTTTCGTGACCAGATTTATACCTATACCATTCGAATTTGACGATGTTATTTAATTTTTCTACTATACGACTGACCAATTCGGGTGCGTATAAGTACTGCGGTTTGTTCAGCGCAGTTATGGACGAGACTACGTTACACACGCGGTTGCTAAATTCCGTAATATTGCGGCCGTCTTCGCTCATACGCGGCATTTTTTTTACGTTTTGAATTTCCGCTAATATTATTACGTCTGGCTTCCCGTAGGATCTATCTAACGCATCTATTACTTCGTACGGGTTGCTACACGTGTGTAAGATAGCTCTTATCGAGTCGCGTGCTTGGCCTTTCACGGCCTTACGAAGGCGACCCATATTTGCTATGTCCGAGAAAGCGTTCTCGGTGTCTAAGTATACTTTTTTAAAAGATATCCAATCCGAGGGATTGCCGTCAAAGAAAGGTAAGTCTCCTATGTACTTATTTGACGTTTGCGTCGGTTGGGGCGAAGAGTGACTGTCAGTCCTATTCATACTGATAGCTTGTACTATAGCGTCGCGCAGAGCGCTTATTTCGCTCGTCGAAGTGTTCGATTCGCGATTCCTATCGGTCGTATGGGGCTCTCTCCGCGGTGAGATATTACGAGCGGGCTTTTCCCTTTCGGGTAAGGCGTTAGGCGCATTGGGTTGACTATTAAAAGTGGGTGACGGCGTATGCCTAGCCGAACGATGGCTCTCCGCTAGCACTAACTCGTACCTAGCGGCGGCGTACGACGCTGCGGCCCTAGCCTGATCCAACTGTGACGCACGGAAATCTGCCTCCGCGCGCAACCTAACTAACCTCTCATCTTCGGCCCTAGAGTGCTCCTCCATATTAATACCTAACCCGGATGAAATTCGATCGTGCCCTTCCTCAACTGGACCGACTCTGGAAACACTACGCGGAAAAAATTCCTCAAATGCGGCGCCCGCGTTGTTTGCGCCTACGGCTTTGTCGCGTGAGGTGCTCGTACCTCCTAAATTCGCGTCGGCGGCTTGGCTGCGTGGGGCGGCCGGGCCCCCTAAATTCGCATCGGTATCTTTGTCGCGTGAGGCGTCCGAACCTCCTAAATTCGCGTCGGCGGCTTGGCTGCGTGGGGCGGCCGGGCCCCCTAAATTCGCATCGGTATCTTTGTCGCGTGAGGCGTCCGAACCTCCTAAATTCGCGTCGGCGGCTTGGCTGCGTGGGGCGGCCGGGCCCCCTAAATTCGCATCGGTATCTTTGTCGCGTGAGGCGTCCGAACCTCCTAAATTCGCGTCGGCGGCTTGGCTGCGTGGGGCGGCCGGACCCCCTAAATTCGCATCTACTTGTTCGGCCGCGAACGTATTATGCCTAGGAACGCCTACTGGATACGCACCTAATCCGTTCGCGCCTACGGCTTGCACGCGTGAGGGCGCCGTGCCTCCTAAACTCGCGTTAACTGCTTCGATCGCGCCTATCTTTTGACCGTTGACTAATGAAACGGGAATCCCGCGCGCGTCTGCACCCGTGTTGCCTAACTCGTTATCTAACGGAAAACTATGGTCCGTATCGCTTGAACACGCCGGTGTGTTCAACGATGCCGTGTTGGTCGTCTGCTCCGCGGTGTTGGTTCCATGGCTCCAGGTATTCGTTTCTTGCGATGTAGTGGTGCCGTACGACGACGTGTCGCCGGTACCTCCGGATCCCTCGCCGCTGGTGCTCTGCTCCTCTTCTGAGTCCATCTTCTTTTGCTTGCCCGACCTCGTGACTGGCCCTACCCCCTTTCCTGACATCCTACCTACCTAACACTAACGGCCCTAGCTGCTCGCTCGGCGTACTACCGTAGTGATGCCGATTGAGAATAGGAATGTAGGGAAATTGGATGGGTAAAGGTACCGTCTGGCAGAGGAATACTATGCGCTGTTAATGCTCTATGACGTGGGGGATAGTCACGCCCTTCAGCTTGCCAACCTGTGGCTTAACAACACATAGCAACATACCAGCCACGGCCGAGTACTTATAAACGCTCTGAAAAGTGCGCTGCGATACCGACTCGATATACCGCACTAAGACGTGTTTACGCTCTGGTTGACACCGTTAGGCCAGAGCCACGCCACCTGCCAGTATGCATCGAAGATCGACAAAATTCGGCACTTAACAGGATTTAAAATTACTCACACGACGGCTTGTTTCTTCGACTTCGAAGTTTTCGCAGCACTAAGTCCCGTTCGGGATTTTTCTTTCTTGAGGTTTCTTTGGCCTTTGGAAGGCTTTTCTTTTTTGAGAATTCTTGCTTCCTTATCCCTGTTGAGGGCTCTTCTTTCTTGAGGCTTCTTTGGCCTTTGGAAGGCTTTTCTTTTTTGAGAATTCTTGCTTCCTTATCCCTGTTGAGGGCTCTTCTTACTTGAGGCTTGAATTTTCTTATCGCTGGAAACTTCGATGACGGTGACAGTGATTTATTGTGATAGGCACTGTTTTTTCTTTATTCTTTTTTCTTGTTTCGTGTGAGGTTATAACGAGGATTTTCTTTTTCGAGCTTGGACTTGCTTGAGGATATAGTTTGACGACACTGTTTTCTTTCTTGAATTTTTCTTAATTTTTTCAGCCTTGATATTGTTGTTTCTTCCCTAACAGCTTCATAAAAGGACGCACTACGTATGAACACTCGTTGCGGCTGCTTCACGACGTTTCCGGAAAGTCAATCTTGCTGCGGTGCCCGTGGATTGAAGAAGCACGACGACAATCGGATTACGATACTTCTTAAAAAGTCAATCTTCTCAGTACGGTGCACGGCGATTGAGAAACTCGATGAATTCGCACGAAATATTCTTGCTTGAGCTGCTTTCTGCTTCAGTGATCCGGCCTCCGAAGGACCATTATTCAGCGCGGTCGTGCGTTGAACGGGTTCTGGCTTCGATAACTTTGGGTCCGCCACCACGCGGCATAGACGACCCAAACCACAGGCACGGCGACACGCCTTCGCTAGCCACGGCGTACCGAGGCAGTTGGAGAGTGAGGGAGAAAGTGAGACCTCTTCTATTCGGTCGCACTTTCTCTAGGAGTGGAATCCGCAGGACGGAAAGAGAAAACAATAATCTCTGGTTCTCAGGGCTTGATGGTGAGGGAGATGGCTAGATGTTTTCGGCTCGAGTTGCAGGTGATGAATGGAATTAATATCGGGAGCCATTTTTTATATATATAGCCAATTCGCTTACCATGAAGTGATCAACTTTTATTTTCCAAAATAGGTAATGCATTACATCATTTTCATTATCGATTTAGTGCTTACGTCTTAACACTAATTATATCTAATTATCTCAAAATGCTGTGTTGCATTTTTATAATACAGAATTACGTGAGGAATGACAAGATATAAGTTATATGTATATAATTCAATTCTATTTCGAGAAATTACCATGTGAATGTCCAATTTAGGAGAAAGTATGAACAATTAAGATTTTAATATTGATACTGAGACTAACAGCGGGCTTACAGACTAGGTTTTACTATGTTAATAGTTATGTATAGTGATGCAGAATTACAATTTAATAAAATCTTTTAGCTACAGTTAATTGTTAGTTATTTATTTACGTGTGAACCTGATTACATAAGTAAGTTTTACGAATACTAGTACAAATATGAGTATGAACGAACGGTTTTCGATATGACGAAATGTCTTTCAGACATGTCAACTTAACTAGGGGTAGGCGCAGTGCCTTTGAAACAGAATTACTAAAGAGATTGACGTGAAGCTACTACAAAAACAAGGTTAAATAAATCTACGTTAAAAACAATGTGGGTCAATCTGTGTGAAAACTAAATTGCGGTCTGGTTAGGTTTGTGCCGACTTACACAGCAGGCTATGCAAGCCTAAGCACGACCTGATAAGGGTGGTCAACCCAGAGTCACTATTCAGGTATTATCTTTAGGTAGGCTATTCAAATGTGCGTTCCTCGGGAACGCACATGACCTAAGGCGTGCAATGTTACATTTTATTTGGATACAGGGTATCTTGTTTGCAGCCTGATAACGTGTTAACGTTATGATGTCAAATCCGGTGTTATGAATGGCTAGTAAACTATACCTATTCGTTATCTAAAGATGTTGTTATCGGATAGACGATTCGTATGACATAAGTAGACATACGTAGCAGAGAGAGCTATTTCCAGGTGGTAACTAAGTATGGGAAAGAAATAGTCAGGATTGACGGGTGTTCCAAACAAAAAGTATTATATATCTAGATCAACCGTGATAGTTTAAAGTCAGTTACTTCGAAGAGACGAAATTTTGAAAATCAATTCAGCCAAGTTCGAGATATCATGTAATCATAAGATTATTTAGAGCGCTGCATGTGATTTGCAATTGGGGTAACCTAAGAAACGGAATATTTCCACATTCACCTGTGACTTCGGTCGTCGGTTGATAATGCTAGAGCACACTTCTTGCCTCATCTCACGACCGGCAGCACCGGCTCAGCTGCGCTCGCGGCGGCGGCGAGGAGTTCATCGGCTGACAGCTTATTTGCGTTCGACGTGGACCACCTCGGCCGCTCATCGCCAGCGCAGCGTCCATGATGTGAGCGTGATAACGGCGAATTGCTTACGCGCCGTTAGCAGTATCAAGCCAGGGCAGAGTTTGGAGTTAATAAGTGTCTTTTGTACAAAAACGACTGATCGACTCGCGTTGAGCCTGAGCCGATTTGGCGCCGAGTTAATTCGAGCCGTGCTTTGGCCTATGAACAGAATGCATCGGATTAATTCACCGAACCCGGTCGGCGCCCGTACCGGTCGGTCTCAACAATACGGTGTACTGTTATTTTTAACTGGAAAAATATCAGAAACGCAACGTATCCTAGAAATCACATGAAATGATGTGTCGTAGACTCAACAATAGTTGCGTAATATCAGTAAAGTGAACCAAATCGTCACAATCGTTTAATCCGCTTCTTATTGCGACATAATAAGATTAGCCCTCAAACCTTGAGCGTGTTATCACCAAAGGGATTTGCATTACGTTATCTGGTAATCGGTTTGAAGACCACTCGTTCCCCCCGAATCATTATTAGCACCGTTATCGCGGCTATACGCTCAATTTTGATAAATGATAAACTTCAATGCCAAGGGGGAATCATTCAAGTAAGGTTTGTTTCGTACGCGCGTTAGGACAGTTTAACTATCATATTTAGGGCTCCGTAGTCAACAAGGAACCCTTATAGTTTCGGCATGTCCGTCTGGCCGTCCGTCCGTTCATCCATCTGTCCGTCCTTCTTCGGCTTAGCCCAGTAACCATTAGGTAGGTACTACTATAAAACTGTAATTCGGCATAATATCAACACCTAATCATCATCATCATCCTCCAAGCGTTATTCCCGGTAATGGCCCTAAAGGAGCCCGGGGTCCGCTTTGATACCTAATCCCAAGATTTGGCATAGGTAGGCACTAGTTTTATGAAACCGACTGCCATTTGACCTTCCAACCCAGAGGGAAAACTAGACCTTCATATCAACACCTAATATCGGCTTTAAAGACGAAATTTTTGTTCGAGTCGTGTCCCCCCCCCTCCTGCCTGCTAAATGGCTGCTACTGTTCATAATATGAACTTAAAAGGAAAACTATCACGGTTAAATAGGCATAACTAGTTACTGAGAAATAGTTGACCAACTTAAAATGTACTTAGAAAGGCCAACTTTCGTACAAATTCGGCCGACGTAAGAATTTAGATGGCGCGCGCGTGTCGATGTAACTAAGAAAGACAGGCAACTACGGAACCCCACACTACGCAGTGCCCGACATGCACTTGGCCGATTTTTCCATGACATTTAGATCTACCTAATAACCTACCTGCGATGCATATATTCAAAAAACTAATAACTTTTCCAGCGTGTTCGTGCGTCACAGCCATTTTCAACCCTAAACTTTTAGGAACCCGTCTAGCGGGTGCCTACGCCGTAGTCGCTCTCCGCTACTTAGTGGAAAAACCATGGGATCAGCTACGAGTCTTGCTCGTAGCGATTCTTGGCAGTCAATACGTTTCGCTTTCCCAGACTAGACTATTAACAGTTTGCATAGGCTCCGCTATACGGCGACGCAGGCTTCAAGCAATCATGGAGGCTCCTTGATGAAATAAAAAAATATTTGAGGATAATCATACACAAGTCGACCTTACTACGGGCCCTAGACGACGATATACATATAAATATATATAAATAAATACTTAAATACATAGGAAACATCGACGACTCAGGAACAAATATTCGTGCTCATCACACAAATAGATACCCTTACCGGGATTCGAACCCAGGACCTCTTGTTTCGTAGGCAGGGTCACAACCAACTAGGCTAATGTACGTTTCCCACTGAACGGGTTGGGCCGGCGCGCATTTTATTACATGCAAAGGAAATTGAACCGTCTATACTTAAATTTCATATTTGAATGAATCATGCATCCACTGCGAGGCGGCGGCATCTGCACGCGGCGGCTACCGATGCGGTCGGTGGGGATTGTAATCGAATATGAACTGTATCTGCAGTATAGACGGTTGAAATTCCTTTGCATGTAATAGAATGCGCGCCGGCCCGACCCGTTCGGTGGGAAACTTCCATTAAGCGGTCGTCGATAAGCCCGCACCGCACGCGCCGCGCACGTCTCGCGTCTGCTGCGCGCTGCGGCCTGCATGTTCGTAAATAACATCCTGTCTATAACAGTTCTGTATCAGACTGTGGATATGTACATATTTGTGAAGGTGTAGGATATCCTGAGCTTTGATTATATTGGGTTTCGTCATCACTAGCGGCGTTTAGTCGCCTAGTGGTACGGTAGAGCCGCTGCAAATTCTAGCTCAAGAATATTTTGTTACACCTTTCCTCAGCCCCCCTTTTTTGATGACATAACCATCGATAGGTAAACGTAACGTGGAAATATTTACAAAGAATGAGTGCAAAAGGCAACATCATTAATCATGTCTCGTGATCTAAAATCAGATCAATAGGGGAATTATGTTGAGGAATTAAAATGATACGCCTGTTTGTGTTTACCTAACAGCATGTGCAATGGCGAAAACGCTGCTCAAATGATAATCACATAAACTATTCAGCGCGGTCGTGCGTTGAACGGGTTCTGGCTTCGATAACTTTGGGTCCGCCACCACGCGGCATAGACGACCCAAACCACAGGCACGGCGACACGCCTTCGCTAGCCACGGCGTACCGAGGCAGTTGGAGAGTGAGGGAGAAAGTGAGACCTCTTCTATTCGGTCGCACTTTCTCTAGGAGTGGAATCCGCAGGACGGAAAGAGAAAACAATAATCTCTGGTTCTCAGGGCTTGATGGTGAGGGAGATGGCTAGATGTTTTCGGCTTGAGTTGCAGGTGATGAATGGAATTGATATCGGGAGCCATTTTTTATATATATAGCCAATTCGCTTACCATGAAGTGATCAACTTTTATTTTCCAAAATAGGTAATGCATTACATCATTTTCATTATCGATTTAGTGCTTACGTCTTAACACTAATTATATCTAATTATCTCAAAATGCTGTGTTGCATTTTTATAATACAGAATTACGTGAGGAATGACAAGATATAAGTTATATGTATATAATTCAATTCTATTTCGAGAAATTACCATGTGAATGTCCAATTTAGGAGAAAGTATGAACAATTAAGATTTTAATATTGATACTGAGACTAACAGCGGGCTTACAGACTAGGTTTTACTATGTTAATAGTTATGTATAGTGATGCAGAATTACAATTTAATAAAATCTTTTAGCTACAGTTAATTGTTAGTTATTTATTTACGTGTGAACCTGATTACATAAGTAAGTTTTACGAATACTAGTACAAATATGAGTATGAACGAACGGTTTTCGATATGACGAAATGTCTTTCAGACATGTCAACTTAACTAGGGGTAGGCGCAGTGCCTTTGAAACAGAATTACTAAAGAGATTGACGTGAAGCTACTACAAAAACAAGGTTAAATAAATCTACGTTAAAAACAATGTGGGTCAATCTGTGTGAAAACTAAATTGCGGTCTGGTTAGGTTTGTGCCGACTTACACAGCAGGCTATGCAAGCCTAAGCACGACCTGATAAGGGTGGTCAACCCAGAGTCACTATTCAGGTATTATCTTTAGGTAGGCTATTCAAATGTGCGTTCCTCGGGAACGCACATGACCTAAGGCGTGCAATGTTACATTTTATTTGGATACAGGGTATCTTGTTTGCAGCCTGATAACGTGTTAACGTTATGATGTCAAATCCGGTGTTATGAATGGCTAGTAAACTATACCTATTCGTTATCTAAAGATGTTGTTATCGGATAGACGATTCGTATGACATAAGTAGACATACGTAGCAGAGAGAGCTATTTCCAGGTGGTAACTAAGTATGGGAAAGAAATAGTCAGGATTGACGGGTGTTCCAAACAGTCCCCCCCACGTACGCAAGTACTAACATATGCTAACCAAACTAGTCAATCTATCGAGATAAGTCTAATCAGTCTATCAAGATGAGTCTAGAGGTCGGGCGACGTATGAGTCCAGCAATTGTTCTCACCTCTGTGACGCGTACCTTGCTGTCGGGTCCGGGATAAACTTTCTCTATGAGCCCGCGGGGCCAAGTTCCTCTCGGCAGGGTACTGTCTACTATTAAGACGACGTCGCCGGGCTTCAAGTTTGGCTGATCTGTGGCCCGTTTGCGTAGTAGCAAAACGGGTTTAAATTTCTTCAATCGTTTTTTCCAGAGCCTGCAGACGAGTTGTTGAACTATTTGCCAGGTGTTTTTTGAAGGCTTTTTATTGCTGAGTGGCTCGAGAAGTTGGATCATGTCTGGTACCGATAGAATGGCTTCGTTTGATGTTGTTTCATTCGTTCGACATGCGGTGTTGTTAGCTAATCTCATTTTACATTTTTTCTTGTGAATTGCCGGGAAATGTCGTAGAAAGTATACGCGTGACGAGTCGAGGTTTGTGTCTACCTTTTCGGCGAAGCCCTGGTCCAAGAAGTTATTCATCTGTTTATCGTATTCGTTCTTAAGTGCAGAATCCCTATTTAACCCTTTTTCTAACGAGCATAACCGCTTTAACGCGTGCGTCTTGTTTTCGGGTAGCGTTTCGTTGTCCGTTTTCCATGACAATTCTGCCTTAAATCGGTCTTGTCCGGGTAATTGTTCGCACGTTCTTTCTAGTATCTGCATAGCTCTGTCCTCGGGGTCATTTGTTCGCTCGCGCGGTTCGGTACCTAGTGATTTCGTACTAAAATGCTCGCACGTCGAGGTCAGAGTTGGATCTTGGTTATCGTTAATGTGATTGACGGAATCGTCTGTTCTGCGAGGCTTTTCATTCAGGCCGTGCATAACCCAACCTAGTTGAGTTAGAGACGCGCAGGGTTGTTGCTTACCGCCCTCGCATACTTGCCTGGATACTATCAGATGCCACGAGTCCTGTCCTATTAGTACGGTGGGTTGTGCCGATTCGTAGCACAATTCGTCTTGTAAGTGTCTTAAGTGATCGCACTTGCTCACGACGGTCCTTTCTACGCTTTGTGATGCTAAATTTAATCTATCGACCGTGTGCGCCGTGAGATCGTGAAATTCACTGCTGGACGTACCGCGAATGCTAAGTTTGACACGAGAGGAGTCGTGGTCGACGACCTCGTGCCCTCCTACTCCTTCGAAAGAGAGAGTTTCTCGCTTACCGGGGTTTGTTACTTCGTTAGCCACGTCTTTTTGAATCAATGAAAGCGTCGCGCCTTCGTCCATCAATGCGTACGTAGATACCGAACCTTTAGGACCGCTTAATTCTACCGGAATTATCTTTAAATACGCTTGTGATTGGTTGGTGTAATTTACTGAGCTAACGTGTTCCCTAACCGCGATAGTGTTCTCTTTCGGATTTAAGTTACTTCTGCCGTGTAGTGCGTTGTGGTGAGCTGCTTCACAGCCACCCTTGCCGCAGGCTTTGTAGCGACACCTACTCAAATTAGATCGATGCGTATCGCCTAGACATTTGAAACATAACTTAAATCGTTTCACCGTTTCCCATCGGTCGGTGATGTTTTGTTTAAGAAAATCGGCGCAATTAACTATCGAATGACTGCCGGAGCATATTATGCATTTATTTTGCCGATTGTCATCGTTTTTTCTAACAAAATTACTACTCTTTTCCGGTTGTGGTTTAGGTTTCCTATCACTACCGCCCTTGGTGCGCTTATCGCGAGTCGCGCGCCTATTCGCTGTCGCGATGTAGTGTCGTTCCGATTCAGACTCGCTTTCGGTTTCGTAACTTACGTTCCTATGTCTACGTGACTCGGATGCGCGGAGGTCGCGGCTTGATACGGAGTTATCGTCGTAGAAGTCGCTTTGATCCCCTGCGTCCTGGGACGACGTAGAGCTTTCTCTTGTCCTAAAATTGCGTTTAGTGTTAACATTATTAACCTGGCGAGATCGCCCGTGCGATTTCTGTTTTGCCTGCTCGTACGCGAACATAGAGTTGAAATTAACGCTTAATTCTTTTAAAAACCGGGACAGAGCGAGTAGTTCTGGTACGTTTTCGTGACCAGATTTATACCTATACCATTCGAATTTGACGATGTTATTTAATTTTTCTACTATACGACTGACCAATTCGGGTGCGTATAAGTACTGCGGTTTGTTCAGCGCAGTTATGGACGAGACTACGTTACACACGCGGT
Organism: Epinotia demarniana; assembly: GCA_945867215.1. NCBI lineage: Eukaryota > Metazoa > Arthropoda > Insecta > Lepidoptera > Tortricidae > Epinotia > Epinotia demarniana. The sequence goes on along the minus strand of OX244275.1, from coordinate 23,433,105 downwards.
TGCTAAATTCCGTAATATTGCGGCCGTCTTCGCTCATACGCGGCATTTTTTTTACGTTTTGAATTTCCGCTAATATTATTACGTCTGGCTTCCCGTAGGATCTATCTAACGCATCTATTACTTCGTACGGGTTGCTACACGTGTGTAAGATAGCTCTTATCGAGTCGCGTGCTTGGCCTTTCACGGCCTTACGAAGGCGACCCATATTTGCTATGTCCGAGAAAGCGTTCTCGGTGTCTAAGTATACTTTTTTAAAAGATATCCAATCCGAGGGATTGCCGTCAAAGAAAGGTAAGTCTCCTATGTACTTATTTGACGTTTGCGTCGGTTGGGGCGAAGAGTGACTGTCAGTCCTATTCATACTGATAGCTTGTATTATAGCGTCGCGCAGAGCGCTTATTTCGCTCGTCGAAGTGTTCGATTCGCGATTCCTATCGGTCGTATGGGGCTCTCTCCGCGGTGAGATATTACGAGCGGGCTTTTCCCTTTCGGGTAAGGCGTTAGGCGCATTGGGTTGACTATTAAAAGTGGGTGACGGCGTATGCCTAGCCGAACGATGGCTCTCCGCTAGCACTAACTCGTACCTAGCGGCGGCGTACGACGCTGCGGCCCTAGCCTGATCCAACTGTGACGCACGGAAATCTGCCTCCGCGCGCAACCTAACTAACCTCTCATCTTCGGCCCTAGAGTGCTCCTCCATATTAATACCTAACCCGGATGAAATTCGATCGTGCCCTTCCTCAACTGGACCGACTCTGGAAACACTACGCGGAAAAAATTCCTCAAATGCGGCGCCCGCGTTGTTTGCGCCTACGGCTTTGTCGCGTGAGGTGCTCGTACCTCCTAAATTCGCGTCGGCGGCTTGGCTGCGTGGGGCGGCCGGGCCCCCTAAATTCGCATCGGTATCTTTGTCGCGTGAGGCGTCCGAACCTCCTAAATTCGCGTCGGCGGCTTGGCTGCGTGGGGCGGCCGGACCCCCTAAATTCGCATCGGTATCTTTGTCGCGTGAGGCGTCCGAACCTCCTAAATTCGCGTCGGCGGCTTGGCTGCGTGGGGCGGCCGGACCCCCTAAATTCGCATCGGTATCTTTGTCGCGTGAGGCGTCCGAACCTCCTAAATTCGCGTCGGCGGCTTGGCTGCGTGGGGCGGCCGGACCCCCTAAATTCGCATCTACTTGTTCGGCCGCGAACGTATTATGCCTAGGAACGCCTACTGGATACGCACCTAATCCGTTCGCGCCTACGGCTTGCACGCGTGAGGGCGCCGTGCCTCCTAAACTCGCGTTAACTGCTTCGATCGCGCCTATCTTTTGACCGTTGACTAATGAAACGGGAATCCCGCGCGCGTCTGCACCCGTGTTGCCTAACTCGTTATCTAACGGAAAACTATGGTCCGTATCGCTTGAACACGCCGGTGTGTTCAACGATGCCGTGTTGGTCGTCTGCTCCGCGGTGTTGGTTCCATGGCTCCAGGTATTCGTTTCTTGCGATGTAGTGGTGCCGTACGACGACGTGTCGCCGGTACCTCCGGATCCCTCGCCGCTGGTGCTCTGCTCCTCTTCTGAGTCCATCTTCTTTTGCTTGCCCGACCTCGTGACTGGCCCTACCCCCTTTCCTGACATCCTACCTACCTAACACTAACGGCCCTAGCTGCTCGCTCGGCGTACTACCGTAGTGATGCCGATTGAGAATAGGAATGTAGGGAAATTGGATGGGTAAAGGTACCGTCTGGCAGAGGAATACTATGCGCTGTTAATGCTCTATGACGTGGGGGATAGTCACGCCCTTCAGCTTGCCAACCTGTGGCTTAACAACACATAGCAACATACCAGCCACGGCCGAGTACTTATAAACGCTCTGAAAAGTGCGCTGCGATACCGACTCGATATACCGCACTAAGACGTGTTTACGCTCTGGTTGACACCGTTAGGCCAGAGCCACGCCACCTGCCAGTATGCATCGAAGATCGACAAAATTCGGCACTTAACAGGATTTAAAATTACTCACACGACGGCTTGTTTCTTCGACTTCGAAGTTTTCGCAGCACTAAGTCCCGTTCGGGATTTTTCTTTCTTGAGGTTTCTTTGGCCTTTGGAAGGCTTTTCTTTTTTGAGAATTCTTGCTTCCTTATCCCTGTTGAGGGCTCTTCTTTCTTGAGGCTTCTTTGGCCTTTGGAAGGCTTTTCTTTTTTGAGAATTCTTGCTTCCTTATCCCTGTTGAGGGCTCTTCTTACTTGAGGCTTGAATTTTCTTATCGCTGGAAACTTCGATGACGGTGACAGTGATTTATTGTGATAGGCACTGTTTTTTCTTTATTCTTTTTTCTTGTTTCGTGTGAGGTTATAACGAGGATTTTCTTTTTCGAGCTTGGACTTGCTTGAGGATATAGTTTGACGACACTGTTTTCTTTCTTGAATTTTTCTTAATTTTTTCAGCCTTGATATTGTTGTTTCTTCCCTAACAGCTTCATAAAAGGACGCACTACGTATGAACACTCGTTGCGGCTGCTTCACGACGTTTCCGGAAAGTCAATCTTGCTGCGGTGCCCGTGGATTGAAGAAGCACGACGACAATCGGATTACGATACTTCTTAAAAAGTCAATCTTCTCAGTACGGTGCACGGCGATTGAGAAACTCGATGAATTCGCACGAAATATTCTTGCTTGAGCTGCTTTCTGCTTCAGTGATTCGGCCTCCGAAGGACCATTATTCAGCGCGGTCGTGCGTTGAACGGGTTCTGGCTTCGATAACTTTGGGTCCGCCACCACGCGGCATAGACGACCCAAACCACAGGCACGGCGACACGCCTTCGCTAGCCACGGCGTACCGAGGCAGTTGGAGAGTGAGGGAGAAAGTGAGACCTCTTCTATTCGGTCGCACTTTCTCTAGGAGTGGAATCCGCAGGACGGAAAGAGAAAACAATAATCTCTGGTTCTCAGGGCTTGATGGTGAGGGAGATGGCTAGATGTTTTCGGCTTGAGTTGCAGGTGATGAATGGAATTGATATCGGGAGCCATTTTTTATATATATAGCCAATTCGCTTACCATGAAGTGATCAACTTTTATTTTCCAAAATAGGTAATGCATTACATCATTTTCATTATCGATTTAGTGCTTACGTCTTAACACTAATTATATCTAATTATCTCAAAATGCTGTGTTGCATTTTTATAATACAGAATTACGTGAGGAATGACAAGATATAAGTTATATGTATATAATTCAATTCTATTTCGAGAAATTACCATGTGAATGTCCAATTTAGGAGAAAGTATGAACAATTAAGATTTTAATATTGATACTGAGACTAACAGCGGGCTTACAGACTAGGTTTTACTATGTTAATAGTTATGTATAGTGATGCAGAATTACAATTTAATAAAATCTTTTAGCTACAGTTAATTGTTAGTTATTTATTTACGTGTGAACCTGATTACATAAGTAAGTTTTACGAATACTAGTACAAATATGAGTATGAACGAACGGTTTTCGATATGACGAAATGTCTTTCAGACATGTCAACTTAACTAGGGGTAGGCGCAGTGCCTTTGAAACAGAATTACTAAAGAGATTGACGTGAAGCTACTACAAAAACAAGGTTAAATAAATCTACGTTAAAAACAATGTGGGTCAATCTGTGTGAAAACTAAATTGCGGTCTGGTTAGGTTTGTGCCGACTTACACAGCAGGCTATGCAAGCCTAAGCACGACCTGATAAGGGTGGTCAACCCAGAGTCACTATTCAGGTATTATCTTTAGGTAGGCTATTCAAATGTGCGTTCCTCGGGAACGCACATGACCTAAGGCGTGCAATGTTACATTTTATTTGGATACAGGGTATCTTGTTTGCAGCCTGATAACGTGTTAACGTTATGATGTCAAATCCGGTGTTATGAATGGCTAGTAAACTATACCTATTCGTTATCTAAAGATGTTGTTATCGGATAGACGATTCGTATGACATAAGTAGACATACGTAGCAGAGAGAGCTATTTCCAGGTGGTAACTAAGTATGGGAAAGAAATAGTCAGGATTGACGGGTGTTCCAAACATAAACTATGTAGCCATTTTACAAAGATAAGAAAAATTACAAATTCTTACGCAACTTACATCGAATGGAATATTAAACTATATGGAAATCGTACTCGCACCTAAGTATAAGTTTAAAAACGGGTCACGTTTAGAAATGTTTTAGAAATATTTGCCACTGAACAGACGTAGCGCCAGACGCCACGTTTAGATACAATAACAAAGATAGATAAAGTATAAATAATAAGATAAGGAACTAATAAAAACCAATGTGAACGGACGTTTATCTATTTATACAATAGTTAGTACAGTTAGGTAGATTAATCTCATTTTAATTTTAATCTGCCACTATTAACGCGCTTTACTATCAAAGCAGAACAAATAACAAATAACAAGGAAAGTAATAAAGCATCAAGGATGGAAAGCGTAATCGTGGGGGGCAGTTTCTGTGCTACAAGGACGTATTACAACATCATCTCAAACCCTGCGATAGGTAAACCAGCTGAGGGCTGAGAGGAGGTCGCGTCTATGAGACCGCAGTGGCGTATTAAAGTCAGAAAAAGTGTAGCTTCTTTTGAAGTAGCTCGATTTGAACCAAAAGCGCCATTTACGGAAAACTCGAGCACTATATACCAACCTATACATATGCTTGCAATGACCAGGGCCAGCTATACTGTACACAATGTGACCAAACATTTAAGACTATAAGTTCGGCTTTGCGAGACATATACGTGCTCACCAGAGAAAACTGTAGGGGTCGTTATTACTCGAGGAAATGTGAAGGTTATAAATTATATGTCATTTTGAAGTACTTAATATGTCTGTTCACGAGCGTTGAACATAGATACGTACGCAACATCAGCATAAAGATTTGGGACAAGAAACTGCACAGTAGCACTGAGCGCGAACAAAGTGCGATGGCTGTTTCGTCAACTTAACAAAATACATATAAGAAAAGGACTATGGGTATTCACGCACACACATGTATAAATTGGTATAAAATATGATGTTAACTGTAAATAAATGTCTTTTAAGTTTGGACTCAGACCTTACTTCATCGACCAGGGTATAATCCTTCACTGTGGCCAAGACACCTTAGCCTTAATCAACTGCATGAGTCTGTGCAGTTGGCAGTGAATATCCAACCTATTACCCATATCCTTCCAACCTTCCGTTTGTATCCCGTAGGTCTCATGGTGCAGACATCCTTCGTATTTATATGTGTATATATCAAATCTATAATAGGGCTAGGGAATTAGGGCTCTAGGGTTGTTTAGGGCAACAGGAGTTAGGACTGATAGGTTACAGCTCTCCTCATAGATTAATTTAGTAAAATTCCCTCAGGATTTTACAATGTCTACACACGCCAAAAGCCATAAGTAATAAATACTTATATCAAAGATTCAAAATTTTCTTGGGATTAATCTCAGCATCTACGTACCTATTACATATTTTATTGCTATGGAGTTCCAACTTTATGGACACGTTTTAATGAGTCTTTCACGTTATCGATCGTTTAAAATTGGTAGCTGGGTGTTATTCATAAATCACAGCGCATCATTATAGGCGAACCGATATAAGACTTTAATGCTTGGTTGCTACATTTAAGGGTACAGTACACCAGTTATGAACTCGAATGCGAATACCAACGAGTCGAGATTTTGTGACGGGCTTTTCTAAGCCGTATACACGGCATGGAGCAAAAATTCACAGCCAATATACGCCTGTGCCATGCTAATCCGGCGTTTGTCGAGCCTTCATAAACGGCCTTTCGCAAACAATCCAGGCGGGCTTGGGCACAATAAAGAGTACTTACCTACCTAGAGTGTACTGTACTCGTAGGCTGATGCAGTGAGGTAATGAAGCTTGGGAACGTGTGATGTTAAAAAAGTGATAGTCGGTATTGGTATATTATAACCAATAACGGCAAAAGTCGTAGTTGAAGAAAAACTACTTGATACTAAGTTTCCTAAATTCTGTGTCCATACGAGTGCAAATTCCGAAAAAATCTTACTCTGAGATATTGAATGAATGTTAATGTATTTTTATACACAGACGGTGGCAAACAAGCATATGGACTGTCTGGTGGTAAGCAAAGCCCAGCCAGCTTGTGACTTCAGATTCTAGTTTTTTGCGGAAACAACTGCCACCTGAAGCGTAAAACTTCACCGGGATATTGTCAAGGGCTTACGCTTGTCGAATGCTGTTACGATCTCGGCATATTATTAGCTACAGCCGTAGACAACCACTATAATTGGCCTAGCGTGTCTTTCATGGAACTGCACACAACATCGACAATCTATCACCGCCGCTAGACAATCGTGACCACTGATTTACAAAAAGCTTGGCCAGTGAAGCTAAAAATCAAAGGTAGAACGACGCAGCCCCTTCGGTAACGAGGCTACAGTAAAAGGTACTAAAGACCTGCGGGTCGCATACACGACGGTTGGTGCCTCGTGTTGGCGACGGCGGGTGTTTGTGCTCATCTACATTCCGCGCGCGAGGGCGCTGGGCGGCCGCGCGGCGGAGGCATTCACTTATTGAATTCCGAGGTGCATTGACGGCGCGCTGTGGCATATACGGATCGAGAAATCGTGTGGGGAAATACGTTAAAAAGATTTTATGTATTAAAAAAACTTTTTTAATAGGTCTGTTAACACTTTCGCAACCAGGAACCCGCCTAGCGGGCGCCTACGCCGTAGTCACTTTCCGCTACATACGAGGAAACCACAGGATCGGCTACGAGCGTAGCGCGTAGCGATACTTGGTAGCGAAAGTGTTAACTTAGCGGTACCACTCGCTTAAGGGGCTCCCCGTTCTGAATGACCTTGAGCCTCCGGCTACCCTGCCCCCCGCACAAGCTATCATAATTACGATAACCAACGATGACAGCGCCACGGACGGTCTGACATGCATATCACCGAGATACCACGTAACGTGATGTATGGAGTAGTTTCTCACTAGATGGCGCCTTACACTACACTTTACGCATAGACTTATAAAAATTAATGAACAAAAAGTTGAAACCGGATTTTAAAAAGATATTTATATGAAGACATAATTTAGGTTGCCCCTTGAGTAAGTCATGAAAAAAAGACCCTCTTTATGGGAATCGAACCCGGGCCTGTTGCACGTAACGCGTGGATTGAAAATAATATGGTCTACTAGTGACTAGGTACTACTGCCAGTCGGAAAGCATAGTATCATGTCAGTTGGGGCAAATGCGACCCTCGTAGATATAGGTTTTTTTTTTTCCATAAAGCGGAAACTATGTAATAATGTTAGTAGTTAAGTAACAGAATAAGTTAATTGTAAATAAATCATGGAACTTATATTTCTTGTAATCAGAAACTAATGAAGTTAATGAACGCCCTAACGTATGGTATTTTTGGGATGTCCTTTATAAGGTTTAGCATAAAAACAAGCTTGGGTGCGTAATATAATACTACACTTTAATTCACTGTATAAATAGAGCGTTTCTTTTCTGAAGCACTTATCTATGTGAACCGACCTAAACCATAGATATAAGATTACAAGGGTTTTCCTCTTTGTTACCACCAACCAAGCAAGTTGTAACTTCCTTCCATAATTTTTCTTTCATCTGATACCATCCGGGAAACTACTTTTACCCCATTTGTTACCACGTGGGGGGTAAAAAAAGTGGGGAAAAGTCCCTGCTGTGACCAGTGGTAAGAACTCGGTGGTAACAAGTAGGAATAACCGAGATTTATTACAGTCCAATCCCGCTTAATCTATAAATCATCAATAAATCTTCTTTCCTACCGTCTTTTCTCTATTACTATAAACAAAAGTCGCCACCGACGTCTGTCTGTCTGTGAGCGATAAACGTAAGAACTACTAAACCGATTTAGTTTCAGTTTAATGCTTGATGTATAGTGCCATATTAGGCGGGTCGCTAGTTAGCTAGACCCTGTTGATTATCGGTCTGGCTGCTTGTTGAGCGTTCTTTTTTCTTCCTTCCTTTTTATAGCTTCTTGGATCGGTGGCGGATCTCTAATAAGCTCTTTAAGCTCGGGTCATGTAGAATGTGGTTAATTTTGCTTTCATCTTGTTTTGCAGAAAAACGTCATCTTTCAATATGAACTCTACCGTTAGAGGTTCGTGTTCATTGAACCACGCAGCAAATATAAATTTTGTCTCTAATTGCGCTTGACTGCAACCAATTGCTACCGTACCAGCTACAGCACAGCAATGAAGGTTTACAACGTTTTCATCACAGCAATAATTATTTATATAAAACTTGCAATTGCACATTTTGCACCGAAAGGTAAGAGTTGACAGTAAACCATTTTGCTTTTCACCATGTAGTTCAAGCTCTTTAGAAGTACAGCCCATAGGTCCATGGCTTGCGATTTCCAATAAATACTTCACTTTTTTTTAAGTAATTGATGTCCACGATCCTTCTTCCATTAATTGTTTTTTTTTCTGGGTAGTAATTGGTTCTGCTGAAATTTCCAACTGAAAAGCACAAACAAATCATGAATTAAGTAATTATTTTTCTCAAATTATTGCAGAAATTCACTAAATAATCTTTTTGAAATCAAAATTTTGCCAACATTCGCATACATCTGTTCTGCATCCTTATATGTCAAACGAAAGCATCGGCAACATCCTCGATTTCATTTAGCCCGACCGACTGCGCTTGTCTCAAACAGTTTTATTATTTAGTCTTTTTTTAAATTGTTCATGGTTTAAGTACATTTTTTTAAATCTCAATCTAACAGCACTTCTCAACAGGAGAGCACCGTTGAACGTCCGCGCAGTCAGTCACCTTTTAAATAAAATACACTTAAACTAACAAACCCCAATATCCTCCGCGTCATCGTTATTATAAGACATGTCGTGGTGATCCTTTAATGGGCGACTTTCTTCCTCGAAAATGCTAAAAAGTTCAAAAGATCAGTAATGACGTAACTTATCTCGTTCTTTTTCTAATGCGAGACAGGCGTGATCATTATGTATGTATGTATATTTACTATCGACATGACACTTTAGTTACGAACGGAGCTTATGAAATTCGACTCACCAAATCACAGAATCCTCAGTTCACAGTACTAGTACTGTGAACTGCGTAATTTCGGTTATATCTAGATATAACCGAAATTACGTGCCTCGAAATACAAAAACTTACGCTTGTCTGAATTTAACCTTAATGAAAACCGCGGGCGGCGACTTTCGTTTATAAAAATAGATACAGATGGGTAGGTACCTAAAATTAATACAGTTACCGGTTGCCCGTTGCAGTGACCGTTGATTATCCTTCACCAAATGCTCAAGTGGGCCATTTTACGGAAAGTTGTAAACTATAGTTTTTTTTAAGTGTTGATATACATAATCGGGTTTTTTCTACTCAGAAACGAGAGCACATTCGAACCTAATAGTAGAAGAAAACTGTCCAAAATTTTACACATAATTTTCGGTTTTCCGTTCCGTTACCACCGTACAAGCTTAGTATGGAAACGGTAACGGAATGGAATAAAATATCTTGGGACACTTTTTTTCTCTTACAACATTCAAAAGTGCCCTATTCTGAGTAGAAAAAACCCGATTATGTAAATCATTTTTTTTAACGTCCTTTTTGTACAATGGCCCATGTATAGGTATTTTGGTAATTGACATACGGACGGAAGGACGAGTGAGATGTCCCGCGTAGGCATAGATTTTTAGATCTTACCCAGCATTACGAATATTACGATTGCCAGTGTCGGCGTGGTAGGCGTCGGGAGCTACGTTGGTATTTTCTTTTTCGTACAAAGGGTTCAACGACATCGAAATATCTTCGTTGCGTTCTTCATAACTATAAAACGTTGAATAGACGTGATTGTTTGATACTGTGTCAAATTACACATTTTGCAAATTAATTAATTTATTATTAATATTACATTAAATAATGGTAAATAGTTACTTACTAAAGGATAATAATCCTTCCGTCTGCGGCTTTAGATGAATAAATCGTTTGTGCCGAGACTTCGCTGTTCATATTTAAAGCCTGCAGGGCATCTCGTTTTTTTCTCCTGCTAGAAAGATTTCAGAAACATTGATGTATTCGAAAAACATGAAAAAAAAACGATTGCTGTTTGCAAAATAGTAAAAATAAAACACAAAAAGAAAATCATCGGTGCGGTTCGAACACTAGACCACTCGTGGACATGAAGCAACATTCGCTCAACATTGATACACAGCGCCATTTCGTATGTGACAAGTAAGTGTGAAATATCGTATTACATTCTGGTTAGGTCAATTTCAAAACAGAGCAAAACGTGGAAAGAAACTTACCTTTCATGAAGTGTCAACCCCAAATAAACATCAAGTTGACATTGTTGACAATCACCAATAAAGCCAGCTGAGCGCAGCGAAAATTTGGCACACGTCCTACGTGTGTCAGAGTCGAAACGACACTGACGAGCCCCCGCCCGTCGCCTGCGTAGGCACCCGCTACATTCTTACGTTGCGGTTTTTAGGTTTTGTCCATTTTTATGAATTAAAAACACAAAAAAATATAAAACGCACATCAAAATTATACCTAAGTTCAGTATGTATGAGTAGGTATGAGTTTCAGGTGTATAAACGTTTTAATGAGAATGAGGTGTCGGGTTTAGTATTTTTACAGACCTTTCTTTAAGAGTCTATAACTAATCATGTATTAACATTTTTCAAGCTATTCAATATCAAAAATGTTAAACAGGAATCAAACTTTCCCATATCTACACCTGGAAAGCTAGCTTCTATAAACCGAGGACGAGTGTGGAAATAAAAACTACTAAATTTCGTTGATTTTTGACGGGAGCCCCTTAACCGCGCTGTGTCGTGTCGAAAAGCCACTTACTATTAGCAAACAAAGTATTTAATTCAGTCTTTTACAAGGTTTCTGACAAAAATGTAGACTCGGCAATAACCCTCTAATGTTAACTGTTTTTTTTTTCAGGATAGCCTGTTTACTTTTAAAGTGTAATTCTTATTTAACTTGTAGGGAAATAGCCTTCCGGTGATGTAATTCCTTGATAATTACTGGAGATATTCTTCTTATATACGTTAAGATATTCCTCTAGCGTTAATGACTGGAGTATGTTCTGGGTGACCTCTGCCCTCTTCGCTATTTGCAACATGCTTTTATACCTTAATTAATGAACGTCTAGACCTTGTCTTAATTAAATCAGACGTAAGGTGCATATTGTTAACATGAAGAGATTAAGTACACGAGTAGTTCATTGAAGTGACCTTCAGCAAAAGTTCATTAGTATTATTACATTGGTGTATTTAGAAGTTCTCCGGTTGCATCTTGGAACAAACTTATTTCGTATGTCTGGATTTCCGGCTGTTCTCTTCTACAGGTCGCATTTATCAACCAATTCTCGTGAAATTTTGTGAGTAAGTTCAATAATTATACTGATTGTTCATGTCGATTCAGTTTCTCGAAATTAAAAACATATTGAAAAAAGACAGGCTCGCGAGTTGCTGAGAGAGCGACTAGTTATAATATGTATTGTAAAGAGACACAGGGCAGTAATTGGAACGACTTGGATTCATCATTTAGAATTGCCTAGTAAATGACAAATCATGGACTCATGGAGACACAGGTGGGAGGCCTTTGTCAAGCAGTGGGACACTCAGTAGGTCCTTGCAAGTATGATAAGGGTGAAACATAACTGGATTTCTAATGCAACTTACATATCATACATATAAAAACTGAACTAGCTGTTACTGAGATCTCTATTGACATTTGCCAATAACGAATGTCGATGTAACTATATTGTACACACAAAAGTTAGTATACTTGTTTATATTATAAACTTTATAATTAGCCTGATCTGTAAATTATCAAAATTTGCTGAACACGTCTTACTACGCAACATATTTGGTGCACGTGTGCATTTGTAAGAGAGAGTTCATTTAGGATAAATGAGATTGAGATCATTTTGAATAATGACAAAATTCACAGTTAAAATAAATGAGAAATCCATGCAAGGCGTGTGCGAGGGTGCCATTTAATCGTGTGTCGGCGCCGGTAATACCGCAATCACGCGCCCTCTCATTGCGGGCGCGAGGTCTATCTGACGCAACTTATTGGTAGGATATTGGTGTGACACGTAGCAGAGACTCGCTTCCACAGGCGCACAATGATGATTGATCATGACTGTAGTACATTTTGTCACAGTTTCATCAAATTAATGAACTCGCGTTAACGCGTGGCCCAAACGTTACTAATTTACGTTGCACAGCGTGGTGCACAAGGCAACGCAAGATTGTCTGACTTGCGTCATCCACTTTACTGTGCAGATTACAATGCTTTGAAATAGGGATCCTGTGGACAACGCACGTAGGACCGACTTACATGGTGCGTCGCGTCGTGCGACTTAAATCTCAACGGTACATCGTGCGATTGCAGTAATGTTTCACAAATGACTATTATGTATAAAAAAAAGTCCTATCTACGTCATATCGATTCGTCGGGTCAAATAGACCTCCCAATCGGCTTTTAGCCGAAAAACGCACCAATAAACTACACCAATTACATTCACCGTTTAATTTTAAGCGATTTGCAGCTAATGATGTGCCATCCCCGGATATTGCGCAGGATAGGAATATTGCTGGCAAGGATGCTCGGACATTTTTTTCTAATACCCGTTGCTTGACTTAAAATACTCCCCCCCTCCCGTTCCGACGAACTCGATATGTGACTAGGATAGAACATGACCATATGCAGAACATGTATAGGATAGAACATGACCAACGCAGAACATGACTACGATAGAACATGACTAGGATAGAACATGACCAACGCAGAACATGACTACGATAGAACATGACTAGGGTAGAACATGACTAGGGTAGAACATGACTAGGGTATAACATGACTAGGGTAGAACATGACCAAAACGAAACATGCCCATTGAGGAACATGACTTAAGCAGATTATGACTAAAGCCGAACATGACACCCACCTAACAACCCTGATCGCGCAAGTTCATTTCATAGACTTGTAAATTTTCAAAAAATTACATAAATGTAATTTTTGTTATACTCAATTCCTCGGTTGTAAAGTGATACCTATTTATATATATTATATAGCAATTATCTTACATCTTCTAACACATCTAAATAACATGTGTGAGAAGATGTAAGAAATTGCTATATAATTCCTGATGCCTGAGTATTCTAGAATTATAGCTTGGTGGGAGAGAAAACCTAAAATCAACGCCACTACACTCCAATAATACCCTGTGCTATTTTTGGAGTGTGGTGTCATAGGAATTTCAAATTTCACTTACATACAAACAATATCAAAAGCTCACGTATAGTTAATTTGGGTGTTTACTAAAACAGCTAATATAATTAGATGAGTTAGAACCTATATGCAGTATGGTATAATTGTTCATTTGGTAAGTAGTTCAAGTAGCAAGTAGCGGTGATTTAGGAAGTAGTTGCTCTAATAATATAACAGTTGTTGCGGGCACAAACGGGCGATAGGACGCTGACGAGGATGATGAGGTAGTGGTTATCCTACCACAATATTATTGTGATAAAACTGATGAATAAAAAAAACCATATACCACATTGCCGATATTGTCCATGGCAGTATTCTTTTTTGTAACGGGATACAGCACTTCACTACCCCAGCCAGAATAAATAAAGTAAATCTGTTATTGGCACGAATTGAAATCATTCTGATACTTTACGGGTGAGGGGATGTGTTTCATTTGCGGAACCTTTATGCAACTGCCAATTAAGAGCGGTTATGGGATCATACAACTAAAGCTATGGCGGCGTGGTGGTGGTATTGTACTTACAAATCCACGCCTATTTGCAACCTTCGAACGACACACACTTGTAAAACATTTGTTCGCCACTAGCTCTGTAGGTAGCTCGGCATCAAGCAGCGGCTAACATCCGTAGTGCAGTCTTGCATCCTAACGTTTTTCGGGCACGTATGTCGTCAAGGAGATGCGCGTAGCTATAGAGCGACTCGTGATCCAGGGAAAGATCAAGAATGAACTGTTGCGTACAAAAGTGACGGCTGAGATGAGTGGCCTAAACCCAAGTAGTTTTACATCAAATAAATGAATTAAATTGTCATGTTCCAGGTAGTTCGCTAGACATCCCAGGGATGCGGTATGTTGACAGTGAGGGATCTTCATATGTCTCTAACTCTCAGTGAATCTTCAAAGCACCGAAGGGGTAGCAACTCGTTCAAATGGCTCCACGAAAACGTCCATAATATCTGCTTATGAAATATTGAGAACTCTTTTGGTGTACTTACATAAATTATATACAAATTGCCTTGCTTTTTACCCTTTTACCACTAGCTTAACCCTAATGTCTTCAAGCTTTGTTGTTAAATGCTCCAGTCTGGACAGAACTAGTAAGCTCGCTAGATTGAGACGGCCCGAGTGTCCTTGGGCCACCGCCCTAGAGAAGGTATAGTGCGTTCGATATTAGTTGGCGTGATTCCACTTAAACGTAAACAATATTAACATTTTAAAAGTGCAGGTTTTACCTGTTTTGGTGCAGACGAACAAGTCTTGTTATTTTTTAAATATTATTAATAGAATAATTTTAAAACGACTACGTTCAGGTATCTCAAATAAAATACAATAACAAGGTACACTTAAATTATTTATTTATAAAGTAAGAAATTAAAATACGTGGTTTTTCAGTTATGATTTTATGATAACATTACTTCTGTTTTTGAATTATCTTCGGTACATTCAGTGTCAGAGTTACTTCCGACATTTATTATAAATTTGGAACATGGTTTATTTAAAAATTCTTGTAAAACAACAACTGAGCTGTGATAATTTTGCTAAACGGAAAGCTCACAGGAAAAGATCGTTTGAAGCACTGCCGGTCGCACGTGTTTAGCAAGTGTTTACAAAAAATGGGCTCGCCGCGACTTAAGCTTATTGCTACTGCAAATGACGGTCTCAAGTGGAATCACGCCAGCTAATATTGAACGGACTATATCTCCGGCGCGTCTAATCACTTCACACGCGCTACTGCAGACCGGGTGGAGTGCTCTGAGACTTGATTATAGAAGATCAACCTGACTTGACGTTTATGAGCTGTTTCGAGTCCGATAGACCTTCGCCTTATTCGTTTATATCGTAGCTCCATAACTATTTTCCCACCCCCCTTGTGATACAGACTATCCTATGTCCTTCCCGGGAACTCAAACTATCTCCATACCAAATTACATCTAAATCAGTTCAGCCGTTTAAGCGTAAAGAGGTAAGAGACAGGCAAATAAACAGATAGACGGACAGACAGACACAAGTATGTCATTTATTTATAATATTAGTTTGGATTCTGTCTAGGTTTTGTTTTGTTTGTATATATACAGTACATATACAGTAAACTCAATTGAGAACATATATCATCAAGTTTATGTAACGGTGAATTTTGTTATGATCCTGACAAACTTTTTTAAGAATGTTAGTTAATTACAACTGTAATTTTGTAGCATCCAGCTAACATTACATGCAAATCATATGAAACCAATTATACAGTTAACCGGCACGATGTTTTACAAAGCGGGCTCATAACATTGAAAGCAGTGAAGTTTTTATGCGAGTGGCGTCTGCTTTGGGGACGCGGCTAATTTACCACACACACACATACACACAAACATACACATGAAGGCATATGTGTGCGAGGTTAATTTCGTTTGTCTTCAGAGTAACTCATTAAAACTCGGGTGTCGCCGCGGGCAGTATTTTGGGTCGGTGGTCGCGGAAATTGCCGCTTTTTTACCGTTCTTTTTGTCTGTAACCACGACATAACGGATGCGTAGAAGTGGATTGTGCAAGCCAGGTTAAAGAGCGCTAAATGTAGTTTTAAGTGAGAAAATATTGCGGTGAATAATTGCGCAGCGTCTTACCTAAATACAGGTATTCTAATATTATCCCACGGACTCACACATACGTTTCGATGATACGAAACGTGTCAAATTGAACTTACGTCAACGGAGTAAGGCGTTTTGAGAACCCTATATTAGGTAATTGCGTTTGTTAGTCCTTTACTTCATAAGCCTTAATTACTTGTAGTTATTCACCGGATCGCGTTTCGTCGCGATCTCAAAATTTCTCAACAGATTTTTTTACTTTAGTAAAATTTCTTGTCGCCAGTCCGCCAGTCACAACGGTGTATAAAATTCATAGGCTGTTTACTTTTCGCGTAGTTCTTTACTTGAGTCGCTTTTCACCACGATAAATATTTGTTTGTAAAGCGTTATTACTTAACGCGATATTTCATTTAAGGTGGTTCGATCACCATACAAAACGTTTTTTGACATTCGCAGGCTAAAGGCGTGATATTTTAAGAAACTTATGCAACAATCTTTCATAAATTGGCTTCCCATTTGCGCGAAATTCCCCCTTTTGTAGAATAAACTTTTATAAACTAGAATAACTTAAGAAATCATTTTGTCACGTGATACTTTGCGAAAACGATTATTCTCAAATTATTATGGTTTATACATGTTTATTCTAAGAAATGGGGTTTTTCGCGCAAATAGGAAGCCAATTTATGCAAGATTGTTGCATGTTTCTTAAAATATGACGCCGTTAGCCTGCGAATGTCAAAAGACGTTTTGTATGGTGATCGAACCCCCTCTATAACTATGTCATTTTGTTTTTTAAACGCATTTCGCAGTTGTAGTTTATCTCCTGAATCGCTTTTAAGCACGACGTCCGCCTCCAGCGGCGTCGATGGGGCGAAAGTGTGACAACGCCTAGAGCAGCGGCTACAGTCCCCTAAGAAATCGGAACGCCCGAGACAAGGTTCGACGACAGAATGGCCCCGCTCCCACGTGCTCTGAGAGCGCCCGTCACTGCCAGTGCGACCCGGAATACAAATCCAGACGGTCCACCCAATGGCAGCCCTCGGTCAGCTGCGCGGCACCCGAGTCGTAAATTCAGGCCCTATCCGTGTCCGTAGACACCACGGTAAACCCTGTTACCAGATAAAATAGAAGAGGCGAAAACGAAATAGAATATTTTATTTTAAAACTTCCTAACTCTTCCCTAATACTGCCCTATGTCCCTAATAGTTCAAGTTCAAGTTGTTTATTGCATCATGTTGTTTACAAGGTCTTAAAATACTTGCAGGTTAATACTTGTAGGTTACTACTGCTTTCTTGTTGTTGTTGCTTCTAGGAGCCTCCGATGGACACTGATTTCACTGGGTGACTTACTCGATATTTATACTCGTTGGTGGATGAAAGAGAGGCTTCGAGTGAAACGAGCGCACCGTGCCTGTGATTCGCTTGTAATGCCGTGTTGGCCATTGGTGGGAAAAATGCCACGCCCATTTTCTCCATAATATTTTTTACATCCAGGTTTAAATCTAAGTAGACAAATTATATTGGGCGGGATTCTAAGCTGATTAACAAGATTGAATACTAATTGACGTCTTATAAGTACAATTGCGTCTGTAACTATTATATAACTCGAATACGGAGACATTGAACGTGGGCTCACCGATTTCGGTCCCTTTTGACTCACTTATCTCAAGTTTACACAGAAGTTATGGCATTTAATATAGAGCATTTTTCTAGCTGTTTAATGTCATATAACACTCGTTTCTATGATAACAGGCTTACAAAATATGACGCTAAATTTAACAATAACAAAGTGAAATATCGCTGCCTCGATCAGCCGTTTGCGTTTTACTATGGCGGATTAACAGCCAATCAGAGCGCGCGGGCGATCGCGCCTGGCCCGCGGCGCTCTCGTCGGTCAAGCCGGCTGGATATACTCGACGCCCACTGCGTTCAGTTGGGATCGTGCGCGCTTGGTGAACACATCTAAGACTTTACTTATTAAAACTCTGTTCTAATACGTATTTATACGATATTAAATGCTTCTAGCTATCTCTCTATAAGTACTACCGTTTTTTAACAGAGTAAGGATTGTGTAGCTCATTGTGAGCGTGTTATTCTGCGTAGCTACTTCTGCTGCTGACTGTACCTATTCACGACGATATGCTGAAAAAGAAGTAAGAGAAAAAGCTACATTGCGACTAAAGATATTGTCTTATACAAAAATAAACGATTAGGATACAACGCGAAAATTCAATACATGATCGATGTGAAATGCGACTACAACTAATAGCGACAAAAAAAAACAGGTTTAAGACACAACGCTATAGTTAAATGCACGATCGAGGTGAAATGCGACTAGAACTAATAGCGACAAAAAATATGATTGAGAAACAACGCCATAGTTAAATATAGGATCGAGGTGAATTGCGATCCGGTGAATAACTACAAGTAATTTATGCTTATGAGGTAAAGGACTGACAAACGATTAATTGTGTTCTCCTGTAATGCTCCGCATGTGTGGTAAGATATGAATTATGCTTTGTCCAAGGGCTCGGCTTATTTCACAATACTTATTTACTCAAACGCTTAGGGCAAGTAAAACCTTGATCTCCATTTACGGGTAGTTGTTATGAATCTCAAGGTTTGTTTACACGGCAAAAGCCCACATCGGAGACAATGTAGTTAATAGATAAGCTAGTCTACGGTGTTGTTTTGGTGGAGTTTGGCGGAAGCAATATGCGAGACAAAGAGCGGAGACGCGGGTATATTAGTTGCAACGCACCACGAGCTGTTGACTCCTTTTGAGGTTTTATTAAGAGTAAATGGCTTAAAGACTTGCAAAACTGCAAACAAAATTTTATGTTTAAGCGCCTTGAGCTTGGCCAAAAAAAAGCCTACCTAATTTTTGGCATCATTCTCGAGATCTTGCATTTAGTCTAAGCATGGGTAAGATAAGAGTAGTTCCAGTTAGTTGAGTGAGACAAATATAGAACAGAAGAATAAAGAAAATTATGTTATGGTTGAATCGACAAAATGTACTATATTCTGTTGAATATTACTCTTGGTCTTTTATTGCTTAGGTACTTTATAGCTTTATCAAACAGTTTAATTTACAAACTCTGTACCTCACCCGCGTGCATGCGCGGCGGATGGCGACTGACGGTCCCGGGGGCGACGGCGTGTTAGAAAACCCTAGTAACAAGGCGCGCGGATTATGCGAATATAGCCTCTTGGTCGACTACTTAAGCGCTTTGTTGCCTGTGCCCTCTCGTACGCATTGTGGTGGGCACCGCGTGTTGTGCAGGGCCCCAGAACCCTTGTGTGTGTTGGGCCTCAGGGGCCAGCGCGTGCGGTCCACGCCCGCGCACGGTAATTACGATAACGAGTTGCTGGTTCAGTCACCAAGTCACCATTATCGACTCGAGTACGGGAGACTAATTTGAATAAATACTCATTGAAGGAAGAAACTTTACCTTCTCAAAATATAAATATATATTATTCTTTATTATTTTGTAAAGCTATGTACATTGTATTATAGGCATGTTAGAAGGACGGCTAAAGTTAAAGTTGCATCTAATATTTATTAGAGAGGGCTGAATTTAATGTCATGCTACGACATGACAGGGATATTCCCACTTCCATATCATTCTCCAAAGTCAGAATGACAGAGACATGAAACAAAAACAAAATTCTCCGGATATACGCAGATACTCGTATTGATTGGTTAATATTAACGCGGACAAGGGCAGCCGACCCTTCTGATAGAAAAAAAGAATCTTCATCATCTTAAATACTATTTTAAGAAACGAATAAATAAATCGTAGTTGTTAAGATTGTAGAAAATCTTAGAACAGTGTAGAACTAATGGTACAGAGTTTGTAATTAAACTGCTAAGCTGATAAGAGCAAGTATTGTAATTTCGAGGCGGTTCCTTGTAATATTGAAAGTTCCTGATACTAGTGAGCCCGCCCGCCCGCCGGGGCGCGATCGGCGATAATCGTCGGCGTCGGCGCGCCGCGACACCAATTTGCGTTGCATCTGACACAGCCTGGAAACATGTGGCTGCTGCAATGTCACGCTATGTTACTACATACATGCGGAGGGTAGTTATTTATTGCGGCGTTAGGTGTACTAGGCTTTCTTGGGACGGGACGGTCCCTGTGGACTACCTTAATCACCCAGAAACGTGTAAATAACTCAAATCACTCTCCATGGCATGTGAAGTATTTAATTTATAGTCAGTCCGCTGGGCCCTTAATACAGGTTTTGGTATAATAAAAACACATAAAAGAAATAAGTGTCTGTGTGAGAGAGAGAGAGAGAGAGGAGTACAGATCCGAAGATTGTTCAAATACTCACTGACTGCGTCCCCTAATATGCGGAGTGCGTCTCATTTGGTGCAGCTAAAAACTATATCGCGAGTAGCAGCAAGAGCAGCAAAAATAAGCCGCCGTATTTTTCGGGCACCTGTTCCATCAGTGTTTGATTTTCAAATTCTTCTAGGTAGCCAAAAATCATGCATATTATATACATCAAGATACGTTCGGGACCTTGTTACGCAATAAGTTGGCGACCGCATCACTGAGGCAGCTGCATTTTGCTCTGTGCGCCTTTTCAGTTAGCGCGTCGAAGGCTCTGAAGGAAACTTTTGCTGCTTCTGTTGCACCCCCTCCCCTTCCCCTCCCTACTTACGCCCTCCGCGTTGCAAATAGAAAGAAGAAGTGTCTCTTCGACTGTCGTAAATATAGCGAAAGCAAGTATAGAGACGTAGCAGAATTCCAAATTACCCTACTCATTTCAATGTAGGTTTTTGATTTTATTACATGCTACTTTCCTTAATAATTGTCGCTTGTCCCTGTGCTCTTACTTAATAATTTTTATGCCCTGGCCATAGTAGAAGTTAGCAACCGCTGCCCCACGGAAAATCCCAGTTCCTGGTAAATAATCCAGAAACCTTGTCGTCTTAAAGTACGGGGTACTTTGCGCCAAATACTCGTACGGTAGTTCAGATTTTTTGACAAAGTTGCGTTCGGCGCTCGAGGTCACAAACTTGGATTATTCATTGGTCCAACATCATAAACAAGTCCGCAAAACTATCAGAACTACCGAATTTGACGCAAGTTCTGAATGTATAAAGTTACTGAAATAAAACAGGAGATACACAATTTTGTTCTCACCACGGGCAGTAACAGAGAAAGCAGCAGATCGCATATTTATCAGGATTCTCGTGGTAACGTTTTGTTATTTGATAACCCGCGATCTAAGATAATTTTTGTTTTACTGCCCTAGATGAGTAATGTACTATTTCGTTCTTATATCTTACTCGCCTACATATCACATATCTCATTGTTACCTACATAAAGTTGATATTTTCATGACTAGCTGCGACTATTCGCTTCAGTTGGCCAACCAACTAAATAGACTTAACTAGAGTATAAAGCAGGGACAAGACCAAAATGATGATTGTGGACCGAGCTGGACAAAATCAAATGGACATTTCCAGTATAGCCAACTGTGATGTTGTACAAAACTATATATACTATATATACCTCGGATCCAACATATCCAACTTAGGCGGCTGCGAGCAAGAAATCAAGAGAAGATGCGCTATTACTCGATCTGCGGTTGAAAAGCTCAACAAAATTTGAAAAGATAGGAGGATAACCAAAAATACAAAGGTTCGACTTATGAAATGTCTTGTCTTTCCAATCTTTCTATATGGAGCTGAAACTTGGTCCCTGCGTATACAAGACCGCCGGAAAATCGACGCTTTGGAGATGTGGTGCTGGAGGCGTATGCTGAAGATCCCTTGGACCGCTTTCCGCACAAACAACTCCATCCTCAAGGAGCTCAAGGTTAAGGAACGGCTTTCGTCAACTGTCCAACTGCGAATACTGAAGTTCTTTGGCCACATAACTAGAAACGAGCGCTCGATCGAGAGGCTGGTGGTTCAGGGCCACGTGGAAGGCAGGAGATCCAGAGGTCGATCACCTACCCGATGGACGGACATTATAAAAACAATCACGCAAAACTCAATGACTGAGTGTTCTCGCAACGCAATGAACCGCCTGAAATGGAAAACCATTGCCAGGAAGGCAATTGATGCTAAGAAGACCGACGACGTAACCTCCTAGTATCATCGAAGCAACCACGACCACTCTGCCAAGAGTGTACGACTGAGAAGAAGAGTATAAAGCAAGCCTAAATATTGACTTACAAGGCACATGCAAGCAGCGCCACGGCATGTTGTGTGTGGTGTGGACGCAATATACTTGCCTCACTCTGTCCGCTCGGGCTGAGCCTGACGGAGGATCTGTCCTCGGGAATATTTCTTGCAGAGCTAGAACATTATCGTCAAGATTGTGAACTGTGTAATTAGTTAAGTTACTTAGCTACAAAGAAGTTATAGGCGTGTGCAAATGCCCAATCACCACAACAAAAAGACGACATTGCCAGTGGGTAAAATTTATTATATATTAATTTACAATTTAAACTTTAATAAGTACATAAGGTGAACTTAATGCCTGACGGCATTCTCTACCAGTCAGGCTTTGGGCCAAACAGAGCCGTTCAAATACATTTAATGTCTTATAACAATACCGATTTACGACAGTAAACGCTTAACCGATTGAAACTTAACTTTAGCATATGAAAGACTGAAACTTCCGGCACCATTGTTATTATGATGAAATTATAGCGATAATTATTGAGCATTCATATTAAGTTAGCGTGCACACGAGGAATGTTAAACGATATGCTACAAAAAACAAATATAATGGAAATATAAAACATCATCGTCGGCAAGCCAGGGCCAGACTCGAACTTGCCACCTCTGTGTCATATAAAATTTGATCGTGGTAAATAAATTCCACGTTAAATTGACACGAACCATATATATTTACTAAAATGAGTGGTTTCGTAAAGATGTACTAGAAAATGTCGCGAACGGCAGTATTCCCGGAATTGGGAGTGCTTGAGCACCACGTGACGGAGCTCCGCGCCTTCCGCCTCCGCCCCACCGCCGCTCTCCACTTGTTCCCAGATTTACATTCATTAGGGTTGAAACAAGTTGCTCTTACTTCTGAGGTTGTGTTTTTATCGGGACATTTCTTGCACGGTGATGGATTATGATCCGTTTGCTTGTGTGGGTTTCTATTAATATAATAAATAATAAATCAGCTTATATCCGTCTCACTGCTGGGCACAGGCAAGCGGAACGGATGAGAGGGAACGATCAGTAGCCCCACGCTTTCCCAGTGGGTATATTTTCTTTGTATGTCTGTGGATACGTAACTCCTAAACAAATAAACCAATGTTAACGCAGTATTTTTTTTTGTTTTAGCTGTCCTTCATGTATAGGGGATGTACTTAAGAATTTAACGTATTGAATTGAAAATTATTTTCCTGATAAATTCTAATTCCAGTCTTGTTTCTATTTTGGCATGTAACGTAACATACCGACACATAATATGATAAACACTGTTGAACATTCAACACGGCTAAACGTCTGTGGGTCAGTGCTTTGATCGAAAGATCGAAGTGTGTAACCTAAGGTATAAACCTGTTTGTTTTGCTGCAATTGTATGTTTAATTTTTGTTGCATTAATTTAAAAACTCTAGTGCCGGATGTTTGTTCTGATTTTGTTTTTGTATGATTTTGTTTAAATGTGTTTGTAGCAAACAAATGAATGTTTGATCTATCTTACTTTAATATACGTTAACGTCAGCTTATGAACACCATCAGTTTATTAATTTACTCGTGATATTATAAACTGTCAAAAATTGTGAACTGTCAACACCATTCTCAATTACAATAACGCATTATTTTTTAAATTTATAATACATCAAAAAATTATGCATTGGGATAAAATTGGCAGGCTATATACGGAACGCACCCAGGGCGCTGATTGGTTCAATGAATTATGCCACTTATGACAAAAATTGAGTGTCCGCTCCACTTACGTCACAACAAGAATGTTTTTTTTTTAATATTTAACATTATTATTTCATTTATCCTGTCTTTTGTAAGTGTCGACGGAGACCCGGTGGCCTAAACGCCTAACTAAACTAACCTACCTAGTTTTTGTGCGTGTGTTCCGCAGCTTGCCAATTTGACCTCAGTTCACAATTTGATTTCACATTGATAGATGAACTTACGAAAAGTAATGCGTTAAATTGTGAACAGTTTAAACAGTTCACAATTAAGCAGAAGTTTATAATATCTTGCGTTATATTATAAACTGGTGGTTTTCACAATCTAACGGTGACTTATATACTTTTTCTACTCCTGTACCGTTATCGGTCATTTATATAGGCTTTAGCTCAAATACTATGACACCGATAATAAGTCGTCGAAAAACTCTATACTCGTTGGCCCATAAACGCACTGTTTAGTGTACTTTTATGGTTCATACATTTTTCATAAAAGCACTGTTTACTGTGTAACTTTTTTTTCATCATCCGATATATTGCAGTGGTACCAACTTCATAAGCAAATTTTTCGACATACAAAGTTTTTATTTACTATCAAGCATTTGTAGAACATAAATGATTTACTAAAATAAAAATAAATGCTCATGTATTTTGTGTTAATATACATATTTTATTATTGGTATTATTTATAAATATTCGGTTCGGATCCGGATTCAGTTTGGCTTAGATGGAAAGTGCAAGGAAATTAAAAACAAAACAGAACATAAACGAGAGGTGTCAATGTATCATATTTCTAATTTCCCACCAAAGTTCCAATTCTGAATTAAAAGATGAAATATGATAACTTCTTCTTCTTCTCAGTCGTAGCACTCTTGACAGAGCGGTCGTGGTCGTCATTTCGGTCGAGTAACCCGCCTCACAATTCGTCGCCATTCGTCTCTGAGGGCTGCTTTTTTGGTGCATTGGTACAGGGGGTCATCCAGTTGTAATAGAGTGGGCATGCTCGCTGGCGGATTTCTGTGTGTATTGTTATATAAAGAGAGAGAGAGAATGACATACTTTTATTTCATACCCATAGTTAGAAAATTGATTAGATAAATGAAGGGGAGAGGGAAGACAATAAAGTTAATATACAATCGTATAAACAGTCTGTAACGGTGACTTATTTCATCTACGGATATTGTATGAATCATTTCATATATCGATACCTAAATAGAATTCCTGCTTTGGTAATGGACATGGCTGGAGGCGTAGGGCGACATACGAATTTCAATCGTAATAGCTAGAACATTAGAAGCTAAATGAAAATGAACAGTACGACTTTTTGTGGTAAGGCAATGTGTTTACGTTAGCGCTTTAATACTACAATCTGATTTGAACCTTATTGCTAAAGAGTTAAGGTTGTTAATGGGTTGAAATTATTGATGATACCACCAACGTCTGGCCTCGTAAACCTATTGACCCTCTTGACCCTGTTGACCCTCGTGACCCTTTTGACCCTCGTGACCCTATTGACCCTCTTGACCCTCTTGACCCTATTGACCCTCTTGACCCTCTTGACCCTATTGACCCTCGTGACCCTTTTGACCCTCGTGACCCTTTTGACCCTCGTGGCCCTATTGACCCTCGTGACCCTCTTGACCCTATTGACCCTCGTGACCCTCTTGACCCTATTGACCCTCGTGACCCTATTGACCCTCTTGACCCTATTGACCCTCGTGACCCTCTTGACCCTCTTGACCCTCTTGACCCTATTGACCCTCTTGACCTTATTGACCCTCTTGACGCTATTGACCCTCTTGACCCTATTGGCCCTCTTGACCCTCGTGACCCACGTGACCCTCGTGACCCTATTGGCCCTCTTGACCCTCGTGACCCTCTTGACCCTATTGACCCTCTTGACCCTCGTGACCCTCTTGACCCTATTGACCCTCGTGACCCTATTGACCCTCTTGACCCTATTGACCCTCTTGACGCTATTGACCCTCTTGACCCTATTGGCCCTCTTGACCCTATTGACCCTCGTGACCCTCGTGACCCTATTGGCCCTCTTGACCCTCGTGACCCTCTTGACCCTATTGACCCTATTGACCCTCGTGACCCTCGTGACCCTATTGGCCCTCTTGACCCTCGTGACCCTCTTGACCCTATTGACCCTATTGACCCTCTTGACCCTCGTGACCCTCTTGACCCTATTGACCCTCGTGACCCTATTGACCCTCTTGACCCTATTGACCCTCTTGACGCTATTGACCCTCTTGATCCTATTGGCCCTCTTGACCCTCTTGACCCTCGTGGCTCCGTGACCCTCGTGACCCTATTGACCCCCGTGACCCTAATGACGCTCGTGACCCTATTGACCCTCGTGACCCTATTGACCCTCTTGACCCTATTGGCCCTTTTGACCCTATTGACCCTCGTGACCCTATTGACCCTCGTGACCCTATTGGCCCTCTTGACCCTCTTGACCCTCGTGACTCCGTGACCCTATTGACTCTCGTGACCCTATTGACCCCCTGACCCTAATGACGCTCGTGACCCTATTGACCCTCGTGACCCTATTTCATTTCATTTTCATTTCATTTATTTAATTCTTAACAATATACATTGTGTACATTACAATTAATTACAAATTTATAGATGAAAAATTAGATAAACATGTCATGCATAACTTAACTTAAATGAGTAACTCACAAACAATATTAATAATTTTATAACAGTCGGAACAAAACAATTTAATAACTGGAAGCTAATATTATTAATATAATAATCAATAAACATGTCAAAATTTAGAATCATAATAGTTTTACATTAGATTAGTAGAGTTACCATAATTCCTATCCTTAAATTCCTCTATTGTATAAAAACACCCTTTTAGTAAAAATGCCTTCAACTTAGTTTTAAAAACATTAACATTTAAGATTTCCTTTAATTTAACGGGTAATCTATTGAAGAGTCCTATCGCCTGATAACCAGCAGAGTTCTTAACAATTTTCATTTTTGGTACAATTTTCTGAGGCAAGTCTTTTCTCCGTGTGGCTAACCGCCGTTGCCCTGTCTTCTGTGGTTTCTATTTCAAAGATGGAATTTATAAGGTCTACCAGAACAACGAGAATATATAGACTGGGAACAGTGAGAATCTCATATTCCACAAAGTAGTTTATACAGGACGTTGTCTGTGGGATTCTAGCGATGGCTCGAATCGCCCGTTTTTGTGCGACGAAAGCTGTGTGTATATTGTATTTATAGCTGTTTCCCCAAAACTTAATGCTATACCGTAGTTTGGATTCAACTAATGCGTGGTATACCATTCTGAGTTGGGGCAGTATTATCTCCTCTCTTAGACTTCTGATCGCATAGCAAGCGCAACTTACAGAGTTAGCAATAGATTGTACTTCGTTCTTCCAATTTAGGTTACAATCGATATGAACTCCTAAAAATTTCACTGTTTCTACTTGATATATCGCTGTACCGTTAGAAAAAACTTGTAACACGTCTTTATTTTTGGCAGTAGATTTAAAAAGTATAACATTAGTTTTACTGCAGTTTAGTTGCAAATTATTGACACTAAACCACTTGTGAAAACTTATGAGGGCCTCGTTAACTCTGTCGTTAAGTAACGGTGTGCTGTCTGCAGATATAATGGCGTTGGTGTCGTCTGCAAAGAGAACCAAATGTGTATTTGTAATCGCAGCCTCCATGTAAGCTGGTAAATCGTTTGTGAAAATAATAAAGAATATGGGGCCCAGTATGGATCCTTGCGGAACTCCTCTAGTTAGACTAGCCATCTTGGAGTTATGAATCTTTTCTTCATAGTTTGCCGTGGTTTTAATTTGTACAAACTGCTTCCTATTTGTTAAATATGACTGAATAAGTAACAAGGATTTGCCTCTGACGCCGTAGTGTTCCAACTTTGCGAGTAGAATGCTATGATCGACCTTGTCAAACGCTGAACTGAGATCTAGGAACAAACCAGCGACTTTCTTTTTGTTGTTTAACTGATTGAGTACGTCGTTCATAAGTCTCGAGATCGCTTCGTTTGTTCCCTTGCTCCTTTGGTAGCCGTACTGTCTGGGATTTATTATCCCGTACAGATAAAGATGCCTAGTCAGTCTATCTTTAATGAGTCTCTCCAGAATTTTTGACAGCGTCGGCAGGAGAGATATTGGCCTGTAATTTTTTGGGTCTGATTTGGAGCCCTTTTTGTGTACAGGAAGGACTTTGGCAATTTTGAGCTGATCTGGAAAGACGCTAGATTCAAAACATTCATTAAAAAGATAGGCCAGTGGTTCAGCCAGTACATCAATATTGTCCCTAATAAGTCCGATAGGTATTTCATCGTATCCACTTGATGGTTTTGATTGTAGGTTCTTCACTATGTACCCAACCTCAACGACATTTACTTTTTCAAATTGAATGTCAGTCTGCACTCTGGCAACATGAGAATGTAGAAAACTAAGTGCATCGTTACCCTTGTTGCTTATACTATTTGTATGGGTAAATTTATCCAAAAGAGTATCACATACTTCGTTAGGATCGTCAATAATTTTTTTAACTCCATTTTTTTGCTCAATTTTTAAAACATGTATTTCTTTGGACTTATTAGATACCTTATTGCGATGCTTGTTTACTATTTTCCAGATCTCTTTAGACGAGTTTTTTGCTCGACGTATATGGGCCTGCACTGCCAATTTCTTTGCGTATCTAATGATACGCCCATAAATGTTTATATACATTTTCCTATAACGAGTAATCGACTCGTGAATGGAAGCCTTGTGAGTGGTAAGGACGCGCTTCATCATACTAGATACCCTTATGCCCTTAGTTATCCATTTTACCTTAAAGCCAGTTTTGCACGGTAATTTCACCGTTTTCTTTTTGAAGCACTCTTTGAAAATTTTATTAAATTTGTGAATAAAACAATTTAGTCCTATGTTTACCCATGTTTCAGCCATGATTTTTTTCCGAAAATTTAATTTTCCGCCATTGGTAATTTTTCTCACTACTCTGCATATCGGTTTGTTACTGTTGCCGGCTGTTCCAACTTCGTCAACAACAAAACAACCATGTATCCCAGCGTGTCCGTCCGCCATACCATTATGGTCGACCAGTGGTGGAGTCACACTGTTTTCTGGCAAATTAGTTATAATGTTGTCTAAGCACGACTCTGAATCATTCCGTATAAAGGTGGTTGTCGAGACAAGATGTCTGAAATTATATGCCGTCATTAATGATAAGAAGTCATTGGATTTTTGGTCTTGCTTTAATAGGTCAACGTTAAAATCTCCACAAATGACACATTTTTTACTAAAAAAGTGTTCTAACAAAAGCTCAAATTGGTTAATAAAACTCGCGAAATTAGCAGCCGGAGGACTACGATAGCAGCAGATGATGTAAACATTTGTGTCACAATCCCTCACCCCACATACCTCAAAAAATTCATCTTTATACATTTTTTTACAGACTACTAAATCCTCATATTTCTTATTGGCGTGACCTAGAATGAGTGAGCCTCCCCGTTTTTTTTTTGACCTTACGTTATAGGACGCCATCGCATACTCGGTGAGACTGAAAATCGGCGCCGAAATTACATTTAAAAAATGTTCCGTTATACATACATAGTGCGTTGTTTTATGGAGTTCATTCAAGTACACCTCAAGGTCGTCTTTTTTATTTGTTATACCACATACATTTTGATAAAAAACACATAACTCTAATTGAGGTTGCCTAATATTGTTATTTTCACAATGCAACTCTGATTTGGCTGAGTTGTTGATATTTATGTCCTGCTTCGTAAACTCGCCTTTATTCGTCACGAAAAAACGTTTTTACGGAAGTATCTAAGTTGTAGTGACTTACATAAAATGATTTGTTGTTACCTTCGTTTTCCATGCAACTGTGATAGTAAAACGGTACTTTATATTTCTCAGACACAAGTACGGGCGCTTTGGATGCCATATGTGGGTTTTTGATAAAGTTTGGTGCGTTTCTTTCAGATTCTAATGGGGTCGGTGGATCATCCAAGCCTTGCAATTTGCCCATACAAGTTTTCAGATCAGCGAAAATACTTGTGAGAGCTTTGTTATTTATTGTTCCAGTAAATTTGGAGAACATGGTATTAGTATAATCTAAGGTTTTATTCGAATCAAACAAATATGCATACTCAAATAAGCTCACGTCAGTATGGAACAAATTATTAAATATTTCTATTCTTTCATTCAACAGAAAACTTGTATTTTTTAGCCTAAAAGTAGGTGCACACAGAATTATATTGGTGTGTGTTACATTCTGAAGCGTTAGTCTAATAAGGTTTATCATATGTGAATAGTTACATGTCGTATGGAAGTCTTTGTGCCCTATTAAAATTACACAAAAGTCCTCTATAGTATAGTCCTGTAGTTTGGTATCAATCCCCTGTAGCAGCTGGAGTAATCCTGCATGCGATTTGATGTAATGGCATACCGAGTCTCCATCGAAGGTGTTTTCAGCTATGCGTAATACGTGGTTACTATTATTACTGCTAATTATACATATCTTCCGCGGAGAACCCTGTTTATGTTGTAGTCTGCTCTTTTCTTGATTTACTGCCGTTGGACTAGACTTAGCCAGTGGACAGAGTAAGTCTTCGTCCTCGAGTGTATTACAAATTGAGTGATTTGTTTCACTGAGAAGTAGTTTTGGTGTTGACGTACTTATCGTTAGATCTTGTTTTCGGGTTAAAATTAGCGTCTCGTTCGCACTGTTTTGAGGCGAACAGCTAACCGAACCCTGCCCCTGGCAGTCTCCAGACGTGTGCAGTCTCTCCAGAAAATTACACACAGTACTGGCTCGGTGCGTACTAGTTGATCTGAGTAAACATAAACGGTTTTGTATAGGCCAATTTGCCTCTTGTATTCTTCATTTACTTTTTGTAGCTCAGATATCTCCAAGGACAACCTAGAGATTTCCTCATTTGCGATGTTAAGCTCGCTATGTAAATTTTCTACATCATTTTTTAAGTCCTTTATAAGCGATAAGTTAGTTATAGATACATTTGGCAAACTTTTGTCATTATTGTTTAGCATGCTGCTTGCCATTCTCAAGGTGCTATCTGAAAGATTTAGCCTGTTTCTCAGCGGCCTTCTGACCGTGACATGCTCATCGAACTGCATTTTGTTGTGTCGGATGGATTTTGCTCACACTGAACAAAAATATATTTTTATTCGGTCCGGTAGATTGTTTTGTGAACTTCACACGCTGATAATGCAAGATTTTTTATCGCTGCCACTGCGCCTCGCTGTCCAGTAGAGCGTCGGTATAACAAGCGCTGTAGCCGATGACCTCAGGCGGACCGCCGACCGCGATCTTCAATGGCGCTTCCGTCGCTGCAGAATCGCCGCACCGTCGGGTTGATTCCCAGGCATACAAGCGCTGCAGCTGATTAACTGCTGGCTGCCGCTACTGACGTTCGCGATAACACTTGCTGATCTTAATACCGGTCACTTTAATTATATTTTTGTCATTACTCCTGAACCGTAGGTTTGATTGAAATACTAATTTCACTTTCCGATAGCTTGCACTTTCAGCTTCACGATAGTTTATATCACTAGTTTCAAATCACAATGATTTTATTTTTAATCATTAAAATGTCAAGAACACTCGCTAAGCGCTGCCGCGCTATGCGGTGACAATGTATGCTATGGTCGTATTGACCCTATTGACCCTCTTGACCCTATTGACCCTCTTGACTCTTTTGACCCTCGTGACCCTATTGACCCCCGTGACCCTTATGACGCTCGTGACCCTATTGACCCCCGTGACCCTATTGACCCCCGTGACCCTATTGACCCTCGTGACCCTATTGACCCCCGTGGCACTGTGACCCTATTGACCCTCGTGGCACTGTGACCCTATTGACCCTCGTGACCCTATTGACCCTCGTGACCCTCGTGAAGAGTATAAAAGGGAATGCCGAAGTAGTATGGGGGATGATTCATTTCTCATTGTTCGGACTGGCAGTGTCTCTGGTTGTGGGCTGTGAAATTATTGGTGTGTGTTTCCTCTTTTGTGTTTTGGTGAATGGCTTGTTATTGTGAGGAATCTCTCTTCATAGTTATGAGTCTTTTACTTTCTTAATTTTACAAGTTAAATGTATATTTAAAGGGGTATTAGGGCCTAAGCTATATTTACTTTGTCGGAGGTACTCCGGGAGGTTTATATGGTTAAATCAAATATGTTTAATTTGCTAGCGGCCACTCCCGAGAATTAGACATGTTTGACAAGTGTTTTCGGAACTCAATCAAAGCTGTATTTACCGTAACGGAGTTGGTCCGGAGGTTTATATAGTTAATCAAATATATTTAATTATGCCAGGGTACTCCCTGGGATTGAGTATGATTGACGATTGTTTTCGAAATTTAGTTGGGGTTAATTCTTACTGTCCAATCAGCCGGAACACCGTCAAGAATCAGTTATCTGCGGAGTCAGCCCCACCTAACGGTGCCAACGGGGATGAATCCGTGTCCGTGTAGTTACCAGACTTGAGGTGTGGTCTGGCGTCTACCTCTTTACCAACATAGGAGACGAAACCCTTTAATCGGGGCCCTCACGTCTCTCAAAACAACTGACGGTGGAAACGTGGCTTGAGCATTTATGTGACGAAAAGCATAGGAGGATATCTCCGCTCGTGGAAACCGATCGGTTGCTTGAGGGGTCGTTCAGTGTTAAATATACTTATATATCAACATACCGTATGTCCAGTTAGTGCATCTTACTCGCTGTTTTCCCTTTAGCCTTCGGGCACAGCGAGGGGAGATGAATTACACAGGCTGTTAGAGGGTTGTCATCTCAGTTTCGCCGACTGAACTAATTACAGCTTCAATAGGGATACATTCTTGCTTCTGAACTAAGGTATGGTTCCAGGAGTAAGCAGAATAGGGACTGTGGGGTAGGCTTAGGAGTAAATTCACGCGTTATGGGGTATTAGGGCTTGAAACTATATCTACTGTAACTAAAGATATTACAAGTGTTTGGTAGGATTAATAAAATTGAAGTTATTATTCTTATAAAATCTAATGACGACTAAAATTATTAATGAGAAACCAGTGTGATGTTTGAGTAGTAAGGAAAGTGGTGTTGGGTTGCCGTGGGTTACACGTGAAACACGAGACAATTGTTAAATATCATTAAAAAGGTCGCAGTATTATTCATGAAATTGTGATATCAGGATTGTCTCAGAAAGATGAAATAATTCTGGGTTTGATGACAGGCTGAGCAGTTCATCAAATCCATTTAAAATATCTTATTTTCATGAGAGAGAACTCTCCATTTAAAGTATCTTATTTTCATGAGAGGGAATTCTCCATTTAAGGCATGGTTTGGGTAGAATGTCTCGCGTGTAATGAACGGTTTACCACGGCATTACTCTACGGCCGTCGGTATAAAATGGTCCAGGCCATCTTAGTTATACATATAAACGATTAATAATACTAAAAGATGTCAGTCGAGTTTGTCTCGGTGTATCTTCTCGAAACTGACCGCTAGGTTTGAGACACTGGTAGATTCATTCTCTGAGTCCTAAACTCGTAGGATAGCTAAGTAAGTAACTTGAATAGGATGTCCAGACTCCATTCCAACAAGAGAGTAGCCAGTGTGAGCAAAAGATTGCCACACGACCCGTCGATAGAACTTTGGTCCAAAATACAAGTATTTAGGGCAGTCTTCTAGATAATAATAGGTTTAAATAAATAATCTTGATTTTATGAAGGCTACTCCTTGTTCAACCGGACATGTAATAGGGGATAGGTGTTTTTCTACCAAAAACAATTTTTAATTATAATCATAAAGTAACCTACAGTGTAATTATAATCATAAAGTGATTTATAATTAATTTATTATTCCTACAAGATTTAGGACTTTGTTATGCTCATAAATAGGAAAATAGCAGTTAAAAGTAGCATTTCAGTAGGTTAATTTATGTACAGATAAGCTAGCTTTAATTTTATTATGAATGGAGAGTCCAAAAACCTGTCAAGCTTTCATAAAAGGATCTAGGGTTATTACGGTACGCAACACTTCGGGGTGCAACCACTAGCGATCACATTTTGGCCAAATCGTCAGGTATTCTTAAATAAAAGCACGCAACAAAAGTAGGTTTAATAAGTAGGTAAATAGAGAGTAAGTTACAGTAGTCTAGCACGAAGGAATAGGGTTTTACATTAAGTTAGAATTCATTGCAAAATATTTAGCGTTTTCTTGAGCTTCAGCGGGAAGCTTCTTCGTTAGTTGTAGGTCTTCGGAAGTCTTCTAGCGGGGAGGGGTGATCTGTTACAGTTTGGTGCCGTTCCCTGGGATATCTTCAGTAGCCCTCACGGGCTACAGTTTGTTGCCTGAAGTTGGAGGTGAGCTTGACAGGGATTGGACTCTTCATTATTTTCTTTTAACCAGCAGCTAGGGACTCCGCTAGGTAAAGTTTAGGACTCCATCTGAAAAACAATAAAATATTAGCACTAAATTATTTGTACATTGTGGAACCGTCGGCCGTCGGGGCGGAGAGGTTCTCGGGGCGGACACACGCTTGCTGGGGGGGCGCGGAGTGTCTGCCCCGATGTATAAGACGCGGGGCGTTGTGGCACTCCTTGGGGGAGGGCTGTGTCCGGCGATGGGTGTCTTTCGACTGATGTGATAATGATTATGATGATTATTTATATATATATCACATGCTATCGGTACTTTTCGTAAATATAAATTATTAAAATTATAGATTAAGGCGGACATTAGTATAAGAAAAAATATATAAACTCATTGACTCTGGGGGGCGTCAATGAATAAATAATTTAAGATATGTCGGGGCGTATTCAGTGTGTCTACAAACAAAAATAACAGTTGTAAGGTAGTTCGTAAAACTAGAAATTAAGTCTTATAAATATAAAACCTAGGTCTTGTGCAGGAATTATTTCATAATATGTCAAGGAGAAATGAGCATGGTTTAGCACAACGGAGAGAGGAATTGCATTTTTGCAAGAAGTAGGCATTGTAGTAGGAACGCCGGCAATATTTATGTATTTCTATTATTTGGGGGCGAGCCTTCATCGCCAGTAGAAACAAAACCTAGCTATTCTTAAATTCTGAGCACCTTAATCCTTTAATGTAGCTAGTATATTTTGTAGTATACCTTGTGATATCGTTGAAACTAGTGAGGCTCTGGTGATTTTATTTCTTTAGCGGCGTATAAGCACTGAACTGATATTTTCCAATGTCAGAACAACCTCAAAACAATCCTTGGGTTTTTGGAATGGTAGTCACGTACGGTTATTTCTTAGTGCTCCTTGTACCTAAAACGAAAATCATTAATGTGAATAATTTTGTACTTGTAGAACATGAGAATAAGGTTATATAGTGTATGTACTTACACTATATTGTATGTGGTAATTAGGAAAACCTTGAAATTTCTATAACCCCAGTTCCTTGCAAGAACTTTTTAGTTCCATGTACAAAGACGACAATTTAATTACGTTTGAAGATACCATGACAAAGGCAATCGGTCGCGTGCATGAGTACTTAGTCAATGTAAGTAGGAAATACTAGGGCAGCTAGGGAGTATTTTTATACGTGATAAGAACAAAAGTTTTACTTACCTGAATTATTACTTCAAGCCGGCAATTCTAGATAATTCCGTGTAGGGAATGGCGCAGGCGCATACTAATATTACAAATGCTTATGAATGCATGTACGTCAAAAGGCCACGAAAGATAACTCGCAACGTCCGTTCACTGTGTTTTCAACTTAAAGAATTTAGGAGAAAAATCAATGGAGATTCATAGCCAAACTGAAATTGCGGGAAGACTGACACGAGGCGCGGCAAAGCAAACGGGCAAAGAGAAATTAGGAGAACAATATTTCTTTGCTATTCCGCTAAAATACGTGCTGGTCTATTAGTGAAGATAAGATGCAACTATTTGCGTAAAAACATGCAAAAAATTACAGCAAACCACCACCAATAATGACAAAAAAAACGCACGTCTGCTGCTTGCGTCATTTGCTCAGTGGACGTGGCGCAAGCAACATCTCCTGCCAGCATCTCCTGATGATGCCTCGTAGAGAGGCGAAACACGTGTCGAGGTTTTTGTCATTATTGGTGGTGGTTTGCTGTAATTTTTTGCATGTTTTTACGCAAATAGTTGCATCTTATCTTCACTAATAGACCAGCACGTTTTTTAGCGGAATAGCAAAGAAATATTGTTCTCCTAATATATCATGGACTTCCGCAAAGTAACGCCTGATTCAATAAGTTATTTGGGCAAAGAGAAGAAATATAACCGTTAACCGCTAACACGCACGAGGTGTCATTGCGTTTTAAAACTCCTATAGATATTATTCTCCATAGGAAGGATCTGCGGAAATAGTATCTTATAATCATTATTTGATTTATGCAACGCAAAGATTGCTCTAGCATTATTTTATGGTTTTTAAATATAAAGGCGAGATTTTGGAGTCACTTCAGTGTGACACAATGTATACGAAAATACAAAGACGAAACGCTTTATGGGGTGTACAGATTATGTGATTTTGCCCAGTTTGTCGGTACAGCGTGTCGGGGTCGTGATTGTGCAACCGCATGTGCATGCAGTATCTCTTGACGAAAGGATCAACAGCACAACGTGCGTCCAGACGATAGCAATCGGTCGGATTCTGATTAGTTGGAACTGACAGATCAAGACATGTATACACCCCATTAACTTAGCGCGAGATTCCATAGATATGGGCAATTTATTGCCATACGGAAAAGCCAGTGTAGAAGGCCTTTAAGAACAAGGAACCGCAGATATAGAGCAGTCGTACACGTCTGACAACTTGTTGCAGCCGTGTGTTGTAGTGAAACATGAGACATCAAAATATACTTCTCCTTCTAGCATAGCAAGTTGATAGGGCGGACGGATCACTTGCATTATGGGTTTAGTAACAACGGCACTATCACAAGAATCGGATGTCCGTGTACATGCATCCCTTTCACTCGAGTATCGTGAAATAGAGATGGGAATACTCGAGCTTCGACTTTTGAAGTCCGTGGTTATAGCTCAGGACTTAAATAATAAGGGCATCTATGGTAACCCGTGTGGTGTCGGGTTAGAATTTCACCACCCCCTTTCTTCCCGTGGGTGTCGTAAAAGTCGACTAAGGGACCAGGGTTGAAGTGTGTTGTGGGCGATGGGCTAGCAACCTATCACTGCAATATCACATTTTGTCGATATTTTATACCCACATTATGCTAAAAGTGGCGCTGGAACATACGTTTCATGTGCTCTGCCTACCCCTTTTGGGAATAAAGGCGTGAATGTATGTATGTATGTATGTATCTATGGTAACACTCACAGATTGTTTGTTTTGTAGATGCTATTGTACTTACAAAACTGCAACATACATTTATGGGTCAAGAAGGTAGCTAAGCCTCAATTTATGGGATCCATATCACCATAGCTACCCATTTCATTATGTATCAATACAACGGATAGAACAAATTTGATAGAGCAGCAGATAGATTGGTTTGAGAAAAGTGACATGTTAGCCACGGAGGCTATTGTTCAAGTCAGGGAAGGTTGTGAGGATAAAATAATAAATAGACGTGTCTTTGCGAGCATTATATGTTCTGGTTCGAACCCAGAAAAAACAAGGCCAACAAAGACAAGAAAGTATGGAAAAATCCAGGGCCCAGTATATTATATAATCATACAGAAGGCACGCGACGTGCATAGTATATACATTCAATTACAGGCGTGAGAATTTTATTGAAAAAAAAAGAGAACTAAGTATAACCATACATTACATGGATAAAATTCAAGAATCCACATTACATACATTATCTTATACAACTATGACAGCTTGTTTGGATTATTTATTATGAAGTTAGCTGCATATGAATACCAGATTTAGCTTGGTAGCAGTACAGACGACCGTCTCATTATGAAATAGCAAGATAACATTAACACACACAGACGCGGTATAATATTATATGAAAATACGAAGATCAAAACAAGCAGAAAAGGAATTTCAGTTCAAAATGTTCCAAAAGATTGGATATTCTGATAAAAGGTATTCAACACGTTCGCAACCAAGAACTCGTCGGTAGGCACTCGAAAGGTTTGTTCAGATGCCAGCTCAGCCGTTAGGAGGGCGGTAGTATAAAGTTATACGCTTAACGAGTTCTGTCCATTTCTGGTGCATTATTCCATTTTTGGTCCGGATTAGAAAGTGTTAACGAAGTAAGGAATACAAGTCACATAGAAACTACAGATCCAGCATTGCTTTCGCATTAGGGAAAATCATGCCCCGAGCACGGTTCCGCTTGAAGGACTTCATGGAAATGGATAGCAATCTCATGGACTGGTGTGGGACGAAATTTCATATGCTGTTTCTTCACGGTAGTAGAGGTGTGTCTCATCTTGTTGACGTGCTGGCGACCCTGGAAACATAAATATGAATATTACTCTTCGCATAATAGAATGAGCTCCTACAAAAATTATTCACAAGGGCGGGACGAGCATATGAAACCTTGATTCTTCCCAGTATTACTCCAAGCATTGATATTATATGGAAGAGAGTTTAGTTATAATACTACATAGGTCATCCTGAATTTAATTATGTTCCCTAAATAATAAGCATGCATTAAGGAGAATAACTTGGTGCGGGGGCGTGGGAGTGTCTAAATTGATTTGAGTTTAAATTACAGAGGTTGTGATAATTATTGACATTTAATAACAAAAACATATTTATTCCAAACTTTGATTCACTTAAGGAACAATGATATCTTAGTTTGGTAAATATACGAGTAGCCACGGATATACAAACTTCCTAATTGGCACGTACAGAATTTTATTAATACTATGTAATGTATGCCGAACAGATGCTGTTTCGTGCATATATTATGGAGCACAGAATCATTGGAGAAACACAATAGATATAATATACGAGGAGCCACGGAAATACAAATTACTTAGTCTGCATGTACAGAATTTTATTAATACTATGTAATGTATGCCGAACAGATGCTGTTCTCTGCATAAATTATGAAGCACAGAATTATTGGAGAGAAACAATAGATTTAATTACCTTTTTATATTACACCACACTAGGAGAATAACGATGTCGAGTGAGTGGCTTAAGCGGTCAGACTTGTGTTGGGTGGCAACATTCCCCTCACGGATTCATACTGCTGTAAAAATAACAAACAGAAGGTTATGTTAAGCGGGAACATCAATAATTAATGTATGATTATGACAGTTGAACAAGATATAATTTTTGAGAAAGGGAAGTAATGGAAATATATTTTAATAAGATGGCATACTCTTCACACTGAAATTGAGACGAAATTATACAATGGTTTAAGCGATATATATACATTCGTGGATCTACTATGTATCTACTTACTATTGGGGGCCATTGTATGGTAAATTAGACGGGAAGATGTCAGTTTCCGCTGGGACCACTAATGTTGAGACGGGCCCCTTCCTTGGCATTTTGGCTTAATATTTCCAGTCGCATTATCGAGTCATCAATTAAAAGGGCGAGTGCATTCTGCTGTTCCTGGAAACACCATGACAAGAAATTATGACACCAACGGACATTATCGGACCGACGGACAAATGGACATTTAGTTATTTTGAATGTAAAATTGAATCAGGATGAATATCAGAAGAGAGAGACAAGTAGTATGTGAATTACTCTAAACTTGGATATAATATATTAGTAGAAAACTAGGTTAGCTAAGATAGCGAGAAGTTTTACGATCATTCGCAAATGTATGCTAATTACCACTGAAGTGTTACTGTTTGTCGAGACATTGCCGAGTATTACGGGCTGCATGGCACCTTTTAACGTTGAAATACGTAGGAAGTCGCTTTGAACAAGGACAGAAAAAGGAAAAATAACGTTAAGGCGGAAAGAAAGAATGTTCTGGGATAATACATACCTTGAGGAAAGCGTCCATGTACCTAATCCAGTCCAAATAGCGGTAGTGTTGCATATCACGTTTGTTTTCATTTAAAAGTTTTAAATATGTTGAATCCATGCATCAGAAATCGAAAACGGACCACGATCCACGACGCGACGTGCAATTTTTGACAGTTGACACTTGACAGTGACGCCACGCTATGATGTGTCAAGGCATAGAAGAAAATTGACTGAAGACATAGATCACAGACAGTATTCGCATATATCGAGTAAATGATTTTCTTGTAGAATTGCGTTTGTACGTTATTCAGGAATTAAAAATTGTATTTTCTTTAGTTGCACGAAATAACAACAAATAATGACAGTGGTTTAATGACATCATATATAAAAACATCTATTCGGCTGTAGATGGCGACACTATATATGAGAAAACTCAAAATATCGACAATCTATGCCAGGAATACACTACTCAACAATAGATGGCGCAAACGATCACTGACGGGCCATGACTTTGGATCCATGTGTCAATGGGAAAGTTACTCTATTTGACGACAGATGGCAGAGAGATGCAGTTTTATAATAAAATTCTTACGACAGATATGGATACGTGTTTATAACAACGCAAAGTTGAGAAGTAATTTTAAAATAGATAATTAATGCTCGTATTTGTTAATCAACAATCGAGTGTATACAGTTCAATATATTTGCTACAGTTAAAAAGGTATTAAGAATTTCCGAACGAAATGGACGTCAGGATCAAGTGGCATGTCATATGAAAGAGAAAAATCGTCAGTTGACTTGAATTTCACACACAGTGTTTATACAAATAATTTTCTGTTTTCGGGACTAAGTGAATATTCAAACATTGTAAAACCATTTTCAAATAAAGTATCATTCAGGAACGATAAATCATGTGAAGACCTATAAAGACCAGTGTGAATGCGATCACAACAAGAAGTTATTAATTGGATCAAAGTGTTGTTGTACCAGAATAGTTTTCCATAGTGGTGTTTTGTAACAAATAATAGTGAATATGGTGGCTTTCAAGTTAAAAAGGTGCTTCCTGACGTGGAAAGGGTAAAACATTTAAGCTTTTCAATTTTTGAAACCCATTTTGGCTTTGTGTTGTTAAAGTTTTGCGGGGCGCTGCCCATATTATCATTAAAATAGCGAAAATACAATTCAATTCAATTTCAATCATTTAAGATAACAAGGATCTCGGGTTTTTTTTGTATGCTTGTGGGTAATTTGACTTAAGGGGTACGATAAATCTTAAAACTAAATATACCACAGAGGGCTCACATCAGACAGTTTGAAACGGGTTCTAAATTTCGACTCATTCTCTTAATAGCTTGGTAGCGCTGTGGGAAAACGTCGGCTTTCTAAGTCACTGAGCCGGGTTCGATTCCCGACACATTTATATTTTTGTATTTTTCTTTTGTGTTTTATCATGGGTGAAAGACAATGAAATAGGTTTACCTACAAGATAGTATATTACTTTGTTGCAAAATGCTCTATACAAATTATAAAACTTGCGTTATTGATTGACTGTCAGGCAGCGTGGCTTAAAGCCGTTTGAAGATAAATATGAGGAATCGGCGATTCGGCAGCAGATTTGAGTGGATCTAGATGATTAATATGAGACGTCTTTATACTTGGAAAACCTCATTAACAATATACTTAGCTGTGGGGCTTAATTACATTAAGGCCTACTAAGGTATATTTGAAATCACTGCATCAGAGGTATCAGAACAAATTTGATCTATGATTGTGTATTAATGGCAACGACTTAGGGATCTGGTAATGCTGGTTTTTTTGGAGTGGGGCAAATTGAGGTGGTTTTTATAATTTGCGAAATAGATTTTTATTGGGTAGGTTTGTTTTGTCAATTGGACTGTCGTTCGCCCGTCGCGAAATTGGACCTACGTGTGGTTGCTGGGTGTTGCGGTTGTATTTGTGGGTGGATGTTGAGGTGCGCAGGTAACAAGTTACAGAAAAGCCGGATTGTAAAAACTGATGGTTGAGTAGTAGTAGATCAATGATGTCGATTTTGACTAAATTCTAGGTTTATTTTTCAATCAATGATGGCGGATCTGGGTTTTTAGAAAAAAAAAATATATTGGTATCTAATTCCATTAATTTGCTAATACTTATTTAAAATGTTGGGTTAATTTTGGATTCATTTGGAAAAATAATTATTATCGGTATGAATTTCAACTAATTTACGAAAGTTAATTTCTAATTTTGGGTAAAAATTGGGATATAGCTTTGATTTTTGGAAAGATCATCTAAATTAATTGTAGCTTACTCATGGATATGAATTTAAAAGTGAAACAATATACTTCATTTTGTATTTACTAGTGCAGTTAAATCTCTGGCGAGTATGATGAATTTTATTTGTGGGGAAAATTTTATATTGCATAAATCAATGTCCAATAAGTGTTAAATCTGTATTAAAATGATTACACCTCATATGCTTTGGCTATCTGTAACAATCGAGCGAACTAGCGAATGAGGAAGGGTGCATATATACTGAATTATTTTCTGCAAAGAGATGAATGGTAGATGAAGAGTGAAATGTGTGTGAAGATTGAAGAAAGTTTATGTAAACATGGGTTGCTACAGTTTGACAATAGCTAGAGTGTAATCAAATAACCTAGATTTGTTGGTTTTGTTGGGAAAAAAAAACAATAGGTCCCTAAATATTTATCAATAGGTTAAAATCGTGAAAACGATTCGACTCTTAGCATAGAGTAGTATTTGGGGACTTATACTACACACGCATTTCTACGCAAGGGTATACACACCTCATGTCGGTTAAAATAAGTCAAATTGAGGGTTAATCATAATTGAATCAGTGAAACTGAGCCGGAGTTTATTAAAA
Organism: Epinotia demarniana; assembly: GCA_945867215.1. Lineage (NCBI taxonomy): Eukaryota > Metazoa > Arthropoda > Insecta > Lepidoptera > Tortricidae > Epinotia > Epinotia demarniana. Next base: position 23,390,499 of record OX244275.1, on the reverse strand, counting down.
ACTTTAATAAATTATGACGTTTTAGTTGACTGTTCTACCGGCGTTCTAAGGCGAACAAGGTTACAACTGGATTTACAAATAGCCGCTTGTTTTGGTTATATTTTCTTTTTCTACATTTCTTACGCTGTTTTGACAAGTCATAATGGGAATTGGCTTATTTTATAAGACATGATACAGGTGCCAAGAAAACTAATTATTAATGATGTAGTTTGGGAGCACGATTCGAGCTTATACATTGGAGAATGAACGTCTCGGTACTTCTACCAAATAGTTTCTGTTTTACGTGGGGAGGTTTTGTTGGATTTATTCAAAGGAAGAGCAATGTTTCCTAGGATCACCGATTGAGCAATGTAATCACCGATCCGGGGTAAATCCTTCTTAATCGAATTACTAGAATTTATCAGATTCACAACCTGGTACCTCGGAGTGAGACAGAATTCCTTGAGGAAAAGCTAGTCATTAATCATTGTTATGGTTCAAGGGAATCGTGTTAACTGACGAAGTCATTGATGATCATTTAGTACTGGTCAAAAACACATCACGAGTTTAGAAAAGGGAGGGTTGTCGCTGACAAATCTAGGACCTAGGGGTGAAGATTCTACATGCATGACCTAGGTCATGCATTGCGAAATATTCACCGGGGCGTGTTGTAATAGAGTGGGCATGCTCGCTGGCGGATTTCTGTGTGTATTGTTATATAAAGAGAGAGAGAGAATGACATACTTTTATTTCATACCCATAGTTAGAAAATTGATTAGATAAATGAAGGGGAGAAGGAAGACAATAAAGTTAATATACAATCGTATAAACAGTCTGTAACGGTGACTTATTTCATCTACGGATATTGTATGAATCATTTCATATATCGATACCTAAATAGAATTCCTGCTTTGGTAATGGACATGGCTGGAGGCGTAGGGCGACATACGAATTTCAATCGTAATAGCTAGAACATTAGAAGCTAAATGAAAATGAACAGTACGACTTTTTGTGGTAAGGCAATGTGTTTACGTTAGCGCTTTAATACTACAATCTGATTTAAACCTTATTGCTAAAGAGTTAAGGTTGTTAATGGGTTGAAATTATTGATGATACCACCAACGTCTGGCCTCGTAAATCTATTGACCCTCTTGACCCTATTGACCCTCGTGACCCTTTTGACCCTCGTGACCCTTTTGACCCTCGTGACCCTATTGACCCTCTTGACCCTCTTGACCCTATTGACCCTCTTGACCCTCTTGACCCTATTGACCCTCGTGACCCTCTTGACCCTATTGACCCTCTTGACCCTCTTGACCCTATTGACCCTCGTGACCCTTTTGACCCCCGTGACCCTTTTGACCCTCGTGGCCCTATTGACCCTCGTGAGCCTCTTGACCCTATTGACCATCGTGACCCTCTTGACCCTATTGACCCTCGTGACCCTATTGACCCTCGTGACCCTTTTGACCCTCGTGACCCTTTTGACCCTCGTGACCCTATTGACCCTCTTGACCCTCGTGACCCTATTGACCCTCTTGACCCTCTTGACCCTATTGACCCTCTTGACCCTCTTGACCCTATTGACCCTCGTGACCCTCTTGACCCTATTGACCCTCTTGACCCTCTTGACCCTATTGACCCTCGTGACCCTTTTGACCCTCGTGACCCTTTTGACCCTCGTGGCCCTATTGACCCTCGTGAGCCTCTTGACCCTATTGACCATCGTGACCCTCTTGACCCTATTGACCCTCGTGACCCTATTGACCCTCTTGACCCTTTTGACCCTCGTGACCCTATTGACCCCCGTGACCCTATTGACCCTCGTGGCACTGTGACCCTATTGACCCTCGTGACCCTATTGACCCTCGTGACCCTCGTGAAGAGTATAAAAGGGAATGCCGAAGTAGTATGGGGGATGATTCATTTCTCATTGTTCGGACTGGCAGTGTCTCTGGTTGTGGGCTGTGAAATTATTGGTGTGTATTTCCTCTTTTGTGTTTTGGTGAATGGCTTGTTATTGTGAGGAATCTCTCTTCATAGTTATGAGTCTTTTACTTTCTTAATTTTACAAGTTAAATGTATATTTAAAGGGGTATTAGGGCTTAAGCTATATTTACTTTGTCGGAGGTACTCCGGGAGGTTTATATGGTTAAATCAAATATGTTTAATTTGCTAGCGGCCACTCCCGAGAATTAGACATGTTTGACAAGTGTTTTCGGAACTCAATCAAAGCTGTATTTACCGTAACGGAGTTGGTCCGGAGGTTTATATAGTTAATCAAATATATTTAATTATGCCAGGGTACTCCCTGGGATTGAGTATGTTTGACGATTGTTTTCGAAATTTAGTTGGGGTTAATTCTTACTGTCCAATCAGCCGGAACACTGTTAAGAATCAGTTATCTGCGGAGTCAGCCCCACCTAACGGTGCCAACGGGGATGAATCCGTGTCCGTGTAGTTACCAGACTTGAGGTGTGGTCTGGCGTCTACCTCTTTACCAACATAGGAGACGAAACCCTTTAATCGGGGCCCTCACGTCTCTCAAAACAACTGACGGTGGAAACGTGGCTTGAGCATTTATGTGACGAAAAGCATAGGAGGATATCTCCGCTCGTGGAAACCGATCGGTTGCTTGAGGGGTCGTTCAGTGTTAAATATACTTATATATCAACATACCGTATGTCCAGTTAGTGCATCTTACTCGCTGTTTTCCCTTTAGCCTTCGGGCACAGCGAGGGGAGATGAATTACACAGGCTGTTAGAGGGTTGTCATCTCAGTTTCGCCGACTGAACTAATTACAGCTTCAATAGGGATACATTTTTGCTTCTGAACTAAGGTATGGTTCCAGGAGTAAGCAGAATAGGGACTGTGGGGTAGGCTTAGGAGTAAATTCACGCGTTATGGGGTATTAGGGCTTGAAACTATATCTACTGTAACTAAAGATATTACAAGTGTTTGGTAGGATTAATAAAATTGAAGTTATTATTCTTATAAAATCTAATGACGACTAAAATTATTAATGAGAAACCAGTGTGATGTTTGAGTAGTAAGGAAAGTGGTGTTGGGTTGCCGTGGGTTACACGTGAAACACGAGACAATTGTTAAATATCATTAAAAAGGTCACAGTATGATTCATGAAATTGTGATATCAGGATTGTCTCAGAAAGATGAAATAATTCTGGGTTTGATGACAGGCTGAGCAGTTCATCAAATCCATTTAAAATATCTTATTTTCATGAGAGAGAACTCTCCATTTAAAGTATCTTATTTTCATGAGAGGGAATTCTCCATTTAAGGCATGGTTTGGGTAGAATGTCTCGCGTGTAATGAACGGTTTACCACGGCATTACTCTACGGCCGTCGGTATAAAATGGTCCAGGCCATCTTAGTTATACATATAAACGATTAATAATACTAAAAGATGTCAGTCGAGTTTGTCTCGGTGTATCTTCTCGAAACTGACCGCTAGGTTTGAGACACTGGTAGATTCATTCTCTGAGTCCTAAACTCGTAGGATAGCTAGGTAAGTAACTTGAATAGGATGTCCAGACTCCATTCCAACAAGAGAGTAGCCAGTGTGAGCAAAAGATTGCCACACGACCCGTCGATAGAACTTTGGTCCAAAATACAAGTATTTAGGGCAGTCTTCTAGATAATAATAGGTTTAAATAAATAATCTTGATTTTATGAAGGCTACTCCTTGTTCAACCGGACATGTAATAGGGGATAGGTGTTTTTCTACCAAAAACAATTTTTAATTATAATCATAAAGTAACCTACAGTGTAATTATAATCATAAAGTGATTTATAATTAATTTATTATTCCTACAAGATTTAGGACTTTGTTATTCTCATAAATAGGAAAATAGCAGTTAAAAGTAGCATTTCAGTAGGTTAATTTATGTACAGATAAGCTAGCTTTAATTTTATTATGAATGGAGAGTCCAAAAACCTGTCAAGCTTTCATAAAAGGATCTAGGGTTATTACGGTACGCAACACTTCGGGGTGCAACCACTAGCGATCACATTTTGGCCAAATCGTCAGGTATTCTTAAATAAAAGCACGCAACAAAAGTAGGTTTAATAAGTAGGTAAATAGAGAGTAAGTTACAGTAGTCTAGTACGAAGGAATAGGGTTTTACATTAAGTTAGAATTCATTGCAAAATATTTAGCGTTTTCTTGAGCTTCAGCGGGAAGCTTCTTCGTTAGTTGTAGGTCTTCGGAAGTCTTCTAGCGGGGAGGGGTGAACTGTTACACAGTGCTGCCTTGATTTGGTCTGTCCATCTCATTGGTGATCTGCCACGCATTCGGGTGCCCTCTACTCTGCCCTGCACCACCAGTCGCTCGATGGACGTACGGCCGCGTCGAGATACGTGTCCAAAGAAGGTGAGGATACGAGCCTGGACTAATGAAGATAGGCGCTGCTTGATGCCTAGTTCTTGGAGGATGGAGTCATTGGTACGGAACTCTGTCCACGATATCCCAAGCATTTTTCTCCAGCACCACATCTCAAGAGCATCTATCCTCTGATCCTATCTATCCTATGATAACTATTCGTTATTAATAACTTATTAAGATTTTATTCGTGTTTGTGAAGTGAAGAAAAATAAGTACGTTCCTTTTGAAATGGACGAAGAAGAAAATATTAGTAGTAATAGAACTAACGGAAATCTTACTGCCTGAAAAGTTAAATGCTATTTATTTAAGATTAGTGGTAGAAAAAGTATTGTATGCAACGGTGTATACTTGGTCTTAAAACGCTCGTGGCATCTTTAATTGCGATGCTCGCCAGAGCTCGCATCGCAAATCACGACACTCGCGTTTTAAGACAATACTTTTACAACAGTTTCATAAAATACTATAATCTATACTAGTTCATATTATAAAGAGGAAAAGTCCCTGAGATTGTACCTTAGTAAACTGTAAGTCTGTATGTAATGGTTAATCTCCGGAACCGTTTATGCGATTTCAATCATTGTTTCATATTTGTTTAGAATAAACTTTCTGAACGGTTATAGAATTTAATTTATTCCGCGGGATTATAAAATAGGTTTTCCATATGACTGACAAGGGAATTTAGAACCTATATTGTTCTCATCCGATAAGCAATCAGTTAATGTGGGGCGATCGCTGATAAATGTCCACATCATTATGTCAATCATGCATCGAAATGTGGCGTCATTTCAGGTGATTTTGGTTACCGAATACTTTATGAATTATTATACAGCTGGAAAATGTTGTCATTCCAATTTTAATCTATAATAATGGTAAATAAAGTTTAAATTGTTTTGGCAAGTAGGAAACCTGGCAGCGATATACGAGGTTTGTTTGATCTGATTAAGTTAATCCGTTAATGAGTACCTAACAATTGTATGTTTAAGGTTTGTTGCATTGATTAAAAAACTCTTGTTGCTGTTTATATTGGAATCGAATTTAAATTTAACATTAACTGTCTATGTACGCTTGTAAGTGCAGCAAGCACTAACACAAAATATGGCGTGGCTGTAGCCACCTAGTGGGTGCCTCTGCTAGGATGTAGCTTTCCCCTACATACTGAAACAACCACGGGATCGGCTACGTAACGAGTGTAGCGGGTATCGTTTCTTGGCAATTAATATGTTAAGAGTGTTTATGTACAGACGGCATTTACATAGCCACATCACATAGAAATCGAACTAACCATATAGTGAGAGCTCAATATAAGGCTTTTTATGGGTACAAGATGACTCTACATTTTAATAGGTACTTAAATACTTACACACATAAGTGAACATCCAAGACTCAGAACCAAACATTCATGCTCATCGCACATATATTGTGCTCTTACCGGGATTCGAAGCCAGGACCGTCAGCTTCCTAGGCAGGGTCACCACCTGCTAGGCTGAACCGGTTGGCAATAGGTGCAAGGTGCAAATAAATATGCACTCAAGTTCAAGACTTTTCTACACATCGCTTAAGACCGTTATCCTGTATATAACCAGTGAATATTAATATATCTAAAGGTCCTAATACACTTAAAATAAATACATATTCTATGTGTACGCATGTTACATTACAGGTTAAAGCTCACAAAATAAACAGGAGCGTATAATCGAACATTCTAGCGAGCAATCTAGCGAAACAACAGTTAATCTGCTTAGAGATGTTATTGGAGCCGAGCAATATTGTTATTCGAATTTAAACTTTCGTGAGACATGTTGAAATAATGCTAACAATGTCATGGTTCAACTCACGTATTTAATGTCGCTAAGGGCGAAATGTTTCGAACTCTTTGTTTATCTTCGTCTGTTTTCCTACCCCGTAAAAACCGGTGATGTGTGAAATTATAGAAGTGGACAAGACACACAAAAGAGTACCGAATTGCGGCCTATGCCCCGGCCCCTAATATAATATTTTAGTATTAAGCCATGTTTCTTTAAAATACGTTTTTAATAATAAATAAATATGTATATGAATGAATATGACTAAATAAATATTAGGGGACAATCTTACACAAATCTACCTAGTCCCAAACTAAGCAAGGCTTGTACTATGGGTACTAGACGACGATAAACATACTTATAATATGAATATTATAATATAAATCCAGTTTATAATACAAGTAAACACAAAACGTAGAATTCTAAACGTCGCTGGCAATACAAATAGGAAGATTTTTGAAAACAGTTCTGATTTCTTTACAGTCACGGAAACCGTATATTTGTTCAGCAAAATAAAAGGTTTTACGTCTCTTTATCTCACAGAAATCATGTTAAATTCTCGTGAAAGCGCGGTGCAGATCTGTCAGGGTGGCTTGGCGCGCGTGCGGAATCACAATGCGGTGTACCCGCGCCCACATAGCTTCATAACCTGAAAAGTATTCCCTATTGTAAGGAAACAAAGGTTCTAATTATCATGTAACCTGTGAAGGGGTGTACGCAACGCACTTTCCCGCGATTGAGAGTTTCTCGTGTCGATTGTTTCATTTCTATCGGCGCGCGCTGAATACATAGCCGTGGCGTGCGTTGACTGAGTAAGTTTCGGAGATGGATTTATATTTATTTTTATACTCAGGTTTTTACACGTTGTATTGTTGTTAAATCAGAAACGTTTCAAGAGGTTGTCTATTGTTTGCCCGACATTCACATACTATAATAATCATTTGCCCGAACTTCGCTTGCCCGAATTTCATTTGCTCGAATGTTTCGTTTACCATAATAGTTAATTGACATACTCTTGTTTACCCGAATATTGGATGTCATAATGATACGTATTGTTTTCCAGATTATTAAATGTTTATGAAGCAGAAACGTCCGCTAACGAAATTCCAAATTTCGATCATAGTGGAAAATTGAAAAATTATTCGCCACGATTTGTGGGTTCAAATCCCGCTCGTGGCGAATAATTTTTCAATTTTCCACTATGATCGAAATTTGGAATTTCGTTAGCGGACGTTTCTGCTTCATAAACATTTAATGTTAAAAATGGGGTAGCGCATTGTTACTAACAATTCTCAATGTAACTTGAGACGTTGGTGCCGTTTCAGAAGTTGTAATAACTTCGCGGTAGATGTCGCTACGAGCCTCCCTAAGGTGTAAATACAATAGTGGAAGAGATTGAAGGATTCGTCGCCATTAGCGGACCCACGGTAGCTCAATTGGGAGAGCGATGGACGGATTCCAGAGGTTGTGGGTTCAAATCCCGCTCGTGGCGAATAATTTTTCAATTTTCCACTATGATCGAAATTTGGAATTTCGTTAGCGGACGTTTCTGCTTCATAAACATTTAATGTTAAAAATGGGGTAGCGCATTGTTACTAACAATTCTCAATGTAACTTGAGACGTTGGTGTCGTTTCAGAAGTTGTAATAACTTCGCGGTAGATGTCGCTACGAGCCTCCCTAAGGTGTAAATACAATAGTGGAAGAGATTGAAGGATTCGTCGCCATTAGCGGACCCACGGTAGCTCAATTGGGAGAGCGATGGACGGATTCCAGAGGTTGTGGGTTCAAATCCCGCTCGTGGCGAATAATTTTTCAATTTTCCACTATGATCGAAATTTCCAGATTATTGTTCGCAATAATATTATTTAATAGAATATTTAAACGCCATACTAAACATGCATTCGGATTCATCTTTGTTAATTTGTTAGTGTTTCCGCTCTTTTATAAAAAAAATAACCTCGAAGACGAAAGCGGGAGCAAAGCTCCCGCTTCCATCTTCTAACCTATCCGCGATCCGAGTCGGTATTGCCACTAAGCCCCTGTTCCCTACTGCCTATGGTACACCACTATCTTGGCATTGGGTAATCTCAGAGAAAAGTTTATTTTTACTTAGTGGCAAAACCGACCTGGATCGCAGATAGGTTCGAGGTATTTTTTTTTCATTTTAGCCACTGCAATACGTACCCACATTATTACCTACCTTAATATACCTACTAATACATACCTTAGTAAACACATACGTCTGCATGACGCCCAGTTCGGCTTTCGACCTGGGCTGTCAACCGAGGCGGCTGTGTTATGTCTTAAGCACACCGTGCGATACTACACGGATAGAAATACGCCAGTATACGCGTGCTTCTTGGACTTGTCGAAGGCATTTGACTTGGTGTCTTATAATGAGCTGTGGGAGAAACTGAGCAATGATACAGGTCTGCCGGATGAAATAATAAGTATTTTTAAGTATTGGTACGATAACCAAACCAATGTGGTTAGATGGGCTGGAAGCTACTCGCAGGCTTATAAGATGAAGTGTGGTGTGAGACAGGGGGGGCTCACGTCACCAACATTGTTCAACGCGTATATGAATGGGTTGATTGAGGAGCTCAGCAGTGCCGGCGTAGGTTGCTCGGTGGACGGCTGTTGCGTTAATAGTATCAGCTACGCCGACGACATGGTACTGCTGAGCCCCTCTTTCGACGCACTTAAGACACTACTGTCCATTTGCGAAAGGTTTGCCGTGACCCACGGACTCAAATATAACGTAAAAAAGAGCGAGATATTGATATTTAAATCCGGTACAAAAACTTACCCTATTCCGCCAATAACTCTAGGTGGCTCTCCGCTTAAGCAGGTTACCAGCTTTTAATATTTGGGTCACTGGGTCACGGACACCCTTAAAGACGACGACGACCTGGAAAGGGAACGCAGAGCGCTGGCAGTCCGGGGTAATATGCTTTCACGTAGGTTTGCACGCTGTACACGAGAAGTCAAAATTACTTTATTTAAGGCTTATTGTCAGACGCTGTACACGTGCGGCCTATGGAGCAATTACACGAATAGGGCGTTTAGCGCTCTGCGCGTCCAATACAATAACGCCTTCAGGGGCCTGCTGGGGCTGCCCTGGCGCTGCAGCGCGTCGGGCATGTTTGCCGACAGCAGCACGGACGGCTTCACCGCCGTGTTGCGCAAGCGCGTGGCGTCCCTGTGGGCGCGCGTGCGGGGCAGCCCTAACACTCTCCTGAAGGTGGTCGCCGAGAGAACGGATAGCCTTATGGTCAAGCATTGGATATCCATGCATGTGAGGCTAAACAATAATTTGAATCTAATGTAATTTAATGTTAATAACTGTATTTACTAACCTACCTAGTTCGTAAGCTAACATGTAATTACTAACCAACTATGGATGATGTCCGAAATAAACAATTTCAATTTCAATTTCAATTTCAATTATTACATACGAATATGGATGTTGAGATGGATGGCAAATGACATTATGGCATGTGATAGTTATGGATTACAATGATTATGGAAAATGGGCTTATTGATATTGATATTATGGAAAACAAAGATTCTGGCATATAAGTAATATGGTAAACAATGAGTATGGCATAAAAAATTATAGAAAACAACTTTCTGGCAGTTGAATATTATGGCAGATAAAATTCGGGCAAATGAAATTCTGCCAAGCAAGAGTATACCGTTTCAAGACGATGCACTAAAGCAAAATCCGGTATTAGGCTTAATATTATTTCATAAAAAGGTCATGAATATACGGCAGCACGTTTTTAAAGAAGTGGGGTATATATAGAACAGCAGGATTTTATCAAGCTCATATTCAGTGCTGCTCAACTTGAGAAGCATGTGTCTACCATACGTTCGATCGCAATAACTATGTATTCAGAGTTGTGTTCTTGCTGGTCGATTGCGTAACGCTTTGTACGTACTTACGTACGTTAGGTAGATCTAAATGTCATATTACGTGTGGACAAATTACCGTTGATTTGTCCTAACGCTCGGCTTGTTAAAAAGTTACATAGTTACCTCTCTGATGAATAAGGTAGAGCTTGACGGCGAGCAACCTATTATATCGCTTGAGCTGAAATTATCCTAGATCATCGATCAATTAATAGTACTTTTTAGAGTCAATTACAGCCACTTATAGTACATTTTGGGATGCCCTTGCACTTATTTGCCACCAAAACGGTTGTTGACTAACGGCCACGTTTTACAAATATAGTTCCTGGGTAACTTAGGGCGAATTTGAGTATATTTTCCAAGACCTAGCTAGCTTATTTGTAGCGCAGTTGAAGTATTTTTGGAATACCTACCTACATAGCTATACACAGAACTTCAGTACAATATGCATCTCACAGACCTGGCTAGCGCAGCGGCGGTATCTGGGCTCTAATCTCGCTGAATTATTAAGCCGGCTAAACACCGGCAGCGGTAATGAATTACATCCATCTCATCGTTATGATAAGCTGCCACCAACCCCTATTACCAGTGCATTAAGGTTCTCAATGGCGCGGCATTTGTCACCATGACAACGGGTTCATCCACTGGCGTCAGTTTGAGTGGTTGACGGGTGCATATATTTCAATCTCATTGTTTATTCGGCAAGTCATATTTAGAGACTGATGAAGGAATTCGATGTCTCTGTTCTAGTTTATGGCTGTTCCCTATACATAATGCACCTACATTTGCTACATAGTGTAATTAATCGGTTTTAATGAATAATATTTACAAATTATGAATTTCATAAAATCTTTACATATAAAACATCGGCAAAAGGTACCATTAGCTTAACAACAGGACGGCTTCTAAAACTTGTCGATTCGAATCATAACATGAATGTTATAAAAATCGTTAATTTCGATAACTTTTTCGAAAAACATATAATACCACGACGGTGTCCCTAGTCTCCCAAGTAACGCCACTTTGAAAATAAAGCAAAACTTGTCTTCAGGAAAATATGTTTAACGACAGTCGTGCAATATTTTTGTGCCATCCAGTATTGTAATTGATATGAAAACCCAGATAGTTTAACCACTTTTTTGCCATCACATTTCAGGAAAAACCTAGTTTGTTTTCCTATGGTGCGGTGTCCTTTAACTTGTATGATTTGTAACTCACAAACAAACTGACAAAACTAATAACAAACGAACAGGTCAAGTGAAATAAAAGCTTAAAAAAACGTTCATTCAGGGTAGGACCGACGCTCATCATGACCATGACATTATGAGTGTTCCAAAAGTTTTTCATTAATAGCGTTGCTGTTGGTTGTTAGGCCCTAACATCAACTTTAAAATGTCACGGCGAGAAACGCTGTAGGTCACAACGCCACGAGTTTCATTCGACTGACTCTTCTTATAATTTTACTCTCTAATAGAACTCATCTCCCACCGCCTATCCTGAGATTTCCATTACGATGTAACCTATGATTTGCTAACTCTGGACCAACATTCAACTTAGTTTTTTAATACGTGGCTTCCAAAACAGTTACATAACCGCGTTATCACGAAGCTTGCCCTATGCCTACTTCAAGTTGTATGATTCATTGCGTTTTGAATAGCAATATTTTTCCAATCATCATACATTAGGTATGCCTTCATGTCTCCAGCTATAATTCCACGAAGTCGAATTATGCCCCAAGGTGATTACCCGCGGCGCGTGACGTCACGCACGCGGAATCAGGCACCAGTATATACAAGTATACTTAACCAATTGTGAACCTTGTTAGGAAGCAGTAAGGTGTATTGTGAACATTTGAACGTGGCCTAGTTAGTATGCGCGCCGTCGCAGCTAATTACCGCGTTAGCAGACAAACCGTCTACCCGCAGATTTGTTGCCGATGGCTGCGCCAAACTCTGGCTCGGAAACTTAGGTTGTTGAGAACCAACCAAACGACATAACAGTTATGTTTGACACGTCAGGCCGCGTGTATTGACAGGCCAGCATGCTGCGGCGCGTCGGTAGTCATCTAAAAATGTTTTCCTTAAGCCATTGAATTATATTACTAGAGTAAACATCCCCTAAACCCTGATTTTTCATTCCGCGGAATTCTGGCGTTTAATGGTCTTGCCAGGCAAAATAAAACTCCTTGGACTTGTGGTGAGAAAAGGAAAGAAAAAAATCAAGGGACGCGTAAACTACCGTCCTTGTATTATAATTTTCATTTATAACCCTTTCTTTGTTTAACAAAACGCAAACCTTTTAATTTTTGATTGCGCCATTTAAGTAAAATAAATTATAAAATATTTTTATGAGGTAAAAGATATTTAAGGCTGGTATCATTTTTATAATTGTCATATATTGCAAACCATCGGTTCAAAATTATATTGTTTGCACTAAACTGTTCTACAGATTTTACAATATTTTTTATGGAATGGCTAAGTTCCAGTGGAATAATTCTGCCATAACCGAGTCTTATGTTAAGTGAAACGTTATCAGATCTGTCAACTGAACTGACATTTGCCCCCAAACTGGCTCTAACTTTCGTTATGTCATTCGACTTTCAACTTTTCTTGTTTCCTGCTATTTTTGTTGCTGTTGATCCTAGTTCGTGGAGTTTTGGTTTTTTGTTACGTTTTTTGAGTCTTTAGTGCCTGTTTCTAAACCATATGGATCCACAACCAAGCTCTTCGCAGGAGCAGGAATTCGTCACGAATTTCCTGTCTCCTAAAAAGAAAAGTCCACGTGGAGCTTTTTCTCTTAACGAAAAGAACTTAATTGTAAATGTGTATAAAGGTATTGTGGAAACTTGGCCAACATCCGAAGACTGGAGTTCAACAAAGTGTGCCAAATAAACTACTGAACTGACAGTATCGCTATCGCAGAGTTTACAAAAGTTCGTTTCTCAATCACACACAGGTAGAGATCAGATTACTCGGCGAAAAAAATAATGTACTAGTATTACATTAGTAAAAATGTTGCCGACTCCTGAAACGTCAAATTTTGACAACCGTCAGAATTCCGCGGAATTAAAAATCAAGTTTTCGCTCGTCACCATACTCTCATGAGAGTATTATATAAATTAAATTAAAATAATTAAACAACTGGAATATTTTGACATGTATTCATTTCAATTATTATCAATAAATGAGTACGAGTATGTTGGTTTAGTCTGTGGCGGGCAGTGATGGCGGTCGTACCGAGACCAATTTTGACTCAAAACTTTGAAAAATGTCTTCTTTTGCGTTGCGCTATTGCACCAACAACAAACCCAACGGTTATTAAAAGTACGGGAATCACTTTCATAGGCGAATTCACAGATATTTAAAAAAACACGTTTTTTTCTGTAATTTATAATATACGCGCGGATGGCGGCCATTATTTCAAAGATTAAGAATTTAGAAGTGACAATTTCCTAAGATTATTTTGCCTTATCAGTAGAACATAAAACTTACTACAGTGTTCGAGATTTGGAACTGGTCTTTTGACACATCGCGACACCCATATAACGTAAATTGGCACTGCTCATCGAAATAATAAAAAAAGTTTCAATAGCTTCCGAGTTACACAACAAAGTTCAATCTCCATGCACGCTTTTATTAGCACTTATAAAATTATTGTCATATTTTTTTACGGCTTATTTGTATAGAAATTAGCATTGAAAACTCTGTATGCAAACCATTACGTCCTACGACTTTTTCATCATCATCATAAATTTAAGAGCTTAGCTCTTGTCGGTGGAGTAATTTCCAATCTGATCTACATTCTGCCTTTGCCTTTAACTCTCTATAAGACCATATTTTTTTATTTTTTTTTTACGACTTTTTATTTTTTTAAATTTAGTTATACACTGCTTTAATCGTTTGGAGTCTGTCAATTTAGAAATAAATCGATATGAATCAAATAATTGTGAATAGGAAAATACCAATGTATTATTTAATTACAGTTACGATAATACGAAATAAAATCACATCGATCGAAACCGACATATTTGATTGTGCAAAATGTTGCCTTTGAAAATATGGCATTGATTTCTGCACGGCGCGCGACCACTCTCAATTTTTCTCGCACTATCAGTCTCTCTCTTTACTTACAGGACACTTGTGTTAGCAGACGATAGTGTATAGGCTCTCTATTTGATTTCCTAAAAATAATTATTACACAGTAATCAATCGATACCTTTTATTAGCCATCATCAATCGCAATCGGATATTATGACAATCGATTTACTCTAGCCACATCACTCTTTACATCATATTGGAACTGTCCAAAGACCAGTCCCAAATCTCGTACACTGTAGACTTACTGATTTGAAGCTTTAAAGATCTTAATTTTTGCACAAAATGGTTGCAGCATTTGCTTTTTTTTTAAATCGTTTTTATGGATAATTTAATTAGCAACGTTAAGTTGCTATTTACATAGATCTTAAGTCCAACTTATTTAAATTCTAGGTCAATTGTCTTATATAAATAGGTAATGTACGCGACGCGAGTATGATCTCCGAATATGAACCCATTAGTAACTTAGGAGAATATGATTATTATATTAATTTCCAATTGATTTTAACCCATTCAGGGGCCATGACGACACATATGCGTCAGACCGCCGTAGTCAATTTCCGCTAAATACGAGGAAAACCACGAGATCGGCTACGAGCGTAGCGCGTAGCGATTCTGGGCAATGAATGTGTTAATGTCTATATCTGAGGATCTAGAAATGGTCGTAGTTTAGATTGTTTGTGTTGCTGCGATTGCTATCAAAATCGATATCTTAGGATATGCATGGACCTTAAACAGAACTTTGTAACACAGTGCATCCTCGGGAACTATGAAGATATCCAGTATAGACTACAAATACCAAATGTCGTTGATCAAATCAATAAGTAGTTTTTTTTGTACGAGTACGAGTGTGCATAAATCACACTATGGGCATAACTGTATCCGAAGTCAGAAAATTGTCACATCTACTGCACGTTTACGTACGAGTACTCTTTGATTTTCCAAGATGGTGGCCTGATTGGAAGACGTCAAGAAAAATGTTCTGGGTTGCCAGTCTATACGTAGTAATAATAAGTCAATCCCTTAAGCAATATACATGAACACTCGTTTAAGTATGTAGGCGTAAGAGTTTCCAGATTTTCTTACAAGAGCTAGAGTCCCGCCGCATGCCTCGTCTACTTGACGCATAAGAAGCACGACTGACTAGGGCGACCCCCCTCCCTTTATGAGTAATTCTCGATGTTAAGATCCTGTTGGACCCGCATCACGCGGTATGTGAATACACACAATTTAAATATAGGCCAAAATTACCTCTAGAATGGCATATTACATTATGTGTACTTGACAACCAGAAATAAACTTCCAGGATTAATTTAACTTTACCGTGTACCTACATATGACATACAAACAAAGTATACATAACTAGATATTTAAGGCGCCGTAGGTTCATGGTCTTCTCTCCCTCTCACTGAACATAAGCGTGAGCGAGATGGAAGTGCGTGCTCGGAAGCGCGGAAATCATGTTTTTTAATTTTAATTTTTTGGCCGTTTAAATAAATAAAAAAGTAAACACTGATTTCCCTCAAACATGATATTGCCGATGTTTAGAAGCATTTTAATATTTCCAGGTTTTGTTCGTTATTTGTAACTTATATTTTAAGTGTATTTTAGACCCTTTTAGACCTATGTTCGTGATTTTTTTCTGTCGAGCGAAAAATGCTTAATCATGTTTCTAAACACTGATTTCCCTGCAGAAAGACCTCAAGATTACTATTCGTATTTTTTTTTACCATACTATTATAAACAGACGCATTATATTGTTTCAAAAACACTGTTCGCTTAACTTCGCTGAACCTACGGCGCCTTAAGAGGTTTACTTAGGCAGTGGATACTTATCCCGAAGCAATACGAGTTTCCCCTGGGACTGTGAACATATTCCGGCTTCCGCAGCGCCAGCGGTGCTCTCCTCTCTGTTTATGCAATACGAAGACGGGATTTCCATAGTCAAGCTGGAGGAAATAGCTTACAGATAAGGTCTAAGGATCGTACGCTTGTTTGCGACCTTCGCGGTAATAAAAGCTTCCTTATTTGTTGGAAAGACACCGAAATCTCAGTATCATAACGGTGCCAAGTATGTTCATAGTCGATACCGGCAAGCCGGAACAAATATTTAAAGCGCATTTTCCCAAAAACGCTCATTAGTATGCCTAAATTCTTTTCCCAAGAAGAGGAAATTGCACTTTGGAAACACTTGCTAACCGCTGAAATCTCTTTACAGAAAAAGAGAGTATTTAGCACGACTATTCAAAAAAATTGAAAAAAATTGAGATCGCTCTGTACGCCTTTTTGCCTCCGTTGAACGTTAGAAATACTTCAATGCTGACCATGTGCGGCATGAGAGGTGTATCTGATTGAGGATTCGTTTGCATTCATGGCCAGAGCGTTGGCATTGTGAGCGCAGTCACGTCGCGCGGCTCGACCCTCGGCGCCACCGCTTAACACCGCACCTTGTACGTATATAACCTACTTATATGAGAAAAACACATGCACGTGTTGATCAAACGTAGGAGACATTTTGGGCATTTCAAACTATTTTGACAAATAATCCAATATATTAAGCATTCAAGTTTTACACTAATAATTCCAATCCAGTATTATTGTACTTCTACATGACAATTTTTATCTACGTGTCATGCTTTGACATTACATGTTTTGATAAACGCTAGATGGTGCCAATAAGAAGAGGCACTGGCAGATAAGAGAACAGAACGGCGATTAGTACACCAATTAGATCTGGCTCACATATCGACGACCCCTTTAGCTTAGTTGGTAGTGACCCTGCCTATACGAAGCAGGAGGTCCTGGGTTCGAATCCCGGTAAGGGCATTTAATTGTGTGGTGAACAAATGTTCCTGAGTCAAAGATGTTTTCTATGTATGTTTTTGTAAGTATCTATATAAGTATGTTTATCGTCGTCTAGTACATAAAGTACAAGCTTTGCTTAGTTTGGGACTAGGTTGATTTGTGTAAGATTGTCCCCTTTATTGATTTATTTATTTACATGACGATTCGATTTCATCGTCAACGTAAAAATAAATCAATAAACCTTCCCATGACACCAACTCACTTCCCATCTGATCTCTACTATCAGACCCCATAAGAGAAGATTTTTTAATAGAAACTTGTAATTTAATTAGGTGATCAATGTTAACACGCAACAATAACAGGCAGCAGTGCTAACTGGCCGCGTGTTCCCGAGCTGTATTTAATTAGGATAAAGAGCGCCCGCCGCATACTGATGCGGCGGCTGATGGAGACATTTCACCCCACGGACACTTTTGCAGCACGACTCTGTAGATTTTTTAATTTTTGGGATTGCTATTACTAACAGTAGGTACTTTTCTTTACATATTGAGATTATTCTGAAAACGTAATCTTTTCCGCCATGCTCTCACTCACCGGACCAGGTTTTTGTAATAGACGCGTTATTTTTGCCCGACTGCTATTTACGTGTGTTCTGCCGGAGCGTTTAAGATACTAAACCGATTTTGATAAATGAGGTGACATGGGTCACCGTTATACTAAAAAACAAGTATCTTTTTGAGTTACTTTTCTGTAGTCCGCTTACAGTTTTTTGATCCTAAATCAGCTCCTAGGTATTATCTGGCTGATTAAATAAACGCATAACTGGCGTGACTTCCCACGCTTTACCTCATGAATATGCCGAAAATCGTCAGCGGAATTGGTGGAAGCGTCTTATAGCGCATAGGAATGATCTCTTGGGCTCCTAGCCACTTATCTTCTGGGGAACGAGTGACATTATGAGAGTTTGCGTTGCAGACGCAATAACTTTTTGTGTGAAAGTTAGGTTTATAAATGCAAATGAATTGTTTTTGTCTAAAATATACGTATAAAATTATCATAGGTAGCTACCTAATTCCACAAAATTGGCCCGAGCCTATTACGTTTTAAAGCTTTAAAACGTAATAGGCTCGGGCCAATTTTGTGGAATTTTCGATGAATCTACAACGATTTTTATCGACAGGAGCTTTAAGTACCATGTAGGTACCTGATGTGCAAAATTGGGCTGTCTGCCGTTCATAGCGTACAACTCGGCTCAGACGAGCCAGTATATGTCTGATCTCCTTCCCTTCTTCCCAGCGTTACCCGGTTACATTCGAAAGGAGTCCGGTGTCCGCTTCCAACAAAATCCCACTAAACAGGCCCTATTTTTTGCAGAAGTTTCTGCCATCTACCATCTGACCTTTCAAGGTGAATCTAGACTTTGTTATTATTGGGCTTTTTGTCAAGTGATTGAGCAACTTGAGCGGTAGAACGTCTCAAGCTGAGCCGCCGGAAGGTCGGTAACTGTAACTACAATAACCAGGATTAAAAACTTAACGTGGCCTTGAAAGTGCTCAGTAACCAATAAAAGACCGACGACGTTGCTTAACCCACATAATACAGGTAGACCACGCTTCATAGAATAAGACGAAACAACGACAATCAAACACATTCAGTAAATAAGTTCCAAAATGCTTATTGGTAGGGCCAAGGATTCAAACCCACCATATTGTGTCACGCAAGCATGACAACTTTCAACTACCCACCGTGGCTTCGGAGGTCAAGTTATTCTATGGACGAGTGAGACTAAAAGACACCATTTGAGAATCGCAGATGATCCCCCGCGCTCTGGGGCGCATCTAGCGACCCTTGTGGCTGGGACGCTTTCGGTGTTTGAATTAAATATACCTACTCGGGAAGGATGTACAACGGTACGCATTGTATTTCGCATACATAATAATATATAAGAAGCATGTCTTCAAGCTGTCATGAATATCAGAAAGAAATAGGTCGAAACAGATATTTAAAACATACTTTTGTACCTTCAACGTATTTCTAACAAATGTTGTGCAAACGATTGGAAAATATATCTTCAATGGCATAAAAATACCCTTTGAACGAATCAGGCTAAGGCCTACATGTTTGAAGTGGGCTCGCCCACGTCAGCCGCAAGGAGGGTACCCGCGTCTCCGATCACTCGATTGGGATCCAGCTCCGCGGGCCATTGATCAGGGGCCTATTTGACTGAAGCTTTGATAAATCAGTTTTCGTGTTGTATGTGACGCGCTCGACGCTTCCAGGTGACGAGTTAGGAGGGAAGAAAGTTTTTGCAGCAGCTATCAGCTCTCGACTGACAATAGGTACTTCTATTTCGGGAGAAGACGGTTTCCACTAACTAAATCTTAGCAAATCACTTTGATTTTGATGACGGCGTAGCGACCGTCATCAAAATCAACAAGAATGTATTATGTTGAAGCGATTTATATCAAAATCGAAGAGATTTTGATATAAAAGGAAAGGAAATTTCATCAAAACAGTACTTGTTGGCAGTCGTGAGGTGCTAGCTGCTGCAGAGCTTTTTAACCCTCTTATCGCTACGCCGAGTACCTAACTTCTGATTGTTTCCTACCGTCACGGTATAAAATCCGCAAAAAAAAACAATAATTTGTTAGTCAACAAGTGATGGGTCTTGCGTGGGTCTGGGACTTTTTGTTTCATTAAGTATTGATATATCCTTGCCATGATTGTGGCTGTCAACATCTAGTCGATGTCATGGCGAATTCATGACAAGGTAACATCCCTGTTAAATTTATTAATGTCCCAAAACAACCATCATGTGTTGACTGGTATGTGTCAGAACGAGCGCGCGTAAGCGATACAAAACCGATTCCAACTCAAAAAGTTTTATGGAATGGACTCCAGAGCTGCACTCTTCTTGCTGTTCCAAGTTTCCCCGCAAGTGCAAGCGGGATGGAAGCGCCGGTTTCTTACGGATTAGACCTGAGGGTCGGAAAGTGATCTTATCGGCGCGGGTCGTAGATAACCCATTACAACAATGGAAGAAACTCCATGTGACTACCTAATTATGGTGGTTTTCGCCGAGATTGAAAACAAGTATTATAGCGTTGCAAACTTGCAATGTGGATATTGTAAGTAGCACCCTGGATTCCAAATAAAAAGGCACAATTCTATAGTGTCTACGTTTTGTTCTAAACTCTGTCATCAAATTTCGTTTCATGAACGCGGTACTTTCACGAAATTGTCACAACAATGAGAGTTCATGTACCTACGGTGGTAGTGATTAATACGTTTTATACAGGGCTAAAAGCTTTGCACCCGACTTATCAACTAAGTTTGTGACATGAACCTACTAACACACTTTGAAGTTTAGAGATAGAAAGCCACTTAGTTGATGTGTGAGGTTTCTTCCAAAACTTCATACTAGCGAGCGCGATGGGGAAAAACACGATGCGAGAAAACTTTTGAAACTTCGTGAATATTTGTACTATCTATAGCTTTCTAACCCTGGCAGCTCTGCCTAACCGTGATATAAATAGACACAATAACAATCGACTGCCACAGCAAATAGTTATCAATTGAAGCACTTGGCCACGTACTTTAATAGCCATGCATTCTTATAATAATATATTTATAACCTTAAATATTTCATTGTTATGCGTTTGGATGCTGTATTTGCGACGAGATGATTACCACAGGAAAATTGGCCATTTTAAAGGTTTAATTTTATTTATTTATTTTTGCCATTCATTAGCCATTGTGTCATCTGCTAGAAAGTGACGTAAAGTATGTATTATGTTTACTATTAGCCTATTCATAGATGTTTAAAAGTCTTCAAAATGGACATAACATCGCATATGTTAAGGAATACAGACGTTCACAAAGTAAAGGTGGAGTTGCTGAATGGTGAAATTATCTCTCAATTTATCTAATGTCTAAATTGCTAGGTTTCGGTACTTAAAGCGCATAGTGAGAGCATGCTGTGTAGGCTGCAGTCGTGTTCGAGTGGCCGCGACCGCACACCGCCCTCTCCAGGCTCTATTGCACCGGCACCCCAGGCCGAAACAATTGATAGCAAATCGTTTCAACCAGACTTGCTGCCCCTCGTTACAACGGGGGGGAAGGACGCTCAATCTAAGGAGACTATCTATTTCAAACACGTTCTGTATTTCATCAGATTTGTTATGCGACGGTGATGGTCTTTATCAGTGAACTGTGGGAGTAACAGTTTTTGTGAGCGGTAGGGTACCTACCACTGTACCCTACCTCTCACAAAATAGTGATATCATCTAATCGAACGAGCGAGCAAAGCGAACGAAGTTCTATGCTTCAGCTTGGGCCGAAAATCGTTTGGCTGTCTCGCTGCCCTCCTCTATCTGCTGAGACTCAGCAGATTCTTGTGAAATTTTGTGGGCAGGGTTGTTAATTATATAATTCACTTTTTCGAAATTAAAAAAAAAAACTAAAAAAAGCGTGGCTGATTGGCTCGTTGACTGAGGAAATATACACCTTATACGAGTATAACATCATTCTTTGCCATGTAGATAGGTATGTGGCGGTGTCGGAGCTCCCAAGGAAGCGTTGTGTTGAGAGTGAGGGACCTACGTTCACCTTAACACTTTCACTGCCAGGGACCAGTCTAGGCAGCGCCTACGTCGTAGTAGCAAAACCACAGGATCGACTTCGAGCGTAGCGCGTAGCGATTCTTGGCAGGGAATGTGTTAAGTTTCCAACCACTTCCAACACAACGTGTTTCAGTAAATATTTTAATTTTTGAATTTTAAGGAATTGATGTTTTTGCACTTAAATTTGATTGGTGTGGTATATTATGTGTATATACGTGTTGCAGGGAAATGGTCAAAACAGAGATTTGATCAAATCTCTAAGGGATATGATCAAATCACGCAGGATGTTAAAATGGCCAATCCATTTTATCATTTGCCTA
The DNA here is from genome assembly GCA_945867215.1 of Epinotia demarniana. NCBI lineage: Eukaryota > Metazoa > Arthropoda > Insecta > Lepidoptera > Tortricidae > Epinotia > Epinotia demarniana. Next base: position 23,368,557 of record OX244275.1, on the reverse strand, counting down.
ACACAAATCAGTAATTTGATCAAATCTCTGAATCTGTTCATATTTATAACTTTTGCTAACTTCTGAAATCATTCTGAAAAATAAATTTAGTGTAAAAATGGACACACTTCGCATATCTGTCACAATTCAATCCCCTTCCATTACCATTCTATGACAAAAGTACATAATAGAGTCCCTCCCGATGTGCGGGCGCGAGCCACGCGGCCGCTTCCGGGCGAGCTGTGGCTATTCACCGAAGTGCAGTGTGACCCCACTCTGTCCGCGATAACATTTCGCATTTGGCGACGTTGACTCACAGTGCTTCCGACTTTGATAGGCTTATTTTTGAACCTGACTTTGCTAGTCACAGGAATGAGAATGAGGAAAAGGAGAGTTGGTTAATTTACACTCAAACTGGAAAAGGATACTGTTGATGAACCTCTTATTGACTGCTAGTTAAGTTTATCTTAAGCTTATCGTTTAGCAGTTTATGATTCGTATTTAGAATAACAGCATAAGAAAAAAAAACCGGTCACGTGCGAGTCTGACTCCCTGAGGGTTCCGTACAAACTAACAACTAACTCAAGGTAAAGTAAATGTCCCAATATTTGTTAAATTACTTATTTTAACCCAACACAATAGAATTCAATTTCAAACAACGAATAACTTTTACACCAAGACAAATGAATCGCGATCTTTTTTTGACCTGCTATTGAAATATAACCCGTCCCCATTAATTCTAGAAAAATCTTAACAGCGCGATTGGGGTCAGCGCCATCTATCGGCCCCATTTGGTCCTAATGTGCGAGGGCAATCAGCTTAGTATGTATGTTGTCTTTTATTGATTATTGTTTATCACGTGAACCGATCTCTATTATTTTTGTTTTATTTAAAAGAGAGTATTTCTATTATAGTCTTATAGGAATTTCAAAACGAAAAAATACTTATAAAGTTGATTAAATTGCAAACTTAACTAGGAAATGATTTATGTGAATAAAACAAAAAATATGCTAGATTCAGATAAAAAAATACTTTTTCAGTAATATTTATGTTTATCCTGATCACAAGTAATTATTTCAAATTTTTCACTTGGATAACTTCGGGGATAAGGGGGGGAAAGATTTTTTTTTACGTTTTCCTTCATATATCAAAAATTTACTAATCTAAAAAAATAACAAAACTTGGTTCTACAAGTACAACTCAAGCCCTTTCACATGATACCCCACTTGACCTAATAGTTGATTTTTTTTTGCCCCATCCTCAAATTCGTAATCATAATCATAATCATATTTATTCATAATAATTCGGTATTACATGTCAAGATTGTTAATAGTTATAATTAGTCCATATTTTATAACAATAGAATAAAATAAGAAGTATAAAAATACTTAACAGCATAGTGTACTTAAGTCGTACTTAGACTCAGCAAATTCGGTAAAACTGTAGAAGGTCTGCTCGATAAGCCATCGTTTTAATCTCGATTTAAAACTGACCAGTGACGGTGCTTCTGTAACATTGGTCGGCAGTCGGTTGTACACCTTTGGCCCCATGACGTGGGTAAGTTTGGCAGATTTCGCCAGACGATGCCTGACGCCGACTAGCTTTTGCGAGTTGCGCAGGTTTCGACCATGGATCTCCGCTCCACTCGAATATTCTTCCAGGTGACTGCGTACATAAGTGGCCACCTGAAGTATAACTACGGACGGCAGGGTAAGTATCCCAAGGGACTTACCTGTACAATCGCTCGTATAGCTTTCTTTTGCATGCGGAAGACCGGCTCCCATTCGGCAGCGGGGCCCCACAGCTCTGCACCGTATTGTAAGAGCGAGTGTACTATGGCAAAGTAACAGGAGCGAACCACATCTCTGGGCATTACTCTCGCTAGTCGACGTAGGGCGAAGCAGGCGCTTCCTAACTTGGTGCATATTTTGTTGGCATGTGCTTTCCATTGAAGCCTTCTGTCAAGTGCGAAGCCCAGAAATGTGGTGCACTTCACCTGCCCTATTTTCTTTCCTTGCACCAGGACGTTCAGGCCCCTTGGAGCGCGTCCGCCCAGGTGAAAGTGCAGACAATGTGTCTTGTTTAGGTTAAGCACCAAACCATTTGAGCGGAAATATTTTGAGACCTCATTTGTGACACGGTTCAGCCGCCGCTCAAGCTCGTCAATGTTGGGTGCGCATACTACCGCGGCAGCGTCATCGGCATACATAAATATGTCACCCGCTGTGATGGCTTTTGGGAGGTCATTGAGAAGCAGCGAAAACAGAATGTTGGACACTGACGACCCTTGTGCAACGCCAATCGTGGTAGACGTCCTATGTCTACCACGATTGGCGCTTGGCTGGACCTCACTTTTCCTCGTAATTTTTTATAGTAAATTTAAATGTAAATTTTTCATTTTTCATGCATGCGGATAACTCTCATTTATAACCATTCCAAATTTCAAATTGATAGTTTAAGAAGTTCGTGAGATATTTTACTTTGTGACAGACAGACAGACAGACAGACGGACGGAGTCGCACCATAAGGGTTCCTTTTTAGGGTTCCGTAGTCGACTAGGAACCATTGTAGTTTCACTTTGTCTGTCCGTCCGTCCGCGGATAATCTCAGTAACCGTTAGCACTGGAAAGCTAAAATTGAGTACAAATATGTATATCAATCACGCCGACAAAGTGGTAAAATAAAAAGTGTTTTCCAACCCTATACGTCACGTGGGGAGTGTTTTTTTTTTTCATTTCAACCCTAACGTGTGATATATTGTTGGATGGGTATTTAACAATGAATAAAGGTTTACTAAAATCATTTTTTGATAATGTTAATATTTTCGGAGATAATCGCTCCAGAAATAAAAAAAAATGTGTCCCTCCCCTTTAACTTTTGAACCATAAGTTTTAGAAATATGAAAAAAATCCCAAAAGTAGAACTTTATAAAATGTTTTAGTAAAATTATTTTAAACTTGACAGGTTAAATAGTTTTTGAAAAAAATACATAATCATTTCTGAACTAAGTTTGTAATTTAACCATAAAAGCAGGTGTTTATTGTACCTACAATTTCCACAAAATCACAATGAAATGACGTGCTTTCAAATAAAGTAAAAACGGTGAAAATCTGTTCACGCAATAAAGAATTATCCTATAAAAATCATCTTCCATACTTTAAGCTCGCGCGCAATAGTTTACTTAATTTGTCGATAGATTTCACTGTACGCGGAACGCTCACATTGTACATGGCGCTGTTAAGATTTTTCCTGATTTAATGGGGTCGGAGCAGGTGCGCCCATACATTAGGTCGAAAATTTGTCGTGCTCGAATTGTCTTAGTTGTCTTTGGTCGTTCGTTGTCTAATACTTAAAATTGTTCGCTAAGTATTGCTTGTATTGTGTCTGTCTATAATACATGGTCGATTTGATTTGGGAATTTGAAGTTTGAACTCTCTTGCTCATACATTCGGTTCATAATTCTAATGTAAGGGAAAATTGGCTTCGTAGTGTGTAAGTAGAGATGCGCAAAACGCTTCACGGAAAATAAAAGATTGATTCATTTCATATCTTTTGTCTTAAGTGGGGACACTTACTGTGACGGACGGAAAACTAAGGAACCCTACAATGAGCGTGGCCCGATACGCTCTTGGCCGGTTTTTTACCATTTTTGGTACAGAACCCTAACAAAGTAATTGCAGTTAAAACCATTGAGTTTCTAAAAAAAATGATAAGAATGTATTAGATAAGAATATTACCCAGTTACATTTAAACAAAGGTCGTTGCCGCCGTGTCTAAGCGACGAAAAGCGAGAAGACTCGACAGTCGACACTACTCAGACACAAAGTAAATACATATGATAAATTGGATATGGTGTCATGCGTGCTCCTTCTGACAAGTTCGGCATGTACCAAATCAAAGTATAGTATACAGCCCCATCACAGAGCGGCCCGCAAGCGGTGTCGCTGCGAGATAGACTACCATCTCTTTCTAATTTAGAACTCTTAGAAAGAGACGGATAGTCTATGTCGCTGCGACACAGCTCGCGGGCCGTCCTGTAATACCCGTACAGTTTGGCTAATTGACTGACACTGTAACATGACGAATTTGTATCCCCAGCGTGTCGTGTCGCCGCCATGTTGCCGTCCCTAACGTCCCGGAGGCTGCGCGCGCGGCGGCTAACGACTTCCTGTTCCGGCTGCGCCGCTCAATGCATTTATTTGCCGACAGATTTACGACGGCCATGTTTTTATTTCGGCGAAAAGTCATTTTTATGAGCGTTCGAGAGCCATCCGTCTGTCTGTGCGATTCAGATTTGTGTTCGGAGTTTATGGGACGCTTTTATGAAATTATTTCAATTTTGATATTCGGATGGAGACGGCATTTGGTGCGCAAGGCAGTTGCACAACAATGCGCAGTGGAAGGGTCTTATACACCGTGGCCGTGAATAACCCGAAAGATACCACGTATTTTTGACAACAGTACGAGTAAATAATGTTATATCAACATGGGTCTAATTATGTGTCTTAATTAAATTACTATTTCAGTACAAATTAAATCTTATTAATTGCCCGCTTCTTTGTGAACAAGCATTTAATGCCGTGACTTGTATTCCATGAATGACAAGAAGTGTCAAGTTATGTCTAGCACGATGTCTAGTTAGTACATCTACGTGAAAAAAGAAGAAGGTGGCTACGTCATGCTCACGCCCTTAGGGTGTGTTAGACTGGAGATTTTTAAACTTTTGATTTGTTGTAAAAAATTAATGTCTCCTTAATTATGAGTTTTTGGACTATATGTTACATAACTTTATATACTCTAATTAGGCTCTAGTATCGTTAGCTTAAATCTTTCGGGTTATTCACGGCCACGGTGTATTAGCAACGTGTTCAATATGGAACTTATGTTTGGCTTCTGTAAAAAGCTTATCACTACAGCGCCAACAGGTTAATTGCGTTACTTTCCAAACGCGCGTTAGTCATTATCACATTGTGAAGAAAAAATATATATTGATCACAACATGTATTTACCATAATATACATTACCAATACGATTGTTTGAAACGTTATGCAATACGGTTGTAGAATCAAAAATGTGTTATTGCTCCAAAAGAAAAAAGGCAAAAAGATAATGCCTACTTTGTGACGAAAATCCCATTTGGATATCTTAAATAAATAATTACGAAGCTACAACCGCTTGCTAGACAGAGAGATAGTAACGACACGCACTCGAGCGTCTTAGTAAATGACAATCGCTTCATATAGGTACCTAATGGTGCGTTTTGGGGAAAATGGACAGCATATACGCCTTTTTAAAACTTGGCACACTTATAACTTAGTGAGCTGTCTGGTATATCCTCGGAAAATATATTCCAGTGACTTGCCCGGGCAGATAATGCAGGCGACTGCACACAATGGCGGGAAAGCGACGTCGCCCAATTTGTCGCGCGACGGGCGCTGACACAGGGTTCTGATGATAGGGTCTTGTCAGACATCAAAAGTGATCTGCAAAATAAATATTGTCGCACAGCTACTACACTTTATTCGATTCTTTATCATTTATAGTTAAATTATGCCTCTGCACTAGGAACATCCTGCCAACAACCTATATCATCTCTCTAGATGATATAGTTGGCAGGATGATCCTAGTTTCATGCCCCTTATTTTACTGTGACAAAAGAAAGTGACATGAAATATTTTATATGCCGAGGCGTTTCATCTTGTAATTGGAATAACGGCTAAGTTATGATACGCATCATCATTAACATTGATTAACTAATTGTAAGTATTCTACCGTAATGAGATGGTAAGGGTTGTGGATCGTATTTTCTCTCAGTGTGAAGTGTGTTATTTTATGCTTGCCAGCGTTATGTATATGTTTTACATACAAAATTACATAAACTACACAAGTAAACCAAGCACTGAAATTGTTTCTTCAACCGTTTAACTTTAATGATCATATCCTGCTTAAATCGCCAATACTCCTGTGGGGCAATCGGAGGCATAAAATGTGCGTTTCAATTTAATAACAATGTATGTAATGTTTCTGGCACATTAGTTCTGTGTGCGCGGAAGAGTGCACGAAACCTATGGATATCATGTTGGTATGCGAAAATGTCGAGTCAGATTGATCCCAATCTTCCCTCGCTGGCTTATTGCCACAAAGGGCCCGATCGAAGGCTTTGTGTTTACGATATAAGGGATAAAGGTGCTGCCGACCGAAGCCGAGAAGTAAGGGCTTGGGGTGCATCTGACTGAACGTATTGGATTTAAATTAAATTGAGTATAAGTTACGCGTTAGGGCATGGCACGCGGAAAACGATGTGAAAAAAAACAAATTTGATTTCAATCTAATTCGAGTCCGTTAAGACACTCCATTTTACTACAAAACTAATCGAAAACTGATTGTTAATTATTAACTTGTTGACAGGAAGTGTGTATTTTAAATGCTCAATTATTTTTATTAACCCCTTTGTAATCTAGTGTACGTATACTTTAACAATAGCTTTGTAAATAACCAGTAGATCAAAGTCATCTCAATAAACGAAATATGAATAGTATTTAATTAAAACAAGGGGTCCTGGGTTTGAATTCCGTTAAGGGCACGTATCTGTGTGATGAGCATGAATAATTTGTTTCTGAGTCATGAATGTTTTCTATGTATTTAAGTATTTATTTATATGTACCTAATAGTACAAGCTTTGCTTAGTTTGGGACTAGGTCGATTTGTGTAAGTTTCCGTGCCGTATTCAGTTATTGAGTACCTTAGAGGTTATCTACGTAACCTTTACAGTGCTGGCTGGACAGCACTGTGCAGACATTCGGAGTTCAAGTCAAGCTGTCTGGAAGTCTATAAATAGAAGAGGAACTGAATATGTCAAAAAGGCTTTCATCTAGATATGTTCTTAATAAGTATTTACCTCTGAGTTAACCACCCCTACATTTGGTGGAGGTGCGGGGTGCCTTTTTTGATCTTTTCTGATTATAAAATATCATCATCCTCCTAGCGTTATTCCCGGTAGCCCTATCTTTCCCCTAAAGGAAACGGCCCGGGGTCCGTTTTGACACCTTATCCCAAGATTTGGCAAAGTTAGTGCTTTTTCCTCTTAGCTACAGGGAAAAATAGACCTTATTGGGATTAGACCGGTTTCCTCACGATGTTTTCCTTCACCGAAAAGCTGCCGAAAAACATGCCGTACATAAATTCCGAAAAAGTCATTGGTACGAGCCGGCACTCGAACCCACCACCGCCGCTTGACAGCCGCATGAACATTTAAAGCAACCGAGAGTTTATGTCATGACTAACCTCATCTTAATAATAATAAGTGCGAGGTATACGTGCTGCCGGCTTACCTCATCGGTCAATGCCCCCAGCACTAGTAAAAGTTATCACTACACATTACATCCATAAGCAGTCATCATGCGTAGACAAACTTTAACGCGTCAAATTAACATTAGAACAACCCGCATAATTCAGCAACAACCTCCATAAACCTGATCCACAAAACTACGTGCGGGCTGAATCCAGAAACATAGACGGAATTGGGCACGACCCTGAACCAACAATACCTGCATACTGAATGGTTCCCTCGGGAGGACCCACGAAACGGCGCCTCTATTCGCCACGCAACGAAGTCGAAGGCGATTGAATTTGTAATGGCCAACGTTATGTTGTGGACAACGTAAGAGTAAGTAGAGTAAAAAGTAAGGATCGTAATATAACTAATTGTTACAGGAGTGTGACCCAAGATTGTTTTGGCACCTCGTGATATTGCCTATTCTTTAGCAAAGGTTTTAACCCGCGTTTCAATTTGATTTCAATTTGTTTTGCCACTCGCTTACACGCGCGCTGAACGAACGGATCAAAATAGACGCAGTATAAATACATTGCACTCAAATTGAAATCAGTATATTATCTTATGTATTGTGTAATTTGATTTTGCCATATCAAAAGCTGTCATAGTAACAAGTCGATGTGCGTCCCAAATGTTCAAAGACATTCCGTTATAGGGAGGATGCAACTGATTTCATAAAACAAGCCCTCACCCTTGGATTTTATTTAAATTGGCTTCTCCGGTTACTCTTGCAGCGACCGGTAAATAATAAACGCCGGCCTAGGGAGCGAAATTCATTAGCCAAGAATAATATTGTTAAGATTTAGTGCAAGTTTGAGTGCATGCAAATTAAAATCTCCATAAGAAGCCGATCGCATGTTTTGTTTATACATACTAATATAATAAATTCCAAAGTAAAAAATGTTTATTCCTTCATCTAAATAGAAAACATTTTACAGATTCTAGCATTAGGCCTTCGCGAAGTCATCAGCTTCCTCGTTGGTTTGCAATTGGCGAGAAACAAAGTTTATGTAGACAACTTAAGTATTTAAGTTGACTTGTTGAATTTAAGTATGATTGGTGTGCGATGCTGTGCAACTTGCAATGTTTTATCCGCAATATACCTGCCTCGTAGGTAAGCCATGCGTTTCTTAACAGTAGGAAGTCGTAACTCCCCAGATGTACTATTTAGTACATATTAAGAATAAGATAAGTGGCTCATCGCGCCTCCATAAGAAGTAATAGATTGAAATTATTGTGTACTATTCTAAGTATGTTCGGTTTTTATACAGTAGACAAAAAAACACATAAGGAATTGCTTTAGTTCATGATCAAAAATAAATAATATCAATTTCTAACACCAATTTTAGGGAACATAATATTTCACGTAATTACACTCGTTGAAAGTTAAATTCGTAATAACATTCAATCTAAATACCTATAATATACGCATTCCAATAACCTCATATAACAGTCATGTTTTCTACCGACATCGCTCGAAGGGGCACGGATAAATATTTGAAGTGAAACTTCGCGCCACATTATTAAACCGTCCTTCGTGTAATCGCGAGTAATTACTAACTTAGTAATAAATGAGGAAGGGGGAGGCTTGGCTCCAGATTGTAATCAGAATTTTGGTTTCTCAAATCTCAAATAACTTAAGTAGTGGTTGAAGATTGTAATCAGAAGTTAGGATACTAAAATCTCTATGCTGGTTAGCCACTTGTCCCACCGCCGGCAAGAATTACTATGAAAGTTACTCAACGCTACTCGCCGGCGGTGGGACAAGTACCTTAAGCTAGAGCCATACTCCACCTTTTTTTCCACGAGGGCCACTAAAACATTGTAGCTAAGGAGCCTCGGGCCACAATGCTATGTGGCACAATGTATTTATGGTATGTATACCAGGATCGCGTCGCGTGGCGGACGGCGATAGATAAGTAGATTACTCAATAGATTTTTGTGTTTCAACCAACAAATTATTACCATAGTGAGTGGAATGATTTATTAACGTCTCGGCGAAAATTAAATATTTATCTTTATTTGTACATCCAATCAGTTTAACCCATCTTTTTATTTGGTTATTTGGTAAGATGTAATTTATGTAATTCTCAAATGTATTGATTGGCATACATGGCACTTCTAGCAACATATTAATTATGTTAGTACTAGCTTCTGCCCGCGACTTCATCCGCGTGGAACTCGTTTATATCGTAGCTCCATACAATCTCACCCCCGATTTCACCCCCTTAGGGAGTGATTTCGGGGATAAAACCTATCCGATGTCCTTCCCCGGGACTCAAACTATCTCTATACCAAATTTCACTTAAATCGGTTCAGTGGTTTAAGCGTGAAGAGGTAACAGACAGACAGACAGACCTACACACTTTCACATTTATAATATTAGTATGGAAGTATGGATTAGGTAGGTACTAAAAAAGTGTTCGGTTCTGGCGCTTTGCCGTGCCGGCACGCTCGCTTCGCGCCGTAAGGTCGCTCGCTTCTCTCGTCGGACTTCCCTAAAGGCCTCCACCCACCGGACGCGTGTGCTGCGCGTGTGCTGCGCGTGTGCTGCGCGTGTGCTGCGCGTGTGCTGCGCGTGTGCTGCGCGTGTGCTGCGCGTGTGCTGCGCGTGTGCTGCGCGTGTACTGCGCGTGTGCTGCGCCTGTGCTGCGCGTGTGCTGCGCGTGTCGGGCGCGTTTGAAGTGGTATATTCACACCGGAAGCGGGCGGCGTGTAGCAACGCGTGTGCAGCGCGGCTGCCGCGCCGCTGCCGCGCGGGTGCTGCGCTGCTGCTGCGCTGCTGCTGCGCTGCTGCTGCGCTGCAGCTGCGCGGGTGCTGCGCGGTTGCTGCGCGTGTGCCGCGCGTGTGCCGCGTTCGATGTATGTCGGGCGCGTTTGAAGCGGTATATTCACACCGGAAGCGGGCGGCGTGAGCTGCGCGTGTGCCACGCTGCTGCTGCACTGCCGAGTTGTAACTTTAGCGTGTGCTGCACGCGTGCCGCGCTGCTACTGCGCTGCTGCTGCGCTGCCGAGTTGTAACTTCAGCGCTGCCCGGGCCCGCGCGGGCCCGCCTTCGAAACGCGTTCGATGTGTGTTTGAAGTGTAGTTTCAATGCTTTACAACTTGCGCGTCTGCCGCGCAGCACACGCGCCGCGCACGACACGCGTCCGGTGGGTGGAGGCCTTTAGAGTCGACCAAAAAATATCATGCTAACTGTACATTAATAATAACAGTAATCAAATATGCAAAGTTTCTATTTGCTCAAATGACATTTAATGATTTGCCTCATAAAAGTTTGTTGAAGTGAAATTTTTCATTCTGCCAAATAAGAAAAGTGCAAAGTAAAGTTATGCCAACGATTGATTTGCCAAATGAAACTTCGGCGAAAAGTTGGTTGTGAAGTTATATTTGGCCAAACATATTTCTCCAAAAAGGCAGCATACCGAGTTGAATTATAAGCCAACTGTTTTTATATAAAATATGATTGTTAATAAAAAAAAGTTAATCTATAAATTCGGTTTGCATCATCATCACATTTCAAGTAAGTAGCGAGCGAAAAAGTTGCTACCAACCTGTAGTCAATCAAATGAATAGACATTTGGTATTGGATTATTCACCAACTTTTATTCCATTCCCACGTTTTCCCGAAGGCAGAAACCCTAGAAACAATATAAATTAACAACAAGAAATAAAGAGTGACAGTAACTTCGCCGGATCCTATTTCTTTCGGTATATAATGCAAATTGAGTTACCTAGGGAGTGAAGTAACGAATTTAATCATCCTAATTACAGCAACAGAAAAGTTCGGGACGGCCGGGCGCGGCACATGAAGGGTTGCTAAACAGAGACACATTCCATAATTGTATAAATGCGTCAATTTTCTTTATACGTTTATTTAACTGGCTTTTGGCCGCGACTTCATTCCGATGAACTCCCATGTTTACTTTTCGTGTCATTACCGTGAGGGGCGTTTTTTTTAAAATTGGGTTTATCTTATTGTGCCCAAATCCATCATTGGGTGGGTATGTGCACAATAGTATTGACTGTTCGGCCGCTTTCGGGTAAGTAATACGAGGTATAACAACTTATCATATAACGTTCAGAATATATACGCTCACTGTGTATAAGTTTGTTTAGTATAACGTTCATTGCACATAATGAACGAAGGCTATAATGTCAAAATATTATATAATTTCGTAAAATAATATCAATTGATATAATAATAATAAATAAAATAAAAATCATTTAATTCGGATATCAGTGACCCATAAAACATAGACAGGACTAAACATACAATTAAATTAGAATAAATTAAATTTAAATGAAATGTTCTATATAAAATGTATTAAATTGAAATAAATTAAACTAAATTACAATAAATAAAATTAAAATTAAACAAATTACCTGCCTACGCCTATCACCATAGAATGGTAGTGATTGGCTTGTGCATATCACAACAGTGCCGTAAATATGCGCAATCCACCCTACCTGCTAACATCTGCAGGATATTGTTGGGGCTGGCCCGCACCCGACGCATCAGGGACGCGCTGCGTTTGCGCATTGTCGCATAAAAGCAGTCTACTCCTGCATCAGCAAACATCCCCGATGCGCTGCAGAAACGGGGCAGCCCCATCAACACCCGGAACGCATTGTTAAATTGCACCCGGAGAGCCCCATATGCCTGCTGCGTATAACGACTCCACAAGCTGCATGTGTAGAGGGAGGTGCAGTAAGCCCTGAACAATGTGATTTTTGCCTCCCTCGAGCATCGCGCAAATCTTCGTGCGATCATATTCGCCCGTACAGAAAGGGCCCTCCGTTCCCTCTCCAAGTCTATATCGTCCTTGAGATCGGTCGTCACCACATGTCCTAGATATTTAAAATGATCCACTCTTACTAGAGGTTCCCCATTAAGGTGGATATGCGGAACATTCTCCATTCTCTTACGTCCGATCTCAAAGACCATAAATTGACTTTTGCTTGCGTTATATACAAGTCCGTGGCTGCTAGCAAAGTTCTCACATATCTTAAGCAATCTTCGCAACCCACAGACTGACGCGCTCAGCAGAACCATGTCGTCAGCGTAGCTCAAATTATTCACGCACACGTCATCCACGTGACATCCGACATGTGTTCTGCCGAGCTCCTCAATCAGGTCATTCACATATAGATTAAATAGTGTGGGTGTCTGTCTCACTCCACACTCCAATCTATAGTTCTCAGACAGAGCGTCAACCCATCTAACGCTGTTGACCTGGTTTCCATACCAATACCTGAGTATGCGAATTATTTCTGGTAATAAGTTTGTAGCTTTTAGCTTTGACCACAGTGTAACGTAGGAAACCAGGTCAAAAGCCTTAGATAGATCAAGGAAACAGGCGTAAACAGGCGTCTTTCTATCAACATAATATTTGACAGTACTCTTAAGGCACAATATGGCACTTTCCGTGGACAACCCCGCTCTAAAGCCAAACTGATTGTCATTTAACTGCACGTACTTCCGCAATCGTGTATTAAGAATACTGTCGAACACTTTAGCCACAACTGTTGCTAACGATATAGGCCTATAGTTACACTTATCTGATAGGTCCCCCGTTTTGTTTTTGACAATGGGAACAACTATAATCCTCATCAAATCATCCGGCAGGTACGAATGTCTGACGCACAAAGTAAATAGCATTGCTAACACCCTCGATATGTGAGGGCCCGCATACTGGAGATGCTCGATGCTGAGACCGTCGTGACCGGGGGATTTGCCTCGAGATATTGACTTAATGGCCGCGTCCACCTCTCTGGCCGTACATACAGGTCCCACGTCATCTTTACATGTTTCAGCATCCAGCTCACTCCTCTGTGATGGGCCAAGCGGTGATTTTATAACAAACTGCTCTTTGAAGGTGTTGGCAATACTACTATGCTCACTTTCACCGTTAACACTCACCGGAAAGCCAGGGCGAGGCCGCAATTTGTTTGTACCTTTCCAGAAAGCACGAAAATCTTTTTTGGTATGGTGCGACGCGATAATGTCCATCTGAATCTGGTTTTGATTATCCTGACACCATTTTAACCTAGATTTAAAAACTTTCCTACTTTCGTACATCTCACGGAATAACCTACTACTATCAGGCCGACCATACATTGTCCAACTGAGAAACCTGTCCCGGGCTTCCCTGTGGGCTTCTCTGACATGCTTGTTCCAGCCTATTATCCTATGCTTAGACCTGCGCTCACCACTCCCCCGACCAACGGACGCTGCACTCCTAAGTGGCTCCACTAAGTCTGCATACAACTTATCAGTTACTTGCTTATGGCTAGATTCATTACACGAATGGTCTGCACAGTTTCGTAACTCTACGGGGAAATCTATTGATCGCAGGAGTCGGTCACATTCACCCCGATAACAATCCACTTGCTCTGTCGTTCTTTCCCCCCATACTATGCTTGCATTAGAACAATTAATGTTGTTACTTAATCTCGGTGTTATTAGATTTATATCACATTCGATTATGAGAGGGAAATGATCCGACCACGTTACACTGTGTTCAACGTAAACATTACGCACTGACTGTACCGCCGACTGCGTCACAACACAGTGGTCAAGCCAGCGCCTACACTGATGAGCATCGCTAATGAATGTGTATGTACCAGACGCTGTACCTAACATATTAATATCGACACAACTCCAATATCGCTCATTGCAGTAGTTCATAAGTTCAGTAAAAAATAGTTCGTTCGGATGAGCATTAAAATTTCCCATGATATACACTGATTCAATGCTATGTTCCTCAATCAGAGCACTCACCCCTGCAAGGCAGTCAGTAAAATCCCTGCTATCAGTAGACATATACAGACTAAAACGATATAAAGATTAAAACGTATAATATACATAATACCTAAGGTTTATAACACATATTATTCAATTTATCTGACATGAAAAAGTATAATGCTCGTATATTATAATCGCCTTCAGTCATTTTAATAGCAATGCCGTATGAAGGAATATAGCGTCAAACTTGAGTTTGAAAAAAAAAACATTAGATAGCGTTTATTAGTTTGCTACAATCACACAGGTTTCTGTTTCTGTTTAGAAACAACATCGTAAAAAAACAAAATTGTAACAAATATTCGATATACAATATGAAACAGAGTAGACATACACTAACATACCAAAAAAAATCAACATACAATTGCTGTGTGCGTTGCAGCAAAACAAAAGGGCTCATGGCTCAGTTCTACGCTTCGCTCTTTCGAGAGAAGCACTGATATTCTGCCTACATTAAACGTTTGTAAGATAGAAATTAAATTTATTTTGATATCAAACACGCCAATTATTTTAACCTAACCTTACCTAACCGCTGGCGTGTCGACGCCACCCCGCTTCGCGGGGTCTCTATTTCCGCTCTAAAGGACACAAGGCAACCCTAACCTAACCTACAAGTAATACCATTGTTAAGAGTGTTTGTTATTTTTTACTGCGGGGGCTTCGCCTTCGAGCCCCCTTTGCCCATGACTCCGCCCCCCGTCCCCCCTTTTCCTGGCTGCCCTAAACTAATTTTCTGTATTTTAATCCTTAGACGAAGATATACTATGCATAATGATCGTTATAAGTTATGTATGTTATACGAAAATATATTCTATGTTATGATCGTTATACGTTATGTATATTATACGAAATGAAATTAGTCAATATGAGTGTCATAGAATCATCATCAGCCTATATACGACCCACTGCTGGGCACAGGCCTCCTCTCATGTATGAGAGGGAATGGGCAGTAGTCTCCACGCTGGCCCAGTGCGGATTGGGGACTTCACATACACCTTTGAATTTCTTCGCAGATGTATGCAGGTTTCCTCACGATGTTTTTCCTTCACCGAAAAGCTGTCATAGAATAAAACGTTATATAATATGATTATTATGGCAATTTACCGTTATTCCTTATAAAAGTATTGGTATTGTTCTTATAGCTAACGTTCATTATATCTTGTGAACGTTATTAGTATGAAATTATATATATATTGTTGTTATACCTTGAGGGACGCACCGCCGTTTTCACGTGATTCCCTAACATCAAGTACCTACTAGAAACTTTAAAGTAGATTGGATAGGTGATAAGATATTTACTACCCTACCCTACACACAAAATCTCTGGCACAACACATTATTTATCACTTAGATTGAATGGACATAAATATTGTGTAGAGTTAATCGGCGTTGAGCTTAAATCACTTCAAATACTAATTTGATATAGCGCCGCAGTGACGTCAGTGATATGATACGACTATGGAAATGGAATTCAAATTGGATATAGCACTAACCAGGTCGCATGCATATTAATATGCATAATGTGAAAATAATATTTATATTTGTCACTCTGTCCCTTTGTTAGTTTTTTAAATATTTTTGGCATATAAGAACTACTTAACTAGCAGAAGAAGGCTGAATTAATATCAGCATTAATTTAAATAATAATGTACAAACGACAAATAATTGTTTGATTTTCACATCATTTACTGGGTTCTCCTCTGCTCGCAAATCTATAAACAATATAATAGCTATAATAATAATACAGAAATACATTTCATTACAAACTACAATAAAATAACATGATAAAGAATAGTGCCGGCAGAAGTGAAAACTTGCGAAATGCTTAGAAAAATCTTGAATAATAATTTTAAACGCGTTTTGAAGCGCAACTCCCGCTTTTGGTATTCCAGCAATTGGCAACATTAAATCCTACGCTCCTACACCTGTCGCGAGTTTATCAATTTTTCCCTATCCCAAAAAGTGCACAGCGCCGCTAAAGTCTGTGGGTCAACTATACGCAGAGAGCGTACAACGACCTTCGCGTTCAATATAATAACGCGTTCCGGGTGCTGATGGGACTGCCGCGTTATTGTAGCGCATCCGGCATGATTACCGAGGCGCGAACTGATGGTTTTGCTGCAGTTATGAGGAAGAGAAGTGCTGGGATTGTGTCTCGGCTGCGCGGGAGTCCCAACCGTATCCTTAGTGTGTTCGTGAACCGATGAGACAGCCCCATGCTAGCCCGGTGGACGGCAATGCACTGCATGCAATGACGGTGGGAATTTATAATGAATTAATTTCATTAGCTTATAGGTACTAACTTTAGATGATAGGCAATATATTGTAACTAACAAGCTGAATCGACTGTTGTCTGAAATAAAATGATTTATTATTTGTTAGTATTAAATATGTTTTCACTTCAAAAATTAAGCATCAGGCGGTCTTTTTGCTAAAGAGCGATATCTTGCAGACCATGTGCGAGCGCGACGCATCGATATTAAAATGGGTTAATAACCCAATTTATCAAGAATTTTGGTTAATTTAAATCTTATCATCGTATAGTTACAATGTTAACTAAAGCAGGCTCGGAATAAATAATTATTGTGTCCACTACTCAAGTTATAGATTAAAGTTTGTAGATAATCTATTATAATATAATTTGTACCTTAATATTTTTCCGTAATAAAACATTTGCTTTCTCTGTTTTTTTTTATAATATTCCCGGGCTGTAAGTAATGTAATTAAGAACGACATAAGAAATACCTATAGACTACAATACAATATTAGACCAGTTCAGTTAGGTAGGTCCAACGTTGAGAAAGAGATCAATCGTCGAATCCGACTCGGCGGGGCAGCATTCGGGAAGCTACGGCCATTGACTTACTATTACTACGTATAGACTGGCAACCCAGAACATTTTTCTTGACGTAACTATTCCAATCAGGCCGCCATCTTGGAAAATCAAAGAGTATGTAAACGTGCAGTAGATGCAACAATTTTCTGAGTTCGGATTCAGTTATGGCCATAGCGTGATTTCATACACTCGTACTCGTATAAAAAAACTAATTATTGACTTAATCACTGACATTTAGTATTTGTATTTTTTTATACTGGATATTTTTATAGTTCCCGAGGATGCACTGTGTGGAATTGTGGATGCAATTTATCTTAGCAATTTGTGTCAGATTTGATGACAAAGTCCTATTGGTCCATGCGGATCCTCAGATATCGATATCAATAGCAATCGCAGCAAGACAAAAAATCTAAATTACGACTATTTTCAGTTTCAGTCAGATCCATACACATTAAAGATCCCACGGATATACATTTAAAAAGCAATTGGAAATTAAGATAATAATTAAACTCTCCTAAATTGCTAATGGAGACCATACTCGTACATTCTTTATATAAGAGAATTGACCTAGGATTTAAATTAGTAGAAGTTAAGATCTAAACAGGTGCGTATTAGAAGATCGAAAATTGAAATATCGAAAAGTGAAAACATCGAAGTACAAAATATCAAAATATCGAACGATCGAAATATTAAGAACAATGCAAGCGATATATTAAAATTTCGAATGACAATATATCTACCATTGAAATAGCGACTCCCAAATAATCGAGAATTAAAACGTCGAACCATCAAAATAACGGCGTTAAAGTCATTGGCTGAAATGATTCCTTGCTAAGAAATCTATTTATTCAAAATATAAGTATAAGATATGGTACAACAATAAAATTACAAAAATGACTTCAAGTAACTTAACCTATGGGGTTTACACTATATTTACATATATCCCCGAAATCAATACCACTCGGTAGGGTGCCCATAAGGCTGGCTGCATTACCTCGCTGAATGGCAATGCCAATGCGTTGAGCGAGGAACGAGCCAGCCCTATGGTCACCAGTGGAGCGGATGTGCCTATTTCCGCTCTAAGGGACTGAAGCTAACCCTAACCTACCCTACAAATAATATCACAGTTATAATTATATGATGTTTTTTTTAATTGCGGATGGCTTTGCCTACCGAGCCCCCCTTTTTCTAGGTGCCTTCTATATTATATACCAGTATCAACAGTAGGTATAAAAGTAAGGAAAAACTTTTCTCTAAAATCAAAAATGGCCGAGATATTTGACCGCAAAGTAGGAATTTGGAATCCAAAAATGATCCAAAACCGAATCGGAACACCCCACCATCCACGTGGTTTTGTCTGCCCTACCCCTAGAGTGTTTATAAAAGAGGAGGAATAGTAGGAGCGGAGGATCAGCAGCCCTCGCCCGCCGTGAAAAATCAGTAAGCCGAAGCTGCGGAGCCGAGCGAAGTGACCGTGCTTCGTCACGCAAGAGCGGACGGGCTGCTGTTCCCGCACCGCCGGAGCTAGGGGAAGTCACTATTGTTCTAAATTTCTCTGCGCCTCCGTTCTCTTTTATAAACACTCTAGAGGTGTATATTTCGATTTTCGATATTTTGTACTTCGATGTTTTGTTTTTCAATGTATCAATTTTCGATCTTCGTACTTTTACTTTAATACGTACCCTTCTCATTATGTCGATGATAATATTTTCGACAATTAGGCAGTTGATCTTAAATTATTCGATAGCTAATAGTTTTGACGTTTTAAACTATGGTAGGTATTATTTACTTACAATGTTTTAAATTCGATATTCTCATTTTCGATATGTTTATTTCGATATTTTAATCGGTCGGTAAATTAAACTTTCGATATTTTGAATTGAGACGATTTAACCGTTCGATATTTAGATTTTCTATATTTTGAACTTCGATGTTTTCATTTTCGATGTATCAATTTTCGATCTTCTAATACGTCCTCAACAAAACGTTGCCAAATTTTTTTCATAAAAACGATACAATTAAAAAACGCTAATGGTTGCTGCTGTTTTGGTGCATAAATTAAGATCTTTGAAGCTTCAAAATCAGTCAGTCTAGTAAGTATAATGTGCTACTAATAAGGCAAAGTAGTCTTAGGAAATTGTCACTACACGGTGTTTTTTTAACCGTCTTAGAGCCGAAGCCCAGTTAATGTATACATTACAAAGAACTTAAAAAAGTGTTTTTTTTTTAGTTTTTTTTTTTCAAGTTTTTTTTTAAATGCATAAAATTATGTTTTTTTTGTATTAATATTAATTTTAATCATCCAGCTGAGTAACCGCAGTGTCCGCTAGCCATCTTATGTAGATGGGTACGAACTCTAACCGGGTGAATGAACTTCGCTCCGTGCGCCATAGAGAATTTTTCAAACTTAATTACATTTTATTACGAAAAACTTAACTAAAAAAAATTATTTTTTACACGAATGGATAGTACCTTTTGGATACTTTCAGTGGGCTTCGGCTCTAAGACGGTTAAAAAAACACGTTGTATACTACATTTTTAATCTTTGAAATAATGGCTGCCATCGGCGTGTATCTTATAAATTACAGAAAAAATCGAGTTATTTAAAATTTCTGTGAATCTCCCTATGAAAAGTGATTAACGTACTTTTACTATTATTGGATTTGTTGTTGATGCAACATGGCGCAATGCAAAAGTAGGCATTTTTCAAGTTTTGAGTCAAAATTGCACTCGAAACGACCGCTATTACTGCCCGCCATATTCATATTCATATTCATTTATTGATAATATTATTAATATTACATGTCAATTTATATATATTAAGTGAAACCAATTGGTTAGTAATAGACAAATTCAGTCCATCATAAAAAACTCCATTATACTAACTAAAATTTAAAAATTCGTCAAAGCTATACAATGTGCGCTCGAGAAGCCAAGCCTTTAGTTTCGTTTTGAAACATTGCAGTGAGGGGGCCGAGGTGACTTCTACCGGTAACTGATTATAGGTATATAGTCGGTCCCATTACGTGCGTCAACTTTCCCGACTTCTTCAGCCGTCGCTTCACCGGGAGAAGTCTATTAGGGTCTCGTAGCGAGCGGTTGGAGTCTGCGCGTTTTTTGTAGTCGATTAAGTGTATGTGTGTGTACTCGTAAATTGCAATCTGTGCAATAGCTATTGCTGGCAAAGTTAATATGCCTAATTATTTAAAATAAGGTCGCACGGAGGTATCCTGGGCTACCTGTACCACAGCCCGCACGGCTCTTTTTTGTAACCGGAAGGCACGTTGCCAGTCTGCGGCGCGTCCCCACATCTCAGCACCATAGACTAAAAGTATGTTGACGTGCGCAAGCTTATGCTAGATGATGTCTACTCAAGTAATATAACTCAATGGCTACGGCACACCTTTTCGGACAATATTCCGCAGTCTCAAGACGAGAGACTTTGACCAGTGTATGATGCCAGTGATGACGCATGGCACGGAAACGTGGGCGCTTACTATGGGCCTCATAAGAAGGCTCAAATTCACCCAAAGG
Source organism: Epinotia demarniana (assembly GCA_945867215.1). Lineage (NCBI taxonomy): Eukaryota > Metazoa > Arthropoda > Insecta > Lepidoptera > Tortricidae > Epinotia > Epinotia demarniana. The sequence goes on along the minus strand of OX244275.1, from coordinate 23,348,070 downwards.
GCAATGGAGAGGGCTATGTTGGGAGTTTATTTGCGCGATCGCATCAAAAATCAGGCTATCCGCAGCAGAACCAAGGTATTCGATATAGCCCTCCGAATCGTTAAACTTGAGTGGCAGTGGGTGGGGCACATTGCACGTAGAAACGATGGCCGTTGGGGCGGACAGGTTCGCAGCGACCACGTACCGGAAAGCGCAACGTGGGTAGGCCTCCACAAGGGTTCCCCTCCGTTAGCACTAAGAATTTCAAACCTAATTTCACTAGCCCTAATGTTGTGAACCCTAAATTTTCAGTTTTCCTAATGTCAGTATCCCGAATTTTCATAATGCCTTATTTCTCATGACTGAATTCTCACAAAACGAATTTTGTTTAACCGATTTTTTTCCTAGTCTTATATTTCAATTCCTAATAATAAGTACTTACGAATATCTATACACGGTAGCCTAGTGGTTCAGGCATGCGGCTGTCAAGCGGCGTTCGTGGGTTCGAATCCCGGCTCGTACCAATGAGTTTTTCGGAACTTATGTACGGAATATTTACCGTTAGCTTTTCGGTGAAGGAAAACATCGTGAGGAAACTGGTCGAATCCCAATCAGGTCTAGTTTTCCCTCTGGGTTGGAAGGTCAGATGGCAGTCGCTTTCGTAAAACTAGTGCCTATGCCAAATCTTGGATTAGGTGTCAAAGCGGACCCCGGGCTCCTTTAGGGGCACTACACGGGAAAAACGCTAGGAGGATGACGAATATCTATGTCTCTAAAATAATTTTGCCTCAGCATTTTAGCCCTAATGTCACAATCCCGAACTTTCATAATGTCTAGTGTCGCTTGACTATTCAACGATTTTTTATTTTTTTTGTATAAAGTCAATTTTGGAGCTTCGCCGGCCACTGCCGACGCAATAAAATTTGCACTAACGATAATATTAGGTTAAGTGGGGGACAAGATGGACTGATGATCTGGTGAAGGTCGCGGGAGTAAGCCGGATGCTGGTGCTCTGTGGGGGAGGCCTATGTCCTTTCGGCTGATATGATGATGATGATTAATTATAAGAGAAATTATTATTATTCCTCTTTCCACTTTCAAGTATACTTTCTTATACATAACATATTTTATGGACCTGGTCTGAAATAAATGAATTAAATTGAAATAAATTGAATAAAGCGTTTTGGTTATTGTTCCGTATAGGAACAAGAAAATGATTGAAACTCTGGATCTTTGAAAATGCTTATAATTTCCTTTAAAATTACAGAGGTTGTAATTGAACTTGTTTCTTTTTTACTAGGTAACTTGAATATGATTGTAGGATATATATATATATATATAAATGGATATTAAGAAATACCTAGGTAAAGACAGACCAGAACATTCGAGAAACTGAGATCACAATCCACACAAATCGAAGAGGAATTAACTAGGAAGTAGACAGGAACGGGCTCACTTGATATAGGGCAGGCTGATCCAATTGATCCAATTGTGCACTTTGATGAGTGCTGATGATGATGACTGGAACGTGGGCCCGCGCGCTGGCTAGCGCAGCCTGGTCTCGCTCGGGAGTGGGATGATCCGGCTGCACGATGTAGGCAGCTAGGCGCAGCTGATTGCCTTGGTGTTTGCCCAGGAATCTAGGCGCTGCGCGGTGTTCTCGTGGCGGTGACCCCTTGCTGCCACTCGGAAGCGATGGTATGTCGTGATGGTGACTTCTTTTCTGCTAAGGAATGCTGCAGGTCCTGTCACGGTCGCCACTTTGTTCCGTATAGGATCAAGAAGATGATTGAAACTCTGGATCTTCGAAAATGCTTACAATTTCCTTTAAAATTACAGAGGTTGTATGTCGTTGGTCTAGGATGCGGAATGCAAGTGTCAAGCGCGGCGTGGCTGTGACGTATGTATGTGACGTGTGTGTGAGAGTGTCTGTGATTGGTTAACTACGACTATGTCGTGATATCTGAGTGTCTTGATAGGTGAAAAGGAATACAAGCCAAAGTGAACGTTACTACAAGGGTGTAAGTGTCATTTTTGTGTACTTAAGACTAAATATTAAAACTAGTTAACGATGCGGCGCGAACAGTTATTAAAATATTTAAAAGATCCTACGACTTGTATTTACATGGACCAAACCTCAGCAATCAAACAAATTTCTAAAGAATCCTGATTTCAAGTGCGTCTACCCCAACCCCGAGCGTGTTCCCACTGCCATCGCGTAACAGCACGTTTTCCGCAGACAAGCCGAATGCAAGTATATTCGGCTTCGTCCATGAATAGATTACCCCGCACGAAGGCCCGAGAGCCAACCACTCGGCCCACTCGGCCGGGCTCTCGGCCGCTGCCTCTCGCCTTGACATTTGCATCTGCAAGCCACTTTCAGTATGTCGTTTGCATGTTGATACGCCGTGCTGAATGTCCGCATTTCCATACTGTTTATGATACAAATAAAACACCCGATCCGCGGACCTAAAGAGCAATCTTTTTTTGTGTCGGTGGGTGTGGAAGTTCGAGATAATACTGGCTCGTATCATTCATGTTCTCGATCAAATTCATACCTAAGATAAATAGCCCAGTGCTAACCATTGTCCCAATAGTTCGGACCTTCAACCTAAATCTCTTACCTTAAAATGCCGTTAAAACTCGTTTGTTTTTATCTGTCAATTTGACATTTGTGTTTGTAAGAAAAGGGACATTTCACATTTCAGTTCAGATGTCTTAATTTTATGAATAACGGAGTAAATTTCATACAAGCTCTAACTTGCCTTACAGTTAAAAATACGGTTTATACTCCTGAGTACACAAACTCTCACCACATAAAACATTCTAACAACCGAAACGCTCAGCTATTTATACCGCAATAAAAGCTACAAATCGGTGAAGTTGCTACACGGATCTAGTCTTCGTGACAAATTGTAGGCACCCCACCCCGACACACCGCTAAATACCCGTAAATACTCGCGTAAATACTTGTATCGAGTAAACACCGGGCGATCTGCTCGTTTGATTAGCGCGGGCGTATTTGTAGAGCTCAACGGCTCGCCCTTTGTGCTGTAAAAAGGACAGACGGCGGAGAGGCACTCGAGTATCACCGAGCAAACCATCCGAGGCCCCTTCGACTGTCAAGAAGGATAGGAGGAAAAACATATTGATTTTTAGTACACTCAAAAAGTTTCTACAAGCGAAACATCTAAATGAAGAGATGATCAGTAAACAATGAGGATATTAAGGTCCTACAGGGAAATAGTTTTAAGAATAAGTTGACGAATTGGCTTCTCGACAGATGTTTTTATAGTGTTAAGACTCATTTAAAGTAAAAGTGACAGGTATGTATTTTTATTTGATTAATTTATATTATTGAAATTGATAATTTGTATTTTGACTAAATTCATTGCCTCTAGGTAAAATATTTGCACACCTGCATGCAAGCTGAATACACTGTTATATTCAAGTATGTAAGACCTTCCTGTGATTCTGGCAAATAAATACTTTTGACTTTTGACTTTGACAAATGGGGTACGCTGAACAGGTTCCAAAATTCTTAACAAAGGGACAAAAGATTAGGATTATTTATTAAACATCAGGCTATATTCGTCGGGCTATATCGGTTACCTTGTTAGCGGTTACCCGCATTTCTGATGCGATCACGCAGAGAAACTTCCGGTAGAGTCCTCTCTATTGCTTTGAGTGACTTTGAGTCTTATGAGGCCCATATTATAGCAACCTCGTTTCAGTCCCATCAAGTTTCAGCGGCATTTTCATTCTGTAATGGCATTAAAATGTTGTGAATTTTCGATCTGCATTTTCGTTTTGCTTCTGGTAAGCGACAAATATCTGATGAAATGAAAATATAGTGAAAAAAATAACATCCGAACTTTGGCATTCATAATATAAGGTCATTGTTGCTGGCGTCAAAAGCACAAAGTAGAGATACTAACGAATATAAAGAGCTGGTTTACCACTATAAGCTTGTAACGAGGTTGCAGTCGTAGCGAGGTGAAGTGCAGCTTATTGTTGCTACTGGGGCCCCTATTACCTTTGTGTAGGACGCGAGCCCGCGCCCGCGCGGCACGCGCTGAGCAAACTGTCAGTTGTAAACCCGCCGCGGACGGGCAGTGACAGCTGGAGTTCGTGTTTTAAAGGTATTTTTGAGGATTATTGTTATTTTAAGTTGACATTGAGAGGCAAACATTGCTCAAAAAATTGGAATGATTATGCACTTTTAGAACATCTGGTAAAAAAAAACAATTATTGTTTAACATTTTCTGATAACACGGTCATCTTACATAAGAAGATAATCAATAGATGTCAAAAATTATGCTCGATTGTATTCTTGAACTCATGAAAGTTCATAATCAGGAGTTCAGTACCACTTTATCGCAATTAATACTGCTCCAGAATTCAGGGCTCTACATAACTCTTTAACGAAAGCCTCTAACTACGGCACTTCCAAAATCCAAGGACTTACAGCGTCATTATAATTGCCCGCGGGCCCTAGGGCCCGCCACTAACTTACCCGCGAAATCTCAGCTATACTGCCTGCACTCCGTCCTTGCTACATATCTCATGCAATCACTGAGTAATCAACCTTGGTGCATTGTTTATAAAGTTAAATTTCCAAGGGTCTATGTGAATGGTAATGCATCCAATTTAATTAATCTGAACTTGACCCTTGATACCTGGGGAGGGCGGCGGAAATTAATTTAGTTTCGCTGGATATAGGTCGTGCTGATATTTTTAATTGCTCGCCGTATATTCAAAGCTTTTGCGAGAGCTTTCTACGTTCGAGTTTGTATTTTAATTCACTTGATATTTTTTCCTAAAAGTTTTTTAAGTAAGTACTTAACATAATTGCGAAAAACAGAGACTTTAACCATAGTAGGTATCTTCACCAAGTAATCCTTTTGGACGAATCCTGTATTGCCTGTATATATATATATAAACATAAATATATTATATAATATTTTGAGTAAACACCTTCAAATATTATTTACATTATTTTGTAATACAAAAAAGTAGGTACACTACACTTCCTACGTAGGTCCCCAGGAGGTATCCGTATACTGTATATATACCTATATGTATCACCGACACAACCACTTTAGTTTTAAAACAATGCTTTAAGTTCTTGAAATAATTACAAATGTAATATTCTGTTGTTTGGAAAATGCATGAAAGTGAAATTATAAATGTACTTTTTAACACCGCGAGGCGCAAACCGTCTGAGTTCTTAAATATTCTTGGGCATAATGTAGGCATGAAATCACACTAAAGAAATAAAAATCTTAACTTTTACATTCATGAAATTAGTGAATACTCCACAATTAATATCCATGCATCAGCATCAAAGCAAGTCGAGTCAGATTCGAGCAGCCGCGGGTCTCACGGGGCCTCGTTAGATGTAAGTTCGTGATGGAATACAGATACGAATCCGCTTTGTGACCTGCAGAGTTAGACGAGTAGTGTAACTGCACGGAAAGCAACGCGCGGCTTCAAATGTGCGTTATTGTTCTTAATTGTACAGTTAGCAAAGGTAGGACACAGCGGATTTGTCCCTGTAAGTGTTGCATTGTATGCAAAATAAATATGTCTTCAAAAGGTTGGTAACGCTCATTTAGATTTGCTAGTACAGAAATCGTCAATAAGCCTTCATAGATTCGTACACTTCATGTACTCCGTTTATTTTATTCAATGTTATGGCCTACATCATTTTGGCCTTTAAAGTTTGTCACTCTTTAGTACCATCTACAGTACACGTGCAGGGTATTGGTACGTAGCTCCTGCGGTGTGTAATTGAGATGTGTCTGAATTGCAGCCTAGTAAAATAACGGACCGCGTTTTAACCCCGACGCAAACGAGGGATGTTAAAGTTTAAGATGAGTAGCTGTTTATTTCTTTTTGGCATCATATCTATCGATGGATGGCTTTAAGTGCCGCTGTTTTTTAAAAATTTTGTCAGACGAGGTGGTTGTTGGTGTCGGGGGTTTCAAACTTTTAATTTACTAGCTTCCGCCCGCGACTTCGTCTGCGTAAACCCGGGATAAAAACTATCCCATATTTTAAACCAAGCTTCTGCGTACAAAAACTTCGCCGCTTTCTTCTAAACATCCAAACTTTTGCATTTGTAATATTAGTAGGAATCACGTAGTGAAATGGTTATTAAGGGAGTCATCCTAGAATATCAACAGGTGGTTGCAATCATTAAGAAAGGGTCAAAGATACATTACTTCGTTTTACATACTTTGACGCAGTTCAAGTTTTGCTACTAAGGAGTTACTTATGACTTGGGTTTTCCTTAAGGGGGTTTCGGGAAACTAAAACTAAGTAACTATGAGAACATTTTCAATAACTTTCATTTTACTGGCTAGCTGAGGGTGGTTTTTTGTCCTGACTCTTGGGGACTTATTCTTGAACGATTGCATGCGCTCGTTTACGCAATCCAAACACCGATGATAGGTTTAATTTGAAATAAGCTTTAATATTTTCTTTATCACTGAAGGCCTGCGTTCTATTTTGCCTGTCTTGTCCTATAAATAATACTTTTGGAAGACGAGTGTCATGTGAAGTTAAAGATATATCTTTTTCTCATACATTTGATCGTGCTACTTGTGAGCTTTGGTTTATAAAGTTTGAAATAAGTAAAAATATATACAATATCGACCTTTTAGCAAAATAATGTGGATATCATGACTTGTGCCTAAAACTCTACATAGTCAGTCGTAATGAAACATACAAAAGTCACTGAAATTGTCAGATGGCGGTCGTAAAATTTCCTGAATAAGACTGCCGCCTTGATTGTCACGTATCATTGCACAGGAGGTGGTAAACAAGTAAATCATTCAGTCACTTGGCGGAGTGCCAGCTCGTATGAAGCTGTTCGAACGGTCGGCTCACGAATTGCACGGTGAAAGTCACTAGTATATAGTTAAAATATATAAATGTGCAGTGACCCGTACTAAAAATGTCATTTAGATCTAGTTACCGCACGTACGATACGAAAATTTACTCATTCAACCATCTGGTTAACGCTTTAAAAGTACGCCATTTAGAACAGTTGATTTGTGATGCGCGTTCGAAAAGTAACGTAATTAGGTACTCATTGGTGTAATCAATAAACGCGCTGACCCGAACCATTAGAAATGAGGAAAATCCCCAGGTTACAGGCACTGCTAAATAAAATATTACTCTACATTACACTGGAAAGCCTTGTTTTGTTTCATCATCTTCATCATCATATCAGCCGAAAGACGTCCACTGCTGGACATAGGCCTCCCCCAAAGAGTGCCAAAGTGACCGATCCCGCGCCACCCGCATCCAGCGGACTCCTGCAACCTTTACCAGGTCATCAGTCCACCTTGTCGGGGGCCTACCCACGCTGCGCCTTCCGGTACGTGGTCGCCACTCGAGAACCTTTTCGCCCCAACGGCCATCGGTTCTACCATTCCATCCATGTTCATTCTTAGACCAACTCGCTCGGATGCTTTACTGAGGTCATCGAGCATCGTACTTAAGTCCTCCATGGTCTCAGCCAAGACTACTATATCGTCAGCAAACCGAAGGTGAGTGATGTACTCGCCGTTGATGCTGATGCCTAGCCTTCTCCAGTCCAGAGTCTTGAAAACGTCCTCCAGTGTTGTTTAATAGTAACCAATAACAACGTTCACGATTTTCCCCTATTCTCGGGCCGCGCAGCTTCAAGGGCTTAAATGAAAAATTGCACTTTTATGAAGCATTTCCGACGCGATGTTTTTGCGCCGAATATTTATTGCCGTTTGCAGCGCATACTCATCTGCATTTTGACTGAATTTAATAGGACATGGGGCTCAATGTTACATATCACGATTGCATCACTTCTAATATAATAGGACATGGGGTTCAATGTTGTATATCACGATTGCATCACTTCTAATGTGTTTCACGCGCTGACTTGTACGACGCGTGAGTGTGGCGCGCGCGGAACCGAGCGTGTAAAACATATTCAAAATGATATACCAAATCGCAAATACCACGCAATGTGACGAATGAAAAGAGATTTCTTGTTTTTAAACAGAAGTAGTAGTAACCTGTAAGGGTGCATGATGTTTTATATAATTTCATTTAATCTATTTTGGTTTGATATACCATTGCATATTATAATATAACGGATGGTATAATATAGTTACAGATAATTTTCAAATGATTTTATGTAAAAAGTGATGTAATGATTTAAGGCTATAGTTACAATTAGTATAAAAGACATTTACTATATTTATCACTTGGTATAAAACGTGTTTATCATAATGACTTACTTGACATAATTCGTCAATGCTATAAATTTCAGAAGATATAAGTGGATTTTATAATAAATAACTTTAGACATAATAATAATAATGAACGCGGCGGCGGCGTGGCGGGCTGACGGTGAGTAGCGACACCGTAGACCCCTAAGCGTCCCAAGAGTGGAACTTATGCTCCAGGTTGGAAGTGTAAAATGTCATAACGCCGGCGGCCCTTGAACGGATTACCGGGATCCGGCGCACCGCAGACTTACCTCTCGACAACCTCACAGCCGCTTTGACGTGTTGCTCCATTGTCGCACTGTGCGTGCGACTGTTTGTAGGGCCCACTTAACGAGCTGGCGAGTCACCGCCTGCCTCTTCACAATTTTGGGACTTATTCTCACGGCAGGTGTCCACTAGTGTCCTCCCATAACCCATTTTCCAGACCACCCAATAACTCACCTTTCAACCCAATAACTCATGACCTTAGTTTCCATCACAGCACAGTGTTGCACTGCAATAGTCTTTGCACCTGGCGGGAACCATCATCTATCATGTTGGGTGTATCATGTTGTGCGCTCGGAGATGGTATCCGCCATGTGTATCCCTCGCTTTATATTCTATTTGTTTCAAAGGGCCTCTGCGCTGTTGGCTTCGGCCCCACGCATGCCTTCCAAAAGTCCAGGACCCCATGGTCCTGAGATATGGAAATAATAATAATAATAATAAATCAGCCTATATACGTCCCACTGCTGGGCACAGGCCTCCTCTCATGGATTTAAACATAAACAAATCATTAAAATGAATGATTTAATGAATACTAAAATAAATAAGTGAGACATTTTGCACTTTCAACATATCGCATAATCCACCTCAAGGCAGGTCTCAGGTAGGTACGACAACGAGCGAAGCAAGCGTGCCGCGGTAGCGGCCGGTGAAACGTTAGAACCGATAATTTTTATGTATATAAGTATATAACACTTATATTAAATATTATTTTATTTATTTCAGCTACGGTAGCCTAGCAGTTCAGGCATGCGGCTGTCAAACGCCGGTCGTGGGTTCGAATCCCGGCTCGTACTAATGAGTTTTTCGGAACTTATGTACGGAATATCATTTGATATCTACCGTTAGCTTTTCGGTGAAGGAAAAACATCGTGAGGAAACCTGCATACATCCACAAAGAAATTCAAAGGTGTAAGTGAAGTCCCCAACCCGCACTGGGCCAGCGTGGGGACTACTGCTCGTTCCCTCTCATCCATGAGAGGAGGCCTGTGCCCAGCAGTGGGACGGTATATAGGGTAATTTATATATTATTATATATATATTTATTTATTTATTGAAAACATGTAAACATGACATTACAGTACAACCAATGCGTCATGAAAACTAGATATAAAAAGACAAAAAGGAAAACACATATAATTGCATTGGTACAGTTGATTGCCTGTCATCCATCTCCTCACAGAAGCTCAGACCTTCACTGCACACATACATCCATCGCCACGCAAGTAAGTCACACTGCGGTGCTGATGCCAAGAGCGCATTGGGTTGTGAGAGAGCACGGATCAGCGGCGAGTTCCTGCGTGAAACAGGGCGCGCTGCCGGCACCGCCAGTAAATCGCGTCATCGTGCCTTGAGAGTTATCCTAGGGATATACGGAGTATACAGTCGCACTAGGCGACTCACTAGCTCCGGACAATCTGTCTCACCGCGTATGATCCGACACGCAGTCACCAACAAACCGTAATTACGCCTTACCTCCAATGAATTATAACGTAAGGTCCCTAACAGGTATTTGGTGGGATACAGGAATGGATAGTACCCAAAAACTTTCCTATATAGAAACCGTAGGAATGTTTTCTGAACTTTCTCCAGTAATAGGGCGTAAGTTGATTCGTGAGGGCTCCATATAATTGACGAAGCTTCAAGTTTGCTTCTAACGAGTGCATTATAAACTAGCCTGATGGCCCCAGGATCATGAAAGTCACGCAGGTTGCGGATCACAAAACCTAATCTTCGATAGCAGGTTTCAGCAAGTGATAATATGTGCTCATGGAAACTAAGTCGCATATCGAAGACCACACCGAGATCCTTAACACTGGAGACACGGTTGATAGGCTCTACTCCGAGCATGTATTGAGCATGTATCGGCATATGTGCACGGCAGAAGGTGCAGACACAACACTTGGCAGAGTTGAAAAGAAGTTTGCTATCCATACTCCACCGGAAAACCAAGTTGATGTCCCTTTGCAATGACTCACAATCTGTTAATTGCTCCACCCCGTAAACTAATTTTAAATCATCGGCATAAAGGAGACATTTAGATGTGTAAGTCCTTACAAAAGTCTACGACGGTGGCCGGGCCCAGAAACGAAAGCGGGGCTCCGTTAACTTCTTGGCAGACAATGTTACAAGAAAGTGCAATTATTTTAAATAATAAATATGTATGTTGAAAGTTATTTATGTCAATGCGTTATACACGAAAACGTAATTATATTAAAAAATATTGTATGTTAAACATATTTATGTCACAAATGCGTTATACGAAATAAGAATTATGCCACTTGCAAATTATGTATTTATTCCTAATAGAACAACATTTATGTCAATGCGTTATGTACGAAAACTTAATTATTTCATAGAATAGTGTATATCAACATATTTATGGCACAAATGCGTTATACGAAAATAGAATTATGCCTCTTGCAAATTATGTCATTTTGCCTAATCTATCAATTGATGATTAGAGCAAAGCAAAATATAGCAAATAACCGTTTCATCAAACGTTACATTATATTAAAAAACTTTATGCCAATTTAATGTATACCAAGTGCATGTTAGTTTTTCTGACATTATATGAAACATTACGCACCCAACCTGTATGTGTCATTCGGAGTTGGCGACATAATTTTCATGGCAATTAAAACAATCCTGCTACAACAGTCAATGACTGTAATGTATACTCTGGCTTGTTGCCAAACGTAAAATATTAAATCGTGTCTTACAACATAATACTTTAAAAGAACACGTATCCTTTTGTAAGAACCCCTCCTTGTTTTCAAGCGACGACTTGGACAAGTAGCTGGTATCTTAGTAACGGATGGGGGACATAATTATTACGAATATTGACTTTGTGACAACTGGCTTAGATAAGAAAAAGCCTGATATTATTTCAGAGCCAACGTTATTTCATACTACATGTGCCCACGGATCTGCTTCGGTCAATAGATAGATAGATTAGTTTAGGGTAGTTTTTAAACGAGTGACTGTAAATTAAAGTTTTGAGTATCAAAATAATTAATTTAGGTTATAGTATTACTAAGTGAGCGACTGACTGCGAGTGACGAGAAATCAACAGAACAGCAACTTACAAACATTAATTTGAGCGACTTAAAATACAATATGAGAAGCTCCATAATATTTAAGCGACCAAATATTTGTTTGAGTGTCAACGTTACGTCCTGCATTTTTTTCAATATTTGGCAAATATTTTTTTTAATACTGACCGGCATTTTATTTTAAATGAAGTGTTTCGAATACAAAAACCACTTTGAAAAATACTATAATGAGCACAGTATTATAATTTCACATTTAAATAAAAAAAAACTTATGAAATAACTATTTGAAGAAACATTATTCTGGTTCATCATTAAATTGTGGACACACACTTTGTCCAATTTCGCTTCAAAGTTAACGTTTCATGTATTTTCATTTCGTCGACAATTCAGTTCGTGGAATGGTCATTACAAGTTTAGTAATTTTAAATAGTGTATTTTTACTTGTCAGATGATTCCTAAAATAGTTGAATTATGTAATGGAAAACGTGTTGTGATTTATTGTTTCAAGCATTTTTAATTAACGTACAAATTATTACAAGGATTATCATTTAAAATTAAAATAGTTTGCATACACAATTAATCTAGGTCAATTATTTTAACCTAACCTAAACCATACTTAACCGCCAGCGTGTCGACGTCACCCCGCCCCGCTTCACGAGGTGTCTATTTCCCTCAGTGGAAAGACACAAGTCAACCGTAACCTAACCTACTCATAATACAATTGTTACGGTTGTTAGTTTTTTAACGAGCTCCCTTTTTTTGCCTGTCCTAATCTAGTTAAACCCCTGTAATCAGTTGTTGGTCCGCAGCCCAACTCACCTGACTGCATCGAGGCGTCGCCCCGCCCCCATTCGAATTCGCGCGCATTAAACAATCTGTAGTTTTCATTAAAAATATCGTATCAAAATAAAAAATCTAAGACCTCAAATAGAATATCACTAACCAATAATCATTAATAAAGCAGCTCACAAAACTTTGCTTAAAGTGAACTTTATAGTAGTTCGTTATGTAAAACCTCGGTTGGAATAATCTAATCTATCTTAATATTGAAGTTGCCCTCTTTGTATTTCTAGTCGCTCACTTAGTAATTTAATCGCTCGGATAGAATTTTAATATCTCAAATGGATAAATCATAACCAACTTTTTATAGGCTTGTTCTAGATTTTATTATTAATCAATATTCGTCGTTAGTTTTGTTAATTTGTCGCTTACTCAAATTCATACCGCTCAAGTTATTAAAACAGTATGTCATCATCAGTCGCTAAGTTTTTTTCATTCTATCGTTATACTATTCCCCATTAATTTATATCACAACATACAACTGCACCTAAAATTACACATAGTCCATTTTTAGGAGTCTATGTCGTGGTCGTGATGTCGGCATCCTCGGCACAATGCCCCGAGGGCCTTTTTCAAATCAAATCAAATCAAATCAAATTATTTATTTCAGACTCATGTCCATATCATGTTAGTAACAATAAAAACTTATAAAACTACGTTAGTTACATTAAATTATACACCGCACCTCTTGAGCCCATATGTAGGGCGTTCCACTGCCTCCACACTGCGCAAACAGGACTGTCCCAAATCAGCTGAAGAAGGCTGTTGGAACTATCACGCACACGACGCATGAGGGACGCGGTTCTGTTTCTTATAATGGCACTGAAACCATCGACCCGTGCCTCTGCGAACATACCAGATGCGCTGCAGTATCGTTACAGCCCCATCAACCTCCTGAAGCCGTTGAAGGACGAACTATAATCCTCAGCAGCCGGACAAGCACTGATCGCTGGGCACAGCACACCATATCGTCAGCATAACTAATGTTATTTGCAGTTGTGCCACTGATTGAACATCCAATACCCGTGCTGCTAAGCCTAGCGATCAGCTCATCCATGTAAAGGTTGAACAACCTAGGCGAACTGAGACCTCCTTGTCTCACACCGCACGTTACGTCAGAGTGCGAGCCTGCCCATCTCACTTGATTAGTCTGGTTTGCATACCAGTATCGGAACATGCCAACAACCCCCACCGGTGTACTCGTACTGTCTTCCAATTTTTTCCGTAGGATCTCATACGAGATCGTGTCGAAAGCCTTCGACAGGTCCAAAAAAACAGGCAAATACGGGTGTTTTCCCTCAGTATAGTACTGGACGGTGTGCTTAAAACAATTGACTGACAATTGATTGACAACATTGTTGAGTTTAGAGAAAAAAATTACCTACCTTTTGTTACTGTTGTTACTGGTATATAATATAGAAAATTAGGTAAGAGCAGCTAGAAAAAGGGGGAGGGGGGCTCGGTGGGCAAACCCCTCCGCAGTAAAAAAACAACATATAATTTTAACGATGGTATTATTTGTAGGTTAGGTTAGGGTTAGCTTGTGTTCCTTAGAGCGGAAATAGGCACGCCGCGAAGCGGGGTGACGTCGACACACTGGCGGTTAGGTCAGGTAATAATAAATGTTACCACAACAAACTAATTCTCTCGGCCATAAGAGAATAGCGGAATAAATAACCCAGCGCCAAAAAATAATATTAATAATTTTACCAGTGTTATGCAAGTAGACCATATGATGTTAGGGGGAAAAAAGTTCATGTGGTCTTATCAGTAGGACCAAGCAGTAGGACCACGTGGCCGGAAGGAGTTATTTTGATGGTTCGACGTTTTACTTTTCGATTATATGGGCGTCGCCATTTCAATGGTCGATATATTGTCATTCGAAAATTTAATATATCGCCTGCATGGTTATTGATATTTTGTACTTTTGATATTTTAACCGTTTGGCATTTGTATTTTAGATCTATTAGACGTCGATATAATAACATTATATATTTCGATATTTTGTACTTCGATGTTTTCACTGTCGATATTTCAATGTGCGATCTTCTAATCGTACCCTTAAATTCATATGTCTGATGTTTAGTTTTGTAGATCTGGGATCGCCCATAATATTTCGTGCCAATGACTCGTGGGTTTTTCTTAAATACAATTTGTTGGTAATACTAGCCTTGTAGGTCTGCCCCACATCTTGAGGGGAATACCTCATTCCCTATGATTTCTGTCGGGTTATATTATTACACGCGTGTCAAGTAAATCTTGATAGACGAAGACCAGAAAAGCCTGTGCGATAGATCAAATCCAGAAAGACCTGTGCCAGCTTGAAACAGCGGATCATGATTGGCGACAAGCTACCCAGGACAGAGCACAGTGGCGTGTCTAAGCGTCGGAAGATCAAGATCCACTTCGGGCAGCTGAGCTGTTGAGTAAGTAAAATTTTATTCACAACGCACGACTGAAATCGTTGTCGTGTGCTTTACCCACGTGGCACTGTTGTCGCTGCTCAGTGCGATCGACGCTTGAACAATATGCTTTTGACGCACTGCAGACACTTAAGTTGTTGCTTCTAGATCCAGATTAATTTTCGGACTATATTATTTGAAAAAGTCGTGACTTATCATCTAAATCTACCATTATGTGGTCGACGTTTGCGATGATGCTCATGGTTTTACATTTTCTCATCGTGTATCCATGCTCATACTCATACTTATTCCCCTTCCTCTGTTGGTAGTTTTATTCTGCTTACATTTACATTTTATTAAACACGATAATACCCCGCCACGTCATATTCGTCCACTCCATGTCGTTAAAAATTGAATTGTGGAATTTCGCAAATAACATTTTGCGAGTACATGTCGTTCATTTCAATAACTTTAATGTTATCACGTTACACCAGTAATACTTGAAACGAGGTACAAAGTTAATGTTATAAGATACACCTTGGGCGTAGTCGTGGCATGAATTCCTCTTAGCCTTAACTTAGCTATGTATTAGCTAAGTTAAGAATTAAATGAATCCACATGTTTTTCAGGATGCACGGTTTGGAAACATAAAACTAACATTATCACAATCATCATTATCATCATCAGCTTACCTCCATCTGCTTGGCACAGGCCTCTTCCTCCTCCTAAAGAAAGAAATAAGAAAGAAAGAAAGAATTCGTTTATTCAAATAGCATTCTTGGAACCACTTTTGCATCGTCATCAACTATGTAGTTACTAGAACAATAGAAACGTTCCTGTTCTATAAAATATACTTATACAAAATATACTTAAAACTTAAATTATTACAACATGTTACAAGATACGTAAATAATCATAATTATAGAGAGTATGTAATGTAATGTCAATGTTTAATTATAGATATGTCAAAATATTCTACTAAACTAGGCCAAGCATCTTTATCATTTAGGTAGTCCTCGACGGTATAGTATCCCTTTTACTACTAAAACTAGCAATGCATCATAAAACATTATTTTATTCTCGACAGCGGGATTTTTATACACTACATAATACATTTTAGAGGTACTATTTAATTTATCTATTTCTGTTACTCAACAGTTTACATGAATCTTCTAAATAAAGAGAGTATTTTGAAGCTATATCAGTTTATTCAAGACAAAATCAAAATAACACATAATTGAAATTGTTCTCATACGGTCAGCAGCAGAAGTTGCTAAGCAGTTTTAGTGCTCAAAATGAACACGAACTCTAATGTCAAGGGAATAAGGATCTGTGGAGGATATTTTGTGCGTGTTATTTTACTTAGCTACTTCTGATGCTGTACATAAATAATACATCACTGAACTGAAAGATTTTAAAATTAAATCTCACTAGGTTTTCTTAATTTGTTGTTTGTTTTTACAAGTACAGCAAAGAATGTCCTTCAATCTTCAACAAGTCGTCTATGGTCTATACTCATTATTCCTTATTTTAAGTTAGTTGACAAAGCCAGTTGCTGATTCTATCATGGTTAGACAAGGCTGCCTAGGGTTGTGTGTTCTTCACGTACTTGACAAAGCCTGCATTGCGGATATTTTTCTGTAAACATTTTTATTTATTAAATAAATACGTAAAAGATTTATTTAACCTGTTGTATTTAAGAAGGCCAAAAATTTAAAAATCTCTTTGATTGCGACTTTATATTGTGTGCACGGAACACTGAAAACGACCGCGTAATTCATTATAACAAACTACGGTCAAACTTTGATTCAATTTAATTCCACCGAGCTTCTAAATAACTCGTTAGCAACAATAAAAAACCTAATTTGCAGCAAAAATCCCAGCAGTTTATTACAATGGCGCACAAAGGTTGCCCGACGGCGCGGAGACAAAGAACTCTTTCTGCAATATTACTGTTATAAAAATGAAATGAGGAATGATACGAAATGAAATTATAGGTACCTACAGCAGCTTCAATGTCTTTGCGTCTAATCAAGATTGAATGTTGAATATTTTGAAATTATTGGAAAAACCTTTTAATATATCTCGTTATTTTTGGGTTTCTGACGGTGACATGCATACTTATATATTAAAATACATTAAACACAATAAACTGTATGGTTAAGATTATTCCATGTCCGACTTTTATAAATAAAATAAAAATAAACTAAAAATAATTTATTTGAGAAAACTTTAAGCAAAAAAGGCTCCAACTTTTGTTTTATAAAGCATTCATAGGAATCGGAATCTTGTGCCTTGCACGGTAGAAATGCTTTTTATGGAACAGCTTTGTTGCAGTAGGGCCAACTCAAAATAATCTTAAGTATACGAACCCATATCCCATCGACTGCCCCAGTAATTAATGTTTTAAAGAGAATGAAAATAAGATTTTACCTAGGTAATTATTCATTAGCACAATATCCATATTTTGATTAATATGTGTATTTCACTTAGCTTTTTCAGCATTAACATTGTAACAATCACACTTTTTATGGGTTAAACCATAAGATAACCCATTTATTGGATAGAATTAAGTCGCCAGAGCCTCTCTTATTAGAAGACTGATAATATATCAATCAATCAATTAATCATTTATTGCATTTCATGTTAGTATAATAGATCTTAAAGCTTGGTACAGTTAAACATGAGCTCTGTTGAGCATATCAATTTCTTAATAAGTACTACAAAGGGGTTTGGGTAAATGTGTTGTCATATTTTTTAAATGAGCGGCCACTCGTTAAATTGGTATATTAGGATAGATCTATTTGAAACAAACATATTTTATTATGAAATATAATACTCTAAAATGCATCGGAGCCGAGATATTTGCAATACATATTTCCGCAGGTTATATTAAAAAGTTATAAACCAAACTAAAACATCTCGGCTCCGATATTGTTTAACGCGTTTATTTTTATATATATATGCGTATTAAGAGGTCCTCTAAAAGATTTTTACACAAACATCCGTGGCCGCTGCAAAAAAAATGTAAATTTTTCTCATACAAGGTTACCCAATGCCCTTTAAAATGATAAAAATACGGAAATCTTATAGCTAACATACAATTTCTTCCTAACACTCTTAATGTTTTAGTTTTGTTAAGTTTTTCAAATTATTAACAATGTCCGTACCTATATCTAAACATACTTAGTAGCAACTATTAACTAAAACATTATTTGATAATCATAGAAATGTAATTCTATGTCAATTCATTATGGCAAATTATGGGTAGTATATAATAGTAGATTCACTATTAAACTATTTAAGCTATTTAAGGTTGTCTGTTATAAATTCAATATGTTTTGCTTATAAGCCAATTTTTAAGTTTACTTCGGATATTATTTTATTTGTCCTCTTTTTTTATGAAGTCAGGGATTTTGTTGTAGACTTTAATTGATTGGTAATGAGGTCCACTTTTATATATATTCAGCTTAGGTTCCGGGAGGGCCCAGGAGGGAGGGCGTATAAAAATTCTCTCAGGTTCGTAAAGGGTTAACTGCCGTATCCGCCTAAATTGCAACCTTCCAGACCCCACCGTAATATCGCACTAGGAACCCAACCTTAACAATTATCCTGGCCCACTCGAGCGTCGCAAAAAGAGTAACGTCAGTATAATTGATTGATACGTACATGGTCCCGATACACGCACCGTTCGCGCCGGCCAACTTGCCTAGCACACGCTTTGGCTCTTATACTAAGGACATAGGAGATGTTATTGCTTGTAGTGTGTATGCGGTTAAGTTGGTCAGTAACGCGCGGTTGTCAATCATTTGACTTTGTGAAATGCCGATGTTTCTGCAGCCGCTGGGCGGGCGCACTGCGATGAAGAAATCAACGTTTATAGTTATAGCTTAAGCGTACACGGTAGTTTTAAGTTTATACATTAAAAGTATAGTGGTAGAATAATCATACAATCCTACTTTACATTCCTACAGTCATCAAGCTATCAAAGAGGGTTATGCATTACAAACGGGTGCCTGTCGTATCGCATAATGTTGATCGTCCTAAAATTTTTTGGCCGAGAATATTTGGCATAATGTTGAGTGGCATACTACTTAAATAGCCTATTCATTTTTGCGCATACAAATTTAAAAGTCCTAAAGTATGTTTATCCTAATATTGATTACTTGAACATCGAATTACCTAAAAAGTGATAGTCCTAATTTTCATTGTCATAGTAATTATTTTGCCTATTGTTAAACGTGCTAAAAATAAACCACCTATACTTCTTTTTTCCTAAATTTTATACTATTTGTAAACTCTGAGCAGACCCGACCAACATCTAGACGAATAAAATAGGTTCGTTAGTTGCCTTTTGCCCGTCAGAGCAGAAATAGGGGCCCCGCGAAGCGGGGCTCCGTCGACACGAAGGCGGGTCATAGGTTATTCAAGTATTAGGCAATTCTTATCTGAGGCAACCTTCATTTAGATCAATTAGATAGGTTCGTTAGTTGCCTTTTGTCCCTCAGAGCAGAAATAGGGGCCCCGCGAAGCGGGGCTCCGTCGACATGAAGGCGGGTCATAAAATCTTAAAGTACGTACCTAAATAGGAAAGATTAGGTAACCACAAATAAAACATTTATTTTTACTATTTATAAACTCTGAGCAGACCCGACCTACATCTAGATAAATAAAAGAGGTTCGTTAGTTGCCTTTTGTCCCTCAGAGCAGAAATAGGGGCCCCGCGAAGCGGGGCTCCGTCGACATGAGGGCTGGTCATAAGTAATTCAAGTATTAGGCAATTCTCAGCAGAGCCAACCTTCATTTAGATAAATTAGATAGGTTCGTTAGTTGCCTTTTGTCCCTCAGAGCAGAAATAGGAGCCCCGCGAAGCGGGGCTCCGTCGACATGAGGGCGGGTCACATGACATGAGGGCGGGGACATGAGGGCGGGATGTTATTCAAGTAATAGGCAATTCTAATAGATATGTATGCGTAACAAAATGTATGCACAACATTTTTAGTACATTAAATATTAGTAACATCAAAGTTATGTACATCAATCATTCTAAAAAAAACCTTCGACACAATAAACATTCGGACAATAAATATTTAGGACAATCGATATTAGGAACAACAATTTCGTTAAATAAAAAATATGCACAATAATGTTTATGCAATTCGATATTCGGCACAAAGTTGGTATGCGACAAAATATCAACAATTTTATGCCACCCGATATAGACCCATTACAAACGTATTTTAGTTTATAAACATGTCAATAAGAGTAGTGTCAAATGGAAGACAGTGAAATGTATTATTTCTTATCCTGAATCCACTTTTAAGTATCCACCTCGTTTCTACTATTTGCTGTTTAAAAGGAGATTACAAGAACATACAATGTCTACCTACTGTTGTTAATCGTTGATACATGCCTTTCTCAATTAATTATAGCGTGAAACTATATGACTGTATTAAAAATATTAATTTACCCTCAATTTCACCCGGTTGCCCAGTGGACGTAAAATCCCCCCCAATATCGTATTAAGTAAAATAGTGGTTAATACCTGGACAACCATATTTTCTGCTACGATAAGTTTTTTGCGAGATGCAACACACTTTTTTTTAAACGTTGGGGAAATGCATTTACGCATCCCGTCCTATCCGGCAGGACGGGTATGACGGATTAACCGAAGCTGGACTACCGTCTTAAACCACCGACGACATCCGGCTCTGCCTTGTAAAGGGAGGCGTCACAGGATCACTTTTGGCATTCAACTGAGTACGTCCCGGCGGGTGGCCCACAGTAGCAGGCCGCAGACATTTCGAGGCGTCAGCTTGGCGAGCGCCTCCAGTCCTGTGAAACCTTTGTTAGCAGGGCTTGCCCCGACTCCCTGCATGGTTCCACTACGGCAGAGGCAACAGATACGCATAGCGCCTGGCTCTGCCTCCAGTCCGTTGTCGGCGAAACGGATCCGCTGGCGAAAAGAAGTGGTAGGGATTAATCCGAACAATTCCTCGGAGCACTCCCCGTTATACATGCGATAGAAAATGCAGAGCGAAGCCACATCTCTACGCAGCGACAAGGAGTCAAGCCGATCCGAAATATGCTGGCAGTCCACAATTCGAGTTGCTCGTCGTTGGATGCGGTCCAGAGGGAGAAGCTGGTATTGGGGTGCCCCTGCCCATAGATGAGAACAGTATTCCATGTGTGGGCGGTGTTTCTCACCGGCCAAGAACGAAAGCCACGGGCCCATGGATGGCTCCAACCGGACGCTCTGAGCCAATGAGAACAAATACGGCGATTCACCGTCTTTGATAAATATTCCTAAACTTAATATTAATGCTTACCGGTTGCAGTACTTCTAGACGCTACCAGGCGTCTCCAGCTCGTGTGGTATGTTTTGTGTGGTGTTGTGTGTGTATGTTTGTCTGTGGGTTTGCTGAGCGCCTCCGTAGGTCCCTGGAGTCCAAGGACCCGGCCATCCGCGCCGACACTATCCAAAATTGGCGATTCTCCTTTCCGTAAACTTATACACAACCGTGCCGTATAGAATCAAAACTTATTCACAATATACCGTTAGCTTTGCCTCAGATATCGCTTCCGTACGCGGCTAGGACACAACCGATTTCTATCGCGACGACAGGCAAAGTACCCGAGTCCTGACGGCGCCGCGCGACGCGCAGCCGACCGTTGCCGAGGACTCCCGAACGCGGCCGGCGCGAGCGGCGCTACAGTCCGCAGAACTAATATCTAGGCTTAAATACTAAACAATCACCCGCCCCGGACCGACCCGTCGTCGGTCCGCTCAAACCCCGGTAGGCGGGACAATGTAGAAACCGCCCGTCTAAGGATCGAATCCCTCACCTGCACATCTGCGATCCGGGGAGACCCATCCTTGCCTGTAATCAAGTTAACGATGCGCCCCCGTCGCCAACACAAAGGCGATAGGTTAGCATCCTTAACCAGTACGAGGTCTCCAACGCAGGGAGGGGTCGTCCTGTCCGTCCACTTAACGCGTTGCTGCAGAATGTGCAAATACTCAAGCGACCACCGTTTCCAAAACCCTTGAGTCATTTGCTGCAACATTTGATACCGTGACAACCGGTACAACCTTACGTCCGTATAAGGATATTCCGGCAATGCGTTAAGTGGTTGGCCAATCCGAAAATGGCCTGGCGTAAGGGCCTCAAGATCATTCGGGTCAGCGCTCAACGGGCAAAGAGGTCGGGAATTTAAAACCGCCTCAACCTTGCAAAACACCGTAGCCAGCTCCTCAAATGTGAGGATCGTTGAGCCGATGACCCTATACAAATGCGTTTTGGCCGACTTAACTACTGCCTCAAAAATGCCACCCCAGTGGGGGCATCCGGGGGGGCTGAAATACCATGAAATGCCCCGACTGGCGAGGCTCGTGCCAATCTCCCGCTCATTTTGGCCTAAAAACGATACAATTTCCCGTAAGGAGCGGTCCGCGCCCTTGAAGTTGGTACCACATTCCGAACGAATCAGTGCAGGTAGTCCCCTTCGCGACACGAATCGATCCAATGCTGCCAAAAAGGCTTCCGTAGAGAGATCGGCCACGAGCTCCAAATGAACGGCCTTGGTCGCTAGACACACGAAGACGCAAAGGTACGCCTTAACCGATTTCGCATTACGAAGGCGTGAAGTCTTGACGATAAAAGGCCCCGCGAAATCTGTACCTACGCCCTTGAACGGCCGAGCTTCCGTAACTCGGTCGGGAGGAAGATCCCCCATCTGTGGTTGCGTTATGGCTGCCTTGAGTCGGTAACAAGGCAAGCACCGAAACACAACGCTCCGTATTAACCTCCGTGCCGACAGGATCCAGAATTCACGCTGCAAAATGGCCAGAAGGGCGTTGCAGCCCGCGTGTGAATTCCTGATGTGGCGGTCCCATACCAATAACTCCACCAAAGATCCCTTCTTAGGGAGCACCAAAGGATGTCGTGCCGAGTACGGCAGGTCAGCATTCCGTAATCGGCCTCCCACCCGGAGCAGTCCGTGCTCATCCAAGAACGGGTTAAGGCGGACGATGCCTCCCTTCAACCTGCCAGCGCCCGTCTGCAGGATCTTAATTTCATCCTCAAACTCAGCTGCCTGGACGACCTTCACCCAATGCAAGAGAGCCCGTTGCTGCTCTTCAGGTCCCAGAACGCGCGACATGTTCCGCTGCGCAGCAGACTTACGACAGTTGAAAATAAACCGCCATATCCAACCAGTCACCCTTAGTAGCTTCCCCAACGAGCTATACCGTTCTAAGAGAGACTGGGCCGCCGTAGCCTCAACCACCGTGGTTAAGTTGACTCGCAAACCTAGGTCTGGGGGTAATAAATGCCGGCCGCACTCATTAAATGGCCACTCCGTATGTGGCAACTCCAACCAATGCGGACCCCACCAAAGAGAGTGCTCAACCAAGGCAGGCGCCAGACAGCCGCGAGAGGCGCAGTCAGCCGGATTGAACTCGCCTGGAACATGTCTCCAGACCAGAGGAGTCTCCGAGGCGTTTATTTGTGACACCCGGTTGGCCACAAAAACCTCGAGCGTGTGGACCGAAGTCTGCAGCCAGCACAATACTATCCTGCTGTCAGTCCATGCATAAACCGTGTCATTCAAGTCCACCGTACCACGCAAATTTTGCACTACATGGTTCAAGAGCCGCATCAGGAGCGCTGCACCCGCCAATTCCATCTTCGGTATAGTCCAACGGGTCCGTACAGGCGCAACCTTGCTCTTGGCCATGACCAAGCGTACGATGCCCAAACCAGCCGTCTCCCCTGTTCTCAGGTAGACAGCGGCAGCGTACCCCTTCTCCGACGCGTCGCAGAAACCGTGCAGGGTTACCCTGGCTCCCACCTGCGGGAGTAGTTTGCGCGGGATTTCAATCTCCGCAATATGTGGCAGCGTAGTCGCAAATGAGGACCACTCCCGTAAAAGCTCTTCCGTGAGCTGATCATCCCAACCTAATTGGGCCAACCAGAGCTTCTGCATGAAGCATTTCGCCATGAACGTAACCGGCGCAATCCAACCGTTTGGATCGAACGTTCGCGCGATGGTCGAAAGGACCAAACGCTTGGTCCAGGTCTTCGACAGCAATTCGGCTTCACAGCTGTAGGTGAAGACATCATGACCCGGTCGATACTGGACCCCCAAAATCGCCAGTGCATGAGGGTTATCCGGATCCTCAAAGCAGTGTGGGTCTTGCTGGTGCTCAGCTGGCAATCCCGCTAGGACCCCTGGGCAGTTCGATAGCCACTTCCTAAGCTCGTATCCACCGGAGGCCATAAGCGCCACCAATTCATCCCGTAAGACGAGCGCCTGCTCAACACTATCCGCGCCCGTGCAAATATCGTCTACATATACGTCCCTATCAATGACTGCAGCCGCGCGAGGAAAGCGCAGCCGTTCCTGGTCCGCCAGTTCTCGTAGCGTACGCATCGCTACGTAAGGGCTGGGCTTTAATCCGTAGGTATTGGTGTTGAGCTCGTACGTGACCATCGGCTCTTCTGGGCTCTCTCGCCACAATATCAGCTGGAACCGACGGTCGTCCGGATGGATCTCTGTTTGACGGAACATCATCCTCACGTCCGTAACGAAGACAACCTGGTGTCTCCCGAAGTCCGTTAAAATGTCTGCAATGTCCCTAGTCATCTTAGGACCCGCGTGCAGACATTGATTCAGAGACACCCCGCTAGAGGTCGCCACTGACCCGTCAAATACAATGCGAATTTTGGAGTCTGGTGTCTTCAGGACCGCGTGGTGAGCGAGATGGTAATGCTCCTCACGACGCCAGTCCACCGTGGACACCGACATGTGACCCAAAGCCAAATACTCACGCATGAACTCAACATACTTCCGACGGAAGTTGGAGTCCCGTTTCATGCGCCTCTCCATCGACACCATCCGTTTCTCTGCTGTACTGCGAGAGCTCCCCAGTGGAGGTCGGTTCGATAGAAATGGCAACCATGTCATAAATCTGCCCGACGGGAGGCGAACCGTGTTATATTGGTAGAAGGTCTCGCACTCCTCATCTAACAAGCTAATCCTAGGAGCTGAAGGTGGCTCTTCCGTCGCCCAGAACCTCTGCAGGACCTCCGACAGTACGCTACCGTAATAAGCGAGACTATCATCCAGTGACTCCTGTGGTTCCCGTACTGGGCCCAATATTGCGTACCCTCCTGCGGTATGTACGGCCACCAATCCGTCCCGTTGCAGCTCCCGCTTGCCGCTCCGTAGCAGCTTCCCGAGGACGTCAGTCCCAAGCAAGACGTCCACCCGTCCAGGAATCTCAAAGTGGGGATCGGCCAACTGCAACCCGTTGGCTAACCCTCTTACCGCCGGCGGTAACCGTATCT
The DNA here is from genome assembly GCA_945867215.1 of Epinotia demarniana. Taxonomy (NCBI): domain Eukaryota; kingdom Metazoa; phylum Arthropoda; class Insecta; order Lepidoptera; family Tortricidae; genus Epinotia; species Epinotia demarniana. The sequence continues at coordinate 23,322,898 of OX244275.1, read as the reverse complement.
GGGGGAGGACCCCTACCACTTCGTCTAAAACAATAGCCGTGGCATTCACTCGAGTGATCGAAGTCGAGTCACCCATCTCGAACTGGAGAGTAATCTGACCCCTGAGGTGAGGCACCCGGTTGCCATCTATGCCTACTGCGCCATCCCGTGATGGCTCTAATCTAAGATTTAGCCTGTCCACCAGTCGACTGGACACTATACAACCTTGTGCTCCAGAATCCAAAAGTGCCCTGACTTGCACTGAATGGCCATCCGTACCCCAGACCGTAACCCTAGCTGTCGGTAATAGTACCGTGGCTGGCTGGGGGGCCGTTGTGGATGGACAGGCGACCGTATCCTAGCGGGGGCCACCACACCCCAATCCTGAAGGGGGGTATGAGTGCCCCTGTCCCACATATGGGTCCCAGCCAGGGTCATATTCCCCTCGACCCGACTGAGCTATGCGCGCCGGCCGGAAGTACCCCACCGGCAACCGTCCTGCCGGAGGCGGAAGCGCTACCAAGCGTGGGCGCTCTGCGAGGGGAGGGGAGAAACGACTACTCGGGGGCGACAGCGAGTCCCCCATCCCGTGCGAGTAAGTCGCGTAACCGGCCGCCTCCTGACTTACCTCCGGGCCCCTACCCGACCCTCGGGCGTGGCCTCCACCCCTGGGTGCCTCCGGGACCCCCGGGCGCCCGTTCATGCTATCCTGGAACCGGTCAGAATGGCGGCGTTCGGCGATGTCCCGTACCATTGGGTGACCCTCTCCCCCCCTGCGGGGTGATCGTCCACCCGATGCTTGCCTAGGAGGGAGAGAACGACCTCCTGACGAGGCCCCATAGTACGCCTCCCCACTCTTGGCTAGGCAGAGGAGCGCATGATGGGCCCCCCCGCAGGTCCGACAATTTGTGGTCTGACCGCACTCACGCACCTGGTGTGCGCCTAAACAGCGGTAACACAAATTCCTTTGTTTTACAACCCCTCTACGCCTGTGCACCCGCTGTGCCTTGAATTCCGTACAGGCGGTAATGTCGTGTCCGTCCCCCCGACAAAAGGGGCACACCTCTGATTTAACCATATTAAATTTCCTGTCCCGCCGGCGAGGCTCGACTAGTTTAGGCCCACTATCGCGGCGGGGGGTGAGGGGGGGACGCGACGTGGTTGCCCCCTGGCAATCCGCCCTCCTACACTCGCCCTCCAAGAACTCCCGTAAATCCTCATATGAGGGAAGGTGGTCCGCTGACTCACCCCCATGCGCCCGTTCAAAACGTGCAACCACATCAGTAGGCAACTTACGCAAAACCCGATTTACGATAATATACCTATTGTCCCCCAGTGAGACGTTCAGCCGCGCTAACGCGTTTACCGCCACCGTTACTGGATTTAGTATTTTGGACCTTATGTCGTTAACCGAAGTGACCTTTGGGATCTCAAATACCTTTTCTATAAGCCCGTCAATGATGAGTCGCCTATTATCATACCTATCGACTAACAAGCCCCACGCCGTTTCATAACTGGAGTCTGCAATCTCCAAGTGAGCTATCATGTCGTGTGGCTCCCCCTGTAGGCGTCCCAACAGCTGTGCCAACTTGTACGCAGGGGACAGATCCGTACGAGTATGTACTACACTCTTAAAAATATCCCTAAACCTGGACCAGTCCGCGTAATCCCCCGTGAATTCTGGTACGTTGACAGGGGGGAGGGGGGCCATTATGCCTGCGCCGGCACTAGTGCTCGACACCCGTACCTCTCCCTTCCGTGTCTTTTCAATGACCAACGCCGCCTGCACGATGCTCGACAGCATTTCACCGCACTGGTCCACACTACTCTCGACGGCGGCCCGCGCCGCCTCATCCACGTCTGATCCTGGCTCGCCAGCGAGGGCCATATACTCCGAGTGTCGTTCCAATACTGTTTCATACCTCGCGTCCACTTGTGCCGAGCGCGCCAGTAATACCTCCTCTCGATCGGACCTCCCTACCATAGCAGCTACTAAACTGAACCATCTCAGTTCTGCTTCAATTTTCGCAGCGAGCGTCTTAGTCATCGATGGGGCCATGGTACCAATTCAATTGCCCTTTTACACCGTCAAATTACAATTTCAACAACCTATTCAACAAAATAATCCGTAAGAAATAAATAGGCACTCCGTCAAGTGCAATCCCCTTTTTTTTCGTAGGTTCCGTAGTACAAATAACTAGTCACACAAATATACCTTATACAAGAAAATCAAATAGAATAACCAATCAGTAACACAATATTTAGAATGATACTTGAAATGCACTATTAACCCAATTCCGTTACGCAATTACTTACGAGGTTTTGTGTCTTTCTAGTGCTAGTTTTATGCTGCTAAAGTTCGTTTTGTCAAAAGCACCCTCTATATCAATGAAGGTGCCTAGACAAGAGTTCTTTCTAGCAAGCGCATCTTCTATGTTCGTTACTACAGCATGGAGAGCTGAGTCTGTTGATTTGCCTTGGCTATAGGCATGCTGGTTTGGATGTATCTTTATGTCTTTTAGGGCCGTATCCTTCAGCTCCCTGTCGCAGAGTCTCTCCAGAGTCTTTAACATGAACGAGGTCAGGCTTATGGGTCTAAATGATTTTGGGTCCGAGTAATCACTCTTCCCTGGTTTCGGTAGGAAAATTACTTTTACTTCTCTCCATTTGGTTGGTATGTATCTGTAGGCAATGCAGCTGCATAGTAGGTTTGATAAATGCTTGATTAGTTTTTGTCCTCCCCACTTTAATAAGGCAGGGTAGATTCCGTCAAGGCCTGGTGATTTATAGTTGTCAAAACTATTTATCGCCCAGGCCGTTTTGTTCTCCTCTGTTATTCGTTCTGCTGTTTTCCACTCTGAATCTGTTGGATGATAGTTTTCCTCCTGTTCTGCCCAGGTTTGTATGTCAACTACTTTACACCCCGGGAAGTGGGTTTCCACCAGTAGACTTTCGGTCTCAGATGGATTGCTAGTGTGGGTGTTATCTGGTCTCCTTAGCGTGCCCAGTAGTTGATTAGGTTGGTTGGCTAGTATTTTCCTTGTTCTGTTGGCCTGTGTGCTGCTAGATATGTTGTCACAGAAGTCCCGCCAGGAGGCAGATCTTCTGTATCGTGTTCTCTTTTTGTAGTCGGCTTTGACTGTTTTGTATTTGTCCCAGTCCTCGTCTGCTTTTGTATTCATTGCTCTGTTTAAAAGTCTTCTCATTTTAGTTCTCATCCGCTCCATTTCCGAGCCCCACCAGTTTGAGTTCATGTTGTTCCCCACAACTGGTGGTGTCGAAAGTGGACATGTGTTCTCATAGCTCTCTGTTACATGTTGTGTGAATATGTTTACCTGTTCCTCCAACTCCTTGGTGTTGTGAGGTCTGTGTGTAGTGCTCTTATCATCTAGTTTACCTTCCAGAATCTCCTTGTACGCCTTAGCGTCCGTGCGTCTCGGGTTTCTTCTGGGTGTTGGTTCATTTGTATCGGCTGCGAGGTCGTAACGAATCCACCTGTGGTCGGAGCATGACAGCTCATCCGACACATGCCAGTTGGATACGTGCCGAGCTGCTAGCCCTGTGCTTAGAGTAATGTCAATTATAGTGTTACATCTACGAGTGACAAAAGTTGGTTTTGATCCTGTATTTAGGATGTCTAGGTTAGTAGTCATTAGGTATTCAACAATATCGTTACCTCTTTTGTTGTTTGTTTCCATTCCCCATAGGTTGTGGTGGCCGTTGCTGTCCGCCGAAACGACCAGTTCCAGCCCTTTGTGTTCACAGTAGCGTATAAGGTTGTTCATTTCTACCGGAGGGGGTTCGTCCTCAGCCGCCATGTAGACGGAGGCGAGAACTATCTCTGGTATGCTTGAGGTTTGTGTTCTGAGGAGTTTTATGGCACACACGTCTCTGGAACAGAATTCAGTTACAGGTTGTGCTATTATGTTACGGGATATATGTATGCATGTTCTAGGTTTGCTTTGTGTATTGTATATTACTTTACCTCCGGTATTGCAGAGGCCGTTTATTCGTGTGTGTCTGATCCACGGCTCTTGGATCAGGGCTATTGATGTGGGGTTAACCTCCAGCCATCTGCGTAGTTGAGCCGTTGCTGTTTCACTGTGCTGGAGGTTAACCTGGAGGACCTTACAACGGGAAGGAGCCATCAGGCGATGTCCCCTCCACCCTCTTAGCCTTAAGGGCTAAGCGGCTGATCCCCTTTGTGCAGCCGTCCTCGTCATCTGAGTCGAGCAAGATGCCCTCCTCGACGTCGGAGATAGGCTCGTTTCCCTCGGCGTCTTCCGTTTCCATGGCGGTAGGGGTGCTAGTGTTTTTATCATTCCCCTCCACGTCTTTGTTCTCGTCGTTCTGGGTGCCGTCTTCCTCCAGGTTCACATTCTTCTCCGGTGGTGAATCCCTGAAGTGCCCCCCGCCGTGCTGGAAACGGATGTAAATTGTCCCACACAAGTAATTCAATTTCCTCTCCTTTTCCAGCACAGTAGGGATTACATCCTCAGGTATCCCCACCAGCAGAAGAGTACACCTCCTTGTCCTTAGGGGGACGGCGTTGTGTATGGTCCACCGCTTCACCTGGGCCCACGAGTTTTGGTAGTTGAGTACCCTACCGACCTTGGTGAGGTTGTCCTCCAGCGATGGGATGAGTATGCCACACATTGTTTTTCTTACCATCTCGTCCTCCCTCTTACCGACAAGATGGTCTCCGTTCTTCAGAGTGGCCGTTGCTATCCAAGACATTAGCCACGTTTTGGTATATGCGTTCTGGCACCACAGCTTCAGGTACCCGTCAACCAGGCTGGGTTTTCCTGTAAACGCCGGGGCCTCCGCTTCTGTTTCCATGTCGGTCTCGATCGCTGCCTTGAAGATAGCGTCTCCGATGTTTTCCTCCACCTCAGTGGCGTCCTGCTGCGACAGTCTGCCCGTGCGCTCGTTGGTGATTGCAACCGTCAGATCTGTCGCGGCGGCCGCCGCGTAGGTGGGGTGGGTCTTTCTTGTCCCCTGGGCGTCCGTTTTGATCTTTTTATGGTCGCCTCTAGGGGATATAGTCTCGTCCAAGCGTGCCCTCTTGGTCTTAATGGGCTGCTCCACCTGGGTTTGTGTTTTCGAGGTCGTCGCTTCCACATCTACCGTATTGGGAGCTTCGACCTCGTGTGTTTTCACAGAGGGGCCACTCTCCAACTCTCTGCGTTTTTGGAGCTTTTGTCGCTGCCTCTGCCCGATCTTCCTCTTCGGAGGGTCGTCTGTTTGTGGTTTCGGCTGGGCAGATTTCCTCTCCTTCCTTGGTTTACACCTTATCTCCCAGCCGGGATCTATGGCCTGCTTCGAGGGTTCAACTTCCGTCGTCCCACTCGTCGCTGCCTTCGGTTTGATTTGTGTGGCGTCTGAGAGTTCCACCGTCTCTGGCTCGGTCGCCTTGGCCGGGGCTCCTTTCGGTACCCTAGCGTCCGGCGTCCTACCCAGCTTCAGTGAATCCTTCTCAGGCAGCCTCACATCTTTGTTTACCTCCTTCTTTGGCGGTTCAGCTTTCGCCGTCCCAGCCGCAGAAGGCGTTGGTGTTGGCTTGGTTCCAGTTTTGTTTTTGTTGTTATTTTTTATGTTGTCATCTTCCATTTTGTACCCACGAGTAGCTAGGGAATAAAGGTCCATCTACGCAGAGCCCCGCTTGCGTAGATAAGGCTATTGTACAACGGGTTTCGCCCGATTCCCGAGGTCCACCGTTCGCGACTGAGCTCCCTCTCAGCCACGCATCCATTAGCACGGTAGGTCACACTGTGGATTAGGGTTTTTGGGGTCGAGGTTTCTCCTCCGGGAATTGGGGGAAGGAAACAGGGAGTGGGTTTAGGGATTGGGTCTGGGTTGGGTTTTTATTGGACGTTTGGAATTGGGTTATGAGGAAAGGGTAGGTAATGGGAGATGAGCTTGACTTTGGAGTGGTTCGAGCTCACCCTTCCATTGTCCGGGTCCATGTTATATGGATGACGGGCTATCCGCAACCTGCCCACCCGCTCGGTCGCTTTGGAAGAACAGCGTGTCTACCGGGTAGAAGCCTCAAGTTTGCGTCATATGATTGTTCCATAGAACGATCAAATGTCACTTACTTGAAACTTCAGCCTAGTCGACCCGAGCTGCTCATAGAATGGATTATGAATATGCTGAAGAAGAGAATCATAAAACTATCTGAAAACCAAAGCCACCAGGCGCTAGTTATAAGAGGATGCCCACAAGGAGGTGGCCTTTCGCCACTGCTGTGGAACCTGGTAGTAAACGACCTAATAACAAAACTAAACAATAACCGCTTCCTAACGATAGGATATGCGGACGACCTAGTAATACTGGTCAGCGGCCTGATCATAAACACATTGTGTGAACTCACACAAACACCACTGAAAATAACAGAGAAATGGTGCAAGGAGAATGACCTATCGGTAAACCCAAAGAAAACCGACACAATTCTCTTCACAAACAAACGAAAACTGAGTACCTACGAAATGCCAACACTTTTTGGCACAAAACTAACACTCTCGAAGGAGGTGAAATACCTAGGTATAATACTAGACGACAAACTGAATTGGAGCAAACACCTAGACAGTAGACTAAACAAAGCAACAGTAGCCTTCTGGCAATGCAGAAGGATGGTGGGGAAGAGATGGGGCCTAGCCCCCCACATCATACTGTGGCTATACAAAATGGTGATAGTACCAATGATAAGCTATGGTGCCATAGTATGGTGGCCCCGCACCCAAACCACGAGTGCAATTACCAAAATTCAGAAAACACAAAGACTAGCATGTGTAGCGGCTACAGGATGTATGAGAACAACCCCAACGGCAGCACTAGAAATAATGCTAGGACTCCTACCTTTACACATGCATATACAAAAGGAAGCGGCTGCGACGGCAATACGCCTAAAAAGCCTCAACCTATGGACGAAGCTGAACACACCACACACAAAGATTCATAACATACTGATCACCAGCCTCCCCATCCTGGAGGCTACAATCGACAAAATACCATGAACTGCAGTCTTCAGGAAAGACTACGGCATATCACAAACAGAAGACTCGAGAGAGGGACTAAACCAAACAGACCTTAGAATCTTCACAGACGGCTCGAAAACAAACACGGGAACGGGATATGGAGTGTTCTCAGAGGACTTAAACATACACATATCCAAACCACTGGGCGAACAAAATACGGTATTCCAGGCGGAATGCGTAGGAATAATCGAAGCCTGCAATGCCATAAAGTGACGACAAGTTGAGAACACAAACATACGAATACTCTCAGACAGTAAATCGGTACTACAAGCACTGAACAACGACAACATCACATCTGGCTTGATATACGAATGCCACCAAAGTCTAACGGAGGTGTGCGCAGACAAAAACAAGGTTACTATACAATGGATCAAGGGGCACAGCGGCTCAAGAGGAAACGATGCAGCGGACGAACTGGCCAGGAAAGGCTCAGGAACAACGGCATACGGACCCGAGCCAATCTTGCCCCTGCCACAAAGCTACATATACAATCAATTGGACCTATACGCTAAAAACCAGCACCAAAGACACTGGGAGGAGTTAGACACATGCAGACAGACCAAAGAGATTCTGTCAAAACACGACAACAAACTCACAACCGCACTACTGAGGACACACAGAAACCAACTACGCAAGATAGTAGGAATAATAACAGGACACAACACTCTGAACAGACACCTCTACAACATAGGTATCACGGACAGCCCCATGTGCAGAGCGTGCATGGAGGCGGAAGAAACGACTAAACATATTCTACTGGACTGCAAGCAGGTAGAAGTATACAGGAAAAAACACCTAGGGTCTCCGGACACACTACGGGACGCAGTCAAAAATACAAAGGCACTCACCAACTTCTTGGAGGAGCTGGGGTGGTTAGAGTAGTGCTACCCCTTTTCACGCAAAATAGGCACACTGTATGTCGACTTCCGGAAAATAGCCCAGTAAACTAACTAACTAACTAACTACTTACGAGGTTCCGTTCTTTACAATTTCAAGTTCCAATTTCTTGAATTAACAATTCCTCCCGTACTCTCTAGTGAGTATTGAACAATACACTAACAGACATTAACACTCACTGTTTTCCGAAAGTGATGATATTATATTGGGTGAATAAATGTCTGACTCACGGACCCCTAAATTATCACGCGTAAACTCTCGAAAACAAATACCACAACACTTATCACCAACCGTACAATATAATACCACACTTATTCTTATGAACCGCTTAACTCTAAGCTAAATTATTTACGAGTCTGGAATTTTCTCGACTAAACGTTCGCAAGCTACCTACAATTACGTATTTTTATAACTTAACTTTTCCGTGAATTAAATGATTAACTACTAACCAAATACGTAATTATAGTTGCGAAATCGTAAACATTCGATGTCGTAAATACCCGTAAATGCTCGCAATCTACAAATTAACCCTTACAATGACCGTATATTGAACGATTAGTACTAATAATTACCCAGGGATTTTACGTTATTACGTAAGAACCACGCTCTGCTAACAAAATTTGTTTCTCACCGGCCAAGAACGAAAGCCACGGGCCCATGGATGGCTCTAACCGGACGCTCTGAGCCAATGAGAACAAATACGGCGATTCACCGTCTTTGATAAATATTCCTAAACTTAATATTAATGCTTACCGGTTGCAGTACTTCTAGACGCTACCAGGCGTCTCCAGCTCGTGTGGTATGTTTTGTGTGGTGTTGTGTGTGTATGTTTGTCTGTGGGTTTGCTGAGCGCCTCCGTAGGTCCCTGGAGTCCAAGGGGGGCCAGCGCCCGCAGAGAGCATCCGCGCCGACACTATCCAAAATTGGCGATTCTCCTTTCCGTAAACTTATACACAACCGTGCCGTGTAGAATCAAAACTTATTCACAATATACCGTTAGCTTTGCCTCAGATATCGCTTCCGTACGCGGCTAGGACACAACCGATTTCTATCGCGACGACAGGCAAAGTACCCGAGTCCTGACGGCGCCGCGCGACGCGCAGCCGACCGTTGCCGAGGACTCCCGAACGCGGCCGGCGCGAGCGGCGCTACAGTCCGCAGAACTAATATCTAGGCTTAAATACTAAACAGGCGGACCTGCGACTTATAAAGCTGCAGGCGCTGGGCCGGTGTGAAATACTGTCTCGATCTGTTGAGCACACTGAGCGTTTTTGAAGCTAATTTGGCCTTACCCTCTGAATGCCTGCGGAACTGGACTTCACTCGAAATGTCAACGCCAAGGATTCCGATACTGGCTGCGGCAGTCAGGGGAGTGCTCTCAAAATGACACGAGTGGCACGTGAAACTTTAACTTTTTCGCGGTTAACGCGCAAACCTGTGTCTTGGTAGGGTTAAAACGGACTAAGTTAAGTCGACTCCATTCAGAGATTTCTCTTAGGGAAGTCTCAATTTCAGACACAAGTTTGTTCCGGCTCTCGATGACAATTTCCCGCGAGATGTTGGTACGGCCGGTGAAAGAGGCATCACCTGTACTATCATCAGCATAACAATGAATTCGGCTGATTTGCAGCATGTCATTAATGTGCATAAGGAATAGCGTGGGTGATAGCACACAGCCTTGAGGGACACCAGCATTCACAGACATGGAGTCAGAGCAACCACCGTCAACTACGACCTTAATGCTTCTGTCTGCTAGAAAGCTACTGACCCATACACATAATCTCTCGGGAAGCCCATAGGATGGTATCTTCGAAAGATGTGCTTCTTGCCAAACCCGATCAAAGGCATTCGCTATATCCTAACTAACAGACAATGCTTCACCTTTAGTCTCGATCGCTTGTGCCCAACGATGTGTCAGGTAGACTAGAAGATCACCAGCCAAGCGGCCTCTACGGAAACCGTATTGTCGATCACTAAGCAACTGGTGGTCCTCTAGGTATCGAAGGAGCTGGCAGTTGATAATGGACTCCATTATCACCGAAAGAAGTGAGGTAACAGCTATTGGCCTGTAGTTGCACGGATTTGAGCGGTCGCCTTTTTTAGGGATCGGATGCACCAAAGCTGACTTCCACGAGGTCGGGACTACGACTACTCATTTTCGCGAGCCCGCTCCGCAGCCTCCTTGTGTGATATTACGTCGTCACAGAAGCAGGCCATCGCTCTCCACACCTCCTCGCTGTCTAGCATGGCGTTGACGACACTCAACAGCGAGAGGTTTGCTCCTATTACCGCCTGTAAAGTGGTCCGCTGAGCCCCCCACATGGTACACTCTTCCTGAGTGTGAAGCGTTATGTCGACAGGCGTGCCACACTCATGACAACAGGGGGTTGCCTCTTAGAGATGCGACATACCTAATATAAGAGGTTGAGATTTGAAATGTACTGAGGTATCGGTATTTTAAAACGCGGCGAGCATTTTTCAAAAAGCTTTCGCACAATAAACGCAACTACGTGATGGCAGTGTGTGTAGTTTGTTATTGTTGAGGTAACAAGCACGCAATCACGGCCGGTTTTCAAAAACACAGCGTTTTTGTGGCGTGAAACTAAGGTCGTCGCACAATAAAAATGTCTAAGGCAGCTAAAAACACTGCTATTGCGAAAACTGCCCGTCAATCTGCTTGTTTTATATTGTTTTTGTGACATGTGTCATTTAAAAGTAGCCTTTTTACGGTTTAAGTTTTAACAATTTAGTGTCACTGAGTGCCGTCAAGATTCTTTTTCGTCGTTTTACGAGGGGGTATTGTATGGGGGTACTAAATTACTATATAGCTTTCCAAGAGTACACTACAATAATACATAAAAAAGAAAGTATATCACATATAATTATTTGGACGCCAATTTACGGCATAAATTATGTCAATGAAAGTAACTGCATAAAAATGCCAATAAATAGAAATTGTTTTACTAGAAAAGACTCGCGCATGGCAAAAAAGAGTAATAGCACACTCATTTGCTAGTGCATTGGCAGTCCCTCTGGCCCATATTATAAAATGTATCATTTTTACAAGGCGTATTTCCAAAACGTCTAAAATACTCTGTAATAAAGCCAATTCATAAAAAAGGCCCAAAGACTGACATGAATTACTACAGGCCAATCACAGTCATTCCTGTCACATCGAAAATTTTTGAGAGAATTATGTATGACAACAATTTAAAATTTGTAACTAAAAATGAAATCTTAGTAGATAACCAATTTGGATTCAGAAGAAATAGCTCGACATCTCTAGCATGTTATCATTTAGTAAAGGAAGTGATTGAAAGCCTTGATAAACAAACTCCAATAGTATTCATGTTTCAGGAATGAGCAAGGCCTTTGATTTTGTAGATCGTGACATACTTTTATATAAACTATACCGATATGGCGTAAGAGGTCCATCATGGGAATGGATTGCTAGTTACCTTAAAAATCGTCATCAATGTGTAGAGATTACCAATGTAGATGGTAATGAAAAGATAGTTCATAAATCGAGCTACAAACCTAAAAAGACTGGTGTGCCACAAGGCAGTATTCTGGGCCCTTTGCTATTCCTATTATATATTAACGATCTCCCAAATCCGATTATTCATAAATTCATCCTCTTTGCGGACAATACCACGTCGATCATTAAACATGACGATAATCCGGCATTTAACGATAAAATCAACCAAACTCTAGTAGATGTAATTGACTGGCTAGATAGAAATAATTTACACGTTAACATTAATAAAACAAAATTGGTGCAATTCCAGACATACCGAAGCAAACATATTGACTTACAAATTAAATATAATGGTTCAAAAATTGAAGAAATTAAGTCTGCATCATATCTTGGAATATACATTGACAACTTGTCTAACTGGAAAAAACATAATTATTGATGTCCTACGCGCAAAGTTGGATCGTTTTGTATACGCACTTTATCGCATTCGCAATGTGGTATCGGAAGCAGCTGCGCTTTCGGCATACCACGGATATGTGTCATCCCTACTGAGATATAGTTTAATTTTATGGGAGAATTCAGTGGATGCACATATTATTTTTAAGACTCAAAAAAAATGTACAAGGTCTCTTTGTGGGGCGAGACATTAAGATCACTGTAGACCTTTATTTAAACGTAAAAAAATATTGACATTACCTGCAATGCATATTTATGAAATATGTATTGTTGTTAAAAAGCACCTGAAATGTTTTATAATTATCACCACAAATTCAAATAGAGGGTGCACATAGACATAATTCATTTGTACCCAAAACGAATTTGGCACTGAGCAGGACAAACGTACATTGCATGACAATTAAATTATTTAATGCATTTACTGACAACTTTAAAGCACTTCCAATAAAACTTTTTAAGAAATCTTTATATGACCATTTGGTAGACAATATATCATGGCAAAATAAGGATGGAAATAGCACAATAATGTAACACCAATTTATACCCTTTTTACACAAATAAACTATTCATTCATTCATTCATTCATTTGTTTCTTGCATAAAATAGTACCAATTCCGCGGTACTCTATAGTTACTGAACAAAAAAATCTGTGTGTAGTGTGCGGTCAGCCTTATTCGTTTGGCATACGATATTTGCAAAATGTCCGGAATGTTGTTGTTTCAGGTGCAATGGCGTTGAATATACATAAAACAAACATTTTATATGCTAGCCGATACGATATGGAACGCGGTTAAAATAATCTGGCTTATCTCGCGAAGAGCGGTCGTTGGCCAGGGATAATCTTCACTTTTACTAAACGGGACTTAATCGCGTATAGTTAACTTATTAATTTAACTCTTTTAGGTTTATTGACGGTTCAGATGTGCCACGACATTCTTGGTTGCCAGATTAGACATCGAGGATTATCAGCGATTAAGTCACCGGTCATTGTGGCACTTATTGGGGGAGTCCTATGCGCAGCAGTGGACGTCTTTCGGCTGATATGATATGATGATTCTGAAAATTAAAAAGTAAAAAAAAATGTGTGTTGAATAATTTGATTATTGCGTGTCGCCTTACAGAGAGGGATGATCACGTAACGTTTCGAACGCCCGTTAGGACAACTCGAATGTCATTTCCCCGTACAAAAAGTGACATTTAGATCTACCTAGCGCGCGTACAATGCGTTACGTGATCGACCTGCAGGTTACAAATGGTGGATGATTGTATTTATCCATAGTTATGTGTGGCTTTGCATGCTGGGCTCAGCAAACATGAGAGGTCATAGAGTCATAATGCCGACTGCCATGCGTTTGTTGAGCATATAAATCTCTTTCAACTCCCATCATCAGCACGGATATCACGGGACGACGCGCGAGCCGTCTCAATTTTTTTCGCACTATAGCTCTCTTTCTAAGTGTTCTAACAAGAGAGAGTCGGATGGTGCGAGTAAAATCGAGAGAGCTCGTGCGCCGTCGCGTGATGCCGGGCCATTTATTTAAATTGTGGTATAAAACTAACAGTTGTCCCCTTCTGTGAAATATATCTGATGGAACATCGGCTGGCCCTGTTTATAGGTACAAATAAGAACAACAAGAACGGACGGACTCTTGCTTCCGCAAATTACAAAATACATTTCACTTCGCGGATCGCGGATAGGTTCGAGGTATTTTTATTTTATATTAGACACTGCAATACGTACCCACTTTATCACATAAGAATATTATGGATGTTGAGATGGATGGCAAATTACATTATGGCATGTGATAGGTATGAATTACAATGATTATGGAAAATGAGATTATTGATATTGATATTATGGAAAACAAAGATTCTGGCATATAATTATTATGGTAAACAATGAGTATGGCATACAAAATTATAGAAAACAACATTATGGCAGTTTTTGTATATTTACGGCAGATAAAATTCGGGCAAATGAAGTTCTGGCAAGCAAGAGTATACCATTTTATTGACATTTTATTACAATACTTAATTCTCTTTGACGATCATAATATAAATTCATATAGATTAAGCTAGCTTTAATTTATATTGTAAATTGTATATTATGAAATAAATAAATCTAAATCTAAATCTAAATCTTCCCCTGGCGCGACTCCAAAAATATTTACCAAAATAACGAACAATACTTACAAGGGACTTGTTTCTTTTATAACACGCTATTATCACGTTCATTATTTTATTATATTTATTTCGGCATGGGGTGGGGCTATGCGGTCTCTTTGCGGTCGGAGTACCCTGCCATATACTTTTTACGGTCTATGGAAGAAGAAGAACGAAGTTTAGTTGTCAAATTTTGAAGACGAAAAAATATGTTGCGGTAATTGCGAGCGGCGCAATAAGTTTTACTTAAGAAGGAAAAGACTGTATCTTTTATAAAAGACCATACATACACGACCGAAGCACCAAGGCAAGGGGTAAGCCTAGATTCATTTATTTATATATCTCTCAGTTTCATACGGATTAGAGTCCGTGACGTTGAAAATAACAAAAAGGAACCAGTGCGCTCGTTCGAGGAACAGGACTAAATTAAAACAAAGTGCTAAAGCTGAGTCTCCCATTAAGTGGGCTAACGGCTAACTCTGCCGCTGCCGCGGCCGTCGCCGGGTTAAATAGTTCCCATTGTTCGGTGCCCGAGGGTTTATTAATTTGTAAGTCATTAGTAAGCCAATGTCGGGCGATTATTTTGGCATGTAGTTCAAGCCTTGGTTGATAAGCCAATTAAAAGGAATCTCATCTTGTGGTGGAAAAAAATGCGGGAAGGGAAAATGGTTAGGGTGGGGTGCACCAAACAGACTGTAATCGTAAGCGGTGTTCGTTACAATTGCAATCTGAATGTATGGAAAGTTTGACTTTCAATGCAATGACAGCTGCGGCGCCATATTTAACGTTGATCGGTCTATAATGATAAGTTGGTGCAACCCGCGCTTATAATACAAGTTGTATAACTCTAACTAATCATCTTGGCGGTCGTACTCTGAGGGAACCAGGGGTCCGCTTGCTACGAGTACCTACCTCGTAAGAATTGGTGTTTTTGCGCAAGTGACAGCCGTGTCCCTTGCAACAATGCTGGACTAAATACCTGCAGCTGCAGGTAATGTAATAATCAAGAGTTATGTATGTATTATGTAGTATTCATGGGAAACACAATCTCTTAAGGCAGTGTTAAATCGAAATAGTAAATTGAAAGGATCTTTTGATTAAGAAACTAATTGTCTGTTTTCTGTTCCTTGGTGGTTTTTTAAACGTTCTTGTATGACGATTCGTTTCTTAAAAGCTGCCAAGTGCGTTTCGGGCCGTAGGGTTCCGTAGTTGCCCGTCTGTCACAGAATGCGGACTAAAAAAGGGGCTTTTGGGGTTTTTATTATAGCTATCGAACCGCAGATCGCAAACTTTTAGCAGAAACAGGTTATTTACGTAAAATAAATACGAAAATCTCCGAACAGCATCAAGCCGCACATAACAACTAGCCGCGCGCGCAAGAAGCACCGTGCCGTAAGTCCATTGCCACGGGTGGAGGGGCATGTCACAGGGCAGGTCTTTTGCGCGCTCGCCGCGGGCAAGAAACACCGTGCCGTGAAAAAACAACTCTACCGTCCACGGTAAAAGGTTCAAATTCCAATGGCAATGTATATCGTCGCCGTAGAGCGAAAAGTCACCAAGTCACAAAATGGCCAAAATTGACTCATATTATGTCATCAAAATCGCATTTTTTTTCTCCAAATTTCAGTCTTATTGCGGTAGCAATAGCGATCATAGTTTCAATTCTACAAAGTTAAAGAACTAACTAAAAACTCACTCCGGATTCAATATTTTAGTTGAAAAGTACCTAATTCCGTTATACATTTTTAAACTTCTTGTAATTTATTTATGAGCGTAACTAAGTCATTTTAGTTATTTTTTCCCTAAGTATTACTAATCTATTTAACCACGAAGAACCTCATTCAAAAAGTCACTTAATTTACTTAGTTACTTTTTTAATACCTGGTATGTCAAAAGTGTGAAAGCGAAAATTAACTAACTCTATTTAGTTATTTTTTATTCATAGTTTTAAGGCAATGTACATCATATAACCAAAGCGATAATTAATTAAACAGTTTTAATGAGTTCTACCCTACAAAAAAAATACAATACAATAGCTAATCATATTTAATTAATTTTACAGTAAAGACTGTACTGTACGCCGACGTGATTTGATTGAAATTCGCTCGCAAGTGAGTGACTTTTCGCCCAGTGCCGCAGGCCCCCGCACCGATACCGACCGTTGCGACTCCCCCCGCTGCGTCGACCTGCCAGTCGTTGCGCATGAATTACGTGAAGTTAGTATTTGCTACATAATACATATCTTCCATTAACTGGACTATTATGTACAAAATGAGTACTGAACAGGCCGTCACTTATTTTTACTCAGTTTTAAATAATTTAATAAAGAATTTCGTCCCCATTAGTAAATCCAATACCGTTAGTGATCGTCCCCCGTGGTACACCCGGGCTTTAGTCAAACTTTGTCGCGAAAAACGTAAAATACACACTAGATGGAAAACTTACAAAAATCCCTTAGATTATCTCTCTTTTAAGTTACTAAGAACAAGAGTTCATAAAAAGGAAATAGATTGTTATAACACGTATATTAGTTATGCCGAAGGTAATATTCGTAAGTGTCCTAAATATTTTTGGTCTTTCATCAAATCAAAATTTTCAGCAAATAAAACCCCAGACTGTATGTCCTATAGTGGTAATTCTTCAACCGATTGTGAGACAGTAGCTAATTATTTCAACGATTACTTCCACTCTGTTTTTATTAAAGGTAATTTAGTCTCTCCTGTAACTGATTCCCTTGCAAACGGCACCCCCGTATCTATCTCCTCAATTAACATAAATAATACTCTTGTTCTTAAACATCTAAAAGAAATCAACGTAAATAAAGGCGCAGGGTTTGATCGAATTCACCCCATCTTAATCTCTAGTTGTAGCAAAGAGTTGTCACTACCCCTTACCATCATCTATCATAAATCTCTGTCAGAGGGCTGTTTTCCATCAGTATGGAAAACCGCTCTAATAACACCTATTCATAAAAGCGGTGATAAACATGACGTAACACACTATAGGCCTATATCTAAATTGTGCATCTTTGCCAAGATCTTTGAGAAAATAGTTACCGCTATATTGGCTAATTGTGTTATTCGCATAATTTCCCCAGACCAACACGGTTTTCTTCGTGGTAGAAGTGTGGACACTAACCTCATTACTTTCACTGATTTTGTTTTGAATGCCCTCGACAATGGCTATCAGGTGGATGTCGTGTATACCGATTTCTCAAAAGCATTCGATAAAATTGATCATTCCCTGTTATTATATAAGCTACACGGGATCGGTATACACGGTGACCTCCTTAGGTGGCTGGAGTCATACATAAAAAATCGAAGCCAGGCAGTATCACTAAGAGGTTACACCTCTCGATTCTTGACTATTGACTCGGGGGTACCTCAAGGCTCTCACCTGGGACCGCTTTTATTTATCTTATATATCACCGACATAGGGTCCTCGTTTACTAAATCTAAACATCTCGTTTACGCTGATGACACGAAAATATTCAAAATAGTGAAAACAAATAACGACTGCCTTGACTTACAAAGGGATCTTGAGAGGTTTACCAACTATTGCATCTTGAATCAATTACTTCTTAATCCCGATAAGTGTAATTGCATTAACTTCTCACGCAAGCAAGAACCTATAACTTTTAACTATAACTTTTTAGGTAATACCATAAACAGGGTTTATCAAGTTCGGGACCTGGGTATTATTTTAGATCATAAGCTTACTTTCATCCCACACATTGATGACATTATCTCGAGAGCATATAAACAATTGGGATTAATTCTTAGACTCTCAAAGCCCTTTAAGGACCCTAAAACCTTAAAAATACTATATTTTTCCTATGTTCGTAGCATATTAGAATTTGGATGTATTATCTGGAACCCTCAATATAATTTCCACAAAACAAGAATTGAAAGTATTCAAAATAAATTATTGAAGTCGCTTGACTACCGCCAGGGCTTGAATACCACAGACAATACCGCTAAGCGTCACGGTCTAGCTTCTCTAGACAAACGTCGAGTATTCATTGATCAAATCTTTCTTTACAAGCTATTAAACAACTACATTGACTCACCCATTCTTCTTAGAAGTATTACTTTTAAATTGCCTCGCTGCATTCCTTGTCGCCACCCCTTAACATTCCTCGTCAGACTTTGCCGTACCAAGTTTGCCAAAAACACATTCTTCAGACGAGCATGTCAAAATTATAACGCCAACTTTATTAGTTTAGATATTTTTTCTCTCTCATTTGTTCAATATCGCAGCGCTCTGCGTAGCCTGATCTACACCGAATAATTGAATAATGATAACTCCGGATTGTATGCATGATTTAGAAACGCTTAATTTAGTTAGTTAATTAGTAACTGTTTTCTTTTTCATTTGTAAACCAAGGTAAATGTAGCATTTCATTATATTACAATATGAAACAACTTACATCATTCTGCGAAATAGACTTGCATGGTCTTACCCACTCTTTTTCGACACTTGTAATACTTTTTGTCTGTACCTATACTTAATGGAACTATAGGTTCAATCGTATATCTCATAAGCTAACATGATTCTGTTAACAACCGTTTGTTTCCTAAATAAATAAAAAAAAAAAAATAATAATAATAATAATTGCGTGTACCGAGCAGCTACGGTAGCCTAGTGGGGGAGCTACGGTAGCCTAGTGGTTCAGGCATGCGGCTGTCAAGCGGCGGTCGTGGGTTCGAATCCCGGCTCGTACCAATGAATTTTTCGGAACTTATGTACGGAATATTTACTGTTAGCTTTTTGGTGAAGGAAAACATCGTGAGGAAACCGGTCTAATCCCATTAAGGTCTAGTTTTCCCTCTGGGTTGGAAGGTCAGATGGCAGTCGCTTTCGTAAAACTAATGCCTATGCCAAATCTTGGAATAAGGTGTCAAAGCGGACCCTGGGCTCGTTTAGGGGCACAACCGGGAATAACGCTAGGAGAATGATGATGATGAATTGCGTGTACCGAGATTATGTATGAAACGCGCTAAGTTAATTTTGGATTTGGTAAAAAAGAAAGATGATTTGGAAGTGTTTTGGTATCCGTTTGTTATTTCAATGTATTTTTTTATCAAAAACTGTTCATAGGTTCAAGTTTAGAAGTACTTGTATGGTGTGATAACTAAAGCTTGTGGGTGTGTGTGCTCTTCTTCAAGGCTGTTCTTGGCTGTTTATGTGTGTATTTTCTTACAATCTCCCCTTCAGTTTCTTGGGGTCGCCTCGACTAAGAAACTGTATGCGTAGGTTATTGTTTCGTTGGCCGGCTTTTACCTCGTTTCACTGCCTTCGGGGTTTGTGTTGTTTGGTTCTGAGGGCGACCTCTTCTTCTCAGTGGCTGCACAGGGTTGGGATTCGATTCAGCATCTCCCTTGAAGGCTTCTAAAGCGGACGCGTGATAGATCCCAATCGGATTATCGGTTGTTCAAGATTAGCAATCTAATAGGGGGCTGGACCAATCCTTTTTGTAATGGCATCAGGCCCGCCTCTTCTGCAGTCATTCTGGGTATCTTCTGAGTGTACTGTATACACAGGTCATATGCTTGTAGCATTAAGGCCCATCTGGCCAGTCTGCCCGAGGGGGACTTCAATGATAGAAGCCATTTTAAAGCGTGGTGATCCGTTTTGATGACAGTTGGTAATCCTTCGATTGTAGCCTCTGAATTTCATTACAGCCCATACGACAGCCAACGCTTCCCGTTCAATGGTCGAGTAACTACGTACGTTTTGCTGGGATAAGTAAGCGGCTTACGTATTCTACCGGGTGTTTTTCAGCCCCCTCCCCCTGGACCAGAACTGCTCCGAAGGCATAGCTGCTTGCGTCTGTCTTTATCACGTATGGCTTCGGGGAAAACACATCCGTAAACTGGACTAGCAGAGTTTGCATCTGTTCCTGTTGCATATCGTCCATTATACTGGATTGTTTACACGTCACGCATCATAAAGTCAAGACTCGGCGTGAATCCATCGAAGGTCTTATATTTTCTGTCCGTAATTGTGTCATCAATACGAAGCAGACGATATCAAGAGCCATTATCATGTTTTTTGCATCTTGGACGACTGGTTTTCTGTATCCTTGGTCTTAGAGACAGTGGTGCCTCACGTGTAGTGATGCATTTCGGTGCTGGTCGCTATCAGGGCCCTTCAACTCGTGCTCTATAGAAGTTTTTAGAAGAAGCTCTTGCGAAGCTCAAGAAGTTCTTAGAAGTGAGATGTGTACCTTGGGTTTCCCTTGTAATTCAAACTGTAGGAAACCCTCTTGATACATCTCATGTATATCTTCAGGTGCATCCGAGTACCACCACGTAAATTGTCCCATGTCCAGGATCATACGCGCATCTTGTAGGAATCCGGACCCCAGCAACGTTCAATTCTCTCGTAATTCCGGCAGCACGATAAAAGTTGTTAAGATGTTCCGTTCACAGAGCCTCACCTCTGCTGTTACTTTTAGCACGGCTTGACTTTTAGAAACCCCGTCGGCTAATGTCAGCTGCACTGATTCGGTTCTGAATGGATAACCTTCCTTCAACTGACAGTATAGCTGGTAGGACGCTATACTTGATCTGGCACAATGTACGCATAACCGTGTATGTCCTTGACCGATATACGTACTGCTGGTCTGGACCTGGTGTCTTTAGGGTAGTTCACGCTGACGCTGCAGAAACTACCGTTTTCCTTTTTAAATGGCTGTTGACGTGGTTGTTAGGAGAAGATAGGGCAGCTGGTGCGTACAACTCCGGGTGCATCACAGCCATAACATGAGAATCGCGCTGCTGTTGGTGAAGGCATTTGCGTCTGTGCTACTGAAATAGTCGGCTTACTAGGTTCTGTGGTCGCTCTCTCCTCAAACTTCTTATTTCGGCAAACGTCGGCGGTGTGACCCGGATTCTTGCAATGGCTATAACGAACTCGCTGCCCCTTGACCGGTTGAGGCCTGTCTTCAAAAAGCTCTTCCGCACTCTGGGCAGCCTTTAAGAGCGCATCCAATGACCTGACAGACTCCCTGGCAACCTTCTCCTTCATTCTCTCGTTCAGTGTTCCGTACACCATATCGAGCTGATGGCATTCAGGGTGGCGTGGCGGTTATTGACAGATTGTGTAAGCCTGATGTGATGTCACAGAAACAGACGAAGAGGTCGAAGAGTGACTGTGATGCGTAAAGAACACTATTTTACTAAGACCATGTTAATTTTTACGGATTTTCTGATGATAATTTTAATTTGTTTTGAAATTCTGAAGTTTTTTTGTTTTGAAGTTCCTTTTAATTTGATTTGTTGTTCATTTTATTTTTAAGAAAGTCTTAGCAGAATTTTAAATGACGTGATTTAATTTGATCCTTAAATATTAAGCAGAATCCGAAAAAAATATTATAGTAAGTAGTTTTTAACTAACACGTATTTTCACTTTATCATAGCAGTCATAATTCAACTAACTTTACTTAGTTAAATCTAGACGCACTAAAATGTGGGCAAATAATCATTAACTTCGTTCAAAAAATCACTAAGTCATAATTAAGGTGTAATATTTAAGGGCAAAAATTAATTATTTCCTATAGCTCCTAAATCGTTAGTGTGAATAATATAAATCCATTTTGAGCCCAAAGGATAGCAGTTTCCAATTAATAAACACATATAAAACCACAATTTCATTCTAAGATAATTTCAGTAAAAAAAAATTAATTATTTTTTCTTTAAACCCTCATAACTCAAATATGACCATGAACGATTTGGTGACTTTTCGCTCTACGGCGACGATATGCACCCGAAATTAAGTGCATTTCTTACCAGTTAACTAGTTATGTCTACTATTCGTTAATTAGTTTATTTCATTTTTATTTATCGTATGCAAATCAGTATTTAGAACCGTGAGATCTTGGAAAAGACAGTACAGTTGCCAGGTTGTTGCACTTTTAGCACCACCCGGGGGTCACGTGTAGGGTAGCGGTGGGTAATTCCTACGGACGTGGTGCAACTTCGACACCCAACACTAGTTATGTCTATTTTAAATTCATGTCTAATAATCATTGTAAAATTCTAAATAATTCTATGTCACATCTACAAAATTTCCTATATTAATCTCTATATAAAATATTTAAAAAGTTAATACATTTTCTGCAAAATCCACCAGCACTATCACAGAATATGTCCAAGTCGTAGCCCTCGACAGCCACTAGATTTAAGAGAGCTAACGCCCTAGGGGTGGGAGCGTTGCCGCCCTGGCGGGTGCGCGCGCGCAGCCACGCGAACAGGCGGCGCCGGCGCCGCGGCGCATGCGCGCACGCCGGCTGCTGTCCGTTGCGTGCAAGAGGAAATTGCAGGCCGATTCGTTCCAACACGGATGGATTATTAACCCTATTGTTAAGCAAGCCGTAGTAGTGTACCAAGAGCAGCAGTTTACGTCTAAGTTCTAGAGTTTCAAGCCCCACCATCCCTAGGACAAACCGCGAGGGGTACAGATAGGGATAATATCCGAAAGACCTACTGTATAGGTGCCTTGCGAACTTCCTCTGAAGTTTTTCTATTAGGAGACTATATTTGGATTCATAGGGATCACATGCTATTGCTCCGAATTCTAGTTTTTGAAACTTCCGGGTCATATTCTAGTAACTCATATATTCTTTATATTATTACCCTATATAATATTCACCTAAGAGTAGTTTCCACAGATAATTATATATTCATAGTCCGAAATAAATGATTTTAAATTTCACATCACATCACATCATCAGCCTATATACGTTCCCACTGCTGGGCACAGGCCTACTCTCATGTATGATTTTAAATTTAAATAAACCTAATGGGGAGAACGTACAAATCTCTGAGCCGCAGTTCAGGTCCAGATCGCGCAAGGCTTTTGGTAGTCGGAGCCAGATGGTCACTGGCTGCATGCCCATCCTTCTCCAAATGCCGGTACCTCTCTGGATCCGACCTCCCTTTGTCTCTCTAGTTCGTCTTATCTGAAGACCAATACTCTGAACAATTTAACTTGTGCGAGTTTAAGGTCCCTGTAACTAATACAATTTTGCGGAGAAAGCTGGCCAATGAGGCGTTAATTGTACCTAGAGTAAGCAATTATTATGGTAGTTCCTAAAATCTATAACAATATACCGTTAAATATTAGAAAAAACGCCAGCAAGAATACCTTTAAGTCAAAGTTAAAAAAGCTTATGTTAAAACAATGTGAAGATAAAATAAGTTTAATTACTTAGTTAAGAAAGTTTACGTAATAACATTTATATTGAACTTACATTTCTAACTATCACTACTACAATATCTAGTTAATGTACATAATTAATTTAAAACAGTAAAGAATGGGAGCTTATTTCTGCCAACAAACTGTTGTACAGTTTGGCGGAAGTAGAAAAGTAAACTTAAATATGTACTGTTTTTGTGAATAAACGCTTTATTTATTTATTTATTTATTTTTTTACCCTCGGTTCGTGGGGTCCCAGTGCAAAAAAGTTATTTCCGGAAATCACGAAACGTCTGGTGGATAAATACAATGCCTCGAGGGCTTTTACAAGCTTTTATTTAGTTTCACCTGTCCCGTTGTCTGTCTGTCTGCCTGTAATCAAATCTTGCAGTTAAATTTGACCCACTTCCCGGTGACCGATTGAGCTGAAATTTTGGGTATAAGTAAAGTTTGGACGACAATTCAATATTATGGTACCATCGAGCTGATCTGATGATGGAGACAGAAGGTGGCCATGGGAATTCAGTACTGAACCGACGTAACCCCGTTGAGTTTGGGCTCGTTAGAATCGTCTCAATGAGTAGTTTGTGATGGTATACAGAAAAGTACAGTCGGCAATAAAAGTATGTACCTAAAATGAAATTTTTGTGAGACGCTTGGTTTAGATTTGACTTAGTTTAAATTGTTTTTTTTTATGTAAGTTATCATCTTGTATACAGGATGGAAAGGCACGACGATCTTTTCCGCAAAAGAGGGAATGTTAGGATTGAGTACTGTATTTCCTCTAAAGAAACTGGGCTCATATTCGTAAGCGTTTTGAAGTTATATGCAGTCAACTTTTAATGCAAAATACTGCAAGTGTCAACCCTTATTAGATTCAGTAAAATTTTAACAATAAAACAAGGGTCAGTGACCTTTATCAAAACAATAATCTAACTAACCATAGATAAATTGAGACTAAGGGCAGTTTTACATGCAGAATATAATATTTTTGTAAACATAAAGTGTCACATTACACTTACATGTATGTAGATAGTACATAGTAATAGTAGGGTTGTCACTAAGAAGAACATTAAATAAAATATTAATATTTTGATTAATTGTAAACAAATCTAAACATTACGAATCGATTGTCCATATCTTAAACTAACCGCCCTTTGCGAGAAGGATCGTCGTGTCTTTCCGACCGGTATATATGAAATTTATAATTCAATAAAAAGTGGGACCATGACAAGGAGTGACAGCAAATGATATGCTCCTCTGTCGATATCTATACTGTACACGCACACGTGCACACACACACACACACACACACACACACACACACACGTGCACACACACACACACACACACACACACACACACACACACACACACACACACACACACACACACACACACACACACACACACACACACACACATACACACACACACACACACACACACTCACACTGACGTCTGGAGGTGACTTTACCTACGAGACTTTGATTAGTAATCCCAACCCCCCATTCGGATCACTCCATCGGATCCGATTTACGCACCAATCTTATATTTTATTCATATTCTAAATGGTATTTTAATGCCAAACGCTATTCTGATTACGATATCGTGCTGAATCTATTCACAATTGTTATTCATATAGGTGTGATGAAAAGATTTCGGTTTATAAAAGGTTGCATTATAATACAGCATTACGGGTACACAGGCAAAACTTGTATGGTCTGCGCCAGCTAAGGTGTATAATAAAATATGAAATATGTGTATACATACTCACCTGCGTCATACAGACGCCATCCCAGATGGGCATGAACCGTCAACATGACGCTTTTTTTGTGGTAAGCGTTCAGTCTACAGTGGGATTTTATTTTTGTTACTGAATCCATAATATCTGCCTTAGTTTACTTCTTCTTCGTATCGAAGTTCCTCAAATAAGATATGAGTAGCGGTGTGGACAGCTCTTGTAGCCGCGTCTCTCAGGGTGGTTTACTGTTTTAAAGGGTTACTTGTCGTCATCTTTATGCTTTTAGTAGAGGCAAGGAAAATCTTTCCATTCACCCTTCCTTCCATATCCCAGCTTTACGCCTATCTTTTTTTACCTCTTATCGCTGAGTTACCGTCTCGACGTCACAAACGATAACTTAAGGCTGTTTCCACCAACTACAATCACATAAGTCGCTCCCCTGCACTAAATCACTATCCAAAACATTTAAAAGTCCATCAAGAGTTTGTGTAAGCCGTTAAACTAGTCCCTATCGCCCTCTGCCCTCGCTGCGAGCTTAAGCCGATCCCTCTTTGTGTCTACGTAACTGTATATGTTACGAGGTAATGCTTGTTTTATTAGTCGAAGCGCGTTCTTGAGATGAAGGTACGTACCTACGGTATTTGTTGTTGTCTTAATTGCCAAGTACCTTATTTTCTAAATCTTAAAAGTATGTACTCGTAAATGCTCTTGTTGCCAACACAAACCAATATAATAACTATGAAAAATAAAACACGTCGCTAACAGTCTTGTTATACCTATAGTTTTTCAGAGGTGGTTATACTCATTAAATGTTTACGAAGCAGAAACGTCCGCTAACGAAATTGCAAATTTCGATCATAGTGGAAAATTGAAAAATTATTCCCCACGAGCGGGATTTGAACCCACAACCTCTGGAATCTGGAATCTGGAAAACTAATCGCGTCGGTCAAGAAAAAATTGAAATCACCCATGTGTCAGCTGCTCAGTCGAGTTGTAAAAGAGTAAAGCACAAATGAAATGTAGAAATTATCTTAAAAATTTACCAATCCATATTATTTCTCTAAGGGTGTAAAGGCAGTGCCTGTGTTCTTATTGTAGCCCAGTCGCGATCGTCTCCCCCCACCTTAATGTTGACTGACACCTGATCAACATATTTCGAGAAGCATGCGCTACTATTTGTATTAGATAGTATATCTATCAAAACCTTCTTTGTTCTGAAATGCATTTAAAACTGACGTGCATTTCCTGATGTTTTTAGTAACTTCCTTTGCACCGTTGCTGCACAAAGAAGGCTAGATTAAACGAATGAAAGTTTGTTTTTATAATACTCTGTTAGGTCTTTGGGAATATATATGTGATAATGAGTATTAAGTTGGATAAAATACCATAATTTTAAATGCTTGCAAGCACATACCGCTAACGTAATGTTTTCATACGAACAATTGAATATTACAAAATTTTACTTCCACCAACGTTAACTTTTATAAAACCCAGCCCTTAAAGGTACCGTTCTTGTTGGAATTCTACTATTGTACACTCACAAAATACACAGTTGCCCAGTGTCCTCCCAACCGGCGTCCCATATTAATCAAAGCTGCGGGAATCATTCTCGAGAATTCATAACAATACCTCCCCCCGCGCCCCGTCATTCCCCCGCCCGCCATCACTACCACGCAAGTAATTTTACAGTACATATGGTGCTACTTTCCCGCACTAGTGCGGAAAAGAGCACTTTCCGTGCATATGTGAAGACTTTGATGAGTCATATGTACAGTAAAACGTTGTACGATACACGTGCGAATAAATAGGTAATTCGCAACTCATGTCGATTTAAAACACTCCCTCCAGTCGTGTTTTAATTTATCACCACTCGTTGCGAATTTCCTTTTTTCGGCACTTGTATCGTAATAGTTATTTACTACTACACTAGTGCGGGAAAGTAGCACCATATGTATTGTAAATAACTATTTCATATCTCATGCTCTGAAGGTGGGTCGTTGTTGTTCTAAAAAGTGTGCTGAAAGTGATACGTATCTGCTCTAGTGCAGAAAAGTAGTGTATTCCAGTTAGTCCTTAAACATTATCCGGGAACTAATTCAAAGAAATATCAATACTTACCCCGCCACTGACAAGGGGAAATACTTTTATATTTAGGAACTAGTTCATAGAATTAATTTTCTTTAATTTAATAGTTATTTACGATACAAGTGCTGAAAATAGGAATTACCTATTCGCACGTGTATCGTACAACGTTTTACTGTACATATGGCTCTTTAAAGTTTCGACATATGCACGGAAAGTGCTCTTTTCCGCACTAGTGCGGGAAAGTAATACCATATGTACTGTAATAGTACATTATTGCAGCGGCCGGGAAGTAGCAATTCGTGGATACGTTGGTTTTGTCGGATGAAGCGAAGCTGAATCCGACAATAGAGACGAATCCACGAATTGCCGTTCCCGCCAAGGCAGATATAGTGCTTTTCTCCAAAAATGTGAGGAAATCAAATAATATTTACAATAATCTTAAAATAGCGAGAATGTAAATAACCTATCAAGTTCCCGCCCGACTTATTTTTAAAAAGTATGTATACGGCACGACTCATAGTGCCAGTTTCAATTGGCATACATACGAATTTTAAAATTATTAGAATCGGTTACAATTTTAAATGTTTTATGCAATTAAAATTATCAAAGATTAAACGGGATTGCAATCTAAATGCATTTCAGTCCGTTGTGAGTTTTATTTCGATAAATATTTTTATTTCTTAGTTGAAAACTATTTGAGAAATATTTAAAAACGTCACTTCGATCACTTTCAAAAGTACGCGTTTTGTCTATGACCATTAAAAAAAAGAAAACTTAAAGCAGGCTACAAACGGGCGTGATTTGTCACAGCGACTTGCAATCGTTCGAAAGAGACAGCCATACACTACTAACAAGTGTAACTATCGCAAGTTGTGACAAATTGCAAGGTCTTCTTTAAACATACGAGCACTTGGCTGTTTGTAGTGATTTGTCTTAGTCAAAGTATATAGTTAAAAGGTAAAAAAGTATACAGTAAAGGAATTTCATCACAGACTAATAAGAATACAGACGCGCAGTATAAAGCAAGACGATGTTTCATATAGTTGTCTCTGTCACTGCTTATGGTCAGCTGATGTGAGTTAGAATGAGACGAATAGTATGGTATTTTGAGTCTATTGACGACTTGTCTCCAAAAACTGTTAACCACGGTGTTAAATGCTAAACAATCTGTCAATGTCAAATCAACGTCAAATCTCTTGTGAATCTTGAGGAAAGTTGGTTATTTCAAGAATATTGTGTTGAAAAAGTAAATATATCTGTAATAAGTTAATGATTTAAGTTGTATGAAGTGGCACAATGGCTTGTGCAGTTCCGTACTGCCGAAGTTACGCTAGATTGTTAAAAAAGACCGGAGAAACAATCGGATTTCATCGGTAAGAATCATTTGGTTATTTTTCAAATATTTCGTGTACATTACGCAATATAATGGTCTGGGATTACAGCAGATGCTTGATACTATCGGATAAGTACTTTTTACATGGATCAAACTTGATATTTTTGGGATTTTTAGTAAAAATACAATTGTCGTAAACATGGGTAGTGTTGTTACCATGTATATATCGATATTTCGTCGACATGAATTATTCATGGAGGCGTTTAGACAAAATATTTTAATGTTACATGTCTTAACTGTTAACTTCAGGTTTCCGGTAAATAATAATCTTCGAAAAAAATGGATTGACGCTGTAGGGCGCAATAATTGGACGCCGAAAAATCACCATAGAATATGTTCGAAACTAACTGTTTCGTTATTATTAAAAACATAAAACACTTGCTGCCAGATGCGATACCTACAGTTTTTCAGAGGCCGCTTGAGGTAAGTTGGTATAGTGAGTTTTATTTATTTTATTACTTGACATTTCTGAGGTCCCTCCAGATGAGTTGGTTTCATTTAAGTTTTGTATATGCAAAGAATTTGTAGAATAATGTTTTTGTTACTGTATTTAATGCAGGGATCTCACCAGGATCAACAATTAGAAGGCAACTACAACAAAATGATGCTAAGCAGTAATGAAAGGCTACCAGATACAATACCTAAGACATCTGCATTGCCTCTTCAGGTGATGCAAGTTTACTGATTGCAAAAAGTTCTATATAATTGGATATTTATTATTTAAAGCATTAGATGTAACTTTCTTATTAAAATGAGATATTTTCAGGAATAAAATTGCGTTGTTATTTTGTGTTAACTTACTTTAAAAACAAAGTTTTAATCGACTTCAAATCAATACTTCACTAAGCCACATTCCATATTACCGCATGAAATGCTTTCTGAAACCAAATGCACGATTTCAAAGTACCCAAATCGTTTCAAAATAAGATTTGAAGATTGCTCTGGTTTTCTCCAGGATCCCATCTTCAGATCCTGACCTGCCTAGGACCACCTTTTCTAACAAAACACCATTCTTATCGGTCCAGGCGTCTAAGAGTAATCGAGGAACATACATAAAAAATAAAAAGCCAGCGGAATTGATAAGTTTCAGAAGTCGGTTAAAAATAAATGTGTTCCACTAAAGATCCACAAAATAGTGAGACTTAAAAAGTAACTCGTCTGACTACCTATGTATTTGCATAATTTAATTTGTAGCGAACATATGAAACATGAATGCAGTTTATTATATTCGTAGTCGTGTAATGGTTTTTGTTTTCTATTTGGTAAGTACCATATTAATTTTTGCATAGTATGGATAGAGATACAATTTACTTACGAGTATCGCATATTACGAATTTATTAACAGTAAATATCGATATCGATAACTTGTAAGAAAATATCTTTCTGTGCACTAAATCTCGAGCGAGCGAGAGAGCGAATTACATCGTGCGAGCGAGAAAGCGGAGACAATGACGTATGAAGACCTGTCAGATAACATGGTTCTATCCCTTTCTTACTCGGCGTTCAGTACGTAAGTGAGAAGAGATCGGATGTATAGAAAACGTTCAATTTATTAGGGCCTATCTGCTTTTCTCTGTAATCTGTGGAATTTCATACACTTTCCTGGCCGCTAAAACTGTACAGTAATGACTTTTAACTTTTTAAATCTGAGTTTATTAGTAACGAGGAACTTCACGTACTATTTTTGCTACAGTAAGGCGAACATTTCCGAGCATATTGGAGAAAAATAAGTTTATGTTGTAAATTCATTACTTTTATGTTAGCTAAAATATCCACTAGGGTAGGTGGTGACAAATGAAATACAACCACAATGCTTTTTTTTAACTTAAGGTTGTGCATGTGAGCTAAGGCAGAAAGGCATACAGCCACTCTTCAATCTTCAACTAATAATAAATACAAATAGTATGAAAATATTTGAATAGGCTATTTTCGTCTATCACAATTAAATTATGAAAGTATGTTATTTATATAGTTTTGACTTAGGAAATACGAATATAATACTATTTGGTTATAAAACGTGGGCAATATTTTTATTTTCAAAATAAAATCGTAGTTTTTATTATCTGTATGTCATGTGACCGAATTACACCATATAAATAACCATAAGCGTGAGCGAGACCGATATTTGCCTCTTTCTTTAGGACAGGTAAAATGGGACTATTCTTTCGGCTCGGATGACGTCATGATAATGGCGGCTGCCGTTTTTGAATTGTATACTTTGAATAAACATATTGTTTAATTTTCTGTCTGTGTTTTTTTCACTTTTCTCGTATTCTATATGAAAAGTAGAGTGTTTAACTCGGGTGAAAGTCACCCATTTCTGACTCGAACCATTGGCGCTCGAACGACTGCCTGGGTGCCTTTCAGCCCTTCGTTAACAATCTACTATTTCAAATTGGTTAAAAGGTTATCGTGATTAATTATGCAGCGGGTTTTATCTATCGAGTATTCTAACTTCTTTGAGGTTTGAGATAACATTTTCACTACAGAAACGGGCCGTTTTGTTCGAGTGTTTTTTCTAACCAGAAAATAACAGATATGGTTTTTTTTTATGTTAGAATTTTATTATACACCACCACACCACACCACACCACACACATTTTATCTGCTTTGCCTTAAGGTTGACTGGTAGAGAATGCTTTATAGCATTAAGTCCGCCTTTTGTACCATAAGATATTCTTTTGTGCAATAAAGATTAAATAAATAAATAAATATACTGTAGCGCAAGTAATTACATCATTAAATAGCATTTTTTGCGCGCACATAACGTTTTGCAACCGTATTTTTTTGCATCAAGCTGTTCTTCCACCGTGGTTAAAAAACTGCATTGCCAATTGAGCGACACATATACATAATGCATAGTTTTGTGATAGATACATTGCTTAGACTGGCTCTGGTATAGCAGTCTGGCTGTGTTCTCGCGCTTGCACGTGCCCGCACGGAGCCGACGTGTAAGGAAAGAGCACGCGAAACATACAATATAGAAACGTGAAATTGACGCGAAAGGTAACCAACCCCGTGAAGGTGTTACTTAATTAGTTAAGAGGTGTGTAGTTATAATATATTGTAACGTTTTTTGTAATACTAAGGCTCTTTAAATGAACCGTTTAGTAAGTAACTGTATACTTTTCCTTTGTTAGCTCGAGAGCATTTTGTTACTACAACATCATGACAGCGTCCATAATTACTCGCAATCTAGGGGTAGGTAAAACTTTATATTTCTCGCTCGTTTTCAATTCTTGTTCATTCCAAGTTGAACAAGTTTCGCAAGTTTTGAGAGCTCTGAGAGATTGTCAAACGCCTGTCGACCGGAGTCGGGGCTTTTGGGCCATTTCGCTGATAGCATTGTTCGTTTGTTGGTCCTGATAACACTTGGAGTTCGTAAATCCAGTGAGGATCAGTGAGCACAGAAAAGGGTTTGCAGTTGTGGACTTGTCATAAGGTAGTTGAAAAAGTGGATTTGTAGGCGAGATTAAGCTAGCAAGTCTAATTGGGAATGCGTAGATTTTTAGTGTTTCGTTCTAAAGTTCCTATTCACCAGCTGTGCGAGTTAGTGTGCGAGGAGGCGAGGAAGTGAGGAAAAAATTCGCAATGCGTGAGCGAGAAATTAGGATTTTTCAGTCTAGATTAGATAGTGGAAGATTACGATATTACATGCTAAATTAGTTCAGCATCGATGATAGCTGTCGTTCACACATTTCTCTACCACTCACACAATACATGTATACTAGCCGCAAATATTCTTGTTCATTGCACAAACATTGCCTTTTATTTATTTTCCAGTCTTTGAAGCTTAGACCGCTTCGCAGGCAAAATCACTGTCAACTGCATTTAAAAATAATGAAAATTGTTAAATTCCCTAACACTGTGCACAAACCAGAAGCCGGCAATGTACGGCCGACACCAAATAGATCGTGTTATTACAAAAGAATAAGTTACAAAATTGTCTAACATTTCTTTGATGTCTATTATTTGTAAATGCAAATACAGATCAAAGATTGGTTAATAATACGTATAGGAATATTATCTCTGACTGCATTTAACGGCTAATAAGCGATGTACTTTTTGTAAACATGTATTCAATTATTACAGCAGTTTGCCGTGATTTCATATCTATTTACCGGCAACGGGAGGCTACTTTCCAAAACTCGTATCTTGATAATGATGCTGCTGATAATAGGATCTTGGCACAAGCGATGAAGGTCTAAAATTCAACGATACATACGTGAATTAAGTGAGGCCGAGGAAGCGTCGTCGAAATGCAACGTTTCTATTTGGAACTCACAAAACACACGTATCTTATGTCCAGCCTAACAGGAGCTGTAGTTACGCACAGACTGATTGGCGCGGTCAGCCAGGTTATGTTGGTTCAGTGTACAAACATATTAATTAGTGTATTATGTGAGAGTTTGCATTCACCGGCAATCCGGGCAATAAATTACTGTACCAATTATGATATAAAATCAATGATATAACATCTTTTGATGTTAGTTTATTAGTTTCGTAGCTAGTAATTATTTGATCGCACGATGCAATATTTTTAAGCTAGCTCGAATATAACTTAACCCAATGGATACATTTTTCTGGGTACAGTCTGCGGCAAGGAAACGTGACCCTGCAGTTCAATTCTTGTTGCTTTAGCTACATAGTTAAAGACGAACCTAAAGTAATCCTGTCCTGTCATTATTACAGACCTGTAACTATTACCTAATGAGTCCAATTCTGAACATTTATAAACAATCCTTTGACCCACCTTAAGCACAAACACATCCTAGCTGTTAAGGAGTTCAATGACCTACACACGCTCAGAAATATAATAAGATTTAAGGTGACTGTAAATTCAATATGCACTAGAAGACGACTGTTAAAAGTAGGTAACATTTCATGCGAACGTTGGCAAAGAGTGGAGCTGTAGAGTGTAAAGGGTAAATTAAAAGCTGAGCGTTCTTATTGCTTCAAGGGGATCCGGCACAAGTAGCGAGAGGCGGCGAGACTGCGCCTACAGTTGAAGTCTTCGCGAATAGGTACGATCGACTGTGGTGTTCCAATAAGAATATTTTACCTTTTTCTTTGCAATGAGTTAAAGCCCTTTCCTACAAATAACACGAGACGTTTCAACGACTTGCATTTTATTTCTTTTTTTCATTACTGTTAGTCAACAGTTATGGAAAAAATAAATGAACTGAATGCATGATGAATGAGTGGTATAAAAATTCGTAGTTTAGGTAAGAAATAAAATTGTAGACAATAATAGCAAAGTATTATATTATAAGTATGTGCCTAATTAACTTAAGGGGTTCCCATAATTGGCGTCTGGGATCGTACCTTCGACCTGAATCTCTTAGTTTTCTTAGGTTTTTTTGTAGCTGATTATGTTAACAACAACGGCTTTAAGCAATATATAGTCTCCCATATTTACTTCAAAATTCATTGTTGAACTATTTTAGGCCAAAAAACCGGTTTCTGGCCATAACTTTTGTGTTAATTGGTTTAAAATGAAAACCCTAGACCAGTTTTTAGGGACGTCATAGACGAACCCAAATATGTAGACTTCGTATGTGTTAGATCTTTCACGTCAATAGAGATACAAAATAAGTGTTATTTTAAACAATGTTTAAAAAGATCATAAAAAAATAAGTATTCATTTGTTTCAAAATCCGGTAGACCAAAATGGAGTTAAAAGATTGAGAAACCGATAACCGTTTGATTTATACTTCTATCTGTAGTGCAAAAGTAGGAGATACGATTCAAAACTTGTCAAAAATCGATGGAAACCTCGGGTAGCCCCTTAAGGAACGCGTGATGAACCGCGCGATCTCGCCAACTATTGCCTAAACCTTCCGGGTTTTAAATAGTGGCTTTATGTGCAACACAATATTTATTGTACAGGATTTGTATTAAACAAATAAGAATACAAATTGTTGGGGGCGATTGTTGTAGATTGGGGGCGACCTACACTTGTTTAAAATCTGAGTGTAAAATTTCCAAACAAGTTGTAATCAAGAAGAAGCCTGTTTGCTACTATATTTGTTAGAAAGACCAATACTCTTTAGCATCGCCCATCAATCTCATCCTTTAAATATTACTTCGGAGCGTCGTTCGCTAAGCTACGACTACTACGAGCATATACTTAATTATTACTTATCTATCAAGTAGAGATTGTATTTAAATCCGTGATTGATGAGTGACACTCACCAGTTCATATCTTGTACCAAGCGGCCCAAAACTATAAGCGGGGCATTCATCACTGCCAGCGCATCGCAACTGCTCCCGGGCCGCGGGCACGCACCCTGTGTGCTCCGGGAAATACCCAGTTAAATACTTACACACTCGTATATAATGCCGCTACCCGTTTGCCTTTTAGCGAAGCTACAGGCCGCTAGTAAGTCGCGTAACGTTTTGTACACAAGCTTATCGTATGTTAGGTGGATCTAAATGATATTATGTTGGTGTGGGAAAACGCGTTCTAACACTTTTCAGAAAGTTGCGCAATTATACTTCAAAAAAACGTATTTACGTAAAATGTGTGTTACGCCGTGGAATCACCGGAAGGTACCATCAGGAAGACCAGCGCTGGCCACCAGGCCAGCACAACGCTGAGATGGAACCGTTTCGTGGCAATATTCTTTTTGTATTTTTTTTATTTATGTGCATGTATGTGTTGTTGTCATGAATAAATGTTATTCTATTCTATACTTCAAGTGTTAGTCACACTTACATTTTTTTTCAACGCTGTGTTCCAAAAACACGAAAAACTTTGTCATTAATTCATTTTCGGTCATTACAGTAAAACTGGGTCAATCACGTAACGCATCGTGCGCGGCGGGTCGATCTACAAGTCACTTTCAGTTTGGAAAAATGACACTTGAGTGGTCCTCGCGTGTGCTCGAAACACGTGGTCATCCCTCAGTCCTGATACTTGAAAAAATCATATAAATTGTTTACGAAAATCACATTACACAACATTACATTTCTCATAGAATTTTTCGTTCTTCTTAGAACTTTTTCAACCTGTATAACTTCTCCCATTCACACGTATGATACATATGTATAAGTCATGCCTCTACGAGCGATTTTTGCTACAAAGAGGAAAAGCCCGGTACAGCGTAGCACACCTTGCGTTGCTTGGCCTTCAATGTGTTACTATTATGGTACGATACAATTTCGAAAGAAACATTTTTGAAACCCTGGCATTCATAACGCAAAACGTCCTAGTTTTTTAATGAAGTGAAAAAAAAACAATTGTTAAAGCGTTTAACGACACTTGAACAAATCCGGCATGTAGCAGACCGAACGCACAAACACTTGACACCGCACCTTGATCACGCACATTGCAAAATCTTTACACCATCCAAAATCCTACCCTATCGCACATTGCATTAGGTTGAAAGTGGATCAGTAGGTATTAGTAATAGTTGTGTTACGGTGAAGGGGTTCTGTGCTAGCTCACAACGCTTGCCGCCACGACTGAAACAAACTAGTCTAAGTGGACCCTCGGGTACGACCAGTCGTTACGAATCTCAGGTTCAAGATATGAGGTGAATGTGATAGGTTCATGTTCGTGAATAGCTGCTGGTAGGTTATTAGTTTTAACGAGGCAGTTCGACTGCTCATTACTACCGCGACTGCAGTTCGGGCTTTAATTAATTGGAGATTTTGGAGCGAGCAGTTACTGTTCCGCTATTAACTACACAACGATTACAGGATTTCTAAAATTTGTGGCAGTGCCTTTTAATGATGGTAAATATCTACTAGAGATGTGCGAAGCTATCTTTTTATACAATTGACATTTAGCTGTCGAGTTCAAAAATCGGTTGATACCGGGATTGTTTGCGAGTATCTTTTCCATACTTTTGTTAACAGGTGTTTTCGACATTTGTGGAATGATTTAAAAATAATATTGAATGCGTAGTCAACTTAAAAAGTATGCCCTACTCGTATATTCTGTGCCCGATTGTTTTTAAATTAAATTAAATATTCATTTATTACGAACCCTTAAGTCCATATCATATAATAGTACATTGTGATACAAGTGAGGTAGGTTGATAATTACAGCAGAGGCGAAATTGTTCACGCGAACCGCAGGTGAGCGTGATAAGGAAGCCGAGGATGTAATTATCAAATCTCACGCGTATCATTCGACGTTTTTCAACACATTTTGCGAGGAAAAAACCATTTTCATAAGATGAAAATGTTATAGGCCTGCCAAATTATTTACTTTACATTAAGCAAATCATTAAGATGACAGCAGGTTTTTACTCACGATTGCACATCGCCAAGAATTTCCAGTGGCGTACATTCTATTTATCACTTTTCTAGTCGCCACGAGTCAACATTTTTGATGATAACCAAAAGCGCATAAACAAATTTTACAAATATTTGTGAAAGAAATAACCTATAAGGGCGCCCAACAGTTTTTTTTTTTCGTGAAGTTTGCGCAGTGTGGGCACAGAAATCTCTAAACAGCCATTACAAAATAAAATTATATTTTCGTTTTAACATGTTACCTGTATTTAATTCATGTAAAATGTTATGAAAAGTGAATAGTTTTACTAAATATCATATACAAAAAGAAATAGTCAATTAATTAACAAAAAGGATTTAATTTGTTTAGTCGAGATAGAATCCATTTGCCGAAAATTAAAAAAATAGCTGTACATTCTGTACAACCCGGTTAATTTAAGAATGCACCGTGTTCGTGCATATATCTTGCTGCAAGGTGCCAACGTGACTTAATCGGGATATAACCATAACACACAAGTGTTGTAATGTTATAAAACACGCGTTTTTAATATCCAGGATTATGAGCCTAAAAGCGACACAATAAGAGGTACGTTACGAGCAATTGTGTTGAAAAACATTATTACGTTTTAATAGTCGTTTTATCACTTTACAGTATTTTCGGTGAAGGAAAACATCGTGTGGAAACCAGTGTCTAACCATAATAAGGTCTAGTTTGCACTTAAGATTGGAAGGTCAGATAGCAGTTTTTTTCGTAAAACTAGTGCCTACGACAAATGCAAAGGGATATGATGCCAAACCGGACCCCAGTCTCGTTTGAGCACTCCCAGTATAAATACAAATACAAATTATTTATTGTTTGAATGTGAGTGGTTATAAATGGTGGTAGGGTTAGTATATGGTTACATCACAATCAGCCAGTGTCGCGTACAATAATTTGACTCTCAATATGCATGTCATTGAAATTATATAATTATTATCTATTGTTTTATTAATGTCAAATCAAATTGTAACAATGTCAGACTAAAGATAAATATTGAGAAAAATAAAATTTATAAAAACAATAAATCAATATCATGCAATTAGGAAAATGGTCAGAGAAAATAGTAAAAATAATAAATGTATTCATTAGGCAATGGTGGTTACAAAGTGATCATTAACGGAGTAGAACATTTTTTCTAGATACCATTTGAATAATTTTATTTTGAAACCTGGACAATCCAAGGATTTCAGGTCATTTGGCAAATGGTTAAAAATGATGATGATGAGGATGATGAGTATTTTACCCGTTCCAAGAACTGTCTCTATCGCCAATTCACATAACAGTGATCCTCTCGAAGCTAGGCCCCGCTGGTATCCGCTCCATATTCAATCCGCATAAAACGGACGGTCATCCAGAACACATGTCGGAACCCTTTGAATAATGATTCGGCCGATAACATCAAAGTGTAAGGTAATATTTTACTCGGCCGACGTTTTGTCTCGATGGGATGCGAGGGTTTCTAATTTGTAATATGTGTGTGTGAGGATGGATTGTGTTATGGTTTCGTGTTAAGGCAAACTAGGCTTAGGCTGATTTGTGGAGTTTTTCGATTCGATATAATTATGGTGGGTATCCACCAGAGTGATGCAAGGTAGCAGAGCGGTGTGTGAAGAAACGATCTTCCAATTGCATTACTAGCCTCGTTTACGCACATTTCTCTATGTTTAGGTAGGTACCTAAACATGACTTACCTTGGCATGAAAATAGATGAAAATTTTTCATGGTCATCTCATATAGAGTATATATGTGCTAAAGTCTTACTTGGTAGATTTTACCACCTAAGCTTTAGAGTCCCATTAAGCACCCTAAAATGTATTTATATATCACTAGTGGAATCGATTATAAGTTACTCCCTGGATTGCTATGGCCTCACCTTTAAAACGAATTTGGAAAAAGTTGATAAATTGCAAATTAGATTTCTCAAACTATTAGGAAACAATAAAACTAAAAATAAATATAAAAATGATTATTATCAGTTATTCAAAGTATGGAAAATTCTTCCGGCAACACTTAGACATAAATACTTAATTTTAGTCAATCAGCACGGCAATCAAGAAAGTAACTTATCTCAAATGAGCCAAACATATGGCACCAGATCCGTAGCTGCAGGTAAGTATGCCGTTCTCTGAGTAAGCAATTACTACGGGGATAGGCGCATCGAAAAACGCTTACCATATTTGCTTAACGCTTTACCTGCGGCTATGAGACAAGAGAACAACAAAAATAAATTTAAAAGAGCCCTGTTGAAACACTATCTCGACAGTATTTAAATACTTACC
Organism: Epinotia demarniana; assembly: GCA_945867215.1. NCBI lineage: Eukaryota > Metazoa > Arthropoda > Insecta > Lepidoptera > Tortricidae > Epinotia > Epinotia demarniana. The sequence goes on along the minus strand of OX244275.1, from coordinate 23,283,902 downwards.
TAATATCTTATATCTAGTTACCTATCCACTTTATACAACATCATTTAAAGCTGTTCTTACTTCTTAAGACTTTACTAATTATATAGACTGATTAGGACTTTACCACTTTATATAGACTCATTATCATTAAGACTACCTCAAATTAAATAGACTCATGGATCCCACAGTCAAACTGTGCAAACAGTTTTGTGGGACGTTGTATTTAGTTTTAAGTCATTGTAAAGTGCTTTACTGAAATTAATAAATAAAAAAATAAATTAATGAATAAAAAAAAATATACCTTTTTCGCATTTGTCATAATAACAATAAGAATATATAAGACATGGTTTCGGAATTTAACGAATACTACGCACGAAAACATTTGCGCGTAGTATTTATACTCGTAATAATTGATGGGGCGCAAGCAGTACCTCATACGTACCGCTTTAGTTACGGGCATTCGCGCTAATCAGACCCCGTATCATAGTCGGCCTTTATCACGCGATAAGTGCCGAGATAGGAGCGTCGTCTCGTTCTATCGAACGGTGTCAGCCAGTGAAGGACGCTCTATCCTGTCACTTATCGTGTGATAAGGCCGACCATGATGCGGGGTCAGGAAGCATGTAAACGTAGACAAGGAGTAAAAAAAGACATACCTTGGCACAAACACTAAACTGTCCTGACAGCTTAAGGCCTGAATGAACCCTATCACAGACGCGGTCAACAGGAAATATGCCAATATCTGACAAAATTACTATTCACTGCCACCACAGTCTGTGAAAGGCTTAATGATGCCACACCGACGACTAACTACCATACCAACCATAAATGGCATTAGAAGTCGACGTATAAAAAATATTTACACTTTAGATTTGTCACGAAATGGGCCCAGCTCAACATGTTGCTAGCTTTACAGCCCGCGCTGGTCTTCCGCAGGGTCCCTTCGGCGAAGGCACGGTTGGGAGCAACGACAGATGCACTAATCAAATGGAACGTTAACAATAACATAATATATACTTATCTAAACACAGAAGATAACAAGAGCGTGTCGGGCCAGCTCAGTGTAGGGTTCCGTAGTTTTCCGTCCGTCACAGTAAGTGTCCCAACTTAAGCGTTAAACAAGCAATACTTAGCGAACAATTTTATTAATAGACAACGAACGACCAAAGACAACTAAGACAATTCGAGCACGACAAATTTTCGACCTAATGTATGGGCGCACCTGCTCCGACCCCATTCAATTTTTCAATAACTATTCAACCTATCAAAGTTTTTATGAAGTTCTACTATTGAGATTTTTTTCATATTTTTAAAACTTATGATTTAAAAGTTAGAAGGGGGGGGTCATTTTTTTAACTTCTGGAGCGATTATCTCCGAAAATATTAACATTATCAAACAATGATTTCACTAAACCCCTATTCATTTTGAAATATCTATCCAACAATACATCACACGTTAGGGTTGAAATGAAAAAAAAACATCATTCCTTTACGTGTAGGGGAGGTACCCTAATAAAACATTTTTTCCCGCTTTTTATTTTACCACTTTGTCAGCGTGATTGATCTACATATTAGTGCCAAATTTAAGCTTTCTAGTGCTAACGGTTACTGAGATTATCCGCGGACGGACGGACAGACATGGCGAAACTATAAGGGTTCCTAGTCGACTACGGAACCCTAAAAAAGAAAGAAAAATAACTACTATTTAAAAATACAAACCCAGCAGTTGGTTGGCACAACGTGTATACATATCTTTGGAGCTGACTGAACAGTTCACAAGCGTGTGGGATCAGTTGTGTATCATCTGGAGGCGTTCCGGATTTGATGTATGTGAGTAATTTAACTTCAGGGATATTTACCCTCGGGTGCGGGTTTCACTAGACCATCAAAATCTGCATTCTGACCGAGAAACCAAACCGAATGGCAATGGCATTAGAATTGCCTTAGTTTGTACTGAGGGCCGTTCTGATATTGGATGTTAAGTGATGAAGAGACAGACTCTAGATAGTTTAATTGAATACCTGAGGGGCAATTACGTAACGTTTCGAACGCGCGTCAGGACGATATTACCTGTAATTTTTCCATATAAAAATTAACATTTATAGTAGCTAACGTACTACGTACTATGCGTCACGTGATCCACTTGCTGATCTATTTCTAATTCATAATTTTTGTAAATGAATAGAAAATTTACTGAATAATTATCCCTAATTCTGAACAAATGACCGTTTGAAATTTTAGTAGTTTTGTTCAGGCCACAAAGATGCGCCCCATGTCCAATATTCTTTTACATTTGCTTAGGACAATAAACTGGCATACGCAGTGTGTTCTCGTAAGAATCATTTTCACTCAAGAGCACTGAAAACAGGACAATTAATTGGAATATTAATTCAGAGTGTACCAGTTTCCGATTTCTTGACATCATTAATGTTTTTTTTTAATGTACCCGTTTTCGGTAACTTGAGAATACCCTGAAATATAAACTGTAAAATGTACCTTTGTGTATAAAAAGCGTTAAATCCTGGGGAAAATCTTCATAAAATAGGGATTTCTTTTTTCAACAATCTCTCCAATTTCCTCTCCATCGTTATACGTGACGACTTCTTCCATTACTTGGAAACTGGGCCATCACAGAAAACTACCCTTATCGGTAACATCCCCGGCCCCTTACTAAGCTAGTTTTCACTTCATGAAGCGATAACTCCGATCAATGCTAGAAATGAATACCCGAAAAGATTACGCCGACTGGCATACCAACAAACTTTACCAATTTTTCTTACAATATTAACTTCGGATACAAGAGAAAGTGAACCCTATTGGGGGAGACTAGAGTCGAAATGAAGTGAATGATGACAGCAGATGGTACTGGAGGCATATCCGTTTTGAGAGTTTCTCGAAACGAATGAATAAAAGACCTTGTGTCGGCACAGTTGTGTTGAAGACATTCCTCCTATGTCTATATTATGTATATATAGTGTTGTGAATACGTACGGTAAGAATTGTTTTTTTGAAATTATTTGTAAAAACCGTTAAAACTTTGTTAGTCATGTTTTCAAAACTTTTTCAATTTAATATTTTAATGAGAAATTATAAGCGCCTAGCGAGCGCTCTGTTCATAGGCGCTTTCTTTTATTTATCGGGAAAACCATGGCTTCGGCTATGACCGTAGTGCTACGAATTTCCCCGCAGTGAATGTGTTAACAATTAAGTATTTAATACCATTTGCTCTCGAGAACACCTTGGCAAATATCAACATTTTAACTAAAGTGGTGTCCTTATTTTAGAGATATCTGAGTGTTGTCCCACATGGACGGTTAAGTCAGTCTTCGTTAGAAAGATTAAGCCAACCCGCACAACGAGGCCCATTCCTTATATTTGCTCGCAGTTCACGCCAATAGCCCATATATATTAACACTATACCCTTAGGAACTTGTGTCTGGGAAATAAGACTCAAAATCCAACATACATTTTTAGAAATGACCGCTCCTCCACCATCTGGCCAACGCGGCCGAATCACAAACACACTACACGCGAGCAAACACCGCTCCACAACTACCTGCTTTAACCGGCCAGGCAGCACATTAAGGTAATTACACACAGGGCAGTGTCAACACCTCTCATTATTGGGATGTTCGATAGTTAATAAATTAATTTGGATGTTATTGTGTCCGGTCAGTGATTGCTTTGCTGTTCAGGAGGTTACTTGAATCGCTTTATACGCTCACCGTTTACTTACCGAAAAGGAACTGTGGGGGTTTTGATGCAACGAGCAGATATATATGCTTTAGCAAAAACTACTTTTCGTATGCGTAGATTATTATAACATTGTATTGGCTAACGGCTTTAACAATTGTCGTACTAACTTAAATGTTAAGGCCTATATGCAAAACAAACAAAATATCCACTTCAACAAATAAATCGACTAAGCATAAATAATAGTTATAATCTAAATTGTTCAGATATAATATAATATCAACTACAAACCAAATCGCACGAACATCCCCACATGCCACCTAATCAAATGTCATCTCACATATAATGCTGGCAAAATTTAATCACACACATATTTAGTTGTTTGCTGATCCCTGCCCACGGGCGAACAGAGCAGACTGAATCATTTGTGGCTTAACTTAGGTCCATAATTAGTGTCCCACAGCTAAGCCTAGATAAGCGGGTGTAGTTTGTGCCGCTAAGGACTTAGTGAAGGCTGCATTTATTATGTCTTAAATACGACACAGTGGAGTTAAAAGCTCTAGCTACTTTACGTCGTAATGAAATAGAAGGCGTGACTTTCAACTTTGAAAAATTGGTTGTTAACCTGCTCAAATAACTGACGATACTTATAAGGAATATCGTGAGTTTTCTCAGGTCAGTCAGGTCATTAGGTCAGGGTAGATGCGTCCAAGAAAAGAGGTTTTAAGTCAAGCTCTGGGCGATTACAGGAAAATGATGATAAATATGATAATAATGAATTTGCAAAACTAACAGTTTGGAAATTGATATCGCCATCATTCAAAATGGCATATGTTTAACGGACCACCAGATATAGTGAATTGTAACGCCAAAAAAATACTTTTTACTGCCAAAAATACTAAATGATCACCAAATTTTTATCTCCATTTTAATGTGAAATAGTAACCCAAATTATAACATCTTACTATCCTATTAAAGAAAATGCTATCCTAATAAATCATTGCTTACCCAAAAATAGTAAATGATCACCAAAATTGTATCTCCTTTAAATGTGAAATAATAACGCAAATTATAACTTCTTACTATCCTATGAAAGAAAATGCTATCCTAATAAATCATTGCTAAATCAAAAATAATAAATCAATTTCCTAAATTCGACGGAGCCCCGCCGCTTTCGTTTCTGGGACTCAGTCTCCCGCCGTCCGCCCGGGCTCCCGCCAAAATCTCGCTTCGTCGGCCCTTCATTTCACGTGCGCACTCGACCTACGCTCCGCTCGGGAGGTCGCCGGCTCGCTTCGCTCGCCACCTTCCCCCACTCGCTTCACTTGGGTCTCGTGCACCCCGTTCAACTCATGACCTCCTTCGCGAGGTTCTGGCTCCGCAGGGTTTTATATACACTCTAGGGGTAGGACAGACAAGACCACGTGGAAGTAGGGTGCGCTGATTTGGGTTTTGGTAGAACTTGTAAAGGCATCATTATACTTTATTTACCCCGACAAGGTGCACTGATGACTCGGTAAAGGTTGCGGGAGTCCGCTTGATGCGGATGGCGCGGGATCGGTCACTTTGGCACTCTTTTGGGGAGGCCTATGTCCAGCAGTGGACGTCTTTCGGCTGATATGATGATGATGATGATGATGATGATGATACTTTATTTGGTAACATTCGTATATTTTATGGCAGTCATAGTGGGTTATTTAGGTAGAAGTATTGTATTAATTTGGTCGCAAAGATTTGGTGATCATTTAGTAAATTTGGTGTTCGAATACAATTTAAAGTGCAGTCGTTACTAAAATAGCTAGTACTATTGTAATGGTACAATTATTATTTTTGGTGTTCAGTATATTTTTTAGGTAAAAGAGCTTAGGGTATCAAAGCAGTTTTTGGTGGTCATTATATTTGATGCCATTCAAAATTAAAATAAGTACGCCCCACTGCTGGGCACATGCTTTCTTTCATAGCTGAGAAGACGTGGATCACCAACACGTAACTACACCAGCTGAAGTTACTTACGTGAAAACGTATACAGGAAAGTAGTAAGTACATTTTATACCGGGCGATATAAAAGGTAATGCCCCCGATTTAAATGCAGGTCTTTCTTAATTCCAACCACAAAATATCAAGATATAGCAACGGCAAGACTACAATTCCTCTAGATTTAAATAACAGTGACGTAATAAACGATTCCAGGTCACTTCAGATTAAAAGATCGACCAACGGATTTCAGAACCCTCTTGTTACGCATTCCGCAATCATTTCTTTTTAACGATCTTCGCGTAATTATGACACAAAAAGGCGAGAAGGGTAAACAATGTTAATGACTTTCCAGCCAGAGGAAGGGAAGGGGGGGGGGGGGGGGTCGTAAATTACGAAATCATTTTTTAATTATCTCTTTATGAAGTCATTAGAAGCATCCGGGTGTAAAATTATCATTCATGGCGGACCAAAGCGCTTTATCTGCAAAAGGACAGTTTTAGCGTTGTGAACATACGATATGTTCCATAACGATTTTAAAGCAGTGGTGAATTAATAGGTAAAACTCATCGTATGGTGATCGTATCTCTACTAAACGAAATATTTTAATGTGAGTGGTGATTGTTGGCAACGGTTTAGTGCAAGACATTTCCAGTCCAAAGGTTATACATGGCTATCCTACGTGGAAATGCCTCGAGGATTACGGCCACGGCTATGAACTTTAGTGCATAAGAAGTCATAATCAAACTCAAATAGTTGAACAGGAAATGTTGCCAGGCAGCGTAAAGGTAGCTGGACCAGAACGTTAACGGGTTAATGGCCACTTAGAGGAAAAAGAAGCGTCGGTCGTCCACCAGCTCGATGTGAACGACGTTAAAAATACCGCGGGTCATTTCTGGATGAGACTAGCACGGGCCGGGATAGGTAAGTGGCGTACTCGCAGAGAGGCTTATGCTCAGCGGTGGGTGATTACAGGTTGAAAATGATGATGATAATGATATAACTTGTCTCAAAATCGCGCAAATGCAATTTTGAGACAAGTGTGAATAACCTGACGAGAATGGAAAACATACTAACATGAGCCCGCTCACTACCAAATTACATTTTCTGCGATTTTGTTTTTATCTCAATCGCTATTATTCGTCACAGGTGAGAGATCAAGTACGATGTGATATTAATACGGTTTCTGAGCGAGACGACAATACTGTCTTCTCTGCGTGCGTGCGGGATGCCTGTGAGGGTGGATTAGGGTGAGATTAATAAGTAATACGGGACTAACCCCAGGTGCCTTATGAGACGGATATTGTTCAAAGGAAGGAAACAAGAGATTTGCTATTAATGACGTGTTTTCATGCGAGTATTTATCTGACTGCTTATCTGTTTGACCTGCCTGGCTTTAAGTAATCTGATAGCCTACGGGACCCTATTACTTAGATTATAACGGGACCATTTCTAATCATACTTGCTTTTTAAATATTACAGAAATATTCGAGAGCTCTGCAAAGAGGCAGCTGCGCATTGGGAGAATCTGAGAATGGATATACCACAGCTGACAACATGCTTACGTGTTAAGTGTTTAGTTAGTTTAGTATGATTCCTCAACAGTGCCCGTAAGTTTAAGAGTAGAAAGTTATGGGTGTAAGAAAGTTAGGCGACTGCGACTTTTTGCGAACGCGTTTGTAGCGCGACACTAGTCATTGATCACCCGCATCGATACTGTATCGCTTTTGTACAGTCACCGGCATACATATATGATTACGGGCAACGCTGCAAAAATATCTAATCACAATGACCAACATAATTATCTATCTATCCGCCCTAGATAGACACGCGATCGTAGTCGTAAGTATGCTTTTGATAAATAGTACATTACTGCAGAGGCCGTGAAGTAAGGGATTGCTGGACGAGCATTGGGGTAGACAGACCGGATACAACGAGTCCAGCAATCCCTGTTCCGGCCGAGGATTGTATAGTGCTTTTCTCAAACGATATGAGGAAATATTAAAATTAAAATAAATACCTACAAGGTAATCAATTGAATACTAATTTGTTGAAATTACAATCGGAACGAAAGTTCAGAAAACAATTGTGTAATTTGTCGCCTTTTTTATTTTTTAAACATGCCAATTCAACAAGCCGTTCAAGCACCATGTTTAACCGCACATAAGTATAGTACATAGATTTTGTTTTTTTTTACGTCGCAGGTCTGCTTACAGTCTAGTGGTGGTTGGCAGTATGTAATTTTTCCTTTGTCAGTTTAATATTAGTAAGCAAATTTAAAAAGTTAGAATAGCGGAAAATAATGTTTTTAGTTAGGGTTTTCATACATTACTTCTTGGCTTAAGGCCAAGAAGTAATAATGTAGGGAGCCATAAACAAGAAACTTCTTGTCTTCATTTCGTGACATTAACGCATACATTTCAGAGCATGTTTGAGAAAAATAAATTATATCTAGACACACGGCAGTATGTCCGCCAAGTTCGAGCAAAAAAAAGCGACACACCGGCCGTGGGTTATATTACACGAACCATTTCGGGCCAATTTCGACCACCCTATAACTCAAAACATATTTTATCTACGCATATGAAATTTCGAGTGTCTGTTGACATCTTTTTAATTGTCTAGAATACAAAATTTCATTAATCTACTTATAGCAGTTCATGAGATATTGACGTCAGAAAATCGCTATTTTTACTATACACTCACTGACTCACTGACTCACTGACTCACTCATCAAAAACCTAGACCACTTCCAATGGTCGTACTGACTTGAAATTTGGCATGGAGATAGGTCTTAAGGTCAAAGTAAAGGGAAAAATCTGAAAACGGCCAAGTGTGAGTCAGTTTTAAAAATAGCGAAGGCGTAACTTTGTTCTACTATGAAGTCATTTAATGAACTAAATGGGTCTATCTTCCAATGGTCGTACCGACCTGAAATTTGGCTCGAAGGTTTGTCTTCAGGTCGAAATAAAGTAAAAATCTGAAAACGGCCAAGTGTGAGTCAGTTTCGAAAACAACGAATGTGTAATTTTGTTCTACTATAAGTAGGTATGGAGTGGAAATGAGATAAGACTTATTTAAATTTAGATACATACCAATTTAAGACAATACATGTTTGTCTTAAAGACAAGAACAATAAAACTGTTCCGTTTCCAATAAAGGGATTCAGACAGTGCCACGCAAGCGTAGAAAAAAGAATTAGACGCTTAGTATAAAGGGTATAGTATAAAGTACATACCTAAGTGGAATGAGACATTTGCTAAATCAAAAGTGATAAAACAATAATAAAGACCCTACACCTAACAAAAATAAATGAAATTCCATCAAAAACATAAATGTGAGAGGCTGCCAAGTTCGATACCATGGGAATGCTTCGCCTATAAAAGAAGTGAGATCTGAATAAGTACCAAGTTCCATAAAAATAACTCAAATCATAAACAGTTATAGGAGTGCACACTTGATTTCCAACAGTTTTTAAGGTACATTTTGAATAAGTATCACGTTACATAGAAATACCTAAAATTATAATAGTCAGAGAAACGCACACCGGTTTTTTTAGCAGTTTCCTGATAACATTTATTATTTTCAGTACTTTTTAATGATGTAACTTGGCAAGTTTTAATAGAAAATTATATACTTGACACATTGCAGTCCAAAGGTGTCGATTCATTGCATTGAAAAGGTGTTTGGTGTTTGAAAACTTGCCAAGTAACATCATTAAAAAGTACATACATATTTTACCAATTAAGTCTTTAAACATTTATCTAAATGAGTATTTATTTTACTTTCCTCTATTTTTAATCTGCATAAAGGACAATCAACTTGAATAACTTGTGAGCTACAAGTATTGTTACTATTTCTAGAATCTACAACATCTATGTTAGAATCCTTAATATCTATAAGTAGAAATGTGACATTCTTCTTGAAGTAATCATCAATATTCTTTACTTTTACGGGTGGTGCATCTTCATGTTCAGAGTTAGTTTTATGTTTGGTTGCTACTACCTGTTCATTATTTTTTTCTGGCTCCTTGAACTTTATGAACATAACTCCACATTCCCTTTGATGGTCGGCCCACCATGGCTCTTTAGGTCCTGGAGCAGTATTCGCAGATCGCCACCATAATCCAAAATGTGGTTTTTTAAACTGGCATGGCCCATTGCAACGCCACCTATGCTTCTTATAAAGATTAATCTGTAAGTACAAGTAGTAACATGCCTTAAGTCTTTCAAGGAGCCATAAAGAAACTTGATATCTGCATAATTCTATAAATTAGATTCACATTGCTATGTATATACATTTAGTTTATGAATGATGTGATGAGAAAAGTGATATGTTATATTTTTAATATTCCTTTCCGCCCGCGACTTCGTCTGCGTGGACCTTTGATTAAAACTATCCTTTTTTTCAATCCAGGCTAAATTAACTTTGTACAAAATTTAAACCTAATAGTTTGAGCCGTTTAAGCGTGAATTGAGTAACAAACATCTAAACATCCAAACTTTTGCATTTATAATATATATTACTATAGTAGGATATAGTAAGAGTACTAAATGGCCTATGACTTTTGACTTAGGGGTGGGAATTGCGAACATCAAGGTTTTTAATCAATATGCAACATTTAATTTTTTTCGCGTTATTAACTGCTGCTCTGCAAATACCAACCTCTAAAAATTATCAATCACACTCACAGAAGAAATATCTACAGTGATATACAGTGTGGAAAAATAAGCCAGGCCCTGAAGGAAAACTACGTTAAATCCTTAAATTGGCTCATTTTACTTAAACGAGACATACCTTTATTTTTAAAAAGAAACAAAATAGCATTCACAGATTTTCAAAAACTTTCTTGCCTCGCCCGGGACTCAAACCAACTAAAATTAAAAAATCAAACACTCGCTGTTTTATTTCACTATTTTAAATGATTATTATTCAGGATAAAATTTCCCATGCAGTTCTGTTTACTTAAAAAAATAAAGGAATGTCTCCTTCAAGTAAAATGAGCTAAGGATTTAATGTACTTTCCCTCCAGGGCCCGACTGATTTTTCCACACTGTATATATTATATCTTACCTCCTCGTGAAAGCTATGGTAAATGGTGGTATTAACCCCCGCAGCCTCGTTGATCCGGTACATGTGCTCCTTAAAGTTGGGTCCATGGCTCTCCCGCTCCTGGATTCGCAGGGTGATGAACAGGAATGCATGGATCATCTCATGCAGCAGTGTTTCCACCAAGTCTTTCCGAGGCCGCAGTTTCAGTAGTGGTTCGCTGAGAGCAATATGACAAAGCCCTCCTCTGCCTTCATACCTGGAAGATTTATGAGAGAATATGTAATCTCAAATAACTTCACAGTATCTAACAGTACTACTTTAAATTGATGATGTTAATAATAATTGCCCCATAGCCAATTGTTGATGCGAGCAAGCAGTCTAATGAAACCTACACAAATGTTTTTCTTTATAAATGCTCACTGCCTTAATAAGCAAACAGTACAAACTTTTTCATATAACCTCTTGAATACATTGGTGTATGACCATTTCTATATATTATAATTGTATGTGACTTTACTCACGAGCACACGCCAGCGCTGGAATACATCCTCTTGCTCCAACGGACGACGGCGCTGCTCGCGACTTTCGCCCAAAAGAACGTTCGGTCGAAATGGATAAATAATGCGTGCACGCTCGGCGTAGGGTCTATTAGTTCCAACTCCGGGTCTCCCAGATTCATTGTAGTTAACACATTTGTTTATAACCGAAATAAAAAGTAACAATATGGATAACGCTCATATTTCTTAAAAAAAATAGTGAAATAAAAACAAAAGTACTCTGTGAATAAAAAAGAACTTAGCGACTTGACGCATATAACAAAGAAACGTCAAACGTCATAATCTAAGAGTATTTTTTTAAATAAACGCGTCAAAATATAGCAAATAAGTTTATATACATTTTTAAATTGTTTACAATCTTAAACTAAACTAATTTAGGGTGAATTTAGGTGTACAACATTATGAATATATGGGTATCTGAAACTTACGGCGACAAATTCGTACCATACGGTTTCAGATAAATTTTCTCCCTCGGACGCTCCAGTTGTGGAATAAGCTCCCTGCCGAGGTTTTCCCAAGGGACTACAGTATGGGGTTCTTCAAAAAAATTAGTGTATACATTATTAAACGGTCGGGACCACGCATGTAACACCCCTGGAGTTGCAAGCGTCCATAGGCTACGGTAACCACTTACCATCAGGTGGGCCGTAAGCTTGTTTGCCACCGACGTCGTATTAAAAAAACAAGGTGTAGGGGAAATCACACAAAAAAATGTTTTGTTCAAGATTCTTTTCTTCTGTTTTGTCGGCGTAATTGATTTATATACTTACCCATGCCGACTAACAGTTTTCTAGTAGTAATGGTTACAAAGCTGAGCCGAAGACGGACAGACAGACGGATGGAAGGACGGACGACCAGACGTACAAGATGGCGAAACTATAAGGGTTCCTTGTTGACTACGGATCCCTAAAAACGCGACTTACATATAGGCCCTGAATGTTAAAAGGTTGAAAGACGAGAGAGAGGCAAGTCGAAGCGGAATGTTGAACAATGCCCTTATAGTATGTAGCAACTAGCAAGCTTATTATGAACTCACTAGCCGACCGCCTTTTACAAAGAAATGCAAGTAGCTAACTTTCGTCATAAAATAAAATTATAACCTACGTCAATCCAAGAAGTCTTTTCCGTACACGGGTCAAAGAATTCTTGAAATCAGTTGAGTAGTTCTGAGGGGTAATCACGTAACCCTTTGAGAGCACGTTATTAGGTAGATCCAAATGATTGCATTTTTCCATATAAAAATTGACATTTAAATGTACCTAACGTACGTACAATGCGTTATGTGATCGACCTGCTTGATATTCCCCACTACGTACAAACATACAGGGTTACATTCTCACCGACTTCTAGAGGAAGGAAGGATCTATTAGGTATTATGCAGAGGCATACCTAATACCTAATAGATCCTTCCTACAGCGCTATACTTAACAGACGCGAAGGAATAAGGGTCTGGTCTGTGAACGGAGTAATGTCATTCTGTTTTTAGCCGACTTCAAAAAAGGATGAGGTTCTCAATAAAATTAGGTTGTAATATGTTCGGACCGATTTGGAAAAAAAAAACTGGAGGGGTATCCTTACCTTACCTTCAATTTTTATAGGAAAACTTAAAGCAATATTGGTACAGTCGTGAAGTCGTTTAAAACTTTGTGTTTAAAGTAAATTATAGAAACATGAAAATAAGCATCTCAGCAAGTTAATTGCGTAACGTTTAGACGTACGTCAGACAGATCTAAACCTCTTTTTTTTGTATGTGTAAAAGGCAGTTGAGTATTAACGTATGTTTGAAAAGTAACGTTATCCCCCAGGTCCCAAAACAATCCACGTGTAATTTCTATGCTCTAGTAATGCGTCGCGCAACTGGGTCCCAGTTCGCTGAAACCGTCAACTGTTACTATTTTATTAAGTTTGCCGTGAACATTGCCTCGGGTTACGTTAACTTAATCAACTTCGTTCCTGGAAGTCGGCCATGGCGAGAGGGCCGAGAGGTGACGCACTCGGAGCTAGTGCTATTGCAAGCTGCCGAGAAATAATGCCAGTTTATTTTGATTCTTTTTCTCAAAAGCGCAATGAAATATTGTTATAGTTGTGTTCTTAATAGGTTTCGAAGTATCACGTTTCTGGCGCAGCGAGAGTGACAAAATTGGAGGTCTGCAAAGCGACCTTCTTTTTTTTCTACGTCAATTACTGAGACGGCGCACCTACAGCCATCAATAAAATGGAGTTCTTTTTTAATTTCATTGCGTGTTTGAGAAAAGCACTGTATATACCTCGGCCTGAAAATAGGATTAACAGCCTCATATCCCAACATTACGACTCACTACGCTCGGCCGTCTAAATTTGCTTGGCCGGCAATCCCTATTTTCCCTGCCTCTCTAGTAATTTAGCATTGTTTGTGGACACATCAATAAGACAAGGGTTAAAAAAAATACAAAAACCAGTCTGTACAGGCGTGAAAAGTTAAATATCGATATTGTACGTAGAACCGATGGCCGTTTGGGCGAAAAGGTTCTCGAGTGGCGGCCACTTACCGGAAGGCGCAGCGTGGGTAGACCAGACCACCTGGTTGCGCGAGTCCTCTGGTTGCGGTTGGTTCAGGATCGGTTATTGTGGCACTCTTTATGGGAGGCCTATGTCCAGCAGTACACGTCTTTCGGCTGGCATGATGATGATGATGATTCCATAATGAAGCTTAATCATCGCAGTCTACTAATGCTAAGACTTGACTATTTTGGTGACTTCCTGATCTGCGAAGTGCCGGTACGATATCAGCAAGCTGTCAGCTGCCAGGTCAAGTATCAGTAAAGTCAGTACTGATCCTTTACAGCGTGTCTACATTTCAATGAGTGCCCCCAACTGGCCCGGGATGCGTGGAAGCGGAGTGGTTTGAATGCAGTACTGCAACGGCAGTGCTCCGCTTCCACGCATGGCTTAACTTTTGCGCAAAAACGCTGACAGTATACCAAGTGAGTTAATCTGGTAAACTCAATTTAAGTGCCTGCAAAACAGCAATACGTGTAGATCGCGCCCTCCTTATCAGGAAGTCGTCTAAATGCTAAAAACCTAAGCAAACATACTTAAAATAAATAACTTAAAGTAATAATAAAAGAAGAGCGCTATCTACATGCTTTTAAAGTCCCCTAGTTTAGATAGATGGAAGAGCTGTTCGACAGTGTATATGTATGTTAAATAAGGGTACTGTCTATGTGTTCAAATGCGATGCTACAAAAGCGGTCTGAATGCAAAGTTCGGAGTATTACAGATAACGGCCAACGCGGGTTCGGGGTCAATTTCACTTGACGTTTTCATTTTATAATGTTATGAAATATTCCAAGCCACTGATCCTGGTTGTCTATGACAACCATCACCGGCCAGCCGGCTGAGTGTCGAGAGTTAGGTACTTACGTCGGCATTGAGCATAGGACTCCTCTGGAGTCGCAAGCGTCCACAGGCTACGGCGTCTACTTATCTTTAGCAGGCCACGTTTGTTTGCCACCGGGGTGTACGACGTTTTATATAATTTCACTTAATCTATTTTTGTTTGATATCACATTGCTTATTATAATGTAACGGATGGTATAATATTGTTTCAGATAATTTTCAAAATAATGATCTAATGCAAAAAGTGATATAATGATTTAACGCTATTATTACAATTAGTATAAAGAACAATAAGAAAGAAGAAAAAACCCTTGTTTCACAAAAATCTTCTTCTGCCAAACCGCATGATAGTTTGTTGGTAGACAAAAAGACATTTACTATATTTATCGCTTGGTATAAAACGTGTTTATCATAATGACTTACTTGACATAATTCGTCAATGCTATAAATTTCAGAAGATATACGTGGATTTTACAATAAATAACTTTAGACATAAATAAATCATTAAAAATTATGATAAAATGAATACTTAAATAAATAAGCGAGACCTCTTGCACTTTCAACATATAGCATAATCCACCTCAAGGCAGGTCTCAGGCAGGTACGACGACGAGCGAAGCGAGGAGGAGTGTTAGGTAGAATTGTGACCATACAGTGCGCGAGCCGAGCGAGCGAAGCAAGTGTGAAGCGGCAGCGGCCGGCGAAGCGCCAGAACCAAATATTTTTTTTATATATTGTAAGTACTTACAAAAGTCCATGGCAGAGGCGGTGCCAGAAACTAAAGCGGGGCTACGTCAACTTCTTGGCAGACATTGTTATATGAAAGTGCAATTATTTTAAATAATATTGTATGTTAAACATTATTTATGTCATAAATGCGTTATATAAAACGTAATTATTTTTAATTATATGGAATGATATGTATCAATTGATCATTAAAATAGAGCAAAATATAGCCGTTATAAACCGTTCGTCGTCGTTATCAAACGTTACATTATACCAAATAACTTTATGCCAATTTAATGTATATCAAGTGAATGTTGGTTTTTCTGACATTATATGAAACATTACGCACCCTTGTCACCGTCGTGGTAAACAAAGCTTGATGCGCGTAGAGTCGGACTGGCGAGACATTTAAAGGAATACATATTTATTGACTCATACAAAGTGTTACTTTTTTAAATAAGGTCCCATACTAGCCTATGGTAGGCCTAACAAGACAAATACAGAGTTAAAAAAAGTAATACTGTTATGAAACCATATGAAACGTCCATACAAAAACATCTTCTTGGTTGTTTATTCACGCGGAAGTGGCCCGAACTAGCCTGGATTATAAATTGTAGTGCTCAAATAATGTATTATTGCGGTACACCAACGAGCCGTGTGTTAAGGCGCCGTAGGTTCAGCGAAAAATATCGTCTCAGGGGGTGCGGAGATGCTCCGCCCGCACGTCTCCCGCCGTCGCGCATAGTGGAAACACACAGTACAGAGTAAACAGTACCGCAACGAAGCGGCTAATTCATATTCTAGTTTAGACGCGCACTACCGCGGTTTTTAGAACTAAAGCAAAAATTGTAGTAACTTCACAGACCGGAAAGTAAATGGGTTGCCAGTTGCCAACCATGTGTGTATTAAAAAATTAAGTAGGGTAATTCCGGGGTAATAAATATAAATATTTCATGGAACCAGTGACTTGATTTCGCGACTTTTTGTTTATTTCGCTTCGCTTTGTGCCTAAGAGCACGGGTGCAATTAACAATTAGGCGAAAAAAAACACAAAGTAAGTAAAATCGTCTTTGATTATTTAGACTAGTGTCAATATTTTTTGGAAAGGTCATGTTTTACCAGGTGATGATGTTAGTTTCCCAAAATAATGCTGTTTTCGTGTATTTGCTGCAAAGTATATGAGTGTCTCATTGTTCTAAGGTCAGACTTTAGCAAGTCATGTCATGACTTGTTTTTAAATTAGGTGTGGTCATCTCTCCCGCAAGAAAAGGAGAGATGGCCACTGGCTAGTTTTAGTCAGTATGCCATATGATATGATGCTGAATGTGTGATATTAAACAATTCAGGAAACCTAAGCAGCAAAAAATATCCAAAACTGCCAGCTCGGTTTGTAAACGAAAGAAACTGCCACGGCTGTGGGGATGAGTACCTATTAGAAGTTATTTTCTTCGAAGACTGGTTTCAGTGTAGTTTTGGCTACATAAGAATTGCACCGAGTTCGAGGACACGTGCTTAAGTATAAAAAAAAACCGAAAAACATACTAACTGAGAGAGTTAAGTTATGGCCATCTTTCCAGTAAAGGTATGGTCATCACACCTTGGGAGAGATGGCCAATCGTGTCTTTTTTTCAAAGGGTTTTTTTCGATGTAATTTATATAGATATTATACTTTTTTGTTTAATAATCCAAAGTTAATTAACCAAAGTTTAATAAAAAATAAAATATGTATTCGTGATATGTAAGCATTTATTTTAACAGTGTTCCAAAAAAACTATGGCCAACTACCCCGGACTTACCCTAAATAAAATAAAATAAATAAATATTTGGGGGGACAATCTTACACAAATCGATCTAGTCCCAAACTAAGCAAAGCTTGTACTATGGGTACTAGACGACGATATATTTACATACTTAAATAGATAAATAAATACTTAAATACATAGAAAACATCCGTGACTCAGGAACAAATATTCATGCTCATCAGCTCATCACACAAATAAATGCCCTTACCGGGATTCGAACCCGGGACCTCAAGCCTGTAGGTATAATAAAATAGCGATGGGCGCTGACGGTATTACACCCGGTAAATTCGCCAAACTAACCAAACGAACCGGTGGGTTTAAAAAAGGAGAGAAAAATTAGAGAAGTCGAGTAGAGTGGTGAGGAAAGGAGTTAAGTGAAGAGGAGAGGAGAGGAGTAGAGTGGAGTTGAGAAAAAAGGACGAATTTCAACTGGGATACTCACAATTTATTGGAAAGTAAAGTTTTATAAGTACTTTGCTAGGGCAGGTACCTACACACAATGAATTTTAGCGAAGAACATTTAGTATAAATAAATAAAAACTTGTTTGTCATACCTTCTTCATCGATAAATGTTTAAGAAGCATGAATAACAGTCAATAAGAACAGCAGCTGGTATTACCCAGTACAGGATATTATCTGTTGTGTGCTCGTGCGTGAGTTTGTGTGCGTGCGTGCGTGTGTGCGTGTGTGCGTATGTGTGTGTGTGTGTGTATGTGTATGTGTGTGTGAGAAAGAGTGCGTGTGTGTGTGTGTGTGTGTGTAAGTGTCTACTATTTTGTTTAATAAAATAAATTATTTTTATGTCGATCGATTAGGAGACGCTCCTAATTGGCATTCCTCGCGCTTGCCGCGAGTCAACTAATTCTGGCAATAAATGACCAATATAAAATTCCACAAGTTTTTTCTCCATTTTTTCACTCCAAAACGCATCATCTCGCTTAATATAAATTACTTCAATGGGTTGATTTTCCCCTTCGTCTTCAATGTAAATTGAGACGTTGGTGCCGTTTCAGAAGTTGTAATAACATCGCGGTATATGTCGCTACGAGCCTCCCTAAGGTGTAAATACAATAGTGGAAGGGATTGAAAGATTCGTCACCATTAGCGGACCCACGGTAGCTCAATTGGGAGAGCGATGGACGGATTCCAGAGGTTGTGGGTTCAAATCTCGCTCGTGGCGAATCATTTTTCAATTTTCCACAATGATCGAAATTTGGAATTTCGATAGCGGACGTTTCTGCTTCATAAACATTTAAGATTTCGTTACACACTATCTCTCTTTTCCTCTCTCGCCATATAAGATAGACAAATACCATCTCTTTCTCTCTTCGTCTCCCTCGATCAAACCATCGCCTGAACCCACTAAAATATACAGTGTTGTCACATGTTGAGCAAATCCGGTTTTTCAAGATATCGCGATCACAACGCCATCTACCGGGTCCAACTGTTTGTTTTTCAAACCATCCAGGGACCCACTTAAATACCTAAACACATAGTTTCATAAAAATCGGTCCAACCATTCGTCATTTCAATTGTGATCACGACGCCATCTATCGGGCCTATTGTCTTTATAAACCATCCATGGACCCACTCAAATATGTAAACAAAATTTCATACAAATCGGACAAGCCGTTCCTCCCCATGTAGCACTCCATTATTCTCCTCTCTTTCCCACACCAGTCCTCTCCAATCTACTCCCCTTCATTCCATTTTCCCCGCCCCTCTCCTCTTCGCTTAACTAATTCCTCTCATCTCCACTCCTCTCTACTTCACTCCACTCCTTTCTACTTCACTCCACTCCTCTCTACTTCACTCCACTCCTCTCTACTTCACTCCACTCCTCTCCTCTCTGTTGAGAGTGTGACTGTCACACGAGTTTCGGTTGCGCCATGCTCACGTACTGAGGGCCTACCGCGAAACGAAAACGAACTTCGTTCGTGTATCTCCGTCTCTGTCGCACTTGCTAGTTCGAGCGACAGAGAGGGAGATACTTGAACGAAGTTCGTTTTCGCTTCGCGGTATTCTCTCTGATTAGACTAAAATAACTATCACGTACTCATTCGATGGGAACACGGTTTCGTTATTTTCTTTGTTGCGGTCCAACAACCTAAAAATTTTTTTAAAGAGAATGATTACATTCAGAAATGAATAATTTGATATGATATTTACAGTGCCTACTTATTTAACAAGAAAAAACACTAGTCATATAAGCGTCACACAGCCACTAAGTAAGTAGGCACCTACACTACTGCATTTATTATTTATCTGTGATTGCAGTGCTACCATTTCGCATTTGTTCTTCGGGCAATCGCTCTGCAATTCATAACATGACTCCTTCTCCTTTTTTTAGTTTTATTGTTTTTATTCCCCATTATAGGGAGCACGCAGGGTATATTTTTTGCAAGAAATGCACTTGGCCGTACGGATTCGGGAGCACGAGTCGCGCGACACAGGTCCGTCCCCGAACGCAGCTCGCTGAGCACTGAGCGGGCGGCGGCCGGTGGTCGGACATGAGTAGGATCACGGTTATCGATGTTTTAGAATTATTATTTTTGATTGGAATTATTTAAAAAAAATGTATTCACTGATTACCATCTAAAATACAAATACGCAATTTTTGATGCAAGTTTCATGTAAGTAGCAAGTTAAAAAAAATGTAATATCGTTTTAAAGAGTGTAATTAGAGGTATGTTGGCGATTTTTTTTTATCGAGCGAAAATTGCTTAATCATGTTTCTAAACACTGATCTCCCTGCAGAAAAGCCTCGAGATTAGTAAACGTATTTTTTTCTTAACCAAATTATTATAAACAGACGCATTATATTGTTTCAAAAACTCTGTTCGCTTGACTTCGCTGAACCCACGGCGCCTTAAGGTTACCGTAACAAGTATTCCCATCGCAACAAATCGCGATTAACGGTCGCCCTTAATTGAATAATCCTTCTCTGTTACTATTTTAACAAATCATAACTGTATTACATAGGAATCGAATAAAACCCCACGAACACTATTAGGATAACAGTGGTTCAGAAAATCTCGTAAAGTACCTCTATGTACGTTCCAAATATATATTTTGCGCTTTATTTGCGTGAGCAGAAAATCCTCCACATTATTGTGACATAAGATCTGTCAGATATACACTCAATAACAAATCAAGTATCCACATTTTATGGTTCAAATGATTCAGATCTGTGACGCGCATGGCACGCGCCCCTTAGCAAGTCCGTTAGCTAGGAATTATAAAAAAAATACGATGAAAACTATGACCTCGTGTCGCCGCCAACATTTAAAATAGTTATTGTACTACCTATTACAACAACTAAAATATGCAGTTACATATTCTGCGACTACAAACGTGCTCAAACTTATTAATGTTCACCTCTATTGTGAAGAGAATACGACTTAACAGATCATTTTGAGAAAGCCCACTTGTGCCATCCTCTCACTCGGCATGATATCGGTGAAGGACGCTTGTTTCCGCTC
Organism: Epinotia demarniana; assembly: GCA_945867215.1. Classification (NCBI taxonomy): domain Eukaryota; kingdom Metazoa; phylum Arthropoda; class Insecta; order Lepidoptera; family Tortricidae; genus Epinotia; species Epinotia demarniana. The sequence continues at coordinate 23,263,259 of OX244275.1, read as the reverse complement.
TCTAGCCGCCGCCATCTTCTATTCGGTCTGGTGGGCATGCTTTTGTTTTATTAACAAGAGCAACAAACACTACATATTTAAAGGTATCGCTGTTAACAAGCTAAGGACCATGGGCAACTTTGTATGGAGCCTGGTCCTGAATCCAACAAAGCTGAAACTTAGGTAATTAAATAGGTCTTTAAATCGACTTCAATTCGTTCTATGGGCACCTAGTTGGATTCCATTGCAGAACTGAGATATTCATATTTAAGTTAAAGCGAGTAGGATCTATGAGAAAACGGGTTCTCTCAGTAAATACATATTCAGAATTTTTATTAGGGTAAAGTTAGTGTGTAAAATAAACATGTTTTTTGTAGCTAATTATTTGTTTTATTAATAAAATGTGAATATATGCCACGCTCGATGTGCCTTCATCATTAGTACATTTTGTCATAACTACCCTCCAGAATACTAAATATGAATATTCTCCGAATGCGTTTTTTCATAGCTCATACTACTGACTGTGGCTAAAATACGAATATCTTCGTTCTGCAATGGAATTCGACTTTGTGCCTATAGAATGAAATAAAGTAGATTTAAAGACCTATTTCATGACATAACTCTTATTGCTGTTGGTTTCAGGACCACTTTGACGCATGGTCCTTTAGAAAGATTTCGATAGGTATATTCTGTGCCACACGAGATTATTACAATAAGTAATTAAATTAACGCCAAACATCTTCGAGTATCTCTCCAATAATTTATGTTAAATGTCACTCGGAGGTTGCCGTCTTGCGCCTACTAGTATTCGATAATGTTACAAAAATAATAATAAATATATGAATAAATAAGATTCTAACCATCCATTGACCTTCCTGTATCTAACTCTGCAATCTAAAAAAACTCTAGAAAATCGAGCTCATACCGTTTCCCGCTTTGATCGCATCCATTTTTATCCGAGCCGTCCGTTACATTCCTTTGAGGGCTTTGTGTCCTGGTTACATCACTACTTTCAAATTACGCAGTTTTCTTTATACGCTAGTTTTCCCTTACTTTCCCGGAGGCAATTGGGCCGGTATTATACCCGCAATTGACTGAACACGTAACCTAACTTTGATGTCTCTGTCATCTGATTTTAAATGAGACATGGATGGGACGGCCCCTTTATGCTTAAACCCTAAGCTATTTTGTCTAAAAGCCTAAAGCTGTAATAATATTTTAATCCCTACATAACGTTAATGTTCGGTAATTTATAAATTAATATGTAATACAATCTAAATGAAATATTATCATTCAATTGACCATTATAAAAAAATGTCACAACTGCGTTCATATTATATTTTATCAAGAAATGAGTATGAGTAGGTATATAATTATCACTATCACTGCCAGAGACTCAGACGCTCTGTTCGTAGGTGCATTCCGCTACTTAGCGGAAAAACAAAGGCATCAGCAACGAATACTTACGCTACGAAACTATTGGCAGTGAATGTGTTAAGGACTAGAATCACTCAATTTGAACAGCATTTCTTCATTTTGTAGAAGACTCTACTGCTGTCATGTACCAACGCAAACCTAAACCAGTTCAAACCAGTTACACCTAGTCAGTACCAGTTAGCTAACGTTCAAACGGACTTCACGTCACCATTCTCAAGTTAACTTAAAGCAGGAACGTCCCTTACAAAGTTTTTGACTTTTGGATAATATACCTTATCTCAACCGCACAAGTTTGCTTTTCGATAAAGACTAATCTGGCTAATACGCGGGAAGTAGTTATTCTGTTTTAGATTTTGTGTGTAGGGAGTATGGTTGATAGTTGAATGTAAGAGTGTCTGTGACTCTGTGAGACAGACGACCCAGTTCTAGTCGTGTGAGGCTGCAAATGTTATAAGAGCTCTCGCCATTAGCGCTGACTACTTTTATATTGCTACGAATTACAGTTTTGGAAGCATGTCAGGTGTTTACCTTGCAGTAAAATAAATACTCACGAAAATTACTTGCGTAATCTGGTACTCATAGTCTATTCCACTAAATGTATTAAATTGGAAGTTGTTTCGTACCTGACGAGCTTGCTATCATGTCAACCAATTCCTTTAACATTATAAGTGCCACCGTTTTTTAGCGGTATGCTCTCGTAGATTCATACATATCGTGGGGTTTCTGCCATAAAGAGCCCGGATCATGCCATACTCTAAGGCAACCTCGGAAACAACGCATTTTCCCTAATACGTACCTATATTTAGTAAACGTAATTTATTGTTGTTTTGTATTCTGTCTAAACATCGATCGATCGTGATCGTTTTCATGTTATTTACCAATATTATTTTTTTCAGTACTCAATGTGTATTCAAAACAATCGGTTGACTAACAATTTAGTAAAATAGAAAGCATTTTAACACATTCACTGCCAGAAACCCGCCTGGCGGGTGCCTAAGCCGTAGCTGCTTTCCATTACCTAGCGAAAAACCCACGGGATAGGCTTCGAGCGTAGCGTGTACCTGCTTCTTAGCAGTTAATGTGTTAAGCTTATTAAAGACTTTTACTGTTGAGGACCCGCCGACAGCGCCTATTAGTCGCTTACCGCGACCTACAGAATAAACCATGGGATCGGCTACGAACTTAGCGCTTAGCGTTCCTGGGTAGTAAATGTGTTAGTATGTGCCGTCTGATCTATCAACCACCACCTGCATTAGCTAACAAAATATCCGTGACATCACATTTGACGGCAACGAGATCTATTCATTAAATGCTCAAAAGAATTGCACAAACATTAATGCACTGAAAAGTACAAGCTAGTTTGATTCAGTTGCACTAACTTCGCAACTCATAAATACTCCATTAACAACTTGTCCGCGCTCGGGAACGGAATCTAAACAAATTAATATTTCGAAACAGCGAATAACTGTCGCAATAAAAGTTGGTCAGGGAAACTCCCCATTACGCCCGCCTAGCGGAACCACACCTTTAATACTTTTGAATAACAGTCTGTTGGTGTAGAACTATGTACATGACATTTTTTTTATTCATTAGTTATTATTTAAAAAGAATGGTGAAGAGAAAAAGTGAATAAAAAACAAAAATGTTACTTCACGTTTTCTTTGAAGCTATGGTAGCCTAGAGTTAAGGCATATGGCTGTCAAGCGGCGGTTAGCTTAACGGTGACGGAAAAAAGCCGGTCGGATTTATTAGTCTACGTAACTTTTTCTAAACGTGAATGGGCCAATTAACTATTTCTTGTTATTATTCTGTTCTGTTAGCCAGGAGACAATAAAATAGAGTTTCTTATTCTCTCTCTCTTTATTGAAAGAGCGTTAAATTGCCGAAAAAACTCTACATTTGAACTTATAAAATCAGCGGGAGACGCAACCATGGTAATTATCGAATGGAAAAATGTTGAGTCACCCATGAATTTGAGATTTCTTGTTGAAAATTTTGATCGTGATTTTTATAATGATCATCATGATATCAGCCTTGGGACTCCAGCGACCTTTACCAGTTCACTAGTCCACCTTGTGGGGGTCTACCCACGCTGCGCCTGCCGGTACGTGGTCGCCACTCGCGCCTCGCGATCGTTTTCCGCCGCAACGGCCATCGGTTTTTAAGATGGTGACCTAAGAGATAAATAATAAGAGTCAATGTCAATCACAAGTATAATTCAAGACTTCAATATATTTATCACACAGATTACAGTACTAGATCTGAAAGCGGTTACACAAGGACTGGCGTCCATGGGCCCGTTGCCTCGTGTTTTCCTTTGTGCTTAGTCAGCTCATACTTAGGTACGCTTGCACTTGAATATAAGCTGACGTTGCCAGACTGTCCCTACAGGTCCTACGTGCTATGGGTCTTTGCTCACTGCCACTTAAGCTTCGCGATTCGGAGGGATACATCAGTTACCTTGGTTCTGCTGGGGACAACCTCATTTCTGATGCAATCTTGTAGATAAAATTTCAGCTCAGCCCTCTCCATCGTATGACTGAGCCTTCTAATGAGGCTCGTTTCAGTGCCATATGTCAGCAGTGGGAAAGACTCGTCTTGAGACACAGCGAAGTATAATTTAAAAGATTTTCATTCATATTGGTAAGGATTGAATGTCATCTACCCTGTGCAGGTTGGCTGGTAGCGCCTTATTGCGAGAGTCGTGTTGTTTCTCTTGCCGCTGCAATACCAGATTTCATTTCAATTTACCGCTCTCGCCGCTTTTTTGTTATTTTAACTGATTCTCATTGCATTCGGTACTAAAGGTATTTTAGAAGACATTTTATATATATTACTAGCTTCTGCCCGCGACTCCGTCCGCGTGGAACTCGTTTATGTCGCAGCTCCATACAAACTTTTACCCCCATTTCACCCCCTTAGGGGATAATGTCGGGAATAAAAACTATCCTATGTCACTCTCCATCCCTTCAAAATCTGTTTTGCCGTGACAAACAAACAAACACATACATACACACTTTCCCATTTATAATATTAGTATGGATTTGTCGTATATCGTCACTGATATTTTGGTTTGTACGACCGATGGTATTCAAATCTTTACACTCTAGCAGATTATTTGAATGAGCGAGCGAAGCGAAAGAAGTTGTCCGCTTCGGCTTGGGCAAAAATTATTTCGTATGTCCGGCGATTGTCTAGCTGTTCTCCTCTATGGGTCGCTTTTCATAACCGGTATTCGAGAAAAATTGTGACTACGCTCGTAGCACAACGCTGTAGCGTGTTTTTACCGTAGCTTGGCCTAAAAATACACCCCACTTACACCACAGTTATAGTTTGTTGTAGTAAAGATGACCAAAAGTATTTAAATTAACCATTACCGACATCTATTGTTTAATTGGTAACTTCAAGTTGGGCTGTAAAACAATCACGCATAAACAATAGAACAAGCAGTAGCTACTCCAGTCCACCTACCCCACCCCTGTCAGCTCGTGTCTTTGCTATCTTCTCCTTTCATATTCAGCAACAAAAGAAGTTATAAAATCCCGCGTTAAGTGCATTTTCGTCATTTCAACCAGAACAAACTATACAAATGTTATCTTCTCCTAATGTCCACTCTTCCAAATGAAATAATAAACTCATCAAGTGATGCAGTATTTGGGAAAAAACGAAAAAACTTACTTGTTGACCTAGCATATTATAACCGTAGACGAATTTAAATCAAGGAAAAAGGAACTCTAGAATATCAGATCATAATAATTATCTACTTATTTAACAAATGTTAACAATTTGACTTGTAAAATGTACCTGTACTTAAAATAAAATTATCTGAATCTGAACCTGACATCGTTATTGTCGTTCAATTTCAAGAAGTATTACGTCTGTCGATGTTTCTATTAAGAAACGGCCATAGCACTTTAACTTACTATCACAAAGCGATGTAATCCAAGAGCCAAAAAGTCCCCCCCCCATCCTCCCCCTCACACACTCGCGGTACAAGGCGTTTTATTTAATCCCGTGCAACAATCATGTCCCCGCCGCCGTGCCAAGCGCTTACGGTGCCCGCCGGGACAATATAACGGCAGATTCCAATATTAAACGACTGCACTGCTCTCCTTTTCTGTAACATGTTTAACCCTTGCCCCACCATTCACCCACACATATATCTTGACACCGTAATCCGTGGTCCTGGACTGTTATTAGGAAGGCGCTGATGCGTCCCGTACCGCCTAACGAAATATGACCTCTACCTACGCTTGAGGTGAGGTGAAGTTAAAACCAGTTACAGAATAGTGTCATCCTGTAAGTGCGCATTTCAATTCTCTGTTTCACGATAACTGGCATACATCTCCTTACTACCTGTTATACTCGTTTGTATCACCGCAAAATGCCATGTGCTCTTATGCATCACGATTTGCTGCATTTTACGCTATAATATGTGGTCAATTTATAATAATGCCAATGATGTTATATTAAAAAGAGGTAAACGCGTTTTGTCTATAAGAAATTCCGTGTATAAAAATGGCCACCAAATCTGACAGCTGTGACACGTTTATCCATTTCCATTAACGACGCGAAACCGAGCCAAGTTAGTGCAATTGATTAAGTTTTAGTGCGCCACTTTTGGAGCGCTTTTAAGTTTTTAGGGTTTCGTACCAAAAAAGTTAAAAAAGGAACCCTTATGGTGCGACTCCGTCCGTCTGTCTGTCTGTCACAAAGTGAAATATCTCACGAACTACTTAAGCTATCAATTAAATTTGGAATGGTTTAAAATGAGAGTTATCCACGTGCATAGAAAATGAAAATTTATGATATATATATATTTTAATTTTCTATGAAAAATTACGAATATGAGGAGGGGGCAAAAAAAAATTCAACTATTAGGTCAAGTGGGGTATCATATGAAACGGCTTGAGTTGCACCATTTGAAAGTCTTCTTTATTTTTCGACATTGGTGAAATTTATAGCTAGGAAGGAAAATGTACAAAAAAACCATTCCTCCCCCCTCGATTTGAAATAATAACTCGTGATTAAGATAACCATAAATATTACTGGTTTTTTTTCTGTATCTACCGTATTTTTTGTTTTATTTTCAAAAATAATTTCCTAGTTAAGTTTGCAATTCAATCAACTTTATAAGTGTTCTTTTGTTTTGAAATTCCTATAATACTATATTAGAAGTACTCTATGCCTCTAGTACTCTGTCCTCTAATATGTATTGACACTAAAGGAGAGAAAAAGTATAGATTCCATATGGTGGAAATAGGATATGGTGTGCCGCAGGAAAGTGTTTTGGGACCCATATTATTAAAATCTTTCCCTCCCTTTTAAGATTAAGTTTGTACATTTGTATTTGTAATTTATCGTACGCCAAAAGGTACATCATAGTTTTTCTACATTGTTATACCTATCACCTGTACATAACCTACCTATGATGACGAAATAAATGATTATGATTATGATAAAACACCAACATACATACTAAGCTGATTGCCCTTGCACGTTAGTACCAAATGGGGTCGATAGATGGCGCTGACCCCATTCCTAATTCGCGCTGTTATTATTTTTTTAGAGTGAATGGGGTTGGGACGGGTATACGTATTACAATAGCAGGTCAAAAAAAGATTCAATTGTCTTGGTAGTTCGATGGTCTTGGTGTAAAAGTTATTCGTTGTTTGAAATTGAATTCTGATGTGTTGGGTTAAAATAAGTAATTTAACAAATATTTGAGACATTTACTTTACCTTGAGTTAGTTGTTAGTTTGTACGGAACCCTCGGTGCACGAGTCAGACTCGCACTTGACCGGTTTTTTTATATTACATCATTGGTTGGGGTTAACTTAACCGATTAGTGTGCGGTAATTTTTAATCTTGCGTTTGGGATATTAACATTATGTCTTTTACGTAGTTTTTGCGGATGATACAACTATATGATACTAATCCTTTAATTACCTCTTGTAAAGATAGAAGTATTCCTAAGAAAGGGTTAAACATTTTGAACGTGGTGGATGTTTTAAAAGAGATCATAACATCTAGCAAATTAAGATACAAATTATTTACCGTAATTCCAGACTGGAAACGTAACCTCTTTTGTAGAAAAAATCTGTAACAAATATGTAAATTATGAAAAGAATATTTAAAGCTGAAATAACTCATGGCGAAATTGCATTTTTCATTATCACGTTACAGAACTTAAGAGTACAGGGAACGTTAACCTTCATTCATTCATTGTACTAATTAAAACAAAATATTTTACGGGAAATGTATAACAAAGTAAAATAATATTTATATGATTAGCTATTCATGCGCAATTCAATCAATTGATGCTTTATGGTTTATGCGTCTTTTTACGTTATGCGTTTCATCAGTTTTTTAGTTATTCAGTTTATATATAGGTAAGGATAAAGTTTCTTTGTTTCAATTACAGTTTTTGTAACAATTAAATACTTTCAGGTATAAAAAAAAGTTCTCACGAAAGAAAATTCACACAAACCCTTTTTATCGAGCGAGCGAGCGAAATGATCGTTCTATGTTTCAGCTTGAGCCGACAATCATTCAGCTGTCCGGTGTCTGTCCCGCTGTCCGGCTGTTCTCCTCTACTGGTCGTCTTTCTCAACCGATTCTCGTGAGATTTTGTTAGCAGGTTGGTTTTTTTTTTGGTAGACAGATTTCTCAATTGTATCTTTTTTTAAAGACAGGCTTCACGATTTCTATAGCTTACAAAACCACTTGTTGCTTTCGATGTTAAAAGAAGTCAAAGACCCATTTCAATATCAATTTCAAATCAGTTTACTTGTGTAAGAGTAAGTTTTCTTGTTTACGTACTGCGGACAGTTTCTGTTTCCTCAAGTGTAAGTAGGGCCCCCGCGCGCGGGGCTCGGTGCCAAGTCGCATTAGCGACTTGCTCCCGGCCTAACACTACATTCATGTGCAGTTCCGTTGATTTGTAGCGGCTCGAGACTAGCGCCAAACGACCGCGAAGAAACAGTTATCACGGTACGTTTTAAGTGCTGGACTGACCTGGAAACTTTTAACAAAAAACAAAAGAAGAAGTGTAATTTTCCATGAAAAGAATTAAGTTGAACCGATTTCGTCTGAGGAATAAAACCTAGGTAGTAAATAAGGTAAACGTCCCAATGTTTGATACCCTCATGCATACAATAAGACATGTAGAAAACTGTTAATCAAACAAAGCAGCTGACTTGTGCGAAATCATGTTGAAAATTAAGTACAAGGCACATAACACATCCGATAACAGAGGGAGGAGAGGATTGTACGTAATAAGTAGATCCAAAAGTCAATTTTGATATGGAAAAATTACAAATTTCTATATAAGTGTAAACTTGAAAAATTATTCGCCACCAGCGGAATTAGAACCCACAATCTCTGGAATCCGTCCATCGCTCTTGCAAATTGAGCTACCGTGGGTCGTGGGTTTTATCCATTTTTCACTGTAATCGTTTGGAATTTCGTTAGCGGACGGTTCTGCATTTACTGTGGAAAAATAACAGTTGGATCTGCCTAACGCGCGTTCAAATTGTTACGTGATTACCTATCTGAACATATTATTAAAGTCAAAACAACGTCATAGACAGGAAACATTGTAAAATCTACTATGTATTAAATCATAATCATAAATTTTGGATACCTATCACAGTCGTATGACTTCCAGAAGATGGAGCGCAGGAGTCAAATTTTCCCACAATTCATAAACGCACCAAACTTGGACGCAAGTTTTACTCCCCTTACCTAACTGCTTACCTTAGACAACCCATTTGTCTATTGGCTCCAACATTGGCCACACAACGCCAACGCTTGATTTATGTGTCTTTCATGGCCCACATCGCAAAAAACGACCAGCACACACCACACGTGGCCTTTAATGCCCTGTGTTAAGGTTCGTAATCGTGTAACAACGAGCGAAGCATAAATCTTTAGCCTTGCTTATTGCGGAGAGCCCGCAATTTTGTTCAAGTATCTGTTAAAGTAAGTTTTCATGGATATTCGCAGGCCGCCTTGAATGTTTTTTCGTTGGATAAAGTTATGTGTTTAAATATTGCAAAGGATTGGATATTTTCAGATTTCTTTACCATTTTGTATTTTGCTGTCTCATCATGGAAAGCCATGTGGTAAGTAGTAATGTCAGTGTACTATATGGTATTTTCTTTCGAGAGATAAGAAAAGCTATTTATCCTGAAATAAAAGATACAGACAAAGTTTAAATAAATGCAGATTTCAACAAGTTATGTACATAGTGTATCTAATTCAAATAAATGTGATATTAATCTCACGTTGCCGGACCAAATTTCCAAAAAACGGACTTCTGAACCAATGGTTCATATTCCATTGCAACTTCTTTGCAATCATGTGCGATACGAGTATACACATGTAATAACAAGTGCTTAAATTAAGAAATACGTGTAACTACGGTCAATTAAATAAATTGTAAGCAGATGTAGCGTACTGAGTTTGAGTATTTATTTAGTTAAATGCATGTGTAAGCCAACAGTGATTCGCACACACTCGAGCGCAGCGAGCAACACGGACGGCAATTAGGATAATTGACACGGTGACACTAGTTCACAGGAAACGGAGCAGAAATTCGGAGGAAAGTTGCATTCACACGTAGTTACACAATGTAAGACAGTAGCTTGGCCCGGTTGTAAAATCTGGTTTCAAAGAATATTATAAATGTTATTATGATATCGACTTCGGCATCGTAATGTTCATTATGTTACTCCCGTTGCTAACACAGATGCGAGAGTTCTCATAGTAGTAGGATACAATACTGGTCAATATCTATAGTTTCCTACGTAGATAATCAATGATTTACGATGTGGATGCAGATATACAATATGATTTAAATGCATGTGTGAGCCAACCGTGATTCGCACACAATATGTACCACAAGGAAGGACGGGGCACAAATAAGGCAAGACGAGAATTGCATTTTTTAGATACTTACTATTCTATCCTAGGTTTCTGACAAATATATTTTTTAGGTACAGTCGACTACGAAGAGTCGATACGGCCAAAGTTAAAAAAATATGTAAAAACAACTGTATTGCCTTAACATGAAGGTCGCTTATGCATATTTTTCTAACTTTGCTGTATCGATCTCTTTGTAGTCGACTGTACAAGTTTTATCGCCAGCCTTTTTACAGTTACCTAGTCATAGAGAGGTTTGTTTTATGTAAAGTAGGAAACGTTATAATAGCTTTGCGCTGCTTCAAAGTATAAATTAAGAGCTTATAAAAGAATTGGCTGGATCTGAAGACACAAGAAACTGAAGAAGTAGGTCGTTATACGGTAACTCAATAAAAGGTCAATAAGTGGCATCTAATGCCGATAAAGTTTATTTTTATTGGCTCTGCCTCAAGATTATTGGATTTTTTACTGGGCTTTGTGAGACTAATAGGATAAAACAGTAAACAATAAATATGTCTTCGAAGTTTAGAAATAATACGTTCTCTTTTTTTTAATATGTTATTTATGACAGAATCCTTGTTGATTGTCATAAATCAATATTCATTTATAGTACAAAAGTACTATGTTGATAGAATTAAAGTAAGTAAATCTAGGTAGTGGGTAAAATTGACTTAAAGATTTCCTATTCCGCATTAAATGACTGTGATGAGCTGATGAGTGGCGTTTGCAGTCAAAAAGATGCCAATAATTACGTTCAACTATGCCGCATTGTTGTGAAACGGATGACAACCAAGATGTTGGAAAACCAGTGAAGTAAAAACGGTGCCCGGGAGGAATATACATTCATTTGGATACCACACGTGCTGTGCACATAAATAAATAATAAAATTTGTCCAAGATGAAAACCAAAGGACAATGCTATTTTTACATAACTCAAAATACATATAAAGCGAATTGCCTACCCTCTGATTTGAAAATGTTTTGATGACACTTTAATAAAAATGCCGATCCCCTTAACACGACACATCCTTGGCATCTCTAGCGACCTTAAAGTTCAACAACTTAACACTTTCATTGCGAGGAACCTGCCCAGCGGGCGCCTACGCCGTAGACGCTTTCCACTACACACGAGGAAAACCACGGAATCGACTACGAGCGTAGCGCGTAGCTATTCTTGGCAGTGAGTGTGTTAAGATTCATCAGAATCATTTAATACTTAAGAGGTATATTTCAATATACTCAGAATAATAACGATGCGATATCTAAAAATAACACTTCTATGACTGTACAGTCATATACGTTCGTATGTGATCGATATAATAATAATAATAAATACGTTCATTTCGGAGTAAAGATACATCCATATTTGTTAGTAGATATAAATATGGACATGGGATATGGACTGTATTGTCATTGTCATAAAGGCGTGTACAGATATTTATGTCCTTACTATGTACATATATCATTTTACCCCTGAAAGTACTGACAAGTTCATAATGTATGTTCCCTAAGGTTCTGAAATACCTGAGCAACCTCATTCCTTTGAACCCACAATTAAGTCGTGTTCGCATGTTTTTGATATTTTTTACAGTGGACACTATTATGACTACACACAGTTAAATCTATTATTTTCGAACCTGACGGCAAAAGTGCCATTGATGCCTATTTGAGTAAGTTAGTTCCGCCGTCGTCCCACGCTCATCGAACTGGGAACTAGCCTAACGATGCAATTAATTACACCTCAACTCGACTAATAATTGAATCAACTAATTAACAGCTAATAATTTAGTCTCGAACAGCGCACCGAGGTGATTATAACTTTTGGGGACAGCTATAGGTAGCTCTAGTGTTTACTGTGTGTTTTACAACTGTCTCCAGAAATCATTTACTTAGTGTTGATACCTAGCGTCAACCTAATGGTTGATTTAAATTGAATAATTCTACAGTAACATTTGTGCCCTAGTATGAAAAAAATATTCGGGTTCTGAGGAAGTGACGTGACAACTAGATTCTCTCTCATCCTCATAGCGTTATTCCCGGTAATGCCCCTAGAGGGACCCGGGGTCCGCTTTGACACCCAATCCCAAGATTTGGCATAGGCACTAGTTTTACGAAAGCGACTGCCACCCAGAGGGAAAACTAGACCTTATTGGGATAAGACCGGTTTCCCCACGATGTTTTCCTTCACCGGTAACGGTAAATATTCCGTACATAAGTTCCGAAAAACTCATTGGTACGAGCCGAGATTCGAACCCACGACCGCCGCTTGATAGCCACATGCCTGAACCACTAGGCTCCCGTAGCTCTCTAACTCTCTATCAATAGAAAAAACAAGGTACTGTTTTCAAGTTAATTGATTTCAAAACAGTTTGGTACAGTCGCGCGTGCTCGTTTTGCCATAAAGACCACTTCCTCATTTGGTGGTGTGGTGTCAGTAAGATGTACTGAGTCAGGACAGATTCTTCACGAATGCATTTACATGGTTGCTTCCTGCGTTGCACTGCGTTGCTTCCTGCGTTGCCGCGTATCCTGCGCCAGCGCAGGATACGCGGACTCGGGCTGGCACGTTCGTTAATACACGGCAATACTGATGGAAGTCAGCCAGATTTCGTTACGTGTCTGTAGACTGTCAGTGTTATATTAATAATAATATAATAATATGTTGGTTAGGTAGTAACATTCGATGTCACGCAGCTAAAATGTTATTGACTTATTTGACCTGTGACGCAACACGGCCGGTGACCAATAAGTTTAATTTGTTCCAAAACACTGACATGCGATTCCATCAATGGCTTATTAGTATGTAAAAATTATTTATCTGGTCTGTTTTTTTTTATTTATTTTAGGATCACTAACAGTTAATACACCAAAATGCTAAAAAACTTACCTAGTACAAAAATTATTGTAAGATGCTTAGCCACTTACAGGTTACCACAGCTCACACACATATTTAATAAAGAGTAAATAACAATTTATTGTTTATTGTCGTTATTAAATAAGAATAGTCTTTGTTTTGATATATGTTTAAATGCATTATGCATACGGCTCTCTTGGTTTGTAGGTTCTTGTATTTGCAAATATCAATATTTCTTCATTCGTGGTCCTAACCATAATAGATCAAACGGAAAATTGATGCAATTTTTTTAGGATTTTTAGGATTTATGTGAGATCAATTTGATTGAGCTATTACTTAACTAAAACATTATATTCACCGTATTATTCTAGATGCTTAATAACCGACTTCATAAAAAGGAGGATGTTCTCACTTAGGTTGCATTTTTTTAATTTTTTTTTCAATGTTTGTTACCTCAGAACTCCGTCATTTATGAGCCGATTCGTTTTTTTTGTTTGTAAGTATATGCTTCTAGAAGCATATACTTACAACCTACCCACCTAGGTGGGTCCCGTTTTTTCATAAACTCAGTTGGATGATGGATCCATGAGGAATTGAGGGAGCTCCGCAATTATAGTAGGCGCGCGTGTAGTGATTTTGGTATTTTCTGATATAACACGTGTATTTACATCCGGAAATCATAAATTTGGTGAAGTAGCAGATGACTTATGGAATTCCTCAATTATGGACTTAAAACTACAAAAGACACAGATTCTGATTAGATTCCGTTGAGTTAGCAACTAATGAAGTGCCAAAGGTGATCCTTGTTGAATCGACAGAAGTCCTCAAATATTATCGGGCCACGATAGCGATATAGCGATTGCGTTTTTTTTCTCTAATAGAGGTAATCAACGCATTTGCTCTTAGAAACCAGTTCATGTGGTAAATTGGAAAAGAAATGTGGAAATGTTCTCGTGGCTTGGCGGAGTACTAAATGGAAGTCGGTTAAAACTTTGATTTTAAAGTAAAAATAGTACAAAATTGTTATTTTCATATGTTTTTATAATATTCTTCCTAAAGAGCACATTGCTTATAAACTTGTATAGATATTCGGACATTTTAAGGGGCTCCCATGATTGGCATATGGGATCGTATCTTCGATCTGAATCTCTTGGTTTTCTTAGGTTTTTTGAAGCTTATTATGTTAACAACAACGGCTTTAAGCAATATATTATCCCATATTTACTTCAAAGATCATTGTTTTCGAGATATTTGGCATCAAAGTTGAACAATTTTAGGCCAAAAAACCGGTTTCTGGCCATAACTTTTGTGTTAATTGGTTTAGAAAGAAAACCCTAGACCAGTTTTTCGGGACGAAACAGACGAACCTAAATATGTAGATTTCGTATCCCATCAAAAACATAAATGTGAAAGGCTGCCAAGTTCGATACTATGGGAATGCTTCGCCTATAAAAGAAGTGAGATCTGAATAAGTACCAAGTTCCATAAAAATAACTCAAATCATAAACAGTTATAGGAGTGCACACTTGATTTCCAACAGTTTTTAAGGTACATTTTGAATAAGTATCACGTTACATAGAAATACCTAAAATTATAATAGTCAGAGAAACGCACACCGGTTTTTTTAGCAGTTTCCTGATAACATTTATTATTTTCAGTACTTTTTAATGATGTTACTTGGCAAGTTTTCACACACCACACACCTTTTCAATGCAATGAATCGACACCTTTGGACTGCAATGTGTCAAGTATATAATTTTCTATTAAAACTTGCCAAGTTACATCATTAAAAAGTACTGAAAATAATAAATGTTATCCAGCCAATGCCATCCATAATAAATGACCCATTTAGTTCATTATGACTTCATAGTAGAACAAAGTTACACCTTCGCTATTTTTAAAACTGACTCACACTTGGCCGTTTTCAGATTTTTCCCATTACTTTGACCTTAAGACCTATCTCCATGCCAAATTTCAAGTCAGTACGACCATTGGAAGTGGTCTAGGTTTTTGATGAGTGAGTCAGTGAGTGTATAGTAAAAATAGCGATTTTCTGACGTCAATATCTCAGGAACTGCTATAGGTAGAATAATGAAATTTTGTATTCTAGACAATTAAGGGGATGTCAACAGACACTCGAAATTTCATATGCGTAGATAAAATATGTTTTGAGTTATAGGGTGGTCGAAATTGGCCCGAAATGGTTCGTGAAAGATCTAACACATCTAGACACACGGCCGGTGTGTCGCTTTTTTTTGCTCGAACTTGGCGGACACACTGCCGTGTGTCTAGATGTGTTAGATCTTTCACGTCAATAGAGATACAATCTTTAAATTTAACAATGTTTAAAAAGATCATACAAAATTAAGTATTCATTTGTTTCAAAATCCGGTAGACCAGAATGGAGATAAAAGATTGAAGAACCGATAACCGTTTGATTTATACTTCTATCTGTAGTGCAAAAGTAGGAGATACGATTCGAAACTTGTCAAAAATCGATGGAAATCTCGGGTAGCCCCTTAACACAAAACTTTATTTTACTCAAATCGATGTAAATCCTGCACGTAAAAGAAAATGAATACTCATTTCCTCCCTTTCATCTTACTTCCTACCCTAACCAGCTGTTTTATAACCTTCGTTTTAAAGTCTATTTTGGCGTGATCACATTTTGGTAGCGTTGCTTTCCAATTATTGCCGCTATTCTAACTGCCTTCGTCGTAAGGTCTACTTTCGTGTGCTTTAATGTCGGAAACATGTTTCCACGTCGTCGGGCGACGCGACACGACGCGACAGTCGGCTTCCGCATTTGCATGCGGTATATCTATGATTGACAGTGTTGTTTGAGAACTAGATAATTTTTGGGAGTTTGTGGAGGTGACGGATTTCAACATATGAAGTGTCGTGGGACTCCTCTTAATCGTAGGAGTGACATAAATAGGCTATAATATTTGTTAAAAAGGAGTCGGGTTTTTCGAAAATTCTTTTGTTTTCACTTATTACTCAAGCGCCGTGTAGGGGGGGGGGGGGAGGGTATGTTGTTACAGTGTTAACGTCATAGTCCTCGACGTTCACTATTGTATAACAAAGCAATATAATTTAAATTCGAACTAAGCCATACTAACTAGGACTACCTACGACGTTTACTGTATAAAGGAATGAATCCTAAGTCGTAATCAGTAATCAGTAATCAGTCATTTATTCGCTTAAACATGGTACAAATAGGTGAACAGAAATATGTGTTTCTTCGTATATATGTTACCTACTGTTAGGTATTTTAGTTCTATACGTGGGAGGACGTGACAACAGGCAAAAATATGTAAACGTTGGTTGTTAATTCATTAATAACAAAAAAATATTTTTTGTCTCATCGTCACCCTAATTGCTCTTGAACACGCGTTAGGTAGATCCAACAGTCATTTTTCCATATACAGTTTGACGGTTTTAGATCTACCTAAGTCACGTACAATATACGTTACGTGATCGACCTGCGTATTTTGTCGTGACCATAAAGGTTGGTGTTTTTGCTATAAAAATGATCAATAAAGTTTAATTGTTTGCTGCTCTCTAGCAGCAAACAATTAAACTTTATTGATCATTTTTATCTTAATCAGAAATATTTGTTTTATTTCAATTAAAGAGTTAATGCAATGAATTTGCTTTTAAATACTGCGATAGAAACAAACATTTCTGATTATGATTGAGGTTTCACCCTGTATGTATATACTTTATTACTTCGTTGTAGTTGTTAGTTTTGTAACCCGCATATAATTATAGTAATACATACCTTTAGGTTACTTCTGCTTTGAAGAAGTGGAATCTCTATGCGGTATTTTGTACTTTACCGAAAGCTGTTGCTCATGGTCCCATTTAGTTTAGCGCTTAGCCAGTAAGTGCATGTACCTATGCCTGATGAGCACTTATATTTTTTCCTAAGTCAGGTATCTTGTCTATATATAAATGCTAGCTTCTGCCCGCGACTCCGTCCACGTGGAACTTCATAAAAACTTTCACCACCCATTTTAGGGATGATTTCGGGGATAAAAACTATCCTATGTCTTACCCCGGGACTCAAAATATCATATTATGTCATTATATATTATGATTATATATTTCAGTATGCACCTATAGCGTCTTCTACAACCTTCTCAAAATATAAGCTTTGCTTAGTCTTGGACTAGATCGATTAATTAAACGAGCGAGCGAAGCGAACGAAGTAATTGATTCAGCTTGGGTCAAAATTCATTCGTATGTCCGGTCGTCCGGCTGTTTTCCTGTACTGGTCGTATTTCTCAATTCGAGAATTGGTCTCGTCAAGTTTTGTGAGCAGTTTCAATACTTATATAGAATTACGCTGTTATTTAGTTTGCAAAACTTAAATGAAAATAAAAAACAAAGTCTCGTGATTTCTATACAGCTCACAGAGCCACTATGTAAGGTTGTCGGCAAATGTTCATTAATTATTATGTTCACTTGCTAAGTGATGTGTTGTTGAACTTAGCCTCTATTTTCACTTCAATATATTTTCAAGCGCCGCCGAGCCAAATCTATTAAGCCTTCGCGCAGCGCTACGCTACGTTCACGTAGAGCCTCTACGCCGTAGCGCTCGCAGCCGCCTTATCTGTTTACGTAGCGCATCAAACTCCTAGGAGAAATTATTAACCTAAATACCTCGGGTGGAGCATAAACATTAAAGTGTACCGGCATCTAGGAAACTACCTTTCTTCATACGAGTACATTTGATTTTCTTATACTTAAGTAGGAATTGTTGTGGCTAATGTATACTCAGATGACTAAGTTTTAGTTATGTGTAAGTACTCATATTATTTAGTAATTTTAAGTTAGTACAGAACTTTCTAAATTGTTGAATTAGTTTGATTTCATAATCTAAATCGTTCATAACATTGTTTTTAACCCCCGACGAAAAAAGAGGGGTGTCATAAGTTTAACGTGTCTGTCTGTGTATCTGTATGCGGTATCGTAGCTCCCGAACGGATGGACCAATTTGAATAGAGTTTTTTGTGTCATAGATAATTTTATCCCGAGTGTTCTTAGCCATGTTTTATCAAATTCTGTTCAGCTGTTTTTGAGATATTGGACTTTGAAATGAAAATGTCGGGGGTTTTTCAACTTTTCTGTGTTGTTATAATTATTTTGTTTCAATATACGCATGACATAAAAACACTGACTCGGTTACAGGGGGCTTAGCCTATTGTGCCACCCCCTGGTAAGAATGCAACAAATTCTAATGTTAAAATTATTTATGCCTACTGATTGTTTCTGTGCGATAATATTTTTCTTATCTCATCTTTATTTTGGATAGCTTGAATTGTTTTGGATATTATTATGTGTCATTGTAATGTTTTCTTATAAAACAAATGTTCACCTCAACCTCCACAGGGTTGTAATTCTAGAAGAGCTAAAGGCTCGTAGCTTATTAAATGCACTCAAGGCCACGCAATGATATGTGTGCTACGCAGCATTTTTCTGCCTTCTAGCAGAAATAGCATCAGCCATGAATGTGTTCACCCATTCAATGATATGTGTGCTACGCAGCATTTTTCTGCCTTCTAGCAGAAATAGCATCAGCCATGAATGTTCACCCATTCAGTGCCAACCACATGAGTCAAAGCGCTGCGGGCTCTTTTCGCTACATAGGACATTCATTTGCTTTGTAATAGGGTGTAGGCTGTCAGCGGCGGCGCGAGAAAATTTTCAATGGGCAACCCGGAACAAAAAAGTTATGAAAGAGTTAACTATAGGCTTGCCTAAAAGGCAGGCTGGTGGGAATCTGCTTATATGGGCGCTCCGCCACTGAGAGCTACGGGCATTGCACAGCGGTGGATGGGTTGATTGATGTTCATTGCACAAAATTGAATTAGGAAGTTTTTACAGTCATTTCCATAAATGTGAGGAGATGCGATGTAAATACGTTGGTGCCCTAATTACGAACCATGTCAGCTGGTGCATGATGAAAGGCAGGAAAAAGTTCCGTACAATAGTTTCATTAGGTATGAATGCCACTCGTTAAGGTACGGGCCGACGCAAGCGCATGGGAGGCGGCAATTATAACCACGTGCCCCAGTTTCATAGTTAATCCAAAAAACAAAAATCGTCGTTCCTGTGGTCAACAGTAAAGGGTTTATGTGCATATTGAATATATTTACATTGCACAAAATAATAGTAAAGGAGACGCCGTTTTTTATATTATAGGAGGCAAACGAGCAGACGGATCACCTGATGGTAAGCGATTACCGCCGGCCATGGACACCTGCAACACCACCGTTTATGCGGGTTCAGACTAGAACCAAAAATTTGACATCAGAGCCCTTAATTTTGGCAATCAACAGAAAAGACACGCCACTATAATCTTTGTATACATGTCCCATTTGCTAATGTACTGTGTCTAATGACGGGTAAACATTGAGAACCGCTAACAAACGCGACGCGTTTATGTCGTGTGGTAGCTATTTGGTAGTGCGAGAATGCTGTTTGTTGGTCCGGCGTGTACCCAGCATAAGATGCGTGACAACATCCATTTTATGTGCCAAGGCTGAATGATGAGCCGGCATTTAGGTTTTACGAGGTGGTAAATAAGATCGCCTCGAGGATGCACTGTGAGAATTAGACAACGCATCCTTAAGAGTCCGCAGTAAGCTCGTTTCTCTATACAAACGTAGTTACGCTCTCATTTTAAAATTACGTGTTGGTTTGTAACGAAACTTTGCATGTACAATGGCATGAGATATATCTAGGTCTGTAATTAGTTGATGTAGCTTTAGATGCCATAGTAGAAAAAATACAGCGAATTTAAGTTATTCATACTAAACTTGTTTTTGCTGTATTTCGTTTGTTTTATAAACTGGAACCACATAAACTAATTACAGACATAGATGTGCCTCATGTCATTGTATATGCAAAGTTTCGTTACAGTCCAACATGAAGTTTTAAAAAGAGAACGAAACTACGTTTCTATGGGAAGGTGAAATTCGGCCGAGCTTACTGCGGACTCTTAAATTAATCATCATCATCAAGCCTTTAATTCCTCGCTTAGCGTCGAGTTCGCTACGTCTTCGTTCTTCGAATGCTTGTACAATAAAGAGACTCGACAATGCGCTTACACTCCTTTGAATTCGTTGGAGTCCAGTATGGTGCCAGTTTAATATTAAATTATCACGCAAGCTTTATGCTTGTTTGCCATGGTATACAACTCTCGTGAATTGACTCAGGTCTAGGAATTCAATATTGCATACGTAAGTCAATCTTGTGCAAGGCTGAGATACTACTCCAGAGCTGCTCCAAATATGAATGTGATGAAATTCCGCTGTGCCTTATTTCTCAAAAAAAGGAGATCCTGTTAATAAGGATATGAAGGATTTCACGGTACTCATCCAGTCATAATCAAATATGGAAATTATTCATAATACTCCCTCAAGCCTACGCTCGAATCTGAAACTCCTCAAATTGCGAAGTGTGCGGCTACATACCCGGAACAAATTAATTAAAACGATGCAACGCGCGTCAATTGTTTTTACTCGTACCCTCCATTATCCAACCATCAACCTTATCAACTGGCAGCACAGTCGGTTCTTCAGTAACTGAGTATGATAGGAGGTCGAGAAAATAAGGATTTTTATTTGGGTCAATCCTTTGCTTTCGCATTGCAATACGTTTTCAATATTCGTGATACTAAGCAAAATAAACAAAAAAACACATTGAAATCAAAAAACTGGTTATCTGGTACGTCAAGTCTTAATAATACGTTATGCGGACAGTTCCGCAGATTACCCCCTACATACAAACGCATAAAACTACATACTCACAAAGTTTACCTCTTTATTTAATAAGTATTGTTTTATTTTATTGATATTGCAGATATCTGTGACGAGCAAGATTTAAATTTACTTTGAATGACGTTGTTACTCTTACTTTGATTGAAAATGATAAGTACTTTCGTTAGCAGATGTTTCTGCTTGGTGAAATTGACGTTGAAATTACATCGCAATGCGAAATAACGAACTTAAATGAACCTCATGGCTACGCTCATGGATTGAAGTATTAAATAGCGTCTTGTAAACTTGTCGGATTGTTTTCAGGCTTGAGATGCGCTTGCAAGATAAGCTTTTAGTAATGAAATTTTGTATGAAATAGCTTTGGTTAGAAACTAAGCTAGTTAATTTTAAATCAGGACCGAAAGTACAGGCAAACTCAAAAGTACCTAAACACCTTGATATCTTGTTGCTTTCACCCGTTCGACCGCTTCGTAAGGTTATTAACTTCAGCCCCTTGTCAGTTTGATTGTACAATAATGCTGGTATGTTTGTCTCTACCGTCTGTAAAGGTGCTTGTCATGGCGAGGATTGAATTAAAATAGCATAATTGACGATAAAGACATGGGGTGTATGTTTCACAACCATAAATTTTCCCGCTCTGCCTCGTCTCTTCGATGGAAACCTCCAATAAACTATTTGTATGAGCGCCCATGTCAAACAGTCCCCGTAGTGGTCGATAATTCATGAAGTAAACCTGAGTGCCCCATCAGCTAATGTACTGAAGACAGTTGACTTACCATATACCCTATTACCTCGACATAAGGTCTAGTTATAGTAAGTTATGTCGTGTATTATAAGTACAGCTGATCGACTGATCAGCATGATATGTACCTTATTGCACTGACTTAAGGTACCTACTAACGGTCAGTGCTGTACCGGGTCGGAAACTCGAAGTGTTTGCCCCAGTTTTGTGATCTGCCAATCGCAATCAGCTAATGCAGAGTACCGATAAACACAACACCAACTTTAAAGGGGGTTCGGTCAAAGGGAAACTTTTACTTTTTACCGATTCTCTGGAAATTCTTTGTCGGTAAAGAGGGCCCAGTTGCATCCCTTTACACCTGACTCGATTCGAACGGGCAAGTTTATTACATTACATTATATATTTTTGCCATTTGCGTACTTTCTTAGGTAACAAAAATATACGTAATTATATATTTAGCGCAAGCTCTTCGATATGTGTATCCTGCCTATCCTAACCTATGGCGCCCAAACTTGGTCATTAACAGAAGCCCAAAAGTCCCGACTCAAGATTTGCCAGCGAGCAATGGAACGCAGCATACTCGGAGTTCGTACTGGTACTACTACGTAAACTGGCATCGTAGATGTGGGTGCTAAGATCGCGAAGCTAAAGTGGGACTGGGCTGGACATGTCTGCCGGATGCGCGCGGAGCGATGGGCCAAATTAGCCACCGAATGGCTTCCAAAAGATGGCCTCCGAGGTAGAGACAAACCGAAAAGGAGATGGCGAGACGACCTTGATATGTTTTGTGCAGATTGGCGAACACTGGCACAGGACCGAGACGAGTGGCGGAAAAAAGGTGAGGCCTTTGCCCAGCAGTGAGACACAATAAATAGGCTATAAAAAAAGATATATATACCTATATTTAGTCCGTCAGCTTGATTATCAAAAACTATTGAACACGTATTTTTTATTTGTAAACGTCGAGATGGAGAAAATGTTTCAATGTAGGGTTGCTGGTTTATCGTTCATAAAACACTCAACCCAATCCCGTAGTCGACTTTCAAGACGCCCACTGCCGTTAGTGCCATTCTGACCCGACTTCGGACGAAATGACACTTAGATGACCGCGAGCTAGATTAAGTGACGGTGACCTCACGAAGTTAAACTTAATTACTTTTCTGTAAACTTCAAACAAACAGACTGAGCACTAAGCAATGATTACACGAAATGAGCTTTTAAATTCCTTAAGAAACGGTCAAGCGCGATTCCAAACGTTGAGAGTTCCATCTTAAATCTTTCATATACAGGGCGTCCCAAAAATATGGGACATGAAGGGGAAGTACCTTAAATATAGTAGGTAGGGTATTTTGCTGAAAGAAGACTTTATGTTATTTTTGAAAGTTGGTAATTCTGCATTCAAAGTTTTTCGAAAAATTACTTGCTTCGTCTGGGAATCGAACCGACTTAAATGTGAAAAAAAAAATCATTTGCGCTCTCAGGCGAAGAATCTCATACTGATCAAATACTTACGAACTGAGATTTTTTTGCTATCCCGCTCTATATAATAGTGGTGTATTCCCAAATATTTTATTTTGCATCGCATCTTTATTGAATATTCCTTATTTATCTAAAGTGACACCGGCTCTAGAAACCATCATCATTCATTATCATTATATTTAAGATTCAAAATCTTGTCGGTGGAGCAATTTCCATTCCTCTCTGTTCTCAGCTATTGTTTCGACCTTTTGATACGACGCGACTTTTACTTTTTCTTTTATTTGGTCCATAAAAGATCTAGAAACCATTCCACGCAAATACAAACGAAGTGGCACATTATTTAAATGCCATTAGTAATAAATTAGCATCGCAGCAAACGAGCCACGTAATGCGCGGGCGTCAACCCTCAGAGAAGGAACGACGCTTAACAATGTATGTATGCCTTGCCAAGTGCCCTACATATTATGAAACGCAAATCTTGAAAAAATCTTAGTTTCGAGGACCGATCGATCTAGCCCCACAATTATATGTATAGAAAAGATTCAAGACTCACAACCGAAAACTCGGCCACATCAGTCTCATCACGCTATTATTTTGCCTTACCGGGATTTGAACCCAGGCCTACTACTAGCTTTGAGGGCATTAAGTGCTAACAACTCAGATAAAAAAAGTATTCAGGACCACTAAAGTCAAAAGCCTCTTTTAAAATGACTTACTAAGAACTTCACGTAGGATTTTTGACAACTTTGTAAATTTCACGTCAACCAGATATAATATACACACTTTAAACATAATATGTTTAATATTCTATTCTTGTCGTGATATCTTTTTACAAACCAGTATAACATACTGAAAACTATCATATTATAGTCCAACTGATTATTCTGCAGAAATTCTTCCGAAAGAAAAATAACATTTGAGAATTATTCATGTTCTTCAGGTTAACAGATACTATTCCGCATTTTTATAGTAAAATTTTAATTTCTGCTAGCTATCTAGATTAACTGTTTATATTCGTCTTATATGAAATTGTTGTGTCAAAAACAAAAATCCAAATCTATTCTCCCCAAAAAATCTGAATTCAAGTGTTGTTCAAGTGCTACATTACAATTAGTCATACTCGGCTGTCGTTTAGTCACTGTCAGTGCGGGTCCGCGGGGGGAAGGGGGTCGGAGGGGGTCCGCAAAAACCGTAAGTTTGCTGAGTGTCAGCGACGTCGTTTCATAAATCTCACGCAGATGCGTCGGCGGCATAAATTCGGCGGGTCGGCGCAAGCGGCGGCGCGGCGGCGGGTGGTGGATATCGTATATTTTATAGAACCTGAATGTATTCGTATCTATGAAAAAATGTTGTAGCTGAGGAACATGCAAAAGTGGTTCACCGAATCCTACTTCCTTAAATGATGAATTCTTTATTTACATTTTCTTTCTTTTTTTGGTTTGGTACTGCCTAGGGATTAATTCCGCTTTTTGCCTACGGTAAGTAAAGAAAAGAAAGAGAGGAAGAGAGGGAGACCAAGAAGATCTTTTGTGGACCAAATAAAAGAAAAAGTAAACGGCGCGTCGTATCAAGAGGTCAAAACAATAGCTGAGAACAGAGAGGAATGGAAATTGCTCCACCGACAAGATTTTGAATCTTAAATATAATGATGAAGTAAAGAAAACTTTCCGATAGATTATTACTGGATTGAATAGGATATTGTAATTTATAAAATTAAGTTTTATTTTTTGTCATTCATAAAAAAAAAACGAAACAATTTTAGGTCACACATGTTTTAGGACAAAAAATATGTATGCAAAGAAATCTTCATGTTAAAGAATAAGTATACCATTAAATATTATACGAAACATTTTCGGCCAAACAATTTTAGAACATAAAATTTTAGACCAGGCGAAAGCCACCCATAGGCTAAGACGTGGACCAGGACATATTGCCTGTATATCCTACAATACAAGCTCTAATATAGTTTTCAGGGAACCCAGTCTATTCTTTCTAATATTGAATGTTATGAAACTGCCTCCAACCATCGCTTGCGCCAAGCCCCACTCCGCAGGAGCCGGGCGCGTATAAAAGATAACGATTGAAAGATTCGGGCACGTGCGCCGAATGTGTTCATTGAATCAGACTGTGTAAAGCGCACTTGGAATAGTTTTTGATAAGGAGGACCGAGTTACGGCGGCGTAGGGTTTGGTGCTGACAGGGACAAAGTCGTGTATAGATAAGAGGACTTTTACGTCTTTAAATGAAAATATCCAATACTTAGTCTTTTTGAAAATTTCAACCGAATCCTAACAATAAGAGAAAGATAACAGATAAGTATCAATATTACACGCATTCATAAAGTGCATGAGTTGGACTCGTTTTTAAAGGTCTGGCCAGATCAAGCTCACAACCGCGAGCTGTGGAAGAAGAGGCCTCCTTCCACCTAGCAGTCCCACTGCATACCAGTAGCATAAAAACTGCGAAAAGTGGACTATTCATTCGCCAGTATTCCTTTCATCAGTTCTTTTTCACTCTTCTTGCTTTAATTTATGTTGCCACAGAAACCCAATAGCGGTTCCTATGGTTTATTGTAGAAGGATCATTTAATTAAAGTCTTTTGAGTAATCTTGTTTAACTTTTGAATTAATTTTTGTACGAAAAAATGCATTTGATGTATTTATTCATTTGTACAACAAGTTCAGAAAACACCCATTTTACCAGAGACGTTTATCCAGCAAGGATGGATAGTTGAGTCGGTGCCTCATCTCATGTATACACGTTGTTTTTTTAACCGTCTTAGAGCCGAAGCCCAGTTAATGTATACATTACAAAGAACTTAAAAAAATGTTTTTTTTTTTAAGTTTTTTTTAATGCATAAAATATTGTTTTTTTTGTATTAATATTAATTTTAATCATCCAGCTAAGTGACCGCAGTGTCCGCTAGCCGCCATCTTATGTAGATAGGTACGAACTCTAACCGGGTGAATGAACTTCGCTCCGTGCGCCATAGAGAATTTTACAAACTTAATTACCTTTTATTACTAAAAACTTAACTAAAAAAAATTTTTTTTCACGAATGGATAGTACCTTTTGGATACTTTCAGTGGGCTTCGGCTCTAAGACGGTTAAAAAAACACGTTGTATACCCGAGTTATACACTCGACTTATCATTTAGAATGCGAGAATATAACGAAAAAAAAAAATACATAGCTCATTGCTATGTATTTTTTTAGTCGCACCCATTCTTAAACTTTTATTGTTCAATTTTCGACACGTGATATTGAGTATTGACTTGGGTAGGTAATTCACTGCCAAGTTCTTATTTAACGTTTTAAAAAAGATTTCTCTTCTATTTTCCCAATGCTGTTGTCAATGCATTTCGTATTTATATTTTTATTTAAGGTTTTTCGTTTTGTGTGTGTCACGAACATGATATATATTTTTTTCTATTTGTATATCTTTTTCATTTGGTTTTATTAATATAGTAGGATAGATTTGTATTACTTTATCACTAGAGCATAAACGTGGCATTTTCTGTAGCTTGCATCCAGACCAAAGGAGAACTTTGCAAGCATCAGCAGCAAAGTGCTTTTTGATAAGCCGACTAGAATAAAGATTATTTTGACTTTGAGTTTTGCGTGAGAAGTGAAAAAAGGACATTAAGATAACCATAACTTGTACTCTCCAAGTATTGCAGATTACTAAACGTCGTCAAGTGGCAGACACTCCACTAAACAACATGTTTTGCCACCTGCGAGCGAGACGCGTAATCCTCTAGAGCCCTTGACAGAGAGCGACATCCCGGGCGAGTAGTGGCATTAGTTAAGAGCTGCGACTGACGGCCATGGTTGGGGTCAGAAGTAGATTAGATACAGGTTTTTCTTAATGTCACTTTTGCCTCAATTCAGTACATCTCTGTATGATCTCAATAGCATTTCAATTTGGATGGTTTTGACACGTTAGTGTGCAGTGTGGGTAAAAACGAGCGAGTGATTAGGATACGATAGGATACGATACACATAGCACGTAGAATCGATGGCCGTTGGGGCGGAAAGGTTCTCGAGTGGCGACCGCGTACCGGAAGGCGCGGCGTGGGTAGACCCCCGACTAGGTGGACTGATGACCTGGTAAAGGTCGGCGGGTGGCGCAGGACCGGTCACTTTTGCACTCTTTGGGGGAGGCATACGTCCAGCAGTGGACGTCTTTCGGCTGATATGATGATGATGATGATGATGATTAGGATGCAAAAAAATGAACAGAAGTAGAGTTTCTCGTAAAATAAATGTTTACAAAGACAAAGTGCGGCAATCCTAATTCCCCAACAGAACTTCTATTTACAGGTAAGCCTAAAAAAATCACTCAGACGAAGGTCCAAGAAGGTTCGATCAATAAACGGCGCCGGTTATCAGATCGTCAACGTAGCCCCTAATCTCAGACCGACCTCATCCTACCTGTGTCAATACTGTAGCACCTTGTAACTCAATCAGGCAAGCCACAGAAAACCACTGCAACGCCAAAACCAGTCCAAATGGCACGCGAATAAAGTCCACGACAGCAGCAAACAGATTCCGTTAGATCCACTTCTAACAAACTTGAAACGAAGCGCCATAAGGGAAGTTGATCTTTATAAGTACTAAGTCAAGGGTTGTATTTGATGCATCGCGATTTATAAAGGTATCACACCTGCGGCTAGCCATTCGTCAGGAGGTAAAACAAAGTGTCGAACGCGTTTCCCCGACCGATGAGACTTACGAGTTGTCGTTGAAAGCATTTTCACGTCGCCATTGAAATAGTGACCCGGGACCTATGCATCGGTCACGGGCCGCTTTTGCAGGTGACGATTGTTTTATTGGGCTGAGATTTGGTTATGCGCTTCGGTAAAAGTAAGGACAGTATATAAACGAGCATCGTGCGGAGTTATGAGTCCCTTGGTTTAGTAAAAGTTATGGAGCCAATGTAAGAGCAAATGGAATATTTGAATATCCGTATTCTACAAACCACCTACGCATGAAAATACTGCCACTGCAGATAATGTCACTTTGGTGCGGACATTTATAACAATGATTGTTTTCTTAGAAATATAAACTAAACGGATATAAATATCGGTAGGACGTATACTGGGTGATGATGATGATGATAACAATGATAAGTAATAAATTAGCCGAATTAATGAATGCTCAACGAACCTATTTTACCTAAAATGCCGTTTAAATCGTCGTTCTTTCTCTGTCATTGAACACATTCAATTTATCAGAGGTTTGTGAATTGTTATGAATGGTGGGATAAGTATTTATCTTAATCTTCACACAGTTTTATGTGCAGTCGCGGAATTGTTGAGCCACTTGACACTGTACTCGTCTCGTATGTAGCCGAGTAATTCGAATGGGCTTGTATTCTAAACCCGAGTATAATCGATTAAACCTGATTTGCACAATATAATCGATGAAGGCTAAATTAAGATAATTGGCAAGTAGCTCAAGCAAGCCCCCTTCTCCAATGTACTTTTACTCATGTTTGGGCAAATACCTTATCTTATCTTAACCAAATCCGTATATCAAACATCTCTTACTATACAAGCGGTTCAAGAAGTTATATAAAACTGATTAAATTGCACAGGTTTAACTAAACCATGGTTATTAAAACCCCTCACAAGGAGGTGCGTATTAAGGACAGCCTTAATTGGCGCGCAGACGATTCCATTACAACCTTTAAGACGACTCTAAAATTAGAGCGTACGACAAATTAACAAGTTTCCTTTAGACCAAACTGTACTCTCGACTACTCTCCTAAAGTCGATATTCAAAAAACTATTATTTATATAACCATAGTAGTATATCATGCCGTAGACAATGAAATTAGGACTGCAGTCCTTTGTGTAAAGGTTAGTTTTTGCGTGGCGAGTGCAGTATGGGGACAAGGGCCCATAAGCCGGGGTCTAACGCACCTGTGACATAAATACACCTGCAGCGGCGACCAATTATTTTTGGGACAGAATTTACCGAGGTTAAGTAATTGGCGAAGTCAGTTGTTTTATGAAAGATGCTGGTTTCTTCGCTTTGTTTGTGTTGCGAGTTGGAGTGTGTTTTCTGTTGCCTTTAAATCGTTTCACGTTAGAAGTTTGTGACGGCAAAGAGAGTTCATATTCGTCTTGTGAAGTCACTGATATCTTAACATCAATATTTAACGCCTACATAACATTTTCCGGCATGTAAAAAGAGTGGGAATAAATGTAACTAAATGTTTTCAAGAAGTTCTTGATATTGATATTTTTTCTGTCTTTTGTGTCAATTATGCATTTAAAATAATAATTTTGTGGTCGTGCAAGAACGCTTAGGTAATTGAAAAGTTACAACCTAAACCCTTAAATACTTACCGAGCTCTTCAAACATCGCGCAAATACGTAAATAACTAGCGGAGCACCGTCGAAGATGGTGTAATATTGTCAGGATGTCCGCCGTTTTTCCCCACAGTATAATTCCATAGGACTTAGCTGCATAGAAATAACTGTAGTACAGGCGGTCACAATTTACCGATGTGTTTCACTTTACTACATGGGAAACTTATGCCTGGGCAAAGGCTCGCTTTATGCATAATGTGATTGAGCTTAGAATGTATACTGGTCTCCATACACACTAAAGGGCCTAATCGAAGGTTGTACCCACGCTTAATGTAGGTACCTATTTTTCTTTAAACATCGTTTCGCGCTCTGGCGACGCTGTCAGCGGCGCAACTATACAACTCTAATTGGACGACAAACTGTTTGATCAGGCCTTTATATAGAAAACTTCACAACACTCCAATCTATTTACAACGTTACAGGAACAGCTTAGGGTTGAAATTAGCTTGCACGAATTTATTAAATGTGGTTCTAATCCAGTCGTATTTCAGTGTAATATTAGGTTTGTATGGCTGGGCAAACACAGTGGGATAATGTATGTTGCTGAGGGTAGTTGTTGCAGTGTAAACACTCACTGTTGTTTTGAATATAACAGTTAGTATTTGGTACAGGCTGTATAAAGGGCTCTGTCTCACCAAGAGCAACATCATGGTGAAGTTTAATATGTGTTATCGCTACAGAAGTGAAGAAAAATCATGCAAGTCATTTTCGAAATGGTTCATTGTCAACCTATATAATAAACGCCACCTCTCATGGATAGAGGGAATGGGCAGTAGTCCCCATCGCTGGCCCAGTGTGGACTGATGAATCTCTTCGTAAATGTATGCAGGTTTCCTAACGATGTTTTTCCTGTACTCGTATCATAGTTTATGCTTTCATCCTATTTACCCTAAAATACATTTAATAGAATACGTTGAATTACCAATCATCATCATTATCATCCTACGGCCGTATTCATAAACGTACTACAAGCCTGTTTTAACTAAAATGCCGTTAAAGTTCGTTTGTCCTTATCTGTCACTTTGACATTTGTGTTCGTAAGAAAGGGACAATGCACATTTTATTTAGCAGAGGCATTTTAAGTATAATGTATAAGGGGGTTAGCGTTTACCCGGTTTTCCCTAAAGGAGCTCGGGGTCCGCTCTAGCACCTAATCCCAAGATTTGGCGTCGGCACCAGTCTTACAAAAGCGACTACCATCTGGTTATCCAGCTCAGCTGGTCGATCACGTATACGGAAAAATGACAAATGACTTTTCCTAACGTGCGTTCGAAAAGTTACGTAATCACCTTTCCTCTGAGGGAAAACTAGATACTTTGGATTACCAATATTTAACCCCGTATCAGTCAAGAAGGTTAATAGAATACAGTTCAATAATTGTGGCTATTGTAGTAGTTGCAATTGTACTAGTTGTTAGAGACAGTTGTTAGAAACTGAAACCACTTCACAACCTTCGGTCGGGGTCCGACTTAAGACTTAGGCCGCTCGTTAAAACTTTTACAGTCTGCCCATACAGGGTGACAGCGTCAATCCTTGTTCTTGTAACTCGCTGACATGGTGATAACGAGGCCATCTTTTTTAAGTTCGGTTCAGGGTACAATCTTTTTCCTTTAAAATCTTTTTAATATTCCCTCTATATTACATAGTGTATTACGGTAACACATAGACTTACCTGTCCATATAATATCCCGATTGGCAAAGCTTACCTATATGCAGACGACAGTAGTATAATAGTACAAAATAATGACATTTCCTCTCTTAAACATGACATAAGTCTTACTTGGACGCAGTTATTACATTGGTTTAAAAGTAATGGTCTTAAAATGAATATCGATAAAACTAACTACATAACTTTTTGCAGACATACAAACAGCATTCCATATGACCTGCCACTGCCTATAGCAAAAGTGGAAAGTACAAAATTTCTCGGAATTGAACTAGACAACCAGCTGAGATGGTCGAACCAAATAGATGTCCTAAGAAAGAGACTAGCTAGTGCTATCTATGCTTTAAAAAATCTGTCCAATATTCTAAATTCAACAGACCTGAAAGTAGTGTATTTTGCACATTTTGAGAGCATCCTAAGATACGGTCTGCAGGTGTGGGGAAACAGTGTTCTCATAAACACTATATTAATATTGCAAAAGAAAGCCATAAGATGTATCGATAAAGCTAAACCCCTAGAACACTGTCGTCCACTGTTTGTAAGACATAAGATAATGACAGTCATATCATTATATATTTTCTTAATTAGCATATTTATCTATAAGAACAAATCTAACTATCAGTGTAAAAACAATAACAGACTGCATGCTTTAAGGAATAACAGTGACATAGTTTTACCAAATTCTAATAATTATATACTATTTAAAAGAAGCATTGAATACAATGGAATAAAAATCTTTAATTTATTAAGTAATGACATAACACAATGTAATAATTTTAATGAGTTCTCTAAGAAGCTAAAATGTTATTTACTAGAAAGACCCTTTTACTCCTTGAAGGAATATTTCGAGAAGATTTATGGTTAATGTTAATGTTTATGTTAGTTTATAGGTATTTTTAATTTCTATTCTATTTTATCAGATTGTGTATTATAATAATTAGTATTGAAATCATTTTGTTATAAATATTGAACTTCAATGTAATTAAATATTATAATTTAGTGTAAGTTTTGCATGCCATATAGTGGCGGAACATACATACATGTAATTTTACTACCGCCAACATGTCAATTGTACCACCTTTGTGTATGTTTTAGCAAAATAAATGATTATGATTATGATTATGATTATGTTGCACGGAATAATTTGTTCTGTGGTCTATTAGAATACAGACAAATGAAATGACAAGTGAATTACTGAAGTTCCAGTGTTTTAGTCTTTGGTTAAATAAACAGATATGTTAGTGATAAGTACGGAGCCGTATACTTTTGCATAGTCCACAAAACTAACTTAGTCAGGTTTACATCCATATCCATACTAATATTTTAAATGCGAAAGTGTGTCTGTCTGTCTTACCTCTTCACGCTTAAACCACTAAACCCATTAAGATGTAATTTGGTGTAGGAGATAAAATGGGGGTGAAAATTGTATGGAGAAAGAGAGAATAAAACTTAAAATAAATAAATAAATATTAGGGGACAATCTTACACAAATCTACCTAGTCCCATGTCCATGACTCAGGAACAAGTATTAGTGCTCATCACACAAATAAGTGCCCTTACCGGGATTTGAACCCAGGACCTTTTGCTTTGTAGGCAGGGTCACTACCAACTAGGCTAAAGCGGTCGGTCGTCGAGAGAGAAAAAGACCGTGAAAATTAATTAAGTTTTTTACCACAAATGGAAAATCATGACTCTCAAATTGTAAAATCCTAATGGTGATGAATCATTTCTGATCATGTATGATGTCATCCTGTATACTTAAGGCATTAAAGAGATTAACGCCAGTTCCACCGCTATCGGAACGGATCATTTTAATACTTCCCTAAAAAGAATAAGCGACTAGCTTCTCATGTGGTTCTGCTCGCGTATTACTAACCCGCTTAACACGATCACGCTTAAAACGATTTCTCGCATAACACGCCATTTTATGTCAGTCCCTACAACTTGAGACATATTCTCATACATTTGTTAACGCTTGATACGATTCTTGGTCCCGTTTAATACGCCTACAAGCGCACGCGTGTTGCCTCTCGCGGCAGCGGCGAGCGGCTGCAGACGAATTCGGTTTATAAATCCTATGTTTTAAAGGGAGAAATTTAGCATGGTGGCAAAGCAAGTAAAGATCTGACGTCAGGTTGTCCTGGCCTGTGCCAATTCTGATGGGTCATAAAAGTGGCGTTTGCTAGTGATTGGTAAGGCGAAAAATCCACGTTGCTTCAAAAACGTAAGATCGTTCCCTGTAGCTTGGATGACCGGCCTTCGTTTCATCCAGTGGTTAAAAACTCTAGATGATCACTCGTTTTCAAAATCGATTTTCTTACTTCAGAAAGCAAATCGCAGTGTACATACAGCACTATTCTTAGTTTTGACAGAAAAAATTAGAAATCGACCTCTAACGTGACTCGACAGTTTGAATAGCTTATTTTTACATCGCTAGTTTTGAACGCACGGCGAGTCTGGCTCGTCAAATTAAAGCCGCAATGGAAAACTAGCGTTGGCACACAATCGCCCGCTACTGTTTTTATGAAAATAAAAAAATAAATAGTTTTTCAATTTCTAAATTTAATATGTAAAATTAGTACAGATTGTATATTATAAGACTAAGTAGAAACTGTTGATTATAATAGGTACGTAAAAAAGAAAAGTAAAACTACGAGTAGATCCCGCTCAGCGTCAAGCCCGAACCAAATGTCCCCAAAATGCTAGCGGCATTGCCTCGCTGAACAGCAATGGAGACCTGTTAGACGAGCCACAACCCAGAGCGGGGGTCAAGACCCCTCTCCCTTAAACGTTTAAGGACAAATTGTACTTACCGATGAAAGGAAATACTTCGATTAAGAGGTCAAAATTATTGGAAGTGTTTGAACAATTAATTATTGCGCATCAAACCATTTTGTTTTTAAAACCTGACGTCGCACGCAGACTTCCGTCGGGAGCAGACTAGAAGCTCGCGGCGAGCAATTGTGCCAAAGTGGCATAATTTCGCCACGCGAAGTACATACACTCTTTCCTTCTATCTTGATATATTTCTGTGTTCGGATAAAAGTATTTGTACGCGCTAGGCGGGAGGGTGATATTTTTGTCAAACTTTGGTCCTGCGAGGGACATTTTAAGGTTTTCGTGGGTGCGGCGGGCCTCTGCAGGCCTACACAAGGACCCCAACGGATGACTTTCACTTGATTGTCGACTGATAATTGCCCGTCTTGAACCGAAAGTCTTTATTCCAGAGGGGTGACCACGCAACGTTTTGAACGCGCGTTAGGACAGTTTATCTGTCATTTTTCCATAAAAAAATTACATTTAGTTCTACCTGACGAGCGTACAAAGCGTTTACATGATCGACGAGCGGGTCAACGCAGACGGAGTCGCGAGCGAAAGCTAATACAATATAAGTACTAGTTAATGCATTTTTGAAATCAGACGAGGAGTTTCTGAGATTACTCCCTACTTACAAACTTGCATTTCACGGACATTACCTCTTCACCTTAACACAAACTATGCCGTAGAAGGAGCGCGTAAAACTAACTGGAATTAAATCGAAATCAAATTGCAATGAATAACGTATCCCTCGAATTGCCCAGGCCCAACTCAATCAAGCACAAACACACAAACATTTTTCAATCTCGCAGTTCATACATCATTCCCTATTACCGCTCGCTGTTTGCCTGCAAGTAGTGTTTTTTCAGAGCCCTGTTGATCGAAGCAGCCCTCCAGGGTATTTAAGCACGTCTTCAATAAGCGATTGAAACATTGATAGTTTTTGGGAGATGGATACAGCCGTAAATAGATGAATAGATAATACTTACTGTACACGGCAGTTGCTGGTTAAATGCTTCTTGAACTTATTTATACGATTATACCATCTTATGTACCGCATTTTATGCAGAATAACAGTACATTACTACAGAGGCCGGGACGTGAGCGTGTAGCAGCCGAGTACATATGGACAGATAATTATATGGGTGGCATAAGGGCGAGTACCACATACCCCCTAAGCCATCCCTGGGTTCGGCGGATGCGTAAATGCATTCACACTGCGACAAAAAAAACGGTGTTGTGTTCCTGGTGGTGAGTAAGGATGCCGGAGCTGAGAGTGAGAGTGAGTTCTGAGTCTGCCTATCTTGCCATCAACAGAGGAAATTATCAAGTAATAATAAGTGGAAAACGTAGATCTGACTCTTTTGGAGTTGCAGTAGTCCATAGGCCATTACGGTGTCTGATAACTAGGTATCAGCAGAGAATAGTTGAACGAGTCGCACACAACTCTACAAGTCGCATTTCTCAACCGATTCTTGAAATTTTTTGTGAGGCTTCACATTATTGCAAAATTTAAAAAAAACGTATTTTTTGGAGAAAAGCCAGAGTAGCATGTTCTACTGCTGACTAGCTACTAGTTATTTATAAGGAGGTGAGATTTATCAAGATGAACTCTTAGACATCATTTAGATTTAGAATTATTTAAGTATTTTACGTTGTATTTTGTATAATTACTCGCAAACATGAATTATTATAACAAGACAATATAAATTAACTCGTCAAATAATAAAACAAAGAATCAAATTAAAATGAAAACGGAAAGTACAAATTATAAATGTCAGTATAGGAGTTAAGTAACTGAATAGTATAGATATCTCACTAACTACATTAAAATACCTATAAATAATACAAATCAATAATCAGTGTCAAACGTATTTCATTTCATGAACTCATTAACAGAATAAAATAAATATTCTAAGGCTGTTGCATTTTTTGTCAGATGATTCATTTTATTAATTCGGCGGATTAATAAGTCGGCCCGGGTATTCGTCTATCAAGCGCGGGTTTCTTTTCGAACGAAAAATGAACGAGGACCTCTAACAACCATACAATAAAACTATGCTCAGTATTGAGGAATAGAGATGATAGGTCCCTGCCTACAAGGAACTGCGCTCATTATGCCGAGTGCCCCGCGGGATAAAACCGTTTTAATTACGACGCTGGTTTTATTCAGGAAATACATTTGTATGACAAACGCTGTTTAGCGTGCTTTCGGGGCCCGGTGACTTGTGCGATGATTAAAGACCGGTTAGTTTAAAATCTTGTAAGACTCCACTTTTCAAATGTGTTGCGCAATCAAAGCTCGGATATAAGTTTTATTAGGACTAGCACTGGGTACGTAAGCGAAACAAATAAATCAATGTTATATGTAAAATACTAGGTTTTATAATTCGCTGATGTCAAGTTTGTCAGGTGAACACTACAAAATATATTGTTTTGCCGTGACCAACTTAATACACGGAGTGAACTTGGAAATGACGTTGTCTCTGAATAAATAGAGGGTCTGTGAGCTCGTTTAACCAATCCATTTTTGAATTCGAAAAACTAAATTAG
This sequence comes from Epinotia demarniana, assembly GCA_945867215.1. Taxonomy (NCBI): domain Eukaryota; kingdom Metazoa; phylum Arthropoda; class Insecta; order Lepidoptera; family Tortricidae; genus Epinotia; species Epinotia demarniana. Next base: position 23,226,638 of record OX244275.1, on the reverse strand, counting down.
CAAAAGGTCACGAGTCGATTTTTATGTAAGGGAAACATCCCAGTGCTTGACAATGACTCAATTCTTGACAGATTCAATTTTAATTCATAACAAAAGTGTCAAGTATTAGGCATGAAAAAGTTTACCTTTATTATATTTTAATAAGACCAGAAGGCAACTCTGGTGTATTTAAAGTCAGACATCTGTGTTAATGTTTACGATATTCCTTCAACTTTATTACCTATACCCATTACCGAGTCATAAAACGCGTTACCAGTGACAATAATTCAAGAAAATGTTTTATGTGGTAGGTATTTGAAGAATGAAAGTAAATCTCTGACGTCGTCACCATTAATAGGTGATGTGCGCTCTTCACTCAAATGACGTCAGGAGTCGATCGCAGAGTGCTCGTAAAGGATCCTCGTAAAAATATATTCCTGTCGTAAAAAACCTCGTAAAAGGAACTTATGAAGTAGGTAGCCGTTGGTAGGCGTTAGGTGTCAAGAAGTTGGTGCTAAGTTGGCAATATCGTATAGCGGAGTTGGGAAGTTAGGCCATGCCCCGAACAGCGGTGTTAGTGAGAAAAGTAATAAATGTATTACCGAGTGAACAGTTGGCTTGATGTGTTATAAATATTTCCCTTGAATTTAGTGATCATTTACCTTGATGATGGTCTATTTTGTATCGTCAACCTTTCACTATAATTTCAGTTTTTTTTTTAATTATATAATTTCAAAATACATTGAGAAAAAGGTTTTGGTAAGATTTTTATTACGTAGTTTTGTTCAGTTAAGCTGGCAGACAGAAAATCTAAGATTTTCAAGATCAATACCATAAATATTCAGAGCATTGCTGTCAAACTCTAGAATTATTTCTATTATAAATGATAAAGCCCCTCAATAGGTTCAAATTAGTCCAAATGTGCAAATATTTTGCCATGTTCAGCTTTAAATATAGTTTAAACTGAACATGACTCACTAACTAATATAACTCACTGTATAAGAATCACACAATACATGACAACAGTTTAAAGCTTTGTTACACCGGGCTCGCCGGGTCCTTACGCGGCGGATGAATTTTAATGCTTCGCGCTAATGGCTCCTCGACAACGACAGACGACAGACGAAGGCGACAGACGGACGAACGCACTAGTCCTCTGCTAACAGTGCTTACAGCCGATGCTTGAGCGCAAATGTACCTATTTTATAAATAGAAACCACTTAAGACTGTTGGGAAGAGAAAGAAATGAATACTTTACAGAGAATGCGCGACGGAAAATGTTGACGATCACAGAGATGTGTCGATACATCTTTGACAAAATTATTTAGGATTATCAACATCATCTACATAATTTCAGCCGGAAGACGTCTACTGCTGGACAAATACCTTCCAACTGCTGGCGGTTCCTTTTGCAAGGCAGAGCCAAGAACTATGAACGAACTTCAAGATAAAATCAAGATAGAACGAAGTAGGAGCCAAGAAGAAGAATAATTTGACTACACTTAAAATATCAAGGGGTTCCAAATTAAGAGGTGTAAGTATAAGATGTTTATGAAGTTATTAAACACGAAAAAAAGAAGTATGCACATAACTTTCGCGCCCGACTAAAAACCGTTTAAAACCCTCCGGAAAGGCCGCACAAAGTATTTCATTAAGCAATTACTCGCATGGAAGATAACCGCGTAATTAATAGTTCCTCCCCCTCCCTCTCCCTTCACTCCTCAACCCGACCGTGACGAGATTACCCGCCTTTCATTAAGGCAAGAAAATTAAAGAGCTTCGTTATTTTACACGATATTAAACGGTATTTTGTTAATTTTGGCCCAAAATTGATATTGCGGCGTGGCGGTTATTGCTTTGTATCCCGCTATGCTTCGATATTGGTAGGTCTAGTAAATTACAAAGACTTTCAATGTCAACTTACACTAGAGAGGCGGTGAAAATTAAAATCGTTTGTACATGCAAATAGGACACGAGGGCACTTTAAAAGTCAAACAGCAATTTGAAACTTTAGATAAGGTTACTGTTCAATTTGGCCTCTGCCGAGCTCTGAAGGAGTCTCGCGATATAATAATTATCTATATATGATACAATAAATACCTAAAACTAGGATATAAAATCTAAAACTCACGGAACTCAAAGGTTTCCTTTCTTCTTTTCGGAGAAAACCCATCGGTACCCATTGGACTCTGTAAATCAACTCTTACTTCCATCCAGCCACGGAGAAGCCCTTTTTTAAACCCAACGTGCCACGACAAACGAACGCGGAAGGCAATATCCAGGGGCAGATTTACCTATGGTGCAGGGTGTGCGTTGCACACGGGCACAGCGGTCCTAGGGGGCGCCGCGTGCCAATTGCACACGGTCGCTACATGGATAGACGCCTATGGCGAAATTTACAACATTCTGCAATAGGGAATTAAGTTATTCATTTGTCTGACGCATATTCCCAAAGAGAGGAGCAGATGGAGAGACGAGAGGCAAAATCTGTCTTCCAAACAAGGGGCACTACCCTCACCAATGAGGAATCATACGAGAAGGTATTTAAGCCAATGATAGATTTCTTTAAGATTCATATGATTACACTTTTTTCAACTAATATTATAAAGAGGAAGAGTCTGTGAGATTGTAGCTTTGCAAACGTAAGCAGGTACCTATGTAATAAGTAACCTACACAAACAAAACCCGAAATCTAATCTCCGGAACTGCTTGTCCAATTTCTATTTTTTTTTACCTGCATGTTAAATGGACTTACTGGACGGTTATAAGATATATTTAATTCCGCGTGTTCGCTTGCGTTATTTGTAATACTTGGGCGAAGCTAGTTATTTAAGTTCTTTACCACTTTTAGTTTTTAGTATGAACAGATTTCTCACAGTGGAACATTTGTAAGTTGTCGGTGTTTGGGCAATGTTGGCGTGGTGTTGGCTAGAGATGACAATGATGGATAGAGACGCGACGAGAGAGCTCTCGGCGACAGCGGGTCGGCCACGCTCCGCTTACAATGTCTATTTTGGATCTCTGAGGGATAATTGCGTAACTTTTCAAATAGCGTCAAGACTACTCAAATGTGATGTATCCATTAAAAATATATTAACTGATATCTAACGTATGTACGAAGCTGTACGCTATCGACCTATTAGTGCGTTGGGTTTGAAGAATAGTTACTTTAACGTTATATTTTGTACATCGAGCAGTTCGTAATTTATGATATCCCTTCGAGTGGAAAAAATTATGTCGCTAAACCGTGTAATTTTGCAACATGAGAATGCTGATATATGTGTGTGCGAAATATATTTTTATTGATTTACTGCTGCAGAACAATTACAGCATAATACCTCGTCACAAAATATCAATTCAGCCAGACTGCTAGATTGACTTTTAGTAAAATCGGTAAAATATCTGCAACTCGCCAATCTTGGACTTCTTAAGCCCTAAGTTTACTTAAAAGATAACTTCAAATGTCCCCTAGACTAGCTTATGCCTAAGGTGGCTTCCTTCTCACCTAATCCAGGTATGCCAAAGTTTACCTACCGCGTTACACAAACTAAATAAAGGATTATTTCATATGAGGAGCTTGTTCACAGACGTTTATAAAGAGATTTGTGAATAGAGAGGGCTCCGAGGGACCATTCTAAGTGATTCCGAACTCACAACTACCTGTGGGGTCATTTAATTACTGACGGGATGACGGACAGAAGTGCATTACTTGATAATTGTGTACATTTTTGTAAATATACCTTGGTTAATACATTACCGCTTTATATTAAAACGTTAATTAAAGTCTAAAATAGGTTCGGTTGGTGAAGCGCTACAAAAATGTGTCTATATATTATAGTCCATAAACTCTAGAGCAAAGTTAAGTATCATTGATCTTTTTTTCTAGGCTTTTACTAGCGTATCATTAAGTAAACAAAATCTTCCATACCTAGTGAACAAAGAACACCAAGTCACGATAAACTCGAAAAACTGCTGACTGGGTTCTTATATCATTGTCATTGGTATAATTGTTTTATTTCTATGCATATGCAAAGAAAGAAGTGGGTCACTAGTTAAGATGATTGTCATGAAATTAAAAGGTTCATCTATTTTGAACCATCTTATGATTGAAATAAAGATGAAAATCGTCGATCCTTCTGACTCCTCAACTATATGTACACATACATGTGTAAAAAAGATTACATAAACAAGTAGCGATTCAGCTGGCTTCAAGTAGCGCACCGTCACCACACGGCACGGCATAAATCAGCGTTTCTCATGCTTTAGTCACTTTCACGATGTTATGATGTTGGTATAAAGTCCAAAATTCAACAACACAGCTCAGAACCGCGTTGCAAAGAACAACTGATTCACTCGCATCACATCACTTTTTGACGTTGCAAAGAGAAGTACACTTTGTATATTCGTGTTAAGGTTAAGTTTACAAGTACACAGATGTCTGAAACATGAGGTTTCGAAAGTAACCAGATATTGTGTGTCCTCGCGAATTTGGATGGAAAACCCTTATAAATATGTGACAGTAAGATTGAAAATGGCCTGGCCCTGTGAAGAGATGTAACAGATTACGTCGTAATTTCTCCGAGCACGCATTTTCTCCTGTTTCGACAAAACGGTTGGCTGCGAATATTTTATGAATCGAGCTCAGAGGTTAAATGTTATATCGAAGTTCGAAGAAAGTTTGAGGTTTCTTGTTAAGTGATTAGAAGTTTTCCTCTTTAGCAAGCTTATGTTAAGTTTCTTGGCGTTTTACATCAATTATTAGACGAATTTATTGTGACTTCATGTAGCTAAGTCCTTGGTAAGGTTTGATGTCTGGCTGATGTAACTAAATGTAAGTTAATCATCGCAATTCGATTCAGTAGGTATCGACACTAAATAAGTGTGCCTAATCTTCATTAAAGAGTGAACTACAAGAGTAACAGATTTCGATTACAGAAAAACTACTCTCACTGTATAGTATAAAACAAAGTCGGTCCCCGCTGTCTGTCCCTATGTATGCTTAGATCTTTACAACTACGCAACGGATTTTGATGCGGTTTTATTAAATAGATACAGTTATTCAACGGGCCTTCCCGTATGTATAATATAGTACACGTGTGAAGCCGGGGCGGTTAGTAAGTAATAAAATAATATTAATAAATACTTGGGCACACTCTTACTCAAATCAAACTAGTCCCAAATTAAGCAAAACTTGTACTATGGGTATTAGACGGCTACAAATAAATAAAAGATAAATAATAAATAATAAACACGAACAAATATTCGTGCTCATCATACAGATATAAATGCCCTTACCGGAATTCGAACCCGGGACCTCCGGCTTCGTTTTTATAAGTAAGTTATGTAAGTACACTATTATTGAATTCTATTCAACCAAGGAATTCTGACTCAAACAGTTCTTACTTTAACCACTTTCTGAAATCTTGAATACCTAAAACGCATAAATAACTTTCTTACCTTCTTATTCAAAAATTGCATACTGCATTTACACAGATGCTTCCAATATCCCTAAACAAACACCCCTCAAAACGTAAATAAAATACACCACAAAATCCCTCAACATCTCGTTTAATAAAGACCAACTTATAATAAACCATTTACATTTTATGCCTGATTCCCCTCCTAGAACCTCAGCCGGTGCATTCTCGAACAAATCATTACCGTACGTTCATTCCCTCATTGCCGTCGCAGGTGCGATGTACGCGGGGTACCGGTGACAAATCAATCTCGCGAACGGTGATTAGAATGCTACAAGAACAGTGGTGACTGCGATGAAATGTATCGAAAAGATTACTTTTCATCATTATGTTGGTAATGAAAATGGGTCTATTATTCTGAGGCGATATTCGAAATTACTTTTCACATCTGTTATTCACGAAAGAATCATTGTTATGTTGAAATGAGCACTCAAAGTTGACAATTTTTCTAAGAGAGGTGCGTTATTCGGCTTAGTAACATTCGATAACATTTTCGGAATTTAATTCGTAGTAAGCAGTAGCAAAAATTAGTATGGGTCGATCTGTAGCTATATTATTTTCCCATTGCCCATTGGTCACCAAGAAATACATTAATAAACACAGTTGTAAGTTTTTTTGAGATTGACTATGTTGCTTTGGATATTATGCTATGAAATTACCAGCTTGCAAAACTGGGTGATTCTTTTTACTGACAATGAAATGACGTAATTTGTCTGTTTTTGTTTTTTGTACTATCGTAAATGGTGGTTTTGGAGTATCGGCATTTAAAAAAAATATGCATATTATGTTTCTTCATTAGGACTAATTAAAATTTCCTTTACGGTCAAGTTATATATTTTTATTAAAGTTGGTCTAAAAAAATACAAGGGTATTTTTAAGTGGGGACCACCTTTCGGTTCACCACTCTGTCACGGCATTACACGAAAAGAAATGGTGGTTATAGAAAGTGAAATATTAAATAATATTAATCAATAAAATAATATGGACGTTCATTAGAACATTATAAAACCGAAAACATGGATACTCAAATGAAATGCCGTAATAAGACGAATCACAAAAGCTATTGTCAGTGAAAAACAAGAACGACCCACCCACCTACATTTTCACTAACTGTACGTATACTGTATGTAGGAATGTAAATTATTTTACGTCACACCTGGCCATAATGCGAGTTTTACTGCACGCTGCGCGTACGGGAAAACTCGCATTGTGGCCAGATGAAGACGTAAAATTTTGTACGCAACACGGGCGGTAATTCGTAAAGCCCCAGAGCGCATATTTATAGCCCTCATCTTCGGTTCGGGCCACAAACACCTGCGATCTGGGGCATTCACGAATTCACCGCCCTAGTTACGTAATGTACTATATTGTACATGGAACAGAACACAACAGCAGAACAATTATTACAAGAACAGATACCACATGTACAAAGGCGAGCTTATCTCTGAGAGGGATTTTTTCAGCTAACTTTTGAGCAATTGAGTGTTGTTCTGTTCTGTTCTTCTTTATAATTAGTATAGTTCGTCTAACGGATGTTCGTAAAAGCGTAAACTGCTCTGACGCGCTGCCTGAAGACGCGGTACAGTCGCCGGCTAATTAGCGCAGTCGAAGCGTTTGTTCAGTTCGGTAATTGCTGTCATCGCGCGTCGGCTGCCGCTTCCACAGCTACGGATAGCTTACATGTCTACAGAGCTTTCAATCAATCAATTAGGGTTTTTCTCTATTTTGAACCCCCGAAGTATGTTACGAGTACGTGGGTTGTTATAAGTTTGATATGTGTAACTGTGTATTACTGGCTCATTGCACGTAGAACCAATGGCCTTTGGGGCGGAAAGGTTTCAAGTGGCAACCACGACCCGCAGCGTGTATACACCCCCAAGGTAACAAGGGTCCTGGTACAAGGACCTGTCCGCTGGATGCGGGTGGCGCAGAACCGGTTATTGAGGGAGCTCTTGTGGGGAGGCCCTATGTCCAGCAGTGGGCGTCTTTCTGCTGATATGATGATGATGATGATGTATATGTATATCTACGCATCGGTGTGTCTATCTGTAGCATCGTAGCTGACGAGACGTCAAATTTTGATTTGATCAGCTTTTTAAAGTCGTTTTAAATATCATTGTGATCACAAAATTTGCTATGGGTTCTGCAAGAGTTTATATTTAAATGACACGTTTGCTTAACAATACAATGAATTGTAAGATAATTAGCCGTCAATCATTAAAAGTAATACGTTTTTTTTATCATTACTTAATGCTTACCCTAATTGATATAAAACTTGCTAAAGGTTGCTAAAGGTCGTATGTGAAGATAATTTTATGTTATAAATTGGTTCAGGTAATTTTAACATGAAATTTTTCCCAGTGCACCCTTTTGTATTGTCAGCGCTGTGCCATGTTCAAGTGGCGAGTTGGCATTGCGACACAGAACAAGCTGTAGGCACAGGCAACATTTAAACCTGCAATCCAACACCCATATTACCTTAGCATACGGTTCACTTTCGCGTACCATTACTGCCAAAAACCGACTTACACGTCGCTTTTACCGCCTTGGAATAAGGTCGATTATGGTGTGTACGTTCGAGTAAATAGTGTTTTACAGAGGCCTAAGGCGTCTCGTCTGCCAAAGAGCCTGTTTGCGGATCTAGGCTTGCAGTGTAGTGGAAAAGTTTATTTCAGCCCGCTGTGAGTGGGATGGGTTTTAACTACGTTTTATGGAATTTTCCAGTTATTTTGCTGGGAGTTAAGTGATTTTGGGTTCCGGAATTTGGTCAAGTCAGCTAGAGGACTACTTTGGCTTTACCTTAAAAGTTAAAACACTAATTCAAGAGTGCACATATTTATGAAACAAAAAATGCCCGACGTAAAAAAAATAAGAATTATTAAACGATATGAAATGAGGTGTAAGAAATATTAGCTTGTATTTCTCAAACATTAAATAAGTACTGACACCATTTTTTTTAAAGTGTTTAACGTCATGATTTTGTGTTTGTTACTAATGGGAGTCGGAGATTTTAACGACAAACGTTTCACCGAATGCATTGTTTTACGATTTTTTTTCTATCGTTATTTTTCTTAAAAGCCTTTGACTTTTAGGTATACGAGTAAGTATGTGAAAGATGATTGTATAGAACCCTACCTAAAAATGTTTTCCATGAAATGAAAATTCGGCGAAACATTTACTTCATCATTTGTTGGTAAAACCATTACTTATTTAACTTTATTGTGTATGAAATTCCATTTTGGACCTCTCTGTTCTTTAGAGAAAATACATATTTAATCCCTTTTAGTGATCGTGCCTGGTTGACTACAACGCCTAATCCCCTATTAACCCTTCCCCTGCGAGCCATTGCTTTGTCACGTAACTAACCACACGGGAGCTTACCCCTAATGAGGCAATGACGTGTTGACAGCTGACTGACGGCCGGATCAGGACAACCAACAGGCAGAAAAGGTTGGGCAACGGCTTTGCTGCGAGTGGCTTCGCTGCGTATTAATGAGCTGTGTACAATCAATGTTTATCCTGTTATTATCCAGTGAGCGATTGTAGTAAGACCTGAAAAAGATCGCAAAATTCGCAATGCCGAAATATACAACTATGGTACAACATGACGATTTCCGCCTACTCGTACCAGCCGACGCAATATGTACTCGTTTCTTCTCTGCCGCGTTCCAACTTTTGCTTCCTTGCGGCTAGTCAGTAAAGCTGGGCATTCACCTAAGCGCCGCGCCCGCTGCGTCAAGTGTTTCTGCCATAAATGAATGGGCAGAATATGTTGATAGCGTGCACGAACGCGCCGCGTAGCTGTCACTTGTCTTACTCTTCATCGTCTGTTGTTGTTGTTCGACATTCACTGGCGTGGCATATTTCTTTGCAAGAAATGAATGCAACCAAACGGATTGACGCAACAATATTGTTCCAACGTTGAACTTTGACATATATGACCGTTCCATTCGGATGGCGTATTAATGCTCCGTGATTGCTTTCCAACTGTTTGAATGGTTTATCAGAGGTTACAATTATGAACCGCTTTGGGCGCGGGGCAATTCTATTCACCTTGTTTGGGCGGTCGTGAATGCTCACCTTGGTAAAATAAGTATTTTTCTTCAATATATTTATTTAGGCGTCTCAATATTATCTCAAGCAATCGTCTAGCCCAAAAAATCCCTTCAACACTTGCATTTTCGTCCGCCTTAAATTCCGGAGGAACCCTTCCTACGCCCTTCACAATATTTCACGTCCGTCAATAGTAGATGACGGGTGACGCGGGTCGGGTTCGTCGTCATGTCAGGCTGGTCACGTTGACGTGACAAGCGATTATTTTTGATGACTGTCACGCTACTCGCGTAGTGACATATTGGTTACACGTTGTGGAAATTATTAGTTTATAAGACAGTTTAGTTTAAAATTATCCTGGCGTGAAATAATTGTTTAATTCGTAGACTTTCGCATTAGGTTAACAGTCCTTTTAATTTGTGAAATTAGGGGACCATTTACATCTTTATTGTTTTATATCGACGCTGGAGACTCTCGACATTTGTATATCATAAAGTTTGTTGTAATAAAATGGACCCGCCAACTCTACCAGCAAATGTGTGCCCAGCTGATGAAACACTATCGTTGCTCTGTATCCATGTCAGTTAACCCATTCAAGCCCAATAGCGTATGTAGTTATACCGCAAATTCCGCTACAAAACGGAAAAATGCATGCGTTTTATTTGCATTAAATTGTTTTTGTAAATTCTGTCATCTAAAAGAGCCCCACTTGAACAAACCTGCCTAAATATTTTGTAGTAGATATTGGGCGTGTTTTTTAAAAACTTCGAGAGGTGCAGAGGCCATGTTTTTAGACAGGAGGCAACGCAGACCCCGCGCTGGAAGCTGCCCCTATACAATAATTTCATCTAGACAGGAGGCAACGCAGACCCCGCGCTGGAAGCTGCCCCTATACAATACTTTCATCAAGACAGGAGGCAACGCCGACCCCGTGCTGGAAGCTGCCCCTATACAATACTTACACCTAGACAGGAGGCAACGCGGACCCCGCGCTGGAAGCTGCCCCTATACAATACTTACATCTAGACAGGAGGCAACGCAGACCCCGCGCTGGAAGCTGCCCCTATACAATACTTACATCTAGACAGGAGGCAACGCAGACCCCGCGCTGGAAGCTGCCCCTATACAATACTTACATCTAGACAGGAGGCAACGCAGACCCCGCGCTGGAAGCTGCCCCTATACAATACTTACATCTACTTCAAAATCAATGGTGTGTTGTTTAGGAGTATATTGTCACCGAAAGTGGTCTACCGATTTCGACCCTTAATGTACAAATAGTAAAAACGAAAGCGTTAGAACACTTCTTAAGCTAAATGTACAGGCTCACGTTTCGGTTCATGGTCACCGGACATAGAGCGCGTCACGCGGCTTCACGTGTCGCTTCTATAAACAAGACTCGTTTCAAAATAATCGAAAATGAACCCCATCAAAAGTAAAAGGGAATTCAAACACAAACGCGAGTTAAGTAAAGAAACAATTTACAAGAATGACTCGCCTGAAGGATCGTGGGTACAATGCTGGGGGTGTATCAGAGTCAACGTATTGATTTGATATTACACTAACATTTATCGCGCTCTCGCCAATGATAGCTTAAAGATAATGAAGAGACCAAAGTGTACGTAACCGTAAGCGGTGTTCATTAAAGAAAACAGCCTCGCTGCGAGACAGGGTGCGCGGGAGTAGCAACAGCATCCTAGTTAGTTTACTGGGCTATTTTCCGCAAGTCGACATCCAGTGTGCCTATTTTGCGTGAAAAACAGCATCCTAAGCATGATAGCTAACAAGCTAGATTGTCCTCTGTTGTGGCAAATGGGTCAGAGGACTAAATCTATTTTATGTATAAGTTATTAAGGAACTAACATTAGATTAAGTAAATACTAATAATGTTTTGGACCTTTATGTTGTCTTTAAGTAAAATAATACAATTTAATTTTACAATTTAATTAAAACGTGAATGTATGGCAAGTTTGACAGTTTCCTATGGCTTGACAGCTGCGAACGCCATATTTAACGTTGATCGGCCTGTAATCGTAAGTTGGTGCAACCGGGCCTTAGTAATGTAATGTTGGTTAAAACTTAACCTATCCGTAGCCAAGCAACGCTACGTAAGCTACGCGTTAGCACGTACCAGCATTTTCCCGTTTTTAGCCGGAATCACTCGTACAGGCATGCTATGTGAGTCATATTATCCTCGCTCTAACGTAACCTTAATGTAACTAGAGAACACATAAGTTAAGTACCTATTATATATTGTATAAGCAATTGACATGTAAAATTTTATATTTTATTAATAAACAATTGAATTGAATTGAATTGAATGTTGACTTTATACTGGGATACCGTTATTGAAAAGTCACGGCAGTGGCAAACAAGCACTAGGCATGCCTGATGGTAAGTACCACCATCACCACTGTTCGCGCCAGCAGCGCGACGGTGTAGTTCATTTCCCTCATTCATTCATTCACGAGCCGGCGCAAACGCCGCACATCACGGTTGCAATTGACCGTTGACACGCGCAGACGCGTCGTTGAATTATCGTGCTCCACGCTCACCTAGACCTACGGAAGTGTCTTGTGAATACCGGCCGGTAACTAACCATCGTGATTGTGATATCAGTACTCATCAGCTCAAGACTTTAATGACTCAAGTTAATTTACCGTCAGTGTGCGTGTGAAGGATTGATCAGCTCAGGGTCTCTCACCCATAGAAGAGGAGACTCCCATCAGCTCAACACCATCAGCAAGGCGAGCCGGTGAAGCCGCCGCGGCCAACTCAAACTCACTTAACCTTCAGTACAAGTAAGCCATTAGGTATCCCATATTCTCTTAGCCCCCATCTCAGCTCATCGTCGCAAGTTATTGCCCTCAGCGATAACAACCACTTAAGATAAGAATGCAATAACATCGATACTTGCTCTGTACATTAGGTATGTGGTGAAGATCCTGAAATTAATAACGGGTCGGTTTCTTATGTCTCTTCTGCAGTTACTAGTGTTCGTAGGCTACGATGTCTGTCTACCTTCTGAAAATCGGAATGATTGTTGGCCACCGTCGTATTAAAGAAAAAAGGTTTTTCCTTAAAAATGTTTTTTTCTTGTTTATAAATACGTCGAGCGAAATAGACCTCCAAGAGACAACGATCATCCTGAATAAACAGCAGGAATAAACACGAGGAATCGCCAAAGGGGTAGTTACGACGAAAACAGCGCAGTGGGGCCCTTGCCAACGATAGCCGGTAAGGAACAGTACGCATACGTTTTGATTTCAATTTATTTCTTACGCTCGATTTCAAACGCGCTTGGCTAACGTGTCAGAGGGAGTGGACATTAAAATCAATTGAATTGCAAAAAATATGTATCAGATTGAGAAGCTATTTGGTAATACGTAAAATTGACGTTTTTGTTGTATTTCAATTAAAATTAATACAAATATACATACATAATATACATGTATAAATCCTTGCCAGTATATCTTAAAAGGGTGGACAGGGTACATAACTTTCAAGAACGCGCAAAGCGCGTCGTGCATGTTATGGTCTAGCAGCGGCGAGGCGTCCGTGTAACTTGATTAATACCGGGATGCCACCAACCAAACTCTTGAAGCAAAAAAGTAGGCCGAATGAGATCTAGCTTACCTACGTGTGAATTTGATGCGATGTTACTATGAGCTAGTTAGGGATTGTTCAAGATAAGCGCGCTTCTTCTGCCAGATTTAAATGAAGGCTAGCCTTTGAAGCAGTCTATCAGTCCGTGTCTCTCTGGTTTCATCGGAAGATCAGCGCTGGCAAAGACGCTAGCATTGTGCTGAGATGGATCTGTAGTGTCTTAATAAATCTCGCGAATAAATGAATTAGATTTTATTTCTGAGAGCACACCTATACAACTGTTAATTCTGCTAATAAACGCCATCTTTGGAGGGAGCGAGACAGAGCTTCACTAGTGCCTAATATAGGAACAATTTCGTGAAAATCAAAAAAAATATAAATATGCCTACACCCTTATTATTTAGGCTGTGGCGTGGTGTGTTTTGTCCCAAATAAACTTCTCTTTTCCAGACTACTACAAAACGACAATGTTATTACAAACAATTAACTTTTGAAACTTTATACTAAGGTCTCTTTAACATCTGTTCACTGTGACACACAGGGTCTGTATGACTGCGGCCGGCGGCTGTCTTGGCCTGAGTGACCATTAAAATTCATTTTTAGGCCCGCGGCGGTCAGGGACGGAGAAGGGTTGCATTCAAACATAATCAACCTCTATTATCCATGCCATAAGGCACATAATTGTGGCTACATCGAAAGAACTATAGCACTTGCAAGTAATTACAAAATGAGAGCTACTGTATAATTTAAGGCACAATAAAGACCCCGACAGAGACAGATGCTTGTGAGAAAATAATGATTTGAACCTACTAAGTATGATTAGGGTTCTTTTTATAAATATCGAATATTAGCAGTTTCCTGTTGAATTCACAGTAAAACTACAATTCTTGCGGCAAAAACAGACTTTATTTTACATATTGTTACAATAGCTTTTTGTTACTTGTTTGTACACATCAATAATCCGCCAAGACCGTGTCGTGTAGTGACACCTTTGTAATAAACTGTACATTTTCTGACACTAAATTTATGATGAAAGAAAAACGAATGTTTCCATTTCAAACGCTTCCGTATCCTGTTGTGATTCTAGAAGCAATGACTCTATTTATCTATGGTAAGAAAATTTACGTTAATTTTCAAGGGTCATTTGGATATCATGATTTTAGTAATCTGGTTCCATCTTGGAACACATAATTTTATTTGTGAGTGATTCGTGTGCTGCTGAGAGGAGCGGAGTCTGATAGCTAAGTATACTATTGAAAGCATAAGAATATAATGCTTTATCTCACAATCATGAAATTTATATATGATAAGTCCTTGAGTCTTGCAAGTAGTGAAAGTACATGTTATTTCTTATTCTTTCTTGCAATCTTTGAAACTCACTTTGTGATGACGCTAGTTTAGCATTTATGTATTTATTTTGAGTTCTTGCGGATGTCACGATGGTGACAGTCCAGTTAACCGAGGATGCCCAGTTGGGGGCAGTTCCATTTGATAATGATGTATTTCTACTATCCATAAAAGGATGAAGGACCCTACAGTAAGCTAGCCATGTGAATCCCTGCAGTAAGACTATTCATTTGAGAGGGATAGCATGCGAGCTCCTGCAGTAAGGCTATCCGTTTGTGTGGGATAGCATGCGCTCGGTTGGGGGGAGAGGCTTACGGACTGCGGTTCCTAGCTGATCCTCGCCGTGGAGAAGAGAGGTCTCATTATAAGAAATAATGCAAACAGTAGTGTAGTTGAGACACTACGCGGTGTAGGATTCGGGCGCCTCAGTGGAGGCAGTTCTACACCGGCTTGGTCTGCATTGCGAAGGGGTTAAGAAAAGTAAGTATGTAAGTAAGGGAAAGGTGACAGACTCAATGGAGTGAATTGTACCTATATTTACTTGGAACTCGCTTGTAAAGGGGTTCTGGTAAACTGAAAGTTTGTATATGTGTTATGTGGGTGACAGATTCATTGGAGTGAGTTGTACCTACGTTTACTCTTTGTGATGTGTGAGTCTTGTAAGAGACAGACTGAGCCCAAAGGATACATGAAATTTACTTTCTATCCTGAGAAAATAATTAATGTAAATATTGTATAACGATAACATTTCTAATCAGCAGTAATTATCATCATACCATTTCTTGCCCATAAATAGTAGGTATGTTTAGTGATATCGGAGAAGTCATAGATTTCTTTCTCCACAGATATATGCTGATATACTCTGAAGCTGGTGAGCTTCAGTAGGAGCTGAAGAATGACAGCCAACACTCCATGGGTTTCTGAATATCTAATTTGTCCTAAGGTACAAATCATATTCTCACTTTATACATAGTCATATCTCGAGTTGATATGTTAGTACGACACAAGGATATTACAAACCATAATTACGTGTTAATTTAATATAGTAAAGCATATTATATATATATTATATATATATATATATATATATCAAAGCTACGGTAGCCCAGTGGTTCAGGCATGCGGCTGTCAAACGGCGGTCGTGGGTTCGAATCCCGGCTCGTACCAATGAGTTTTTCGGAACTTATGTACGGAATATGATTTCATATTTACCGTTAGCTTTTCGGTGAAGGAAAAACATCGTGAGGAAACCTGCATACATCTGCGAAGAAATTCAAAGGTGTATGTGAAGTCCCCAATCCGCACTGGACCAGCGTGGAGACTACTGCCCGTTCCCTCTCATACATGAGAGGAGGCCTGTGCCCAGCAGTGGGACGTATATAGGCTGATGATGTGATGTGATGATATACCAAAGTTACGTTTCATCATATCAGCCGATAGACGTCCACTGCTGGATATAGGCCTCCTCCAAAGAGTGCCAAAGTGACCATTAGGGGGTATATGCCATAATCGCCACGCTTGGCATGCGGGTTGGCGATCGCAGTATTTCCACCGCCCTCCAGGGATGCTGCTGCCCATCCCCCGGTGGTCTTGGTCGTAGTTTTTGGGACATACTCGTACAATTACGTTTATATCATTTTTTTATTAATCTAAGGAACTCGGGCAACTTGAAGGGATGTGTGTCATGATCACGATCCCCTATGAAAACGTGACGACAGCATTAATAGACTTATTTTAACACCCGTTAATAAAATAAAATACAAAAGCTTGTGCCGCATATTTAACCTGCACTTCAAACAATCCGATAAAGGGCCTCCTCCTCCTCCGATAAACCTCTCAATAATTATTTATTACAGAATTCAAACGGACTTGCAAATTGAGCAGAATTACTGCAGCAAAACGAGAATTGCAATCCAGAAGTTTAATGGATCCGAAAACGAGCGTAATTGTCTTAATTCCGAGCCTTGCCCACGGCCCTCTGCCCACTCCGCCCAGACAATCAGTCGTCATAGCCTCGGGCGGCCATTTGCATTTCTGCCACAGAGCAAGCGGCTTCAGCAGCCTTACTGACATATAAGTGGATGCTTTATTTGTATTCAAATCATCCGACAGACAAGTTCATCTTCACGTCAAAGCATTCTATGCGCGTCAAGTAAATCTAAATTTCTCTTTTTGTATGGGCAAATGACAGTCCTAAGTTTGGAATCGGTCGCGGGAGTTGGATGCGGCTGGAAAAAGACCGGTCAATGTGGCACTCTTTGGGAGAGGCCTATTTTATGATGAATCATCAGGAGATCTGTTGGTCGATTGCATTACGTGTCAAACTAATGTTGGGTCGATCTAAATATATTTTTTTGGTTGGGATAGTGACAATTGAGAGTTATCCTAACACGTTCAACAAGTTACGCAATCTCTGCAATGCCCCAAGCGACGCCGTCTTCAATTCCATGTAAAACATTTAACAATTTGCCAACAAATATCTAGAATTCTTAAACTTGCTATTTGCTTCTATATCACAAAAATATTACTACCTATTTTATGTAATTAAATTATTGACGTTTGATTTTCCGAAATATCCATTCATTACTTTGGTGTAACGATTTGAATTTAAAGGGCGGAAGCATATCAAGCAGACTTTAGCAAGCAAACTAGACAAAATGTAAGTGGCTTGAATCATCCTTAACGCTCTCTAAATCGCATTAGTTTTAATCACGTTTTAATGCAGTATACACGTGGCGACGATCAATAATTTTCAACTAATCAGCGAATCTATTAGCAATTATTTGTAACAAATATTAATTACCATAACCGAAACTAATGGCCCAATAAAAGCTGACCTAAAAGCTCCTGCTAACGCCAACCGCGGAAATCGCGCAACTACGGACGACGGTAGACACGCGATATTCCGTGAAAATCGTGAATTTCGTATCTAAAGTTGTGGTCGAAATAATTCGTCAACTTTGCATCGCATGTCAATGTGATTTAGCAGCTAGGTTGAGTTCTTAGTTTCTTTTCATCTTTATCATCATATCAGTCGAACTACGTTCACTGCTGGACATAGACCTCCCCCAAAGAGTGCCAAACTAGCTGGTCCTGCGCCACTTGCATCCAGCGGACACCCACGATTACCTTTAAGTTTCTTTAAAACATACAATAGTTTCTTTTAAACTGTGACTGAATGTAGATTTATTTTCCTTATTTTATTTGATATTTTAAATAATATACCGACATTTTAATGGATAAGTACTACCGGTACTCAGTATTATTTTGTTTAATTTTATTTGACTACTTATATTAAGGAACTAGTTTTTGGTTTTGGCCTTGTATTTTTTTGTACGCCAATTATCGATAAGGTACTTCTCAGTATAATAACTATTGGCATCAAATATAATGACCACCAAAAAATGCTTTGATACCCTAAGCTCTTTTACCAAAAAAATATACTGAACCCCAAAAATAATAATTCTACCATTACAATAGTACTAGCTATTTTAGTAACGACTGCACTTTAAATTGTATTCGAACACCAAATTTACTAAATGATCACCAAACCTTTGCGACCAAATTAATACAATACTACTACCTAAATAACCCACTATGATTGCCATAAAATATATGAATGTTACCTAATAAAGTATCATCATCATTATATCAGCCGAAAGACGTCCACTGCTGGACATAGGCCTCCCCCAAAGAGTGCCAAAGTGACCGATCCCACGCCACCCGAATCAAGCGGACTTCCGCAACATTTACCAGGTCATCAGGCCACCTTGTCGGGGTAAATAAAGTATAATGATACCAAAACCCGAATCAGTGCACCCTACTTCCACGTCGTCTTGTCTGTCCTACCCCTAGAGTGTATATAAAAGCCCGCGGAGCCAGAAGCTCGCGAAGGAGGTCCTGAGTTGAACGGGGTGCACGAGGCCCAAGCGAAGCGAGTGGGGGAAGGTGGCGAGCGAAGCGAGCCGGCGACCTCCCGAGCGGAGCGTAGGTCGAGTGCGCACGTGAAATGAAGGGCTGACAAAGCGAGTTTCTGGCGGGAGCCCAGGCGGACGGCGGGACACTGAGTCCCAGAAACGAAAGCGGGGCTCCGTCGAATTACGGAATTGATTTTACTATTTTTGATTTAGCAATGATTTATTAGGATAGCATTTTCTTTCATAGGATAATAAGAAGTTATTATTTGCGTTATTATTTCACATTTATAGGAGATAAAATTTTGGTGATCATTTACTATTTTTGGGTTAGCAATGATTTATTAGGATAGCATTTTCTTTAATTGGATAGTAGGGTCAATTTATGAACAAGACGTTTTTTCGACATTTGTATGGTTTTTTTTATTTTTTGGAATATTAGATTCGTACCGACAGCGAGAGGTAGGGTTTTTAAAAAGAAAAAATATGGAGCATGAGGCACCACTGTGCTTCTAATGGTTAGCTAGATATTGATGCTTTAAAATCACCGTGCCATACCAATGTCGTCAGCGCCATACAAATGTCGACAGCGCTATACAAAAGTCGATATAATGCCATACAAATGTCGATTCTGCCATATAAATGTCGATAGTGGCATAAAAATGACAACGAGTGCCATCAAAATGTCGATCTTGCCATACAATTGTTGAAACAGCTTAAAATATTTGTACAATAAAAAACTCACTATTTCGATATAGTATCTCCGGTTTATGGTTTATGATGGTCGTTATATTGTACTATTACTTATTCTGTGATTATATAACAAAATATTAAAAATCACTTAGATTTTGTTTTGAATCGACATGTGTATGCCACGTTCGACATTTGTATGGCCAAAAAAGCCGTACAAATGTCGCCATACAAATGTCAACATGAATGTTTTTTGGCGGTCCTTCGTACACTATTAATTGAAATCACTAATTAGTTAAACACGAAACTCTTACCCCATATTGCTAACCTTTGTTAGGAAAGACACATTTTTATTTCAATCGTATATTAATAAATTAACGCCCATACAAATGTCGTGATAGCCGTACCAAAATATATCGTATCAAGAAAACCTCTTTCCTCCTTCGAAAATACCGGCTCTGCATCCACTCCCGTTGCTGGTTTAAGCCCAACTAACCTGTCTATCGTATCGTAAAGTAAATGTAACGGTGGTATAATAAAAAAACAGATTTTAAAATTAAATTAAATTAAATATTCATTTATTTCGAACCAAGTCCATATCATAAAACATTACAAACATTACACACATTAGGTACATTAAAACAATAAATAGGAATAAAATTAAAATTACAAATAAAATAAACCAACATAAAATCTTAAAATGTTTAAGGGTTTTAAGGGTTTTGAGCTTGAGTCCTAATAAATGGGTCGCGCGTGGGACAACTACAAAAATACCTCACAGGTTTTAATTATTCACGCATTAAATTTGCAAGATATATTAATGAATACGCTAATAAATCTTCTTTATAACAGTACAAGTTGTTTATATATAAGTTGCCGTAGTCCATAGTTATGAATTTTTGTTTGAGCAAAACCGCAAGTGGGACACGCAAAAAAGCGGTAGATTTCGCTGTTTTACGATTCCAAATACATTTTTTTTCAGAATCAATGAATATTTAAGGTATTGTTATATATATTTTAAGTACTTTATTACACACGGAATACAAATATATATGAATCAATACTCCTTGTTAATCTGACTTGAAGTTATGGCCGTGGGACAGCAAAAACAGCTCGTTTGAAAATTGACCCAGTAAGATGTTATAATTTGGATTATTATTTCACATTAATAGGAGATAAAATTTTGGTGATCATTAAACCATTTTTGGATTAGCAATGCTTTATTAGGATAGCATTTTCTTTAATAGGATAGTAAGATATTATAATTTGGTATACTATTTCACATTAAAATGGAGATAAAATTTTGGTGATCATTTAGTATTTTTGGCAGTAAAAAGTATTTTTCTGGCGTTATATTTTACTATATCTGGTGGTCCGTTAAACATATGCCATAACTATTCATATTTTTAATATTATTTACGTCACTCCTGCCCATAATGCGAGTTTTACTGCACGCTGCGCGTACGGGAAAACTCGCATTGTAACTAGGTGAAGACGTAAAATTTTGTATTTAACACGGGCGGTAATTCGTAAAGCCCCAGAGCGCATATTTATGGCCCTCGCCTTCGGTAAAGACCACAAACACCTACGATCTGGTGCATTCACGAATTCACCGCCCTACTTAGTTACGTAATGTACTATTATATTGTTAACTTTGAAATTTTTGACATTCTTATTTTTTATATTCCATTTCTTGTTTTATATTTTGTTCTATTATTGCTGCGAAATTGCGCCTGACGATCATTATACAATAAGTAGTTTTTACAGTGTTATTGTTTTATGAGAATTGTGTAATGAGTTGAATAAAACTAACCTAAGCTAAGGCGGGAATCGATCCCGCGCCCTCCGTTCTATTGGAACAGTGTCCTTTTCCTCACTACAACATCGCTGCCAATTTTTGCCTTGCAGTGGGACTTATTTATGATGTTGATAATGATGTTGATATTAATTATATCAACTATACCATATTCCACATAGTAATACAAAATTGTCAGGCAGACGTCGTGCAATTTCAAGGATAGCCATTTTGAAACATAAGCGTATGTACGGGTATTAAGGCGGAAATGCAGTTATTTATCGAAAAATTTAAAACCATTACAACATTTGCCTTTAATATCCTAGATATACGAAGAAACGTTTGCGAATTGTCCATGAAAATTCTAAGCTATATTTACACTAGATATCTCAAGTTTGTAACATATACATACTTCATCTATGCAATGTCAACCTATTGTATTTACAACTTACGCATTTCACGAAACGACACTAATAGCTTCTTGCAGTCACTGGATGTAGAATCTTATGGTGACTAACTTAAGGTTTCATTCAACGCATCATCATAATCTAAATATGATTATGTTTGTTCATTAGATTCCCGCAATGTTTATTCCTCACATCAATGTCGGTATGCCATTGTATTGTGGGGTAACACAACGTTCCGTAATTGTTTGAAGCGTCTGCGGAATGTAATTCACACAATTACACAATCGTTGGCTCATCTTATTGTGCAAATTGTTGCTTTGAGTATTAACTGGTCTTGTTCAGTAACCGATTAAACGTTTATTCTGCTTGATGCGTTACATCTTGGTAACAGGTTGTGAATGAAGAAATGTAATCGTTGCTATTCAAACAAATTATTTTTTGCTTAAGCGGATGGAGACCCTTCAAATCGCAATCTTTATGCGTTGACAAAAAACGTGTATGGTCTTTAGAAAAAAATACGCAACGGCCGACATTTTCCTGGAACACGGGGAGGTTATCACCACTTTACGGCCCGGAGTCACGTCTCAGGCTACGGACGTCAAAAAATCCCTCCAGAATCACAATTATCCTTCAAAGCACATTCTGAATTTATTCTGTACTTTTATGTTGATGTGTCATTTTAATCGATGGTTAACGTTTGTTAACCATCGATTAAAATACAAAATCTGTAACACAGACGCGTATACAATATCACGTTCACAAAATAGCTGTGTTTTGTACTGTTTTATTATTATTTTATTATTAAAGTGTGCAATAAGGAATATTTTTTAGCTTATCTTCACAGTCTTGTTCATACTAACCCATACCATATTATCTCTCTTTAGCTGTTTCGCCATTGCTGCAACTCTAACTAAAATTCAATTCATTACCATTCCTATCAAACTTACCAAATTGTCAAAGTGTCCGAGCGACCGAGCCCCGATCTCAGCAGAAATTCAAACCGTGTCTCCCCACGTCCGAGAAATAAATGTCAAATCGACTGCTCACTGAGGCGTGCTCGATTTAGAATGCACGGTCGAGCCTGAGCTCGAGCCAAGTCGGGCTAGCTCGGGCCAGGCTCGAGCCAAATGAGTACGTACTTATTGAAGCTATCGGTGGTAATGAGATGATGCCGCTGGAATCGGTTTTTAACGGACTCTTCGGCCGATCGTTTTGGTCATTCGTTCGGTGCATTTTGAATCAAGTTAAATGGTGATGTGACTTGAGGAATGGAGTACATAAAGGTGCATTTACATGGCAAAACAACTCGCATGCGAATTTTATTAAATTGCAAGATTTGTTTGATGTCGTCGTATTTCGTTAGCCGTATCGTTAGTTGCCCTCGCAATGTACCTATACCTATGTACAGTCAAGTAAATATATGTACGTTCCCAAGGTGTCATAAATATTCTGTATTTAATAGCCAGAAATATCTGTACGGTAATCCGGTCAAAAATATGTGATCATTTTATTAGTCAAAAATTTCTAGACATTTACATGGCCATAAATAAATGTACAATGACAGTCAAATATATGTAGGCAAATAGGAGGCCATACATATCTACACGCAACTCTCACATGCATAAGAACCAAACCCAAGCCAAAAATATCTAGTATAAGCTGAGGCAAACAACAGGCGGTCTTATCTCTAAAAGAGCGACATCTTCTAGTCTAGGCCACCTGTGGGTACCGAAGAGAAAATTTGTAACGAAAATCTTAACTAGTTGGTGGCGAAAGAAAATACTACAGAAAAAAAAAAAAAAAATATAGGTATGACTTCGCGATTTCGCAAACATTGAAACAAGGGTCAAAGAATCAAACGACCAAAAATTTTCGACATCATATTTTGCGCAGCAGTGGTGGAGATATACATACAATGTATACGTATAATGTGTAGTGGACGAGAGGGGTACCTAATCACTGTAACGTCTCGGACGCGCGTCAAATTGTCAACTGTCATTTTTCCATGTAAAATTTGACATTTAGTTCTACCCAACGTACGTATACCTACATAGCGTTACATGATCGACCTGCTGGGGACCGATTATTGACTTTAGAGCACTCGATTCTCTTACTCGAAAACTGAAATACTATTTTAAAATAGCGATAGTAAATTGAAAAACGAGTGGTCCTGACCACTCGTATTCAATTCTATCGGTAGAGGCCTGCACTTTTGACACTACAATCGTGTTAATTTTTATTTGGACGCTCAGAGACCTTATACATCTCTGGAATACTGAATATCATTAACTTTCTGTTAATGCACAGACCTTATTCTAATCGAATGTAATGGTCGTATTTTGTTTTGTTATCATTTACTTTGTGACATTTAGTGTGTTGTTATATCAGTCGTTAATGTGCAAATTTTAAATTATTATTGTGTTAGATTATTATTCTTTTATTGTAAGATTATTATTTTTATTGTGAATTACCGTTTGACATGTAAAAGTGCCCTTGTGGCCTATTTGCAGAATAAATAATTTGTATTTGTATTTGTATTTAATCTTTATTGTCGGTCCCCAGAAAGACAGGGTTAAATTTTCGGTCTGACACGCCAGTAAGCGCTTGACAATAAGCTTAGCACGATTAGAAAGCAGGAAATTTTATTTGTGAAGTAATTGAAGTGTCCCCAAGATGCACTGGGGCAGCGTATTCCCTCTCATAGACTTGAGAAGGCGTTTATGCCCTGCAGTAAGACTTGTATAGGGTGGTTAATGATGGAATTGATTCAAGTGTTGGTCCGGTCACGATGATGTGAGCACTCCGGCAATATCGCAGTGTATTTTCTAGTGCCACGTCCGTCGCGTCGTGCTTTTAGCACAATTACTGCACCGCCGCCGGCAAGCAACGCTGCGACAAGATACAGTGTGCTAGCAACAGCATACGAAAAAAACCATATTATGGGTGCCACTGCCATTATGCGGGAACGGGGGCGGGGTGTCAAAACGATACCAGGCCGCCGTTTATTTCGAACAAGCGCGTGCGGTTTTGGCCACGTGTTTGGGTAGTTTGTAAGGAGCTTCCATTCTGTAGTTTGTAAGGAGCTTCTATTCTGTAGTTTGTAAGGAGCTTCCATTCTGTAGTTTGTAAGGAGCTTCCATTCTGTAGTTTGTAAGGAGCTTCCATTCTGTAGTTTGTAAGGAGCTTCCATTCTGTAGTTTGTAAGGAGCTTCCAGTCTGTAGTTTGTAAGGAGCTTCCATTCTGTAGTTTGTAAGGAGCTTCCATTCTGTAGTTTGTAAGGAGCTTCCATTCTGTATTTTTTTTTGTTCGCGGGCTTGCAATGAAATGAATTTCAAAGATCGTATAAGCGGAAAGAAGTCCGCTGCTGGGCTGCTTCGCCCAAGAGTGCCTCCAGGATAGCCGGTCCTACGCCACCCGCATTCAGAGTATGCCCGCGACCATTACCAGATCATCTGTCCACCGTGTGGGGGGGTCAAACAAACTGGTACGTGGTCGCCACTTGGGATCCTTTCCGCCCCAACGGCCATAGGTTCTAATTGCAATCTGTCCCGCCCGCTGCCGAACGCTCCTAGCCGATCCCATGGTTTTTGTCGAATATAGAGCGGAAAGCGACTGCAGCTTAGGCGGCCGCTAGGCGGGTTCCTGCCAGTGAAACATTTTATCTCGAGCTTAAAAGATCGCCGCCTTCCAGTACCTATCCTATGTTTTAATCAATACTGGGCCAGCATGTTGTCTCTGTATTGCATTCCCTTTTGCTCATATTAGACTGACTGGAATATATACACTAACGGCCTACCTACGACTGAAATACTACCAAAGGCATTGCAAGCCTGTATGGTGAAATGTCTTAAAAACTCTTAAAACTCATCCGGAAATGTGCCTCCTTTCAATTACCGCTTAAGACAGGTGATACACATAAGCACTTACTTATACATTCAAATTAATAAGCCCGAAATAAGACATGGGGGAGCATTCATTTCCGCTCCCCTCTCTCTCTGACACACGGCAATCTTAACGGCCCAATTACTGGAGGCATCAACTACATTCTATTTGTATCCTGCTGTTGTCTCCATTATGCACGAGGGTCGAACGACACACAGGGAATTATTTATCAGCATCTCAGAGTTGTTGCCTGATTCTGAGGACGAGGAGCTGTGTTGTTTGTTGGTTAAATATGTATGATGTGATGTGTATACAGGAATCGGCGCTGGTAAAGAAACAGTGATCTTACTCATATTTTAAATGCGAAGGTGTGTCTGTCTGTTTGTCTGTCGTACTGTCTGTCTGTCTGCTTTTTCTTCTCGCTTAAATCACTAAACCGATTTAGATGATAGTTATATGGATAGTTTGAGTCCCGGGAACTGATATAGGGCCAGGTTTTATCCCGGAAATCATCCCTAATGTTGAAAGTGTATGTTTGTACGAGTATGGAGCAAATCCAATATTTTTGGATGCTTAGATGTTTCGAGGTTTGTCACTCAATCACGCTTAAACGGCTTAAGCGATTTGGATGAAGTCACAGGACAGTTTTCATTCCGGGTTCACGCAGACCAAGTCGCGGGCGGAAGCTAGTATGAAATAAAGTATATTATGCAACGGAGTCAAAATACTATTTTCAATTGTCATGCTCGTAAAATGGGTCGTAAGCTTTATACCGTGACACTCTCGAGCTGCAAGCGTCCATAGGCTATGGTGAACGTTTACGAACAGGCGGTTGTCTGCTACCGACTTTGGTATAAAATGTATATTAGGTACCCATAACACAAGCCTTATTGAGCTAATTATGGGGTACCTACTTAGTTTACAGTGTTAACCCTTTACTTTCAATTCCATTAAATCAAATCATTTCTATCAGGTTTGCACTCAAGTGCATTTGTTTATTTAACGGTATACAAGTAAGTTCCAATGAATGTGTTTACTAATAAACGAGTACGACATTGACATTCAAGAACGAAAAGCCTTAACGAATTTTACCAACGCGCTCATGTAGAAACAATGTATGTTACTTTGCAACACACGTGTTTAAATCTCTCAAGGTAACCGGCACAGTTATTGCTGCCAGCGACATAAACAGCCTCACTACAAGTATGTTGCTTAATAAAACCAGCTGTACATACCACCTAACATTACAGGACTTCCTTCCACTCCTTATTTTAACAGGCTTAGTGTATATTTTAGTGTAAATTTAGCTTAAGTTAAGTTGCTGGCTGAGCCGCCCGCGGCTCTCAATTAAGCTCACCATAACGAAAACAGACTTGAGACGTTTGCGAGCACCTTGTCGCTTTGATATCGTCTAGAACGTTGCTAAGTGAATGTAGCAGCGGGATAAAGTGACAAGGTTGCACATTTTTGGAGGCTGCCCTAAAATAATATTAATTAAATATCTATTTATTTTTTAAATTACTTTTCCTATTTCTGGGGTCGGCTGTGTTTACGCCACTGCAACAGGAAGAGGGTTATGCTTTTGTAGATTTAACGGCAAGATGGAATTTGAAATGTATAGTGTAGATGTTTAAACGCGATTTCAAGATTATGATATTGAAACTGACGAGCCTTCTCAGATTTTTTCATGAAATTCCAAAAACGGTGTACCAAATAAATCCCCATTTCGTCATTTTTTTCAGCATGTATTTGACAAGTACAGCCCGTTTTTCATCCAACACACGTTTTATCAAACACGTAGGTACTTGGTTCAACACGAATTTGGTCCATCACCTTTTTGAACAACCCATTTTGTCCAGCAAGTATTTGGTTAACACACATTTCGTCCAACTTCAAGTCCAAAGTGGTGCATTATCTTAAATCAAACGATGCAGAGTTCCCAGAATACGTCTCCAACAAACAGCCAAGACTGTGCGTCCTGCATAATGCCCGACTTGGACTTCGACGCGACTCCAACTTGCGAAACGGAAATAGCAGCTAATTACAGATACACCGTCGCTTCTCCGCAGCTGTGTGCTAACTAGGAAACTGACGGTGAGTTTGTGAGTGATTTATTATGTAATTTACGCATGGCACATTTAGTGTTTTTTTTTATATAGCTATATATAGCCTCATTTCTGATGTTATCACGTAGAGCTCTCCATTGCCATTCCGGTGACGCTGAGACTTAATGTGAAGCCCACAGTGAGCGCCCACGTTTCAGTGCCGGCAAACACAAACCTTAGGTAAATGTTTGTTCAATAATCTGCCTGCCATGTGTATATGTTTAAAAATGACATCTTTGTATTGAAATGAAATTGGAATCGAATCGATTTTGCTTACAGTCTTGGATATGCTCTATTTCAAAAGCATTGTGCCAAACACGTCTCATTTAATGGCATTCTTTGGGTGCCTGTCCCAATGTAGATAGACTCTGTAAAAGCTTCAGCGGGAACCAGCGCTCAGGCTTGCCTGCGGATGGCGCAAAATAGAATTGAAGGAAGGTGGAGATGTTTGCGGTAGTCTCGACCCTCAGCAACGAAACGACTAAGGTCTGAGATGAAATTCGAGATCAAAAATGTAAACATACAACTGTCAATTTCAAAGTGACATTCCAGGGGTTTAAAATCTTTTTTGTCCAATGTTCACTAAATATAAATTACGCATGATTTGATACAACTATAGGCCGAAGTACTTTCGGATATCTTTAATATTTTGACAGGAATACATGAAGGAAATAAAACACGTAATATTTTTTTTAATTTACTTGACGACTTAATGGAATCAGAATTTATATTTGTAATAAATCTATCGTTGACAATGTCAATCAGGTATCAGGTGGTCGAGTCGGCACATTTTGTCTTCTACTTTAATGACGTGTTTTACACTCCATTATTGAGACGGTGACGTCATTTGCAAAAATTCCTCAAATAAGATCTTAATTTCATTCATTTCAAATGTCTTGTTAGTCCTGGCGACGTGCCCCTTTACCTGCGCCCAAACATATTCTATGGGATTTAGTTCACAATGGTAGTTAAGAGGGCAGACGCAGGTGGTCCCTATTTTGTATGTTCCAAAATATTTAATGATTTATCAATCACTATGAATATTTGCCAATGAAACTAAATAGGGAAACAGTAATTGTTTTAATTACTAACCAAATGTTTAAAACTTCTCATCATTACCAACAGCATAAATTAAAACTCCACATATTTTATTTAAACACCGGCAATTTAATTTAGTAAAATATTTTTGACCATTCATACGATATTATTTAAGTCAGAATATAATAATATTTATGAGTATTTCAATGATTTTAGAGTAACCATTGCTTGCGTTTTTTTTATGATGGCAACCCATCTGTTTACATTTTTGATCTCGAATATCATCTCAGACCTTAGGTAACAAGTAGTATATATAATTCAACACTTTCGGGGCTTTATATACATTTTACAGATGCGTTATTAAAAAGAAAGGTCACACGGCCTAATAGAAAGCAATCTGAAGATAATTTACTTAAAAAACAAAGTTTTAACCGACTTCAATTTAGTACTACGCCAAGCCACGAGAAAATTTCCTATTTTTTTACAATTTACCACATGAACTGATTTCCGATAGCAAATGCGTTGATTACTATCGAAAAAAACCGAATCGCTGTATGTGGGCCGATATTATTTGAGGATTTCCATCGATTCCCCAAGATCATCACCAATGGCAATTCATTAGTTCCCATTTCAACGGAATCTTATCAGAATCTGTGACGCACTTTTAAGAACATAATTGAGGAATTCGATAAGTCATCTGTGGTCTTCATCATCAATTCCTCGCCACCAAATTTATGATTCCGGATGTAAATACACGAGTTAAGTATAACAGAAAATACCAAAATCACTACACGCGTGCCGAATTAAATTGAGGAGTCCCCTCAATTCCTCATGGATCCCATCATCTAACTGAATTTTGAAAAAAAATGGTAGCCACCTGGAAGTAAATAAATGCGAACAAAAAAAAATCGAATTGGCTCATCAATGACGGAGTTCTGAGGTAACAAACATTGAAAATAAAAAAAATAAAAATTTACCGCCGAATTGAGAACCTCCTTCTTTTTTTGAAGTCGGTTAAAAAGGTTTCCTATTGAAATGAAAATTGAATTAATATAAATAAATATTAAGGGACAATCTTACACAAATCGACCTAGTCCCAAACTAAGCAAAGCGTGTACTATGGGTACTAGTCGACGATAAACATACTTATATAGATAAATAAATACCTAAATACATAGAAAACATTCATGGCTCAGGAACAATTATTCGTGCTCACACAAACAAATGCCCTTGCCGGGATTTGAACCCGGGACCTCTCGCTTCGTAGGCAGGGTCACTACCTACTAGGCTAAAGCGGTCGTCAAAATTAAAATTAGTTTTGTTCTGATTCCAATGTGTTCTGCGTGCTCGCTCAGGCATGTTATTCTAGGTGCGTGTGAAACGAACTCGTGAATCACATTGAAACCAAATTGGTATGTTGTATCTATCTTAAATTGACCACCTATTCAACGGGTGGGGTTGTCAATATGGCGTCTTTATGCCTTAATCCTGCGGCGATATTACGTATCGTGGCGATATAAGTGCGTTTAGGCTCATGTGTGGGCATTATTAATATGGCGCGTAATATTAACTCGCGACGAATATTGGAATGATGGTAGCTCTCGAAACGATTTTAATATAATGAAAGAGAGATATAGGTTGTTTTCTCCTAAAATATGTTTTTTTTAATCTATAGCTATATTTATGCTATTGCTCATAGTAGGTAAATAGTACGGAATGCTGATTTGTTTGTTGCATAGAAATAGTATGACACTAGTACTTCATATTAAAAAAACAAACAAAATGATTTTTTTATTACCTAATCCTTAATATATTTTTTGCGTACTATTCACTTCTCTAATTGGATTTTTTAACTTTTTTTGACAAATATTTTTAATTTCAACTGTAACTTGCGTTGCGACCTTCGCCCAGTCCCACACCCAGGGCCCCCGTTTCCAGGCTGGCGCTGCTGCCGACCAGGCCCAAGTGAACAAGTGCCGCAAATACTCCTCCTTGTTACAGGATTACGATTTTGCGGCGCCTGCTGTGGAAACCTTGGGTCCCTGGTCGTCAGACATGCGTAACTTCTGCAAGGCCTTGTCTTCGCGGCTGGTCCAAGCGACTGAAGACCTCAGAGGTGGCGCTTACCTCTCGCAACGAATTTCCATTGCGATTCAGAGAGGAAATGCCCGCCAGCGTAATGGGGTCCATGGCCCAGTCTGACCTCCTAGAGGCGGTATTCTTTTTGTAACATCCCGTTTTATAATTTCATTGTTAGTTATAGCCAATTTTGTTTTTTATTTATTATGATTATATATATATATAAATAATATATTATCTTGTTTATATGTTTAAGCTAGCTTTAATTTATATTGTAACTAGGTATATGGTATTTTGTTATAAATTATTACTTATATGTGTGTTCTTTAAAAAATATATATTCTTACTGGCTTCTGCCCGCGACTCCGTCCGCGTGGAACTTGTTTATATCGCGGCTCCATACAAAGTTTTACCCCCCCCCATGTCACCCCCTTAGGAATGAAAACTATCCTATGTCATCTCCATTCCTTCAACTATCTCCACCTAAAAAATCACGTCAATTCGTCGCTCCGTTTTGCCGTGAAAGACGGACAAACAAACAAACACATAAACTTTCCTATTTTTAATATTAAGTATGGATATGGATTGTATATGTTTTAAATAATTAAATTCCGAAAGTATATGTATTACGAATAGAAAATACCCCTGGTAGAACCCGGCACAATTCAAAAGAACCTCCTGTTTTCCCGGCGTAGGTATGATATATTATTGTATCGACACTTATATGCGCTGGCCCTCGTTAAGGCTCAAAGACAAAGGCTTCCGCGCTGTCCGGAGATTGCCGGACGGACTAGACTCGTGTAAAAAACTGGAAACGCCTGGCGAAGCCAAAACGGTCTATAAATGGACCATTAATCTTACATAGCTGACATCAAGCAAGCTAATCTTCTAAGCTAAGCTAACCAAGGCTAAGTGTTATCTGTTAAGTGTTATGGTTAGTGGTGTGGTTATCTGGCTAAGTGTTCTAGAACAATTAGAAATTATTGTTCGATCAAACGAGCCCGCCGAAGGCGGGCGAAGTTCGATCGAAATTATACGAAGCGTCTCGTTCGAAGATGATAGATGGTAACATGTAGTACTGTTAAGTATGTGTAAACTTCACAACGTTTAGAGATTTAAATTTGAATTTATTCCCGCGCCCCGTGTCATCGCCTCCCGCGCTACTCTATCTGTCGCCATATATTTCAGAGTATTAAGCGATATCACAGTTTCGTGTAAGATGATTACGGGAATGGGGTTCACTTATATTACAATGTAGGTGTAATTTTCCTTTTTATGGGTGGGAAGTGATTATCTTCGAACGAGACGCTTCGTATAATTTCGATCGAACTTCGCCCGCCTTCGGCGGGCTCGTTTGATCGAACAATTATACTGCGCGTCTCGTTCTCGATGATAGGTGGTAGAGCCCTGTTTAAACATATTTGTATTCATTAATATTGCAATGATACAAATATTTGCAATTTCTTTATCTTTATATTTATTTATCATTTATAATCATAACAATAAACTGTTAAATCAATAACAAAGTATAAGTTATTTGCATATAATTATACAACACTTCAGTTACAATACTAGCTACAATACTTTAGTTAGAATACTAATAGCGAACTTATCATTTGGTTCTGTAATTGGTCTATTATAGAATCGTGCGAATGTTCTTGACCCTTCCGTCCATCCTGCTGTTCTTCTAATTGTATCAATGTCTATACCTTTCCTATAGGCAGTAGACACAGAGGCATGTTTAGTGCTGTATGCACTAAATTTATCGGTATCAATACCGGCTTTACTGAGTAAAGACTTGATCCAATGACCAATTGTCTGAGGACTAACTGGTTTATGGGGTTTTACTGAGGCGAGAAATAGTCTCTTATTTCCTGCTCTAATAGGTTCTGTTATTTTTAAATAATGAAGAATTATAGTGGCTACACAAACTTTAGGCCGTTTTTTGAAAAAAGGAATCATGAGTAAGGGCTGATTTTTTCCAAGCTTTGATGTCTTTATCCTATCAGGAATTTTAATTTGTAGCCCAGATGAACCCATAATTACATCATCAATATTAATTAGAGCTATTGTTTGTAATCTATGGGCTGTGATCAGAACTAACAGTGTTGTAGCAATCTCCGATATAATTTTTAGGTTTAGATTTTCAATGTTATCCTGTTTTTCAATATATTCTAAAACTTGCTCTATGTTCCATGTTTCCGAGTATTTAGGTGTAGAAGGACGTCTCCTGAAAATGCCTTTGAAAAATCTAGATCTAATGGCATCGTTAGATATGTCACTTTTTGTTATGAGTGAGATTGCTGATCTTGAAGAGTTTAATGTACCATAACTTGCATTCTCATTGAATCTCATTGTTAAGAACTCTATAACATTAGCACTGGTTGGATCAAATATGTCATATTTGTTACGTGTCGCGAATTCTATCCATTTTTTGAGACATCCTTCATATTGCTTCAAGGTGGGTTTTGATATTGAGTCTACTATAAATTCAACAGACATCTCGGGAACTCCTTTTTTCAGGTATGCCTCCCTGATAATTTCCCTGCCACTAGAGAAAGTTTTTGTGACAGGGGGTGTATTCTGCTCCTGCAAGGGGAAAGTAGTAAGTCAGCTGAAGGCTCCAATATTAAGGGAGATTCACATAAAAGTGATGTAAACATGGGATACCACGTTTGCGTGGGCCAATTTGGTACAACTACTATCCCTGTTGCTTTATCGTTAATTATTTTCCTTAATACTGGCAATGTTATTGCAAAAGGGGGAAAAGCGTAGAAGCGTTCTTTTTCCCATGAAATTGTAAAAGCGTCAACTACTGCTGCTTCTGGGTCAGGGTAACGCGAGCAAAATGTTTTGCACTTGGCATTAATTCTAGATGCGAACAGGTCAATACTACAGCTACCAAATTTGTTCACAATTTGCTGAAAATATTTTCCTGCCAGCTCCCATTCGGTGTCTACGTTGGTATCGCGAGAAGCAGTATCTGCGTCGATGTTTTCTTTTGATGCGATATATGAAGCTAATATCCATATTTTTCTGCTCTCACACCATTGCCATATTTTACGGGCTAATTCACTTAAGTGTGGAAATTTGACACCTCCAGCCTTATTAATGTAAGCAATAGCTGGAGTATTGTCTATACGCATAAGAATTTCGCAATTGCTGAGTTTAGACGCAAAGCATTTTAGTCCAAAAAAGGCGGCTAGTAGTAGCTCAAGATCATTTATGTGAAATTTTTTATCAGCCTGGCTCCAGAATCCACGGGTGATTAATGAACTGGATTCCGCGCCCCAACCGGATCTAGATGCATCTGAACAGAAATTCATAGTCAGTAATTTTTATGTACCTTTCAAAATCATCATTATTTACAGTTAAAGCAAGCCATTTAGACCTCTCTAGTCTCTTACAATATATTTTGCTATATTCAACTGCATGTGATGCTGCAACTAGAATTCCTAATAATTGCGCGAAAAGGCGGATTTTGTACTCTTTCCCTACTACAAAATGGTTTATAAAATTTATAATTTGGTTTTGCTTATCATTTGGTAAATCCACTGAATATTTCTCTGAATCCAAAAAGAATCCAAGGTACTTGCATCTTTCACTTGGATCTGTTTGGCTTTTCTTAAAATTTATAATAAATCCTAGCTTTTCTAACAATACAGTTGAATTTTTTACATTATTCTTACATGATTCATATGTATCACCAATGCAAAGTAAATCATCTAAGTAAACTAAGGATAACCAGCCATTTAAGCGTATATTATTCATTACAGGTTTCATGATCTTGGTAAAAATATACGGACTGGTTGATAACCCAAACGGAAGACAGGTGAATTGGTATAAAACGCCATTAAATCTAAACCGTAAATATTTTCTACTATTTTTACATATCGGGACTAAAAAATAGGCATCTTTTAAGTCTAGCGTTGCCATATACGTATTTGGAGAAATTAAGTCTCGAGCTGCTCTAAGATCTTTCATTTTAAAATGAGAAGTTTGTATGAATTCATTTAATTTTTGTAAATTAATAATGAATCTATAAGACATATCTGGTTTTGGAACAAGAAAGTAGGATGACACAAATTGCCCCTCGCATTCTGTACATTTTTCAATAGCCCCTTTAGCTAAAAGTGTGTAAATTTCCAGTTCAAGTTTTTTAAACTCTTCTGTAGGCCAGTTCGGAGGACTTGGCTCTCGAAATTGAAATGGTTTGGCTTTGAAGGTTATATCATACCCTTTTATACAATTTAAAATAAAGTTATCTGTTGTAATACTTTTCCACATTTCTACAAAATGTTGCAGTCTGCCTGCGGTATAATTTACCTTATTTATTTATTCGGAGCTGGACGGTTTTGTTTTTGGGTCATTGAGCGCCCTGGATTCTGTGAAGGTCTCGGCTGGAACGGCTTCCCTTTGTACCTCACATTGGTGAATTGCCTGCGTGGATAATAGCCCACCTGTCTGGCTTTTGGAGGTGGGCCTCTCCAGTTTACCTGGTTGGTGGTTTTCTTGGTATATGGTATTTCTGTTACCTTAAGAGAAGCTGAAGCCTTTTTAATATTTTTAGCATCCTTTACTTGCTCATTTAGTTTAATGCCATCGAGCCATTCGTCAGAAACTGTCGATTTAATGTCTTTATCGAGGTTCGGAGTGATAAAAGACTTTCTCGCAACTGAGTGTTGATGAAATATATCTGCCAGTATTTTTCCAGAGTCCCAAAGATATTTCATAAGTTGCATATGGTCTATTCCATCCTCAGGATTTTCCATCAACATTGAGATGGCTGCCCCGAGTGATATCAGGCTTGTACCCACACAGTTTTGGGTATCGGTGAAATGTTGATCTCTCTTTTTTGCTACCTCTGTTAAATGACTCACTATTTCTAAGTTGATCTTGGGTGCTTCAGTATGAAAAGTCCCTTCTCTATTATATTTTTTAAATAGATCTTTTCGAGTCTCATCGGTCAGGCCTTTAGTCATCCAGCATGCCCACTGTATCATCAATCTTTGTTGTTGACGAAGTAGAAGGCAATTCTTCTCCCATCAGTTCCAGGAATTCCTGATTCCAGTCTTGTGGAGCTTCATTTGACTCCTGAGTATTTTCCTCGGGTGTAATAATAGTATCCATATTGGATAGAGTGGATATTTTAATATTACTATCGTTTGTAACTTTGTCGGAGTCCTTATCAGATATTATCTCTAACACATTTTCTTTATTAGACTCCGTAGTATCTGTAAGTAAAAGTATATGACATGTAATATATGTATTACCATTGTTGTAATGACACCGTTTTCTTTAAAGTAAGTACTTTTTGTACATATTGGAGCTGGTTCTTGTTGAACTTCACTCGATTGTGGCAAATTAACTCCCTTAAAGCAATTATGCCTGTATTTCGATTGGAAGAAATTATAAGCTCGTTTTCGTATAGAACTGAGCCGCTCCTTGAAAAACATAGTGTCATTAAGAGAAAAACGTGTTTTTTGAGTACAGGGTCTCAAAGTTTTAAAAATCTTGAACCGTCTAATACTGCCGTATTCGTGATAATAATAACATTGATTTGTTAGTTTTTGTTAGATTTATGACTAAGCTTGTTACCTATAACAGTGATTTGTGGTATTTTTATTTAACTATTATGATAATCGAATTTAAAGAAAATTATAATGTCATTTTTCCACTCATTTTTGCTTAATGTCACATAAGGTTCCCTTAATTTGATTTAATTTCTGGAAAAATGACACTATATGCCGTTATTTGAAAGAACTTACCGTTTATTTTAATGAAAAATCGCTAATTAAACATTTTTATGTCAGTGTTAATCAACGTTTATTAAATTAAATGACTTCTACTCTCAATAACGAACATATTAGGCTTATATTCTCTCAAAACAATAAAAACATTACAAAAGTAAATCAACAAAAACAACTTTCAGTTTTCAAAATGTCAAGATAACCTTTTCTTACAAAATCCTTCACGTACCCGAGCGTAAAAACAGTAACATCTCTCTAACTCAACAAATCAAAAATAATAAACATACGCCGAACATGCCCCTCATCATCATCTTTCGTTGACCCTCCGTCTGACGCTTCCGCTTGTTTGTCTCCAAGCCACCGCCAAAGACATTTTAGCAACTCTGCTCTCATTCCCAAAAGGGTCTGCGTCCGGCTTAGACAACATATTAATAACATCGCGCCAACAATCAAAACTATATCCAAAGACTGTCTGCACCTACTCGGTGCAGCAATCTTCATTGAAGCCATCCCTCCTCTTTAGAGCAAATCTATTTCAAAATTTAGTGACCATTCAGACCGCCTTCTCAAAATTAGCAGTCATTCTGCTCTGTTTATTTTAAAATTTTGTTTACTGGTTCCAAAATTCACTTACTTGCTCCGTTGTTGTCCCATTTGGAAACTCCCCCCCCCCCACCACCACCATCTACTTCGACCTATCGACCTACTTTTAAAATCCCAAATTGAATCTATTTTGAATATCTCATTTAGCGAGCAGGCGTGGACCCAAGCCACCTTACCGATAAGATATGGTAGCTTGGGTACCCGTAACATTTCAAGTGTTGCTCTTCTGGCATTCTTGCCCTCAATTCATAACACCTCCGATCTCGCAGGTAAAATTCTTCTAGCATCTCCGGCTGCAAACGGCGAGATTGCGTACCTGGTTGAAGCCTCGAATGCCTGGGTAGCTGGACCGTATAATTTTTTTCCGTCCCGACCTAAGATACAAAGGACCCGGGATGCCATGGCATCAGTTTCCACCCTAAACTCACTTCTAGACACCGTGACATGCAGGGACCGAGCGAGGCGTCTCGCATCATCTAGGCCAGAGTCAGGTCACTGGCTCCACGCCTATCCTTCACCCAACACCGGCACCTTTATCGACTCAGAGACGTTTCGCATAGCCGCCGGTCTCCGGCTTGGAGTTGCTCTCTGTGCCGACCACAGCTGTGCTTCTTGTGGATTTTATGTAGATAACCTTGGCCACAACAGGCTCGCCTGCTCTTCGGGCGCCGGCCGCCTTCTCGTCATTCCGCCCTTAACGACATTCTGATAAGGGCGCTCGTCAGTGCCGGCGTTCCCGCCGCTCTGGAGCCCCAAATAGGCGGAACAATGGCAAGCACCCTGACGGGATGTCGTTGATTCCCTGGAAGTTGGGCCGTGTGTTGGTGTGGGACGCCACTTGCACCGATACACTAGCTGCGTTCTACCTCCCATCGACCACGACGTCGACGACGTCAAAAGGTAGCCAAGTACAGAACCTTCTCGGCTTTTACTTCTCGGCGCCTAATACGAATGCATCGCTTTTGGCGTCGAGACATTTGTTTTATGGGGTAGGGGCGCACAGATACTCCACAAGGAGCTTGGCAAATGGCTGAGGGAGGCAACAGGCGACCCTAGCTCGCGCGGGCAGCTTTCTCGCGCAGAGAATTACAATCGCAATCCAGCGTGGGAACGCTGCTTGCGTGTGCATGTCCCCATCATAATACCTATCAGAAATAAAATTGAAACAAAAGATAGATATTAGTAAACGTTTTCAAATTTTACTCGCTATTTTCAAGAAGGTACGTCTCCTTTATAAGAACACTTTCAACAAATAATATTATGTAAATTTTTGTAAAAATTACGACGGAAAAATGATATTAAATGCAATATGTCTAGTAGGTAATCAATTTTCAACTGTTTTGTAAGAGTATTAATCATAATCACACACAGTGACATGCAATAGGTGACGTTAATTAATCAAACAGTTTTAAGCGGCCTATATTAGTAGTAATGGCATTAAGCTCAAAACAGCAGTTTTCACTTCATTAAAGTCAGTGTAGTTATAGCAAATTAAGCTAGCAAAATTGACACTAAATAGATAATGACGATTGATCTGAATAAACTCCGTTCGGCTAATTAAAACCACAATGTCATTTAAAGAAAAAATACAGTATGGCTTTATTTTTAACCTGCATTAAGCCTTAGAGTTTTAAGCAATATCGTCATTACAGATATACCGTCATTTTACTTAGTTCAAAAAGTTTAAAAGTGCTAAAGTAGAATTCATAATTCATAATTCATTTATTATTTGCAAACCATGGAAGTGTCATTAAAGCGAAAAGTACACTATTGCTTTAAATTGAGTTTAGCAGCTCTTGTTGCGCAGCTCAGTTGGTTGAGCAGCTCCACACGAGTGAGCTCAGTTCTATATGAACATTTTATGGTGGGCAGCTCCACACGAGCGTGCTCAGTTCTATACGAACATCATATTTTGGAAGGCTCTACTCGAGCGTGCTCAGTTCTATACGAAAACGAGCTTATAATTTCGTCCAATCGAAATACAGGCATAATTGCTTTAAGGGAGTTAATTTGCCACAATCGAGTGAAGTTCAACAAGAACCAGCTCCAATATGACTCGCTCCTTGAAAAACATAGTGTCACTACGCAAAAGATGACGTTTTCGAGTTAGCAACGCTATCTAGCTCGTTTAATCGTAACGCATGCAATACGAAGACACCTATCGCTCTAGTTCTTTTAGAAGCGACAGAGGGCGGTAATGTCGTTATGGCAAATAGTGGGGATAGGCGCGTGCCTTATTGGAACAATGTCATATTCGCATTAGTTCCCGGGATGTAGATCGAAATACAGTCGATTCTTTGAAGAAGGTTGTTATTTTTTGCTTAGTGACGGAGTTCCGTGAGATGAAATGGTAAGTACGACAATTTTCTTACGGAATATTGTATCTGTCCGTACAATGTCACTTTGTACTTATAATGTGGTATCAATATCGGGACTCAATTTAAAGCAATAGTGTACTTTTCGCTTTAATGACACTTCTACTTTAGCACTTTTAAACTTTTTGAACTAAGTAAAATGACGGTATATCTGTAATGACGATATTGCTTAAAACTCTAAGGCTTAATGCAGGTTAAAAATAAAGCCATACTGTATTTTTTCTTTAAATGACATTGTGGTTTTAATTAGCCGAACGGAGTTTATTCAGATCAATCGTCATTATCTATTTAGTGTCAATTTTGCTAGCTTAATTTGCTATAACTACACTGACTTTAATGAAGTGAAAACTGCTGTTTTGAGCTTAATGCCATTACTACTAATATAGGTCGCTTAAAACTGTTTGATTAATTAACGTCACCTATTGAATGTCACTGTGTGTGATTAATACTCTTACAAAACAGTTGAAAATTGATTACCTACTAGACACATTGCATTTAATATCATTTTTCCGTCGTAATTTTTACAAAAACTTACATAATATTATTTGTTGAAAGTGTTCTTATAAAGTAGACGTACCTTCTTGAAAATAGCGAGTAAAATTTGAAAACGTTTACTAATATCTATCTTTTGTTTCAATTTTATTTCTGATAGGTATTATGATGGGGACATGCACACGCAAGCAGCGTTCCCACGCTGGATTGCGATTGCAATTCTCTGCGCGAGAAAGCTGCCCGCGCGAGCTAGGGTCGCCCGTTGCCTCCCTCAGCCGTTTGCCAAGCTCCTTGTGGAGTATCTGTGCGCCCCTACCCCATAAAACAAGTGTCTCGACGCCAAAAGCGATGCATTCGTATTGGGCGCCGAGAAGTGAAGAGCCGAGGTTCTGTACTTGGCTACCTTTTGACGTCGTCGACGTCGTGGTCGATGGGAGGTAGAACGCAGCTAGTGTATCGGTGCAAGTGGCGTCCCACACCAACACACGGCCCAACTTCCAGGGAATCAACGACATCCCGTCAGGGTGCTTGCCATCGTTCCGCCTATTTGGGGCTCCAGAGCGGCGGGAACGCCGGCACTGACGAGCGCCCTTATCAGAATGTCGTTAAGGGCGGAATGACGAGAAGGCGGCCGGCGCCCGAAGAGCAGGCGAGCCTGTTGTGGCCAAGGTTATCTACATAAAATCCACAAGAAGCACAGCTGTGGTCGGCACAGAGAGCAACTCCAAGCCGGAGACCGGCGGCTATGCGAAACGTCTCTGAGTCGATAAAGGTGCCGATGTTGGGCGAAGGATAGGCGTGGAGCCAGTGACCTGACTCTGGCCTAGATGATGCGAGACGCCTCGCTCGGTCCCTGTATGTCACGGTGACTAGAAGTGCGTTTAGGGTGGAAACTGATGCCATGGCATCCCGGGCCCTTTGTATCTTAGGTCGGGACGGAAAAAAATGAAACGGTCCAGCTACCCAGGCATTCGAGGCTTCAACCAGGCACGCAATCTCGCAGTTTGCAGCCGGAGATGCTAGAAGAATTTTACCTGCGAGATCGGAGGTGCTATGAATTGAGGGCAAGAATGCCGGAATAGCAACATTTGAAATGTTACGGGTACCCAAGCTACCATATCTTATCGGCAAGGTGGCTTGGGTCCACGCCTGCTCGCTAAATCAGATATTCAAAATAGATTCAATTTGGGATTTTAAAAGTAGGTCGATAGGTCGAAGTAGATGGTGGAGGGCGGGGTATTTACAAATGGGACAACAACGGAGCAAGTAAGTGAATTTTGGAACCAGTAAACAAAATTTTAAAATAAACAGAGCAGAATGACTGCTAATTTTGAGAAGGCGGTCTGAATTGTCACTAAATTTTGAAATAGATTTACTCTAAAGAGGAGGGATGGCTTCAATGAAGATTGCTGCACCGAGAAGGTGCAGACAGTCTTTGGATATAGTTTTGATTGTTGGCGCGATGTTATTAATGTGTTGTCTAAGCCGGACGCAGACCCTTTTGGGAATGAGAGCAGAGTTGCTAAAATGTCTTTGGCGGTGGCTTGGAGACAAACAAGCGGAAGGGTCAGACGGAGGGTCGACGAAAGATGATGATTCTGAAGAGAAGAGGGGCATGTTCGGCGTATGTTTATTATTTTTGATTTGTTGAGTTAGAGAGATATTACTGTTTTTACGCTCGGGTACGTGAAGGATTTTGTAAGAAAAGGTTATCTTGACATTTTTAAGACTGAAAGTTGTTTTTGTTGATTTACTTTTGTAATGTTTTTATTGTTTTGAGAGAATATAAGCCTAATATGTTCGTTTTTGAGAGTAGAAGTCATTTAATTTAATAAACGTTGATTAACACTGATATAAAAATGTTTAATTAGCGATTTTTCATTAAAATAAACGGTAAGTTCTTTCAAATAACGGCATATAGTGTCATTTTTCCAGAAGTTAAATCAAATTAAGGGAACCTTATGTGACATTAAGCAAAAATGAATGGAAAAATGACATTATAATTTTCTTTAAATTCGATTATCCTTATAGTTAAATAAAAATACCACAAATCACTGTTATAGGTAACAAGCTTAGTCATAAATCTAACAAAAACTAAATAATCAATGTTATTTTTATCACGAACACGGCAATATTAGACGGTTCAAGATTTTTAAAACTTTGAGACCCTGTACTCAAAAAACACGTTTTTCTCTTAATGACACTATGTTTTTCAAGGAGCGACGTGTCGAGGTTTTTGTCATTATTGGTGGTGGTTTGCTGTAATTTTTTGCATGTTTTTACGCAAATAGTTGCATCTTATCTTCACTAATAGACCAGCACGTTTTTTAGCGGAATAGCAAAGAAATATTGTTCTCCTAATATAGCTGACATATAAAATTATACTTCACTGCGTGTTGAAAAAAAAAACAGATTAAGTGGTTACGGAG
Source organism: Epinotia demarniana (assembly GCA_945867215.1). Taxonomy (NCBI): domain Eukaryota; kingdom Metazoa; phylum Arthropoda; class Insecta; order Lepidoptera; family Tortricidae; genus Epinotia; species Epinotia demarniana. The sequence continues at coordinate 23,184,616 of OX244275.1, read as the reverse complement.
ATTATCAAATATATACAAACTTACAAAGCTACAATATTACAGACTTTTCCTCTTTATAATATTAGTACAGATAACATGGTTCACTAATGTTTGACCAAAAAATTATTGACAAAAGTTCATTTGACAAACAACGTTTAACCTAATGATCATTTGGCAAACGAGACATTTGACAAAAGTATCATCTTACAAAAACTCACTTAGCAAATGATCAATTAGCAAACACTACACTTGGTAAATGGGTTAAATAATAAAATGACAATTGACTTTTTTTTCATTTCACCAAATAATATGATTCGCAAATTAAGCATTTGTCCAAATGTCAACTTTCATTTGGTACAGATTATTTACAGGTAAAGTTACAAGATTAGATTAGTATTAGTAAAAAGTTGTCGGTTCTGGCGCTTCGCCGGCCGCTGCCGCGGCACGTTCGCTTTGCTCACTCGGCTCGCGCGCTGTGTGTTCGCAGTTCAACCTAACACTCCTCCTCGCTTCGCTCGTCGTCGTACCTAACAGAGACCCAGGTTTTTTCCATGATTAGTCTAATTGACTTTTTACATGACGCATAGTATACCTAGGGTTTTTTCATTGTGTCTAGATGTACGATTTTTAGACCCATAGTAGTTTTATCTGATAACTCAGTTGCTAAATGATTATATTGTTAAATAATTATTTATAAAATGTAAATTTAACTGTTGATCATTTTGCAAAGTGAGTCATTTGTAAAATGACTAGTAGTAAAATGATCAATTGGCGAAACATTTTTTTGCTAAACGTTGTTTGTCAAGTGTAATTTTGCCAAATGACTTTTGGTCAAACGGCAGGACATCAGATAACATACATCCCTAGGATTTAATTGCTTTCATGTCTTATTATGAATCTGGAATCGGTCCAAGCTGAAAGTTCATTTGACACTAAACTTGGTATAAGACTTATGTAAAGTTTTATGAACATCGGGGTTATACTCTTCTGGGTTAAATGCAAAGATACGAGTCCAACATCGTTCCGTACCAGAAAAATACTGTCTATTTTCTATAGGTTGTACCTATAGAGTACCCACATAGAGCACTTGTCGCAAAAATCAAAGTTACCTAAATGTTCAGATTTTTATTGTGTCTTAAGGGAGCAAAATGTCATATTTACATAGCGTAGGCGTTAGCCTAGCGAGGGATTTTAAAGTAACGAGTATTGAGCGTAACGAGGGATTCAATTGTTTACACCCAAGACGGAAATAATTTTGTTACCGAATGACACATACTGCCATCTGCTTCTATTAAAAAACTGAAACCCTCATTTGAGGGAAACAACAACTCTTTACTGGCATCTGTGAAAATTATAATTATAGTATTTTTCTTTTGGAAATTTTTGATCTTTAAAAAAAAGTTGTCTTTCGTAAAACTTGTCTAAAGTCGGTTAATAACTCGATAAATAATCTCACAGCAGAACTTATCGAGCGATATCGCATCCCACACATTTATCAAAAGAGCTCCACACGTCAGGAACACAAAAGTAAGCGCATTCGGCCGCAATCGCCCCTCTGACGGGCTCCCAACCGAACAATCCTTTATTCGCGATGCGAGACTTCAAACCGGCTTCGACATGTCAAATTTCCACAAAGAACTCCCTCGCAAGACATATACCCTACACTTTTCAAATATCCACACTATTGTCAACTTACAAAGGGATTAAAACTTTGTTACGCGACAACAAGGTTGCTGTTTGAACGGAATGGTTGTGCGAGATAAGAGTTTGCAATTCCTGTCTTCAGATAAGTCCATTGGAATGGAGGACAATGACATTGCGAGGAGTAAGTCGATTATGGAAAATTGTATTCGGTGGTTGAGTTACGCGGGGTTATAATAAAAAGTAGTATTAATATTATAACTTTATTTAAAAAGGAATTGGAATCTCTTTGAAAGGATGTGATGGTAATAAAATCAAACAACATTTTTAAATTGTATGATGCATTTATTACATTTCTCAGACAGACAAATAATTGTTGTTAATTTGTACTAATTAAGGTGATGAAAACAAATGTGTAAACATGTTGGCTTTGTTGGTAGAATAATCATTCTAGCGGGCAATAGTGGCGCTGCTGCGGTATGAAGCTGAAGATCCTGATGGGTTCGAATCCCAGTGAGGGCAAATATTTGAGTGGTGAGCACGAATATCTGTGTCTGAGTCTTCGATGTTTTCTATGTATTTGTATCTATTTAAGATATCACCGTCTAGTAACGTAAGACGTAATATGGGTAATAAGACTCGTAATATGGGTATATTACGAGTCTTATTGAATTTACTACGGGATTAGTTCGATTTCAGTAATATTGTCTCTTAATATTTATTTTATTATTACTCTTTCGGTGATCTTGTATATCTTTCGAGAGAGGACTTACATAAGGTAAACATCCTGACAATATGAGCACTTTATGTCAACATGGCTTAAATATACGACTGAAGAAAAATCATCTTAGTTCGATTTAACTTACCTCAGAAATCAGAAATTTTTATTTGTCAGAATACAGTTATAAAAGGTTTTACAGTATAAAATGTCCTTGTATTCAACATGCAAGCATGTATAACATATACACCCTCTATATTAGTAGACATAAACTGTCCATATGATACACTAGTGCAACGTTAAGAAGACCAAGACGTTTACCTTACCAAAGAAAGTGCAAATTAAATAGAAAAAGTTGTGTAAATAAACATTATATCTTCCTTCATTCAGAGTATCATAACATAAGAAGAGTCGTTATTTTTTTAATGAGAAAATAAAAGGCCCTTAAAGAAGGGAACAGCAGCAGCAGCACTGCAATTTAATCCGATTTGCGATTCTTTAGCTTGTTAGTAAATAGGTTCAAAAGTTCGCTACTCAAATTTAATTAGACAGCTCTTTGAGGTTTTCAATTAAATAGCAGGGGACAAACACGAAAAGACATACTAAAGACAACCCGCCTGCGTTAGCTCGTTTTACAATTGTTGCGACTATACATGTATAATTGAGATCGAGGAGACTCAGGAATAGGATGAAAGGGCATTGGGTAACCTTGTATGAGAAAAATTGTCATTTTATTTTTGCAGCGGCCACGGATGTTTGTTTAAAAATCTTTTAGAGGACCTCTTAATACGCATATGTATATAAAAATAAAAGCGTTAAACAATATCGGAGCCGAGATGTTTTAGTTTGGTTTATAACTTTTCAATATGACCTGCGGAAATATGTATTGCAAATGTCTCGGCTCCGATGCATTTTACAGTATTACATTTCGTAACAAAATATGTTTGTTTAAAAAAGATCTATCATAATATACCAATTTAACGAGTGGCCGCTCATTTTAAAAATATGACAACACATTTACCCAAACCCCTTTGTATGAATCTTGTATTTGGTACTAACATTTTTTATTTGCAAAGACTATCTTTTTCTACATCATTCTCCTAGCGTTGTTCCCTGTTGTGCCCCTAAAGGAGCCGGAGGTTCTATTTGACACCTAACCGGCTGCCATCATCTGACCTTCCAAGCCTGAGGGAAACTAGACCTTATTGGAATTAGACCAGCTTCCTCTCGATGTTTCCCTTCACGGAAAAGCAAACGGTAAATATTCCGTACATACATACATACATACATACATACATTCACGCCTTTATTCCCAAAAGGGGTAGGCAGAGCACATGAAACGCATGTTCCAGCGCCACTTTTAGCATAAATGTGGGTATAAAAGATCGACCAAATGTGATATTGCAGTGATAGGTTGCTGGCCCATCGCCCACAACACACTCCAACCCTGAACCACTGGGTTACTGTAGATTTTATAATTTTCTACATATTTAACGTAAATTCCTGCTTACGTAAATGGATCAGTTAAACAAGAATAAAGTAGTCGGTTCTTCAACAAACCTAATTAATTAAAGTAGCCCATTATACCAAAACTCATAAAAAACATAATAAAAGGCGGTGATAGGTATTAAATAAAAATGCAAAAACCCGTCAAATTAAGAAACTCATTGAAACGCGGTCATCAAGACACCGCCCAGAAATTAAAAACCTCAAAGGATATCGCAGCTGTTGCCAAAGGAAAAAAAAACAATAAACAATTTAAGCAAGCAAGGTTTAATTTCGTTCGTAAATAAACTTTTTCCCGATCGAACCCTTTGTGAAGGGACCTATTAATTACTCCAGGAAACCGGAACAGTTACGTAAAGAACAGTGGGGGAACCTGGGAGCCCGGACCGGAACGTTTTGATGTATTGAAACAATTAAATAAGCGATTTGTTTAAGTCTACGAGTAATCGATTTCAACATGATGTATCCGTGCTGCGTTATAATAAGATGAACAACTCTCTCATATTTCTTCCTCAAAATGCAAATGAGGGAAAGCAACCTGCAAGCCGATCACGTAACGCATTGTACGTACATTAGGTTAATCTAAATGTCAAATTTTATAGGAATAAATTGCAGTCAACTTGTCCTTATGCGCGTTCGAAACGTTCGCTGATTACCAATCTGGAAAACAATGGTAATTGTTGATCACGGGAGCTCGGAGCAAACACGATGATATGACCAAGAAAAGAGAGCCAATTCTTTATCAAAATTTTATAAAGTGATGAGGGCTACTTCGAACCGGAATCAATGGAAACATAAGAAATCGTCTGTTTAAGAAGTTCCAGTGACAAAAATTGGAGAGTACTCTCTTCTGCGTAAACTCATACTAAGTACTGGTTGAGTGCAAAGCCAGGACAGTCGTCGTAAGTAGGTAACTGATTCCAATCATATTACAATATGTTTCATGCACTTGCTTCCACGATTCCACAGGTAACCTTTAACGAGAAACGAAGATCTAATTAATAGTGATCATAAATTACGTAAATGGGATAAATTCTAGCTGGAAGATTAATATTGTAATAGGATTGCAGTGAAATTAACAGTTGAAAATTGGAGGTATGGGGCAACTGTGACCACTAGCTTAAAAGGGGACACGGGGGTAGCTCTGCCATAAAATACGTTTCACCATTGTACAAGGGATTGGTTTACCCTGGGGATTGTTGTACCTGAAAAGGGTTGCAGTTTAGGGTGATCCCTTTGCGGGTAGGATGCGCTTTTTTGGTTTTGTTTTGTCTGTTTTCTTAAAACCCTTTAAATACAATACTTTTCATTTTATTGTACACAAGAACAAAATTAAACCAAATGCGTCATATGAAATCGAAGTATAATTTCGTACTTAAGGATACTAATATTTTGAATCATCTTAAAGAACTAAGTACCAAATCAATCATATAAGCACCTCTTGTGAACATAGAGAAAGGATATTCATATTCCTTCATATTCATAATTGGTTGTTATAACACATGGTTCGATGACACCTTATCAAAAAATTAGTCGACGGTGTAGCAGGTCATCTCTACTAACATTTTTTTTTAAGTTTGATAGCGAATGTGATGTCACTAGGGGCACTTCTGATGTCGGCCGGTATCGCGTTGAATAGCTTGACTCCTAACACATTAACGGATTTCCTGGCTTTAGCGGTAGTCCGGGACGGGACGAAAAGCAGATTTCCCCCTCGCGTGCTTCTGCCTGAATGCTGCTCACGAGTTTTATACGAGCTGATATTACTTCTAACGTAGGTACATACCTACACGATTCCAAAATGTAGACACTAGTTAATGTTAGAATAGAGGAACTTACACACATACATACACCCTGCGTATAATATGACAAAGGTGTAAGCAAAAACAATACCTACCACAAGTTCACACTATGTCAAGTGTCCTGTCCCTCAGCGCGTATAGGCTTATTTTATTTGTCACCACCTGTCAAAATGTTGTACAGTCACCAGCAATAAGATCTGCCACAACATAGCACGCATAAATATCTGACACGACTCTATGTCTAATGCCGTAAGGACGTGTCAGATATTTTTGCAGGCTTTGTTTCAGCATACATTGATGCAGGTGACTGTACTGGATCGGTCACGGATATAATGCGACTAAAATATGTAGGTAGCCAAGAGGTGTTATGAATGTATTAGTCTTGTTCCTTCTCAATTAAGTCAGGTTATTCTACCTCTATCCTTTTTGGGCATTCGCTATTATTCCATCTATAATTCTTCTCAATTTAGTTATGCTCTATCTATGATTATGAATGATTCCCATACTGAGTTATCGGGTATTGCGAAAGATGATACAAAAACTCGATAAGTGGCCGAAGGGCCGAAATAAATTAAGACCGCGATGTTTTATTCAGCCACCGGATTAAAAGAACCAATGGCCGCCTTATTTAACTTCACGGGTTTGATTTGAGAATATTTTTTATTTTGAGTTTCTTAATAACACTTTGTAAAAATTTAAGGGCCATTGATGCGTCCTCGAAGCTGTGCAATGTTATTTAAGTTAAGAGTTTCAGTTCACTTGGCGAACTTTTAACAGGGTCACTCGTAAAAACGCTAGATCGTAAAACGACTACATCCCTTGTGGTCTACATTTCAAAAAGACCGAATCGCATAATGACTGAATCTCAATTAGACCTTATCTCATAACGTCCGGCTCGTAAAATAGGAAGCATCGCGGATTGCCTAGAACGCAAAATGACTAATGTGTGGTTTGCCCACATTGCAGTTGGACCACCGAGCATTATGCCTAAAACGCAAATTGCCTACAGCATTTTCGTCGTTTTATCTTAACGTTATCGATGTCGACGGAGCCCCGCGGAGCGGGGCTCCTATTTCTGGTCTGTTTGCCCTTCGGGCATCTGAAGAAACCTAACGAACCTAACCTACCTATGAGTGGTCATTTTGCGTTTTAGGCACAATGCTCGGTGGTCAAACTGCAATGTGGGCAAACCACACATTAGTCATTTTGCGTTCTAGGCAATCCGCGATGTGGTTATTTTACGAGCCGGACGTTATGAGATAAGGTCTAATTGAGATTCAGTCATTATGCGACTTGGTCTTTCTGAAATGTAGACCACAAGGGATGTAGTCGTTTTACGATCTAGCGTTTTTACGAGTGACCCCACACATTGCTTGTAAAATACATTTCAAACCAATACTAATCCTTCTATTGATGTCTGGATATTTGTTAATTAATCGCGCTTAAACTACTCAACCGATTCGGATGCAATATTGCAGGATAAGGCATGGAATAAAATGTAGGATCGTGTTTATCCTAGGTCCACGCAGACGCAGTTGCGGGCGGAATCAAGTATAATGCGAAAGTGTGTTTGCCTGTCTGCCTGTTGCGTCTTCCCGCTTAAAAATCAAATTTGCCGTAAAGATAGTTTGAGTTCCGAGGAAGGAAATCGGATAGTTTTTATCCCGGAATTAATCCTCTGACGGGGTTGAATAGGGGGTGAAAATTTGTATGGAGCTACGAAATAAATGAGTTCTGCGCGGACGGAGTCACGGGCAGGAGCTAGTACGAATATAATATTACTAAAGATTCAAGGACTTAACACTTGATACACCCGCCCCGAACAATGGGTGCATAGTGCAGCGACAAAGCATCGGTGAGTCAGTAAGTGAGTCATTGAGTGGCACTTGACCGCGATCGGTCCAAGGGTGCACTTGTTTCTCTGCAAATGTGGAGTGAGTGCTGAGTGAGTTGCTTTGGGGGTCAGTTCGTCATTTTATAACAACGGTGATGGTAAATATAAGCGCCAGGCCAAGCTGCTGTAGCCGTAAATGGCTCATTTGACCTAATGCAATATTTTTAAATGATCCCGCCTGGCTGGTGAACCAGGACTGACAGACTCCCGAGGACCACCCGGACTACCGTCTAATACCCCACGGTGATCTACGCAATGCTCTTCGGTGAAGCCACGGGCACGCTTGCGCACATTTCTGCGACTCCGCCAGCAGCTGTCCCTGTGTGGGGCCCGTCACGGGGCACGGGGGGAGAGATAAGTACCCGTCCCAGCAAAACCATCGTAAGGAGCGTGTCCAAACACCCGGCACGCTTGCCAAGTCGAGGACCTGTTTCTTATGGGTGGCTGTCACCCGGTTGGAAAATAAACCTAACATAATGTCTTTTATTTGATTATATTCAAAGAAGACCCGAAAAGTTCACTGTTTCGAAGAAAAATGCATTAGGTCTAGTGAAACATTAAGTGTTATGAAATTATAAGTTATAAGGTCAAGTGACAGGACCCCAGCCGAGCGGCAAGGCACGCGACATTAAATTTGTAGGTCGTGGATTCGAACCCTGGCTATTCACAAAAAATATACTAAATGTCATTTAATAATTCAGCCGTAGCTTCACTGATAAATTTAACAGTAGATTATACATGCAGTCACATATTTGATCAAAGGCCTACATATATACATTTATAATTTAGTTTAGGAATGTGGTTTGTACTAAGTATTTTATTAAAACCCTTTCTAGCAAATAACATTCAGACTTTAACCAGAGTTTGAACGTGAAATGTGCTTTCTATTTACATTAAGAAAGTTAATACGGTTTTAGAGCAATGTAAAAGGTTTCAATCTAACCTTAAGCTTAATTATTCCACACGAATATCAATCTTGAGTCTGAGTTTAGTAGGTTCAAATTTCCCTGTGCGGTGTAAGAGTTGATTCAGCAAATCAGAGCGACTTAATGCTCGAGTAATAACTCGATCTGAAGCAATTACCGTAGCACTGCGGCCGAAAGCTGTCGATAGGTTGAAGTCGTAGCACCTCTACGAGCTGCGGCTGCGTAGCGATTCAATTGACATAGATAGTGTTCAGTTATGGAACCTACTTTTTGCTGCGAAAAGCCACTCTGTGGGTTTTTTGCTCTAACTCAGATTTCACTACTAGGCTCCCGCATTGTACTTTGGTCGCTGACAGGAAACGGATTGACTTCTTTGAGATGTGCTGCTGGCGAAAAATGTTGGTTATATCTTGGATTGAACACCTGACCAACGTATCAGTAGTCAAATAGATCAGAGTGATCACCAGACTCTCAACTATTTGTGTCCGGATACTTTTAGAATTATTCGGAAATATTGCCAGAAGAACTGGTAATAACTTAGAAAAACGAATGGTCATTGGGTCCGTAGAACGTAAAAGAGGAAGACCAAAAGACCTGGATACCTATGGGTGATATCGCGACACTCAGCACTGAGGAGATCGAAGCAAGGATGAGTTCTATGCCTACCCCAATGGGTTGGCACCTTCCTTCAGTTGCCTTTTTTGTCAGGCGGCTAAGACCATATTCCTTTCTGAGCCTAAAAGGTTAGAATATCATGCAGGTTACAGGTGGCACAAAAATTCCCGTTTTTATATTTAGCTTCCCGAATACATCCTTCTCATTGGAATTCATACCATTCTTAATTGGAATTTTGTGTCAAAAATTGTACTTTTGGTACAAGTTTTTATTGCCAACTGTACTTTTCTGTATACCGTCATCACTAATTTAGTCGGTTTACTCCTGAACCTCACAAGGTGGACTGATTTCTTTATTTTAACTTTATTGCACAAAAGAAAAACTAAATATATTCTTACATAGACAAATAAATATATACATAAATACACAAAACATGCATACAAGCGAAATTATCAAACCTGAAACCTTAAGTATACTCGGATCTGTCCGATGACCTGGTTTACCAGGGAAAAAGGTTGGTTAAAGGTCGGAGGAGTCCGCTGAATGCGGGTAGTGTAGGAACGGTCACTGTGTCACTCTCAAATGTTACAAAGTAATAAAGTGCTAAAGGGTAATCAGGTAATCATATCTGAGACTTTACCAAATCTGGCAGTGGTAGTGTTGGTTCAAAGACACTCAGTAAACGCTCTGGCTTGCTTCCATTTTGTAAGAGCAATATAATGTATTGCATTATACCATATTGCATGGCTTTGTATTCAAACTAAGGATTCAAACCCACTACACATACCTAATGCATCTCCGGCACATTAAACAATGAAGCAAAGACTAATTTAGACGTCCTCTAATTTCCAAACCAAATTGAACTTTAACTCCATACACTTAAGGTTGTAGGCGAAGCAACAACGAAGGAACTCATTTGAAACTTGTCAAAGGAATTTGAACCTTCACTTTATATGCTGAAAGCGGTAGGTTTGAGGTTGAATAGTGAGGAAAGCAGCTTTTAGTGGTACGGTCGTAATATCCGGTGGGCGCAAGTATGTACCACGAGGTTTAATTAGGGAATCTTGGATTTGCTAATTGTGCGTTTCATTTTATCAAATTTTCAGACATTTTTTTTACTAAACGAGACTCCTACGGGGTTATTTACTTGTCCCGTGACGATGGACACGTCCGAAACGTCAGGAGACCTTGGAGAGGTAAAAATAAGTAAATATACGCGTTTAAACATCGTTTAGTAAAAATATTGTGTTTAATTTATCGTAGCACATACAGGAAGGAATCTATCGAGGGGTCAGAAGAGCTGTTAGATAGTTTGTCATCAAAATACAGAGTGGTATTGATAATACTGCCATACTGCGACTTTTGCTGCGCCTATATAAATCTAATAGCAAAAACCTTTTAGGGCGCACAGCACAAAAGGTATTTATGATTTTGATCCGTAGTCGTCTGATGCATCGCGTGTCAAAATTAACGCTGAATAAGTTTAAACTATATAAATTATACGTAAATTAGAGCAGTGTAGCCCGTACAAATCGTATAAAACTAGCTGCCCGCTCGGCTTCGCCCGTGTATTGCAATAACACAGGCAGCCCCGCGAGATAAAATATAGCATATAACCACAGATATAGATATACACTAGATAACTCAAACACCTCAATCTGTATGAAAACCGACCTTGTCTTTTCTACCTACTGTGACATCACATGGGCGAAATAGTGATGTGAATTCCCCGTTGTCCGCGCAAAGTCGATTCTGCAATGAGGCATTTTCTTAATATTCACGGACAACCGGCAACCACAACAGACGCGCTCGGAATGTCAGTCGGAGCGCCAACTCGGAGACCGAATTTGGACACACGAAGTACATGCATTTTCATGATCTATGTATATCTACATCTGTGCATATAACCATAGAGAAAAACTATTTTTTGAAATCGGATATTACCGAAAATCCGGAAATCCGGAGATTACCTTAAACATACAAACTAAGCGAAGAATCTCACAGACTTATCCTCTTTATAATATTAGCAAAAATAACACAGTGTTTGGCCTGCACCAAAAAGCATTACATATTATATCACTTTATTCACTAGGGTGGAAATGCACGCCTGCATTCCAGAAACGCTTTGACTTCGGCATCGGAATGCGCCGTGTTTTATAATGGTAATTCCGGAGGGTGAACGACAATATTCAGTGATTCATCAGTTATGGATATGAATAATTTAACCTGAGTCATGTATAACGAGAACTTCGGTTATAGGTGAGTGAGGGGCGAGGGATAGTGAGGGTGGGAAGCAACACCGGCAATTTGTAACGGCATTTTTTTTCTGATCCAAGTAAAAAACTTGTGGCTCTCTGTGAGCTGTAGAATTTCTTAAAAAAAACTGTTTATAATAATTATATATAATGGGGGTGTATACTCGAAAATTATTTTAACACCAAAAAAAACAAGAAAAAAAGTATGGCCAGGTAGTGACGAAAATCCCATTCAGATATCTGAAAGAATTTATCCCATCAAAAACATTCTATAAAAAACTAGTCAAGTCTCGCGCAGTGTCCAGGAGTACCGCCTTCTGTATCTGACCCTTGATCCAGCCATCTAGCTAGAGTCTCTTTAGGTAATTATTATTGTATGTCTTTCCCGTTCACGGGACAACGATGTCCCGGACCTTTGGGAGGCGTGCGTGGAGCTAGGTACCTACAAAGTACCAACTGAGCCAACACGTAGAGGCCCTTTTGACAATTTAATGAAATGCAAGGAGTACACCGAGCGGATGCTGTCCCTGCCCGTGTCATGGAACGCACACAGAGACAGCACCCGCTGGGGTGTATAGGGACTATTGATGGTTGATGGAATCTAAATAAAACGGGTTATTGGGTTGAAATGATGGACTAGTGGCTGGGCTATTGGGTGAAACATCGGATGCCTGCCTAATAAAACTGTTTCAATCTTTATCTCTGGCAGACGGTGACTCGCTAACTGCTAGATGGGCCCCTATTAATAGCGACATTAAAAAATGGCCTAAGGGCAACACCGGTCAGAGAGCTGGGGGGTAGAGAGGTGGCACTGGACTTTAAACATATAGCCAACTCGCCACTTAGGTGTCCACATCTACCCTCGAGCAACAGCTCTTGCGACTCCACTCTGGACGGCCAATAAAGGCAAGCCAGAGGCGGAGGGCCTGTCCAACCAACCACCCGATCGGCTCAGCCCGACCACAGGACACCCCCAGGAGCACTCAGGTACGTAGGGTCGCTACTCCCTAACAGCCCGCCACAAGCTGCCTTACGTTGACTGATTGCACCAGAAATCTGGTGGGCGATGGGGCCGTCACATCCCTACGCCATTTAACGCCCAATTATTATTATTATTATGAAATGCAATAAAGTTGTGTGATTGCCAAGTTGCAGAATTTTATTTAGTTAGCAAATACAGAATAATAAGAATGCCTGAGACTTGGCACTACAAAATATCTCACAGATTTCATTACTTTTTAGAGATAAACAAGCAGCTCCATCGAGACTTGGCTAGTTTTTTACAGAATGTTTTTGATGGGATTTCACTTCTTTTTGTAGAAACTTGGGCTTATTGATTTTCTTATTTGACACATTTTTTTTCTTTTTAGGGTAGATATTATATCTCTAATAGTTTTTTTTATAGTTTTCCCTTTAATAGCCATTAAACCCTAACTCTGTACCAATTTTCAGCTCTCTGAGTTTATGGGAAGTACTAGTTCTATTTTGATGATTATGAGTGAGTGAGTGTCTTAAATGCGAAACTTTGCTTTCGCTTAATTTCGGAACTAAATGACCTACAGACTTGAAGTTTTGGATTTTAAGTATGTGATTACAACTTACTGACGAAAATTTCTGCGTTCTGGGCTTATCCAGAGGTTCTCAAATAGGGGCCTGAAATGCGGCGAAATGGTTCCAGTAAAGGATGGTACGGCAGTGTTTGCTTCGCGCTCGACTTGGCGGGGGCACTCCCGTGCCCCCAGATAAGCTACAACCGTTTTAATATTGCTTGTTAGAGAGAGAAAACGCTCGCAGATAGTGACGTGACGATATGCGAGCGTCATTGTAAATGACAATGGTTTCATAAAACTTTAGACAACTATAACTTTGGGATTATTTAACCTTTTGCGTTGCTTTTTTTCATTCGACTATAAAATACAACTTACTGATATTTGTTTTAGAGTTTGCACCCCTATTCTCGAATCAGCTTACAAAATTTCATGAAAATCGGTGATCAAATGCAACCTGTAGAGGAGAACTGCCGGACAGCCGAACATCAGAACTTACAAAGGCCTGTGCCCAGCAGTGGGACGTATATAGGCTGATTTATTATTATTATTAAAGAATTTTTGGTCAAGCTAAAATGGAGATCTTCGTTCAGTTCGCTTGCTTGTTCAATTATTCTCTACGAGCGAGAATCAAAACCCACACATCGCTATTTGCGCGTTTGAATGAAAAAAAGTATAATGATTTCAACCATTTCGGAAACAAAAGCTGGTATCAAAAACGAAAACAAGCTTACCACATGCCATGCTATGCCACCTGATGGTAAGTGGTTACCGTAGCCCATGGATGCTTGCAACTCGGGTGTTACATGCGTGTTGTTGACCCTTTAAGGGGGCGTTTCGGAGCAGCGCCGCGCGAAATTTAGGCTTTTAGCGCTACTCACACAACGATAGAGGCTCGCGCACCGCACACGCACACATGCACGTATACACAGTGGGGCGTCGGACTTTGACTCGCCAACAAAATTGTAACTTTGGATTTTGTTACCAAATATAAAAAAAAATATGTCAAATATAGGTATTTCATCTTAATACCTACCAACGTTCGCCCGAACCGAGAGCGCAGCCTATCTAACTATGTGGACATTTGTTTTGTTCGACCGAACGGCTTATAGTTAAAGCAATGACGCGTAATTCAATGTTGGAGAGGCAACCAGATGGCTAGCGGTATTTGAGCTCCCGAAGTGTTGTGGAACCACCCTGTGCAACCCGAATTGAGCCAACTGTGACTGGTTCGGAAATAGGAGAAGGGTTGTAAAAAAAAAATGTTGCGTGGCAACCGATTGAAACGCGGTAGCCTGAACTGTCTATATAGTGGAATTTTTATGCCATCCCTCCTAGTGTGACCGGCGCCGAGTAAACGAGCGATGAAAAAAAAAAAAAAAAATTGGCAGGCAACCGCTTGAATACAAACGCGAAATTCGACAAAATGGGATTACGCCAAGAATACGCGCAATAAAAGGTTTCAGTTCGCGCAATAAATTGTCCATGGCAATCAATTGCCATGGACAATTTTTGCTTCGGAGGGACGGTTGCCTCTCCGACATTGAATTACACGTCATTGCTCTGAATATTAGGCGAGGGCGATTTTTGCCATATGTATGTAGGAGGGTCGGGCGGAACTGGTGGAGATTCATTATTTTCCCCACTCTCGTTAACCATGATATTTCACAAAATTAAAGTCGATCTACACTCTTTAGGTTTAATCAGTTTGATTAGAATTACAAATAGCACGAAATAATCATAAACCACTCGGATGAAAACAGATTACTAATTCTGTAACACGGAACGTGAGCAGATTCATTATTTTCCCCACTCTCGTTAACCATGATATTTCACGAAATAGAAGTCGATCTACACTCTTTAGGTTTAATCAGATTGATAAGAATTACAAATAGCGCGAAATAATCATAAACCACTCGGATGAAAACAGATTACTAATGCTGTAACAAGGAACGTGAGGAGATTCATTATTTCCCCCACTCTCGTTAACCATGATATTTCACAAAATAGAAGTCGATCTACACTCCTTAGGTTTAATCAGATTGATTAGAATTACAAATAGCGCGAAATAATCATAAACCACTCGGATGAAAACAGATTACTAATTCTGTAACACGGAACGTGAGGAGATTCATTATTTCCCCCACTCTCGTTAACCATGATATTTCACGAAATAGAAGTCGATCTTCCCTCCTTAGGTTTAATCAGATTGATTAGAATTACAAATAGCGCGAAATAATCATAAACCACTCGGATGAAAACAGATTACTAATTCTGTAACACGGAACGTGATGAAGTCGGCGGAAGGTTGGGAGCACAACCGCACTACAGCTCGCGTCTCATTCCTAAGTGAGTTGCTTGTCAACGTGTTTCCCACTCCACCTCCATGTGACAGCTGTCACATTATATGATTATAATGTAAGTATGAGGAAAAAATTGTTCGTTTCCGGAACATCGCCGGCCGCTGCCGCTGCACGCTCGCTACGCTCGCTCGGCTCACACCCTGTAGGTTCGCGGTTCTTCCTAACACTCCTCCTCGCTTCGCTCGTCGTTGTACCTACACTGACCTGCCTCAGAATCCAACAAAAAATATTATGCTAACTATACGTTACCAATAATACTAATTATCATAATTCCAAAGCAAAGTTTATATTTTCCCAAATGACATTTGACGGTTGGTTTTTTGCCTAAACAAATCATTTACTTCATAATTATTTGCCACATAAAAGTTTTTTGTAGTATTGCATTATAAAAATGTTGCCAAATAAGCATAGTGCGAAGTAAAGTTATACCAAAGATTGATTTACCAAATGAAAATTATGCGAAAATTCGGTTGCGAAGTGAAATTTAAAGAAACATATTTCGTCGTAAAGGCAGTAAACCATTTTGGGCATTTTGGCCCTATAGTTAAATATCGAACTCACTGACAAAATTTCACGAGAATCTGTTGAGAGATGCGACCTATAGAGGTGACAGCCGGACAGCCGGACATACAAAATCATTTTTGCACTTTAGTTAAATATCGGACTCGCTCACAAAATTTCACGAGAATCTGTTGAGAGATGCGACCTATAGAGTATAATTAGATGTCAATTACATCTAATTACTACCCAATCCTTTTTTATGATCAAACCGAGGAAGCATGTTGTTAAGTTGTACGTGATTTAAATATGTTAATCAATGAACATAAGAATAATTTTCGTTTGAACCACTGTGTACTCATTTTGTGTAAGTACACGGTTCGATCGCAATCTGTCAATGCGGCGCCAAGCGACGTGGTCTCGCTCCGGAGGCTCGCGGCCGACTGAACGCGGCCGCCGCGAGCGGTCGCACTTGTAGTGAGCCGGCCGCTCCATACTAATTCGTATGAAGAATTTGAGCGTAAAAATTGGGCATCTTTGTGATACTTTTACACGAAATAAGTACATATTTGTTAAGAAATGAAGATTGCAAGGATTTAACTATAGTTTTAACTTTATTATTTGATACAATTCATTTAATAATTCTTGATACTTACGACTCAGTTGTTACAATTCGGGAGTGCGTTTTACACGTTTTTAGTGTTTTTCTGATTTTTTTTTACACTTACCTATAAGCATTATCTTAAATTCGAATGATTCAAGAGGAAGTAACATTCATTGGCTAGCTGTGTAATATTTTTCAAGGTTGTGGAACATCGTTTACTATATAATTCTTGTTTCGTTTCTATGGAGTAATCCTCGTTACCCCGACTCGATGGAGACTTAGGATCTGTCCTGGTCGTCCTGGCTGTCATCCACCGGAGCGTCGCTGGAGTCGGGACCGCCTCGATCCGGTGTCGTCTCTCACAGGGATTTGGATGACGACTTTATTCAAACAATTGTGATTTAATTATGTACCTTTACTGGGTTGAAGACGCGAAACATGGGCGCCGCGATAACGCCAGTGGCAGACACTTCACTAAAAACTTAGGTTATAAATAATACAGGACCCGCGCCGCTTGATTATACTCATGAAAGTAAGTGACTGAAATTGTGAATTGACTCGACGTAAACTATGCGTCCGCGCACGTTATGAACTACAATGATTACTTGAATAATTGGGCCTTGCGCAACGCTAAACCGCCATCTTCGACCGCGCCCCGATCAGAGAGAGAGAGCGGAAACAACATTTTCTTCGGTCGCAAAACGAATGAGACCGAGAATGAATCTTATATAAGGTTGCCATGCTAATGGTGAATTAACTATAAATAAGAGCGTTTTTGCTTGAACATTCCTCCCGCCACGAGGGAAAAGTTGAGCTGATTACATGAAGTGTTATCCTACTGATAGTCAGGGATAACAAACATAACAAGTCAATGAGCATGGCAGCTAAGTAAGTAATGACAACTAAACTCTAAGAACATTGACAACACATATATATGCAAATATACAATGACTGATTATTAAGGTTCACATTCCATTGGCAGTTTACATAGCTTAACTACAGGACGGGTGAGCTCTCCATTTTGTGTTCGCAATTTGTCTGAGCGTACAATGTTGTCTGAACCTTTAAACAATTCGATTATTCGGCCTCTACGCCAATGTAAAGGGGGAGCTCTCTCATCCATGATAAACACTAAATCATTTAACTGCAAATTATCAATGTGACGATACCATTTAGTACGCAGTTGCAAGGTATGAAGGTATTCTAAATGCCATCTTGACCAAATAGACTGAGTTATTTTCTGAATTAATTGAAACCGAGACAATCGCGACAGTTGAATGTCCTTCCAATGAGGTTCTGGTAAGGCTACGAGCGCTTGTCCCAAAATAAAATGAGAAGGGCTAAGGACGTCAAAATCGCAAGGGTTGTCTGACATGGGCACTAGAGGGCGCGAGTTGAGTATGGCCTCAACCTTGCAAAGTAACGTCGTGAGTTCCTCGAATGTAAGGGTGTGGTCTTGTAATTCGCGTTTGAGCAGATTTTTCGTGCTTTTGACAGCCGCTTCGACCAACCCGGACATGTGAGGAGCCCCTGGTGGGTTGAATTCCCACCGGATTTGCTGTCGTTGAAGTTCCCTTTGAATAATAACCGCATTATCCAGTAAGAACTGATTGACCTCCCTGAGGTATGAGCTAGTACCAACAAAATTAGTACCTTGATCCGAACGGACGAGTGAGGGCAGCCCTCTCCGGCTGACAAACCTTGTGAAGGCCGCTATGAAGGCCTCGCTGCTGAGCGACGACACTAGCTCGAGGTGGACGGCCTTGGTACCTAAACATACGAATACACACATGTAAGCCTTGACTGATTTAGCGTTTCTGAGTAAACTTGCTTTAACTAAATAAGGCCCAGCAAAATCTGCAGCTACCCCTGAGAAGGGGCGCGCGGCCGTGACCCTATCCGCGGGTAAGTCGGCCATAAAAGGACCTTGACCTACAGAGTTGAATCTGAAACATGAGATACAACTATGAATTACACGTGACACCTGTCGTTTGACCGATGGTATCCAGAATTGACGACGTAGAATACTGATTAGCACAGTGGTCTGAGCATGACAATATATCTTATGATAATATTCAATAAGTAGATGTCCCCATCTATGATCTTTAGGTATGAGGTACGGATGCTTAGCTCCATATGACAAAGTGGATTTGCGTAGTCGGCCGCCGACGCGAATGAAGTGTTCATCATCGATGAATACGCTGAGTTTTTGAAGTGATTTACATACTTGCTTTCCTTTCCTTATGAGTACGATTTCTTCTTTATATGCATCGAGGTGAATCTTTTGTATCCAATGCTTAATAGCGTCACGGTTCTCGTCCAGAGAGAGTATCGGCTTAAGATTACGTCGATCCTTCGCTAATCGAATATTCTTACAAAATCTCAATACATATGAAGTAATGTTGATTAGTTTGCTGAACGAGCTGACCCGGGTCAGCAACGTGTCTTCCCATGATTCTGTAACCGTTAAGGTGTGAACGAGCTTCTTGAATCCAGGCAAATCGGTAGGTACAGTGACTGGTAAACTTGGCCATTGACTCTCGTCCGCGAGTAGCCAGGTTGGTGACCACCACAACTGATGATTCAGTAAGTCCTTAGCTGACATCCCTCGTGATGACACATCCGCCGGGTTCAATTCTGACCTTACGTGACGCCACGTCATTTGACGTTTAGATTGTTGGATTTCTTGCACTCGGTTTGCTTCAAACGTTTGCAGTAGGTGGGGTTTCGTGTTCAGCCATGACAACACGATGGTGCTATCGGACCATGCGTTGATGCTGTCCAGCTCAATGGAGTCTTCATATGATTCAGCCACATGGTTGAGGAGCTTGTACAGTAAATGTGCAGCGTTTAGTTCCTTCTTGGGTATGGTCTGAGTGACTCGCTTAGGCGCTACGCGTGACTTCGCTAATACTAATCGTACCAGTACGTTTCCTGCTGCGTCTTCCGTTCTGAGGTACACGCACGCGGCGTATCCAAGGTCGGATGCATCTCCAAACCCGTGCAGCGAATATGACACAGCCCCAGGAAGCGCAGCACATCTTTTGATCTGTAATTTTGATAAATTGTATAAATCTTGAATGAGTTCAGTCCACTGAACTATCTGTTCTTGAGTAAGTGGTTCGTCCCACTGTAGTCCGTCCATGAACAATGATTGAAGTAATATTTTAAATCTGAAAATGATGGGCGCACAGTACCCACATGGATCATATAGTCTAGCTATAGTACTGAGTACACTTCGCTTTGAGATAGGCTGTCCCAGTGGTACATTGATTTGATAGGACATTGTATCCAATACAGGGTCCCATTGTATTCCTAATACCTTTATAAAGCTCTTGTCGTCTGCATCGAACTGATGAGGCTGCTCGCAGTGGTCGTGTGGCAGATCCTGGAGTATCTCGGGACAATTGGATGACCATTTGCGCAGCTCATAGCCGGCGCTATCCATGAGCTCGATGAGCTCTGCCTTTAGCCGCTGAGCTTCTTGAACGGAGTCTGCTCCCGTGAGGATATCGTCAACAAACACGTCACGCCGCACGACGTGCGTTGCCTGGGAGCCTGGGTGGGCCGCCTCCCAATCACTGGCCAGCTGCAACAGCGTCCTTACTGCTCCATGTGGAGAGCTTCGTAGTCCGTATGTGATGGTATTGAGATCATATACCTTAACTTCCTGGGACGGGTCCTCCCTCCACAGGATCAGCTGATACTTTCGATCGTCGGGATGAATCCAGGTCTGCCTGAACATCATTCGGACGTCGCTAGTAAATACAATTTGATGTCTTCTGAAATTGAGCAATATCTTAGTTATATCGTTCTGGAGAGGTTTACCTGCGTGTAGGCACTGATTGAGAGATACGCCCGTCGTAGTTTTCCCACTTCCATCAAATACAGTGCGTAATTTATCCCCTCCCTTTTTAAATATTCCGTGATGACTGATGACGTAATGTTCAGAGTCAAAGTTGAAGGTGGACAGTGACATGTGACCTAGAGATTCATACTCTCGCATGAATTCTCTATACTTCGCAGCGAAGTCAGGATTTTTTGCCATTTTAGACTCTAATGACCGCAACCGTTGCATAGCCATGGCCCTTGATTCACCCAGTGCAGGCCTGTTTGATAAGAACGGTAATCGAACCATATATTTGCCATCAGGCATACGTTGAGTAGTAGTTGCATACAACCTCTCACATTCCGAATGCTCAGGGTGCTCTGCAGGCTCCGTTGGGGGCTCCTCGGTCCTCCAGAACCGCTCTAGGACGTCCTCCAGTCGGGTGGCATGAAGCCCGTAGTCCTCTACAGACGTGCCGTTTGAGTGAAGTGATGAATGTTGATTGGAGACCGCTCCCATGATGAGATGTCCAAAACAGGAACCATAGGCTGATAAACCTGGAACTGGAGTAGAAATCTTTGTACCATCAAAGACATAATCAAGCACATCAGTTCCCAGAATAATGTCCACATCGTGGGGCTGGTCGAAGTTGGGGTCAGCTAACTGAATGTTGGAGGTATTGAGTTGCTCCTTCAAATTGATATGACAAGAGGGAATATCCCCTGTTAACGAATATACTACTACAGCCATCGTGCTGATAATAGGTACGATCTTGCCTATAGGTTTGATGACTAATTTGACAATGGTGCCTGGAAGATTCACTCGATGATTTCCAATGCCATAAATTTGACTTCTATTATACTGCTGGTGTAACTGTAATTGATTGACTACTGATTGTTGCACAACTGTCACGGCCGCTCCAGTGTCAGCGAGAGCTCTGACCTTGAAATATTGTCCCTGACCTGATTTGACCATAATAATGGCTGTGGGGCAGATGGTGACTGGCATCTGACCCTTCGTGACACCAACAGTTCTTCTATCTCATGGTTGCGGCTCCAGGGGAGTGAACCCTGAGCCGAACGTAACGAGTGGAATGTCTCCTGCGCCAGGCGAGCACGATCTCCAACTCGTGTACGAGGTTGATACCCTGATTGTATGACTTGAGCTGGGGGTGTGGCGCTTGGTGGGTGAGGTGCTGCAACAGCTGAGCCTTCCACCTGGTCGCCACCTATCCCCGATGATGAATAAGAAGCTGATTGTGTAGCCCAAACCTGCCTAGCCGGTCGGGGTGACGGAGTCCGACGGCCGCGCGGTGCTGCCCGAGATGACGCGCGCTGCGCAGTATCTACACGTGGTGCAGCTTCCTCATGTGTCCTTGACGCGTGAGCAATAGTGTCTGCGTTACACAGCAGCGAATTATGCGCCTCAGTGCCACACAGCTGGCACCAGTTACGCTGCTTGCATTCCCTGGCATAGTGCTCCCGCAGACACTTAAAGCAGTGACCCGATTTACGCGCCCATGATCTTCGGTCCGCTCTTGTCATCCGCAAGAAATCTGGGCACCGATAGAGAGTGTGGTTTTGGTTGCCACAGTATGAACAATTAGATGATGAAAATGATGTCACCTGATTTGATTGTCCGTGTTCAGGTGCCAGTACCCGCACTGGCTGCGGGGGCCTGAATGAAACGTGACCCGATCGTCCTTGGGCCATCGGTGGACGCCGGCCTGCCTGCATCCTTTTCTCAACCACTGGTGAAGTGACTGTTCGCTGAACCCTGCATTGGTCTTCAAGCAGCTCCACCAGTTGGTAGATTGTCGGCAGTTGCTCTGGAACCTTGCCATGCTTTTCCTCGAAGAGTGTCTTGATGGTCCCAGGCAACTTCTGTAACACGATATACACAAGCAGATACGACCATTCCCTTACAGGTTGCTTTAGCTTTTCTAAAGCTTGAATCGATTCCCTTAAGGGGTCTACAAATGTGGACTGCAACGCCGCGTTGCAGCCTGCAACATTGGGCAGATCCATAATACGGCCTATGTAAGTATCCAGCAATAGTCTGCTATTCTGGTACCTATTTAACAATAAATTGAGTGCCACGGAATAATTGGTTCCGTCCATTGGCAATTGTCTAATGACAGACAACGCGTCCTTTTCCAATGACGATCGGAGATAATAATGTTTCTCCGCGTCGGAGATATCCCTGTTGTGCACTAGGCTCATAAATAAGTCATAGAAAGGCAGCCAATCTACAATCTCACCTGAAAACTTAGGCAGCTCGATGACCGGCAACCTTGCCATGGCCGTCTGTGTCGGTTGTTTAACATCTTGACCCGATGCCTCTGATGTGGCCTCTGTTGCCTCACTAATCTGCACCAGAAGCCGATTAATCTCACTAAACTCGTGGTCAAACTGTTCCCGTTCCTCCTCAGACACTTCTGTGGTGGCCGCACCTAGAAGCACCTCGTATGATGCTATAAGCTGAGGATAGAAGGTGTCAAAATGTCTTTTTGCAACTGAGGCAGCGATAGTACCTGGACGTTCCTTGACCGTGCCCACAAAGTCATTCAACATTCGATACTTCGAGCGGAATTGAATTTTAGCCGTTTTGACTGACATTGTAAACTATCGAATATTATTGCGTCTGCGTAATAAACGGTATCGTAACTAGCAGAGTAATTATCGTAATACTGTAGCCACTACAAGTTATAGACGCGAATTACACTTGAATACCATTTAATAACAATTAACATCTAATTCAATTGCTTATCTAAATACACTTTGTTTTCACTTACTTGTATAACAACACTGCCTATCTATTATTAGTTACTAAAGACTGTAATTGACCAATGATTTGATAAAACTGTTCAGTCGATAAATCAAATCAACAACAGTGTCGCATTGACATTGACATCTGTGAACGATTGAATGAATTGAATGAGCGTGTGAATTGAAGTTAGCAGTGTTGCTATAATGCAATTGAAGTGAACTATTATTGTTTTACTGACTACCAACCGAAATGAAGTGTCCGGTGAATGAATGAATGAACTTGAACTTGATGTTTCTTCTTACGTCACGTTGCCGTCGTCGCCTTCTGCCGCGAACGAAACGAGCAATGGCCGCTGACCGGTGACTCGACTTAGAAGTTGAACAATGATGATGCACACCAACGACCGCACTAATGTACACTTTAAACATCTACGAAAACAATGCCCATCCGCGAACTGATTTTAATGTATTTTATCGTGCTAAGTTGTTGACCTTTGTTGTTAACCTCTGGCGCCGCGCCGTCGATTCTTCAACTTTCTTTGTTTACAATATTCCCCTCATGGGTGCCACCAAAAAATGTTTCGTTTCTATGGAGTAATCCTCGTTACCCCGACTCGATGGAGACTTAGGATCTGTCCTGGTCGTCCTGGCTGTCATCCACCGGAGCGTCGCTGGAGTCGGGACCGCCTCGATCCGGTGTCGTCTCTCACAGGGATTTGGATGACGACTTTATTCAAACAATTGTGATTTAATTATGTACCTTTACTGGGTTGAAGACGCGAAACATGGGCGCCGCGATAACGCCAGTGGCAGACACTTCACTAAAAACTTAGGTTATAAATAATACAGGACCCGCGCCGCTTGATTATACTCATGAAAGTAAGTGACTGAAATTGTGAATTGACTCGACGTAAACTATGCGTCCGCGCACGTTATGAACTACAATGATTACTTGAATAATTGGGCCTTGCGCAACGCTAAACCGCCATCTTCGACCGCGCCCCGATCAGAGAGAGAGAGCGGAAACAACATTTTCTTCGGTCGCAAAACGAATGAGACCGAGAATGAATCTTATATAAGGTTGCCATGCTAATGGTGAATTAACTATAAATAAGAGCGTTTTTGCTTGAACAATTCTCTTACATTCCCGACCCTCGATTGCCCCCTGCCGGGTCGGCAACAATTAACAATTTATACACTCCTTTTTTTGAAGTCCAAGGGTTTGTTCCCAGTAATCTTAAATCAACTACTTTCAGTCAACATAAAATAATATATACGTATAGATACTACAATTAATACTCGTATTTCCTAAATGTATGATTAGCGGTGTATCCTTTATCCTACAAAGCTAAATCGAACTAACACGAGCTATGATAAACCGACGTGCAAGAAAATCATACAACGCCTTCACTTTGAGTGTGATCCCTCTCTTAGAACCTCTGTGCAATCGACGCTAATAATACGTTTACAACTATGGACCTTATTCCTTTGTAACACGGCAAAAAGTGCATCTTTAGCTTGACCATGTGATATCCGTCCGAACACCTAATACGGCACTTTCACTGGTCAACCTACAAACAGGCAATCTTCCCCAAGTCACGGAAATATAGGCTGTATATTGTGCCCAATCTTCGCTACGTTACGGGAATCTGAGCTTTATGATTTACCAGAGAAAGTCGGTAATCGTGTTCTAGGCCAAGGCAAGTGCAATCTCTGGAAGACGCTCAGGTGACTACGATTGGATCTTCTAACCTTGTTGAGGGCTTTGTGTTTGATACTAAAAGGAGTCTATACATCGAACCGTTTGTCAGTGATGCATACATGTTTTCAAAAATGAATGTTTGAATAATTTATATTATACAATAGGATTTTCATTACCATCCACTGTTGTGTAAATGTAGATTAAAATGTTAATCGAATAACAATTTATTTATATGTATGTTCCATGGATCTGGAACAGTATAGCACTGCATTATTTTTAAAGTGAAATGTGAACAATGACGTGATAAGGATTCTTCCAAAATAGTATTCTTTTCGACTCAACAGTCCTTTACTATGACGTAACCGTACACAATAACTAATATCAATGCTCGAAATAACTACGGTGTTAACGCGTTGTCGATTATACCCCCCACCGATATAATATCTGATTTTAAATGCACTGCCTGTTTGCTTCGCTATAAACATGACTAATTTGGGATAGCTAATTCATGTTAGAAATTGGGTGTACATCGCCAATTTCATGCACTTAGAATGTAAATTAATTGAAAACAAAAACTGTTTATGAAAATAATTATATTCTTTGCAATCGCTTCTTTGCACCCGCTAAGATGCACACACTAAGGGGCACGTTACCTGCTTAGGAGCGATTTGAATGCGAAGCGACAAACAATTATAGATTTCCAAATGCTTCCAGCGAGACATAATTGTACGCAACCTGTAAGCCAAAAGCGAGACATAATAAAATTTAACCCACCTTTATCATTTCTTATTTACTTGGCTATCATCGCCAGTAAACAAACAAAAGCGTAATGCAAAAACAAAACTCAGTGAAGTGTATAGTAACAAACAGCCTAAACAAACTCAGGTAGGAGTACTCGGCCCCGGTTTACGGAGTCAATACTTCTTTTATGAAACAGCAAACTTTGTGACCGGTTTTTGTTGAATTTTATTCTTTTGTTTCAGTTGGCGGTTTTGGGCAATGTGAAGTGAAATGACTGCGGATGAAGAAAATAAATATTGGGTTTAGTTGGCTTACTGTTAGTTGGCTTAATATTTAAAAACAAGCAGACATTTGCATGTTCAAAATAACAAACGCCAGAAATATGTGTAGGTGGATACCTACACATATTTCTGGTGCTATACGGTTATTTTTTATTTACCTTGTTAAGTGATTCATGTTGTTGATTATATATATGTACATTCGACGACAAAGATAATTATTACATTGCAGTTTTCACCTTATTAGGCAGAAATGACGCGCCAAAGTGTTAACACATCTACGTCGCTGACCGAACATAAATTATGTATTGTGGGTATTTAGATGAAGATGGTAACAATAATAAAAAATATGAACTAGGGTTTGCTCCTAGGACTGGATTTTGTATGACCAGTCTCGGAAGCAAATCGTTATACATAGTATAAACTAATGAAACTTATCATAATCCGTTGTTTAGAAAGATGTAATGGAGAAACAATGCGATGAAATGTAAAATAATTAAGGCGACAAATCGATCAATTTCAACTTAAATTATTTTCAGTTCTTGAACAAGACCCGGTTTTGATGATTCCATAGGTATATGTGTCTTAACGACACCTATATTTCACAGCAACACCATTCAGCATTGTTCCCACCCCAAAGCAATTCCATGTCGCGCTGTCATTTACGACTTACGGGAAAAGAGTTTTGTAACAAATGGAAATGGGCACGGAAGTGCCAGCACATAGTTCCAGAGATCTATTTGACTCGGCATGGATCTAATATTAGTATGGTATTTTATTGCGCTCTCGTTCTGATATGTAAAACCTTGTTTACGGAATAGCAGGGTGCAGGACTAGCACCAGAAGTAGCGCAAAATATTGATACATATAAGAGTAGCATTGCATAGGAGTTTGTTAGGTATTTTTTGACCTTTATGGTTTCACGTATCTTTCAGATCGGTTGCTGATCTTTAGATCTTTGGATTGGCCCGTGCAGCAAAGCAACATCTGCGCAATATAATGTAATTATGCTGGCTATGTTACAGACTTTTTCAATCATCATCATCATCGCTTCCATTCTCTGTGATCACCAACAGTTTCTCGGCCTCTTGGCCTTGGACTTATTTAGGGTTGATCGGCCTCTCGTGACCGTTACTGGTCCCTGTCCTTGGCTAGCCTTATGCAGGAGTAACCTGCAATATTTGAACGAGCGAACGAAGTGAACGAAGTTCTCCGTTTCAATTTGAGTCAAAATTCTTTCGTTTGTCCAGATGTCCCACTGTCCTTCTGTCCGGCTGTTGTCCTCTACATGTCGCGTAAATTTTCTCAACAGATTCTCGTGAAATTTTGTGAGCAGATTTGATACGTACATTTTTTTTGTCGATTAAGTTTGGGAAATTAAAAAAAAAGACTCGTGATTTCTTCAGCTTACATAGCCATCAGTTCTTGTGCGCAACCGTCGTGCTTCCAATACCAGCTTTCAATATCATAGCAACATCATATCGATACGTCGGGTTAGGTAGTCCTCCCGAAATGTCGCACAAAGAACGCTCCCCTTTATTTGCGCTCATATCAAGGGTGGTAAGTGGCGGGTTATGATGCCTTGCTTGTCAAGTTAAGAGTGCTGTTTGTATGTCGCGTTTATTGTATTTGGTGTGTGAAATATAAATATTATTGCAAAGGGTTACCTGCTTGAGCTACACACAACATCAGTTCAAACGAATATCAACTCGTGTGCTGTGTAATTGTTTATAAGTGTTCGTGACGACTAAAATATGTTGACCACGGACAAGCAATATGTAAAGAACATAGATAGAAAACCATGTAAATTATAACAGTATTTAATGTGTGATAATAAAGATTATATTGATTGTTATTTTAATCGTTAAGTCAGTATAATATCGCTCCTAAGGAGTGCCTCTATGTATGGGCCCATATAAAGTAGTAAATAAATATAGAGAAACATAGCCGGGACATACCCGAGCCACGAATGAGAGCGGACAGGACCTCGCGCGGGTTATATTTAATACCTCGGTGGGCGGGGGGGAGCAGCGGGGAGCCGCACAAAGGAAACGCGGCTCTAAACTCGCTGTTACTTCACTTTCCGAGGCAGAATCATATTAGAAACCAAATGTAATATTTAATAAGAGTTAAAAATAAGAAAAATTGTACTAGAATAAGCTTCTTTTGAACAAATAAAGTTTGCGGGGCGAGAGGGAGCCGATGCGGGGGGAGGGAGGTGAGGCGCATAAATATAGACGGGTATAAAGGGAGCGCGCGGCGAGCGCACAATCTTATACCCACCCACTTCAATAACATCCCCAGTATCCTAACTTCAAAATCGGAAACGGATGCTGCAATCGATTGCCTTACCAGTGGTCTCCAAGCTGTAATAAGCAACTGCTCCAAGCAGGTGCCAGCTGAGGACAACCGAAGCTGGTGTCTGCCGGAGCAGCTGAGAGAGCTGGCTAGGCAAAAGAACGCAGCAGTCCGAGCTTATGGTGCGTCCCCCTCCACGACAAATAAGAACGCCCTCAACCGCTTACAGGCTTGTCTGAAGCGGAGGATGGCTTCTCATAGGTCGGGGAAATGGGACGCAACATTGAACGAACTAGCTCCGAGCCATCTTGCGTACTGGCGTCTTGTTAGGATGCTTAAGACCGACCAAGTCGCATCAATGCCCCTCTTATTTCCCCAGACGGACCCCCTGCTTTTGACGACACCGAAAAGGCGGAATGTCTCGCAAAGGCCCTCGAGGCACAATGTTCCCCGACAATTATATACCCCACACCTACTTTAATCCAAACCCACTTCACAAAAGTAAATTCCACGGTCGAACTAAAAACTGCCTCACCAGTTACCTCACCACCGCTTTCACCAGTCTCCTTAAATGAACTAAAAACACTAATCAAGAAACTTAAATCACGCAAAGCCCCTGGGGCAGACGGCATCTCTAATAAATTGGTTAGACTTCTCCCCGACCCACTCTCAGAAGTTTTACTCTCCATTGTCAATACAGCTTTATCCAACTCCCACTTCCCAGATGCTTGGAAGGAGGCTGTTGTAATCAGTATTCCCAAATCAGGGAAGCCGCAAACGCAACCGGCCAGGTACACATACCAGTTATTCCTCGACATAGCGAAAGCTTTCGACAAAGTCTGGCACCAGGGCTTGTTATACAAGCTCTATGCTATCCAGGTGCCAGACCGTCTCCTACGCTTAATACAAGATTATCTCACCAGCAGAAGCTTTCGCTATAGGGTGGAAGGATCGCTGTCCACCTCGTATCCAATTAAGGCAGGAGTTCCACAAGGCTCCGTCCTCTCACCTACCCTCTTCGCCATTCATATAAATGATATCCCAAAGAAACCCTAGACTAATTATGCTCTTTTCGCGGATGATACATCCCCTCGCACATCCCCTCGCTTGGACAGGGTTATTCAAGTGCTACAAACTGCTACCAATGCCCCTCATAAACAATAACAGCAAACTTAAACTCAGACAAACTCTCCATATACAAAACATGCATCCGCCCCGTACTCACCTACAGCTCACCAGCATTTGCACAAGCCACAAAACAACACAGATAAATTGCAAATAGTCCAAAACAAGTTCCTAAGGAGAGTGGCTAAGGCACCATGGTACGTAAGAAACAAGGATATTCACAAAGATCTTAATATAGACTCAATAAGACAGCACTTAAAAACTCTATCTCTCACAAATTCGTGCACAAAGAAGGGACATAGTTGGTTCTCCGCCACCACGTTATAGGTACCTACAACAGACCAGACTTTAGAAGGCCTGGTCAGACCTGGTCTTAGAAGGCCTAACACTGCGAGACCCTACTGGTATAATGCTAGACAAGCCAGCAGAGATGCCCGATTTGGTCCGAGTAACCAAAGGAAAAGTCAAGGAAGCTCGGATCAACTTGACCGCATTTTCCCACACACAGTTAACCAACCGCGACCGCCCGACTAGTTGTCTGGTTCTTATAGAAATTCAAAGTGCAACAAAAGTTGCTTAATTGTTCTTAAATTGTTAAAAATTATCTAGTATTATTCTTATTTTCGAGCTTTACTCATATTGTTTTTGTATTTTTTATGTACGCTCTTTTTTATTCTTTGACGTGTAATTTTTTCCCTCTGGGAGGCCCATAAGGCCCTCAGAGAGGCCTTTCCCAAATCATACCTGTTGCTGGCCGCTAAAGCAGGCAAAACCAGGCAAAAAAAACACAATTCATTCCGAATGCAGCAGCCGCCAAGAAAACATCTCCGCCTAGAAGAAGCCTCCCGAACCTGCAAAAGCTCCAGCCTCACTTCTGCCAGTACCAGTAATTCTGCATTTAATTTCACCGTCCGGTATAAGAAGAAACCTATTAGCAAGAATACAAGATACAGTCCACTCCTGTCCGCGTGTTTTTGTGAAATAAATAATTCTTATTCTTATAATTCTTATTCCTATCAACGTAAATAAAACTCCTGTTGGCAAGTCACCTACAATATGAAAAAAAAACGGAATTGTTTTCAGTTAATAAATAATACGACATCGATCGGTTTTTTATTTCTACAATGTAACATTAAAGACATGAACAAGATGAAGGCCATGTGATAAATACACATTACGTAAATAACTCAATTCGGTCACCGTGCTGTGCATTTAGATTAACTAAGTAAATGATTATGCAATAAAATATACTAAATAACTTATTCAATAAAATCAAAGTTTATGACGATATGTTGAGTAGAACGCCAAAAAGAGACGAACGCTTAGTAATATAAATAAACGGACGAAGATGAAATTAAATATAAGAGCCACATTGTCTCCAAATACGTACATCATATACATCATCAAAAAAAGCATAGTTAAAAAAAGTTGAGCACTCGTATGTATACAGATAGCAAGTAATGAGTCAATAGTTAAATACGTTAATAGAAGACCTCCCCATAGAGAGCCAAAGTGAGTTATCAAAATAAAATAAAAATGTACTGGACTAATTATAATTTCTGGATTTCGAGTAATATGAAAAAATATACTACCACTAGCTTCTGCCTTCTGCGTGGAACTCGTTTATGTCGCAGCTCCATTTAAAACTTTTGCCCACTCCATTTCACCCCTTTAGGGGATGATTTCGGCGATAAAAACTATTCTATGTGACTCTCCATCCCTTCAACTATCTCCACTTAAAAAATCACGTCAATTCGTCGCTCAGTTTTGCCGTGAAATACGGACAAACAAACAAACAAACAAACACACATATACACTTTCACATTTATATTAGTATGGATATCATGTTGTAATTAATGAGTAATTACGTTAATAGAGGTACTATATTAATTACAATTGTGTAAGATACTCATAATCGTATACGAAATTTATTTGTTTATTTATTTCATGCAGAAACCATGGTTACAATGGTGTTACAAACAAGATAAGTTAATACATGGTAGCCCTGTAAGGGCGTAGCATAATTTACAAAATATTTATTTATATTAATTTTTTTATATTTTATTTTTTATTAGCAAAATAGTGTAGTCTTTTAATTTTAATTTTATTGTATTGTTTTGTTCATTACTAACATATGTAGGTAGTCTTAAGTTTCGATAGGTAGGTTTAAATCTTATTAACACATGTATATGGATTCTAGAGTAGTCTGAAATAAATGATTTTTTTATAATTTATAATTCGCAAAAGTATACTTAAAACTTACGTATCCTAAAATTAGAATTCTATATTATTATAAATGCATGCATGAAGCGTCAAAAAAAACTAAAAAGCTTTTGCAACATTGAACCTTAATTTAGTTTAATTTAATAAGAAGGAAGAAAGTTAACGTTCTATAATATTTCAAAATTAAAATCCGAGAATAATGCAAAACTGGTAGTCTAAAATACAATATTAATAATGTACTTATACGAATTTATCATCGAAGTATATATATAAATGCTATACACATTAAGCTTATTTTCTCCCAGACGTAAAAAATCGTACATATTGCCTCGTTTTTCTAACAAATATCATATGATGTAACAAACAAGATTCGCTACAAAAAAGGCCGGTAATGATAAATTATGGTAATGGCGTGAGATAATCACGGCAGGAATGTGTCTTAGCATTAGTCGGGGATGGTAATGATATATTTAATGACATGGTAATTTGTAAAGGCATACAAACATGATTACCTATTTTATATTATTTGTATGAAACGGGCATTGGACTATTATCTTTGCGTTTCTGGTACAGTCAGCTGCTGAGGTAGCTACGTATAGAAGTCGAAAAGATACACGCGTGGACATTATAAAATGCATTATTTTTCCGCGTAGCTTCTTTCTTCGGCTATTGACTGTACTTTTAAACTATAAGATGTGTATCGCAAGCAAAGTGGTTTTCCATAATTTAATATTTCATTCTCTTCCGTAGAATCCGTTTGAGTGCATCCCAGTCTGCGAATATGAGCCGTGAGACGCTTTGTTCCGCTGCGTCGCCTAATGTAATGAATCATCTAAGGGTTCATCTGACTTAAAGTATTGGATTTAAATCATATTTATTTTGTTGCGTTTGCACGTCTACCTATTAGTTATGGTGAATCATATCATCGTCATATCAGCCGAAAGACGTCCACTGCTGGACATAGGTCTCCCCCAAAGAGTGTCACAATGACCGGTCTGCGCCACTCGCATCTAGCGGACTCCCGCGACCTTTACCAGATCATCAGGTAAAGTCGAGTTTTAAATTATTGGTGCATACAACTTACTTGTAAATAATGTCCCATCACTCTTATGTCAGCGAATTAAAGTATCGGTACATATTTATGAGATAATTCAATCGATACATATTTTTGCGCGTGTACGTGATTGTGGATGTCCACCAGAAGTGTGCGAAGATATATTTTTATACACGCCTCGCATGCTTGACAGCTAACTGTCAGACGTATGAAAGAACAGCTTAAGATATATCCACCGGTGGAAATTCATCTTTAGGATTAACACATTCACTGCCAAGAATAGATACGTGGTACGCTTGTAGCCGATCTCGTGGTTTTCCCGATATTACAATGGAACCCGCCTACCGCATATTAGGCCGGTTCCTTGGCAACCGCGCGCAAAGCGCGTTACTTTTCATTTCAAACTAGTCAATTGAGTCAAACTATGTCGAAGAGAGGCGACAAAACCCAATATTATAATAGAAAAGTAAAAATCGTCCTTTAAATATGGTGATTACAATGTACTTTATATATATTATAGTCCTACTCATCGATTTCGATGACGACGACCCTAGCAATTAAGGATTTGCCCTATTTAATTGTGAGCTCTGATGTGGCTGGGTAAGCCAAACTCACTCTTAAAAACTCTATTACATGGGGGACAGTAGAGTTGGCCGGTTATGTTTTAAGTGTACACGTAGGAAGGTTTAGGCCTCTCCTATCGCAATTAGCGTTTTAAGGTTGTCAAGCGGTTTTGTTCAAAATATTTAATCTTACTAAAGATGGTAGATCGCCAGGACGACCTGATTGCAGCTAGCTCCTCCCAACACGCAGGATCCATAGCACAGGCGTTCAGACGCCTGAACGCCTAGAATGTACTAAATAGTCATCAAATCAAATGATGTCATATGACTCTTACAGACACAAGTGTTACCATTGACAGATACATTAAGAGTTGATGTTACATAGATTATCAGTGTGTCACGCTCAGACACACATGACTATTTGCTTATGCAAGAGAGACAATTGAACTTGAGCGATTCATCTATGATTTCTCTTCTTCTCTTTTTAAGAGCTAAGTTCATGTCAGTGTAGCTAACAGCAGGACCTCCATCTCCTCCGATCCCGCGCAAACTCTTTGACATCTCGGTACGATGTAACATCAACTGTCTTTTTGAGTTGCTCTATGTTGCTTATCCTAGGTCTTTTATATATATCTTTATACATATAACGTGTTAAAAAAATAACGCAAAACCGTTTCAAGGTTTGGAGATATTAGAAGCGTTTCAGATATAGTGTTGGAGGCGAATAAAGAAGAGGGGAGATGACATGGCATCTCATACGACATGAAAACTTCATACGTAGCATCATTGAGATATATACAACGTGTTAAAAAAACAAACATCGTGTTTTGATAAGAAAAAAGTAGGAGATTTTTTTTTGGCTGTTTTGTTTTACTTTTGTATCGAGCAGGTCGCCCAGTCGGCCAACGCTCCAAACCCCTATAAAAAAAATCGATACAAAAAAAATTGTGTTGACGACAGATTACATTGTTGCATTGTGTTACGACACTTTTAAAGGGTTGACAATAAGCAAGCCATTCCTGGGTTTGCAAGTGCTGTTACGAAGTCTGTTTTTATTTTTGTTTATATATATGTGTACTCTTCACGGAAAGAACAGTATGATAATAACTTTTTTTTTAATTCTACTATTACTTCAATAGTACATTACGTAACTAGGGCGGTGAATTCGTGAATGCCCCAGATCGCAGGTCGCCATAAATATGCGCTCTGGGGCTTTACTAATTACCGCCCGTGTTGAGTACAAAATTTTACGTCTTCACCTGGCCACAATTGAGTTTTCCCGTACGCGTAGCGTGCAGTAAAACTCGCATTATGGCCAGGTGTGACGTAAAGTAATTTTAATGTCAGGAAACTCAAAGGGCGCGCCTGGCCCGTGTTCTTTTGTTTTTGGTGTTTAAACGTTCCTTTCATCGCTGAAATGCAACCGCAATTAAAAGACATAAGAGAAGGCTCGCCGGGAGGAAAAAAAACTAGGTCGTTTACATCTTTATATTGAAAGTTACCAAGCGGTCAATCTGAAATGTACAGTGCGCATTAATTCATAGATTTATTCCCAAAAGGCATAGCCAGAGCGCATGGAACTTATGTTCCAGTGCCACTTTTAGCATAATTGTGGGTTACGTTAGTTAGGTGGATAAAAGATCGAGAAAATGTGATATCGCAGTGATAGGTTGCTAGCCCATCGCCCACAATACACTTCAACCCTGCTCCCTTAGTCGACTTTTACGACACCCACGGGAAGAAAGGGGGTGGTGATATTCTAACCCACACGCGGAACAGGGGCATTCCAATAGGGTATATTCATGTATTTTTTTATATTTTTAAACGATTCTATAAGTAATTATAAAACCGGAAAAAAATATAACACTTTCGCACTATCATTAAATGAGCTAAAAAAATTAATTAAAACTTCTATCATTTTCAGACGATTGAAACGCCGCCATTTTGGCGCGCTCATTTTGTGACGTCACCGTGCACTTAGAATAAATTAACAACGAAGTGTTTGATTCACGTTTTAATAAAAGTGAGTGATTAAAGCTTGTAAGATCAATTTATTGTAACGGAAGAGCACACAAAAGCTTATTATAAATATTGTATTGCCCCTATGTGTGAAAATAACATTAAAACTGCACCAGACGTGATATATTTTCATATGCCCAAAGATGCAAATATAAGAAAAAAGCGGTGTAAGGCGATGAGGAGAGATAATGTATCGTGCTTGAATAGTTTATATTGTTGTGAAGATCATTTCGAAGTGAGTATTAAATATGTTTGTACCTAAAATCTTTTTTATTACGACTCGCGAACAATATAAACAATAACCTAACCTAAAAATTTAATTATATAGGTACTTATTCATAAAACTATTCAGAATCCCAATTTTTTAGTTATTAATGTTACAAATAGTATGATTGTTGTTGATCAACAGTTGACTAACGTGTGTTGATTTTGATCACGAAACGTTTTAGCTAAGTTTCTTTGTTTTTGCTAAGTGTGCCTACACAAATTTGTTTTATTTATAACTCTTGACGAAAACAACCTAAGTTTGTTATGTTCATAAAGATGTTCTCAACATGCAACATACCTGATACCTACATATATTTGATTATATAATATAGATATGTACTAGTTTGTCATTACACTTATTTAAGAAAGACACCTCTACGAGGTACCTACGTACTGAGTCATCATTAACACATTAATTCTAGGCAGATTATCCGACTGTGCCTTGACAAAACCGCTTCCAGTCATTGTAGCAAGTCTTTTTTCACAAGGAGTCACTGCTTTCAGTTAATAATTCCCAAAAAACACTGATTATTTATCATAAACAACGGCTAAACATTGCGAATAACTTTCAATAATCATACAAACGACCTGTTGACAGTAGACACCGAGTGTACGGTGACGTCACGATTCGCTCCGCCAATAGCGTTGCGTTTTGGAAATTGGCGAGAGAATTTGAAAATTACTACTTTTAAATAATTAAATTTGTTAATAGAAACATGATTATTTGCAAAAATAATCATGTGTGTATATTTACTAAGCAATAAAGATTACTCATGTTTTTTTTTGTCCATTTCTGAATCACATGCATATTCCCTATTGTATTTAAATGAGCACACGCGCCCAACAAAAATAGAAAAAGTGCGCCAAATAAATTTAAATCAAATTACAATTGAAAATCTATGTCTCAGAGTGACCCCTATTCAGCAAGTGAGCGAAACATGGTTTTAGTC
Source organism: Epinotia demarniana (assembly GCA_945867215.1). Taxonomy (NCBI): domain Eukaryota; kingdom Metazoa; phylum Arthropoda; class Insecta; order Lepidoptera; family Tortricidae; genus Epinotia; species Epinotia demarniana. Next base: position 23,148,451 of record OX244275.1, on the reverse strand, counting down.
CAAGCGGTTACATACAGTCCATGTGCATGCATTTAAAACTGTCTTGGGTTTATACTTATCTTTTGCTCGATCTGAGTCCGATCGGTGGCATACTTGTTCAGGGTCGTCCCTATTATTTAACGACCATTAATATGTTTGTTTAGGTATCTTTGCTTTTTTACTTATCATAAAACAGGGGGGGGTCTCTATTCAATATAAACGACCCCATAGTCTCACATGTTTCGAAATGTTATTAAAATTACAAAATGACCTCCGGTAATCGCCCCCCATTAAGGACCTCTATTAAATACACATCGCCATTGCTTACACGTGTGCTTACAAAAATAAATAACTTACTAATCGATAACAAAACGAGATAGGTTGTCCTTTAGGGTCAACCCAACCAAATGGGAAAAAGAGTCAGACCAAGACCGTTGGAGGAAGAACCTAGGTGACGGCATGGTTGAGTATGATAAAGCTTGGACAATGGTGATCTTTCACAGAATTAAATCTTTTTTATATACTATTTAAATGCCCTCTATGATTATAACAAACGTCGGAGCAAGCTAAATATTTAAAGTGACAGGCACATAAGCTTTAGCGCAGTGATTTTCAAACTTTGCGTCGCGACCTCCAGGGGTCGCGGATACTTGAATTTCATATACGAACAGCGCAGGGCGGGGGGCGCGAAATATTTATTTCTGTACGAAGGGGATCGCGGCATGAAAAAGATTGGAAAACACTGCTACAGCGTGAATTCGTAAGCTACCAATGCGAACTCACACAAAAGCAGACCAATCTCATAACGTTCAACTTCGAATCTAACTCCCCAGACATAAGGTCCCAATGTGTACCCATATTATTGAACACGAATGTCATCTTAACCAAAAGGCTTCGGGAGTTAGCAAGTCAAATATAAGGCGCTGTGCACACACCGTAAACCCAGGGAGTTTGGGCACGCGAGTTTAGGATGTAGTGCATGTTGGTCAACAAGTTGGTCAAGTGTTACTTGCAATATTCGATTCGCACAGACTAACAAACAAACTTGATATTTAATTATTTATGTGTAGGGAGTACTTACTGCAAAAACATGATGATTTCTGACTTTAACATTAACCTCTTTGATTAGCTAGTTTACCATTTGACCTCTTTGATTTGATTAAAAGTAAATTGCATGGCAGTTAAATGTCATTTCTGCCACTAGTTTTTTGCAACTAATTCACGTTTGTAAAAATGGTTAATCCAAAAAGAAAAACAATTAACAAATGGATAAAGAAGTATCCTTGTCTTACTTACAACGAAAACAACTCAACAATATACTGCTCTAAATGTAAGGTTCACTTAAAGCAATTTAAAAAATATTGCGTGGAAACTCACATAACGAGTAAAACACATTCACCTGAGTTTGAAGAGGTAAAGAACGATAATAGTTTTTATCTAGATTTGATAATATTTCTCATTTGTATGTTGCAACAAATGCAACAAATCCATGGAAAAAAATTAATAATCCACATTTCCGGAATTTTTTTGAAAAATATATTTGTTGTTCTTGTTCATCGAAAAAACTGCCGGACGAATCGTTGTTGCGGAAAGTTTATCTAGATATTTTGTACAATCAGACGGTTAACATTAAAGGAAAATGTGTAGCAAATGTAATTATAAGAGAACTGGCCAAGAATACCTGTTGTAAATTTTACCTCATTGGATGTAAAATTCTTGACAAAGTCGATGCTAATTCAATGGCTGAATTAATCAAAAAACAACTTCAATTTCTTTGGCAAAATTCGTACAATCAGAATTTAAAGAATGTCCTTCTACTAAGTACTAACAGTGCCGCGTACATGTTGAAGGCTGGTAAAATTTTAAAAGGTGCATTTCCAAATTTACTGCACGTTACATGCCTTGCCCATGGTTTACATCGAGTCACAGAGCATTTGAGATCTCAACATAAAAACGTAGATTCGTTAATTGCCAATGTAAAAAAAATATTTTTAAAATCACCACAGAGAGTAAGGCTATTCAAACAAATATGTCCGTCAATAGCACTGCCCCCGAGACCCGTTATAACAAGATGGGGTACATGGCTGAATGCAGTTCTATATTATGCACAACATTTCGACCATATTGCTGAAGTGATTTCACAGTTAAACCCAAGCGAGTCAGCGGCAATTAGAGAAGCAAAAAAAATACTTAAGGACAAACATTTGAAAAATGATTTAATTTGTATTAAAGACAAGTACAGCTGTTTATGTGACGCAATAGTAAAGTTACAAACATCTTATTTATCTTTGGTAGAATCATTTGACATTCTAGACCATGTGCGAACTATTATAGATTGGAGTGGATCCAACACAGTCAAACTAAAACTGGAAAAAGTACTGGACAGGATTCCTGATTATGACATCCTTCGTGACTACGCCGATTTAATAAAAACAAATAAATACGAAGATAGCGTAATTGAGTTCTATAAATATGCACCTGTTACATCATCTGAAGTAGAACGCTCCTTCTCTACGTATAAATGGATTTACGATGAAAAAAGAACCAGTATGCAGGCTGATAATATGGAAAAAATTATGACTATCATGTATTTTTACAGAGAAGACGAGGGAAACGTCATTAGCACAGACTTAGATTACGATACTGTTTTATACGATGAAAATTAGTTCACAGGTGATTTGAATCCTTAGGTTGTATTATAGAAACTTAGGTACTTAGTTTTGATAATGCAGTACTAAGTAGTTTTAAAAATTATCGTTTTACGAATATTGTCTTTTATTTAAATGTTATTCCGTAATGTTCATATGAAGTCTATTATTGTTTGCTTATGGATTTGAGGTTTAGTTTTGTTAATAAATAAATAAAGATACGCTACGTAAATATAATTTCAGTTAATTCGACAGTCGATAAAATTCAACGTTCCAACTCTATTGACGTTTGATTTTTGCCATGAGCAAATCCGCTCTCTGATTATAAGCTTGTAAAAAGACTTCCCCAATCTTACGCCAGTTTTGATATCGTTATCGACGGCGTGTGATAAGTCGCAACCTCGTAAAAAAACTATTAAAGTCTTTGCAAGACGTTCAAATTACTGAGTCTTTGCACCAGGTTGCAAAAAACTTTAATCGTCTTTCAATAATACTTCGTTAAGTAAGTGGCATCTTTAGCGACAATGTAAAACGATTGAACTCCGAGCAATCGTCCGGTCTCGCATTCAGAACCATCTCCAGAAACAAATGGATTCCATTATTCGCCGGCAACATCGAGCAATTTTAATTGAAACTCTTTAATCAATGGGCTTGAGGCTGGGGCGGTGAAGAGGCGGGTAGCGGGAGCGAGTAGCGGCTTCGTTCATCATCATTTTAGCCGAAAGGCGACCACTGCTGGCCCTGGGCCGGAAGAGCGCCACAATGGCCGGTCCTGCACCACCCGCATCCAGCGAACTCCCGTGACCTTTACTAAGACATGTCTACCCACGCTGTGCCTTCCGGTATTCGTTTGGTTAATTTATAATTCCAAACTTGTCGCCGAAAGGTCGCGGGAGTCCTCTGGATGCGGGTGGCGCAGGACCGGTCATCGTGGCATCTTTGGGGGATGCCTATGTCCAGCAGTGGACGTCTTTCGGCTATGATGATGATGGTGACATAAGTAATATTTTATCCAGTGGTGCTGTCCGGGATCCTTGTAATTAATGAGTAGGCAGACCGAGCAGGTAACTTGTATTATAAGAATAAATTACCGTATGCATAATATTCGCCCTTAGTAGTATTGTATGTCCACATGAATTATTAAAGAAATCGTAACTATTCAATAGTATAGAATCTTATTTGCGTAAATGACCAGACGCGTATGTGACAATCTAAGTATAACAAGGAATAAATTGCATGTGATATCCTTGTAGCCGGGCATTCTTAGTTTGTAATATATGTAGTTAATGTTTAGTATAAAAGTTTTTGAATAATATTTTATAAGTTATTACTGTAAGTAACCAAATATGGATTAAGTCCGAAATAAAATGTTTTTTATTATTAAGTACCTATTTTAACAATACGACCCGGATTTAAACATGTACCCGAGCCTTACAAGCTAACCTTTTAGAAAACTTATTTGACTGGAAGTTAATTGTACTCCTTAAAAACAGGGTAGGTAGTGATCCATTGAAGCAAGCATAGCCAAAGTAATTAGGATTCCATAGAAAAGGGACAACTTTCTGCTTCGCCTTTTGTGTTCGCTTGACGCGTGCCGTCTTTGTACTTGAATAAATAGTTCCATTGAAAAAAATGATAGATGTCTCAATTGCCCTTCTTGCTTTTAATAGTGTAGTAAATTTCTTTACTATTGTTAAATTACTGAAACAAAATTGAAAAGACCAAATTGCAAGATTCTTATTACTTATATGTTAAATTATAAAATAACGTCTTCCATAAGCAAGCTTCACACATCCTTTATCTACATATTTACCCTTCCTAGGGACGTCTTCCAGAGTTGAATCTTCCCTGTAACCCTGCAAAGTTTGAAATTGTGTAGTTTCCCGCTGCCGTCCAAGCGTGGCCTTACCCGGCAAGGCAGCGATTTGTTAAAAAAGAATATTTTGACTTAGATTAATTGCTAGGTGGCTACAACCATCAGCACCAAATTTTCCTATGAAATCTTGTGGAAACTCAACTTTGTTCTGTTTCAATCGAAATGTCTCGGAGTTTAGAAATGCGGGTGTAATACTAAGATAGCAACTTTGTTTCAACAGTCAGAGTTTTGGTTTCGCAAAGGAAAATAATAAGCTAAATGTATGACTCCCTAGTTTCAATAATAGGTACCCTGTAGGTAATCTCTATAGCGAAGAATTTGTTTGAAGCTACCAGGAATAGGCCTTCTTACTCGATCTCTCATGACTGAGGATCATGACCGCATGCTATAGCCCTTCATGCAGTTCGGTTCCTCTTCAAGTGGACTGCATTTTAAAGACTGCAGCCCTCTTAATTGCATCAGTCCAACACTTGGAATCCTTCCTCTAGCGTTTGCCTCTCACAGAACCAAAATTATTGGATTATCTTGATAGAGAGAAGTAGGACATTTATTATCTCATTCTATTTGGTACCAATCCCATCCTGTTATCAGTACGTTGCTCAGCCTCACCCACAATGGTTTCGCCGTGCGCTAACGCAAGGAGCGCATTCACTAACATGAGTAATATAATGATTTCAATGAGGTCAAAACGTGTTCTAGAATTAGATCCTAACCTCTAGCACATCATCATCCACTTAGCGTTATTCCCGAACTGTGCCCTTAAAGAAGCCCGGGGTCCGCTTTGACACCAAATCCCATGATTTGGCATAAGCACTAGTTTTACGAAAGCGACTGCCATCTGACCATCCAACCAAGAGGGAAAACTAGACCTTAGTGGAAATAGATTATTTAAATTATCATTGACATATGCTGAATTTAATTTATTGTACATGTCATGTAGTCTAGTGTTAGAGATATATATTTTTAATGTTAAATTGTAATTAAGAACCAATTGTTTCGTACGCCAGATCTGCGGTCATAGCTGGTCATATGATGTTACCACCTTATGTACCTGTGATGACGAATAAAATATCGATTGATTGATTGATCGGTTTCCTCACGATGTTTTCCTTCACCGAAAAGCTAACGGTAAATATTCCATACATAAGTTCCGAAAAACTCATTGGCTCCGAGTCCGAGAGGGCTGGGATCCAAACCCACGGCCACTGGTTAACAGCCGTATGCCTGAAGTTCAGGCATACTTGGTAGTTCAGGCTCTGAACTGAACTACTAGACTACCGTACCTTATCCTAACCTCTAGCACATTTGTATTTAGGACAATCTCCAAAACAAAAAAGCCCATAAATCTAAAACGAGTTTGTTTTGTAAGTAGATTTCTTGAACACTTCTCCTTCCTCACAAGGGCCTTACTCGCAAAAATACAATAATCCTCCGTGAAGAAAACCGAATTTTATCAGCGTTCTGGCAAATAAGTCAAGTTTACAAAAAAATATATTTATTTTATAATGTCACAGAATGGTGGACCATTGTTAGTTTCTAATAGGGTCGTCAAGCGCCGTCGATTATAATAATCCGCCCAATCACCTTACACTCCAAAGACCCTATTTTTTCCTAAACAATAGATTGGCTAGTCGCCCGATAAGGCTCACAATGACGCCATGCCACGCCACGGCGCCTCACGCCACGCCACGTCACACCACAGATAATTACTGGCGAAAAGAAGTGACACGCTTGTCGATGAGTCGTGAGTCAGCTGGTTTGGGGACACAGCGTAATGCAGTTTAGAAAACAAAAGACATTCTAAAAATTTCCACATTTTCGGTTAGTAATATTTGAAGGTGAGGAATAGTATTTTTTCATAAATTGGGATTTAACCACTGTCAAAAAAACTAAATTAAATAGGATTATAATTTTTGTCCATGTTGACAATCGATTTTTTTTCTAAAATAAAAAAAATTTATTTTTTCTTTTTTTTATCCTACACAGCATTGTTTCCAACTATTTTAATTTTCAAATTGATAGCAAAAGTAGTTCCTGGGGTATTTCACGTTGTGGCAGACGGAACGAACCGAGTCACAGAGGATCCTTTTTATCTTTAGGTACGGAACCCTAAAAATGTATAAGTATGTAAAAGCAATCCTTTACACGCGATAAAACACTCGTGCTTATTTTAAGTGTCAAGTATGGTCTTCGGGCTAAACAATACTTCAGGCGCGACGGCACTATGTCGCATGTCGCACTAATGACGCGCGTCGTGCGACTAACGACGACAAAGGATCCGTCACTTTACACGACACGCTTACACTTGATGATATTTGGGTTCGGTTGCAAGAAACGAAAACGCGGAAAGCTTGTGGCACGCGTCTCATTATGCGATTAATAGATGACTAAAATTACTATATATTAGGTTTTTTTTTCGACTTAGTCCCAAAGTAAGCAAAGTTTGTACTATGGGTACTGAACGACGAATAAAAATAATTATTAAACGAATAAAAATACGTATTAAATTTTGCTTGTGATGGTCTGAATATGACTTCTATTTTTACCTTTTGTTGATCACTTATTGATGGTCCCATTCAGTCAATTTGAACCACTTTAAAACTTTCAAATGGCATTATGAATAACCCTCCTCTCCTTTGGGCAGTCGGTTAAAAATAGGAGCAATAGGAGGAATAAATTAATAATTAATTGTTAATCGCTCTCACGGAAGTCAAAGATTCAGCCTAGTTTGGAGTCCGATGGATACGTTTTTGTATACCTACCTGTTTCTGCTTAAGTAATAAGACTATTTTGTTGTATTTTATTTAAATAGGAGGTAGCCATTGCTGTACACTTTAACTTTTTTAATGCGACGATAAATACAAACAATCTGAGGAAAAAAAAACAGATGACAAGTGGGCAAAGCAGTTATTGGGGGCATTGTAGTACCTCATTCCTAACCCTGTCCGATTTGAGGTTTTGATTTTATTTTTCAATTGGATAAACAAACAAGTATCAGTAATGTACAATTAGAATCTAGCCATTCGCCAACGAACGACTGCGTTCTTTGATAAATGAGAATGTGTTAAAATTGATTAAAGTAAGAATTTTATTTTAACTATCTTATTTTACCAAAGTTATTGAAATAACACCGTATTGCAATTGGGCAATGGGCACGATGGCAGATGACAAACTTTGTAATTTCTACTTTCATGCCAAAACAGAATAACAGAAACAAAACAAAAGCTATATCTCATGGATTGCTCTTTCTGTACGTGTACACAAGTAAAACGGCCTTGAATAATAATTATAGAGGCATCGTGGCTACCCGATCAGTTTTAGGAACGAAATCTATATTTTTGTGGTGCAATGGAACGTGGAATTCTTTCCCTCGTTTCCTTCAATTTCGTTAATCGATAAACTACTCACAGCGACTTATCCAGTCTCATTAAGGCCCCCTCTTCATTTCAAGGCTATTAAGGCCCCCCGCATTTTAACGGACACATCAAAGGAGGACCGAAAAACCGAAAAGTGACAACCGATGGATGACGGACGCTAATTTACGAGGACGCAAAGGCAGGGGTGTTTGTAGTCAAGGTCGAAAATGTGAACGGAGGAAAATATGAATTATCTGAGAAACGCGACTTACAAGTATATTAAGGTGGTTCGCGTTCTATACAAAACGTTAAGCTAACGGCCTCATATGAAGAAACGTATGTAAACTAAACCACAGAGAAATAGAAGAAGTAGGAAATTATAAACTCTTAGGCATTAATTTAGACAGCAATATGAATTGGAAAACTCACATTTTAAATATTAAAACTAAAATATCTCAATTTATTTATGGACTATTCACACTACGCAAAACTACAAACTTCGGCACAGCTCTATCCACCTATTACGCCTTTGCACAGTCATGGTTGCGGTACGGCATTATAATGTGGGGCAATAGCACGGACTCACACGATTTATTTGTCATGCAAAAAAAATGCATACGCAGACTTGAGAGCCTAACTATGCAATTCGGATAGTTGTAGACCCCATTTTGCTAAACATGGTATACTTACCTTACCATATTTATATATTTTAGAACTAGGCTTGTTTCCACGAAAAAATCCTTAACTGTTCTCAAAGCAAAAAAAAGTACAGTATTTCCAAAAAAGTTGAAGTCATTCTTAGAGAATAAAGCGTATTACACTGTGGAGGATTTTCTTGACGATACCAATTAGTTACCGGGATAAGATGTAAAAATTAAAGGTTACTCAAAGTATGATAACTAGTGGACCTACTTATATAATTGTATAACAATAAGTAGAAAATATTAAATAAAATTGCTACACCCGCCTGGGTCCATGAGATGTTTATACATATACGTACTGTAACAACTTGTATTTTACCATGGTGCAAATGATTATGATTATGATTATGAACGTATGTAACAAACTTTGATTAATTGGCTTAACATTTGCGCGAAATTCCCCCTTTCCTAGAATTAACTTGTATAAACTCGATTAATTTGAGAAATTAGATTGGGACGTGAATTTTTGAGAAAACTATTTTTCTGATATTATTCTAACAACCCTAAAGTAGGTACTACTTGAAGGAGTAGGTGTAAAAGTGTAACTTTAGCGTCGATTGTACTATATGAGAATGCGGTTAAATCGGGAATCGGGTACGTTTCCCGGCCATTTTTTTTTTATTTTAAGAAAAAAGAAACGGGTTGTGTCGGAGATACAACCGTTTATTAAGTTTAAGTGGATACTTCTATGTTGGCTATGATGGAACCCTAATAAAAAAATCGGCCAAGTGCGAGTCGGACTCGCGCACCAAGGGTTCCGTACAAACAAGCAAAAGTTGTAGTATGTTTATTATTATTACTTAATGATAAATGAAAATGGAATCCGTAACATTACAATGTGGAAAGCTGGGGGAGCATAAAATTAAACAGGGTCACTTTATCAATTTAGTAATCATCCTTTAGGCTTTGATTTCCTTGCGACTAGTTGCGAACGCCAAACTAAGAGGATTACATAAAAAAATTGCTGTTTCTTTTTATTGTGTTGATATAAAACTGAGTTCACGGGAAAGTACCTTTATGTTTTGATACCCTTGAGATTATCTATAATACTTATATAATATGTAATATAAATCAGCCTATATACGTCCCCTTGCTGGGCACGGGCCTTCTCCAATGGATGAGAGGGAACGGGCAGTAGTCCCCACGCTGGCCTAGTGCGGGTTGGGGAATTCACATACAACGTTTTCAGTTTTAAATTATGCAACTTATATTGCTATTTCTTATGATTGTGTAGACATAAAACTTTCATTTTGCTACAGCTGAAAGGTATTTGATATGAATTTCAATTTAATACCTCTACGCGTTTACAAGGAAAAAGGTAGTAAGTTTAAAATTTCAAAAAAATATTTTTGTATGATTTTACAAAAACGTCTACACTATCGTAATTTTTCCTTTGTCTGTGCTATAGAAAGTTTCTTCGTGCCGAGTTTCCAGTTTCTGTGTTAACGGGAAGTACCCTTTAGGTTTTGAGTTTTTTGCGAGTACTCTATTTCAAAATATGCGACTTAAATTGCTATTTCTTTTGATTGTGTTGACATAAAAGTTTGGTTTTACTACATCTGAATGGTCCTATAGTCCTGAGTATTTGACATGAATTTCAATTTAATACCTCCACTCGTTTACGAGGTATTAAGTTGAAAAAAAATTAAAAACTTTTTTTGTATGATTTTACTAAAAATGACTACTTTTCATAATTTATCCTTTGTCTGTGCTATATGACGTTGCTTCGTGCCAAATTTCAAGTTTCTGAGTTCACGGGAAGTACCCCGTAGGTTTTGCGAGTGTCGAAAAACTCTAAAATTTGCAGCAGAAACGACTGTATCTTTTGATTGGGTTGGCTTTTAAGTTTGATTTTTTCACAGGTCAATGGGACAATAGACCTGAGTATTTGATATAAATTTCACTTTGATACCTCCACGCGTTCCTGAGAAAAATGGTCTTGACAGACAGACAGACAGACGGACAACAAAGTGATCCTATAAGGGTTCCGTTTTTTCTTTTTGAGGTACGGAACCCTAAAAATTGTAAATAAGTATAGCGACCCCTATCAGCTACCTATTTAAAGGTTTTTTGTGTATCATCGATTATTCGTTGTAATAACACGTGAACCAAGTTTAATGTTTCTTTTGTTAAATAAACGCACGTACTTTTAACTAGGCCGCTCGATTTGTAAGAAAAAAAATACATCCAAATACATATACATCCTAAAATTAAAAAATTACGAAGTTTATGAATTGTTGAATTCGAAGTGTTTTGATTATTTAAAGGAATCTGCTATTATGGTGTAACCGTAAAATATATATCTGAATTAATTCACCAAAATCTGTATAAGTACAGATAAACCGGTATATATGGCAACATTGACTAACGTAGCTCATTTGACTCGCGATACATTGAAAATGGCGGTCATTTCAGCATTAATTTCATGTCTGCCACATAAACTAAATAACATTTTGTGATTAACAACTAAGGCCAAATAAAGAAGGATTAAAACATGTAACAAACAATTGTTTGAAATCAGATTAGGCTTCTCCACGAAAAGTTATTCCGGAAGTCACGTGATACATTTTAAACTGAAGTATCTACTTCAAAAACAGGAATAAAATATATTTAGTACATTTGGTCCATTTGGTAAAGTAAAATAATAGACCTTTTAAGTTGGGTTGCACCAAATCGTCTAAAATCGTATGCGGTATTCGTTAAAATGTGGACAGCTGCCAGCGTCATATTTTACGTTGATCGATCTGTAATCGTAAGTTGGTGCACCCCACCCTTAATCTCTACAAGCAGTTTTAATTTTTTCTTTAATTTCAGCGTAGTAATTCCTAAGAATTTTCCGTAATTCTTAATAGTCTCTGATTTTGTCTCACTACTCCATTTAAATTATACAGAAACACACCCTGAATTATATAACAATAACATTTTCTAAAACATGCACTGAAATATTGACTTTGTTCACTATGAAAAAAAGTTTGGAGTACTTTTTAATTTCATTGCATGTTTGAGTCCAGCATATTTGCTTAAACCTGTTTCATAAGTTCAAAGAACAAAGGTAAACTTATCCCCATAAGGGATGTTTTCCAGCTCACCTTTGAGCAGATGAGAGGAGGGTAGGTAGAGCAAAATAGACTAACTTGTATTAATTAACGTACTATTAAATCGTTAAACTAGTTGTTGAACCATTCTATCATTAAACAAACTCATACAGTCCAAGTCAGAAAACGTCCAGTTCCTAGTTACTCTCCAATCATCATCCAGTCGCAAATGTAAATTGTCCCAACAGTAATAAACGTGAACAATTCACATTAATCCGCAAGCAATTGAATTGAGCGCAGCAAGGGATTATGGCGTTCTTGTGAATACAATTACTGCACTATGCGCAGGGCATAGTCGGCGGAGTCGTAAATCTGGCACGCAACGAGCTACGCCTCCTGCTGTGTTGTAAAACATAATGCTAGAAGTGGCATAGATTTTACTACAAAAATCTCACTGGTATTTTATATTTAAATCTACTTCAAAATGAAAGAGTTACCCAGTTCGTAGGAATCTTTTTTTTCTGCATGTTCCCCGATTACACAAAGATGCCTGGACCGATTTGGAAAATTCTTATTTGTTTGTAAAAGTGTTTTTTTAAGGTGGTCCCATGGTCATCAGGTCAGGATCTGATAATGCGGTCCTGAAGAAATCAAGGTAACTCTTCAAATTCTATAGGCACACGTCAACTTTGGCCTAGCTTATCTGCGTCTGCGTCTCAATTCGTGTCTGTGTTAAGAATTTATTTTGAGTAGGATATTATTATTATAGTTGCAACTCGGGTTTTGGTTTGGTTTTCGCTGGACATAGCGTAGACTGTACACTGCAGTTATCTCTGCATACCGTATCATTAAGGTTAAAATACTCTTAGATAGGTAAATAAGTTAGTTCTGGTTTATCGGATCCACTGAAAATAAGCGTCGTTGCATGCTGAGTGGGCTGCTTTTTTGAGTTGCGTTAAGACCGCCTGTTATTTACCACCACCTTAAACTTTTAGTAAATATATGTGACTCTGCCGAAGTTTGAAAAAATGCAGGCTGAGAGCCTATTCCAGCTTCTCTAAATCTGAACAAAGAAGGCCGTACATAACGCCCGCTGTCTTGTCGGGATGCAACAACATAACAACTGGAATAAATTATCGGTTGCCGCGCTGTCTGGCGGCGGAGGAAAAAGTACACAAACACATGGTACATTGCGACAAATCTGGAGTCAGACTGCTTTTTATGAGTGGTTACATGCAGAGACTGCCGCAATACAAACGCGCGACATACTCGTAAGCCACGCGGCAAGGAGTCGTTGCGTGGGGTTACATATACTATTTATTTGCACTGTTTGATTTTAGTGCACGTCTTCCGGCTGATTAACTTAATGTATCAATGAATAAAGTGGTTATTTAAATATATTACTTACTAGCTTCTGCCCGCGACTCCGTCCGCGTGGAGTTCGTTTATATCGTAGCTCCATACAAACATTCACCCTCTTCACCCCCTTATGGGATGATTTCCGGGGTAAAAACTGTCCTTTGTCCTTTCATATTCATATTCATATTTTTTATTAATAAAAGTACAACATTTTACAAGTCAATTTGTTACATTTCAGGTTATTAGTAGGTACCATTACATGCACAGACTACACAAGTGGTGTGTGGTTACATATATTCTAATACTTAGTTATACTTAAATAATATACTTCTTTACTTTTTACTTTCCCGGGACTCACACTATCTCTATAATAAATTTCATCGAAATCGGTTCTGTCTGTGATTTAATCGTGAAGAAGTAACAGACAGATAGACAGGCAAACAGATAGACATACCTTTACATGTATAATATTAGTGTGTATAATGACTTTAATAGGTACTGCTTTAGAAGTTAATGACTCCACATATCACTTGCCAATGTTTACTAATAAGATATCAATATATTCAGACCCGAAGTTAGTCAGGCGGAAGACCCTAGAGCTCTTAGAGCATACATAACTGGAGTAGTCTTATGTTCGTATTTCAGTACAAAAAAGTCTGCCAATTTTTGCGGGGGGGTGAAGAAATAACACATGCAAAAGATTACTCACTAATGCAAAAACGATCTGTTTATTTACACACGCACACATTATGAAAAAGGAAAACACATTCTCATTTTGATGCACACAAACATATCACACATGGAAAGACTTTGTGAACACACGGTTGAAGAATACGTAAATGCCAATGTGATCAGCTAAACCTATAGGGCGAGGTTTGATTCGATAACTAATGTCGATAATTCTATCGATATTTACACATACGTATAGGTAAGTATAATTTTATTATATACAAATTATTGAGACTCAATTGTTTACTGAAATAACTGTTAAGCTATAAAATACAATAACAGGAAAAATATTTATCTAAAATAGCAATTTTACATTTCAATTAACTACATGCATATAAAGTAGCGAATAGTATAACGAGTATACTACAAGACGCTTTTCCGTTTAAGACTCGTTTTTTTGCTTGGACCGTTAAAACCAGCTTGCCCCGGTTATACGAAATTAGGAGGACCCGGCATAAACTTTTGTCATTCAACTAATTCCGAGAAAGTTATTGATTCTTAAAATGAATTAACTTATTATATATGTGGCGGATACATTTTTTTGGATCGCTTTTTTTGGAAAGATATGAAAGTCTTACATTTGTGTATTTCCGCATTACTGATTTAGCCAATTCTACTTTATGATTGACAAAAATGTCAGAGTCATGGTTTTCAATATTTGAAAACAAATCTTTACCTACAAAATACGGTAAGCTTTTTAAGGTTACGTAAGAAGCTGTATACTTCGAATTGATTCGTTTTTTCTCGTCTAGGCCTTGTCTGATGATTTTCTCACATTGTTGGCAAAGTAAATTCACATACTCGGACGCATACGATAAATAACCTTTCGTCTTATGATAAATAAAACTTTGGTCATCACAAGGTCCAAACAGACCTTTGACACAATAATCACACTTAATTTTTTTAGCCAGTGCAAAAGCCACGAATCCGGCTATGTATTCGACAACTTTTTCTCCAAAAGGGGACAGGTAAATTTGGCATTCTAAGTCAAATGAATCTTCTTCTGAGTCATCATCTTTTGGGACTAAGCTATTTTCTCGTGCATTTACGGAAGTGACATTAATTCTTTCAATGGCTGAGGAGTAATTAAGGATATTTATATTTTCTAAAGGCACACAGTTGGCTCCTCTTTCATTGGCTATCAGTTCTTTGTGTACAAGAAGTTTTTTGTAGATTGATTCCAATTGGAATGCCGTTGGATTGTATGAAAAACCACCGTGACTTCTGATATTGGAAAATAATATTTCTATATGATCCTGATTTATTTTATGAAACGGTAGGTAGCTCATTCCCGTGTCCGGAGTAGTAACTAAATCACTATACATTGCTTTAGCACTAGAAATGCAGATGAGAAAGCCTAGGAATCCAGAATATCGAGGACTCTTTAGAACACCAATCCGCTCCATTTGCTTTCGACGATTTATAACATCAACTAACAGATTACGAATCACTACTGTAGCTTCATCTAACCGCTCAAAACATTTTTCGTAGTTTTTCGAGTTCATAGCTTTCTTAAACCCAAAGCCACATGTCTTGGAATCCAAAATATCGAAAACGTCATTAATAAGTTTTAAAAAATCAGCCGTCACACTGGCCTTGTCAAAATCTTGCATTTGTAGCTTCGTTTCACAAAAAGTTAAGGCGTCTGCAACACCTTCGCTAAAAAGTTGGGCTGCTAGACGAACGTTCATGATCTTTGTTTTAAAATAAACGTGATTAGCCCTTAATTTATTGGCCAAATAAAAAAGTTCGTTTTCTTGTAAGTTGTGTAGGTTCATGATACAATTCCAATTTATGCTATTACCTGAAGAGTCGTAAAAGAATTTGTAAAATTCAAAACTGTTCCGAACCAACTTCAGCATATGGCAAGGATCCAAAAAAAAATGTACTTTCTGCCCAGTCAAGGGATCCAAAAAATTGGATTGTATGTTATCAGGATTCAAACTGCAACCTAACTCCTCGGCCATGCTAATATTCGTTTTTGTTCCATCGCAGGTTAAGGCTTTTATTTCCACTCCAGTGTTATGAACGAGCTGTAATGCTGTGCTGACCAGTTGAGATCTCAATTTTGCGGACGTTCCTTTAATTAGAAAATATCCGATGGGTAGTTTCCAAGAGGCGTTAACGCCAACTAATAAAAACATAAGAGCATCGGTTGCACTTGTCGACCCATCGCCTCCATCGTCGAACCCATAATTTACATGACCATAATGCCGCTGTGTTTTGTGGTCAAAATACGGAAATTCCTTTATTTTCATTTCATCAATTATGAGAGAACAGAACATTTTTTTTGGATTGTCTTCTTTCAACAATTTTAAAGCATTTAGAGCCTCCTGGGTAAAACCAGGACGTCCATCAATGTTAGCATACCACTTTGTTATTGTACGTGGGTGAGGTAAAGACGTTCCGAAAGTTTTCCTCACATATCGGTATGCTTTTGGTGAATAATAATTGAGTGTGTGCATGAATGAATGCAAAACACCGTAATTCAGGGGAAAATTTCTCTCGACTTAACTTTCCCGTTTCGCTGTTCTTCAACTGTCTTTTGAATAATTCTGCACTTTTAACTCCAATTTTTTGTAAAATATGTTTTAGTTCTTTATCAATCAAAGATTTTTCATCTAATTTTTTCAAGAGGTCTTCTAATGAAGCTACTTTAGTTTTTAGATATCGCGTTTTTGCTTGCAGACGTTTAATTTTTTTTGCTTGTGCCTCTACTTTTTCGGTTAA
Source organism: Epinotia demarniana (assembly GCA_945867215.1). Taxonomy (NCBI): domain Eukaryota; kingdom Metazoa; phylum Arthropoda; class Insecta; order Lepidoptera; family Tortricidae; genus Epinotia; species Epinotia demarniana. The sequence goes on along the minus strand of OX244275.1, from coordinate 23,132,038 downwards.
TTTTCTTTTCCTGAAAGTCAGTTCTAATATTGAATTCGGAATAGTTGGTTATTGATTCTCCTTGCTGGTACTTGGATGTGGCTCGGTGTTGGGCAACATTACGTCACAGTTAATTTCTACTTTATTCATTTGAGTCAGTGGTTCGTCGCTGCTCTTCGGAATGTTGTGCTAAAAGTAACCGTAACCGTTAATTATTAGTAACAACAAAAAGTTATGTTGACTAAGAGGGTAAAATTCAATACTGTAATTACAGCATTTCTATTTTTATTATGCCTACGTGAAATTCAACTAACTGATATAAAAGTTACCCGATCTCTGCTGGCAGATGATCTCTTAGCCCTATTCAAATACGAAATAAATAAATAGATTAAAAATGCGTAACCAACACTACCTAAACTTTGTCTGTCAACTGCATTATCATTACATCGAAACACAATCAAGTTTGGTAATTGGGGTTCGAAGCTTATATACGAAACTGAATGTGATATTCACCACTATCATATCATTATGGCAAAAGAGGAACATCGGACATACATCCGGAAAGAAACTCAAAACGATATATTATTTCATGTTACCAACCCGCTTGAGCTTGCATTTTGACTATAGCCCAAACTTTCTTGGAAGTTTGCATATAAGATCCTATGAGATAGAGTTAGGATAGTACGGTCTTTATCTTCATTACATACTGATTTTAGAATGCAAAGTTGGAATACATATTTAAATACTAAACTTACTAACTTTTTTATATAAAAATAAAGTAGGTACGGCAAAAACAATTAATTTTCGCCGTTTACTTGGCAGAATTCGATATTGAGATGCCTCGAAATGTCTCGAACATATGGAACTGGTACGTGCAAGCACCCAATTTGCTTGTCTGCTGCATGAGGCGGTCCATATATTTTTTAATTCTGGGTCTTTCGGAAAACTGCAAAGTATACATTTCAAATAAAATTTGTTCACTTGGCATTACGCAAGTTCTTAGTGTATCATACTTATTATCGATAATTATGGATTGTCGACACTACCCTCATCTCTAATTACGAGTCTCGTGACACTGACCTATTATTTTAAATAATCCTTGCAAATATTATTATTGACTCTATTGTAACTGCTATTAGGTTTATGTTTACAAAGCATGAAAACCGAGTCTCGTGGGGAGTGCACTAATTTTACAAATTTTGATTAATCAATGCTAATATTATTTTAGACTCTTTTTCAAATGCCATTAAGTTATTTCTTCCTAAGCATAAAAACGCGAATCTCGTGGGGAGTGCCATGACGTATACAAGAAAGAATTGTAAATCGATTACATAATCGTTTAATTTGAAATGTCATGAAAATATTTTCATAAAAATAATATTAAAGCAATACAAAAACACTAAAATTACTTACAAATGGAATGTTATACCATCTTTTTCTAAGCTCGAAGTGGTTGAGCGTTTATTACACGTGCTTACGGCACATGTAGGCATTTTCTAATTCGTGTTTTCTCTTGCGAGGCGATTGTGTGAATGACCACTAATCGATTGTGAAACTGTCTTTGTATGATTTTTTGCACATTGTGCAAGGTTTTCGACAGAGGGGTAAGTTACTGAAAGGGTACTCCAGTTATGTATGCTCTAAGCTAGAGCTAGATTAACCCGACACTATACCGACGACATCCCGGACATCAGCCTGTACGAGATTGTAATGGCTCTTAAACAGCTCAAGAACAACAGAGCACCCGGTGAAGACGGAATAACAGCCGAACTTCTGAAGGCGGGTGGAAAACCGGTCCTTACGGCCCTTCAAAAGTTGTTCGGTTCCGTCTTACTGGAAGGGAGAACTCCAAAGGCATGGAACAGAGGTGTGGTGGTGCTGTTCTTCAAAAAGGGTGACAACACTCTGCTGAAGAACTACAGACCCATCTCACTTCTGAGCCATGTCTATAAGCTGTTTTCGAGGGTCATTACAAACCGTCTCGTACGCAGGCTAGATGACTTCCAGCCTCCCAAACAAGCCGGTTTCCGAAGAGGCTTTAGTACCGTAGACCACATCCACAAGCTTCGTCAGGTTATACAGAAGACCGAGGAGTATAACCTGCCTCTCTGCTTAGCGTTCGTGGACTACGAAAAAGCCTTCGATTCGATTGATACCTGGGCTGTACTACAGTCTCTCCAGCGGTGCCAAGTTGACTATCGCTATATCGAAGTGCTGAAGTATTTGTACGAGAGCGCCACTATGTCAGTCCGACTCCAGGACCGGAACTCGAAACCTATTCCGCTGCAGCGGGGAGTCAGGCAAGGAGATGTTATTTCTCCAAAACTGTTCACCGCTGCACTGGAGGACGTTTTCAAGACTCTGGACTGGAGAAGGCTAGGCATCAGCATCAACGGCGAGTACATCACTCACCTTCGGTTTGCTGACGATATAGTAGTCTTGGCTGAGACCATGGAGGACTTAAGTACGATGCTCGATGACCTCAGTAAAGCATCCGAGCGAGTTGGTCTAAGAATGAACATGGATAAGACGAAGATCATGTCAAATGCCCATGTAGCACCAACTCCCATTACAATCGGACACTTTACGCTCGAAGTTGTAGACGATTATGTATACCTAGGACAGACGATCCAGTTAGGTAGGTCCAACTTCGAGAAAGAGGTCAATCGTCGAATCCGACTCGGCTGGGCAGCGTTCGGGAAGCTACGGCAAATCTTTTCGTCCAATATTCCGCAGTGTCTCAAGACGAAAGTCTTTGACCAGTGTGTCTTGCCAGTGATGACATATGGCACTGAAACGTGGTCGCTTACTATGGGCCTCATAAGAAGGCTCAAAGTCACCCAAAGGGCAATGGAGAGGGCCATGTTGGGAGTTTCTCTGCGTGACCGCATCAGAAATGAGGCTATCCGCAGCAGAACCAAGGTAACCGATATAGCCCTCCGGATCGCTAAACTTAAGTGGCAGTGGGCGGGGCACATAGCACGTAGAACCGATGGCCGTTGGGGCGGAAAGGTTCTCGAGTGGCAACCACGTACCGGAAGGCGCAGCGTGGGTAGGCCCCCGACAAGGTGGACTGATGACCTGGTAAAGGTTGCGGGAGTCCGCTGGATGCGGGTGGCGCGGGATCGGTCACTTTGGTACTCTTTGGGGGAGGCCTATGTCCAGCAGTGGACGTCTTTCGGCTGATATGATGATGATGATGATGATATTCAGATCCATACGCGTCGAGTAAACGTGTCCAAACAATTGATGTCACCCCTTTAACACAATATCAAATAGAGGTCTATTGCACTTTAAATTGTAACAAAAGGGACAAGGGACATTCCAGCCTGTGGCCAGTCCCGGCTCTTCCAAACATTCTGGCAGGCCACTTGTAATGTAGTAAACCGAAACTATGCGGACAAAGGGACTTGTTGCTGTACGGGGCGAATTTGCCATAAGGACGGGGTAATAATCTAAGACTTAGAGCTGTAGAACTAACGAGCCAGCCTAGTTACAAAAAAAAGTGATTGAACAAGAAAATATCAAAAAAAAATGAACCCGCTCAGACAATTCACGAGAGGTGGTTGATAAAAGTGAACTGTAGTGGAGGACAGCGGGACAGACACCGGATACCGGACCTTGGACGCGGCCGCGCCGGCCGGGTAGATAAACGATTTTCGGCCCAAGCTGAAGCATAGAACTTTGTTCGCTTCGGTCGCTCGTCCGAATATTGGATACACATACTCGTAAAATAGAGATGTTGTCTGATGACGACCAGAAAAGAGGAAAACTAGAAGACTTTAATACTCTTGTAGAATTCACTTATCAGAACAATATGCACCTCCAGCTCACACTGTGAATAGTGCCTATCTATTGGACATCAAGATTAACATGTCAAACAATAACTAAGGCTACGGAACAACAAAAACAGTTAAAACCTTTTTTTGGAAAACCTTTTAATTCTGTTGCTGTTGAATTGAACATTCATTTTAACAAAAAAACCGGCAAAGTGTGAGTCGGACTCGCGTACAAAGGCCTCCTTACCATGATCCGTTGAATGAAAGGTAAATAGCGGTATACGATTTATGGCGTATTAAAAAAACTTCTTACTAGATCGTTCAAACCAATTTTGCATGGTAATATAATTCATATATATTTTTTAGTTTTATCATTCTGTTATTTTAGAAGTTACGGGGGGGGGGGGGGGGACACACACATTGTACCACTTTGGAAGTGTCTCTCGCGCAAACTATTCAGTTTAGAAAAAATGATATTAGGATACCCCACACGTATTTGGGTTTGATGAGACAAACTATTATGAGCTTCAGTTTTAAGTATGGGGAATCCCCAAAATTTTTTGTTTTATTTTTCTATTTTTGTTTGTAAATCTTAATGCGGTTCACAGAATACATCTTCTTAGCAAGTTTCAACGGTATACTACTTATTGTTTCGAAAAAAAGTGGCTGTGACATACGGATGGACAGACAGACAGACAGACATGACGAATCCATAAGGGTTCCATTTTTTGCCATTTGGCTACGGAACCGTAAAAAGATGGTCAATAACAGTATGAAACATTAAGAAAGCTAGAACACAGATTTCTTGAAATTGTATGAATGTTGAAGAGAAATAAGAACAAGTCAAGTCTTCTCTTATCTTCTCTCATCTTTTAATTATCTATAAAATAGCAACAACAAAAAAAATTGGGACAATGTTGCACAAATCGATGTAGTCCCAAACTAAGCAAAGCTTATACATACTATAGTATATACTAGAAGACGATACTTATACTTATTTAGTTATTGGAGCTACGGTAGCCTAGTGGTTCAGACATGCGGCTGTCAAGCGGCGGTCGTGGGTTCGAATCCCGGCTCGTACCAATGAGTTTTTCGGAACTTATGTACGGAATATTTACCGTTAGCTTTTCGGCGAAGGAAAACATCGTGAGGAAACCGGTCTAATCCCAATAAGGTCTAGTTTTCCCTCTAGGTTGGAAGGTCAGATGGCAGTCGCTTTCGTAAAACTAGTGCCTATGCCAAATCTTGGGATTAGGTGTCAAAGCGGACCCCGGGCTCCTTTAGGGGCACAACCGGGAATAACGCTAGGAGGATGATGATGATACTAGAAGACGATAAACCTACTTATATAAATCAATAAAAACTTAAATACATAGATAACATCCATGACTCAGGAACAAATATTTGTGCTCAACACACAAATAAATGCCCTTACCGGGATTGAAGGGTTTCAAGTTTAACTATTACTACATTATCAGGCTTGTCAGTAGCTTTCGGCTGTCTATCACTATCACACTTATTCTCCAAGCCATAGCTCCAAGCTGACATGTTCTTCGTCAAAAACGAAGATAATCAAAATATATTTTTTACTCCCTCTAAGATATGCAGGTCACTGTGCGAGTAAACTAAGTCTAATTTGTGAACTTTCATTTTTATTCCACGCGTTTGTTCCCTGTAAAAGGCCCTCACACGTCAGATCACTGACAAGACCCTTACTATGTATTCGAACTTCCTTTAAGAAGATTACCCATCGGGACTCCATGTAAGGATCAACTGCATTTGATATTCCATCATAACTCCGCTGCGATGAGATTGATTTTCGCTCACCCGCTTGGGACAATCACAGTGTCAATCGATATAAGACCTTATATTTCAAGATAAAGGTCCATATTGTATTGTAGCAGTTCCGGCAGTGTGCCCAAAAGTTCAAGAACAAATTGCTACATTTTCATAATCCAGGAACTGTGCCTGTTTTATTATAAGTTTAAGGAGGAACTAATCATGTTTCCATCGTAATTGCTGTGTACGTCGGACAGTGAATAGCCAATGAGGGGTGAGTGACCTCAGAGAGATAAGTAAAAGGGGAATAAATGCAAAAACTGAGCGTGCAAGTCCCGTTTAAAAGAAAGAAGTTTTAAGAAATATCTAGTAATAAAAGTAATGACAAGCCTAAAAGAATAGGTGCCAATGCACTAAAGTAGGATATGCATGTTATTTTGGGTGCCAATCACGGACTATTCGCTTTTTGTAGTTTTGCGTGTAGGTATGACTTTTTGCACATTGCACATTTTTTGCATATTGTATTTGCGAGAGAGACAAGTTTGCGAATGTACTTTTTGCTTTATGCACGATGCTTGTTTACTATAAAAAGAAAGAAAAGAATGTATTAGCGGAAAGATTTAGTGAGTACAATTGAATTATTTTATATGAATTGAGTAAGTACATTTTGCGTACTATATTTCACCAGTTTAGACATTTTGCGAGTAGTTTACCTTTTGCGTTTTGTATATTTTGCGCCGGAAGGAAAACATCTTGTCCCTAGATAATTTCGCATCATTTGGGAAAGTTAAAAATTTTCTAATTGTTGTTTGGTTCAAGCATAATTATTTACCTCGATTCAAATGGTTTTTCTGTCGATATTTACCCGCGTACGTCACAAGGTCAAGCGCCTGAACTCTGTTCATCGGTAGTTAGAAAAATAAGTGTTATCTCGGTAATGATATGTGGTTTGCCACCGTCATAAAATGAGAAAAAAAACCAACGAAGCAAACAAAAATGAACTTTTTATCACATTCAGTCCGTGACCTTTCACATTCATTTGATAACAATTCGCCGTTTTACGCTACTATATAGATTATGTCAGCTCAGTCTGTGATCAGCCATGGCTGCCACTAAAGGTGAGTGAGTTTATTACCCTTACTACCGTTGTTCCTTACATCGTGAACTTAGTTTAGGATTGACTGACCAATGTTTGCGACCATCCAACGACAGCAATTAAAGTCGGTATAAATTTGACCGACGCAGACATAGACGGTGCATGGAGAGCAGGTCCCCGCGTGCTTTCAGCTGTTAACTCAACTGCAGATAAAGTGAACCATCGTGTCCACCCGCGGCCTATAGCAGTCCGTTTCACCCGACGTGCGACGCGGGACGGGTTTCTAAAGGCAGCCAAATCTAGACGTAACGTCACATCAGAGGATCTCGTCTGCGGCGGCCGTAGCACTGAGAAGATATTCGTAAATGAACGCCTGACACGGAGTAATCGCTTGCTTTTTCGTGACGCAAGACAACGAGCAAAGAGTGCCAAATTTAAACGCTGCTGGACGTCTCTCGGATCGGTGTTTGTCAGGAGACAAGATGGTTCTCCTGCCATTCCTATACGCAATTACTCCGACCTGGACCGTGTTTTTGGTGATGTCAATCCAGATGATGAGAAGTCTCATAACCCCCTGGGTGCTGCAACAGTCAACGGAAGCCAAGCTAACAGAAAACCGGACTAGTAATTATAATTCACACAGCATGTCTTTTTCACTTTCAAAATCACCACGATACAGTTTTTTCATAACTATCAAACCACACACCCTAGTTTCACACACTCACACATCGATACATCACCTTCTTGGCATGCATGCAATCTCTACTATTGGCTACAGAAAAAATCCTAGACTCCTGCCGCTGTATGGCACAACATTTGCTCCATGGCCGGATTGGACTTAGGTACGGAACTTGATAACTCTTTTACAGTAAACTGCCATTCGGTTGACAGTGCAGAACTTTGCAGTACCATTATAGAGCCTAAATTCCCCCTCAAGGTCTTAACTTTTAATATTAGAAGTCTTCAACAGAACTTCTAACAGTTCTTGGTTATATTTCACCGGTTGCGAATTGATTTTGAAATTGTTATTTTGACTGAGTGCTGGCTAAAGGAAGGCTCGGTCATTGATCAAATAGTCGGATATTCCTCGCACCGCACCATAAAATGCCACAATCAATCCAGTGGAGTGGTCGCCTATGTGAAAAAAAGTTTAAATGCTACTGTTACTGAGCCATTTCTGCAAGACACAGACTGTCTCTATATACGCGCTCCAGGTCTATTCTCCTTGCTAGGCCTATATCGTTCACCCTCTTTTGCAAATATATACCCGTTTTTACTGTCACTGGAAGCCTTTCTTAAAAATATTCCGCGTAACCAAGAATGCCTTATAGTTACAGGAGACATTAATATTAATATCATTACCTCCAATTTGGAGCCATCTATAAACGAGTATTTGTGTGTAATGGCGAGCCTTGGTCTCCAAAGTTTAGTAAACAAATCCACAAGAGGTAATGCCTGCCTGGACCATGTTTTTGTACGGTCGGCTAATGATGCAGTCTCCGTGGTCTGTGTTTCTGATATCACGGACCATGACCTAGTAATGGTCGGTATAAATTCCCTAAATAAACCTAAATCATCGAAACCATCTAAATCCGTAATTAAACAAGACTTAGAGGCAATCAAGGCTGACTTGAGTAAAGAAAACTGGGAAAATGTGACCAGTAAAACATCTGCAAACGAAGCTGCTAATTCACTCCTTTCTAAATTAAGTGCAGTGATTGATAAACATACGTCGCATAAAACAGCGAGTTGCTCAAAACTAATATTAAAACCCTGGATGACTCCGGGTTTGATAAGGTGCTCTAAATGGAAGGATAAACTCCATGCAATTCACCGAAAAAACCCACAAAATGAATTGTCACGAATCACGTACACCAGATATAGGAACTTCTACATTGAGCTTGTTCGAAGAGTCAGGGATGAGTATGATCGGAAACAACTATCGGAAAGTAAAGATAATCCAAAACAACTGTGGCAAACTATTAAAAACATCACTCACCACGCACAAGTAAAATATCCAGCTCGTGAGCTTGCCACGATTATGCCAGATCGAAAGCAGTCACTGAATCACGTAAATAGCTACTTCTCCTCTGTAGGAAGTAAATTGGCCAATGATATCTTAACCCAAAACAATCTGTCCGAGTCTGTGTTGGCTTCTAAAGTTTCCGTTGCATAATCCCCACAAATGTCATTGTTTCTGAGTCCCACTGACGAGGTTGAAGTTGGTGAAATAATTTTAAATCTAAAACTGGACAGCGCATCGGGAAATGATGAAGTGACTAACCGTATTCTTAAAACCATTAAGGATAGCATAGTAAAGCCCTTGCTTTCATAATAAATCTAAGTATCTCAACTGGCTCTTTCCCGGACTCTTGGAAAACTGCTACAGTGGTCCCCATCTATAAAAGTGGTGCTAAGGATGATCCTGGAAATTATCGCCCCATCTCTCTCCTATGTGGTTTTTCTAAGGTCATGGAAAGGATCATCATCAAACAGCTTGTTAACTTCCTAGACTTAAACAACCTGCTTTCTCCGAGACAGTTTGGTTTTCGGAGAAACAAGTCTACGGAACAGGCTACTGCTCTCCTGGTGCAATTAATTTCGTCTTACCTGGACAGGGGGGAAACATGCGTGGGTGTATTTTTAGACCTGGCCAAGGCGTTTGATACTGTTTCTGTTTCGATCTTGTTAAGAAAACTGGAATGCTTGGGGATCAGAGGTTCCGCCTTGGACTGGTTCAAAAGCTACCTTACAAATCGGAAACAGTGTGTCAAACTCGGTGACTTGGTCAGTTTTCCAGAACCGGTATCTTTTGGAGTCCCACAGGGCAGTATCTTGGGTCCAACGCTTTTTCTAATCTACCTTAATGACATGATTTCTTTGCCCTTGGCAAAGGCAGAGATAATTTGTTACGCGGATGATACTGCTCTGATATTCCATGAAGCAACATGGAAGAGCTGTTTTGAAATCGCAGAATCTGGTTTAAGTGGCGTTGCAAACTGGTTAAGCAATAATTTGTTAACCCTCAATACCTCGAAAACGAAATATCTCTGCTTTCACAAGACGAAATTATCTGCACCCCTATCATACCCGGTCCTTAAGCTTAACTACAATAGAATTAATGTCCCAAATGATAAAGTTGTTTTAACTAACGGTGTAATTGAGAACTGCCAGACTGTAAGGTATCTAGGTTTAATCCTTGATGAAAATCTTAATTTTAAAAAACATATTGACACGGTGTCAGCGCGGGTTAGAAAGATAGTGTACATTATGAAAGTTTTGAGGAACTGTGCCGAGAAAAAAATACTAAAGCTTATATATATTTCGCTATGTGAGTCTATATTATCATATTGCATAAGTGTATGGGGGGGCTCGTCTAGGTCTGCTATGCTGCAGTTGGAGAGAGCGCAACGTTTCGTGTTGAAAGTCATGCTCAAGAAACCTCGGCTATTCCCAACTACGGAACTATACAAGGAAGCGGGTGTCCTTACCGTAAGACAGCTATTGATCTTAAAAGCTACTCTCCAAGTTCATTCCAACATCATCCGCTCTGACGTATATCCAAGTTTACTTCGCAAACGCATTTTTCAAATTTCAACAGTCCCTGTTAAAACAGCTTTTGCGCGGCGGTTCCCTAACTTTCTGCACTCCTTCATCTATAATAAAGTAGTCAGACTCTGCAACATCTCCACAGATTCTCCTCGTAAAGCCAAATTTAAGTTACTCACCTGGCTGCGCGGACTCAATTATCTCGAAACAGAAAAATTGCTGAAGACCGTAGCCTAGGGACTACTTGGTTTCGTGCCAGCATGCCCTACATATTTATTTATATAATTTATCTTAGTAGCATCATGCATTCAATACACACACTAACACACACACACACACACACACGCACACGCACACGCACACGCACACGCACACACACACACACACACACACACACACACACACACACACACACACACACACACACACACACACACACACACACACACACACACACACACACACACACACACACACACACACACACACACACACACGACAAATAACAAATTTTTGTTATTTGTCTTTCATTCATATTTAAGAGTAGTATTGTTTTAGTAATTATCGTATACATTAATTGTTTATTGATAAGCGCGATGATACTCGAACTGCATGTACCGAATCGGGTCGCCACGTGACAGGCTTGGCCTAGTGTGGGACCACCAGATATCTTTTATGTTTTTAATGTAGTTTCCCTTTTTAAATAAACAATTTTTATTATTTATTTATTTAAACATTTTCTTTTAACAGTTTTTCGTAAGAACCAGAATACGGTGATTTAATAGAGGAATATTTATATAATTATTTTTCCTGATAGTGAGAGTCAGTTTCAAAAATCAGGTTTGGCTACGCCAGCCAAACCTGATTTTGAAACCTTCCTTCCTTCTACTTAAGTAAATAATTATATTTATAAATTAAAAATAAAACTTATAGGATTAGTTAGTTAGACTTTTTAGAGTAGCTTAGATTTTGACGTAACCGGGTGTACTGCCGTTTGGGCAAAATATTGTGTGCCAAATTTTGCTTCCCAAAAAACTTTTGCTTAGTGTCATAATTATCCCAAGCGAATGTTTAGCACATAACATTTTTTTATTCGTTTTTTGGTCAAATGATCTTTCGGTATCACTTCACTTTGTCAAGTTTTATTAAGGTTCATTAAGTAAAGTAAGTTTTCGTTTGGCTAAAAATATATTCCAATTTTTTTTAGTTCAAATAAAATTGACACTTCTATCTTAAGGAAGGTGTCGGTAAAGTAGGACGACGATATGCTTTTATCTAGTAACCCCCTCACAAGACTTTTGAACAGGATTTGTGTAAGATTGTAAATGTTAATACATTTCTGTACGTATTCGTTTGTCCATCTTTTTGTGTCTGATATCCAACTCAATTGCTTAGGTTAACTGGAAGAGTTTCTTACAGGGAAAAGTTCACTTTTATGCCGATTTATCCTATTTAATCTGTAGTTTTACCTGTCTTGTGTGCAATAAAGTATTTACACATACATTGTCCCGTAATATTTATTCATTATTATTATTACAGGTTTGGCGTATACAGCGCTGCTTCTGCTATTCGTAGTTACGCTTCTGTCCTACTCACACGCCGACGAAGTGACATGGGATAAGTGCAAGAGTACCGACGTCCTCAGCTCCCGCGCCATACATGCCAGAACCATCAAGCCTTTGAAATGGGACTCCAAAGCCACCAGCATATACCTAGGCCATTGCAACATACCCCACTTAGAATACGCGTTCAACAGCCTCCCAAACCTCCAAAGCATTGTTTTAAACTACAATAATCTGCAATTCGTGAAACCAGACATCTTCAAATCTGTCTCCGACTTATATGAACTGGACTTATCATACAACAGACTGAGTATAGTCCCTGTTTTCGGCCAGTACGCCCTGTTCTCAAACATGACGGAACTGTCACTTAGCGGTAACAGGATATCCTTTCTCCTCAATTTGAAGACTTTCACCTCCATGCAGCAGCTGCAGAAACTACACTTAAATGACAATCAGATACGTCACATAAACACTGAAATCTTCAAGCCGTTAGTGAATCTTAGAGTACTAGATTTGGGATTCAATAAGATATCTTACATACCAAGTGGCATGTTTAATATAAAATCCTTAAAGACGATTCGATTGAATGATAATGTGATTCAGTATGTGTCGCCAACTGCGTTTGGAGGCCAGGTTAGAAGTTTAGACCTATCTGTTAACAGATTGACGTATTTGCCGAAAGATTTAGCATTAAAACTGAACAATGGAGCTGCCCTGAAGAACTTTGCTTTAGCGTCTAACCCGTGGAAGTGTGCTTGTCTCAGGGAAGTTTTGCTGGATGCAAAGAATCTTGGCGTCTGTGATGAATACTATGAATATGTCTTTAACGGAAAGAAACCGATGTGTGTAGCTTACGAGAATAAGGAATGTGAAAGGTTGAGCGAGCACGACGAATTGTTGTCTATTGCCCTTGCAGAGGACTTCATAACGCGTACAAAGCCTTATCCATACTGTTCTTTATTAAAAAGTCAATAAACTTATTTTGAATATGTATTGTTTCGTTTTCCGCTTCTAAACCTGTATCTATTAAGCCCACACCCAATACACATGGAAAAAAAGACGCCAATTTTGGCACCGTCTGCCAAGTAGGTACTTCCGGCCATTTCAAGACTGACAGATTTAGGTTTACTCTCTCTACCATCAAAGTGCTCAATTATGCCTTATGCCACATGTCTCGCACTGTTATCACATGACGTACCTAAATACACCTACCCATACAACTTTTGACCAGAAGTGAAATCATTTCAAACTTACGGCCAATTTCTTTTTGTTTTCTTGCTCAGCACAACTTTCTCGACCTGCTGCCATGTATTTTTTATCAGGTTATCATAACACGTAGGTGTATTGGGAGTGGGCTTTTCGTTTGAGACGTCAATTATGTCAATAATCACCATGCCCTCTTTTATTTCTCCTAATTACTCGTATCTCTGTATGCGTTAACTAGGTCAGCGCCGAACACGACACTTATGCGTCAGAGCGTTATACAGGCGCCTGTTTTGTTACTTGGGAACATAAAGCTAGTCTACGGCACAGCACTACGAGTGTACCGTGGCAGTAATTGGGTTAAATGATGAGTGCATCATCATCATCATACCAGCCGAAAGACGTCCACTGCTGGACATTACGCTTCCCCCAAAGAGTGCCACAATGACCGCTCGAAAAGCCAGCTCCAGCGAACACCCACAACCTTTACCAGCCGGTTATCAGTGTTCCTTGTGGGGCTCTACCCTCGCTGCGCCTTCCGGTACGTGGTCGCCACTTATCCGCCCCAACGGCCATCGGTTCTACGTGATGATGAGTAACATTAGCCAAATAAATTCATAGCAAATTTCGAAAATCACAATTATATTGCATGTAATGTAGGCGTCTTAGTCAAGCTAATATAACTTTATAAAAAAAGTGACATGGATTAAATTCAGATTAATTGCTTTGACATAAATTGCCCATGTAAAACCACAGTCAAACCATTAATGCAACACCAAGGCCATGTTTACCTCACAAATCTCCAATAACAACACAATAGTAGGTATATATATATATCATTGAATTAAAGAAAGGTTTATTTTTAAGTTTTCATGCTAGATAGTTCTGCTAGCTGTATTTAAAGTATCAGGAACTCTTGGGAACACTTTGAAAAGGCAGGATATTAATTTTTAGTCGATTCGGAGTAAAGTGATATGCTAGGTACGTGAAGTTAGCATATCAATTGTTTGAAATACACAAGATTGTTTTTTTTGGTAAAAACGCCAGAACTATTGCTAAAATGTATCAGGAACTATAGAACTATGTTGCATGCGAATAGAACTCCAGTTTTTTTGTGATCTGCTAAAACTTGATATGCTAACTTCACAGACATACTTTACTTCGCTGTTTTTGTAAATCGTTTGCAGTAAATTGATGACTTAATCATTTTGTTTTGGAACTCATGGTATTGTCTTCGCATATCATTCAAATTACAGCACATAATTATTCTCACAAGGTCGAAAAACATCTAATACTTTAACCCGGTCACTGCCCAACTCGTCCAATACATCCCGAATGACGAATAATCGCGCGCAAGTAAGTGGAACGCCATAATTCATGGCCCGCCGCGACTCGCGGTTTGCCAAGAGGTTTTATGGCACTAATGTCCTTGTATTCATGGAATAAACACGATATTAATGGCTCGCGACTAGCGGAAATGGGTCGACAATGGAACAGCCTGGATTATGGATTACGTTTTTGTGATATATTACGATGTTAGTGAATCTGTATCGTAACGTTGTAAATGGTTTATAGTGCGTGGGTGACGGCCTCGACGAGGGGGCACGGGTATAATGAGTTTGTATAATCGTATGGCATACATTATTTGGCCTTTTAAATGTTGTCACTCTGAAGACCACCCAGGGGTCACGTTCAGGGCTGTGGTAAATAAGCCTGCGGACGCGAGTAACAGTTGTACCCCTTTGTCAAGTGAGTGGGCAACTCGACTGTTGGAAGTTCTTAAGCCGCCCGAAGGCCTCTAACTCGGCTTAATGACTAATGTCATAGACAGTAGCCGGGATCAACTGCTTGGCGTGACCTTTCAAAGCACGGAAACGCTGATTTATAGTAAACCACTCAAACACGCGGTCACCCATCCAAAGACTGACCGCTGCATTCTTTGCTTAACCTGCGTTATCGGCTCCGACTCGCAGGCGCCGCTAGGCTAAGAGCGTTTCTGGTATAATGAGTGAATTATCGAGTGCATAAAAAAGGTAGATGATACAGGCAATTGTTTTACGAAAGCGAATGCCGTCCGACGTTCCACCCCTAAGGAAAACTACACCTTATTTGGATTAGACCGCCTTGTCTCACGATGGTTTTCTTCATCAAAAAGCTATCGTTATATATCAAAAGATATGTCGCACATAAGATTCTTGAAAAGTGCCAGTGGTACGAGTCGAGCCGGCGTCCGAAACTATGACGTCCAGATTGAAAGATACCTACAGTGGCTTTTTAAAAATACAATTATTAGAAAATCATGTAGATATTCTTCCCCATCAAGATAAAATGTAGCCTAAATGTCCTTATGGTTTTATAAAGCCTAACAATAAAATCATATGGCCTAATATTTCCTCTAAGTCCTAAGAAATTCTCCGCTCACATTATGACGAGATACCAGAAGTAACCCTTGCTCTAATAACATGTTCACAAGAGTTAGCAATTTCACCGCGGGCACTTTCTTGACGATATTATTTCTCCATTAAAAACAGGATCTCATAATGGGGCCCATGCAGGGGCTTACTGTATTTAAAACGGCACGAGCGAAGTGGGTTTTAGCGATTTTCAATATTACAAGAAGATACTTTACCATGAAAAAAAAACTGATACCTGCAAACCTCACTTCATTGAACACAAAATCTTCACAGTGACTTCTTTTTATATACTTACTAGAAATAAGTGAATTTGTAAAAAATATCCATACTTTTATACCAAACACTCAGATCTACCTAGACGCTATGCTAAAATATGTAATAGGTTAAGAAACAATGTGATATGCAATAAATGTATATGAATATGAAAATTTATTCAGTTATAGTCCGACCGCGTTACTCAGTCTGTTATAACGGGGGAGCGGGCGTCGTCGTGCCGTGCGGGTGGCAAAGCCTGTGGCGCCCGCACGCGCGCGGCTCTTTATCGTCATGACTCTGCACCCGCGCGCCACGCAGTCGAGGAATGAGTTGAGCGGTCGGACTATAGTGGCAGTGGCGGCGAGTCAAAATGTTTGATGAGCTGGCACAAAAAATGTTTTGAAAGAGTTTAGAGAATATAAATATAGGCTTGCCTAAAAACTAGTTTTAGGCAAGCCGGTGGGAATAGGCTTGAATGGGCACCCCGCCACTGGTTAGTGGTTCAAGCGTGCGGATGTCAAACGCCGGTCATGGTTTCGAATAGTACTCAAGTTTGTGTTTTTTTTTTATTTCATTAAGTACCTATATGAGTAAGTGCGTATGAGATTTACGAATCACGAGGCAATACCATTCGATGTTATGTCCTATAGATGCTATTCAAAAACGCTTTGAGACCTGTTTATGCAAGAACTGTCACTTTAACACCAACAAACACTTACAGAAAACTCCAGATAACTTGCAAAGTAACCGCAAAATATGTTTTATGTTGCACATTTCTATCTCCACCATCAAGCCCGCCTCACTTTGTTTACGCTCTCTCAATTTAATGGAGACTTCAGGTGTATTTCAAAGACAGCGTATAGTGTACATACGATTCGTATATCGATAAGACATTTTGGAAGTAAGCAAACCCCTGTGTGTTCTGGAAAACATGTTGCATTTTCCGTATTCATCACGCGTATGTCTCATCCAGCACGGCTATCACGCGACGGCGCGGTAGCTCTCTCGATTTTTCTCGCACTATCCGTCTCTCTCTTATTCGAACACTTAGAACAAGAGGTAAAGTGCGAGAAAAATGGAGAGTATTGTTGTATATTATAATTACATATGAGGGTAGCTGTGTAACGTAGGGTAGGTATTGTATTAAATAAATCAGTCTAGATCTTGCTCTCAAACTGGTGGTTTACTTTATAGCCCTATAGCTAAACACTACATGGTGTCAGGTGTAAATCGTGAAATTGAGTTACAAACGAAAAATAGACAATGACGGGCGAGACAAATAATAAATCCGGGACGAGTGCGCAGCAAACTAACACCACAAATAATGTTTACGCCAGGGACTGATTTCGGTTACGGTTTTACCGGTATGAAACCTGTATTCCATTACGGTACCGTAATGGTGTAAAGGTTACGCGCGCCGCGCCAACATAACGGTACCGTAACCGTTTTGAAATATCGGTTACCGCTATTCAATTTAAAGGTAACCGAAACCTTTATAATACCGGTTCGAAACCGGTATTATAACGGTTACCGAAAATAATAAGCGAGCTGGCATCGCCTGCCGATGCCGCCGCGGCCGCCGTCAGGTCAGGTCACGCCGTGCCGCGCCGTTTCATTCATTGCGTGTGCTTCACTGCGCAGTGCTTGTGTACTGCGTTAGGTATTTTGTTAGCGATAATCACGTCATGTGATAAAGATAATTTAAAATGGAATCATTATTATACTTCGTAATTTTACATGGCAAATTAATTGATTGATTACGGGTTCGATTCCCGTTCTGCTCCGCTGTTGTGCGCGCGTAATGTACTATTATTCGTACTTTGATTGAGCTTGGTATCAAATGTTGTCCGTCGACCGATATTTTTAATTACCTAACTAATTTCCAACACAAGGTGTAACTAAACTATGAAAGAATGTAAAAGATAATAGAATCTTCCGCGGCATAAATGCAATGGCGCGGCCCGCGGCGCACAGTGAGGAACGGGGGACGGGGAGCGAGCGGTAGTAGAGGTGGGGGGGGGGTCCGCGGCATGGTAAATGGAATGGCGCGGGCCGCGGCGCACAGTGAGGAACGGGGGACGGGGAGTGAGCGGTAGCAGAGGTGGGGGGGAAACCTGTATTCCATTACGGTACCGTAATGGTGTAAAGGTTACGCGCGCCGCGCCAACATAACGGTACCGTAACCGTTTTGAAATATCGGTTACCGCTATTCGATTTAAAGGTAACCGAAACCTTTATAATACCGGTTCGAAACCGGTATTATAACGGTTACCGAAAATAATAAGCGAGCTGGCATCGCCTGCCGATGCCGCCGCGGCCGCCGTCAGGTCAGGTCACGCCGTGCCGCGCCGTTTCATTCATTGCGTGTGCTTCACTGCGCAGTGCTTGTGTACTGCGTTAGGTATTTTGTTAGCGATAATCACGTCATGTGATAAAGATAATTTAAAATGGAATCATTATTATACTTCGTAATTTTACATGGCAAATTAATTGATTGATTACGGGTTTGATTCCCGTTCTGCTCCGCTGTTGTGCGCGCGTAATGTACTATTATTCGTACTTTGATTGAGCTTGGTATCAAATGTTGTCCGTCGACCGATATTTTTAATTACCTAACTAATTTCCAACACAAGGTGTAACTAAACTATGAAAGAATGTAAAAGATAATAGAATCTTCCGCGGCATAAATGCAATGGCGCGGCCCGCGGCGCACAGTGAGGAACGGGGGACGGGGAGCGAGCGGTAGTAGAGGTGGGGGGGGGTCCGCGGCATGGTAAATGGAATGGCGCGGGCCGCGGCGCACAGTGAGGAACGGGGGACGGGGAGTGAGCGGTAGCAGAGGTGGGGGGGAAACCTGTATTCCATTACGGTACCGTAATGGTGTAAAGGTTACGCGCGCCGCGCCAACATAACGGTACCGTAACCGTTTTGAAATATCGGTTACCGCTATTCGATTTAAAGGTAACCGAAACCTTTATAATACCGGTTCGAAACCGGTATTATAACGGTTACCGAAAATAATAAGCGAGCTGGCATCGCCTGCCGATGCCGCCGCGGCCGCCGTCAGGTCAGGTCACGCCGTGCCGCGCCGTTTCATTCATTGCGTGTGCTTCACTGCGCAGTGCTTGTGTACTGCGTTAGGTATTTTGTTAGCGATAATCACGTCATGTGATAAAGATAATTTAAAATGGAATCATTATTATACTTCGTAATTTTACATGGCAAATTAATTGATTGATTACGGGTTTGATTCCCGTTCTGCTCCGCTGTTGTGCGCGCGTAATGTACTATTATTCGTACTTTGATTGAGCTTGGTATCAAATGTTGTCCGTCGACCGATATTTTTAATTACCTAACTAATTTCCAACACAAGGTGTAACTAAACTATGAAAGAATGTAAAAGATAATAGAATCTTCCGCGGCATAAATGCAATGGCGCGGCCCGCGGCGCACAGTGAGGAACGGGGGACGGGGAGCGAGCGGTAGTAGAGGTGGGGGGGGGGTCCGCGGCATGGTAAATGGAATGGCGCGGGCCGCGGCGCACAGTGAGGAACGGGGGACGGGGAGTGAGTGGTAGCAGAGGTGGGGGGGAGAGGGGGGGGGGGGGAGAAGGGGGGGGGGGTCCGCGGCATGGTAAATGGAATGGCGCGGACGGCGGCGCACGGTGAGGAACGGGGGGAGGGGGAGCGAGCGGTAGTAGAGGTGGGGGGGGGGGTCCGCGGCATGGTAAATGGAATGGCGCGGGCCGCGGCGCACAGTGAGGAACGGGGGACGGGCAGCGAGCGGTAGTAGAGGTGGGGGGAGAGGGGGGGGGGGGGTCCGCGGTGTGATAAATGGAATGGCGCGGGCCGCGGCGCACAGTGAGGAACGTGGGACGGGGAGCGAGCGGTAGTAGAGGCGTGTGCGGGAGGGGGGGGGGGGGCGCGTCCTCGGCATGATAAACAGAATGGCCCGGGGCACGGCGCACAGTGAGGAACGGGGGACGGGCAGCGAGCGGTAGTAGAGGTGGGGGGAGAGGGGGGGGGGTCCGCGGCGTGATAAATGGAATGGCGCGGGCCGCGGCGCACAGTGAGGAACGTGGGACGGGGAGTGAACGGTAGTGGAGGCGTGCGGGGGGGGGGGGGGGCGTCGACGCGGGTGCGGGCGAAACGGCAGCGGCATATCATACGCTTCTTTGATGCTCACCGACACCGACACTTGACAGTGCAAACGTGAGCTATTCGATTCGATTACAATATAAAAATTAAAATCTACAATGTTAAGAAAACGAAAGAACGCCGTGTACGCTTTCTTTTCTTTTGATAATGAAGCGAAAACATCATCCTGTTTGGTATCCGGCTGTACATCTGTCATCATAGCTCCGCACTCTCCGAGTCCCCGCCCGCACACCCGCACTGCCAGTACGTTGCTGTGCCAATGTACTGAATGTAATGTTCCTACTGACGATGCGACGATGTCGCGGAAAGAAAGACAAAACGGCAGCGCCGGCGGTTTGGCAACGACGCCAAAATCTAAATATCGGTAACCTTTAAAAATCGGTTAAGGTACCCAAAAAAATAAAGATTACCGTTATATTTCGATAGCGAAATATAAAGGTTCCGCTACCGAAACCGCTATTTCAAAACCGATATGACGTCATATCGGTTATGAATAATACCGGTATTTTTCGGTTATGCAGTCCCACGCGAATATACAGCAGCCGCCGCCGATGTGCGATAGCGGTAATATGGCGGACAATTGGCGAGATTGGAAAAAGACATTCGAGTGGTATATGGTAGCTTCGGGACGCGAAAACTCGCCAGGAAAGGAGAAGTGTGCATTGTTCTTGCATATAATTGGTAAAAGTGGTCGCGAAATATATGAAGAGTTGGATTTTATGGAAGCCGAAAATGATGATTATGATGTGTTGTGCCAGAAGTTTGATCGGAGATGTGACCCGTCAAAGAATATAAATTTTGAAAGACATTTATTTTTCGAGTGTAACCAAGGCACTGAACAATTCGATAAGTACTTCGCAGCGCTGAAAGTCAAGAGTAAATTATGCGAGTTTGGAACTTTGCGAGAGAGCTTGATACTGACTCAAATGATAAGGGGGATAAGAGACGGTCAGCTTAGGGAGAGGATGCTCAGGAAGTCGGACTTAGAATTGCAAGAAGCAGCATCGTGGTGCAGGGCGGCGGAGGTAGCGAGCGAGCAAGCTGGGGCCGTGCGGGCCGGCGCTGCGGGGGAGGCGCCCGCGCCCAGCGCCGCCGTTGAGCGCGTCGTGGCGCGCCCGCGGGCCGCCGCCGCCGCGCGACCGCGCGCTCCGCCGCACACTCGCGGCGCCGCGCCGCCCACCGGCAGCCGACACTCGCGCCAGTGTGGAAATTGCGGCTACGCGCATGACAACAATAGATGTCCTGCTTTTCAAGTAGTATGCTACAAGTGCGACAGAAGGGGACATTTCGCGAGGTGTTGTCGTTCGATAGGATTTGCGAATCGTGCCCTTCGTGAGTTATCGTGCCAGTCTGCGGCAGAGATGAGCGACGAAGAAGAGTTCATGATACGGGGGATCGAGGTTGAGAGTATTGGCATCAAGGGCTGGCAGGAGGTAATAGGTGTGAATGGCATTCCTGTGCAATTTAAACTGGACAGCGGGGCCGACGCGACGGTAATGTCGCTGAACAGTTATGTGACTGCCGGATTTGATAAGCGAGCATTACGTAACACAAATACAGTTTTAAAAGAGGTCAGTAAACATACTTTACCCGTAGTAGGTTACTTTGAAGCACTTTTAAGCCATAATGGTATGTCAATAAGGCATAAAGTATATGTACTAGACACTTCATGTGGTAACTTATTGTCAAAAAATGCTTGTACAGATTTAAATTTGATATTGCGCATTAAAGAAGTTTGTGACATGAAAAATAATGACATAATTACGACTTATAGTCATATTTTCGAAGGGATTGGACAATTGCCGGGGCTCCATAAGTTAATAATCGATGAATCTATCCCACCTGTTGTTAGGGGATCTCGAAAAATACCTATAAAATTAAGACCGAAACTAGAGGGGGAATTGGAAAGGCTACAAAAGCTAAATATCATAGCTCCGGTGAGTGAGCCCACCGATTGGGTCTCAAATATAGTATTAGTGGAAAAAGCAGACGGGAGTATTCGATTGTGTCTTGATCCCCAGCATTTAAATCGAGCGATAAAGCGAAGCCATTTCCAACTCCCCACTCTTGATGAAATAACAGCGAATATTTCGGGAGCTATATATTTCTCAGTCTTAGACGCAAGCAAAGGATTTTATATGTGTGTTTTAGATGAGCCGAGCTCAAAACTGTGCACATTTGCGACCCCTTTCGGTAGGTATCGTTTCCTTAGGTTACCGTTCGGAATCCGGAGTGCTAGTGAGGTTTTCCATGGTATTATGTACAAATTGTTTGCCAGGCAGGGTGTGGAGGTGTTTGTCGACGATATTTTAGTTTACGGCAAAACGCGGGATGAGCATGATGAGAGGCTAACGGAAGTATTACGACTAGCAGCCGAATACGGCGTTAAATTTAATAAAAACAAATGTGTTTTCGCTCAGAACAGGGTTAGATTTTTAGGGCATATCTTTGATAAGAATGGCATACGGATTGATTCAGACTGGGTAAAGTGTATCGAAAATATGCCAATTCCGGGGGTTAAAAAAGCATTGGAACGGTTCATCGGTATGACAAACTATGTGTCACGTTTCATACATAAGTATGCGGATCGAGTCGAGCCACTAAGGGAGCTTTTAAAAAATAACGTAAATTTTGAATGGCATGAGGCGCATACAAAAGCATTCCAGGAGCTGAAGCAGCAACTGGCGCATGCTCCGACACTCAGGTACTACTCGCCCAACGAGCCGGTGACGGTGTCCGTGGACTCCAGCTCGCGCGGGCTGGGCGCGGTGCTGCTGCAGGGCGGCCGGCCCGTCGCCTACGCCGCGCGCACGCTCACGCCCACCGAGACGAGATGGGCTCAGATTGAGAAGGAACTTTTAGCCATCGTGTTTGGGTGCAGTAAGTTCCATCAGTTCATTTATGGACACGCTCAGGTAACTGTCGAATCGGACCATAAGCCTTTGGAGGCTATCTTCAGAAAGCCGCTGAATGAGACACCCATTAGACTACAACGTATGTTATTAAAATTGCAAATATATTCTCTTAACATTTGTTATGTACCGGGGCGGTTGATGTACGTGGCAGATACGTTATCTAGGGCGACAATTGATGCGGGAGGTATGCGGGACCAACATATGCAGAACGAGGTAAGCCTACATATAAATACTCTACTGGGTAACCTACCATTCAGCGATAGAAAAATGCAGGCGATCAGAGAAGCATCTAGGTTAGACCAGGGTCTATGTGAAGT
The DNA here is from genome assembly GCA_945867215.1 of Epinotia demarniana. NCBI lineage: Eukaryota > Metazoa > Arthropoda > Insecta > Lepidoptera > Tortricidae > Epinotia > Epinotia demarniana. Next base: position 23,109,033 of record OX244275.1, on the reverse strand, counting down.
AATGGAATGCTACAAAAAGGGATGGCCGCATACAAAGAGCATCGTGACAGAGCAAGCCAAGCCCTACTGGGAGGTCAGGGATGAAATCCACGTTGTCGAGGAGATAGTGTTTCGTAATGACATTGTGATCATTCCGAGCAGTTTAAGGACAGAAATGATCGAGAAAGTACATGATGTTCATCTCGGTATCGAGAAGTGCAAGAGGCGAGCAAGGGACGTGATGTGGTGGCCAGGTATGGCGGCCGCCGTGGAGCACGCCGTGAGGGCGTGCGAGGTGTGCGCGGCGCGCCAGGCGTCACCACCGCGCCAGCCTCTCGCACCGCACGCCACGCCCGAGAGACCATGGCAGGTGCTAGCTGCTGATATTTTTCAGGTAAAAGACAGATATTATTTAATCGTGGTTGACTATTATTCAAAGTATGTAGAGGTAGCGACCATTCTGGACCTGAGGAGTACGACGGTAATAGGTATCTTAAAACCTATGTTTTGCTCGTCATGGTATACCGAATAGATTAGTTTCTGACAACGGCTCTCAATTTGTATCGCAGGAATTTAAAACGTTCGCGAAAGATTGGGACTTTGAACACGTAACAAGCTCACCCCACTACCCTCGTTCAAATGGTCTCGCGGAACGCAATGTGCAAACGGTTAAAAAAATGATAATAAAAGCGCAGGAAGATAAGACTGATTTTTACATAGCACTTTTGAATTTTCGTAATACACCAATAACGGGAGAACAATACTCACCTGCTCAGTTATTGATGGGAAGAAGACTAAATACAAAGTTACCGGTAAAAAGTAATCTACTAAACCCGAAAACGCCTTCGAAAATTGATATTAAAATCAGCCGCGAAGTAAAGAACGAGAAATCAAGCCAAAATTACAACAGAGGAACTAGAGTACTACAACCATTAAGTGACAATGAGCAGGTGCGTATTAGAGAGCCGGGAGTATCTAATGGCGCGGGGCGCTGGGTGCGGGCGCAGGTGGAGCGCGCCGCCGCCGAGCCGCGCTCCTACTGGGTGCGCACGCCGGACGGCCGCCGGTACCGCCGGAACAGGCAGCAGATCATACGGGCGCAGCCGCCCGACACTGCCGCCGCTAATGCTAAGAGTACGAGTGCACGATATTATGATGACTTGGAGGAGTGTGGCGGAGGTCAGGAAACGGGGCCGCGGAGCTCCCGGGAGTCCCAAACCAAAACATCTCAAGATCCGACTTTCCGTCATACCCGTTCAGGCCGGCGAGTGCGCACGCCCGATAGATTTTAATAAATGTGTATTATTTTTTTTTTCATGTATTTTCCTTTAAGTTAACTATATAAAATAAAAATAAACATAGTTAGCTATGTATGTTGAGATTGTTTGATGTGGCCGATTTTTAATTTTATACTTTATGAAGCTGCCATTGGAGTTGGAGTCTTCTGCCTAGGAAAGTGGAGTTGTACCTTCTGAATGAACAGTTTACATGTAGTTCTGCCGATTCAGATAGTCTCAAGTATACGTACCTACTTCGTTAGTTTTATTATGCAGTTAGAACGGATCGTTTAGCAATTAATTTGCAGTATAAAGCTGAATAGTATAAGTGATTAAAATCAATAAATAAATATGTAATTAAAATCAATAAATATATACCATCGGTGACACACTTAACTGCCCACTCGTGTATGTACCTACCTTAAATCAACAGCTTAGGGTCCATTATTGTGATCAGGTGGGTGTACTGCTGTTGTGCGTTGTGAGTGTTAAGGAAATAAAAGTAGTTAAAGCAGGTCAAACAAGTCTCTGTTACATTAACAACCGAGTCTTGTCTGGTCTGGTCTCTTCATCACAAGCATCACAACTATACAGCATTATATCCGTATTGCATTTGTGCTACTATAGTTAGGTATCCATAAGGGGGAAGATGTTGTATATTATAATTACATATGAGGGTAGCTGTGTAACGTAGGGTAGGTATTGTATTAAATAAATCAGTCTAGATCTTGCTCTCAAACTGGTGGTTTACTTTATAGCCCTATAGCTAAACACTACAAGTATGTCGCAGTCGTCCCATGATAGACGTACAGAGTAATTTTGAGCTCCTATTAACCATTCACCGACAGTCACGACACACGACGTCAGAGCGCTACCGGGGCGCTACCGCGTAACGAAACAGAAAGTTCGGTCGTGTACCTCCCTCGCTGTCCATTGAATATGCATGTGCGACAGAGGGAGATACACGAACGAACTTCGTTTTTGTTTAGCGGGTTGCTTCAGGCGCTAATCGTTACATGCTTGAGTTTATTGCCCGTTCTCTCTCATTTATGAGAGGAGTCCTGTGCCCAGCCTTATATGGGATGATAATGATGATGATGATGATGATAAGGAGTTTAAGCGGCTTGGGACTGGGTGGGGGTGACTACGCATAGTTGGGTAGTATCCCCATTTCAAATCGAAAACTCCCGTGATATTCTTATAGCAATAATAATAGATTTTTATTCAAATATCGCTTGACATATTTGGAGAAACTCCACGGATGCCAATAGATAATACAGAAACAGGCAGTGTGCACGATCGTTGAAGGCAACAATGTTTTCACTTCGCAGCGCATCATGAGCGCATATTCATTATACTTGCATATGACTTGCATGAAGTAATCATGTTTGCGAGAGAAACAATTTGGCAATGTTTGAGCGAACACATCCACCTGGAACACAATCTCGTCGCGCGGGGCAGCTGAAAACATTCCCACGTCGAATGGCCCTAGCGACTAAAAACCCACGTATAACACCAACTTTTTATAACCACCTACCCGCTGACATAAAATCTGAAACGTCTGATACTGATGATGCCGCAAGCTCAGAGACCTTTTATTGGATCAACCACTTACATTTACTTAAGTTTATTTAATATTGCTTTATTTCTGCTAATGACTTTCATCTGATTCTGTTTGTTTGACATTTTCATTTCTTTTGCTTTTGCTTATTCGTATTTTATTATTTATATTTTACAATAAACTGACGATTCTGATGAGGTAATACGAAATAATTTTATTTAAAATTGTACTTTTATATTTTTGAACATTCCTATTTTGAGACAATCGTGATGTAAATTCATGTAATTTTGACTAAGGCAACTTGGTACTGTAATTATATCATGAAATAAATAAATCTAATCTAATCTTATCTAATCATGCTTCGAATAGACCCATTTAATAACCCCATTCAGATGTTTAATTTTTTCATGGTTTTTAAACTTTATTCATTTGATTTAGTATTAAAATGGTTCAAAAATTGTATGTACAGTCACCAGCAATAACATCTGCCACAACATGGACGTGTCAGATATTTTTGCTGGCTTTATTTTGGCAGATATTGATGCCGGTGACTGTACATTGTGAATTGCGAAACCAAGAGGGGCGCGGGGCGCAAAATGTTTGCTAAGTTTATCTAACAGCGTGTCGAAGTTAGTTTAGCTAAAACTAAAAATACTTATTGAATGTGGTTACTCTTTTTCCTAACACCAGACCACCTGACATCAGGTTTTAAAAGTACATATACTTATATATATATACGCTACGCTACTTATATATATAAGTTGTTGACATGAATGTCAACAACGTTAATATGCGTATGCAACAAACATCAAAAACATCTGCACTAAACTCTATTTGAACTGACACAAAAAAAGAAAGTAGGTATACGGATATTAATACTGATGAGTCTATCAACCTAATAATAAAATCACGTTCACAAAATGCACTTTCACCAAATTTTTATATTATGCTTATATAAAAAAAAATCGTTCGAAAAAAATATCTCAATTGGCTACAGATAAATAGTATAAAAATTCAGGTGCTACTTTGACCCATAACACAAGAATATAATGGAACGAGTTACTCACGTAATGCGGCATTTTCCGACTTGACGCGCGATTTTTTATACTATATTGGTCATATCGAAAAACTGAACCGACCAAAAAAAACTGTAGTGCATAAAAACTGTAGTGCATTTGTTCAAACTCTTTCGCGAAAATCGTCGAAAAACGCGACCTATAGAGGAGAACACCCTGACAGACGCCAGACATACGAAATCATTTTTCGCACCGAAGAAGAAGAATTTACCGATGCTGAAACAGAGAGCCTCGTTTGTTTCGCTCCCTCGTGCGATAATATCTGAATATCAAATGTCTGAAACTACCGCGAGTTTTCTACATATTGAAATTTTCTCAAGCTAATCAAACGAGTTAAATAGCACCTTGCTGGTAGCTATGCATGATAGTAATGATTATCCAGCATCGTGACGAGTGAAACCATCTCGCCGACTACAAAGTCGCAATATCATTAGCATGTTGGCCCGCGGGACTGTCGACTGCGAGAGTGATTAAGTAAAACGTCATCGCCAGGAATATCATCAGATTGAAGTCGGGAATATCTATTTCTTCTAGGGCCGCAATATTTTTCTAATTTACTAAGCCCCAGCGAAAAAGAAGGGTGCTATACGTTTAACATGTGTATCATACGTTTAACGATGAACCGATTTGAGTGTGGTTTCATTAATCAATAGCTTTTCGGTTCAGCTGGCTTGTTTTACTATTTGTTGTGTCTATGGTGTTTAATTTGTAATAATACAATACAAATACAAATCGTTTATTTGCTGAATACAGTTTAAGGATAGTGTACAATATTTTCAAGTTCGGTGTATCCAGCCTGCATGCAGGTATGCAAATTATTTAGATCTTGATTTAAAAAATAACAATAAAATAATAAATGTCAAAATAAAGTTAAAAATGGAAATAAATTAATAAATGGCACAAACAAACACAAGGAGGCATTGAGTAAAATATAAATAGTACAAAAAGACATTGAAGAACTAACAAATGTCAAATCTGAAACCTATTTGCACTCGAGATACATGTTTACGCTGTAAAACATCTGTCCAGGAGCAAATTAGCGAGACAATGTTTTAGGTTGTTGGCTGTGAGTGATTTAAAGTTATCTGGGAGATGATTGTATTTAAGAGAACACAATGCACAGATATGTTAATTACATTTCTACTATAAATCATTTTACGTCACACCTGGCCATAATGCGAGTTTTACTGCACGCTGCGCGTACGGGAAAACTCGCATTGTGGCCAGGTGAAGACGTAAAATTTTGTACTCAACACGGGCGGTAATTCGTAAAGCCCCAGAGCGCATATTTATGGCCCTCACCTTCGGTTCGGCCCACAAACACTTGCGATCTGGGGCATTCACGAATTCACCGCCCTAGTTACTGTTGTGTACTATTACGGCTTCGAGGTCGGTACAAAGAGTTCATAATTTTCATCTTTGTCTGCCTATTCATTATTTCGCATCGCTTTTTAAAATATGCCTAGTGGGTGGTGACAAACATACATATCTCTCTAATGTATAGACAAGGCAGTGGTAGTGTTTTTAGGCTTTTGAATAATGGGATGCAGCTGTCATCTAGTAAAAATGTGGGAACACGTGTTAAAACGTTGTTGACTTGATACAAAGAAGATTGGACAAACTACGAGTAGCATGATTATGAATATTGTTTTGACATTTTTACTTACCTTACTTAACTTAACTTACTTAAACCATATTTACTGTTCAAAAAATACTAGTAGTCTGGTATCAAAGCCATCAGCATCCAAAATAAAAGCGAAACGGACACCACCGCGCATATTTTATCATAAGTCACCAAATGTCTTTCTTAATGTAATATTTTCCTTCAACCCTTTCCAATGAGCTTTAAAACATAACCATCAGCATTCATAAAAAAATCAAACAAATGCGAAAATCGCGTTGAAGTTGTAACCAGAAAAATATTCGTCTGTCTTATAATGATTGGGGTTGAAATATTCATGGCAAGGGGTGGTCCCCCCCTACCCCCACCCTACCCTCCCCGTCCGCACAATGGTGCACTCTGATACGATTGAAAAGTAAAGTTTTTGTAGCTGCCGAGATCAAGGGCTAAGCTCTTTATGTACAGGCGGCAATTGGTCATTGGGTTTTAGTTATGATTACCTACTTATTTATGCGCACTTGCGTAGCATAGTTTTGGACTCAATAAAAAAATTGCGTTGAGAAAATTCCATATTTAATACCGCGCTGTACTTTGCTTACGTGGATTTTCCAATAAAAAAAAAATAACCAAAACCCAATCTTTGACCGATCTACCGACTAAATGAAAACTTGAATATGGCCATTTTACAAAAAGTTGTACAGTATACGACTTTTATTTATATTTTCCTAAAATCGCGCTTTTACTCAAAATTGTTCAAACAATTTTCGGTTTTCCGATCCACCATACAAGTATAGAAGCGTTACCGAATGAAATAAAAAGCGGCCAAGAGCGTGTCGGGCCACGCTCAGTGTAGGGTTCCGTAGTTTTCCGTCCGTCCCAATAAGTGTCCCTACTTCAGCGTTAAAAAAATGGGCTATTTGTTACATTGAGTTGACATATTAAGTACAGAACCCTAAAACCCTACAAGCAATACTTAGCGAACAATTTTATTATTAGACAACGAACTACATTATTGATATTTGACCAATAATTTCGAGTTGTGCATTTTCTATTATTTGTGCTGAGTGACAGTAAATCAAACATCAAACGTAGATGTAGTGGACTCGATGACGAAACGAAATCGTCCTCACCGGCACCGCCCCCGGCGTCTGCAGCCGCCACAAAATTGAAAAATTACGACGCCCCGCGAAGATTATACCGATTCCCTTCAATCGGTATCGGCCATATTTATGGGACTTTTAGTTACACGCGGGGGTGACTCGCTTCATTTTAATAAATATAAGTAAGATGCAGTGCTCGTCCTTGATTTAATGTTTTCGTCGTTCCAGTTTCCCCTAAGATATAATTTTGAACTTTTGACATCAAAATATCCTGTAATAGATAGTAGATTACACGAAGAAACGCTCTGCTCCTTATTGCGTTATTGTAGTTTGTGTTTTGTACATGTAAAGTAATCAGAAGCTCTATAATTACGAATGCTTCTGTATTTTGAGGACATTTTCTACCATACTATAATATAATAACTGCGAAAGTGTGTCTGTCTGTCTGTCACCTCTTCACCCTTAAAGCGTTGAACTGATTAAGATGAAATTTGGTACGGAGATAGTTTCAATCCCGGGGAAGGACAAAGGATAGTTTTTATCCCGGAAATCCCCTGAGGGTGTTAAGTGGGGGAAGAAAGTTTGTATGGAGCGATATAAACGAGTTCCACGCGGAAGGAGTCGTGGACTGAAACTTCTTGAGTTATGTACTAAAGCAACACTTGTACAGTCCACGTTAAATATATGTTTTACACTTTTGGCCTTATTGCAAGTGCCTTAAGATGCAAAAGTGTAATCATATTTTAGACGTCGCCTGTACCATGATTTCAGCCGAAGATATCAAGATTTTTTGATATCGTACGAGAAGTTCTTTCTAACAATGCTACAAACAATATTTTTATTCAAAGACTGCTTTAGCCTAGTTGCTAATGACCCTGCCTACGAAGCAAGAGGTCCCGGTTTCGATCCCCGGTAAAGGGTAAATCCGTCAACATGCTGCCGGACACGACCGGTCGTCGCCGCATCCATTCGGATATTCTTTCCGATCCGATCCGTTGCGGGCCGTTTGGTGGAAATAGTAGGTACTTATAGGCGCTTATTTGTGTGATGAGCACGAATATTTCTTGCTAACTCACGGATGTTTTTTATTTATTAATCTACATAAATATTAGTATGTTCGTCGCCATTTAGTAGCCATAATACAAGCTTTTCATAGTTTGGGCCTAGGTTGATTTGTGTGAGGGTTATATTTATATGTATAGATTAGGATATAAATAGGATTGACTGTACGGTACTAATTTAAAACATTCAATAAATATTCAGAACGCCCTAATAAAATACAGCTTAATAAACAAATCTACACGTCACGACAAATCATTTTCAATTCCCCTAATCCCGACCTATAAAATATCGAGCATTCTGTCACTATTCCACTATTTATTATTCGAGGCGCAAATCTCTCCCTCAATTCCACAACATCACACGACACTATACTCCTTATTGTTACTTGTGACGTTTAGGGTTGATAGATGGGTGAACACATTTATTTAATGTTTCATTACGTAGATCGAGTCCCCTCAATTTTATTATGAACTATTGGGTGAAAATAGGACAATGTTTTATTTTTTACGAGCTACATCGAAGTATATACTGCTGTTGCTAATACAAATAACGTCGTTATTTTCGAAAACAATGATTATGATTTGTGATTATAGATTCGCTAATAGTTTTTGCATTGTGAATGCTGTGATTTGCCGTTCCCGTGGATATATTCATTTGACCTGCTAACTTATGCCCTAATGTTTCACTAGACCTAATGGTTTTTTTTCAAAACAGTCAATTTTCGGGGTCTTTTAATATCTTCAAATGCAAGTCATTAAGGTAAGTTATGTTTGTTTTGCTACTAATCCTATAAAGGCTAATCAAACAATTAGGTCACAAAGCATTTAGGGCCCTCCAATCGAAACGTATTAGGAAACCCCTTATGCGTTATGGTTTCGAGTCCGATTGATATGAACAATATTTTTCCTTTTTTTGTTGTAATCAGCTCCTAGTTAAGTTTAGTTTTATACTTAGTTAAGTCTTAATGCTTAGTGCCGATTCGACCAAACAAGAATGGGTCCAACCCGACCATTAATTACTTCGTAAGGTTCCAGTTCTCATTTTGATCCGGTTGGGCTCAATGTACGTAATTAAGTTAAGAAGGAATACAATAAGTCAGAAGAGATGTGTTATGTATTACGTATGTGTATATATTATTGGGTAGGTTTAAACTTATTAGTAGTAATCAAATAATCTGATTCAGAAAACGCTGTTTTATTGCTGCTCCTGGACATCCCCTTGTGACATATTTAATAAACTAAAAGTTAGGTCTAACAAGGAGGAACCATTCAAACAGTTCCCTATTTGTATGGGAAATATTCCCTAGTCAGCTTATGCCCAAGCCCAATCATGATCATCCTAGCGTAATCCCATTTATTTCCAGCACGGGGTCCGCTTCAGCACCTAATCCCATGGCAGTGTAGGCACTAGTATTACGAAAGCGACTACCTTCTTACTTTCCAACACTGAAACAACTGGACCTTGTTAGAGTTACAACGGTTTCCTCACGATGTTTTTCGACACCGTAAATAGTATTTTATGCAACTGTTGTATAAGTAGGGTCTTAAAACGCGAGTGTCGTGAGTTGCGATGCGAGCCTTGGCGAGCATCACAATTAAAGACGCCACGAGCGTTTTAAGACCAAGTTATACACCGTTGCATACAATATTTTTTCTACGACTATTTTAAATAAATAGCATAATTTGACTTTTCAGGCAGTAAGTTTTCCGTTAGTTCTATTACTACTCACGCAATTTCATCAGCGGTGCAGTTATTTTCTTCTTCGTCCATTTTAAAAGGAACGTACACATTTTTCTTCACTTCACAAACACGAATCAAATCTTAAGAAGTTATTAATAACGAATAGTTACCATATTTGACATATTTCGTCTTTTAATTTTGAACTGGAACTTTGGTGGGAAATTGGAAACATGACACATTGACACCTCTTGTTTATGGTCTGTTTTGTTCTTAATTCAACTTGCCAGTACTGTCATATTAAGACCAAGGTTTTGCTTAAGTTGGCAGCAATGCCTTTTGTACGGGACAATCTCGTACACTCTTGAGATGATAGTTGATAATGATAACACTGCAGTTTTCCACCGAAATTATGATTTATTGATAACGAATTGAAATGATACAATATGTAGGTTTAATGAGAATACACTCCGCGGCGGTCGGACATGTACTGTCGTAAAGGAATAAAATATATGCTACGTGAAGTAAAATGCTGACGGGCGGAATGCACACCTTTGTACAGACCGTACACCTTTAGTACAATAATTTATTTGAAGTAAATACATTCAGTGGTTTGTTAAGTTGGTAGTACCTAATGTATTTTATGTTTTGGCATGGCCCTCTAGATTAGTCGCGTCGCGGCCTACTCGATCGTGTCTAGTAGGCCGTGGCACAATGTAGCACTACCCAGGTTTAGAAGCGTATGGCTGCTAAGCGTATCGTTTTGGCGACAAAACAGCACGGTTGTGCCGTACTGTTATGGGGAATAGAGTATAGACTTTTCTGCAGACTTATTTTGTATGTCTTTATATTAGTGTTCGGGACTATGTAAATGACAGATAAAAGTACAGGAGTAGAAAAACTAAATTTTGTCATTTAGATCCCCATTACGCCCGCCTATCGGAACCACACCTTTAATCAAATCAAATCAAATCAAATTACTTATTTCAGACTCATGTCCATATCATGTCATTAGTAACGATAAAAACTTATAAAAATACGTTAGTTACATTAAATTATACACCGAACCTCTTGAGCCCATATGTAGGGCGTTCCACTGCCGCCACACTGCGCAAACAGGACTGTCCCAAATCAGCTGAAGAAGGCTGTTGGAACTATCACGCACACGACGCATGAGGGACGCGGTTCTGTTTCTTATAATGGCACTGACACCATCGAACCGTGCCTCTGCGAACATCCCAGATGCGCTGCAGTATCGTGACAGCCCCATCAACCTCCTGAAGCCGTTGTTGTATTGGACACGCAGGGCATTGAGTGATTTTTTAGTGTAGTTCGTCCATAGGCTGCACGTGTAAAAAGACGGACAAAAAGCCTTGAAAAGGGTTATTTTGACATTCCCATTACAGCGTGCAAACCTACGTGACAGCATGTTACATCTAACTGCCAAACCCCTGCGTTCCCTCTCGACATCCGCATCGTCCTGGAGGTTGTCGGTAACCCAGTGCCCGAGGTACTTAAACCACTTTTGCATATCGGTTTGGTGTGTCGTACCTACCTGACATTTTTATTATTCATTGTAAATTATTTTAAAGAATGGTGAAGAACAAAAGTGAATAAATAACAAAAATGTGTATGAAAATAATCATGTTTTATTTCAGCTACGGTAGCGTAGTTGTTCAGACGGCTGTCAAGCGGAGAGCGTGGGTTCGAAACCCGGCTCGTACCAATGAGTTTTTGGGTGAAGGGAAACATCGTGATGCAACCGGTATACGTAATCCCAATCATGTTTAGTTTTCCCTCTCAGTTGGAAAGTCAGATGGCAGTGGCTTTCTTAAAACTAGTGCCTATACCAAATCTTGGGATTAGGTGTCAAAGCCGACGGCACAAACTGAATAACGCTAGGAGGATGATGATGAACCATTTTTTGTTCCTCGTTGCCATGGTAACGTCTCATGGGTCACTCTTCATATCTAGGTTTTAAAGTAAAGTAATTTATTTTGCGTAAAACGTTATACAGAAGATGGTATACATATATTACAAAGAAACATACATTTCACCAGTATCTGGCATGCATAGATTTGAATATAACTAATGAATTATACATCAATCATGTCTATGTGTCCACATGCTTGCCCAACTACAAGAAAAAGGTTATTGACCCATATATCATATTATTACGGACTAAAGCACTGTGTAAGTACTCCATCCTCTTCGGGATAGGAATATCACTGCCATGACACGTCATTTCACGCGCGGCCCCTCGCCGTCACGCCGCAGTCAGACGGGAGCTCGCGGCGTGAACTATATTCACGTTTATTTGAATATATTGATATTGGTATAAGATTATTTTATACCTAGTGCCCGTGCGGCTTTGCCCTTGTATTGCAAAGAACGCATGTAAACCCGACGGTTAAAATATATTTCGTTATTAGGCTTTAGCCTTTAATCATCCAAAAAGTATATTCTACACGAAGGTGACAGCACTTTTTAAATCGGATAAGCTATTCCAGAGGTTACCCAAAACATACACACTTACAGAGCTACAATCTCACAGACTTTTCCTATTTATGATATTAGATAGACTAACTGCCCATGTGGCTTCGCCCGCATATTGCAAAGAACGACAATGAGAGACTTAAAATATTGCCTATGTCTGTGAAAATCGATTCTGAATACTTACACGTAAAATAATTTTTGAAATCGTTGATGTGGTTCGGAAGGTTACCCCCTACATAAAAACTTAACAAAACTACTAAATATATATATATTCTTCTTACACATAACATGCAACAAAACACAGGATTTCTTCAATTTCCCGTTTAATTAAGAGCACAATCTGTATGCATCCCTGATTAGAAAATAAATAGGACAAAATATATTTTGAGGCGCAATTTTTCACTTCTCTATGTTGGGTTGGCCTCCTCTTGGAAGACCTGCGACCTGCCTCATGAAGAAATAAACGTCGTCGGTGACGTCACGTCAAAAATGAAAGAGATAGAAGCATTTTACTGTATAGTTATTTTTTCGGTGATTGTCATTATTCAAAATAATAACCGTGGTTTGTGTCAAACTTTAAAGATATTTATGTAGCAATAGGTGTAAGCAAAAGAAAATGTTAACATATTTAGGGCACATTGTCAGAAAATCTTATTTTGTAACATGCAATGTAAACCTAATATTAAGTCGTAATGTGTGCAAATGTTTCTATGGAAAACAGTTGGTCCTTTGGTGCATTACGTGAAAAGATGAAACTGTCATGTGCGTTGTAAGTATGTTTTGTCATGTAGTTTGTAAACTTATTTCAATGGAAAGATGTTTTTGTAACAGTAAAGGCCTCCCACCCACCGGACGCGTTTGCCGCGCGTGTGCTGCGCGTGTGCTGCACTCGTTGGGCTCGGTTGAATCGGTATATTCACACCGCAAGCGGGCGGCGTATAGCAACGCGGGGGTACGCGGCTGCGACGCGTGTGCCGCGCGTCTGCCACGCGTGTGCTGTTCGTGTGCTGCGCGTGTGCTGCGCTTGAGCTGCGCGTGTGCTGCGCGTGTGCTGCGCGTGTGCTGCGCGTGTGCTGCGCGTGTGCTGCGTGTGTGCTGCGCGTGTGCTGCGCGTGTGCTGCGCGTGTGCTGCGCGTGTGCTGCGCGTGTGCTGCGCGTGTGCCGAGCGTGTGCCGCGCGGCTGCGGTCCAGCAGCAGCGCGGGCCCGCGCGTCATATCTCTCTCACTACCAACACATTTAATATGTATCTCACTATCTCTATCACGCTTGGCGACGCGTTAGCAACGCGGGCCCGCGCGGGCCCGCGCTCTTGAGTGTGATAAAGATAGCGAGATACATATTAAATGTGTGCGACGCGCACGACACGCGGACGCGCTGCCGAGTTGTAACTTTAGCGCCGCGGGCCCGCGCGGGCCCGCCTTCGAATCGCGTTCGATGTGTGTTTGACACGCGCAAGTTGTAAAGCATTGAAACTACACTCAATGCTTTACAACTTGCGCGTGTGCTGCGCAGCACACGCGCCGCGCACGACACGCGTCCGGTGGGTGGAGGCCTTTAGTTGTAAAGATATCTTTGAATTCGACTGTACAAAATTGGGGAGTTGGAGGAGACATCTGTGGCACTCTGTGGTCTTCATAATCAGTTCTACATTAGTGATTTTCGGGTGTACATACACGAGCTATTATAGAAAATAATATATATTATATTTGAGTTGGCTGTCGTCAATCCCTTATCGATCCCATCATCCATCGTTTTTGAAAATAATGGGACCAATCTGAAAGTATATATTTAGAAAGAAAAAAATGTAGGAATCGGCTCACAAGGGGGAGTTTGGAGGTATTAACAAATATTCCGTATTGAAGAACCCCTCCATTTTTAGGGTTCCGTAGCCAAATGGCAAAAATCGGAACCCTTATAGATTCGTCATGTCTGTCTGTCTGTCTGTCTGTCTGTCCGTCAGTATGTCACAGGCATTTTACTCTAAAACCATAAGGTGTACTTGAATAAAAAATTGAAGATAGGGTGTATTTTGTTAACCGCTACATAGTTTTGTAATGAAATTACTAAAAAAGATTTTTTTTAGGGGTGCACCCCATACATAAAACAGAAAGTCAAAAAATATTTTTTCATTGCAAGCCCACTTGTGGTAGATCAATCGACAGGCCTTTCAAAACAAATATAAGGTGTCTAAGCATATTTTTGGATTAAGTGAATAGAGTCGGAGATAATCGCCCCGAAAGTCACTAAAATTGTGTGTGTAATTTTTGAACCGTGTATTTTAAAAATATGAAAAAAATCATGCTCATAGGGCTTATAAAATTCTTTCAGCGAAATTTGTTTTGAACAAGATCGGTTCAAAGGTTTTCGAGATATTTATAAAAAACTGCCTTCCTTAAAGAAAAGGACGTAAGTACCATAAGTTTTTAGTAACGATATGACCTTTTTCATGTCAGACCCACCATACCCCTAGCAATACCCCTGGGGGTAGGGTGGGACTGAACCATACCACCGTAGTGCTGTGCACTATATTATGCTGTATAATATCTATCCCAAAAGTCCTAAAATTACCGTTATCACTTTTATCAGTATCACGCAGCGTAGTTGAAAAAGTTAGACTACCGTTATCTGTAGTAACCATTGATTTAGTATATAGAACTAGATGCACAATGTCAAACAAATATGCCAAGAAATCTGCCCCAGAACATGAACGAAGAATAGGTACTCTGGACAGGCTATGGTAATAATAATACCACGTGCGAGCGAGCTGGTAGCATACAAATCTCTATAAGTGTGACAGAAAGGGGAATATCATTCATTGTCCTTGTCATAGTTCCACTTTTTTTATTTGCCATAATTTATAGTTTAAATTATAGGTATTTACAAATTAAAGCAAATAAAATCGGTATAGCGTCTCATTTTACGCTGGCTCTTCAGTATAGCCGTGCCTGGTGACGTACATTGCACTTCGCAGTCTGATAAATAAATATTGACATAATGAAAACACGGCATTGTAATTCGTGTTGTTTCCTGTTTCCGATTTGTTCCAACCGAAACCGAAAATACCCGATGTCAAGTAATTAGATAACGCAGGTCTGGTGTTTTCGACAATTACCCACGATCCAGTTAAAGTCTGACCTTCGATTCGGTGTAGTTGTTGCGGATCTGGGAGTCAATATATATACTAGAGGTGTGTGGTAGTTTAGAGATAGATTGTGAATAGTTTATATTTCCGTATGAATCCGACGAATAATTTGCATCTAGTAAAAATAAGATTTATTGTTGTCATAATCTATACCAATTCAAATAAAGAACTCCGTACTTTATGAATTTTTGTTTTTAGTGTTCCATATTTAAAGCATAGACATAGACCAAAGGTTAATAAACCAAATAGAGGCGTCATAGTTATCACATTAAGTATTTGTTGTTCCCACTATATTCAGTTTTGTGCAAAAATTTTATGTTTGTATAAGTGCGCGTGAGCGTGTGCATAGAGAAAAGAAAGAAAAAAGATTATCGCTCGCGAATTCGACTTTAAAGTTAACACAACACAGTAAAGTAACTAGCCCTAGGGCGGGGCACATTGCACGCAGAACGGATGATGGCCATTGGGGCGAAAAGGTTCTCGATTGGCGACCACGTACCGGAAGGGGCAGTGTGGGTAGACCCCCTACAAGATGGACTGATGACCTGGCCCCGTATCATGGTCGGCCTTATCACGCAATAAGTGTATCGAACGGTGTCAGCCAGTGCCGGACGCTCTTTCTTGTCACTTATCGCGTCATAAGGCAGACCATGATACGGGGCCTGGTAAAGGTCGCGGGAGTCCGCTGGATGAGGGTGGCGCAGTACTGGTAATTGTGGCACTCTTTGGGGGAGGCATATGTCCTGCAGTGGACGTCTTTCGGCTGATATTATGATGCCGCATCAATATCGATGAATATTTTGAATTTTGTAATTAAACGATTCAGTTGACAACTAAAACCTAAACTCCTATTGAACATACTACAACTTTTGCTTGTTATAGGTTTGTACGGAACCCTCGGTGCGCGAGTCCGACTCGCACTTGGCCGGTTTTTCTGAAATCGGTTGTCAGTTTTTCGACTATCAACTTCATTTTGGCTTACTAAGTCAGTCGGTGCATTTTTAGTTACAGGATTTTGTCACCCAATTTTCTAGGTTAAGTTATTTTAACTTTTTATTCCGTTTGTTATTAGATGAATGACCTGAAATTTAATGAGGACATTTACACATCTCACTACAACATGAAAGTCCCGCTAAGTATCATGCTCGCTCTTGAGTCGCAGCTCAGAGATGACATTTAAAACACAAGCAAACGGCACAACACGACGCGCGCGAGATGGAACAATGGCATTAACAATTATAGGCAGGGGTCCGGACGTGTTTGTTGAAGTCATGGTCAAATATTTGGTCAAGAGAATGGCTGGCGTGACGGAGAATAGATAAAAAGTAATAGAGAACCTCCAGAATTACAAATAATATTATCTCATTTAAAGCTTCCTCTCCAAAGGCGTGTTATTGCCAAATATGGCTTAATATTGTAAAAGTACCTAATTAGATTTTCAATATTTAATATCATGGTAAAATAATTGAATTAGAAACCAATAGTTTCAAGTAAGCAAGCGAAATATATAAATAAAATAAAATTATTCGAATAGATTATGTTATTATTCCACTGGTTAATAAATTCGTTACTGTACATTAAAATAAAATATTTTAACAAAATGCGAGGAAAACATTTAAAAAAAAATCTTAACAAGCAGTACACCTACTAGAATATGAATTAGAGTGCCTTGAGTTTAGTAAACCAACCATCTACCATAATTTCACAGTACTACCGTCCAACCACACTGTAAGTAACCCGACTTTATTCTGTAGTTTTTTTTTACATTTTTTTTACAACTAAGGTAAAGGTCTAAGTGTTTGACATCAACCTCATGCCTAATACTGCTTTAAATTTGTTCACTCCTATTGTCACTAACTAAAATGTAAAGTTTTGTATAGCTTTAGATACTTAATGTATTTTACGGGTCAATGAACTCTTGTCGCTATTCTGTCCCGTTACCCAGAAGACAATACCTACGACAGAATTTCTAAGACTTTTTCAAATTTCTCGTCTTTTCCTTTTTAACGGTCCATCTTCTCTTAGTTATAAGATAGTACATAAAAAGGGGTGGACAAAAGTGAAACAAGTTCATTCGTAAAATCGCAGTCTTGAAAAGTGGCTCACAAGATGAAACTATAGCAACAACTATTGGCAGAAAAAAGTAAATTCACCTTTAATAATAATAAATAAATATAAGGGGACAATCTTACACAAATCGACCTAATCAACCTTTATATAACAACATTAGCAATTACGCGGTCGGATGCCGGACTATAAGAGGAGTATGTCGCCTCCTCACAAAGAAAACGTCGACTTTGTGCGCCGTCATCTAATTAGATCGAATTTCACGAAGCCTGAAATGCTGGGGCAAGATCTTTAGAACACTGTAGATACAATTATTTTTCTGAGAGCACTTACTTATACACATTACTTTTGCTGAGACGTTCTTGAATTACAATAAAGCTTAGTAAAGCTTAGCATTGTATATTTTTGAGTTATTTCTAGTACGTTCACGGACGGTACGTCGAGAGACGTAAACTAAAACCCTCGTAATATGGCACTACCTCTGTAGACGGGAATTTTATTTTCCATTAAAAGTGGCGCTCCGTCCATTGCCGAATATTTGTCATATTATTTATAGGGAGTTTATGACTCTGCCGTTTTTGGCTCTAACACAAACCCGCCAGTGCAACGGTAAGCACTCATACTGGTGCACACAAGCTACCTCCGTCACGCACACAATACATTGAAGGCTTCCACCCACCGAACGCGTGTCGTGCGCGGCGCGTGTGCTGCGCGGCATAATGCACCCGCGCAAGTTGTAAAGCATTGAAACTACACTTCAAACACACATCGAACGCGGTTCGAACGCGGGCCCGCGCGGGTCCGCGGCGCTAAAGTTACAACTCGGCAGCGCGGCCGCGTGTCGTGCGCGTCGCGTGTGAAGCGCGGGCCCGCGCGGGCGCGCGCTGCACACGCGTTGCTAACGCGTCGCCAAGCGTGAGGGAGATAGTGAGATACATATTAAATGTGTTGGTAGTGAGAGAGATATGACGCGCGGGCTCGCGCTGCTGCTGCGCCGCAGCCGCGCGGCACACGCGCGGCACACGCGTCGTTAACTCGTCGCTGACGCGGAGGGCCCGCTCGGGCCCACCACGTACCCCCGCATTGCTATACGCCGCCCGCTTGCGGTGTGAATATACCGATTCAACCACGCTCTACGCGCGCCTTGCTGTGACACTACGTCTGTGGCCGGAGGATTCCCATACATATTCCGCCGTTCAGCCGTCGTGTGCCACAGTGGGAGGGTGAACGCATGTTTCGTTGCGACAAGGTGCGGTATGGGAATGGTTACAGGTATATGGTACAGGCGGTTACGTCTCTGGCCGTTACTGCCGCAACACAAACATTCAAAACTGAGCAATACGACTATCCGTCCGCACGTCCCCAGATGTTATGCCATTTTGTATGGGGAATTTCTGTGTCGTATCACAAAAAAATCGAGATGGTCCTGTGTCCGTGAACGTGCTAGACTTTATCCGTGACCTTTAAAAGAAAACACATACAGGTAGTTGTAATGATGGTTGCGCCGAATAACAATGCCTATAATGGTTTGCGCTACCCTTGGTCTCCTGGCAGGAGTGTAGTATGCTAGTGATAAGGCACGTGACTTTCAATCGTGGATCGTGGGTTCAAACACCGGCTCGTACCACTGAACTTAAAAAAAAAATACGAAATGAGAGAACAAAAGAATCATAGAATGCGAGCTCCATAGAAATGTTTACCCAACCACGTGCAAAAACCTAATGTAAACCTAACCCAACCGTCAGCGTACGCGGGGTGCCTATTTCCGCTCTAAGGGACACAAGTGAACCCTAACCTAACCCACTAATAGTACAATTGTTGCGAGTGTTTTTTTACTGCGGGGGGCTCCGCCCCTTGAGCCCCCCTTTTTCTGGCTGCCCTGGCTTGATTATATCAACTGTACATTACACGGAATGAGCATTATATCCAATGTTCAATATAGCAAAAATGCATTATACTTAATGTATGTTATACTAAATATATTTATATCAAATGATCGTTATATAAAATGATAATTATGTCATATGAAAATATATTAAGTGTTGTTATAGAAATTGAGAATTATATCAGATGAGCGTTATTACGAGTAATATTACCTATATCAAAAGTATTAATAGCCATCGTTACGCACCCAATGACAATGGCACCCATTAATTCCTGTTTGCCAACACTATCTCTAGAGATTCAAATTAATTAATGAAACATAATTTTATGCATAAACTTATATGTATTGAATTATTTTGCCTGTATTTTTTATGTATTTATACCGCCCTTATTACGAGTCACGTAGTATGCTGTCCCGCACACCACTGGATCCACAGAAAACCAGCACCGCTGGCACTGTGTCAATGTCAACTGCATTGCTGAGTGGAGATCTTTTTGGTAGCACGTCCCTATTTGTTAGTATTTAAGGTGCCTTATATGTATGTGTAATGATCGGTTAGTCATTCTGCTAGGCCATTTTGTGGCGCTACTTAGACTTTTTTTGTTCGCTGTACGAAATGTCATTTTTTATGAAACAGAAGCGTTTTGGTGAAAGAAAACAAAGCGAGGAAGCTGGGAATCCCAACAAGATCTTGTTTTCCCTCTGGGTTGGAAGGTCAGATGGCAGTCGCTTTTGCATAACTAATGTCTACGCAAAATCTTGGGATAAGGTGTCAATACGGACCCTAGGCTCCTTTACGTCACAGCCAAGAAAATGCAAGAAAAATGATGGCCACCTGACGACAGACATTTAGAAGTCTATAATAGACGCATCGCTACTGCATACCTATCTCATTATAATAATTTACTCCATGTCTTATTTTATACAAATATGCCTTGACTTGGACTAACACTGCCATAACTCGTGAGGTCCGTTTAAAACCGATGGATGTCGGTACAGGAGCTTGCGCCGATAAATTACGTTCCGCATTACTAGACCATTCAGCGCTGACCTCCGCCACAGTAGCAGATTTTGAGCAGTATAATTACCGAGACTTGCTATCGAAATCGAATGCTGTCAAAGTAAAGTGTAATATTATGGTAATGCGATGTAAGGTGTATAAATGAAGGGCTTAGCTGAATCTCGCTCATATTTACGAAGACAACAGCAATAGCAAACAGGTCCAGGTTTATTTATGTAGGTGATGGGTTTTTGAGAAAACGGAGGCAAAGATCTAAATCGGGTCATCACGCCACAACAGTGCTTTGAACCCAAGGAAGCCCAGATTGTTAATTGCTTCATGAGCTTCAAAGTTTCATTTCAAGTTCATCTCAATGGTATGTTGCCCTTGTCTGACATAACAACGTTTTGTCTAATTTTGGCTTGCCTAATTTTATTTAGACTAATTTTGTTTCGCATAATAGCTCGTTTTGCCTAATTTTCATTTGTGCAAAAATTCTTTTGATTAATACGAGAGTAACGTTAATCTTATTTTATTTTGCATAATTTAATTTTACCTAATTTATAGTTTGTATAATCTTATTTTGTATACTGTTTGATACATAATTACATTTTATCTAACATACATTTCGCATTGTTTCTTTTTTTTCTAATAACTCCCCGCCTTCCGCTTGGACTGTCGCCAGAAACTGATAATGAAGGTTTTTAATAAAGACATTCGCTAAGTAAATTTTAAAAACAATCGTTTTCGGCGCTTCGCCGGCCGCTACCGCAGCACGCTCGCTTCACTAGCTCGGCTCGCGCTCTGGGGATCGCAGTTCTACCTAGCACTCCTCCTCGCTTCGCTCGTGGTCGTACCTACACCAACCTGCCTTTAGAAAAGGTTAAGAAATAGGTACCTACAGTCGATTTCTCCAATATTCCAATTCCGGTGTACGGAATGTGTGGGGAAACAGCTATATAACAACAGTGTTTCGCTCACCGCAGCTGAACCGAAATAAGCAAAAAGTTAGTAAGTATAACAACGTAAACAATGCATGGTAAACCGTCTTTTGAACAATTAGTACTTTTTAACAAGTAAATATTATAATGATGCAGTATTGGACAAAAAATCTAAGTTAAAACGTTATTCTGCAATGTGATAATTAGTTAAAAAGAGAATAGTCAAGTTGATACTTAGAGAAAATAATATTCGGCTAAACAAAAGTTATGAAAATCGTCATTTAGGGTAAACGTATTTCGAACAAATAATTATTATGAAAAAACAAAATTATACAAATTGACTTTAGACAAACAATGCATTATACTAAAAGTTGTTAAACAAACTGAAATAAGACAAAACGTTATTAGGCCAAACAAGGGAATCTCCAACGGGATTCCAGTGTGATTTGACTTTACCCCGCCAGAACAAGATGATGACACTAATTAAAATGGAGTTGGAATGAGATTTTATGAACCAAATTCAGTTCCAGTACCTATTTAATTACAAATTAATGACAAACAGTTGCCGTTCACCCAGAGAAGCAACAACACATTCCACTTTTATACATATAATAAATTGATCGTGAACTAACTCAATATCGAATTTCGATCATGTCGTAATGGTGACTAATGATCGACATCGAAAATGGCCGCGTCACCATTATGCGACGTAAAACGGTAAAAAAGAGAAATAGCGGAATAAATTGGTTATGACTCAATTGATTATCGATAAAATACGGCTTGATTCCGTTTTGAGTAATTGTATTTGATAAAATGGGACGACGGAAAAGTCAAGTTTAATAAATAAGTCTTGCAACTCCTTTTATAGATTTTAACGACACGTTAACGCATTAAGGCCTACACCCACCGGACGCCTGTCGTGCGCAACGCGTGTGCTGCGCGGCACACGCGCACGTTGTAAAGCATTGAAACTACACTTCAAACACACATCGAATGCGGCACACGCGCAGCACCCGCGCGGCCCACGCGCAGCACCCGCGCAGCTGCAGCGCAGCACACGCGCAAGTTGTAAATCATTGAAACTACACTTCAAACACACATCGAACGCGGCACACGCGCAGCACCCGCGCAGCTGCAGCGCAGCACACGCGCAGCACACGCGCAGCATACGCGTCCGGGTGGAGGCCTTTAATTATAATTGATATTACGTACGTATATTTACTAATTCTAATATTTCCCAAAGGGAGACCATGAAAATGTACATATTCAAACTAAATATTTTATTGTGAATAAAGTTACCTAAAAATGTGGTATTGTAAATATATGTAGAAAGGAACGGATTTTGATGAACATTGCCATAGAGAGTTTCACCTGCAGTATTAGTAGTTTCCTTCACCTGCATTAAAATAAACAATAGGATATTCTTGTTTCCTTAAACTAAACCTTCAAAGGAATAAAATTAAAGATAAAAGTTGTCAGTAAATTCGAGGGAAATTTTTAGCGAAATAAATAATATATAAATTTATTTAGTTAAGTTCATACAAGATGATAATTAACATTAATATCATTAAATTGAAACTGAATATAAACTTAAATAAAAAAATTGAGATTAAACATTCCTCATAGTTTTTCTCGCATTTAATAACATTATTGTGTATACAATTATCCTAACCTATCGACTGTGCACTGCGGCACACGTACAAAACGTGGTAAATTTGCGCGCGGCCATCGCATTTGAATAAACACTTACACCGCGAGCCTGATGTATGGCCGAGTACGCGTCGCAGCGGAGGGGTTAACGCGTCCCAATGCTCTTATTTGTACGGTTAAGTGTAGCATTCGGTTATATAAATATAGACTTGTACAGTTAGCATCCTGTAGTTAGTAGCAGTCAAAGTAGCCACATGCCGCATAACGTCTTTATTACCATATTAAGAGTAACCCACCGTTGGGCCACCGGTCACACCGTGTGGCCTTATTATGACCCGAATGCCTCAGAATGTATGTGGACAACAAAAAAACAATTTCACTTGCTACAGTCCAAAGAACTCTATGTATTTGAACATATAATGTGTCATTGGATTTATCATACTAAAGTGTGTTAGTGACAAAAGCTAAAATAAAAATAAAACAGTTTTTTGAAAAATCATTTGATTTCACTTGTTTTATACTATGACGATGGCAAACTAGCATACGACGTTTCTGATGGTACGGAAAAACCGGAGCCTATGGATGCTTGCTACTTCAGAAGGAACACAAGCACGTCACCGACTCCTAATTGATTTGAGGATGCGTTGGGTTGACAGCTGGAAACGCTTTAGGGTCCCTTACTCTAAACACAGCAATAATTGCTCGGGAGGTCTGGCCACCTTGTTCACCTGTCACATATCACCTCATACCTACAGACCCTACAGAGCAAGTTCAAAAATAAATAAAAACGACCGCTTTAGCCTAGTTGGTAGTGACCCTGCCTACGAAGCAAGAGGTACTGGGTTCGAATCCCGGTAAGGGCATTTATTTGTGTGATGAGCACGATTATTTGTTCCTGAGTCATGGATGTTTTTTATGTATTTAACTATTTATTTATCTATATAAGTATGTTTATCGTCGTCTAGTACCCATAGTACAAGCTTTGCTTAGTTTGGGACTAGGTCGATTTGTGTAAGATTGTCCCCTAATATTTATATTATTTATTTATTTTATTTTAAATAAATGAATTTTATTCTGCAAGTCTAGGTGGTAGTAGTGGTGTTATTATGGGCTGCTTCGCCAAAAAGATCAAAGACAGACACCAGTTTCAGCAATGAAGACCTGGCCCCTATTTCACCAACTTGACAATTGTCACCTGACACTGACAATTCACCACATATTGCTTGTTCTAGAAATTGATGTGGTTGCTAGCTTACTTGTGGAACCAGCAATGTACGGAGAATTGTCAAATCCTGGTGACAATTGTGAAGTAAGTCAAATAGGGGCCTGGTCAATAGGAATGAAGACACTCAATAAAATAATCAGTAATGTTGTATTTTCTCGAAAAAGGATTAAAGATGTAGTCAAATGGAGAAGCAAAAGGGTAAATAATCACAAAGTTATAAGTGTCCAAAGCTTTAAGAGGGGTATGTTCTGCAACTACAGCTACAGCATTACAGCGTGGGGCAGTGCAGCAAAGACCTCTATGTTAGAAATTGAAAGGGCTCAACGGTCTGTGCTCAAAGTAATGTTTAAAAAAACCTTCCGTCATCCAACTACAGCTCTCTATGCCGAAGCTCATGTTCTTTCCGTTCGTCAATTGTTCTTACTCAAAATTTCTTTAGTTACTCATAAATCATCCAAAACTTTACCGTGCTACAGTAATCTACTTAAAAAACGCGTATTTGCCCTACCAGTTCCTAGTGTACTTTCCACTTTTGGTAAGCGATTCGGAGAGTACATTAGGATATCCACTTATAATGCTATTCTAAAACACTGTAACTTTAAGGGTTGCACTATAAATGAGGCAAAAAAACTAATTAATAATCTTCTCCTTTCGTTAAATTACGCGGAGACAGAAGCTATTTTAGATAATGCAATTTAAGAAGCATAAGTCAGTGTACTAAATAATATGAAATTGCAATGTTAAATTTTAAGTTCCTTTGTTTTTTTTTTATTTGTTTTGTTCTACCTTTTGTATTTTGTAACTAAATTCTAAAATGTAACCTGTATTTGGTTCCCCGCGATACAGGCGAAGCCTAATAGTGCGGAGACCTCTGGTAATTACTGATATTGAAAATGTGCCACATAAAACTTTTCTTTCTTTTTCTTTCTTTCTTTTCTTAACTTCATATGGAACGGCTCTCATTTAGTATGACGCTCGCAGATTGTGACGTCACTACCTGCGAGTTTTTCTCTCTATAACAAGCAAAATTAAATCGGTCGTAATTCTTTGAGATATCTGAATGGGATTTTCGTCACTGAGCATATTTTTTCCTTTTTTCTTTTGGATTTTCGAGTATAATATACCCGTATTGATGATAACCTAAGTGAAAGATCAATGTTCTTTAACACTCAAGATGAAAGCAATGCATTATTTCAAGTTTCACTATCCATATAGTTAAAAATGTTGACACGAAGAAGCTCTAATTTTAGAGTGACATACTATAGAGCAAAATAAGATTAGAAGCACTCAGCATACAAAAAACCGCCCAAGTGCGAGTTGGACTCGCACACCAAGGGTTCCGTACCATTTATCTATAAAAACAGTTAAAAAAAAGTTTGCTGAGCCCCCCTGAAATATTTATTTTTATATTGTTTTTATTATTTGTTGTTATAGCGGCAACAAAAATACGTAATCTGTGAAAATTTCAACTGTCCAGCTATCACGGTTCTTGAGTTACAGCCGTGACAGACAGACGGACAGCGAAGTCTTAGTAATAGGGTCCTGTTTTTACCCTTTGGGTACGGAACCCTAAAATGCAATAAGTTCATGTTTTATTTCAGACTAAATTTCTTATAAAACCTTGAAATAAACAAAACTCAATCCAATTTCATCACGTGTTTTCTTTGAGTCACTAAAACTCGCAAAAATAAAGCACATACCGTCCTTACGTCTTGGGCCGAAGGTCTATTATCGATTGCCGCGTAACGCGTGTGATTTTCCCTGTATAATCCCGGACGGTTGCATAAATCCGGCTCGAACCAGGGCTGGTATTCACAATGCTCAACTACCATTCGCTTCAGGAAAACCAGTGTCCAATTTTACATAGTTGTTGCGAGTGTTGGGTATCGGATATGCTAGTAATGAGTGAACCGTGTATGTCGTTTATGAATGGTAGCGGGGCGGACTTGACGGGTTCGGATTTATTTGACAAGAGGGGTGAAGGATTTGGGCGAAGTTTAGAATTGAATTTGTTTTTGTTTTTGAAAGGGCTATCGGTTTAGAGTGCCGTTGTTGAATCGGAAATCGTGTGTTTTATGTGACTTGTTTTTATAATCTTATTAATATTTGTATAACATTGATATTATATATTACTCCTACTGATAATAATTAATAAAATTCATGTAGATACTTTAATAAATTACTTCAAAAGATACGATATCAAAATCGGAGAAGTGCGTGTCGGGCTACGCGCAGTCTAGGGTTCTGTAGTTGCCTGTCTTTCTTAGTTACGTGGACACGCGCGCGCCAACTATAAATGGTTGCGTCGCGTCGGCCGAATTTGTACGACAGTTGGCCTTTCTAGTAGGTACATTTTAAATTGGTCGACTATTACACGGTAACTAGTTATGCCTACATAGCCGTGATAGTTTTCCTTTTGAATTCATTCTAGGTACTACTGTCACGATTTTTTTTCACATTCCCAGTAGCAGCTATTTAGCCGGCAGGGGTAGGGGGGGGGACAGATGACTCGAACAAAAGATTAGGCTTTAAAGCCCAATATCTCGCAAACGATTTGAAAAAAATCCATAATATTTTCGAAGAAGCTATCCAACGATACCAGGGTTTTACGACTAAAAAAATGACACCCCCAATTTAGGTGTAGGGGGTACGCCAAAAAAAATCTTTGTCCAAGAGTTTATTCTTCTGTTTTATCGGAGTGATTAATTTATATACCCATACCGAATTACAGTTTTCTAGTTATGGTAACTGAGCTAAGCCGAAGATGATCGGATGGACGGACGGACAGACGGACGGACGGACGGCCACATGGACAGGGCGAAACTATAAGGGTTCCTTGCTGACCACGGAACCCTAAAAAGCATAGTTTTTCTGCTGTTCTCTTTTTTGCTGTTATTTTTAGTCTTGTATACTTTTTTTTTCCTTATTATTCTCAAACTTAAAAACTAGAAACCGGAACCCTCACCATCTAGGTCTGCAACCCCCTATGTAAATATTTTAAAAAGAAATCCCACTTTGATTTACAATAAATTGAAATGAGTCCCGTGTTTATCCGTCTCACTATCTAAATCTCCAAATTCGAGTACCCTCGTCTAACGTGGGGGTTCGAACCGACTCAAATCGATAAGTGTTTCGAAATTGGTGTAAGAAGCTTCGGAACCATCTATTCTGAATATGTTCAACCTTTGCACAAACATTTCAAATAATTCTTACATCTGAAGTAAATACAACATATTTTTACTATAATTTACAAAGTACGTAGATTTTAAGGTTCTGGGGCCTTCAAGAGCCTGTGCTTGTTTTGTAAAACAAGAGTAAAAAAGATAAAGTCTGTGAGGCTTTTAAGTTTGTTAGTAGAGATGACTATGGGTTGGGCCGACTAGCCGACTTTTTGGCCGCCTAGAAGGCCGACTAGTCGGCTAGGCCGATCGTGGACTTCGGCTAAGTTCGGGTGCAATCGGGAAACTTCGTTTCACATTGCCGTCGCGCAGTCTGCATGTGATCAAAGTACCAAACATAATATTAAATATGTATACGAGTAAAATATAAAACGAATGGAAAAAATGGCAGTTTACTTATTTTACGTCACACCTGGCCATAATGCGAATTTTACTGCACTGTGCGCGTACGGGGAAACTCGCATTGTGGCAAGGTGAAGACGTAAAATTTTGTATTCAACACAGGTGGTAATTCGTAAAGCCCCAGAGCGCATATTTATGGCCCTCACCTTCAGTTCGGACCACAAACACCTGCGACCTGGGGCATTTACGAATTCACCGCCCTATAACGTTATAGTTCTTTTAATAACTGATTTATCAAAGTCATCAAGATTGGTAACTATAGCAGGTTTTTCGAACTTTCGTCTAGGTGAATTCGGCACCCGCACTCCTGTTTCCGAAACATCCTTCCGAATGCGATCTAGAGTTCGTTCGCTTGTTCCACAAAATAATGCTGTCAGCTTTCTTGGTACATGAAATTAAATTCTTCTTATGACATCAGGGTCTTCTTTCAACTCTTGAAACCACTTATAAACGTTTAGAATAACCTGCCGGGCTTACTGGTTGACCTTATAACTTTATCAAATTAGTTTTGCAAAAATTCAATAATGCCTAATGCCCTACATAGACTACATAGTACATTGTAGACAATATTTAGATGATAAGTGACTTTGCGACAAATATTGAATTTAATTGACTTATTGAATTTTATCATATTTTTATGAATTTCATTTATATTATTGACATTTCAACATTTTTTTTTCTTGTTTAACTTCACAATCCGAAATGACATTTTATTATTTAATTTAATTGGTTAATTTATATTTTGTGGAATAAATCGCTCTTCGAAATGTTCGCACGCCTGCCGCAGGCTGAACACACTGAACTTTCTGTATTGTAACAATTGGCAGGGTGCAAAGCGGGTGGAGGGAGTAGCCTAAACGATCACAGCGCTCGCTACGGCTAAAATTTACATTTTTGTCGCTGACTTGAGCTGTCAAATCCATATTGCAGAAAACATTTTCTAATCATATTTGAGAAAAATTTAATATGGTCCTAGTAAGATGTATTATTGTGAATTGTAATAATATAACACCAAGAAAAATAGTGACTGTAAATTTTACCAATTTCCAAGACCGTGGTGGAAGCGAGACCAGATAAATAAGTGGATAATTGCCGTAATAAAAAAAAGTAAGTCACCTAACCTCTTAAATTTTACTTAAAGTACGTAATCATTTGATACAAGTATTAAATTGAAAATGTACGGTGAATACTATGTTATAGTCCCGATGGCCCCAGTGGCAGCCAAAGCTAGATGACAGAATTTGTAGTGCACACTTTATTGGTAGAAAAGCCGTTGAGGAAGCCAGTCCCAGTTATGTTCCAAGGTCATGTCTCCTTGGCGAATGTCTTCAACCTCAAGGACATGCCCAGAGCACCAATTTCTTGCCTTTATTTATCGTCTCCGGTTGGAAAATGATTTCGTGGGTGATGGGACGAAACCCCGTTTTAATCACCAGTAGCTCATTTCTCAATGAAAACAACAATTTTAATGTTATTGGCAATAATGTTACTGACTACCATCGTCCAAAATTGTGTAATATAAATATATTAAAACAACACAAGAATTCAGAAAAGTGTTCTATGCGAATAAATTATTTGAATCTTTGAGTACTATAAATTATACGTACTATAACTTATTTAACGCATTTCTCATTATTACTACTAATTACGTATTTAGCTAATTATTTATGAAATATCTATTATATTCAGAGATCGGAAAAATTTGCGACATTGTTTGCAATTATGTGGACATGACTCCAAAATTAATCAAAATGTTAATTAATTATTCATTGAAATAAATGAACCCAAACATTCCCTTACCACCTCAACCCGTAATCACACGATGGGGTACTTGGATCCAAGCGGCATGTTATTATAATGATAATTTTGCAGCAGTAAAGAGAGTTATAGAAACATTTCCCAA
The DNA here is from genome assembly GCA_945867215.1 of Epinotia demarniana. Classification (NCBI taxonomy): domain Eukaryota; kingdom Metazoa; phylum Arthropoda; class Insecta; order Lepidoptera; family Tortricidae; genus Epinotia; species Epinotia demarniana. The sequence goes on along the minus strand of OX244275.1, from coordinate 23,079,789 downwards.
TCGTGATAGTGTATATGTCCGCAAATGTAAACGGATTATGCAGTGGGATGATGTCGTTGACAATTTACGCTTCATTTCACAACATTTCCAATACATTTTGGCTGTAATAAACAATTTACAGTCTTCTTCAAATACTGTCGAGCATACTTTAAGTAAAATAACAACTATATTAAATAATCTTGACAGTATACCAGGAGCAGTAGGTAACCGTTTGCAAGCTAAAATGAAAGCCGTACTTTACAGAAATCCCGATTTTGAGGTTATCGCCCAGAACTTACAACAGAAAGTAAATTCTGAATTATGCTGGAACGATAATATTCCTATAAAACTACTGAAGTTTGCCCCATTAACATCAGTGGATTGCGAGCGCAGTTTCTCAGTATGTTTTCGATGTCAAAAGAAATAGACTGACAGTAGAAAATTTGGAAACAATACTGACAATTTTTTTTAATAAACCTATACTTTATCAAACTTTTGCATTTATTGACTAGGAATCAAATTATATGTTAAGTAAAAAATTAATTAACTGAATAACATTTTGATTGATTTTAGAGTCATGTCCACATAATTGCAAACAATGTCGCAATTTTTTCCGATCTCTGATTGATTATATTATATGAAATATACATATTACTTTATTTATTTTATTTTCAGTCATTAAATAATTAACCATCTAAAAACAAATTGAGTAATGATATAAGATTTCATTTAAAAATATATTTATTTATTCATATTGCATTATCATGTACATAATAAGGTGTTACAATCATTTAATAAGGTGTAACAATCACAATTATATTGACGTTTACACGATAAGTTATCGACATGTTACCACCTCTACGGTTACTGACGTTTATGACCCTGCTCGCCACTTAATTCTGCGGATACTGTAGTTACGTAATGTACTATAGTGTCTCGTTTTCCTGTGATCCATAAAGTGCCGACTAATCGGCACATTTTGCCGACTAGACGCCGCCGACTACAAATGAGGCCGCATAGTCGGCTTTCCCGACTAGTCGGTACATCTCTAGTTGTAAGGTTTTATGTTTGAGGTAATCTCAGGAACTGCTAATTCGGTTTCAAAAATCTTGGCAATCGTCCATATGCCATATTGTTCGCTTACTGTCAGGCAGCCCGTAAGCTGGTTTGGCACCTACGTAGTCAATGAAAATGTTTCTCCAGTATTTAGAAAAAGGTTACAAACAGCTTGTCACCAACTATCGACCAATTGCTTTATTATCAGTATTCTCTAAAGTGTTTGAAAAAATAATGTATATCTATTATCTGTATTCTTATGAAATCCGATGGTAATCACTATGAGAATGAAATCAAACTGGCTATTACGAATATCGTGACATGGTTAGAAGCAAATAATTTAAAAGTAAACCTAGAAAAGACCAATTTGACGCAATTCAAACAAAGAATTGTGATTCCCAATTTAAACATCTCCTATAATGGTACTTAAATTCAGGAAACACAGACTACTAAATTTTTAGTACTTCACATCGACAGCAAAATGTCATGGGTAACACATTCCCAGGTAGTTTGTAAAAAACTTTACAAATTTTCATTTGCATTGTGGAAGTTAGGTAAAACTAACGACCAAAAAACTGTGCTGGCTGCGTACCATGGATTTGTAAGCTCTACTATGCGCTATGGCATTATATTCTGGGGTAATTCGTCTTATTGGAACATCTTGTTCAAGGCACAAAAACGATGTATAAGAGCCATATGCAAGTTGAAACCAACTGAAAGCTGCCAATCATTTTTTGAGAGTTTAAAAATATACACGTTTCCTTGTCTATATGTCACCGTAATATGATAAATGCCGTTAGATTACAATATAACTCGCGAAATTATAAACTATCGAAAGATTATAAACTATCGAAAGATAATAAGGCAAATTATAATCCGGCGACGTGAAACCGTCAAATTGTAAATGAAGGCTCATATTGTTAGTTTTCCGCTCTTTTATAAAAAAATAACCCCGAAGACGAAAGCGGAAGCAACGCTCCCGCTTCCGTCTTCTAACCTATCCGTGATCCGAGTCGATTTTGCCACTGGGCCCCTGTTCCCTACTGCCTACAATATGTCACCCTAACATTGTGAACACCGTCAGTTCATAATCTCACTGGCGATATTATAAACTGTCGAAAAATTGTGAACTTCTAAAACTATTTACAATTTAACGCATTATTTTTCGTAAGATTATAATCTGTCGAGTAGAAACCTTCAAATTGTCAAATGGCTATCTGATGGTGTATCGTAGGCAGTAGGGAACAGGGGCCCATTGGCAAAACCGACTCGGATCACGGATAGGTTAGAAGACGAAAGCTCCCGGTTAGGTAATAAGGTTATTTTTTTTATAAAAGAGCGGAAAACTAACATTATGAGCCCTCATTTACAATTTGACGGTTTCACGTCGACGGATTATAATTTGCCTTATTATCTTTCGATAGTTTATAATCTTTCGATAGTTTATAATCTCGCGAGTTATATTGTAAGCTAACGGCATTTATAATATTACGGTGACAGATATACCATCAGATAGCCATTTGACAATTTGACGGTTTCTACTCGACAGATTTAAATCTTACGAAAAATAAGGCGTTAAATTGTAAATAGTTTTGGAAGTTCACCATTTTTCGACAGTTTATAATATCGCCAGTGAGATTATGAACTGACGGTGTTCACAATGTTACGGTGACATATACATTTTTGAAGACATATGTTTAACGGACCACCAGATATAGTAAAATATAACGCTAAAAAAATACTTTTTACTGCCAAAAATACTAAATGATCACCAAAATTTGATCACCATTTTAATGTGAAATAGTAACCCAAATTATAACATCTGACTACCCTATTAAAGAAAATGCTATCCAAATAAATCATTGCTAATCCAAAAATAGTTAAGTGGTCACCAAATTTTTATCTCCTATTAATGTGAAATAATAACTAAAATTATAACATCTTACTATCCTATTTAAAAAACGCTATCCTAATAAATCATTGCTACCCAAAAATAGTAAGTGATCACCAAAATTGTATCTCCTATTAATATGAAAACATAACCCAAATTATAACATCTTACTATCCTATTAAAGAAAATGATATCCTAATAAATCATTGCTAAATTAAAAATAGTAAAATAATTTCCTAAATTCGACGGATCCCCGCTTTCGTTTCTAGGACTCAGTCTCCCGCCATCCGCCCGGACTCCCGCCAGAAACTCGCTTCTTCGGCCCTTCATTTCACGTGCGCACTCGACCTACGCTCCGCTCGGGAGGTCGCCGGCTCGCTTCGCTCGCCACCTTCCCCCATTCACTTCACTTGGGCCTCGTGAACCCCGTTCAACTCAGGACCTCCTTCGCGAGCTTCTGGCTCCGCGAGCTTTTATATATGTCGGCGGCCGATCGTAAAATCCGCCAGATAATGAAATTCCTAGGCATATCGTGAAACGCCGCCCTTTCATGATTTGGCTGAGTGACATACGCCATATCGTTCAAAATTCACCATTTAACGATTTGCCTAGTGACGTTTAGGCCGATCATGAACTTCCTAGGCATATCATGAAACGCCGGCATTTCATGATTTGGCTAAGCCAGTGACGTTAAGGCTGATCATGAAATTCCTAGGCATATCATGAAACGCCGCCATATCGTTCAATACTCACCGTTAGTCGTAAGTAGGGTGTCCAAAATTGAAGTAGATAAATGAAAAAAAGGAGTGCGGACTGATAACCTCCAGCGAGTAGACGCCACCTCGCTGCGCGGGGTGTCTATTTCTGGTCTGAGGGGCAAAAGTGAACCCTTACCTAACCGACCTAAGACAAAGTTCGCTTATGACAAGCCATTTTTGTCCGCCCTGATTATTTTCTCCCAACAAACACGGCCGCCATCGCATACGCAGCGCCACCAGTGGCCAAGAAAGAAACTATTTTACAATGTGCCCGGTATAGAGCTAGGAATATCGACAAATGCGTTGCTCTAATCGATCTGCCGTATTGTTTATCAGGCACATCGTGATAAGCCTGGCCAACTTTTAGGCATATCATGAAATGATAATGGTATGATATAATTTCGTGATCTGGCGGATTTTACGATCGGCCGACGACATATTATTATACACTCTAGGGGTAGGACAGACAAGTCCACGTGGAAGTAGGGTGTGCTGATTCGGGTTTTGGTATCACTTATTTTGGCATCATTATACTTTATTTGGTAATACTCATATATTTTATGGCAATCATAGTGGGTCATTTAGGTAGAAGTATTGTATTAATTTGGTCGCAAAGATTTGGTGATCATTTAGTAAATTTGGTGTTCGAATAAAATTTAATGTGCACTTTTTATTAAAACAGCTAGTACTATTGTAATGGTAGAATTATTATTTTTGGTGTTCAGTATATTTTTTTGGTAAAAGATCTTGGGTATCAAAACTTTTTTTGGTGGTCATTATATTTGATGCCATTTTTGAATGCTGTGTATTTGTAAAGTGTAACCCTGAATTGTTCCCGTTCAAAGAGGTACCTCAAACGTTTAACTTTCGCCCTCGCAAGCTTACAGTTAAGCGGGATGTTGGCAATACAGCACTAATGAAAAAGAGCCTAATAGGTATGGCGCCAAAAATATTTATTAAATTTCTTGAGACGCTTAAATTGGAAACCACTAATAGATTTAAATATTTACTACAGACATTGTTAATAAGGATATGCTATTATGATTTAAGTGAGTATTTTAATTTTAACGACATTGAAATATAAATTTAAGAACTTAATTATGACATAATGAGATATGTATTCCTACCTTTCTTGATTACTATTTAAATAGGATTGACATTTGTTAGTTATATTCAATGCCTCTTTATAGTGTTTCTATATCGTTTAATTCCTCCTTGTTTCGTTTTTAACATTCGTTTTTGCCATTTATCAATATTGTAATTTTTATACTGTACCTATTTGACATTCTTTATTGTATTTTTTAAAACCATTCATTTGCATGCCTGCATGCAGGCTGGATACACCGGACTTCAAAATATTGTACACCTATATAACTGTATTCAGCAAATAAACAACTAGTATTTGTATATTTATTTGTAGAATGGACCTTCAGAATGGATATATCTTTCACCGCGGATTTGCCTGGTTTCTTTGTAACACACGGGCAGAGCCTCGTCGGCTACTAGTATGTATGCTAGTGTGTGATGTTATATATTATGACAATAGTCTTCAGATGTATTTATCTGTCCATTACTGATACAATATATCTAAAAATAGAAATTTTTAGAGTCACAGTCTGTGAGATACAGAGATAGATATAATTTACTTTAAACACAAAGTTTTATCCGACCTTAAATAAGTACCCAAATCGCTTCAAGTGCTTATGCCTATAAAATTTAAAAAATCCCTCGATTGTTCCAGGATCACATCATCAGATCCTGAGCATCAGCTCACACGACCATGGGACCACTTGGATAGGATACCCTTTCAAAGAAAATGAGTTTTTTTCATATAGTTTCAGGCAACTTCAAGTAAGAATATATAGAAAATATAAGATTACGATGAGTTGAGAACCTTCTCTCCTTTTTTAAAGGCGGTTAATAAAGAAAAAATCATGGCATCGGTAACTTCTTATTCATTCGCTGATTTGTTAATACAAATATTCAATCCCATATAATATTGCCCAACCTTTACCAATTTTATTTCACCAATACCCTTTACAAAGCAATCAGTCAACAAACCGTGACACAATCAAATAAAAACATCCCTTGTTTGTGGCCCTTTCGAAGTTGCCAGCATTGTCAAAGGGACCAATTTTCCTTTCGGTATAAAATATAAATTGTGGACGTAATGACTCTGTTGATTACAAGCCGCGAATACGGGATGAGGCGAGAGTGAACGAGGAAGTGTTTCCCCGCGTGTGGCTAATGAGGGTACGGGCTGTTAGATAAGCGGACACTATAGCCTACGGACGTTTCTTTTAGCTTGGGCTGAAAATCGTTTGCCCGGAGTCCGGTGTTTGTCGCGCTGTCACGCTGTTCCGCTATTTTCTCCTCTACATGTTGCATTTCTCAACTGATTCTCGTTAAATTTTGTGAGCGGTTCGTTAATTATACGAATTTTTTGTAGAGTTGTTTTTGTTTTTTGTTTTTAACTCTGGATCGAAAGTTATACAGCTCAAAGTAATAGTTAAGGTTCCATATCCGCACTAGATCTCTTTTTAACCGACTTCAAAAAAAAGGAGGATGCTCTCAATTCGGCTGTATTTTGTTTTCAATGTTTGTTACCTCAGAACTCCGTCATTGATGAGCCGATTCGAATTTTTTTTTGTTCGTATGTATATACTTCCAGGTGGGTCCCATTTTTTCAAAATTCAGTTAGATGATGTGATCCGTGAGGAATTGAGGGAACTCCTCAATTTTATTAGGCACGTATGTAGTGATTTTGGTATTTTCTATTATAATGTGTTATATAACTATGAGTGAAAGTAGCAGTGAACCTCTGTTGGTTACCCACTCTTGGTGTTATGCCTCGGACTAGTCAGGAGATGTGGCTCAGGTGGTGTGAGTTTGTGACCATGTCAGTAGGCTTTACTTTTCCTTTAAAACAGACAGGACTAATATTGTGTATCTAGAGCTTGAGTAACAAGTTTATTCAGATAGTGAAGGGCGCCAAACGTTTTAACCTATCAAACGACAAGGTAGTAAGCAGATTAAATTGGAAGCTAAGAGGTGCTAGTTTAATATTATAAGAGATGAGTCCAAACCAACATAAACCTTTTAAGACATTTATTAAATAAATTAAACACAATGTTATGCATAAAGAAAGCGATTATCAAAGAGTAAGCACCAATAGTTTCTCTCAACACACAGTATGGATTGTTGTGCTTAAAAGTGGGTATGAGTCCCAAAAGACTACGGGGACACACCCTCACATGTGCACCACAGTGCAAAAACAATTCTTATACTATATTTCTAAGATAGTGAGCAGCGAAGCAAGGAAAAGAGATTTATAATGTTTAATTTACATCTAATTAATGTTCCATCATAAGGGCTAACTAGTCGAGTCAGTCAAGGTAAGCAGGAAAGATGTCACCTGAGCAATACGGTGGGAAGAGGCATCGACACACCATGCGACAGCTAGCCACGCCCGGAAGCTCCTACACCTTGCAGGGTGTAGCTCGTGGCGAACCTCCCAGTATATGCTTTCGCTAGATAGATTACTCGTGTATTTACATCCGGAATCATAAATTTGGTGGCGAGGAATTGATCATGAAGACCACAGATGACTTATCGAATTCCTCAATTATGTACTTAAAAGTGCAAAAGTACGTCACAGGTTCTGATAAGATTCCGTTGAAATAGGAACTAATGAAGTGCCATTGGTGATGGAATCTTGGGGAATCGATGGAAGTCCTCAAATATTGTCGGCCCACATACAGCGATTCCGTTTTTTTCTATAGTAATCAATGCATTTGCTATCGGAAATCAGTTCATGTGGTAAATTGTAAAAAAAATTAGGAAATGTTCTCGTGGCTTGGCGGAGTACTAAATTGAAGTCGGTTCAAACTTTCTTTTTAAAGTAAATTATTAGGTATACATATAAGGGGTGGGTGCCCTTCGCTTGGTCTAAAATTTTATGTTCTAAAATATTTTGGCCGTAAATGTTTAGTATAATTTTTAATGGTATACTTATTCTTTAGTATAAAGATTTTTTCGCATACATATATTTTGTCCATAACATGTTTGACCGAAAATTGTTCAGTATATTTTTTTTATGACTAAAAGGCTAAAAGTATTATATTGTTAGGCACTTATGATTATTCTTTAGCCTAACATAAAACCTCCTCCATGAATCAATTGCTACAATCACAGCACCTAAACAATTTTAAAACTAGGTTAGGTTGGTCGTTAGGCAAGGGCGTTAAATTAGGTTAGGGCAGTCAAAAAACGGGGAACGGAGGGGCCAAGCCATCCACAAGGGGGGCTCGGGGGGCGAAGCCTACCATAAGGGGGGCTCGGGGGCGAAGCCCCATGCAATAAAAAACAAACAATCGTAACAATTTTATTATTTGGTAGGTTAGGTTAGGGTTAGCTTGTGTCCCTGAGAGCGGAAATAGGCACCCCGCAAAGCGGAGTGACGTCGACACAATGGCGTTAGGTAAGAATTGCGACCTCTACACAAAAACATAATATGCCTACTAACATATTTGACTGAATGAAATTTGGTCAAAGAAAGTACCAGTTGGTAAGCGAGATATTGCTTGGCAAATGACATTCTACAAAAAATTTTGGAAAGTGATAATTTGTCAAGCAGTTTTTGGTAAAACACAGGTAAACAATTTAATAAATGTGACAGTTTGGATGCGATTATACTTATAAGTGACACCAATATTCGGAATACCAATTTTATGCCTAAAATACATTCGACCAAACAATGTTGCAGTGAGGGCACCTGATGGAAAGTTTATACCTATTTTCCATCAGTACTTAATCATAACAAACTGTAACATAACACCCCGACCTCGGCATACCGACCGTCACATGTCTTGGACTTTGCACTGTTAACCTTGATAGCAGTTTCCACTCATAGAAACCCAAGGAAATGCACTAGTATATCAGACATACATTTTCTCTGAATAATCACAGTTATTACCAGAGTCTTGACTTGTCATTACCTACCGAGAACTCCTAACTCTTCATGGCAACCTTGCCAGGCCTGGCAGGACATTTTCATTAGTGTTCCTGCCAGGGCAGGTCGCTTAGCCGCGACCTGCCTTGCGACTATTGCATAAAACCACGCCGCGTTCTACACAAATTGCTGCTCGACGAGAACCTACCCTAGTCGTAGCCAAGGCTAGCCAACAAATCAACGCAGCACATCGACCAACTCTTCGTGGACTCCAGCAAGCAGAGCCAGCATCAACCAACACCATTGAAGCTCAACTTTGGGAGGACAGTGCACCAAAGAGGACCGTAAAAAAGAAGTAATAATCGCACAGAACGGGGCTTCGAACAACGCCAGCACCAAGCAGACCGACAAGACCGACAAGATCCACGTCACCATAGTGGGCACCGACGTTACACTGGTGGGCCCCCTATAGCTGTTCCGGGATCTTCAAATCACGGTAGCAGCTCCACCAAAGCTACCCGGTCCCGAGTGCCCCCCGGCCCCCATCAAAAACCAACGCAGCAACCGCCCCGGAGGAGCACATTGCAGCCACCACAAGGACATCGAGAGGTCACGTAAATATAAAGAGTGACGTACTATTTTTTTTTAATTAGCGTATTAGCGTAGCGATTTTTTAATTACTACGTGTTTTTGGCAATTTCCGTTAATTGCAAAGGGGCATAGGTTAGATCAAATAAAGTTAATTTCTCCAGGACAGTAGTATCTTAACTCTTACTGTTATCAAGATATTCAATATTTTAATTTAATCAGATTTGCAGATTTAACCAGTGTAAAGGCAATAAGGAAGTGTAAGGAATACATTTATAAAATGGTCATTTTTTAAATAGATATTTCGAAGTCACGTACTGAACTGCGTGACTAATCTTGTATGATACACAAGATATGTCATACGGACGCGGGATGAAAATACCGAGACATATGTTAATCCACGATAGTAGTATATATTATAATGTTGGAACTACAACCAAATGTAAAAACATGCCGCTTGATGACGAGACACTACACTAGTAATAAATAATGCCATTTATGATTACCTATGGTTAAAATTACGGTATGATAATTACTTTGCAATAAGCATTTTGAATCTTATAGCTTCTTAAATTGAGTTCATAATAGCATATAAGTAAGGCGCAAAGCCACGGGCGTGTCTTCCGGGCACGCGACATCTGTTATTACAGCCCGAATTATTATTTGTTATATTTATAAAAGGTTTCGTGAATTGTTTTAGACTTACATTCAAATTACATTTTTTTATATTTATAAATTAACCAATCTTATCGATGACCCGTATAGAAATTGTTTTCATAGAGAACGAATATTCAGAAATAATAAGTATACATCCAAACACCGAATGTTCAGCAGACCGTAGTATAATTATATAGTAAGTAAATGTAATTGTTTAGTTAAATAATGTAAATATTATGTCATGCATTCAATTTCTCTTCAATCAGTATGTGTCGGAGAAAGCTATGACATGTAAGTTTTCACAGTACGATTAGACTGATCACCTAAATGTAGCCGAAATTCTTATATGACGACGTTTTCAAAGAAAGATCGAGCGAAGTAGTAATAGAGAGATAAAGTGAATCCTATGAGCAAGGTACAGCCAGGGTACAAGCCAGGCAGGAAATCTTTGGAACCTGATCATGATTTGATCGAGCATCAATCGTGAAGGCCTTTAGACACATGGTAAGCATAAAGGGTTAACGTAAGGCGTGTTAAATGAACTGCCTGTTTACACATATACATATATTGATATGTCTGCGCGTTATATAAATAAACAGTATCTTGTACCCTGAGGATTCCTCCCTGAGGAAATAAATATGGAGTCGGCCGACCAGCAACTGTTAATATGACATTGTACCTTTGCAAATCTTTGTTTTGTATTCAAGTAAATATGTTTAAAAAAAACCAATCTAACTAAAATAAAAGGATAATAATAATAATAGTGTAAAGAAAGTAAATTAATCGTAATAAAGTTAGGATAGTTGTTAGAAAATACTTCCATAGTTTCGTCATCCAAGCGTGCATTCATATATATCAAAATATTATTATAACTTAGAGAATAATGTAACATTTAGTTTTAATGAATATTTAGGTTTACAGGACATCCTGTGTAAAGAAAGAAAAACCATCATTACGATTACATAATCAATCCAATTAGCTAAAATACAATATAAAATATTCAAGTAAATATATAAAATAACGAGTCACACTCAAATAATCGTTAATGAATCCCTTTATACACAGAACCATAAAACGTCATTTAAATTCTAGATCACCTTTTCAAGTCGAATTTTAAATACTATGTAAAATCAGGGAAACATAACAGTTTACAGAAGCAAAACTAAACTCTATTGGTATTATCAATAAAACTCAAATTAAAAACTTACCGTTTCACAGCAAACAGCAACAAACACTACACAAAGTTATAGTCCATTCTTCAAAATTTCATTTAGACTGCCTACCCCTTTTGGGAATGCAGGCGTGAATCTTTTAATTTATTTACACAAAGTTTAACACAGAAAAACGGAAACACACTGTAGAACACGGCACTTAACCATAAAAAATTGATTAACTCATTAACAAACTCAATATTTTTAATAATTTCTTAAATAAAACACAATAACAGTTTCATCCAACAAATCGCAGAACAAAACTGATCTAGAAATAACTTACACCGCGAACTGCACCAGACAGACCACCCACTAAGATTTCTTTTGATAAGCACAAACAATGTATTCGTAATGTAAACATTCTAAGTAGAAGTAAGACATTGTAAGAGAGACAAAACCATCTGACCGCATACCTCTATCCATATAAGGAATGGCCATCTCCATTGTATAAAGGATGTTAAATAATAAAATAAGTATTATACAAATCACTCGACATGAAACCTAACACCAATGCACAAATGTACAAACCACATAAGTAACACACAGTAAACAGTTTAAGTAAGCAGTTACACACAGTAAACAGTGTAAGTAGCAGTAAAATACCATAATTATGAACTATTTTTTGACTCAAAAAAGACGGAAGCTGTAGTGAGGGCACCTGATGGAAAGTTTATACCTTGTTTCCATCAGTACTTAATCATAACAAACTGTAACATAATACCCCGACCTCGCCATACCGACCTGCACATGCCTTGGACTTTGTACTGTTGACCTTGATAGCAGTTTCCGCTCATAGGAACCCAAGGAAATGCACTAGTATATGAGACACATTTTCTTTGAATAAAAATAGTTATTACCAGAATCTTGACTTGTCATTATCTACCGAGAACTCCTAACTCTTCAATGTTATTCCATACAAATGTTAGACTAAACAATTTACGGCCACAAAAATATATGCAAAACAATTTCGGCCAAACGATTTTCGAGATGTAAAACAATCAACCAAAGATTATTAGACCAAAAAATATGTGCCGAAAAAAATATCGGACAAAATTTTTTAGACCAACAGATATAGACCCATTAGGGGTGTACCTTATTCATATTCATATTCATATCATTTATTGCACTCATGTAAGTATACATATTAGATCTTAAATAAATTGTACAGATCAACATGAACCCTGTAAGGGCAAGCAATTTAATATATTACATTACAGATTAACATTAAGTTTAAAATTATTGTACATTTTATTTACACAGACATAAATTATCAATTAAATTAATTATTATTTACAAATAAAATTATTTCGCCGTCCAGTCTAGGGTCTTATCATTGAAAAACTCTTCTAAAGTATAAAAGGCATTCCTCATGAGGTATGATTTTATTGTGTTTTTAAATTTTTTCTGATCATTAATGTTTTTAATCGTATCGGGGATTTTATTATAAATTTTTATTGACATGCCATAAGGGCTTGTGTGCACCATTGTAAGTGTTGAATTAGGCCTAGCCAGTTTGGTTTTGGGTCGCAAGTTTTGAGATCGGGAATATTGAGGAAAAAGACTGAGATTATTTTTGTCAAAAATGCAAATTTCTAAAATATATATAGACACTAAAGTCAAGATTTTTAGTTTAACAAAATAAGATTTACAACTTACCATAGAATTTACGTTTACTAATATTCTGATGCAACGTTTCTGTAATCGAAACAGATTAATAATATTTGTGCTATTTCCCCATAACACGATGCCATATTGGAGCCAGGCATGTGCGTAAGCGTAGTAAGCACTCAATGATGATTTTAAATCTGTGCATTTGTTTAGATTATAAAGTGCGTAAGTAAATCTATTTAATTTATTACTTATTTCGCTTATGTGATCTTTCCATTTTAGAGATGAGTCTATGATAACACCTAAAAATTTTGTCGAGGAGACTGATTCTAATACCGTGTTTTGAAAAGTGAAGTTAATATTTATTGGGCGTTTTTGATGAGGTTTAAATCATTGTATCAGTTTAGTTTTATCGAAGTTAACTTCAAGGTTATGTTTTTTTAACCAGGTAACAATTGCCGTAAGAATGTAATTTAGTTGGTAATTTAAGTTATGTTCATTCTGGCACGATATAACAAACGAGATATCGTCGGCAAACAAGGTACACGGGGTATTTATTATTTTAGGCAAGTCGTTTATGTATATTAAAAAGAGAATGCAACCAAGGACACTCCCTTGAGGGATAGATTGTTCAATGTTTAATATTTCTGACCGGACATGGTGTATTTCTCCGGTGGTGTAGTAGTGTAGTGGTTTACCGACATATTTTTCATTTTAAATAAAACATTTTTCTTAGGGTTTTTCTACAAAGTCTAGTTTTACACAAAGTCTTTCCAGCTTACTAGAAAAAAAAAAAGATTCGCAAAAAAAAAGATCGATCAAACATTTAGTCGACAAAATAGAGAGCACCCACTCAGCGGAAAATATTTTAGGACTCCAGTGCAGGCAGGTATTGTGCAAAATTAAAATCTTTTGACCAATTTGTCTCCCTCATCAAAATCTGAATAGAAAAAAAAAACAAAAAAAATATTCCAACTACAAAATGCAATAAAAGTTATATAATTGATTTATATTTTTATTGCAAACATGTATTGAAAGCAGACGAAAACTAGCAGATTTTTTAGACCTGCAAAAATGGGTCAGAATAAAAATAAATTGCGTTCCGTTCCCGATTGTCGCCGAGTGTACCGCCCATCAAACGCGTCCGGAATACTAGATGGTCAACAGATAACACAACTTCAGCAGAGCTGTAACCACGAACTTCGAAAGTCGAAATTCGGGTATTTCCATCTCTATCACACTCACAATACTCGACTACCTAACAGGGATGCATGTTTACGATCTTAGAGTTTCGATTTTCGTGGGAGCGCCGCAGGCGATGAAGTCTACTGACGTCGTAGTAGAACGCTAGGACGAATATTTTGAGACGCAGGGCACAGTGGAAGGTAAGCTCTTATTTGCAGCAGCCTATCTGGCGAAGTACATCCACCATACAGAAGACAGCGGCAGTCTGCTCGTTTGCCACCTATAACAGGGGGCTTGCAATGGGCGGGGCGCGGCACGTTAATAACCTAGCGCTCGCGGAACCTCAGGTCAGAAGTCAGTCGAGGGCCGGCACCGCGCGAGCGAGCACACGTGCGTGTTGTGACTTGAACGCGACGAATCTTTCACGTTAATAGAGATACAAAATAAGTGATTTTTTTGACCTTGTTTAAGAAAATCATACAAAATTAAGTATTCATTTATTTAGACAAAAATGGAGATAATAGATTGAAAAAACGATAGCCGATATTTATAATTCCATATGTAGTGCAAAAGTAGGAGATACGATTTAAAACTTGTCAAAAATCGATGAAAACCTCGGGTAGCCCCTTAAGCGTAAGAGTTACAAACATTCAAACTTTCGCATTGGTAATATTAGTAGGGTACTAGGATTAGTAGGATAAAATAATTGTGATTTATAATATGTGACTATAAGTAATGTAACATTATAAATAAAAAAGTATGAGTATGTCAGCTTGCTGTATGCCTGTGTTTGGCGTAACGCCACTGCCATCGAAACAAGACAAACAGTATACACGTCAACTTATTCCAAAGAGGCGACCGACGGAAATAACCGTCTCGTCGCGAAGAACTAGGAATCCTGCGGTCTAGTTAAATTCAGAAATACTGGTGCTTTTATAACTTTAAGTATGATATGGAGATATTTCCGCTGTTGAATATATCGGTTAGACGTTGGCATTTTAACTCACGATCGAACAAATAAGCTAGATCTATGTTTATGGTTATATGCTATATGTTTCGAGTTATATGTTATGTAGTCGTTTTCCGAGGAGAAAAGTAAAATAAAATAAATATTTCATTGGAAATAAACGAACTTGAAAACCTGAAACTATTGTGTGATCCATGTTTCCGAGAGTGATTTTCCCAAAGAATATATTTCCACAACCAGATATTTTTAGCCCAGCATTACTCAAACGTGCACACATACATAATCTAGACAAATATATCGACATGAGCTATGCGGAATGCTACATTCCTGAGATATTCCGGACACAGTTACATGTAAATCAGATGTAGGTACAGACCGTCTTGTGCTACCGAGATCGTCTGTGATACGGGATATTGTGGCTAGCAAGGCAATGAAACCTCTGTGTTCTATTGCTAAATGAAATCTCGCTAATCGTCAAATTACTTTATTCAATAGTTATTTGTGTCACAAGGGAGCAAAATAGTATATTTACGGCGAGGGCGGTGTATTGAATCCGGAACGTAGCGAGGGATCCTATAATAGAATCCTGAGCGTAGCGAGGGATTCTAACGTAGGATCCTGAGCGTAGTGAGGGATACAAGTGTTTACGCCCGAGACGAAAATAATTTTGCTACCGAGTGACACATACTATTTTTCCCACCGACTATGAGGAAATTAAAAAAAAGCTATTGTTAAAATATATCTAGATTATCTTAATTTTTATTACTAATTTTTAAATATTACGAAATATTTATAAATTTTTATACAAAATTGTCATAGTTAAAACCTGAAATATGTTCGTTTTGAATCGACTACTTTGAAATTACAATCGATTATTTTATTAACATCTGTGTTCAATTGGCACATTGCGTACAAATGTTCCAATGCCAATGTATAAATTAAAAAAGTAGCTTGAACAGAAAAGTAGCGTTTTGGTCCCTCTCGTCGTGGAGCAAAACTTACTTTTCCGAATGAAAGGTGTGAAAAAGTAGATTGTGTCTCAAGGGAGCAAAATTATATATTATGGCGATGGCGGTATGTTGAGTCCTGAGTGAAGCAAAAGGATTCTTGAGCGTAGTGAGAGATTTTAGAAGTAGAATATTGAGCGTAATAGCTGATCTAGTAATAAATAAATTTCCTATTTTACGAACCTTTTTTAGCTTAAGCCATAGATTAATCTCAAATTTACCGTCCAGGGGCCGCCGGGGGCGGCGGAGACGGTTAATTCCGTCGTTGATATTACGGAAACGGTAAATAACGGTAAACAACGGTAATTTACGATCGTTTTTATAACGGCCGTTAGGCTGGTGCGCCAGTGTTGGCAGCGAGCGAATTGATTGCTACAATAACTCAGCCAAGATCACCTCATTTTTGCCGGTGACAAAATCTGGCGAAATTACTAGATTTAAGCGTTGGTATGCGAAAAAGCATTTGCTTTTCTTTCTCAATACGTTACCTTTTTATGCTAAAGACGATGAAGTTTAACTGATCCTACTAATATTATAAATGCGAAAGTTTGGATATTTAATACTCAATCTCGCTTAAAATTTGGATGAAATGTTTCACGAAGAGAGTTTAAGGCCTGGATTCAAATATTTTTTTTTTTCCAGGAGATAACTAGTTTTCCAAAAATAAGACCTAGAACCTAGCTAGACCGATATTTTACTCCAGCAAACTAACCTCCGTCTTGTAAATCAACATCGTTAAGAATGTGTTCACGATCCGTTTACAGGCAAACATTGCTCGTTATATACTAGGCTTTTACGAGGGTATTGAATTACAAACAAATAATAAAACGTTAGGAGACCATATTATAACACAAATTGAACTAGCCCCATAGTAAGCTTAATAACGCTTGTGTAGAGGTAACCAGACGACGATATGTTTAGATAACATGCACACATAACTTTATTTGCAAAATAGCTCTTGTTTGTCCCAATTTTGTCGTTATTGACATCTTTACAGTTTTAGCTCAATACTTCACAAAACTGTTTCATTACTTGCTTTATATACCTTGGTTTCAGCTAAATAATGACGACCGCTTTAGCCTAGTTGGTAGTGACCCTGCCTACGAAGCAAGAGGTCCTGGGTTCGAATCCCGGTAAGGGCATTCATTTGTGTGATGAGCACGAATATTTGTACCTGAGTCATGGATGTTTTCTATGTATTTAAGTATTTATTTATCTATATAAGTATGTTTATCGTCGTCTAGTACCCATAGTACAAGCTTTGCTTAGTTTGGGACTAAGTCGATTTGTGTAAGATTGTCCCCTAATATTTATTTATTTATTTATTTATTTAAATGCGATTAATTTATCCAAAAAACTGGTTTCGTTAAGGGGCTACCCGAGGTTTCCATCGATTTTTGACAAGTTTCGAATCGTATCTCCTAATTTTGCACTATAGATAGAAGTATAAATCAAACGGTTATCGGTTCTTCAATCTTTTATCTCCATTTTGGTCTACCGGATTTCGAAACAAATGAATACTTAATTTTCTATGATCTTTTTAAACATTGTCTGAAATAACACTTATTTTGTATCTCAATTGACGTGAAAAATCTAACACATACGAAATCTACATATTTGGGTTCGTCTGTGACGTCCCTAAAAACTGGTCTAGGGTTTTCATTTTAAACCAATTAACACAAAGGTTATGGCCATAAACCGGTTTTTTGGCCTAAAATTGTTCAACTTTGATGCCAAATATCTCGAAAACAATTATCTTTGAAGTAAATATGGGATACTATGTTGCTTAAAACCGTTGTTATTAACATAATAAGCTACAAAAAACCTAAGAAAACTAAGAGATTCAGATCGAAGGTACGATCCCATACGCCAATTATGGGAGCCCCTTGAAAGCTTGATTATAGCTCTACTCCAGCAGTGTACTACTATCTGTACAGCGAAATTTATTGCAGCATTTTTGCGCAAAATATGGCGCCGCTAACTCGGCAAATAGGCCTTTGAGGGAGTTGGTAGTTTTAATCAGTCGCCGGAGCACCTTTGAGGTGTAAAACGCGTTATTGCCAAATTAGGAAGCCTTTATCCGCGAGGAAACTTACCGCTACGGACGGTAATGATATTTACGCAAAAATTTAAACGGATTCGTGGGGTAATTATAGCCTTTTGTCAGGTGTCTTTAGTTATAGTATGGTAATGAACTGAATACGTTAACTAGTGGCTCTGTGGGCTGTAGAACTCGCCAGCCTGTCATTTAAAATAAAATATATTTTTTATTTGGAAACAAGTGAATCGGCACAAAAATCCGTACCTATATAATGATTGAACCTAGAAATAGAAGAATATTTATATACCATACAATACATTATGCGAATATATTTTACTTAATGGCATTATTACATGTAAAGGAACACAACTGCACTGACGGTATTCGGTGGCCCCAAACTAGGCAAAGCCTGTATCTTGGGCACAAGTGGTACAGATTTAACAGTTAATCGTATTTTCATGTGTATATGTGTGATTGTGTGCGTGTGTTTGTGTTTGTTTGTGTGCTCCCAAGTTTCAATAGAATCGGTTGAGAAATGCGACCTGTAAAGGAGAGCAGCCGGAGAGACGCCGGACATACGAAAGCATTTTCCAGCCAAGCTAAAACGGAGAATTTTTTTCGCTTCGCTGATTCGCCAAAGGGTGCATCGAAACGTTTTTTTTTAAATTAGGATAAGGTAAACTTGTAGGTTGGTTGTAGTTACTGTGCGTCTGTGACAACAGGTTCATTAGGTTGAAGATAACAAGGTAGAATTAACGATTTAACTTGTTTCTCAAAGTACGAAAACACTCATTTCCGAGAGTACGGAAATCATAAATTATAATTATTTGTTAATTCTTAATTACAAAAAAAGCCAATTCAATACAGAAAGGTACTTTGATATATACAGATTCGGCCCCATAGCAGTCCCCGGTGCAAACGTGTCCAGAATTATAGCGAATCCGTGTCGAGCTTATAAATAAATATTTTTCACGCAGCATTCAAAATAAATGAAAGATAATTTATGTTGACTGCTGCGCTTCAACAGCTAACCGAAGCACTGAACTTAACTCCAAAGCCAAATAATCTCTTTTTTCCCCTTGAATTCAAGTTAACTCCCAATAAAACAAGTCCTCGCCTCGACTCGAAACTAAAACTCGACCGTTTAAAGTTGCGGTCAATCCTACCCTTACGTCTTGTTAACTTGTTCTTTCTATATGAGTTTTTTTACCGATCTTCAAACTTTGGACCTGTTCAGTTTTGAAACCCATTTTGTTCTGTTTTATTCAGTTGCATTTGAACAGAAGGCGCACAGACGTATCGATTCGAAAATAAACCTTCCTTTTCTGCAATTTATTGGAATTATTCAGTTTTAGACTATTGTATTTAACTAGTTGCTCACGTGGCTTCGTCCGCGTATTGAAGAGAACTTAAGCAAACCCGCGAAATAAAAAAATAGTCTATGACCATCCAGAAAGTATATATTCTAAAAAAATGTGTTTTCTTTTTATTCAATCGGATAAGTGTTTTCGAAAATTACATACAAACAAACAAACTTATAAAGCTGCAATATAACACAAACTTCGTCTTTATAATGTAAGTCTATATAAGATCGCTAGGTAAAAGGTATAAGAATTATAATTACTAAATACAAGTTTTTACGTTACTTCTTTTTTTTATTTTGTAATGTAATGTTTCAATTTAAATTGTAAAAACTTAAAAAGCGTTATCTTGTTTTCTTCCATTCCTATGCATACAATCAAATACTTAGATGCATAAAATAAATAAAAAACTATACGTTCTCCACAAAAAAAGGTTAACCCAAGAATAATAAAAAAAGATTTAGCCATTACCATATTAAAAGGAGCTTCGTAACCTGGTCATGTCATTTCCGTTACTGCCTCGATCAATATCAATCAGGCGATGAGTGATCAATATCACTTCCGCGCTCCATTTGTCATTCCCGGAGCTTGCGTCATTACCATCCCCTCATTACTGTGCCACTTTATCTTTTTTACATGCCACTAGCTACCCACGCGGTTTCGTTCACGTATTGCAAACAACTCAGGAAATACCCACGAGATGAAATATAAGCCATGGCGGTCAAAAAGTCCAACCCATACGCTGATGAAATCATTTTTGAAGGCTACAATCTTACATCATTTTTCTCTTTACCATATTAGTTTAGACATAGATAACTATAGAACACAAAGAAAAATCATCCAGCCCAATGGATTGTTTGAATTTACCAAAGCCTATTGACGGTTTCTGCAGTAGTCAGTTTAATTTTAGTTTAGTTTATTAAATCGGATTATATCAATTTCACATAAGTACAGGTTTTCCTATATTACTTTTCATATCATCAAAATAATGTACTACAGTATTGTACACCTTAAACAGGTCTACAAAAAAGTCCACGATGGTTTATCTCATCGCTTAGGGATAACCCACAATAACCCTTTTTCTTCTTTACTTTTTACGTGAAATAATGGCTTATTTACGAAGCGATTTTAAGCAATACTTTTTTGACATTACTGCAACGCACAAGTAATGTCTATTTAATTTATAATTCTATTTCCGTACCAAAATTGTTTTACTTGTTCTTTATCGTTGTTTTTTCTGTTTCTTTTTTTACCCGACTGCACGAAGGAGAGGAGGGTTATTAGTATTTTTTATTTTGTTGCAAAATGCCAAATTCATCTATCGATCAATACACCATTGTTCCTTATGCAATTAAGTTCATTAATTGTGCATTTCATCAAAATAACCTATACAGCATGTAATTTAATGAATATTTTCGAAGATATTAAAAGATTTGAAATGCAGGCACATAGCGGTTGCGGCAGTACCGGGGGCCGGCGGCGCGTGGCTATAAATAGCGCCTCCTTCTGCACCCGTGCAAGCCGGGGAGGGTCGCTAGTATTTAAATATATAAAAAAATCCTAGAGCACGTTGATAATGGGAAATACAGCATAGGATTACTCCTGGTCGTGAAGCACTTTATCGTATGCTTGTAAGCATACGATAAAGTGTCACACGAAATACTTCTCACAAAGTTGTACATATATACTCGTAACAACAACTTAGAAAAGTTGGAAAACACCCGAAATTTTCATTTCAAAGTCCAATATCTCAAAAACGGCTGAACAAATTTTCATGAAACATAGCTAAGGACACTCAGGATAAAATTATCTATGACAAAAAAACCGCATTCAAGTCGGTCCACCTGTTATGGAAATACGCTACCACAGACATATACACAGATACACAGACAGACACGTTAAAATTATAAGGCATATCTTTAACGGACCACCAGATAAAGTAAATTTGGCAGTAAAAAAATACTTTTTACAGCCAAAAATACTAAATGATCACCAAGATTTTATCTCCATTTTAAAGTGAAATACCTAGTAACCCAAATTATAACATCTTACTATCCTATTAAAGAAAATGCTATCCTAATAAATCATTGCTAACCCAAAAATAGTAAATGATCACCAAAATTGTATCTCCTATTAATGTGAAATAATTACCCAAATTAAACCATCTCGCTTACCGTCAGGTGATCCGTCTGCTCGTTTGCCTCCTATGACATAAAAAAAATCTTACTATCCTATTAAAGAAAATGCTATAACAAAATAATTTCCTAAATTCCACGGAGCCGCGCTTTCTTTTCTGGGACTCAGTCTCCTGCCGTCCGCCCGGGCTCCCGCCAGAAACTCGCTAAGTTGGCCCTTCATTTTACGTGCGCACTTAAATTCCACGGAGCCGCGCTTTCTTTTCTGGGACTCAGTCTCCTGCCGTCCGCCCGGGCTTCCGCCAGAAACTCGCTTCGTCGGCCCTTCATTTTACGTGCGCACTCGACCTATAACGCTCCGTTCGGGAGGTTACCGGCTCGCTTCGCTCGCCACCTTCCCCCGCTCGCTTCACTTGGGCCTCGTGCACCCCGTTCAACTCAGGACCTCCTTCGCGAGCTTCTGGCTCCGCGGGCTTTCATATACACTTTCTAGGGGTAGGACAGACAAGACCACGTGGAAGTAGGGTGCGCTGATTCGAGTTTTGGTAGCACTTGTAAATTTGGCATCATTATACTTTATTTGGTAATATTCATATATTTTACGGCAATCAACCCACTATGGGTTGATTGTATTAATTTGGTCGCAAAGATTTGGTGATCATTTAGTAAATTTGGTGTTCGAATACAATTTAATGTGCAGTCGTTGCTGGTACTACTCGTATTGTAATGGTAGGATTATTATTTGTGGTGTTCAGTATATATATATATATATATATATTAAATATATATATATTTTTAAGCTACGATAGCCCAGTGCTTCAGGCATGCGGCTGTCAAACGGCGGTCGTGGGTTCGAATCCCGGCTCGTACCAATGAGTTTTTCGGAACTTATGTACTGAATATGATTTCATATTTCCCGTTAGCTTTTCGGTGAAGGAAAAACATCGTGAGGAAACCTGCATACATCTGCGAAGAAATTCAAAGGTGTATGTGAAGTCCCCAATCCGCACTGGGCCAGCGTGGGGTCTACTGCTCGTTCCCTCTCATACATGAGAGGAGGCCTGTGCCCAGCAGTGGGACGTATATAGGCTGATGATGTGTGATGATGTGATATTTGATGCCAAATTATAATACCCCTGTTTTTGCGCCGGGGGTTAAAAATGGGAATACGAGGGATGACACATAGCTGGGTCAAATCCTATCTAGCAGATCCTAAACAATATGCGGCTGGTGTTCTGATGGGATCAACGGATGATTTAAAATCATTTATTACAAGGCAGTACCTACCAAGGTTGTTACCGCGATTATCTTTCGAATGTGTCCTTCTCTCTTGCACACACGTCATTTTCGGGCGTTCGCGGTTACAGTTCAGAGTGACTTTATAATCGCTATAGCAGTCTTGGTCCTCCCTTGTAATAAATGCTCTCAAACGAACAATTCAGTCGATAAAAACTTCCATTGGAAGGTCCAATGTTGGTACTAAACCATTCCACAGAGCATACCGCATGCAAGTGTTGTTAATAATATATCTTTGGCCTTCAATAAATCGTCTTCCCAAAGGGAATTTATCTGGTGTTTTTTTGTTATTTGCGACTGGAGCTTATAAAAACGGAGTAAAACACATCTTAGCTGCTTAGCATATCAAAGCGAGGAGCACGTTTGCCGCCTACGGAATTAAACCGAGCCTGCCTTCGAGTTTCAGCGTGGGAAGGATATTTTGGTTAGACTGTTCTTGATGCCAAATTACAATGATGAACTACACTATGAATTACTTGCATAATACTAGACTTTATTCGAGGCTTCGCAAATAATGTTGATTTTGATAATCCATGACTCTAGAACTCAAGCTATCTACTTACTCTGATTTTACGTTACAAAAGTAACAATAATAAGGGAAAAAGAGTTAATTAAAAAGAGTCAATTAAAAACATTTTTGTTAAACTTTATTTTATAAATTGTACTAGTTGCCTAACTACTCAGAAATCGAAAATAATATAGCATTTTTATTAATTTCAGAGGTGAGGTGATATAATGTAGCTTAAAATTGGCTCTAGTACATCTATTCAAAAAGATTCTAATCGGGTACACCAATGGCATTTTTATTGGAGCGCGGTATTAAATGTCATCACTACAATCTCAATGCAAATCCCATAAAATATGAACGATGTCTATTAACTATATTTTTGGAAAATGTTATATTATTTCAATTTTAAGGCTGATATTCTAGTCAGTTCAGCTTTGAGTGAGTTCATGTCAGTTATCGAGTATACGTAGATATACTAACTCGCAAAATGAAAACTAAAGGTGTATCAAAGTGATGACACGAAAAAGTAATTAATCCTAAAAATATGGTAAATAATTGTTGTGCAACTAAGTAAATCTATCTTAGCTTACTTATTATATACATTTACAGTGAGTTATCTATTTAGTTTTCATTACCGAATATTTTCTTATTAGGTACCATAGACAAGTACGGTAATGATAATCAAAACACACAGCACTCGCACATTTGCATATAAAACTGCAATTGAAGTCGCCGACCATGTCTTCATTGTTCTACTAACCGCCTACCTTATTTAGAGCCGTAATTTCCATACAATCACATACGACGAACGGGTCTAGGTGCGTTGGTCGTGCATACGTGCAAAACGCAGCTAACACAAACGGAGTCTCAAGAGTGAGGAAGATCAACAAAAGGCAGTCTCATTAAAGTTCGCGATTTTATTCAGTTTCAGCACGAAATTGCATTAGCTGGTGCATATTTCAGGTCACTTGTGAAAATGTTAGCTTGACTGTGTATTTCAGTAAAGTGCTGCAAATAAAATTACGCAAAAAGGTGTTACTCGATAAGTGTAAAAACGTCGTTTTACTGTTGATCATAGTGTTAAATTAAATAAATTTTACGTGATTGAGTAACATAGATCCAAACATCTAAACGTCCAAACTTTCGCATTTGTAATATTAGTAGGATTATTGAAAAATCACAATATTAGACCCGTGGACAGTAATCTTCTGATTACTTGTACAAAGCGCTAAATTAAAATGATTTCGAGTGTTATGATTATGAACACTACCACTCCGCATTGGGCAGGGCGGAGTTTTGGTTCAGTGTTTTCAGTATGGCGCGAATGCAGTGAACGAAAAAACCTTAGAAATCTAGGTAGCGACGCAAAGTGGCCCCACAGAATTGGTGCCATTGCCATGATGCGGGGTTGGGGGCGGGGTGTCAAAACGATGCCAGGCACCCGTTTAGTTCGAACAAACGCATACCGGGTTTTAGGCGCGTGTTTGGGTAGACATTTGTAAGGAGCTCGCATTCTATGGTATTTTTGATCGCTGCAGGAATGAAGTTCTGCATACGTACAGTCCCACTCCCACATAATATTACGAATATAATTCTACTTTGGCAATGCGGCGAGAGTGATGGGCACCTTTGCAACCGGAACGACACGACATGTGTTTTTATTGATACACGTATAGATACACCTTTGCACAATACAAATTTGCAAAATATAGAATTAGCAGAATACAGACCAGTAAAGAAATCTAGGCGACATCAGTACTGGATGCTTATTCAACGAGCACAAATTATCTTAGAAAGTAAATCAGCATTATTTCATATAGTTAAATATATGTCCGTGAAGTTAGCGTAACAAGTTCCAGCAGATCAAGTTTTTGTTGGAGTTCTGGAACTGCTCGAAAAATATCAGCATAGCACACCTGATTGGAGACTTACTTCAATTTCGGGTGGAAGTTTACTAGGTACCCTTTTTCTTCCTGCACTGATTTCGTAGAGCCCGGAACTCTTTTGTTTTAAAAGAGGCATTAATAGAGCTATCAAAATAATACTAACATACACCTATAACTCTTTTAAAAATATCAGCATATCACACCTGATTGTTATAAATTTTAAATTTTCGACCTATACTTAGTAAAAAAATTACTTATACGCTATAATACTCCATACAGCCGAGAACTCCTGAGTTCTGTACAGACCATTATCAGAGCTATACGATAAGTTTTGATTAAGACCTAGAACTGCTCGAAAAATATCAGCATAGCACACCTGATTGGAGACTTACTTCAATTTCGTGTGGAAGCTTACTAGGTACCCTTTTTCTTCCTGCACTGATTTCGTAGAGCCCGTAACTCTTTTGTTTTAAAAGGGGCATTAAAAGAGCTATCAAAATAATACTAACAAAGACCTAGAACTCTTCTAAAAATATCAGCATATCACACCTGATTGTTATAAATTTCAAATTTTCGACCTATACTTAGTAAAAAAATTACTTGTACGCTACAATGCTCCATATAGCCAAGAACTCCTAAGTTCTGTTCAGACCATTATCAGAGCTATAAGATAAGTCTTGATTGAGACCTGGAACTGCTCGAAAAATATCAGCATAGCACACCTGATTGGAGACTTACTTCAATTTCGGGTGGAAGCTTACTAGATACCATTTTTCTTCCTGCACTGATTTCGTAGAGCCCGGAACTCTTTTGTTTTAAAAGAGGCATTAATAGAGCTATCAAAATAATACTAACATAGACCTAGAACTCTTCTAAAAATATCAGCATATCACACCTGATTGTTATAAATTTCAAATTTTCGACCTATACTTAGTAAAAAAATTACTTGTACGCTATTATACTCCATATAGCCAAGAACTCCTGAGTTCTGTACAGACCATTATCAGAGCTATAAGATAAATATTGATTGAGACCTGGAACTGCTCGAAAAATATCAGCATAGCACACCTGATTGGAGACTTACTTCAATTTCGAATGGAAGCTTACTAGATACCCTTTTTCTTCCTGCACTGATTTTGTAGAGCTCATAACTCTTTTGTTTTAAAAGAGGCAATAATAGAGCTATCAAAATAATACTAACATAGACCTAGAACTCTTCTAAAAATATCAGCATATCACACCTGATTGTTATAAATTTCAAATTTTCGACCTATACTTAGTAAAAAAATTACTTGTACGCTATTATATTCCATATAGCCGAGAACTCCTGAGTTCTGTACAGACTTTTATCAAAGCTATAAGATAAGTCTTGATTGAGACCTGGAACTGCTCGAAAAATATCAGCATAGCACACCTGATTGGAGACTTACTTCAATTTCGGGTGGAAGCTTACTAGGTACCCTGTTTCTTCCTGCACTGACTTCGTAGAGCCCGGAACTCTTTTGTTTTAAAAGGGGCATTAATAGAGCTATCAAAATAATACTAACATAGACTTAGAACTCTTCTAAAAATATCAGCATATCACACCTGATTGTTATAAATTTCAAATTATCGACCTATACTTAGTAAAAAAATTACTTGTACGCTATTATACTCCATATAGCCGAGAACTCTTGAGTTCTGTACAGACCATTATCAGAGCTATAAGATAAGTCTTGATTGAGACCTGGAACTGCTCGAAAAATATCAGCATAGCACACCTGATTGGAGACTTACTTCAATTTCGGGTGGAAGCTTACCAGGTACCCTTTTTCTTCCTGCACTGATTTCGTAGAGCCCGGAACTCTCTTGTTTTTAAAGGGGCATTAATAGAGCTATCAAAATAATACTAACATAGACCTAGAACTCTTCTAAAAATATCAGCATATCACACCTGATTGTTATAAATTTCAAATTTTCGACCTATACTTAGTAAAAAAATTACTTATACGCTATAAAACTCCATATAGCCGAGAACTCCTGAGTTCTGTACAGACCATTATCAGAGCTATAAGATAAGTCTTGATTGAGACCCATAACTGCTCGAAAAATATCAGCATAGCACACCTGATTGGAGACTTACTTCAATTTCGAATGGAAGCTTACTAGATACCCTTTTTCTTCCTGCACTGATTTCGTAGAGCCCGGAACTCTTTTGTTTTAAAAGGGGCATTAATAGGGCTATCAAAATAATACTAACATAGACCTAGAACTCTTCTAAAAATATCAGCATATCACACCTGATTGTTATAAAACTCAAATTTTCGACCTATACTTAGTAAAAAAAAATTGTATGGTATAATACTCCATATAGCCGACAGCTCCTGAGTTCTGTGCAGACCATTATCAGAGCTATAAGATAAGTCTTGATTGAGACCTGGAACTGCTCGAAAAATATCAGCATAGCACACCTGATTGGAGACTTACTTCAATTTCGGACGGAAGCTTACTAGGTACCCTTTTTCTACCTGCACTGATGTCGTAGAGCCCGGAACTCTTTTATTTTGAAAGATCGTTAATTTAGCTATCAAAATAATGCCGACATAGAACTAGAACTCTTCCCAAAATATCAGCATATCACACCTGTTTGTTAAGAAAACTCAAAATGACGAACTCTTCTTTGTAACCATATTTTTTTCTGCCTTTACAGTCATTGTAGAGGCCAGAACTCCTATATTTTCTATTAGGTAGTAATAGAGCTGTCAACACAATATCAATATAGACCTCGAACTCCTCAAAAACTATCTGCATGTCACATGTGAAGTTAACGTATCATCTGTATGAGTTTAACAAAATGATAATTATTTTCTGCTTGAATAAAAATAGTGACAGTCTAGCGATGTAGTGTTCTCTATCGTACATCAATAAAGCTTTACCATTTTAAACCCGCGGGCAAGCAAGGAACGCTCGAAAATATCATTATACTATAGCCCTAAATAGTCAAAATCGGCATTTTTTTTTAAATAATTTTAGGATGACAGTAGAGCCTGGAACTCTAGAGTTCTATTTTCAACACAGCTAGACATGTCATTTAAAGTCAAAAACAAGCCTAGAACTCATCCAAAACTATCAGCATATCACATGTGAAGTTAGCATATCATCTGTTTGAACTCTACAAAGATACAATTTATTTTCTTAGCTAAATAACGATTGTAACAGGCTAGAGGATGTTGAATTCGATATTCTGTAATGGTATAGCTTTATTTTTTGTCTGCAAACGAGCTACGGTCATTTGAAAATAGTTCATCATCTTATAGTACAATGACAAAATCAAAAAAAAAAAGGTTAGCTGTGACACTTTAGGTTGTAACTCCGGAGTTCTGTACTCTACAGGGCTAGAGCTATTAATCGAGACCTTAAATACGCCTAGAACTCTTCAAAAACTATCAGCATATCACATGCGAAGTTAGCATATCATTGCAAAATTAATTAAAGAAAAAAAAAATTTTTTTTTGCTAGAACTATGTATAAGAAGTATCAGGAACTATTGTGAACCTTGTATAAAGACAGAATACTAATTATTAGCCCATTCAGAAGAAAGTGATATGCTACGCGAAGTTAGCATATCATTTGGTTGAAAACCATAGTACCAATTTTTTTTGGTGTGCGGCCAGAACTATTCCTAAAAAGTATCAGGAACTATAGAACTATGTTGGATGCGAATAGAACTCCAACAAAAACTTGATCTGCTGGAACTTGTTACGCTAACTTCACGGACATGTTAAATATATCGTCTGGTACGTTTTGTAGGAAACAAAATAAATAAAAAACTTATCGGAATGTCATGCCTTTGCCAGACAAATAATCAATTACTTCGGCAATGGCTATCTGCAAGCAAAGGAATTCACGGTGCACCCGCTGAGCTGCATCATCCGTTTCGAGGAAATGATGGTGCGAGCTTGGGAGTAGGCTCAGAGGAGAGGGCAAATGCGCAAAAGATCCCACTGGGTCGAAGTTTATCCGAAAGGGCCCTCATCTAGATAACATAAGATATGTAATAAAAGCCATAGCTATAAAATACCTTGATATTCCTGAGTTTAATTGATCCCTACACCTGGCAAAGTATGGGGCGCGACAGCCCAGGGCCATTAGGGCAAGATTACGGAACGGGGCTGCGGCTTCGATGCATAGATTCTGTCTAAATACCCTCTTCAGGGCAGTGTCGTAACGGACTGCCATACAATTGGTCGGTTGGATTTCTTATTATAATAACTGGTTGATTTTTGACACGATATTTAAAATAAATAAAGAGTATTGTGTATAATTTATTTTTATGAAATTTTATTCAATGTTCAAGAACAGGCGAACAGCGATTCGGAGGGCTATATCGGTTACCTTGCTTCTGTTGCGGATAGCCTCATTTCTGATGCGATCACGCAGATGATAACCCAACATAGCCCTCTCCATAGCCCTTTGGGTGACTTTGAGTGTTCCTCCGAAATGCCTCCGAATCGCTAAACTTAAGTGACAGTGGGCGGGGCAGAATCAGTTGAGAAATGCAACCTGAACAGGAGAACAGCGAGACAACGGACACTGGGCACAGGACAGATGATTTTCGGCCCAAGCTGAAGCATAGAACTTCGGTCGCTTTGCTCGCTCTTTCGAAAACACAGGAAAAGTTAACGTAGGTCACAAAAGCTGGTCTAAACGGCTAGGAATTAAAAATCAACGACACGCGTCGTAAACTGGAAACACGCTGAGTCGGGAGAGGGCGTCCCATGTATAATTTTGAGTACATGCTTGTTTTTTGGTAGATTTATGATTAAGATTGTATGGTGTTGCGCTTTTAATAAATGAGCTCTCTGTCAGATCTGTACTGTGAAAGAAAAAGTCTACTCTTGACCAATACAAAATCTATTAGAATTGCGCCAAAAAATTGATGCAGCTTCAGAAGAATTAAAGGTGAGTAGACTTACGCGACTGGTGAAGACGAGGTCATTCCTTAGGCGATGCATAGCTTGTATTCGTGCTTAAGGGAAACAATTTGAGCATCAACTTTATTTTTAGGATGATATTAAAGTGTTTCGATACTTGATTGTTTTATTTTGATTACGTTTTCCTTGAGGTCCCTTCGCAAAAAAATTGGAAATAGCACTTTTAGTGGCAAGAAAAGTGGCAAGTGTTGTATCATTTTGAAATCTAGACTAAATTGGCCATCTTTTATTATGAGTTGCCAAGCTTGTATTCCACATTTTTTTTCCAACATGGAGTGTCAAACTTGACTGACATTAATTTTACAAACCATAACTCGTCATAACTTTTTTTTTACGTAGTAAAGAATGTTTATTACTTTTATTGGTAGTTGCGATTAATAGCAGTGTTATTTGAGATTGTATTATTAAAAAACCATTGTAAAATTGTGAAAATTGTGATCACAGTACTTAAAAATGCGACCAAGGGTGTCAAATTATCAACTTTTTCGAAAAATGTCTATTACTGCTTGACTGTGTTATTGTTTTTTTTCTTTTTTTTTCATAACTGGTATACATTGGCCTCTCACCCACTACCAGGTTATTGTTGAGCGTCTGAAACTCGTAGAACAAAACCTCTTTGTGTGAGCTACCGGCCCGGGCGTTAAGCCGGGTCGTTGAACTAGCAATGGCGAAGATAAGGCTGCAGCGGTTTCCTCCCGGCTCTCCTTCACTCTTTATTTCCGTGACTAAATCCAACCGCCTTGTTCACCATTGTCAACCACGGGTTACGAATTTATTACAAGTGCTTATAAGATTCAATCAATGCGACTTGTTAAGACAAATTGTCAGTATTTAACATAATGGATGTCCCGAGGATAGCCCTGAGACCTCGACAGCGCGACTTATTGGCTGTGCCGCCGTCGAGCACCGTGTCGCTCAGGAACTCGCCGTTGCCTCGCGCCCTCTCACTTCTCAATGCGCTCCTGACATCAACACCCGAGAGCGACTTGTTTGCGTGGCGATGGGCTGCAGTGTATAGTGAATGCTTGAGATTCTGCGAGGCGATGGATGCTAGATGCTCAACTGTTCCAAATTAAGCTGTTTGATATTTATTATTGTGAACCTTTTATTATTATCTAAATTTTGTGACGCATAGGTTTATAACTGTAATGTCATAAAACTGTTTTTATAAATAAATAAATAATTGTGACAACATATTGATATTTTATTCTATTCTATGAGAAGAGGTAGGTATATTATCATAGGTATGAAGCATGAAACGTATAGAATAGAAGAATAGAATCAAAGATTGTGTGTGTACTGGTTGATGTGGAGTACCTGTGTTTGTCAATACATCATATCCTCAAAACAATAAAAGGTCGACAGCGCGCTTATGATTCTTTTGGAGTCGCAAAAGGGCGTTCGCCAAAATTTAAGTACATGAAAAAGGAAGCCGTGGATTCGAACGGTGTGTATCTTTGTGCCAAGGAGGCAAACATGTGGAGTATGGTATCCGCTGCCGCTTATTACACCCTGACATAAAATTTGAATTCGTAATTTGCTGTTAAAGAGGAAAATTATTATGTTAATATTTACTTAAAATACCATATGAAATATTAAATAAAAATGCAGCTCACTTTAAACTTTACTACATAAATCTTTTTTCCCAGTAACTATTATGCAGAAATACGTTTCAAAGCAGAGATAAAAGTTAATATCAAGCGAAATAAACAGAAACAGTCTAATTCTGAAATTTTAATTGCAGAACTTCAAAATTGCCGCGCCGCTGCGACGAGTTTTTTAAATTGCAGTAAAACTAAAACAGAGTTGTTTAACAGTCTCTGCTGCAATTAGGGAATTACTCTACTTTGAACACGAGAGCAGTTCATTTACAAACATAATTTTAAATGAAACATGTTGGTCATAGTGCATTTTGAGTTAATTTGTAATGATGCTGCCCGTGTTACACAATTAAATTACGATATCGTGGAAAAGAAATTGGCGTAGCAGCTGTTGTGTTTTTTTCAGTTCGTTTTCTGCGTATCAGATACTAGAGTGATTAAAATACTAGCATTTGTATCTTAATCTGGTGATTAAAGTGAATTACAAAAAAAACATCAAAGTTCATTCTAATCAAAATCTTTCTTGATAACATTGCGTAATATTTTACAATAGAACATAAACTTTTTCGTATTGTTAATTTCTACACCAGTGTTACCCTTTAATGTCGAGAATAAATAATATCCATTAAACGCGCTCTCATAAATAATTTTCATCCCAATAACAATCCAAAACCTTTTACAGATATAAATTATCAACCATTCTTTCCCAAATAAAGTACCCGAATCAATCACCGATTTCAACTTCGATCACATCCGGCTCTAAATAAATTTTAAACCCGGGCATTCTGCATCATCCGGGCCGACAGGGTTATTCAATTAGACCGGGTATTTAACGGGTGGGTAATGGGAAAAATGGCACTGTTTAAAAATGCAGGAATAAGGTCTTACAGATCGGTGCCGATTTGTGAGTGCGAAGTTTGGATGAGATCTGGGGTTAAATTTTACTACTAAAAATTTTATTCTGAGTAACCGCTTTTAATCGGAAGAAGGTATTTGAGTTGAAAATAAGAATATTATTTTGTGTTTGCACATGATTGATGAAAAGATTTGTTGGCTATCATTATGAACAGAGTGCATATGTGAAAGTTCAACTCAATTTCAATCTTATCGCATTAAATAGATTTGGCCATTGTGCATCTTATTTATATCTAAAGAGTGTTTATAATAACAGCTTAAGCAGTAAGTATTATTATCCCACACTCATTTATATTGTTGAATACGAGTGAAGTATTCCCGTCTTGTTTTATTTTCCGGTTGCTAATCGGAAAACTCGGTGATGCTTAATAATTAATGGCCCAAAACCTTTTTGGGCCACGGCTCCTGTGACATGTCAGTTCCATTCTTTTTAGGCTTTTAATGGACCTTAGCTTTACTTACATTTGTACTTTGAAAGCGAAACTTGTGTGTATTATTTGTCAGAAAAATGTACACTGTTGGTAAAAAGAAACAACGTATCTATGACTGGCTCTTAGATATAATATTGAAGACGTGGCATGTCTATGCTATTTATACCCTGAAAAAAGACTTGATTATGTCAGTGTCCCTTAACACTTATTAGACAACAATCGTTTCTGAAGTGCCTTAATTTTTAGGGTTCCGTAGTCAACAAGGAACCCTCATAGTTTCGCCATGTCCGTCCGTCTGTCCGTCTTCGGCTTAGCTCATTAACTCTTAGAACTAGAAAACTACAATTCGGCGTGGGTATATAAACCAATGACGCATACAAAACAGTAGAAAAAGATCCTGGAAAAAAAAATTTAGGGTACCTCCCCTACATGTAAGTTGGTAATGTATTTTTTTCTCGTTAATCCTATAGCGTGGGATATTGTTGGATAGCTTGTTCAAAAATATTATGGGTTTTCTAAAACTATTTTTCAACTCAGTTATGCGTTTGCGAGATAATGGGATTTAAAGCCCAAATTGTTGTTCGAGACGTTTGTTGTCCATTTTAAGTTCACATTCTGTGACAGACGGGCAACTACGGATCCCTACCCTGCGCGTGGCCCGACACGCACTTGGCCGCTTTTTTATTTATTATGGACCTTAATGCCCGTAGTCATGACTAACTATTTGTATGAACAGTACCTACCCCTAGCACAAACGTATGCTCCTAAAGTGTTTGTCCCATTATCACTGACAATTTAAATATCATTCTAATTCTAAGCAAACATATAACATGATACTACCTTTAAACTTTCACATGAGTTCCGTTTAGCGGCCGTTAGTATGCGATTGAAGTGGAGATGCAGGTTGGCAGAAGCACAAAGTTATGTCAAAGGAGGGTTCGATAACGATCCGGAGTTCGAGGGTTTGAGATAGTTTTTAGATCGGTTGCAGACATGAGATGAACTTCAAAGTATGTATTGAGTGCCAATTCAGCCACAGAATAATATAGTGTGTTAGTGTGTATGTGTGTGTGACGTGCTGGTAAACGGACGGATTGTTATTATAACTTAAAATGAAGTTTTACTTGAAAAGTGCAGGTAGAAGTAGTAGTGGTAATAAAGCTTCTTATTGAACACGACAGCAATAGGCGAACCTAATCCTTTCAGGGATTTTTTTCCAGTTAACTTCCGGTAGATGCGAGAAGAAACGGACAGAAGTAGACAAATCCAGTAATCTGAACAACAAAATATGATAAAAGCTACTGATATAAAAACATACTCGTAAATATAAATTAATATATTATAATATACTTAAATACATAGAGGTCTTAATTAGAAATGTATCATAAATGATCGTAATTAAAAACATATTATGAAATTATCTGAAACTGAACTTAACTTTCCTTTGAGCGGCGTAACTAACTTCGACTAACACGAGGAGACTTATTACTTTCAAATTGAGTAACGGAAAACCAAAAAAGAACTCATCATACCCCGCATTAAAATTCCCAAACACAAAGTTTCAATTTGTTGCGAACCTTATAAAAGATACCTGCCAACAAAAGGAAAGGAAATACGTCAACTTTTCCGCAAAATAAGATCGCACCTCCAGTGTGAATTGCCCGACGACAAACTAATTTCCACAAAAACATCTCAGAGAATATCTGTATGAAGATCAACTCGTTAAATCAGATTCGGGAATCCCGAGCACGCCATCTGGCGATGGAATTAACTCCTGATATAATACCATTTGCTTAGAGGAAGAGAATAAAAGTGGGAGAACTCATCGACACTGAGACGTGGGGATAGTGGTGCGAGTCATAGGAGAGGGAAGGAGACGACTCGAAATACAAAGGGAATGGGCTTTTTAACATCTTGA
This sequence comes from Epinotia demarniana, assembly GCA_945867215.1. Classification (NCBI taxonomy): domain Eukaryota; kingdom Metazoa; phylum Arthropoda; class Insecta; order Lepidoptera; family Tortricidae; genus Epinotia; species Epinotia demarniana. The sequence goes on along the minus strand of OX244275.1, from coordinate 23,044,866 downwards.
ATTTAAATATGCTTTATAATATTCAAATGCTTAAATAATATTCCAACTTAATACGTTTAATTGAATATAGCACCAAAACAACTGCGTAATTGTAATCGGCCTTGAGCTTCAAATTGTCGTTTTCAATATAAGGTGGTTATAAAACCAATTGATTATGTATGTATACAGGTCGATTCACGAAAGCTGGCGCGAGATTTCTACTGAGTGACAGCTATTTTCATAGAAATTCTGTCAAATGTAATTGTAATTGCGCAACAGTTTATTCCAGGGTTGCTATTGTCACAAATAAGAAAAGATTCTAGTTTTAATTTTATGCGTGGTGTTGACTTGTTCTTAATCAAAAGTATTGGGACCGTGCACGACGACAGCGCCACGTGGCAGGTGGCCATTATAGGCAATATTGTCACAGCTGTCAAGCGAGAAGTAGGTAAATATTGTGAAAAAAATTGAAATCTTGTGTTATTTTATTAGACAATTTTGGACGATGGTAGTCAGTAACATTATTGCCAATACCATTAAAATTGTTGTTTTCATTGAAAAATTAGCCTACTGGTGACTAAAACGGGGTTTGGTGCCATAACTCACGAAATCATTTTCCAACCAGAGACGATGAATAAAGGCAAGAAATTGGTGCTAGCTGGGCATGTCCTTGAGGTTGAAGACATTCGCCAAGGAGACATGACCTTGGAACATAACTGGGACTGGGTTCCTCATCGGCTTTTCTACCTCCAATAAAGTGTGCACTACAAATTCTATCATCTGACTTTGGCTGCCACAGCGATCCATCGGGACTGTAACATACAGTAATTCACCGCAAATTTTCAATTTAATACTTGTATTAAATGATGACGTAGGTAAGTAAAATTTTAGAAGTTAGATGAACTTACTATTTTAATATTTTTTTCTTACGGCAATTATCCACTTCTTTCTTTGGTGTCGTTTCCACCACAGTCTTAGAACTTGGTAAAATTTACAGTCGATATGCTTCTTGGTGTTATTACAATTCATAATCACACATCTTACTAGGACCATATTAAATTTATCTCAAAAACGATTAGAAAATGTTTACTGCAATATGGATTTGACAGCTCAAGTCAGCGACAAAAATGTAAATTTTAGCCGTAGCGAGCGCTGTGATTGTTTAGGCTACTCCCTCCACCCGCATTGCACCCTGCCAATAGAGAAGAACGCACCTTTAAGATTATGCTAAACTGATAAAGTCATACATACATACATTCACGCCTTTATTCCCAAAAAGGGTAGGCAGAGCACATGAAACGTATGTTCCAGTGCCACTTTTAGCATAAATGTGGGTATAAATATCGACACAATGTGATATTGCAGTGATAGGTTGCTACTAGCCCATCGCCCACAACACACTTCAACCCTCTTCTTATTTTATGTTACTTTATTCTTAAAATTATATGACTATGTACCTGTTATTTATGTAGGTTTAACCGCTCTGATCTTATAACTTGCTCCATTGCGGACGAGAAATATGAGGTAAGGGTGAAATAACGAGTTTATCTAAACAAAGGTTCTGTATTCGGACCTCGCTGCGATGATCACAGGCAGATCCTATTACCAACTAGAGAGGTATCTTGTAAAAGAAATTCATGCACAATATGAAATATTTTAATGAGGAGCCAAGTTGTAGAAAAATCTGCTTATTGCAAAGCCGTGAATTTGGTTCAAACTGAGATCGATAAAAAAATGCCAATACTGACGGCGGAAAGGTTCTCAAGTGGCGACCACATACTGGCAGGCGCTGCGTAAGGCTCCCCACAAGGTGGACTGATGACGATGTGGGTGGCGCAGGACCGGCCATTGTGGTACTCTTTGGGCTCCGCCTATGTCCGGCAGTGGACGTCTTTCAGCTGATATGATGATGATGATGATGAAGAAGAAAGAACTCAATTCTTAAAATTGGTACTACCAAAGGTAATTCATAATTCACATAGTTGTTCGCTATCTGACTCGTATTCATTCTTGGCCTTAATCACATCTTGTTATCAAACCGAATAAAATTATTACTTGAAACTTTGAAAATAAATTATTAAAAACACCGTTATTAATGCGGTGTTTTTAATGAAGTCTAGAACGTAACTCAGAAATATGCCCTTTTACGTACTTTTTACAGGGTCAAACCTTTATTATGGCGTTCATAAAACCACTTCTAATTGAATCGTGAAATTCCCCGTGTGGTGTCGGGTTAGAATTTCACCACCCCCTTTCTTCCCGTGGGTGTCGTAAAAGTCGACTAAGGGAGCAGGGTTAAAGTATGTTGTGGGCGATGGGCTAGCAACCTGTCACTGCAATATCACATTTTGTCGTTCTTTTATACCCACATTTATGCTAAAAGTGGCGCTGGAACATAAGTTTCATGTGCTCTGCCTACCCCTTTTAGGGATAAAGGCGTGAATGTATGTATGTATGTATGTATGTAATTGAATCGTATACATAAACAACATAACTCGCTTATTCTATAATTATTTTAGCCTGTGAAGACGCTCCAATTATTGTGCAGTAGACATTGTTCAGTAAGAATCCCGTTTACACAAAATTTCCCTTTTATATCTTGAAACGGAATTACTCAGCGCTACAATACAATACAATACAAAAACTCTTTACGTTACACCTGGTCACAATGCGAGTTTTACCGCACGCTGTGCGTGCGGGAAAACTCGCATTGTGGCCAGGAGGAGACGTAAAATTTTGTACGCAACACGGTCGGTAATTCGTAAAGCCCCAGAGCGCATATTTATGCAAACACCTGCGATCTGGGGCATTCACGAATTCACCGCCCTAGTTACGTAATGTACTATTATTGCACACCTCACCGCTACGGAACATACAGGGTGACATTTTAATCAGTGTCCAAATTTTTGTAGGCATTTGGTATCACTAATAGACTCCATTTTTGAAAAAAAACTGGTAGGTATTTTTTAAATTATAAATTGTCTATCCCAAAAGAATTATCCATACAGCGTGGTTACCGGGCATTCAGTACCGCGCGGAGCGGGGCGGGGCCGAGGGAGGGGAGGCGTGCCGTGCGCCAACCTTACTACCTGCTGAGGTGCCCGCGCGGTAAGGTTATTTTGGGATAACTTTAAGCAGCAATTACTATTTTTTTGTACTGAATGGTATGAACCAAAATAAAACGTATTTTATAATTTTGCTGAAGAATCATAGACTTGAATTTGGACACTGATTAAAATGTCACCCTGTATATACAACTAGCTGTACCTGCGACTTCGTTTGCATGGTAATGTGGTGGAAATCAACGCATTTCTTCTCTTGGACATAGGACACATGCATGCAGTTCTAATTTAGCCTATCAAGTAAATGGTTGAATAAACCTATTTTACCCGAAATGCTGTTAAAATTCGTTTGTCTTTATCTGTCACTATGATAGTAAGAAAGGGACAACACTCGTTTTATTTAACAGAGGTAAGTATTTCAAGACACAGGCTGCAGCATTAAATGTTTATTGATCGTCTTCTGTACATATTTTTAACACTTTATAATTAATACATAAAAAAGTGATGACCGAAATGATCTTGAGACACTCCGACCTTCAGGTAAAGATGTGTTTAGGAATTAATAATTGATAATCCTTTCGAGTAGGGTCATTTTGCCGGTTAGTAGTTTTTTAGTAGATTTCTATTCTAAAACAACAACAAAATGCATGTACAAGTAATTGTCTCAATACGGTGTGTGAAAAAAACCTCCTTCAGGTGGTCGCTAAGCGAAGGTGGTTGCTTAACCAGCGTCATGACCCTACCCATTGACCGGTAAGTGTTTACGCGGAACAAACAATTTTTTTTTCAACAGACAGCCAATTTATATTTTCAGAACTTACCACTAGGTAAGTTCTACAACCATAACGCGAGTCCGAGACCCTTTCTTTTCTATTAAGTACCTAGTTCTTAAAATTATTAATATGTTCCCACCATTGCCAATTTAATCAGAGAAAACCATCGGATCGGCTGCGAGCGTAGTGCGCAGCGATTCTAGGCCCTGAATGGGTTGGCTTCATAATAAAAGTATGTTCTTGTATGTTGGTCAATTTCTGTGTCTCCATATAGGCTGAATGTCGACAGAACGGACAGCCCCATGTGCAGAGCGTGCATGGAGGCGGAAGAAACAACTAAACATATTCTACTGGACTGCAAGCAGGTAGAAGTATCCAGGAAAAAGCACCTAGGGTCTCCGGACACACTACGGGACGCAGTCAAAAATACAAAGGCACTCACCAACTTTTTGGAGGAGCTGGGGTGGTTAGAGTAGCGCTACCCCATTTCACGCAAAATAGGCACACTGGATGTCGACTTGCGGAAAATAGCCCAGTAAACTAACTAACTAGGCTGAATGTCAACTTGAAGGCGCGAAGTACGAAGTTATAATACTACCTTAATACTGACACGCTTGGTAATTAATGTTTATAAAAGGACCGTTCTGTACTGATTTAATACATACTGTTATATAAATACTGACAAACCAGCATGGCTATCACGAGACGGCGCGCAAGCTCTCTCAATTTTTCTCGAACTATCCGTCTCTCTCTTATTAGACAACATAGAAAGAGACGTATCGTGCGAGAAAAATCAAGAGAGCTCGCGCGCCGTCTTGTGATAGCCGTGCAGTATCGTGACAAAATACTCCGCGTGTAATCTTGCAGAAACTCAAATAGCCTTCATGGCTGAACGCAGGGACAGCGCTATGCCATGCTATTAAAAAAAAGGAAGAGAGTCAGACTTTTGACGTTTGAAGTTATTTTGTTGAAAGGGTCTAGCAGGCTAAGCTAACGAGAGTGGCCCCCGACGAGGGATTTGGTGATTCTTTCTGGTGGTGTACTGGCAGGTCCTACGAACACTCCATGGTTAATATCAGTCCTCGATCTTCTTTTGTTTTCGAGTAAATTAGGATAATATAAAAAATACAGGGTGCCATTTAAAGTGTCATATTAGGTAAACTGTTCAAGATAGAGTAACCAAACAAAATCATCATGAATAAAAATAGAATTGGCTACCAAATGCATTTATTCAACCAACATCATGTCCTTAAACTTCCTTAAAAAAAAACTACTTTTATTTTTGTTTTATTTTTTTATGACACTTTTCGCGGAGGTACTCTTACAAAAAAAAATGTCGTAACAAGCCACCCAATGCCCACTACATACACATATAAAAATATCTTCAAAAATCTTCGTGCGTCATGTCAAAAAAAAATCAATCGTCGAACAAGTAGATACTACCATATAATTAAAGTACCAGTGCAATGTGTAGATAAGTCAGTATGTAGGTATACTGGTATACGGTGTCTTTTAATCCGTATGTTTCCGAAAATTAATTAACCGTCGCAGTCGGACAAAAACTATTCTAAACGGAATCTAGAATAATAATGTAGTTGTAAAAAAAGTTTCACGTATTCCCGTTCATGCTGAGACCATTCGTGACACAAAATGCTTAGTTTGATATTGGCTGATTCTTATTATAAGTGAGACATAATTATAATTAATAATTAATTATGATAATTATATGGGGACAATCTTACACAAATCGACCACGACCACCACCATGAGACTAGTCCCATAGTAACCGAACCCAACAAACTACATTTATTTTTGACCTTATTCTGTCTAAGAAGACTAGAGGGTCTTCTTAGACAGAATAAGGTCTAGGTCTAGATCTTACATGTATTGTATGCCCACATAATTTGATGTACAATCTGCTACGACACTCCAGCACCACTCGAGCGCTACGAGAAACGCTACGGGCTACGACTGGTCTCCGAAGTAGTTCTTGTTGAGACAGAGCCGGGACTCCTAAATGAAATAACTTGCTCCTATCACCCTCTTAGTACAAGTGTGGTGCAAGTCACTCCAATTTTATTTACTATTTGCGTTCCGCCTATTTTGTATCTATTTTAATGCGGAAGTACTTTCGAATCTAGGGGCACGGTAGGTCCCCAGCCAAATCGAGCTACATTGTAGTCGTAAAGGCTCTTATTATGAACAGATTTTCCACAGGACGTTGGGTCCCAATTCGATATTTTATTTGCGACGACTTCACATAAATAATATTATATTTTATCATCCACATTAATTTGAGCATTTGGACACTTTTATTACTTGCGTTAGTAACAAATATACCTTCGTTAATTTTTCCAAGGTAAAATATACCCTTCTCTTACCTGTACCCTTCATTGTTTGTCTCCGGGATGGTTGGGTTAGACACGCTTCGGATGAGGAGGAAGTGTTGTTGTTAGTCCACTATCTGTCTGTTGTCCATCAGACAGTGGACAGCCCGGCTGTGCTCGAGAGGATCGGGTTGGTGGTTCCGACGAGGGTCCCCCAGGATTTGGATTGCGTGGCGGTGGCGCACGATGTGCCACGCTCGACACCCGCTACCGCGCGCGCTCTATCTCTATTGTATCAAATGCTCCCCAGAACGAGGAGGCTGACATGTTTGCTGATCGCTTGACTAAATTATGTCGTATTGCTAAGCAATTTGTGGACAAATTTAATTAACAATTATTTATTATTTTAATATATTTTATATTTTTTAATGTTTTGATAATTCTAGACCTTTACTTTTTGACATGTATTGTGTTCTGTTATATGAAATAGTTTATCGTGTCAGTGTTTTGGTGTTATTATGTGCTGTAAAATTACATTGACTTTTAAATGAATAAATAAAATGCCTTAAACCCGTTCGAAAAAGTCACACAATTATCCTACTGGCGGCATCTGTTTCAAAAATGTTGATTGCGAGTCGCCGTGATGGTCACGTTTTTTCATTAAAGTGCCAAAGCAAGGGCGGAAGAGTACGATGCACTCATAATCAGATTGAAATGGCAGACATATACTTACTTACCAAAAAGTCTTACAATTGTTATACAATTCAATGCCGCTTGTGAACCCGCGCCCGCTACCGCTCCTATTTCACACCACAACTAACGTAGTTAAGGAAATGGCTGGTTATACTCCGACTGATAGAGAAATGCCTTAAACGACGGCCCGAATTAATTTTATTAACAACTTCTTTGAACTCCAGGAATAAGAGTTTTCTCGGACGCTCTTCATTTTGTTGCCCGCTTTGAACCTTTTTTGGGTAATTTTGGATGTGTTTTAAACGGAACATTTATTTTGATCAAGGGATTCTTAAAAAGGTCGAGAATCTCGGGTAATCTCAATTTGTTTCAATGGAATTGGGGCATGTTCGGTCTGAATGAGAATTGTGAATCAAAGTCACAGAATAATTTCTTAATTAGAAATTATTTGGGCGCTATTTCAAATTCACTTCATGAACGGTAACCATTTACACGGCTGACGAAAAACCCATATTAGAATGCGAGCTCCTTACAAATGTCTACCAAACACGTGCCTACAACCCGGTCTGCGCATGCTCGAACTAAACGGCTGCATGGCATCGTTTCGACCCCCCGCCCCCATCCCCGCCTTACGGCAACGGCACCCATTCTGTGGGGCCATTTTGCGGCGCTAATTAGACCTGTATGGTTTTTTCGTTCGCTGGATTTACTCATTAAAAGGAGTGCAACGTCCCGCTCTTTGACACCTTTTTTCGAATTATTGACACTTGATTGAATGTGAATTGAAAATTCATTTCACCCAAACGCCTGTGTGTAATGTGCATGGCATTGACTTTGGTAGTTTTATGCAGGTTACTGTGGGGAGCAAAGTTTGACTAGAACAGTAATAATCCGCTGGATGCGGATGGCACAGTACCGGTTATTATGGCACTCTTCTGAGGCCTATGTCCAGCAGTGGACGTCTTTCGGTATCTATTGATGATGATGGTAATAATCAGGGAACATCACGATGGTTAAAAGTCTATAATGGCATTATTCGGACTTTAAACTATGAAACTTACGTATTGGCTTGATACCGCGAAGTAACCACACCATACGAGTACGTTTAACTGCCGTAAGTTTGATATTAAAGCTCCATCAAAATTGAATGTTTCTAGCCTATAGCAAAGTGTGCCAAGGAACAGGCCTTTCATGCTTGGGAATTAAGTTCATAATTGGTCATTGGGACGAACGCTTGGGGGCATAATTATAATATATAGACTTTGTTTTAAAGGTCTATTTGACTGATATTATTGATTTTATATAAAACTAGCTTTTGCCCGCGGCTTCGCCCGCGTAGTAAGAGTAATTTTCCAATAATTGTTGAATTGCTACGCCGCCTACTAACCTACTACTACTAACTTCCCCTATGAATAACCCTGCGTCATAACCCATTATGGTAAATTAATTTTTATTTACTATTATTTTTATGCCCGTGTGGTGTCGGGTTAGAATTTCACCACCCTCTTTCTTCCCGTGTGTGTCGTAAAAGTCGATTAAGAGAGTAGGGTTGAAGTGTGTTATGGGCGATGGGCTAACAACCTAAGCAATATCACATTATTTCGATCTTTTACATTTATGCTATCAGTGGCGCTGGAACATAAAGTTCATGTGCTCTGCCTACCCCTTTTGGGAATAAAGGCGTGAATGTATGTATGTATGTACGTATTTTTGTTATTAAATTTACAATAATGATTAATGAGAATCTGTCCTCTGGAGTAAAAGCTACTTTATGTTCATGATAATGTTGAAATACCAAAATATCTCCACGAATTTCAAGTCAAATTTGTGGCCTTGACATTGCTATAGGCTTGTTTCCTAAGATTTTTTTTCCATGCTTTTCGAACCAGTATTAAACATAAATACCCGAAAATTTGTTTTAATTTAACGGCGGCCAAGATGCTTAACTTATAAAAAGTAAGCAGATCTTCGTGCAGCACCTTGAATGTACTTATTACGGATGCAGGCACTTTCCCGATGTCTCCTACCATCCCGTCCCGCCGCGCCGCCCGCACTCGCCTAGGTACCGATTGCTGACGATCGAGATGGCACCAAATACAAACTTTAAAACCTATAACCCTTTATATAACGCGGGTCTCGTTCCATACCTCAAAAGCAAAAATAGAACCCTTATTTATAGGATCACGTGTGGTTGTCTGTCAGTCCGTCTGTTACAACCGATTTGCTACGAAAAAAACTGGACCGTTTGAATTGCAATTTGGCACAAATTTTTTCATGAATTTTCATGTCCACAACATTACATTTCAAAATCAATGCGATTTTCGTTATTAACGTCCCAAAAAACCGTAATAACAACGCCCATATTGATATTTAGACGCCACGTTGGAATGTCAAATCGTGATGTTTTCCTAATCAGCGACCCGATAAACCATAGAAACAATAGATGCCGATGTTGATTTTCAGATTTTGTCACCACATGTCTCCTTTTAGGGGTTGAATTCTAAAAAAACCGGAAACACTTGTTTACTCATTTATCGTTAGGAATTATCCTGTGAAGTTTCGAATAAAATTGTCTAACTAATCTTTTTTCTCCATACAAACTTTGGACCTCCTTTTTAACCCCTTTAGGTGTAATTATTTCCAAAACGCTAAAAGCACTTTATTTGTAAATGAATAAGTAATCTGTCCACAAAGTTTTAAGTACGTAGTAGCTAAAAATAGAAGTTTCCCTTATACAAACTTTGGACCCTCATTTGACCCCCTTAGGGGTGGAATTTTATAAAACGCTGAAATTACTTTTTTGTATCGTAATAAGTAATATTCCTACAAAGTTTGAAGTCTCTAGTTCAATAAATAATATTTCCCCCCTACAAACATTGCATCCCTATTTAACCCCCGTAGGGGAAGAATTTTATAAAACGCTTAAAGTACTTTTTATGTATCTTAATAGTAATATTCCTACAAAATTTCAAGTCTCTAGTACAAAAAAATATGTTTCTCCCATACAAACTTTGCACCCCTACTTAACTCCCTTAGGGATAGCATTTCCAAAAATCCCGTCTTCTCCCTTGCCTACGTCATAAAAGGAAAATCTGGTGTTTTCAAGTTTCTAGACACAGTAGTTTTGAATTCAAACTTTGCACCCCTATTTGACCCTCTTAGGGGTGGAATTTTCTAAAACACCGAAAGCGCTTTTTTTGTATCTTAATAATTATTATCCTTACAAAGTTTCAAGTCTCTAGTACAAAAAATTATGGTTCTCTCATACAAATTTTGCACCCCTATTTAACACCCCTAGGGATAAAATTTCCAAAAATCCCGTCTTATCCCTTGCCTATGTCGTAAAAGGAAGGTCTGGTGTAAATTTCAAGTTTGTAGTCCCAGTAGTTTTGAATACAAACTTTGCACCCCTATTTAACCCCTTTAGGCGTGGAATTTTGTTAAACGCTGAAAGAGCATTTTTGTCTCTTAATAAGTTATCTTCCTACAAAGTTTCAAGTCTCTAGTTCAAAAAATAATGCTTCCCCCATACTAACTTTGAACCCCCGTTTTACCCCCTTAGGGGGTGAGTTTTGAAAAATTATTTCTTAGTGCTCCCCTACACCGTATAAGAAACCTACGTGCCAAATTTGAAATCTCTAGACCAAGTGGTTTGGGCTGAGCGTTGATATGTGAGTCAGTCGGACAGAGATCCGCTAAGAAAGGATTTTGATAAATTCCACCCCTAAGGGGATAAAAAATCAAAAAAATCAAAATCAAAATCATTTATTTGCAGAATTATGGTACATTGCATTACATAATTGATGGATTTCAAAATAATATGTTCGGCATAATTCACCATTTTATTGGCATGCAAATTACAAATTATAATCAAAAAGAAACAAAATTAATAAATTCTACGTTACGGGATAAAATAGGGGATGAAAGTTTGTATGGAACTTACGAAAATTCTCGATTATTCGAACTGAAATTGAAGATTGGAGCTACTATGATCAAATGAATTTACGTAACTTTCATACAAACTTTCATCCCCTATTTTATGCCCTTAGGAGTGGAATTTATCAAAATTCTTTCTTAGCGGATGCCATTATCATAGTGGCTATCAGCATGCCAAATTTCAGCCCGATCGATCCAGTAGTTTGGGCTGTGCGTTGATAGATCAGTCAGTCAATCAGTCAGTCACCTTTGCGTTTTATATATATTATATTTCGTCGCTTCATTCTTCAGATACAAAGACAACATGTAGTATTTTTAATGTACTGGCAACTTCGCACTTTTAAGGTATTAAAAAAAAACTGATCTCCGTTTCCTGTGGGTACCTATGCGCCGTGGTAACTGCGTACCCTCATTCTTTTTTTGTGCGCGGCAACGAACGCACGCTTCCAAAAAACACATTCTAAAAAACACAATGTCGAAAAGAAGTGCAGACGATAAAATTGATTATTACAGTGCAAAAATCCAAAAATTGCAAAAACAAAGATTCCGGCGGGTGATTGTGTACTCATCGTCGTCCGACTCTGAGGAAAATTCGGGTAAGTCTACGAAAATGTTACAAATTGAAAGTGATATCGATAATATGCATTACGCATACTAATTATAAATAAAGTGTTCCTCAATTCGATTATTTACAATTGAATTTATAAGCATCTATAAGCTTTCCGGGAGGTTAACTGCGGGTTAACACGATGGTTAAGCATGATGCTTTAAAAACAGCCTGGAGGCTGACCGTGGATCAGCACGATGGTGTACTTATACGTTATATTCAATTGAAATTTTATAAATTATCAGAGGTGTAAGTTAATTACAAACAAAATTACATTCATTTTACTAACTACCCTCTTTTTTGCCGTTTAAATAACGGAGCCCAACACGTAGAGGAACACAATGACGCGTCTCTAGTACCGTCGACTACGCCCGACGCGGCCCCAAGCGCGGCCCCTGAGGCCGACGCCGACGGCAACACAGAAAATTCTGGTACGCCCGTACCCGAACTCGATCCACAATGACTACAAGCTTTGGGTGATCCATCTGATGACACTCCTGATTTTGGTATAGATATTCACGAAAAGTTGGCTCAACGGTGGCTACCTATTCTTAAAAAAGGTATGCCAAAAGAGACAAAAGATCAACTTATGAAGGAATACTCTATTCCTGGGAACTGTAAACTGCTAAGAGCTCTAACTACACTGAACGCGGAAATATCCGCAGCCGTTGCAGAGACAGTGAGGTCCCGAGATAAGAAAATTCAAGCCAAGCAAGATCAACTGGGATTAGGTATTACAGCTGTAAATAGAGCCATAAATTTATAACTGACCAGTGATGATAAAGTGCAAGCTGTCAAGATTCTATCCGACGGCTGCCGAAAACTTTCAGACCTACACTTTGTGGAGTCACAAGTGAGAACAAAGCTTATAACTCCGGGATTGGACAAAGCGTTCCTAACCGTGATACAGGATCAAGATCGAGACGAAACTCTCTTCGGCGTGAAACTACCGGAAAAAATCAAAGCGTCAAAGGTCATCGAGAAACAAGGACTTCAAATTAAAAAGCCTTTCATTCCAAAGCCGTCCACATCCAACTCATCATCTTTAGGGCCACGGCCTCGCCAGCAGGGAAACTGGACGGGCCCTCCTCGCTTCTCTTCGTCGAGCAGGGGGGGGGCACACCTCGGCGTACCGGAAACCGCCGCCGTACGCGTACCCGAACCCGAACCAATACCGCCGCGCGCCGCCGGCAGCCGCGCCAGCGACGACGCGCGCCATGACTTCGGCGACCTACAACAAACGTGCAAAAACACGGCAGTAACACAGGTACATGCCGGCAAATTGCAACATTTCTATGATTGTTGGTTGGGTATTACTAATAATCCAGTTATCCTAGATTGGATTCGCAATGGTTATAGAATACAATTCTTTAGGAAAGTCGTCCAAACTAATCCTCCACGTAATTGTTTTTCAAGTAAAGAAAAACAAGATATGGCAATAGCAATTGGAAACTTATTACACTTGGGAGCCATCTCAAAATGTAATCCTCGACCTGATGAGTTTATATCTAACATTTTTTTGGCGAAAAAGCCTAACGGTGGTCATAGATTTATACTTAATCTGAAACGTCTTAATAAGTTCGTAGTTAGTGATCATTTTAAAATGGAGGATTTTAGAACGGCGTCAAAAATGGTACCTCCTAATGGATTTATGGCCACTATAGATCTTAAATTATCATACCTGCATGTACCTTTAGCTGTATCTCATCGTAAGTATCTCCGATTTCAGTTTGGAAACATTACATATGACTTCAAGGCCATTCCATACGGATTGTCCTAGGCTCCGCGTACATTTACGAAAATCGTGAAAGAAGTGATAACTCATTTAAGGAACCTTGGCCATAAATCTGTAATATATCTTGATGATATACTCTGTATCGGAAATACTTACAAGGAGTGTTTATCTAATGTGGATGAGACACTTAAGTTATTAAATTGCTTGGGGTTTGTAGTTAACTACCATAAAAGTTGTTTATTACCCGTACAAAACTGCAAGTTTTTAGGATTTATGTTTAATTCAACTGATATGACGATTTCACTGCCATCGGAAAAACGTAATAATATATTACAATTAGTTCGAAAGTACTCTCGCTTACGCGTTTGTACTATTCGAGATTTCGCCCATCTGATAGGTGTTCTTACTTCAGCTTGCCCGGCTGTAGAATACGGCTGGTTATACACCAAGACTTTAGAACGGCAGAAAAACCTCGCCCTTACAAAAAAAAATCAAAAATACGATAGAAAAATAAAACTCTCCGAGGATATTTTATCCGATTTACAGTGGTGGGCTAATAACATTTTGTCTACCTTTAACCCGCTCAGGTTACCAAGTTTTGAACTAGAAATTTATACAGACGCCTCCAAAACTGGATGAGGCGGTTTTTGTAATAATAATCGCGTTCATGGGGGATGGAAAGACAACGAACGGAACTCCCATATCAATTACCTGGAATTACTTGCCGTCTTTTTCGGACTTAAGAGTTTTGCTCGCGATATACGTAATTGTAATATATTGCTACGCGTCGATAATACAACAGCAATTAGTTATGTCAATCGAATGGGTGGAATTCGATTTCCACACTTGAATGATTTAACAAAAACTATTTGGCAATGGTGTGAGGAGCGAGGCATATGGCTTTTTGCTTCTTACATCAATACGAAAGATAACGTAGAAGCTGACCAAGAGTCTCGAAGACAGAATCCCGATATACAGTGGCAATTAACTGATTCCGAATATCAAAGGATAGTTGCTGCTTTTGGTGAGCCGGCGATAGATCTTTTCGCTTCTCGCTCCAATGCTAAATGCAAAACATTTGTCTCTTGGAAACCAGATCCAGACGCTTTCACCGTGGATGCATTTACGTTGAATTGGAAAAACGTATATTTTTATGCTTTTCCACCATGTTCACTCATAATGAAATGCATACAAAAAATTATTGGTGACGAGGCTGAAGGTATCTTGGTATTTCCGGCTTGGCCATCCCAGCCTTGGTTCCCTTTGCTTAAAAGCATACTGCGGTCGGATATTGTATATTTCTCTCCAAGTTTTCATTTGTCCTCTTCCAGGACCCCACATCGCCCGAAGAAGCAGCTTACCCTGGGAGCCGCGGTGCTCTCAGGAAAGCATTTATAGCAGAACTCCAGATGCGGCGTTGGAGTTAATGATTAATTCACTTTCGAAAAATACTCTACTGCAGTATGGCGTGACTTATAAATTATGGTGGCAATTTTGCCAGATTCATAGATTAAATCCGTATAAGGGTACATGTCCAGATATACTGCTTTTCCTAACAGAACGATACCATAATGAAGACGCTTACGGTTCTATAAACAGTCACCGCTCAGCGCTGTCCCTGTTATTAGATCGCGGTTTAGGCTCTGATATTCAGATTAAGCGACTACTGAAGGGTGTTTATAAGTTGAGACCAGCTTTGCCAAAATATTCTAATACATGGGACCCATAAATAGTACTCGATTTAATCGGCAAGTGGATACCTAATAGAGAGCTGTCTATTGAGAAAATCACCAAAAAATTGGTCGTGCTCTTAGCACTTTGCACTGCACATCGAGTGCAAACACTCTCACTTATTAAGTTACAGAACATAGTCGTTGATCCGACCGGTATTGAGATAGGTATTACGGATATTATCAAAACATCCGCGAAAGGACGTGAGCAACCCGTGCTTCGGTTACCTTATTTTAAAGAAAATAGCGCCATCTGCCCGGCTACAATTGTAAAAGATTATATATATGTAACCAAGAGTTTAAGATCTGATTCGGAAGATGGTCAATTTATATTGACATATCAGAAGCCACACAAGCCAGCCTCTGCTCAATCCATCAGCAGATGGATTAAGCAGGTGCTAGGTGCAAGCGGCGTGGACGTATCAACGTTCAGCGCCCATAGCCGCCACGTCTGCAGCGCGGGCTTCTGGTATATCCTTAGACACCATCAGGAAAGCTGCTGGTTGGTCTAGCTCATCGCAAACATTTGCAATATTTTACCAGCGTCCCATAAAGCAAGCTGGTAGTTTTGCAAGATCTGTGTTAATGCCTAACACGTCATAAAATGATTTGATGTTTAGAAAATACGGCGCAAGCCAAAAAATTACATTTGAATTATTTTGAACGAATGATTCCTAGTTGATTAAGAACCATAACTGGTACCTAATAAAAACTAATTTCTGATATACCTAAGTGTATTTTGATTTACAAAATTTTCATCTCTAAACATCTACATGTTGTCTTTATATCTGAAGAATGAAGCGACGAAATATAATAGATGATCAAACGAACTTAACAAGTGAAGTTCGATCGATATTATATGAGTACGCTTCATTCGAAGATATAAAGTCCCACCCAGCCCGTTTCCCAATAAGAAAATTTTGTACTGTGTGTACTCTCTAAAGTAATGAGGGTACGCAGTTACCACGGCGCATAGGTACCCACAGGAAACGGAGATCAGTTTTTTTTAATACCTTAAAAGTGCGAAGTTGCCAGTACATTAAAAGTACTACATGTTGTCTTTATATCTTCGAATGAAGCGTAGTCATATAATATCGATCGAACTTCACTTGTTAAGTTCGTTTGATCATCTATAGATTTACCTTTATAGAGTGCAACATATCGTTCTTACACATTAGGATTGTTGCGCGTAGAAAGCGCATTAGATAAATTTGATTTAAATTTGATAAGTTCAGTCAGATAGACTCTCTGGTAAGACAGCATTTTAAATAGGTAGTTGTGAGACAGAATTCATATTTGATGAATTAATTGGGGTGGGTCAGATTGACATTTATGTTTTATTTAGTGAAAATCGGATGTATATTTAATGTCTTAAGTGCTTTGGGTATCAGACGCTACCCAAATCATTTACCAAATTTAAAGTAGACCTCAAGTCCAGAATACATTAGGGCATAGATTATAATGCTAAATAAGAATAGTCTGCTCTCATATAATTTAGATTATTCGACGTTGCCGACTTTATATTACACTAAATATTTATACTAAACGGGACTTAATAGCGTTTAGTTAACTTCTTTATTTACCTCACTGAGGTCTCCCGACTTTTCGGATGTGTTGCAACATTCATGGTCACGGGACAACTGGCTTGTGCGGGTATCAACATCTTCTTGCTGCGCGGGTTTTCCGAACTACCCGCATTTGGTCTGTATGAACCACTTGTACACTAGGGTTGTCACCCGGCCGACACGCAACACATCACCTCAGTGAGGTAAATAAATAAGAGCTCGAGCACCGTCTTGTGATAGCCGTGCAGTATCGAGACAAAATAATCCGCGTGTAATCTTGCAGAAACTCAAATAGCCTTCATGGCTGAACGCGGGGAGAGCGCTATGCCATGCTATTAAAAAAAAAGGAAGAGAGTCAGACTTTTGACGTTTGACGTTATTTTGTTGAAATTTGTTGATACGTTTATTGAAATCATGCCTAAATGCGAATTTAGCGCATATACGTTTCCATATCAGAATCGATTATTTTTTTATGCTTTAGAATTTAATATCCGTATTGTGAAGGTCTATCACAACACCGGATCGAAATTATTACTGTTGGACAGTTAAGGCAAGGCCGCCATTTTGACGTCACTGACAGTTGACAGATATGGCGACTACGATTCCAAGCAAAAGATATGAATAATTTAATGAGGTTAAATGTTTCCGAAAATTTATTATTTTTTTCAAATTATTCAAATTATTGACACTTGATTGAATGTGAATTGAAAATTCATTTCACCCAAACGCCTGTGTGTAATGTGCATGGCATTGACTTTGGTAGTTTTATGCAGGTTACTGTGGGGAGCAAAGTTTGACTAGAACAGTAATAATCCGCTGGATGCGGATGGCACAGTACCGGTTATTATGGCACTCTTCTGAGGCCTATGTCCAGCAGTGGACGTCTTTCGGTATCTATTGATGATGATGGTAATAATCAGGGAACATCACGATGGTTAAAAGTCTATAATGGCATTATTCGGACTTAAACTATGAAACTTACGTATTGGCTTGATACCGCGAAGTAACCACACCATACGAGTACGTTTAACTGCCGTAAGTTTGATATTAAAGCTCCATCAAAATTGAATGTTTCTAGCCTATAGCAAAGTGTGCCAAGGAACAGGCCTTTCATGCTTGGGAATTAAGTTCATAATTGGTCATTGGGACGAACGCTTGGGGCATAATTATAATATGTAGACTTTGTTTTAAAGGTCTATTTGACTGATATTCTTGGTTTTATATAAAATTCACCTTTATAGAGTGCAACATATCGTTCTTATACATTAGGATTGTTGCGCGTAGAAAACGCATTAGATACATTTGATTTAAATTTGATAAGTTCAGTCAGATAAACTCTCTGGTAAGACAGCATTTTAAGTCGGTAAGGTAGTTGTGAGACAGAATTCATATTTTATGAATTAATTGGGTCACATTGATATTTCTGTTTTATTTAGTGAAAATCTGATGTATATTTAATGTCTTAAGTGCTTTGGGTATCAGACGCTACCCAAATCATTTACCAAATTTAAAGTAGACCTCAAGTCCAGAATACATTAGGGCATAGATTACAATGCTAAATAAGAATAGTCTGCTCTCATATAATTTAGATTATTCGACGTTGCCGACTTTATATTACACTCAATATTTATACTAAACGGGACTTTATTTACCTCACTGAGGTCTCCCGACTTTTCGGATGTGTTGCAACATTCATGGTCACGGGACAACTGGCTTGTGCGGGTATCAACATCTTCTTGCTGCGCGGGTTTTCCGAACTACCCGCATTTGGTCTGTATGAACCACTTGTACACTAGGGTTGTCACCCGGCCGACACACAACACATCACCTCAGTGAGGTGAATAAATAAGTTAAAGAACATAAATACATATATTAATAAGTAAGTAAAGTAATAATAAATTTTGTTTCTATAAAATCGGAAGGATTAGTAGCTTTATTCTTGGTTAATAAAGTAATGTATTTTTTTCTACATGAGGCAACTACCCAATTCGGCCAACATAGATAATCTCAACTGTACATAGACGGTGATTTATATTGTAATCGTATTATTCCACTACATTTTTTGTTACACGATACAGCTCGTACCCAAACCAACGCCAACACAGGCACAGTTAAGTGCCCATTTGGGTGAGGACCAAATTCTTGGCCAGTAGTTAGCGTCGTTAATTGGAAAGCATGGTGTCCCAGCCCGCCCCATTCTGTCCCATTCCCTCCCAGTACAAGGTTACACATTTGTGCACATTCCTCGCACATTTTTGCACAATTTTACACATGTTTGCACCCGTCTGCACATGTTTACACATGTTTGCAATGTTTGCACATGTTTACACATGTAGTATGCACATACTCCGCCCATGTTTGCACACTTTTGCATATGTTTAACACGTCTATCATTGTGTGTCACGATTTGTTCCAGCCCGTCCCAGTCCGTCCCAGTCTGACCCATTCCATCCCAGTACAAGGTTACACATGTGTGCACATTCCCGCACATTTTTGCACTGTTTGCATATGTCAATTTTACACATGTTTGCAACGCCAACGGCACATGTTTACATATGAAAATGTTTGCACATATTAACAGCACATTCCCCGCACATGTTTGCACACGTTTGCACATGTTTAACGCGTATATCATTGTGTATCACGATCTGTTCCAGCCCGTCCCAGTCCGTCCCAGTCTGTACCATTCCATCCCAGTACAAGGTTTCACATGTGCACATTCCCCGCACATTTTTGCACTGTTTGCACATGTCAATTTTACACATGTTTGCACCCGTTTGCACATGTTTACACATGTCACAAGTGCACTTACCCCGCCCATGTTTGCACACGTTTGCACATGTATACACATGTTTACAATGTTTGCAAATGTTTACACATGTTTGCAATATTGTTTGCACATATTTACATTCCCATTCTGACAGCATCCGCCGCGGATAATTCCCATTCTGACAGCGTCCGCCGCGGGTTAGAAAAGAAAGAAAGAAAGAAAGAAAATGTTTATTGTCACACAAATAAGCAAAATAGATAATAAAGGTACAACCATTTAACAAACAAGATTATTTGTGTGACAAAAGGAACGAACTCAGCATGTGCTGTGACAGTGGCATACTGTACAGCGCTGGTTTTCAGTTCGTCCCCTTTTCACTCATACCACATTAAACAAAAAAAACATCATAAACCACAAAAAACAAAATACAACACAATACAATAAAAACAGTCATATAGAACACTTATCATGTGTGGGGAAAACACACTTACTACTAAGTTTAGTACCTTCTTTTCAGGAATCTTTCCCTCGGAAGTTGAACAATAATAATTATAATAAGAATAATAACAGGACACCAGATTTAAATAGTTATATTTTACCCTTCAGCTTGTAATTGTTTAGAAATCAAAATTTGGCTCAATTTGCACTTAAACGTTCGTAGGGACAAGTTAGTTCGTAGAGGCGGTGGTATGTCGTTCCAGATCTTAGATGCGGAGTATTTAAAACTGCCCCGGAAACCCGCTGTTTTGTGCTTCGGAACATTCATTTTGTGTGAAAACTTACTTCACTAATATGCATTATAGTATTCATCTTTAACAAACTACAAATACAAGTCTTATCTAATGTTACCTTTATATATATATATATATATATATATATAATGTATGTATATATATATATGCCACTTCTTGGAAAAGAGTGATTATCTTCGTATCACTAGGCTTTGCTCTGTATTCTACTGTCTGCAAAGCATTAATTCATAAGGCCCCGGTGGACGCAATCAGAGCGAGCGTTACCTCGAGAGCCAGCCGCGGTGAGGTACACAATATCAGCGGTGTAAGCATTTTTTAATTTCCAAGTTGGAGCGTAGAACTACAACGTTTACAAGATTTTTTTTATTCAACATTACATTCTTCAGTCTTGAAAGTTAAATAGGAACTTTATCGCGGTCCAATCGTACGTTTTCTTTACGTAGATCCTGTTAGTCCGAACTCTAGCTGTAAAGAAGCCATTAATGGCTGTAGCAATAAGAAAGTTCAATTTTATAAGTTAAAGTTAACATTTAATTTATTTTTTTAACAAATAATTAGTTGAATTAATTTTTGTTTTAAGCAGTAATGCTGCTAACAAAAATTATAAATTGTAAATGAAAGGAAAAATTGAAAAATTTAATGCTCCGAGCCGGATTCGAACCGGCGACCACAAGCATTCATGGCCCGTCGCTACTAACCAACTGAGCTATAGGAACAATCCGGTTCGAGCACCAAATCCTTCAATCAGTTCCTTCATACAACGCCTTAGGGAGGCGTGTAGCGACATCTAAGGCTTAGTCTTCTGGTAGATGTCGAATCCGGCTCGGATTATTAAATTTTTCAATTTTTCCTTTCATTTACAATTTATAATTAGTTGAAATTATCAACTTACTTCAGCACTAATGAATGAAATTATATAAATTAAATTAGTATATTCAAATAATTGTAACATTTTGACATGTAATATTTTAAAGTATTATAAATAAGTGAGTATGAGTATGAGAGTATGTGTACTCGTCGACGTAATGTATTGCTGCTGCCCGTCGACCTCAACCCTACGCTTCGTGCCATTGGTCATTATCTGGGTCTTGGATCTATTCATTGAGAGACCAGATTGAAGGCTTGCCGAGCTTAGGTCTTGTAGCATTGCTTGGAGCTCTTGGGCTGTTGATGAGAAAAGTACAATGTCATCGGCAAAACGAAGATTTGTTAATCTTTTCTCGCCGATGACAATGCCTTTGTTTTTCCAGCGGATCACTAAGCTTTGAAATATTTGTTTGAGGGTGCTTGTGAAAAGTTTAGGATATAGCGGGTCACCCTGTTTTACACCTATTTCGATTTTGAACGGCTGACCAGGAGATTGTAATTTTATGTCTGCTGTGCTATTGCCGTAGATGGAATTGAGTAGATCTATGTACGTGGATTCGACATTCTGGTGAAGGAGTGCTGTAAATATGAAAATATGGGTGAACCGTGTATTATCAACATTTTTTACTGTCATGTCTTATCTATATCAAATGCTACTTGTAAAAGCAACCCTAAACACTACCACATAAAACTCAAACTTTAAATCAACCTTAAGAGTGATATGAGGTTTTGAAGGAAATTGGTTGATATTTTAATTGAGTTAAAGAGGTATTACCGCGCTTCGCCGGTTGAATGCGGAGATTATGTCGCTCTATCCAGTTGCATCCTGTGCCATCCAAATAATCGACGAATGCATTTATTTTATTTTTTCATAATATATTGAATGCCTTTTTAATTTCTTATAGATCGGAGAGATTTTTAATGGTAGACATGGACTAATTTGATTTGGCATATACAAATAATACTGAACCCTTTAAAGACTTCGATCTTTAAATAACAGCATAACATTTCAGTACCAATTTGAGGGCCTTGTATTTTATTCAATGGGTTTTGATACTATTTTGGTTACAGTAAAGAAAGTTGGATTTTGACCTCAAATCCTGCCCCGCAAAATAATGAATATTATGGGGAAACAAGCTCATGAATTACTTTGAAGCATCAACTATCGCAATAATTTTGATTGAGATTTGAGTTCTGGTTCAGACAAAAAGTGATAAAAGCATTCTCTTCTCACATTAATTAAATATCAAAAAGTAAACTTCTTTAATAAAAATAGAATAGAGTTTTTTCCCTAATTTATTTAATCGTATGGCATACAGTATTTTGCCCTTTAAAGTTTGTCACTCTTTAGACTGACTCTAGTCAAATAAAAAAGTATTAATTATTGAAAACGAATTTTCAACCCCGTACTGTAATTATTAAGTCCTTTAGGTGTATAAAATGAAAATTTCCTACACATCCGGGTCGGGATATCCACTCTAACCTTGTTCAGGGAGTAAATTTGAATTGACGCTTTCACATGGTTTTCTTATGACATTCGTACTTATTTTGGCCAAAGAGTGACGAACTGTAAAGGCCAAAATAATGTATGCCCTACGATTAAATAAATAAATTGGCTTGCACGCGCGACGGGCTATTGTCGGAATAATAATCGAAATCAATTACGGTACATTTGTAAATTCGGTGTAGGTAGAATCGACCTATAGTTTAAATTCTGATTAACAAATCAGTGGCAAGAATATAAAAAAGATCTGTCACTTTCCAAGGATCTGCCAATTTTTGACATTTAGAGCCTCTTTTATGGTGGAGTGACTCAATTATAAGACCCTCAATCTAGAGGCCCAGGATTTAATTCCTGGCTTGTACTGCTGTGTTTTCGAAATAATATATACAGACCAGAATATCTTTCGACGCTCGCAACGAGTGTTAACAAACGGATTTTTTTTTCTAGGATTGGAGTGCCCCCCTCACTACCTTGCAAATTATTAAAAATATAACCTTATACAAAATTGTGCGCTGCGTCAAGCTGGCGCTGTTCACGTATATTTTTGTATAGGAACGCTACAACATAGTGTAGTGTGTGTATAACTACTTAAAGAATTGGTGCAAGAGTCCATGTGCACAAAGTCACGGGAAAATACTAGTATATACATACGTCGTATCAAATAGACTCATGTTTAATTTCCAGGGCGCTCGCATTTATCTGTGACTTCGTTAAAAATGTATGCAGCGCGGGTGCAGCTCTCGTTGACTGGATATGTGATTACGTTATATTAATTTTAGTAAATTAAATGCTGACGATATAAAACGAAACTGTTTTCCCTGAAAAAAATTGAAACTAATATACTTACAACGGACACATAATGTAATCCTTCAACTACAGATGTAGTGCATAATTATTTTCCATCGTATTTTCACGGAAACGTACTATCTTGTCTTGCTATTTCAGTCAGCCTCGGTACAAAAGTACTAGTTGACTAAAGTGGCATGAAAATACGAACGTTTCCGAGAAAATACGATGAAAAAAAAACAATGTAACTATAAACTGTTTTATTGCATTGTTTCGCCGAATTTCCATTTAATTGAAAAAAAATCTTTCAGAAACCGTTAACTTTGTAGATACAGCGAAAATGTAATTTTGTAGAGACATTGGGTTAGGTGAGGAATATTTTATAACAATCATGAAAAGTAAACATTTTCTGTAAATAAAATGTTTTCGACGAAATATTTATTCGGTGAAACGTTAGCCGACAAATGAGGATACAACCCGCTTTATTGATTAATTGAGTATAATGATTGCTTTATGATTGTACCAAAATAAATAATAAAAATAATAAAATAAATAAATATTCGGGGACAACTTGTACACAAAGTTTGTACTTAAATAAATTAAAATAGCATCGTTAAACGGTTTGGTTTGTCTCGATGCTCTGGCTTGTGTTATGGATACTAGACGAAGATATAATATTTAATAAATATTAATACTTTTCAAAGAAAACATTCCAGACTCAGAAACCAACATTCATGCTCATCACAGAAATATTTGCCCTTACTCGGAATAGAACTCAGGACCTTCAGCTTCGTAGGCAGTGTCACGACCCACTAGGGTAATCGGTCGTCAAATCTGTCGCCAAGTGTAAAATTGAGTTCCTATAAACCAGAGATTATTCGGTTTACCCTTGTAAACGCTCCAAAGGGAACGTACTCAATCAATCAATAAAACAAAGTTCAAATAAACCAGATTTTCTTCCTGGCCGCAGAAATACCGCTCAGTCGTCGTTGACGCATCCGAAGCTCGTCCACAGATATACATATCAATTTAGATCACTGAAATGCACTCACTTTGAGTGCAATAGGTTTGGTTTTACATAGCATGTTACGTAGTTGTGTCTGATCGTCTACATGGACTATAATCCAAATGAGGCAGTGAAAAAAATAATAGAAATTATTATTAATACGGAAATTTATTGTTGTTGTGAAACAATAACAACCGGACACTATTATACTATTTAGTTTTATCCCACGCCAGAAACTGGTGTAAATATTGAGAAATTCGTTTAATTCCACTAAGATTAACTAATGCACAATTGCCTGAAGTAAGTGATAATATTAAAACTATACACATTGTAGCTGACACATGTAGCATCTATTAAGATGTATGTCTGTGTATATCTCTGACAGCCTTTAAAGTTTTCTGAAGTCTGCTACTGCATATCGGGAGCTGCGTGTGATAGCTCGAGGATTGCAGATGTTTTGGAACTAGATCTGAAGAGGAAGTTTGCTATATCGTTATTATAGTTCAACTACTAATAATACGAAACCTTTTTTATAATTAACTTATAAATGTAACAATAATTGCTTTTATTATGTTTCATGTAGATTAAAGTGTATCTAGGTTACTTTCTTCCCTTGTTAGTTTGCTATTATATATATGTATATGAATGCTAATACTTTGCACTTAATACCTAAATGTTTCTCATATTGTGCTTCAAGTCTGATATATGAAATTGTTGTTAAACTTTGTACGTACTTAATTATTACTATCTTCTCATATTATAAAGAGGAAAGGTATATGGGATAGTAGTAGCTTTGTAAGTTTGTCTGAAAAAAAAACACGTGAATAGAATTAAACTTAATGCAAAAAATATATTTCAGAGAATTTTATCAAACGCAAGCACGACGGTCGGACTAGTGTAGTTAAGGAATGTGATGGTCACAATTTGTTCATTGAGATGGCAACGTAACTTACCTATTTTTTTTGTCATACGAAATACCCAGCAATATAAAGAAACAAATCATTGAGCAGGATACGATTTTAAAATAATTAGGCATTAAAATTTACATACAAACAATCCCCAAAAAGGGTTAGGCTGAGATGCACAAGAAACTTGTGTTCCAGTACCACTGTCAGCATAAATGTGGGTATAAAAGATCGACAAAATGTGATATCGCAGTGACAGGTTGCTAGCCCATCGCCCGCAACACACTTCAACCCTGTTTCATTAGTCGGATCTTACGACACCCACAGGAAGAAAGGGGGAGGTCCTAACCTAACCTAACCTAAACCGACACCCACACGGGACAAAACCACACGGGGCATTAAAGGACCATGCGTCAAAATGGTCCAGAAACCAACAGCACTGAGAGTTATGTCATTAAATAGGTCTTTAAATCTACTTTGTTTCATTCTATAGGCACAAAGTCGAATTCCATTGCAGAACGAAGATATTCGTATTTTAGCCACAGTCAGTAGTATGAGCTATGAAAAAACGCATTCGGAGAATATTCATATTTAGTATTCTGGAGGGTAGTTATGACAAAATGTACTAATGATGAAGGTACATTGAGTGTGGCATATATTCATATTTTATTTAATAAAACAATTAATAAGCTACAAAAAACATGTTTATTTTACACTCTAACCTTACCTTAATCATTCTGAATATGTATTCACTGAGAGAACCCGTTTTCTCATAGATCCTACTCACTTTAACTTTAATATGAATATCTCAGTTCTGCAATGGAATTCAACTTAGTGCCCATAGAACGAATTGAAGTAGATTTAAAGACCTATTTAATGACCTAAGTTTCAGCATTGTTGGATTCAGGACCAGGCTCCATACAAAGTTGCCCATGGTCCTTTATGACTGTACTTTACGAGAAGTGGTCAATGGCTGCAGTTTTTACAGCGACGAGAGTTTTGTCTTTAAAGTTTTGTCAAGAATATCTATTGTATAAAGTATTTGGTCAAATACACTTTATATTAATTCTGTTACACGGAGCTAACGCCTATTATTCCATACAGTGGCTACGGGTTTAAATGTCCATTTCAGGTTAAAACGGGAGATATGCACTTGCGGGCTGCGTGCACATGTTGTTGTTGAGCCGTGGCGGGGTGCCGTCCTCGGGCGAGACACATCAAGGATAGTCCTACAGTTAGATAAGCCTTACGCCACTGTAATTAGAGTTGGAAGTTAACATAAGTTATAGTAAACTAGTGTTTGTAATGTACACCCTGATGATCTTGCTTGGCCGATGGCGAAGGACACTCGATTTTGGACGGGAGGAGAGCTAACATCTGATTGTGTTGAATTGTGTTTAGCAATACTTAAGGATATTATAATATGTATAATTAGACCCAACTAAATTGTAACGTCAGTGGTCGCAGTCTCGCAGTCCAGGGAGCTGTACTGAGTTAAGTACTACAACGACGGGTTTTTGGAATTCTTGTTTATTTGGAGTACATTACTAAATCATATTAAGCACATCGTCCTAGTTAATATTTAAAGGATATTGTTATTATTGTAGTTTTCTAACTGTGGGTGTATACAATTGTTAACAAGAAATAATGTGTGTGTAAATATCCTTATGTGACCATTGAACTACATATTGTGTGTGTATTAACGTATATATAACAATTATCTAATAATTTCCGCATTCTAATAGTATTAAACCAGCAAATAAATGCCAAAAACTAGTAATGCAATTAACCAACAAAAACTTTATTGTATAAATCAACCAATAAATAAATATAATCATACAAATATCACACAACAAATCAAACAAACAATGAAATAAGGAACAACTAATAAACGACCTTTAATTTAAATCCTAATCTTTTGTTTTCTTTCTTTACACCCTTCCCGATAACGCAGACCTTTCATTTATTAAGCTACCTATATACATTTTAACCCTCATTAACATATAGTAAGGCTAGTAAGCTAGACTCACCTTAAGGGGTCTGGGACCACTTCATCATCATCAGAAACGCCCAATGGCAGTCGGTCGGAATTGTTGAGCAAATAAGCCACTAGATGTGACCGGGTCAAGTTGCCTCGTGGTAAGCCAGTAATGTCTAGCTGGTCGAAATAGACAGACATTCAGATGTACTCTTTGAGTAATTGATTGCAAGCATTAAAACATAGGTGCAACTCAAGACATACGATACTCACAGGCACCATTTTAACAGAAAAAGAATACAGCAAGAAGAGAGACCTAATAAAAAATAGATAATTAAATGACTGTTCGCACAACAGAGGACCAGAAAGAAGAAAACAATTGTTTTTTCAAAAAGGTGACTGTCAATAAAGTTGCTCACATAATTCTAAGAAAACTTGGTACGACAGAAATATAATTTATTACAATAGCACTTAATTTACAAACAGAAATGTATTCAGTTTTCATTAGTCACAAGGAGCCGCCATTAATCATCACGAATTTACACAGTGTAAATAGCCAATACACTGACATACTAGTATTTTTTTATACTGATAAATGAAGCAATTTGTGCAAAATTATTCCCTAACCATTCCAAAATATCAAAAATGCAGAACGTTAATATTCATGTTTTCACTTCTGCCGGCACCCCCGGAGTGCAACCCGGTCTTTTTTTATTGAAATATGCAGCCAGAGAACCATATGTTTATCTACTTTCTCAATTTGAATGTGTTGATGTCAGACAGTCACTTTTAACGCATTTTAACCTTTAATTATTTACCTTTAGCAAATTACCACACATGCACGTAGTCATCTACGTGTATATTGTGAGGTAATTTGCTAAAGGTATATAATCTGGTCATCCAGATAGGCAATTGGTAACATATCAGATACAGGGTGTTACAAGAATGCCCCTAAACCTAAAAGTGGATTAAAAAGTCTCTTGTAAAGAGTCTATTGGCAATATTTGATAACCGTAGTGTATTTGGATAAATATCCTCTGGGTGATTAATGAAAACAACCATAACCGAGTACATGCTCATGTTTCTCAATTTATGACGAATTGGAAACAAGAATACGAAATTATAGTCTTTCAGTTGCAAGTTTATGAAGATATATTGAGATAACTCGTTTTCTTCGTGCTGTTTTAGTACTTAAAGCGGTTTGATTTCCACAGTGTGTAAGTCTAATACGGGCGAATCTCTTAACGGTGGTTAGTTTAGGACAAAGTAAAGGTAATTAGATAACATTTACTTAAAGTTGCAACAATATTTTTGTCCATACAAAATAATTCAGCCCGCAATGTAATGCAAACACACTCACGTTAAACGCTCGTTGACAGTTGCTAATGAACATTTGACATTTCGGTACCGCAACCATGTTTACAGTACATTGCTGTTGAGAAATTTAAAAAATAATAATTATGTGGTCGTAATGACCTGCAACTTAAATAAACATTTTACTTCATGATTACACTAATGAATACTATGTCCGATTTAATTTATCGCCCGTATTAGACTAACACACTGTATTGTGACTGCAAACTTTTTTAGACTAAAATGATTTAATTAAGTACTAATCATAAACAGTCATTTTTCTGTTAAAATAATCAATGAACATTCAGTTTGAACTCAAACTCTAACTCAAACTCAAAATTATATTTATTCAAGTAGGCCCAGTAACAAGCACTTTCAAATTGTTAGGTAGAAACATAATCTTAAGCTAATTACTTAGAGTAATTTATTAAACATAAAACGTAAAATTTATATGCAGTATTTAAAAATATATATATATATATTAGTGTGGAATGTTTGTAGAAAGACAATCTAATGTCAAATAATAAATAAATAAATAAATAATTGTTTCAGGTGACAAGTAGGATAAAACTTTATTTACTAAAGTATACATATACAAAATGATATTAAACTAATTATAATAAATTACAATTAGAAAAATGTATCAAAATTTTGCCCTTTAGGCAGGGTGCCCATCACACAGGCAGCATTCCCGCGCTGAATAGCAATCGCTATTCTTTGGGCGAGAAAGCTGCCTGCCCGAGGGTCACCCGTAGCCTCCCTTAACCGCTTACTGATCTCCTTGTGGAGCTTACGCGCGTTTCTTCCCCAAGGGCCGAGTGTCTCGACGCCAAATGCGACTAAATCGTATTGGGCGCCGAGACAGCTATACTTCCCGACCTTGGATCTCTCTCGGGCATCCGCCGCTGCCCCGGCTTGCTTGGACGTGCTCGGCAAGTAGGACGCTGCCAGCGTATCAGCACAGGTAGCGTCCCACACCAGTGCACGGCCCATCCGCCAGGGGATTAAAGACATCCCGTCCGGACGCTTGCCATCATCTCGTACAATGCGAGGCTCAAGAGCGCAGGGGACGCAGGCGCTGGCAAGCGCCCTTCTCAGGATGTCATTGAGCGCAGCGTGACGGGACAGGCGGCCGGCGCCCGAGGAGCAGGCGAGTCCATGGTGACCGAAGCGATCTACCGCGGCTCCACAGGAGATGCAGTTGTGGTCCACGCACACATCAACTCCGACGCGGAGAGCAACTGCAATTCGGAGTGTGCCTGGGTCAATGAAGCTACCTAAGTTAGGTGAGGGGTAGGCGTGAAGCCATTGCCCCGACTCTGGTCTGGCTGCTGCCAACAGCCTGGCTCGGTCCCGGCCAGACGAAGAGTCGATCAACGACTTTATGGTAGCGGCGGAAGCTAACGAGTCCCAAGCCCTTTGTAATTTTGGTCTTGATGGCAAAGTTGGGTTCGGTCCTGCTAGCCAGGCGTTCCTAGCATCAACCAAGCACGCGATCTCGCAGTTTGCAGTCGTTGAGACTTTAAGGATTTTACCTGCGAGATCTTGCGTGCTGTGAGTTGATGATAAGAAAGCCGGCAAAGCTACGCTCGAGATTTTTCGAGTTCCCAAACCGCCATATCTTATGGGTAGACATGCCTGAGTTCAAGCCTGTTCGCTGAATTTAACATTAAGAATTGATTCTAGTATGGACTTCAATAGGGTATCAGTAGAAAGGACTAGATTGGGAAATTTCCAAATAGGGCAACAACGGAGAAGGTACGTAAATTTAGGAACGAGTAGGCAAAATTTTAGAATGAATAAGGCTGAGTGGGAGCTTATTTTGACTAAACGTTCAGAGTTATTTTGGAATTTTGAGATTGATTTATCTAAAACAGACGGAATAGCCTCGTCAAAAATGGGTGATCCAAGGAGGTACAGGCTGTCTTTAGTCAAAATTTTAAGGTTTGGAGCTATGTTTTTAAAACCTACTATAATTTGAGAAGCCACAAACGGATCCGTTTTTTCGGAAATGTATAGTTCACATTTATCGAAATTTAGTGTCAGTCCAATATCATCAAATTTTTGTATAATTTTGGATAAATCTGCCAGGACGGATTGAGACTTACCGCCAAAAGTGCCATCGTCTAGGTACCATACGTTTAGGTCGGAAGAAAGACTGTGGATGATTGGGTTGATGGCGAGACTAAACAGGGCTGGACCCAGGGGATCCCCCTGCTGGCAGCCTACGGCTGAAAGGATTTCGTTGTCTTTGTGAAGTAACTTGGATGGGGCATGGTAACATTGTAATAAAAAGTTACATATTTCTGGTATATGGTTTCGTGTCTCATTCAGCAAAGTGTCCCTATTAACAGAGTTAAAAGCGTTTTTAACGTCTATTTTCAATAGAACCTCACACAGGTCAGTTTGTACAAAGGTACGCACAGCGTGAACTGCGGCCTCGCAGCCGCCTCGAGTTCCAAAACCAACCTGTGTGGGCTCGAAAAGTTTTTGTAATTTAGAACGGGTGTGTTTTACGCAGATTTTGGCTGCAAGACGCCGAAAGGTAAAGCCAACAGCAATAGGGCGCACGCCAGCATCCTTCTTTGTGAGGGCAATCAAGTTAGCTCCATAAAGTATCGGCGTCACATCTTGGCATACATCACCCAGGAGCATAAGGTTTACCAGTTTTGTAATGCTTACTGTCAGCTGTTCACCGGCTACCCCAGAGCCGTAGCTGGTGAGGTCTAAAAGGTGTTGAGGGGTGATACCGTCTAAACCTGACGCCGACCCTTTGGGGAAGGATGCGAGGGCGGCCACTACGTCCTGCCCTGTAGCGTGGAGACACATCGAAGGATCTGATGGAGGGTCAACAAAGAAAGGGGTCAAAGGGCCTGGGGGATGCTTTGATTGTAACGCGGCAGCGGTTTCGGGAGTGTCGGGGGCGATGGTATCATTAGTGAAGAGGAGCCGTGCCGCCCCTTTAAGATCACCATCCTGCAATTTCTCTTCAACCTTTTTACACAAGTTATACGTTTTACCTCTAGTTTGTAAAGGCCGTGATAAAGACGGCAAAGCTGGTGCTAAAATATTATTCTTTATTTTCTTCGTGAGGGAAATATTTAAGTTGTTATCGTCAGGAACATGTAATATTTTGAAAGGCAGAGTTAACAAGTCATGCCACGATTGGAGGTTGTTGTTTAGTACACAATTGTTTATTGTAGCTGTTAGTACTTCGGCTACAGCGGACCTGGCACCACGCGGAATGCGTTTGACTAGAGGCGTCGAATGTTTTAGTTGGCCAAGAAGGGTTTGAAGAGGAATAGCAAGGTGGGGTGATGACGTAGATGAGCATATGTTATGGGTATTCGGGACACTTGAGATAGGATGAACGCGAACCTGATGGGTACGCGATTGATGAATGTGTAATCCTCGTGTTGATGTAAAAACTCTTTCGCATACTACACAACACTCCATTCTTCAAAATAGAAAATACAAAAAGAGGATTAAGACAATCTACAACACGCATGCGAACATAAGTTGATTAACTAGAAAATAAACTACCTAAGAATATAATAAGAACTAAACAATTAAAAGAAATAAACAACGCTGAATCACCACACACTAGGCAGGAGTTCCTCGGCGATCCAATGTTTCTGATAATCAACTACTTAAGTAGTAGAAAGTTTACGTATAAGCATTGTAAGTGTTTTTATTGACTTGCACTGCACTTTCAATATAATTTAACATGAATCGTTGATAAAATAAAACCCCAAATAAAAATATTCATTGACTTAAACTTGACACACAACCGTCAAAACAGCTGTTTTCTCTGGGGCGTAGGAACTCGGGCTGCGGACCCCGACGCAGAGAGGTTTAGTTGGCGGCCTGTTGTCTATTCCAACAAGAAATAATAGGCTGGGGGTCCGACGGTCAAAATATCCATTACTGATAATTTATTAATAATAATTGTATGAAGACGATAACATTTTGTCATGACAGGTCACGTCAAAATCTATTTGACAAGTTATTATTGATGGCACTTATACACTTACGGTTAAATCAATATTTTATTTTTCATAGGGAATTATGATATTAAACAACGTATTTGTTTATATTTTGTGGGAACTGGCTGTTATCACTTACACAGTAAAACGGTAAGAAAGACTTTAAGAATGCTTAGACGTAGGTACTGTCAATAGCCTCTTCATAAAGTCTCGCCACTGCACTGGGCACGAGGCTCTTTGTGGCTTAAAGGTCACAGCTCATTCGAGCCATCCGGCGCCTGACCCGCACTGCCTCGCCTCGTAAATGTACTAACTACGGAGTTGATGCAGTGAGCGCAAGCCCGTACAAATCCACATAAAGAATACTAACCGCTCGAGGCGAGGCGGTGCGGGTCGGGCGCTGGGTGGCTCTTATGAGCTGCGACCTTAAGGGTTCTTGTGTTACAACTCAGTGTACTTAATCGTCCTAATAAAGAAAATTTTAACTCTTCCTAATAGCACACTTAGAAGCATGGTACTTAATGATTTTTCATGTTTATTTGGAGTTTCAGTTCAGATACTGATTAATTGTGCTCTACCTTAACTGTGTCGTGAGTTCAGTGCTCTGAAAAGTTCGTAAGGCACTTTTTCAGTACTAAAACTAAAACGATATATAATAAAAAAACGTTTTTGCTCATTCCATCAAAAACTGTTTTATTGCTAAAATTCAATAATGTACTTGAATATTAAATTTACTTTGTGAATGGATATTACGTATTTCTTTAAGATCAGACATAACTTTGTGCATTTTTGTCCAATAAAATTGATCATATAGTTGGTAGTGACCCTGCCTACGAAGCAAGAGGTCCTGGGTTCGAATCCCGGTAAGGGCAAAAATTTGTGTGATGAGCATGAATGTTTGTTTCTGAGTCATGGATATTTTCTACGTATTCAAGTATTTATATCTATTATATATATCGTCGTCCAGTACCCATAACACAAGCCTTACTGAGCTGACTATGGGACTAGGTCGATTTGTGAAAGATTGTCCCCTTATAAAAAATTAATAAAAATAATTATATATTAGGATTATAAGGTTCATTATAAAATAAAGTCAAATCTAAAAATATGTAAGGTTAAATCCCGATGCTTGACACCTTAATGCCTAATATTTGACAGCTATTGATCACCTCTATTGTTTCGCGGTAGCATTGAATGTGTCATGTATTAGGGCAGTGACGGGCACTGGGATGTATTAGCTTATACAACATTCTTATTTCCTACATAATGATATCAATTCTTAAATGTATACGTGTCGACGTGTAAAGTGTGTGAGTTGTTTAATGTGTATGTGTATGTTTTTACGGACGTAACTGCAGCTTCCTGCCTATGACGCTGACAGTCTAGTCTCGTATTTAGAAAAGGTGCGTTAATTTGCACTGGTACCTCAGGAAAATAACGTTTTTTTTTTGTTTGTTTAATTTTCGAATGTTATTCTAAGATGCCTTATCAAAGAATCCACCAAAATTTCAATCGGGAAGTAAATATATAAAAAGAATGACACATCCATTACGTTTTTTGTGTGGTTTATTTATTATTCTTGAAGAGCTCCTATAAATTAAACAAAAGAAAAATTTAAAAATATTTTTTTTCTTTTTTCAGGAATTCGTTAAATATCGTTTGTTTTGATGACTAATATTTTGGTGGATTTTGAGTCCACGTAATTACTAAAATGATAATATGTCAGTTACATACAAAAAAGCTGCTGGTATGAATTATTTCCAAATTTCAATGTTTTTCCGTACTAATGAAAATAAAGTGCTTGGGTGTTGAGGGTGAGCGTTTAACGGTGATGGTGTTGGTCGATGACGGGAACTTCTGTTGTAACTGGACATCTAAGTACAATACCGACGGCAAACAGTAACGTTAATATTACAGTCTCGGACATACAGAAGTCCAGTCCAAGACTCTCTTTTGCCCTCAACTGATGTCAGAAAAATGTTGCCATCTGTAAAAACAAAAATGTTTCTTACATAGCTTTAACAAGGATGTCACCACACCACCCGGGTTTCTCTCTTGGCAGTCAACACAACAGATCCTAATATAAAGGGTCAACAATGTCTTTTTGACTCCTTTGGAGTCTCAAACATTCATAAGCATAATAGACTCCATATGCCCATGAATGTTTGAGACTCCAAATCCTCAAAAAATCTACTACATCATCATTATATGATGATATTCGACGACCGCTTTAGCCTAGTTGGTAGTGAACCTGCCTACGAAGCTGGAGGTCCTGGGTTCGAATCCCGGTAAGGGCATTTATTTGTGTGATGAGCACGAATATTTGTTCCTGAGTCATGGATGTTTTCTATCTATTTAAGCATGTATTTATCTATATAAGTATGTTTATCGTCGTCTAGCACCCATAGTACAAGCTTTGCTTAGTTTGGGGCTAGGTCGATTTGTGTAAGATTGTCTGCAAATATTTATTTATTATTTATTTATTTTATTATATCAGCCGAAAGACATTCACTGCTGGCCATAGCAACAGGGAACGGGCCTACGCATAACTGAGCTAAATTAGTCCCATGGCTCGTTTTTCCCCGGGCGTTAAAAACAAACTTTGACATTTTGTGATTGAAATAGAGAGAGATTATTATCAATTTTAACGAACTTTTATAAAAATAAACTTTAACTTTTCCCGTCCCAGCCGCGCTTTCGGGCTCCCAATGTCAGCATGTCCAAAATCGTTGGTTTATTACCTTTACCAGTTCACAATGGCAACACTCAACAGCCGTAACCCACCGTTAACAATTCACCCTCAAACTTTCAACCCTCAATAAACCTTATTTCCTCCTTTTTCGCAATTTACCTGATCATATTGATCGGCACAGATATGTAAATTCTTTAGAAGCCCGATTGGCACGCCCTCTAGGCCCCTAGGGCTCTGGGGGGGCAGGGGGAATAGTAACTCGATAAATCATTCCATTTTGTTCAGTTTTGTTTGCGACAACGCAACGGCATTTTTATTGTTGAGGTGACAATTTGTTTTCGCGTTATTTTGCTCGTTTTGACTTATGTGTTTGTGGAGGTGCGATTTGTCAGTTCATGACGTTTATCTTCGAAATGTGAATCGAGTTATGATAAAGTTTGTCCAATAATATCCCTGGCAAAATTGAGGTGGTCGGCCAAAAAATAATAACTTTTTAGACACCTGATTAGGCTTGTAAAACTCTACGTTCTAGCACCGTGAAATGTGCTAGGCAAGGCTTGATGAAGGTGTTAAAAAGTAATTTTCTGTATTCCTGATTCCATTAAACTTCAATTAAATTTCGTTTTGTTACGCTGGTGGAAGAGGTACTTCTACCATGCCCATACATGTAGTCCTCATGACCCACGTATATGACAAATAAAAAAAACAGGCCAAGTGCGAGTCGGACTAGCGCACCGAGGGTTCCGTACAAACAAGCAAAAGTTGTAATATGTTTATTACTAAATGATAAATGAAAATGGAATCAGTAACATTACCATGTGGAAAGCTGGGGAAGCATAAAAATAAACAGGGTCACTTTATCAATTTAGTAATCATCCTTTTATAGGCTTTGATTTCCTTGCGAGTAGTTGCGAACGCCAAAATAAGTGGATTACTTAAAAAAAATGCTGTTTCTTTTTATTGTGTTGACATACAACTGAGTTTACGGGAAGTACCCCGTAGGTTTTGCAAGTGTCGAAAAACTCTAAAATTTGCAGCATAAACGACTGTATCTTTTAATTGGGTTGATTTTTAAGTTTGATTTTTTCACAGGTCGAAGAGACAATAAACCTGAGTATTTAGTATAAATTTCAGCTTGATATCTCCACGCGTTCCTGAGAAAAATGGTCTTGACAGACAGACAGACAGACAGACGGACAACAAAGTGATCCTATAAGGGTTCCGTTTTTTCCTTTTGAGGTACGGAACCCTAAAAAACACTTCTACTAACCCGATAAAATTACAAATTAACCTAAATGCAAACGCCACAATTTACTGACCATTCGTGACCCTTGTCACAATGCACATGAAATTCACGAATAGTTATATTTTTTAGCACATATATAACAAATATTTTATAGCACGGTGACCACTAGCGGAAGAATTGTAACTTTAAGAGATGTTAAAGGTCTCTGAAAGTAAAAAAAATATGCGAAATATATATTCCGCTTGTAATACCGAAAACGAAATATATATGTAAAATGAAGCTGTGTAGTCACACTTCATTTCAATGTGCTGCGCAATAGTTTTAAGATGCCGTTTGGACCGCTCGCTCTAATCTGTGCCGAACATTGACAGTGACAGTTGGGAGCGGTCACTTGTTTTATTGGAAATTGCAATGTAACGAAAGTGCATGTAATAATTAAATAGAATTGATAATATTAAGGAATTGGAGGAATAATAGCTTCAAATGTTGTTTTTCTTTACAGGTAAGTATTGTACTTAGCATAGTTTAAGATAAATTGTAGTTACAAACTCGGAATTAATAAACATGTTTCTCTTTACAGAGCAACACAATTTAGTTTTTATTTCATCGTTCCTGTCGAAAACAACACATTATAAAACAACATTTATCAGCTGTTATAAGGAAGATGGAAAGATTAAGGTTTGAATTTGTAGTAAAACCGGCGGAGGATCCGAAGTCGAATTTAATTTGTGTGACTTCTATTAAGGACGCAGATAACAATATCTTCTTGTTCCCCTAACATCTTCAACCAGTGAAACTGCATGATACAATAGTAAAAACACAGGCTTTTCAAAAAGTTAAAGCTACATTACAAAAGAGGCATGATAAAAGGAAGGTTTGGATTTCAATAACTCCCGAGATAAAAAACATTTATAGAGATGAAGATGGTAACATTCAGTTTAAGGGATTTTTACTGGAAGAGATAGCACCAACAACACAGGGACAGGCTCCAGCTGCTGGAATTTCAGAAGAAGCGCTGACAAGGATCTTGGAAAGTTTCGCTGAGAGGAAGAAGGATGTGCTTAAGAGTTTGGGAAACTTAACTGAAAAGTTTATGATAGAAAAATTCACTAGGAAAACGTCAAATGCAGCACAATGGATGGCCGCTTTTGAGACAGAATGTACGCGTTTTGGGATAGATGACGACATGAAACGTATTGAAGTTCTGAAGTTATTTCTGGAAGATTCATGTTGTGACTGGTACAGTTCGATGTTGATAAAACACACTGTCAACTCGGAGTGGTTGATGTGGAAAAGGATCTTCTGTGAAACATATGCAGACAAAGGGTGGACACCGGTCAGGTATGCATTATTGTTCAAATATAGGCAAGGCTCGTTGTTGGAATATGCTATAAAGAAAGAAAGACTTCTGTTGGAGATAAACAAGAGCATGGATAAGTCTACTTTGATTGATCTTATCGCTACAGGGTTGCCTCATTTTGTCGTCGATAGAATTGACCGGAATACCTTAAAGGAGACTGAGGATTTATTTAACAGTATTAGAGGTTTAGAACATATGGTGGAAAAGAAAATATGGGAGAAGAGGACACTTGTATTTGATAACAAGGCTAAGGAAAAGATTGGAGGGGACCGACCATGCAGAATCTGTGAAAAAGAAAATAAGGGCAACCGCTATCACCCTGAATCGTTATGTTGGTTCAAAAACAAAAATACTGATAGGCAAAGACGGGATCAAATAAGGACGGTTAATAATTCTCAGCTAGAAACCGAATTAAACGATTTAGACCCAAAAAACTAGTGATCCCGCCATTAATTAAGCTTAAATTGTTAATAAATGATACCTTAGAGGTTTCAGGTGTTTACGATTCAGGATCAAATGTTTCTTTGATAAGTTCGAGATTCTTGTCCTTGAAAAATAATCTGGTAAAACCTAATATTAAAACAACAGGGTTAAAAACAATTAATGGCGTAAAATCAACGTTAGGAATGGTAACTCTAAAATTGAAAATTTTAAATATTGAAAGAGATATAAATGTTTTTGTAATAGACAAAGAAAATTTTGACTACGAATTTTTAATCGGACTGGATTGCATAGAACAATTTCATCTTGTTCAAAACGATAGATTAGAAATTTCACAGAATATTGAAAAAGAAAAACATCACATAAAAAAGGTTCAAGAGAAAAGAAATGAAGAAATAATTTCTGATACAAATAATAAGGTAGATGAAGCGAAAATTTTGTGTCATAAAAATAAAAACCTAGGTGTTACTGATAACACTAAAATACAAGAGAAAAATGAATATAAAATAAACTTTAATGAGAATATCGAAGTGGAAAACTTTGACAGTTCAGTAAACCACCTAAATCATCAGCAACAGGAAGAGATAAATACATTAATTTCCAAATATAGTTCGATATTTGCAAAAGACAAATATGATGTGGGGACGGTGAAGGACTATGAAGCCCACATAGATTTAATAATGGATAAATATTGTAGTAAGAGGCCATATCGGTGCTCTATAGAAGATAGGAAGGAAATAGAGCAACAGGTATCAAAGCTTATTACAAAAGAACTTAATTGAACAGTCTTACAGTCCTTTTGCTGCTCCGGTAACATTGGCGTACAAAAAAGAAGAAGGTAAGAAAACGAGACTGTGTGTCGATTTTCGTGATCTGAATAAAATTGTAGTGCCTCAATCACAGCCCTTTCCCCTGATTGAGGATTTGATGGTAAAGACTAGAAACTGTAGATTCTTCTCAACTCTTGACATTAGCTCAGCATTCTGGTCGATTCCTTTAAAAATTGAAGACCGGAAAAAGGCTGCCTTTGTAACTCAGGAAGGACACTTCCAATGGACTTGTCTCCCATATGGCTTAAAAACTTCGCCTGCAATATTTCAGAGAATATTAAGTAGTATAATAAGAAAACATGGGTTGTCTGATTTTACTGTGAATTACATAGATGACATACTAATATTTTCTGAAACCTTTGCAGAACATATAAGACACTTATCATTGTTACTGGAAGCAATTTCAAAGGAAGGTTTTAGGTTGAAATTCTCGAAATGTAATTTCGCTCAAGATTCCGTGAAGTACTTGGGCCATATTATAAAAAACAATACAATTACACCCTTAAAAGATAATTTAATAGCCATAAAAGAATTCCCGGTACCTCAAACACAAAAAAATGTACGACAATTTCTGGGTAAAATTTACTTTTATGGAAAATATGTGCCTAACATATCAATTTTATTGGACCCGTTGCATAATTTACTAAGAAAAGGTCAACCATTCAGTTGGTCCGAAAAATGTCAGGAGTCCTTTGAAACGATTAAGAAACTGCTATGTTTAAAACCAATTTTGGCAATCTTTGATCCCGATTTACCAATACAAATTTATACTGACGCTAGTATACAAGGCATAGGCGCGATATTAAAACAAAAACAACACAATGGAGAGGAAAAGCCTTGCGCTTATTTTTCTAGAAAATTGAATGACTCGCAAAAGAAAAAAAAAGCCATTTACCTAGAGTGCTTAGCAATAAAGGAAGCAGTAAAATACTGGCAGCACTGGCTAGTAGGTAAAACATTCACAGTTTTCTCAGACCATAAGCCACTGGAAAAAATGAATATTAAAGCAAGGACAGACGAGGAATTAGGAGATCTCGCATATTACTTATCCCAGTTCGATTTTGATGTAATATATTCCCCGGGAAAATACAACTTAGAGGCGGACTGTTTAAGTAGAAACCCTGTGTTAGAACCAGGGGATGATACTGAAAATGGAGATCAATTCTTAAAAATTGTTAACTTCATACAACTAAAAGATATTCAAGATGACCAAGAAAATAATGAACATATAAAACAAAATGAAAATAAACTAACATTAAAAGACAAAATATACTATAAAAAAGTCGGAAAAAGGGAAAAAATTATATTAACAGAAGACTTTAGCAAAAAACTTATAGAGAAAACACACTATTATTATTGCCATATAGGAATGCAACAAATGATGAACAAGCTAAAACCATTTTACATAGCTAAAAATATGACTAATAATATCAGGAAAATTTGTCAGAACTGTGAAATATGTATTAAGAACAAATCTAGAAGGAAATTTGAATTCGGATTAATGTCCCACTTGGGCCCTGCTACTTACCCTTTCGAAATAGTATCTATTGATACTATTGGTGGGTTTGGTGGCTCCCGCTCCACAAAAACGTACTTACACTTACTGGTAGATCACTTTACAAGATATGCTTTCATTTTAACTTCCAAAACTCAAAGCTCTAGTGATTTTATAAAACTTATACAGAAAGTACCACAAGGAAGTAAAATTGGATTGATCTTATCTGACCAGTATCCAGGAATAAACTCAAAAGAATTTAAAAACTTTTTGAATGGAGAAAAAATATCAATTATCTTCACTGCGGTAAATGCACCATTTTCGAACGGTTTGAATGAAAGGTTAAACCAAACCTTGGTAAACAAAATTAGGTGTAAGATAAATGAAAGGAAGGATAAAATAGCCTGGACAACTGTAGCACATGAATGCACCAAAAGATATAATGAGACAGAACATACTGTGACAAGATTTTCACCAAAATATTTGTTAGAAGGTATAAGTGATAATATTCTACCGGAGGAAATAAAACAAAAAATAGCATTTAATGATTTATCGCAAGATAGGAAAATTGCAGTGGAAAATACACTAAAATCACATAATTATAATAAAAAACAATTTGATAAAAATAGAAAACGTTGCCAAATAATAGTAGGAGATACAGTATTTTGTTGAGAATGGAAATCGATTAAACAGAAAAAAATTAGACGAATTAAAGATAGGACCATATACAGTTATAGAAAAAGTATCAGATTCAATTTATAAGATAAATACCGGACATAAAAAAACGGAATCAAATCTGTTTCACATAACCAAACTAATTCCAGTACCGAAATAAACATAAAAAAAAACGTAAAAAAATAAAATAAAATAAAAATGGTGGAGGGGGGAGATGTAAAATGAAGCTGTGTAGTCACACTTCATTTCAATGTGCTGCGCAATAGTTTTAAGATGCCGTTTGGACCGCTCGCTCTAATCTGTGCCGAACATTGACAGTGACAGTTGGGAGCGGTCACTTGTTTTATTGGAAATTGCAATGTAACGAAAGTGCATGTAATAATTAAATAGAATTGATAATATTAAGGAATTGGAGGAATAATAGCTTCAAATGTTGTTTTTCTTTACAGGTAAGTATTGTACTTAGCATAGTTTAAGATAAATTGTAGTTACAAACTCGGAATTAATAAACATGTTTCTCTTTACAGAGCAACACAATTTAGTTTTTATTTCATCGTTCCTGTCGAAAACAACACATTATATATATTCCCCCATTCCATCTAGCGTAAACTTTTCACAGCCTGAATTATTATATTTCTCAACAACCTCTTTGCAATTTTTTATCGTGCGAGTTTATTTCTGAGCGCTTCAAGAGGAGCCATTTCCTTTTATTTCCTTCCGTTTCGCCAATTCCGTTTCCTCAAAGGTCAACGACCGGGGTCATTAATTCTGACTACAATGGAACGCACTTTGGGATATTAAGATTATCCAGGCATCTATTAGAAATGGTAATATATAAGAGCCGTCCCACTTAACTGTAAAAAGTACAGTTTTGTATTAGCGCGTTTTGCTAATTCTAAGGCAAATATACGCAGATTTGTTAATAATCGTTTATCTATTTGGCGTTACTTTAAATAAACTAAAGCAGTAGGAACTTGCACGCAGAACCGATGGCCGGTGGGTCGAAAAGGTTGGGTAGACCCCTTCAAGGGGCACTGATGACCTGGTAAAGGTAACATCAACCCGCACCCAGCCGGGGTGTGGGTGGCGCAGTACCAATGAATTTGGAACTCTTAGATAAGATTATTCAGTCTTTTGGCTGAATCAGAAACAATCAAGCAAGCTTGATCAGACACAATCTACTAGAGTTTGTGTTTGTACAATCACAAATATTAATTAATGAAACTTAGAGACCGGTCCACCAGAAGAGAAAGGTCGACTAAACTTCTGAGAATGCGCCGTGTTGAGAGAGACCTAGGTATAGTTCATCACTAGCTATCATCACTGAAGGTTTGGCAACGCGGTTAAGAAGTCGTACCGTAGGCTATCATGTCGGCTTACCGGCCGGTAGGCCGAACTCAAACTCAAACTCAAAACCATATTTATTCAAGTAACAAGCACTTTCAAATCGTCAGGTAGAAACATAATCTTAAGATAATTACTTAGAGTAATTTATTAAACATAAAAAGTAAAATTTATATGAGTGAATGAGTATTTAATTTTTTTTACAAAAAAATAGTAGTCTAGAATGTTTCTAGGAAGACAATCTAATGTCAAAAAATAAATAAAACGAGAATAATAAATGAATAAAAGAAGAACAATGTCAAAATTTTCCAAAAGGAATTAATAAATTATAAATCCAGTCAAAATTAGTCCCAAGAAGTTTTATCATTCAATGTAGTCTTTCTTGTGTGCTATAATAAGCTTTCGAAATAAGTTTGCGTTTCACATAATTCTTGAATTTATTAATAGATAACTCGGTTACGTTTCCAGGAAGTTTATTATAAAACCTTACACAATAACCCATGAATGATTTTTTATTTTTGGAGCCGAGTGGTGGGCACCGCGAGCTTATGCTTATTTCTAGTATTAATATTATGTATGTTACAGTTTTTCCTAAAATTGTGACACAATAATTTTCATAGATATATTGACAATGCAATGTCATTATATTAATTTGTATTTGTATTAATAACATATATATATATATTATTTAAAAGTAGGTATGTACAAGATAATAACTATAACATTCACTAAATTAAGTTAAAGCTAAGTTAAATATAAAAAAGGCCCTCGAGGCATTGTACCGAGGATGCTGGCGGCATTTCCTCGCTGAATTGCAATGCTGATGCGTTGCGCGAGAAAGCCGCCAGCTCTTCGGTCACCAGTTACGTCAACCAAACATTTCGCGATTTCCGCAAATAGCTTTTGCGCACTGGTACCCCATGGACCGAGGGTCTCGACGCCAAAAGGTACAAAGTTGTACTCTCTGCCGAGGCCTCTATATTTAATGCGTTTCAGATTTTCGGCATTTTCCGCCGCTGCACCCGCTTTAGTAGTAGTCCGTTGGAGGTGGGACGGTGCCAGTGTGTCTACACAGGTAGCGTCCCACACAAGCATCCGTCCCAAACTCCACGGAACCAGAGACACTCCATCAGGTCTT
Organism: Epinotia demarniana; assembly: GCA_945867215.1. Taxonomy (NCBI): domain Eukaryota; kingdom Metazoa; phylum Arthropoda; class Insecta; order Lepidoptera; family Tortricidae; genus Epinotia; species Epinotia demarniana. The sequence continues at coordinate 23,001,331 of OX244275.1, read as the reverse complement.
TTGCCATCATCTCTGACAATGCCAGGCGGCTCAAGAAGAGCAGGCACATTGATGGTAGCAAGAGACCGGCGGATTATTTCATTAAGAGTCGCATGTCTTGCAAAGCGGCCTGCACTTTTTTGACAGCATAGTCCGTGGTGACCCAGTCGGTCCACGTCTGTGCCACAAGGGCATATGTGTGGAGTGCATACTGTGACCCCAAGCCGTAGACCAGTCGCCAGACGAAGGGAGGACGGATCCAGAAAGGTATTTGGTGAAGGATGGGCATACAGCCAGTGACCAGCCTTTCTGGCTCCGACCGCCAAAAGCCTTGCGCGTTCTGGACCTGAACTGCGGCTAAGAATCGATTTGTACGTTAAATCGCAATAAATATCGTCCCAGCTCCTTTGAGATTTAGGGTTGTCTGGAAAATCTTTAACCGGGCAAGCAATTTCAAAAGCATTCTTGGCATCCTCCAAGCCCGCAGTCTCATAGTCTGTGGGCAAAGCCCTTAGGATATTACCTATGAGACGTGACGTGCTATGGGTGGACGACAAAAAGGCTGGGGAAGAAACACTCGAAATTTTGCGTATTCCTAAGCCGCCAAACCGAATAGGGAGGGATGCTTGTAACCAAGATGGTTCATTGAGCTGAATATTTAAAATCATTTCTAAACTAATTTTGACTAAATCGTCTATTGGTGAAAGCAAATTTTGATATTTCCAAAAAGGGCAGCAGCGGAGTACAAACGTGAATTTGGGGACAAAAAGGCAAAACTTTAAAATTACCAGTGCATAATGAGGACTAATTTCGAGTAAACAATTTGCATGACTTTGACTTTATATTAATATTTTTAAACTTATCTCTAAGTGAGTCTCTATGGTTCAATCTGCAGAACAAAAATCGAATGAATGTCCGAGGCACTGCTCCACAATAAAATACTATATGACATAATGCTATGGAAGTAGCTAAAATATACTAATCGAGCTGTTTTCACGTCTGTTAATTGACGGATCTTAGTCACTGCAAATGCTGCAGAACTCAGTCTATTCGAGAGTTTAGCAATATGGGAACCCCATTGAAGCTTAGAATCTAACGTTAAACCAAGAAAAACTGTGCTATCAACTAGTTCCAATTCCTCATCTTTCACAAAGACACTGCCTTGCTCGTGTTCAACGTGATTCGTGACAAATTTAATACATTTAGTCTTCTTCTCATTTAACAATAAATTATTCGTTTGTTTGTTTGCCACCGTCATGTTTGTTTTCGAAGCTTATAGAGTGTCCCGCTGCTGGGCAAATGCCCTTCTTCTCAACTTCCACTCGTTCCGGCTTTGAGCTATCTCTATCATACTGTGTGTTATGCGGGCTTTTTTTTATGTAGGGTAAATTAACAGAGTTCTTTAACTTAACCATGGCCTTAATACAGATAGTTAACTTAATTTTCGGCTTCATCAATTATCTAACAAAATTTAAATTCCCAGCAATGTACAGCAAAGTAAATTGACAAGTAAGTGTAAATGACAGCTCTTCATACTTTGTTTAGTACGGCGTCATACACCTAGTCGATTGAAGGTTTGTATTTTGGATTTCAGTTAAATTACATAATTATGATTTGCAAATACATGCAAACCATTGCTAATGGAACATATTATTATCAGTTTTAATAAATGCCCGCATGCCGCTAACACTGTATATGTTTAGCATTCACGTTATAAAGCATAAACGAATGCTCTTATATTTTTTGCACAAACTTATTAATATGTGATAGTACTACGTTGTTCTTTGTGCGTGTGAGAAAGTGGCAGTGATCGCACAAATATTTCAATAGTTACTAGGTTCAGAGTTATTGTCGTTGAGTTTTTTGTCTCGGATATAGAAAACGAGAAAGTGCAAGATTAAATAAATTAGAATCTGATCCGGTTATTTTATGAATTTTATTAATGTCCTTTTTAAGAAACACCGAGAGTATCGATTATATATTTAGCCATCCATGTGGCTGGATACTGTTATTTATTAATCACTGATAAAAATAGTGCACAAGCGAATGTACAGCAAGCATACAACACACATGCATGGTCACGAATAAGTCATGCATTTGTCGCAATGGCAAAGTGTGGCGCGACACTAAGGTAAATCAATACCCTGGTGAAACATTTGCAGCCTGTAATCCCCCACTGCCGAGCACAGACTTCTCTTGGAGTACGCCACCTACCTCGCTAAGCTAGTCTTATTTTGGAGTGATTGGTGGTCTTCCTCCTCTAGCTTAGTAACCATTCGCAATTGCAGTACAGTTGAACAGAAATTAACGACGAAGGTACTTTGGAATACATGTAAAATGTAAGTAATGGAAGATCCAGCGCCGTATATCTGCGCCCACGACGCTGATTAATGGTCCCCACCGATTCTATCTGCACTTAGCGGCGATGTATTATTTACCGCGACAGATCTACAGATTTTCTACTCCACTAATGGACCGATTCTCCTATTTTTTGCGTCCAAAACCAAGGTGGCACGTTTTAGGGCAGGGGAGGTTATCCACGAAAAATATATCAATTCATTCTTTTGTTTTTATTTTAAATCTTAATAAAACTGATTGGCATTTAGGATACATGTAAACTAATTGCAATCAATACTATTAAAAGACCTCTGTCAAAAACTTATGTAATGCTCATAGCGATTATATTAAATTACTTACTAAAATAAGATATACTTACCTACAAACCACTCGTGAAGTCAAAATAAAGACGATCAAAATGGACCTAATTAATCGGATGAACGACATTTAAACTAATTAAACAAAACTTAGACGTATTACCAGTTAAATAAATACAACTTAAGTCTATTAGAACAAAATGGAATGACGAAGTCGAAACTTTTGAACTTACTGCAATTTAAAAGTAAATTAAAGGGCTCTCTACAGGCTAATTGTCTTAGTCGTAATGACAGTCTGAAGTCTTAATAAAAGGGATTTTTCCTTCAAAGACAAATTTGAGCCGAAGGCATTGAAGGTTACCATTATTGGCACTTTAATATTTGATAATTTTCAAAGTTGTTTATGAGGATCTTAAGCAAAAACTATGGAAATAAAGACACTGGTTGATATTATTTTATTTTTGGGATCTCTATTGTTTCCCATAAAATTTAAGATCTGATTTTTCAGTCCATAACGTTTTCTACCATATCTTTTTCTAGTCATATTGTCGAAAGTCATAAAATGTAACAATGTAAATTGGAGTTCCGATTTTCGCAGGTCATCATTATTGTTGTTGTTGTTGGGTAGGGCTGAGCTGCAGGCTACTACCGGGGTCCACTGGCGGCGGATAGTGGAATGGCTATCAGATATGATGGTTAGCTGCGAATATACTGAATAAGCAGTCCCCGAACACGCAGCGGCACGGTTATCAGGATGTAGTGGGTAGGCTGATAGGAGGGGCTACTCTATAAAAAGCTACAATATCCGACGACGATTCTGTGACATGGCGAGTAGTTGCCGCCATTAAATAAGCAATCCTCTAGTGTCAGGCAGCAGTAGCACTAGTACCGACTGGAGAACGAAGATAGGAATCTGGAAAGGCTCTTGTTTGGACATCACGGAGCCGGTGAACCTCGGTTCGTGTACTGCGGTGTGGAAAGCAAGGGGGAAACCACCACACTAAACTTCCTCAAAAAAAGAGTTATGGATTACTCCACCGACAAGAGCCAAGCTCTTAAATAAATGATGATGATGATGATATTTATTGTTAGGTTCGGTTAGGTTAGGTTAGGTTAGGTTCGGGGGGTGTCGTGGCAAGTAATGCTGCATCCCACGACGCTCCCCTTAACGGCAGGTGAGGGTGACTCCGCTGGAGTTTTAGTGGGTAGGCTCCTCCCCTCCCTCCCCCTTACGCGGAGGGGGTTACGGGAGGAGAGATCCCCACAAAACCCCCCACTATGGCCTTCCCCGGGCCGGGGGGTATGTGTAATGCATTTCCCCAGCGTCAAAAAAATATATATATGTTAAGTTAGGTTAGGTTAGGTTAGGTTAAGGTAAAAGTTTAGGTTAGGTTAGGTTAGGTAAAAAAGAGGACTTAAGTACGATGCTCGATGATCTCAGTAAAGCATCCGAGCGAGTTGGTCTAAGAATGAACATGGATAAGATTAAGATCATGTCAAATGCCCACGTAGTACCAACTCCCATTGCAATCGGACACTTTACGCTCGAAGTTGTAGACGATTATGTATACGTAGGACAGACGATCCAGTTACTTAACTTCGAAAAAGAGGTCAATCGTCGAATCCGACTAGGCTGTGCAGCGTTCGGGAAGCTGCGGCAAATCTTTTCGTCCAATATTCCGCAGTGTCTCAAGACGAGAGTCTTTGACCAGTGTGTGATGCCAGTGATGACATAAGGCACTGAAACGTAGTTGCTTACTATGAGCCTCATAAGAAGGCTCAAAGTCACCCAAAGGGCAATGGAGAGGGCCATGTTGGGAGTTTCTCTGCGTGATATCATCAGAAATGAGGCTATCCGCAGCAGAACTAAGGTAACCGATATAGCCCTCTGAATCGCTAAACTTAAGTGGCAGTGGGCGGGGCACATAGCACGTATAACCGATGGCCGTTGGGGCGGAAAGGTTCTCGAGTGGCGACCACGTACTGGAAGGCGCAGCGTGGGTAGGCCTCCGACAAGGTGGACTGATGACCCGGTAAAGGTTGCGGGTGTCCGCTGGATGCGGGTGGCGCGGGATCGGTCGGGCGGCAGCAAAAATGCCCGAAATATGTGACCCGTTTGGGAAAAATATGTCCTTGTCAACACTTCGATGGATGTTGTGTCATTATTGGTTCTGGTGCATCGCCCGCCGCTGCCGCGGCACAATCGCTTCGCTCGCTCAGCTCGCGCGCTTAAGGCCTCCACCCACCGGACGCGTGTGCTGCGCGGCGCGTGTGCTGCGGCACACGCGCAAGTTGTAAAGCATTCAAACTACACTTCAAACACACATCGAACGCGGCACACGCGCAGCACCCGCGCAGCTGCAGCGCAGCACCCGCGCGGCACACGCGCAGCTGCAGCGCAGCACACGGCCAAGTTGTAAATCATTGAAACTACACTTCAAACACACATCGAACGCGGCACACGCGCAGCACCCGCGCAGCTGCAGCGCAGCACACGCGTCCGGTGGGTGGAGGCCTTTAGGGTCACGGTACAATTAACACTCCTTTCGCTTCGCTCGTCGTCGTACCTACACTGACCTGCTTTAGAGGTCCAATATCGTGGACATTTTTAATTTCAGAGAAAAAAATCTTACAACACATGCTTATTTAAACGTTTTCTTTACGAAACAGTCATAAACCCAACGCGCAGTATCTAGTACCCCTTTCAAATGTGTGTCTGGAAATGTTCCTGAGTAATTATTTCTATGGATGTTATAGATTTGGTATCTTAGACGTAATTCACTTTAGGCATTAAAACGATATGAATAACAACCATTAGTTAGTACCTTTAAATATATGCCTTAGAACATTTATGAATAATTATCGATAGACCTTTGATCGTTAGGGACAATCTATTTTCTGACGTTTATAGGTCATTAATGTTATAACTATAAAGCGTTATACTTAACAAAAATTATAACTTTTGACGTTTATGTCTTAAAATTATATGTATATCAATTTCTGAGTATCGAAATTCGAAACAATAAGTTTATGGGAAACAAAGGGACCCCTTTTTTTTGACTAGCTTCTGCCCCCGACTCCGTTTATATCGCAGGACCATACAAACTTTTACCCTCCATTTGACCCCCATTAGAGTACGATTTCTGGATTTAAAACAATTGTTGGTCCTTCCCCAGGATTCAAACTATCTTCATACTGTCATCTCAATAGGTTCAGCGGTTTAAGCATGCAGAGGTTAGAGACAGACATATACCCACTTTCGCAACTATAATATTACGGTGGATTTTTACTTCCACTTTTCAACAAAATTTTAAAACAAGATACTCCAAGCACTGAGTGGAACCCCAAAAATTACAATGTAAGACTCGTTTTTTTTTATTTAACTGTAATTTTTCCATATGAAATTTGACATTTAGATCTACTTAATGTGCGTGCAATGCGAAATCTACATATTTCGGTTTGTCTGTGACGTCCTTAAAAACTGTTCCGGGGTTTTCATTTTAAACCAATTAACACAAAAGTTATGGCCAGAAACCAGTTTTTTGGCCTAAAATTGTTCCACTTTGATGCCAAATATCTCGAAAACAATGAACTTTGAAGTAAATATGGGATACTGTATTGCTTAAAGCCGTTGTTGTTAACATAAAACAAACCCTAAAAACCAACATACCTAACCAACCACACCAACCTAAAAACCTACAAAAACCTAAGAAAACTGAGAGATTCAGATCGAAGGTACGATCCCATACGCCAATTATGGGAGCCCCTTAACGTCAACGTACTATCGAATGATAACGAGTTTCAATCACGTGCATGGCAACAAAAATACGAACGAATTAGGTTAAATCCCTCAATTTCAAACCTAAACCCACCCCCAACCAATCTGTTACACATACTAATATCTCACTGAATATCTTTCACCCACAATAGCCAATTTATCCTTAACCAACGAAATTTCAAACAAAAATGCGTCCCTCCGTCCCTTAGGAATTACCACGTAATGTGACATTTGGCAAAAATGAATTTTAATGCCTTCCACCACACAGGGATCTAATGCCCAGAAGGCGTTTACAGAAAAACCCCGACTAACCATCAAAATAAATCATAAAACCATATCCATTGACTCTTCAGAACTTCCCAAGTGAATCCGCTGTCACCAAAGAGCCGCAATGGAACGCGAGTCGTAAATCTGATCGTTAAATTCGCAGTTGGATCGGCGATTATGGTAAAAGTAATAGGGTACGCTGCTCAATGTCCGACCCAGTCGTTTTGAATTGCTGATTGCCTTCAAATATGCCCCGAGAGCTACTTGTTGCTTAGTAAAATCGACTTTTTAATGGATATTGTTGAGGGTTTCAATGAATAATGGAGATTTTATTTACAATATGGGCTATTTCGATAGGTATTGTATCTACCACCAACTCAACGACATCATCATAGGTATGTATTGTGTGTATATTAAATATTACCTCAATTTGTAACCAGAGGTGGGTGTTAAGGCTAAGAACCGAAATTGCATTTTTTTTCTTAAACACCATCTTTTTTTTTCCATATAAAATAATTCAGCACGCAATAGATCACTACTTTATCTTAGTGACGTGACGTCACAATAAATTGTCACAATGTCACCCGATTCTTCCATGTGTCATCATGTCACAGCGTACGCAATACATTGCCGCTCGATAAATTTTCATAAACGAATTACGCTTTGGTAGTTAAGACTACCTTATTTTTTCTTGCAATATCGGTTCATAGCCCTAACACGTACCTCTGGTTACAATTTGAGGTAATATTAAATATACACACTGTATAAGAATAAGAAGCATAAGAAACTTGTTTAATTGGACTTCTACATAATCTTTTGTCGACTTTAACAGATTTTCATACTTAATATCTAGTAAAACGTGCCTTAAGGACAAGCTGGCAACGTCTCTTATTGCTATCTTTTTTTTGTGCGTCAGACAATGTCATATGTATTTTTCTTTTGGGCATAGATTATTCAAATGACCGTTTAGATTCTTCTTTAAAATAAATCTGTACAAGTTAGACATACCTCATTATATGAAAGAAAAAGGTTTCAAGTTTTAAGAATCTCAAGTGCTTCAACGCACGACTCGATAATTAACTTGATATTGACATTCATTTAATTCAGCCGACTTGAGCTTGTTGATGAGACTTCTTACACGCCTGGGCGATTCTTCGAGCGTTTTTAACGTCTTATTAATTTTTCCCCATTTTTATAGAAAGTACCAAATAATTTGGTAAAATTTTTGGTTTGCTGGTAAAAGTAGGTCTTACGGGATTTATACCTGACGTCCAAAAATGATACCACATCATTATTTAGCCATTTATACAAAAAAATGGTAACAGATCAATAAGCGGCGTTCACAATTCTCGAATAATCACATAATCAGTATGTCATCATGGGATGATGATGATGATGAATTCTACAGTTAGGTGCCACACTTTGAATGTAATAAAATAAAAATAGTTCGTTTCGTACTTCTTTATGCTTAAAACACAAGAATCGTTATCATTGGTACTCCTTAGAATAGTTACGATAAATAACTGGCCACTTGAAAATTTTCTACTTCATTCCTCCTTCATAATGACATTAATGACTTTCATATCGATATTGTTGTTTTTCATTTTCTGTAATCTAAAACTAACAGTCTTACTAAGCATGTTTACCTAATTATTCTAAAGTATCACCAATCAAATTCTCAATTTTAAAAAATTGGGGGCCAGTTCAATGAGGCGACCGGCCTTTTTAATTACGAAAACTGAAGGAAATCTTGTAGAGTGTGTGGTGTACGAGTAACATCAGTAGTGTGCCTTGCTTGAGTATTCAATGCTGCAGACGGCACGGCACTATGGCTTTAATTAAAAATCATAATAATTGGAGTTAGTGTATTTTCACTAACTCGTTCTGAGTGTTCATAGTGAAATAACAAAAATGTGTTATTAATAGAAAGGCAGTTAAATTTGAGTTTCATGTGTAATAAATGAAAAATAAAAATACTGAACATTTTAATTCTGTACGGATTGTATAACATTACTTCTAGGTACTTTACTTTAAACTTCATCTATGGGGGGATGGCATAAAAATTCGCAATTGGAGGGATGGCATAAAAATTTCATTTTATAAATAACGTAACACACACTATCAGGCTACCGCGATTCAATCGGTTGCAATTTTTTTTTTACCACCTCCTATTTCCGAACTAGTCACAGTTGGGTCAGTTCGGGTTGCACAGGGGGCGGCTCTACAACACTTCGTGAGCTCAAATACCGCGAGCCATCCGGTTGCCTCTCCGACATTAAGTTACGCGTCATTGCTCTGAATATACCTTGTTTTCCTTCTTTTCTCTTTCATTTTCACTCGGTCTTAAAAATGTTATTTAGTTTATATAAACTAACGCATAAGTTAAAACCTTAGATCTCCGTCGCTTCAATCTTTGTCGAAACTAAGTTTACTAAACTACTCCTGAAGTATCTCGCTTTGAGATAAAGGATCTTATCCGTGTTGCTGGTCTGCGATGTTGAATCCGACCTGGTCCTTGTGTGCTTTTGATGTGGTACATAAAGAAGATTGTCGCTGTAATTTGATAGTATGCTTGACAAGTCATAGCCGAAGTGTTTTTGCATTGTACAACAAGTATAAATGTAGGAGCTTTAATAAATAAACACCTTTCTGAAGACGCTGCTCGGTAAAATTGCAGGTTTTCTTTGAATACAAATAAATCAAATTGTTAAGCAGGAGTGAGACTCGTATTCTAGCTTCTTCTATGCATTATTATACTTATAAGTTTAAATAAAGCTTTGGTAAGATGGTCCGCTTCCGATACAAAACGTCTTTTGACATTCGCAGGCTAACGGCGTGATATTTTACAACTTCATGTGTAAGCTTTGAGAAAATCGTTTGGGACGTGATACTTTGGGAAAAGTATATATCTCATAGTATTCTAGTTTATACAAGTTTATTCTAGGAAAGGGGGACTTTCGCGCAAATGGAAAGCCAATTTATAAAAGCATGTTGGATTACACGCATAATGACATATCTACGCGAAACGACACATACGCAAAACGACACATACGCAAAACGACACATACGCAAAACGACACATACGCGGAATGACACATACACGGAACGACACATACGCGAAACGACACATAAGCCTATTTTCCTCGTAGCCACACTGTTTGGTTCTGGCGCTTCGCCGGCCGCTGCCGCGGCACGCTCGCTTCGCTCGCTCGGCTTGCGCGCCTAGGCTCATCGTACAACTAACACTCCTCCTCGCTTCGCTCGTCGTCGTACCTACACCGACATGCCTTAGAGTAGTATAGGATAGATATGTGTCATTCCGCGTATGTGTCGTTTTGCGTATGTGTAGTTTTGCGTATGTGTCGTTTTGCGTATGTGTCGTTTAGCGTAGGTGGCGTTCCGCGTGGTCAAAATGTGTCATTATGCGTGTAATGTAGCATGTTAAGTACATAAGTTTCTTAAAATATCACGCCGTGATGGGCCTGCAAATGTAAAACGACGTTTTGTATTGAAAACGAACCACCGTTACCATCATATATTTCTCTAACTACAGTTATTTTACACTATATTTAAGTAATTATGTTATTTATCTGTTATTTGTAAGTTAAATTTTCTGACGCGGTTGGTGTTTCAGAATGTATATTATATCGTAGCGAATCTCGATTCCTATGAAAGCGGTCATCCCAGTTTACAATGTTACGTTTTAAGGCTATAACCTTAAAACGTAACATTGTAAACTTGTAAAGTTGCATATATATATGGTTATAGCTGTCATAGGGATCAATATTCACCTTGAATACTATAGTACTTCGTGACCAATGTTCGACGACATTTGACTGAATAGTCAAGTCAACAAATATTTATGAAACGTCAAATGACTCATCATGATAGTTTGGCGTTTGTAGGGAAACACTTGCAAATGGCGTCACGGTTTTATGTGGTCAAACATCGTCCAATCTTCATGTACTTAAAAATCTTTGAAATAACCAAAAATAAGCTGAAGTGTGATGATTTATTTTAACTGTGGTCATCATCATCATAATATCATGAGCGGAAGCACGTCCACTGCTGGATATAGGCCTCCGAAGAGTGTCTACGTGTCTGATCCTTACCACCCGCATCCAGCGAACTCCCGCGACCTTTACCAGGTCATCAGTCCACGGGGTCTACGCACGCTGCGTCTTCCGGGATGTGATCGCGACTCGAGAACCATCCCCATCACTTCTATATGCAATGTACCTTGCCCACTGCTGCTAAGGTTAAGCGATTCGGAGGGCTTTATCGGTTACCTTAGTTCTGCTGCCAAATTACTGGTGTCGAGTACCTTTATACCTAATACACATTTTATTGTTAATCCTTTTAATGAATTTCAGGAAATCAAATAAAGTTTCCACAAATGTTATATTAATTTAAATTTCATCACATTGCATCCGATTGCATAGAGTCATAAATCAAAGGATGCAAATTGCTGAAAGCAACCGGAGTCCGCACAAAGGAGCGAAGCAGAATTCATTAACATTACAATTCTTGTTGACAAAGCGATTATAAATTATTGCTTGGAAGTTTTTCCGTATTTGTAGTGAATAATGGTGGCTTTTCAGTGTTGTTGATGAAAGCTTTATTTCCAAAACCAACCATACTTAAGTATACCTAACTTTAATGCTAAACAGCGTTTAAAGTTACTGGCAAGTATTATGGTTTAAGAATTTTTCAAGTTTTTCAAGTGGTTTCAAAAATAACGGGCTATTTTGCAATATGGTAATATTATTTGTTTTTGTATTAGTGACAATTTGTGGTTTTTTTTCTTGTTACCGCTGGAATACGCTATTTTAGAAACTAGTAATTTATAAAGATACTTAGTTGTAAATATTATAAAGTTAAACAATACTTAGAGTTGGTGGAGCGTGTTGGTGGGTGTTTTAAACTCTATCAAATAAAACGTATGGAATTTCAGCCATTTCATTTTTATTTTCATCCAAGGCAGAAATGTAGAGGGCTATTTGGTCATTCAAAAGTTCAAAGATGAGACGTAATTTTTAGAAAGCGATTGGATGCCTCGCAAACCGTAAACTAGGTAATAAAAACGTTTTTCAATTAATCTTGAAGTATTTTTCAGACCTGTACCTGTGACATCCTGACAGACCAGACATGTGAGGAAGTTGAAGTAGCGGAAGGAACCCTAAAAGCCGCTATCCACAAACCGGTACACAAGCAAACCCGCGGGCAACACGATTAATTAGTGAACCGCGTCTGAGCAATCTTGTTAGCGCGAAATCGATAGTAATTCAATCGGTATGTTTGCGTGTTGGTTTCACCCTCCGAGGGCTGGCAAGTGTTAACGCGATAAGGGTCTGTAGACTTTTTGTCAACGTATTCTATCGAAATCTAATTAGGATTAGTTGCTCTGACGTAACAAACCGCGTTTGGGGAGAGTATTCGCCATAGTGGGGCAGAGTGCTAGAACAAATGGTCGTAAATGTGGCCACGCCAGACAAAAGCACCATTTTTTTTAGGTACAATAGCTCCACATCTTTGATAGGAACCAACTCCGTCGGCCATACTTAATTTTGTGGTAGCTTTTTTCAATTATCGGCATATTACTAATATTTTGAGTTCTAAATTACTTATAATCACAAACTTGGTGCCTTAATATACATATTTGGGGTCAGAGAATTCTTTAAGGCCGATTTGGTTTCTATCAAAAACTTAAAGCCCTATTATAAGTAGGTACCTAAAAAAACTTGCTTTTCTCCCGTGTGTGCCCACATTATAATGAAACTATCTCACAACAGCTTTGCGAGGTAGCTGAGCGATGTGCGATGAAAAAAGACTACCAACAATGTATTGCTCGCCTCGCTAAGACACCTCTTCCTATAGGTGTTTATATCCTCGCACAGCGCTCAGATACTTGACACATCTCTGGTACAAAATTAAGGTAGATAGATTAGAAGCGCTGACCACACACTAAAACTGAGTCAATTGTACCAACTTGCATCAGTTTCGCGTCGTCGATGGAAACGTATGCTGTCAGATTTGGTGGCTATTTTTTTAACTCGAAATTTGGTATAGACAACGTATTTAATTTACATCCACTCTAGTACTCTTTTTTACATTACAACATTGCATATTCCCCCTTAGGGCGAGGCATTTAATATAAACAAGGTCCTAGGCTTGACGTGCGTAGAAACGAGCGCTCTCGTCAAAATTATATTTATGTTGAATTTGCTTTGGTTACTTGTATGTTCTTGGAGAGCTGCCGTGGAAGAGGTATCATACCTATGTGTGAGGGTTTGACTAATTGGTTTTACATCAAGTTTATAGATTCCCAGATTTTAATCAAAAAATTTTTTTTATCAAATTTTAATTTCAAAGTGAAATTGGCAGTGGTTTGCAAATAAATTTGCGCGTAGGATACTAAATGTCTAACGTGTAAGACAGAATTCAGAAGGATTCCCCTTCTAGTGGGTTAAAATCCTTGATTTGCGATTTTAACGTGAAAAACGTGAAATAAAACCCTGGTCATTGGTAAAAACTTGTAACAGTTCTCGATCTTCTTCATCCATTAATACAATAAATTGTTCTATTCAATTCTATTATATTCTTAATTTATAAGCAGCTGAACCACATAAACCCAGTACCTAATCAGCTATTTCCTGGATCGTTTTATGGGGTCTAGTTGCCAAGAATCCATTTTTTTAAGGCACTTGCAGGTCAGCGAGCCAAGCGACATCAACGTTATTCTACGGGTATCATGGTCGGCCTTATCACACGATAAGTGACACGATGGAGCGTCCGTCACTTGCTGACACCGTTCAATAAAACGAGACGACGCTCCTATCTTGTCACTTATCGCGTGATGAGGCCGACCATGATACGGGGTCATACGGGGTCGACCATGATGCCGCTCCCACATAGGTATACACAGCCACGAGAGACGTTGTCTTCTGACACTGATTGTTTAGTCTTTAATAGACTGACTGTAATAGACCAATCTTCCAGATAGATTTCCAGAAACTGGTAAACTTTTTTCAAGTCTCCATTCTAAATCGCTTCCTTGAGAGCCCGGCATCATGCCAATTAAGCTCGAACACGAACTATCGGTGATGGAGCCAGCACGGGAAAGGCGGGGCGCGCATTTGTACTAGCTGTCGTCACAGCGACGTCACAGCGCTAACAGATGGTGCACTATTAAGGAGATGAGGTGACTAAGCTCTGTGCACCTTCTGTCCTTCGGTTTATTCGACCAAGATAAGTTTGAGAATTGAGGTGATAGTTCTGCAATATAGTAACGTCAAAGTGTACATTTATTCACAGTTATTCTATTCCTAAACCTATCGTGGTTGAATATTTCTAATTTCAAATCATATTATGTAGATTATTATGTAGAGCATATTTATTGGCACAAGTGTAGTAGTCCTAGGAGTGACATGTTTCGAACCCTAAAGGAATAAAGAGGTTTTACGGTTTCAATTATGCTTATTGTAATTTTTATTCGATTCATTTAAAATTGAGAAAACATTCCCTTTGGTCCATATGTGCCAATCTCAACCTGGCGTTGCGTTGGGAATAGTTAACCAGATGATAAAGGGTTCCTCTGACCCAGTGCCCTGTGGAAAGGTCTATCGGGAGCGTAATGAAATGAAAGCAGGCTTTGCAACTTGGTTGATACTTGACTGACGTGTCGTAATACACGACCGTCACACAATCACAATACCGGGACATTATTAGATTAAATTAAATAATTTCATTATATTTATTTATTGTTTATCCTGTACCCAACATATGATTTATGTGTTTATGAAGGAAAAGGAATTAAAGCATGGGGAAAAACATATTATAATAGGTTATTTTCAGGTTAGTTAGTACTCGTACATGTTGAAATAAAGAATAGGTACCTCCACGAAGGACCCGTACTAGAAATACACACCATTCATCATCATTATCATCACTAACACAAGCTTTACTAAGCACAAGTTTACTAGTAGACTATGTCGATTTGTGTATGATTGTCCTGTTATATTTATTAATGTATTATTATAATTTATTACAATTTGCACAATTTCTGATCGGTATTATGTCTGGCATACTTTGCGAGAGTTTTGATAGAACTCTTTCATGCCGTGGTCTCTGGCAGTCATATCGATTAGATTAATTTAATCAGGGAATTAGGAATAGCTTCCTCGCTCCGAGTCATTCCTGGGTCAAAGGTTGTCCGTCACGATTCACCGAGTTAATGCCGCAAGCGTGATGGGTACCTTTGCTTCTTGGGGACGCGGGTTTATAATATTCAGTGATCGTAGCTATTGTAGCATTTTTGGTGCAGAGAGTTGTTAACGGGATTGGTATAAAGAATTTCAATCCTTATGCTTAATTAGCGTTAATACATACATACATACATTCACGCCTTCAACGATAATAATAACCTTAATTAACAATTTAGATTGATATGGTCTATATCAATTCAGTTAACGACACTACGCTGCACCAAAAATGCTACAAAAGTTACGGTCACAGTATATAATAAAGGTTTGGAAAAGACATCACTTGGATGAATTAACTGATTAAGTATCACTGTTTTTAAATTTCCCCAACAGTACGAAGTGCGGTTATCATACATATCATCCCACTGCTGGGCACAATTCTCTTCCCATGAACCGGTCGCCACGCAGGACCAACGCAAGTTGGAGACTTCACGTAACTACAAACCTTTCGATTTTTGAAAAGCTAGTGACAAAATTACACTTTTGTTTTTTGTGTCCCATATATCTAACACTATCCCTTCTTTTCACCGTTCATTTCATTCAATGCTCCGCAGAGCGAAAATAAAGAAAAAAGTAAAAAGAGTGAAGTGAAAGTCGTTCAATTCAATACCAATCTTGACTGTAACTAAGTATCAATTAGGTTCGAGCACTCTGCTAATGTTCCCATCTCGAACGTTCTCGTTCAATAGTTCATAGTTCTCGATTACGGTTATTAGCAGACGTTTGATTATCGAATTCGCTCGAATTTACTCGATTAATGTGAAGGATCGTTGGTTATCTGCTTGTGAAGTTTATCAATTGACCCGAATTGGGATGGTTTATTTGGGGTTTAGTTCGTGAAGATGGTTCGCTGAATATGTGTATGTATACTTATGATAGTTCTAAAGTCAATTTGGTTCGTCGTTTTGCATTGCAGTGTGATTTCATTGGTACACTTTACGCTAGTTCTATAAGTCAATTAGGCTCGTTGTTAGTTGGTTGTTGGTTCTTGTTAGATGTCCCGCTGTCCGGCTGTTTTCCTCTACAGATCGCGTTTCTCGACCGGTTCTCGTGAAAATTTGTGAGCAGGATCAAATAAGTATCCAGGATGTCTGAAACTCATCGATAACCTGGTACTGGATGAGAGGCCAAAGTATACCAGTTAGGTATATGGTATATCCAAATGAAATATGGTACCTAGTGTGGTCACAATTTTCACAATTTTACAGTGATTTATTTTATAATGTAATCTCAAATAACAGTGCTATTAATCGCATCAACAAATCAAAGTATTAAACATTCTTAACTACTTAAAAAAAAATTTTAGACGAGTTTTGGTTTATAAAATTAATGTCAGTCAACTTTTACACTCCATGTTTGAAAAAATGTACTACCCTTGGCAAGTTATTTTAAAAGATGGCATATTTAGTCTAGATTTCAAAATGGTATAACACTTGCCAATTTTCTGGACCATAAAAAAGTGCTATGTCCATTTTTTCTAAGGGACCTCAATGAAAACGTAATCAAAATAAAACAGTCAATTATCGTAACACTTTGATATCCTCCTAAAACTAAAGTAGATGCTCCAATTTTTTCCCTTCAGCACGAATACAAGCTCAGCATCGCCTCAGGAATGACCTCTTCACCAGCCGTGCAAATCTACTCGCATTTATTTCTTTATTTTCTTATTTTTTTCATAACTTGTATACCTTGGCCTCTCACCCATTAGGCCAGTCGTTTTATCCAAATAACCGAACCTACCCGTGAATAATTCGTTCTTGGATTTTTTTTGTAGGTCTCTCGGGGTGGGGGGGGGGGGGGGGGTCACTGGGAGTGTACATTAAAAAAGTACACCGAATCGGGCTTCTGCGTATATTCGAAAAAAGGTTTTTCTTGAATAACTCGGCCATTTTTGATTTTACAGTAAAACCGTAAGGACAAAATTGTAGGAAATTAGATTCTCTACAAGTTTGGTCCCCACAATTTTTCTTCTAGGATCGATTTTAGGGGAAAAAAGGTGGGAACCAAAATAGTTCATAATTTGATTCTCTACAACTTTGTTTCTCTTCATTCATGCCGTAAAACGTGGAACAGGAGATAATGATAATATTTTGAATTTGTCGCGTTTTTTAGGTTTAATTTCCAAAATATCGATCCTAAAAGAAAAAATGTGGAGACTAAACTTGTAGAAAATCTAATTTCCTACAATTTTTGTCCTCACGGTTTTACTGTGAAATCAAAAATGGCTGAGTTATTTAAGAAAAACCTTTTTTCGAATATACGCAGAAGCCCGATTCGGTCTACTTTTTTAATGTACACTCCCAGTGACGCCCCCGAGGGACCTATGAAACAAAAATGCAAGAACTAATTATTCACGGGTCAAAATCTATAACGACTGGCCTACACCAGGTTATCGTTGAGTTTCGGGACACCTTATACAGCGTGTATATTTGATATAACCGCTAACTTTATGGGGTCTTAGTATAAGCACTAATAAATATATTTATCGTAAAATTATTTTAAAAAAGCGAACTTTTATTTTTCATATAAAATAATTCAGCACGCAGTGGATCACTACTTTGTCTTACTGACGTGACGTCACAATAAATCGTCACATGTCACCCGATTCTTTCATGTGTCATCAGGTCACAGTGTACGCAATACATTGCCGTGCGATAAAATTTCAAAAATTAATTACTCTTTGGTAGTTAACTTAATTTTTTCTTGCAATATCGGTTCATTAACACGTACCTCTGGTTACAATTTGAGGTAATATAAAATATACACACTGTATATAGATGTTTTGGGCGATTCAGGTGTACGATGTGCAAAACAGTTTTTTTTTAATGGCGGGCCCGTTGGTTCTACGTCTCGCAGAAGCAAGTCTTGTCTTGTTGTAAAAGCGTTGATTATTGTTATTACAAGAATTGACACGTTGGAGACAGAGAATTCAATCTCACACTTTTCAATATTTGAGAATATTTTATAGACGTTAGTCATTTAGTGGACTTGTTGAAATTCTTGAATCAAGAAGCATAGTTTGTTATAAACCAGAAGGTATTGAATTGACATAACTTTAATAGCAGACGTATCTTTCGGATATATCCGTGTGCATATTGTTAAATAGATAATCATGGTGGATTTATTTTTATATTGTGTCGATTGAATTTTTCAGAACTACAAAATCAGCAATTGTATTTCCGAAGCAAAAAAAAACAAGAAAATAAAAATCTGTACGACTAGGTATTCGGAGCATATCGATTGACCTAGTTCCACGACGTAGTGTCACTATTAGCCGGGTCCTAGTTAGTGATACCTACGTCTGTTAGCGTAAGTCATTGTATATTGGCCGCCCATATTCAATTAAAGGTAGACCCCACACGTGTTGTGTGTCCCAGGGGTCCTAGACGTCTGTTTTGACGAATTGGTTTTAATGACTTTACATGTACAGTTGTACCTCGTTCGGCAACATTTTTGATGACAAACATACTTTTTTATGCAAGAATAATTAATGTGATACAGACCAATTTTTTTTAGAAAGTGTACTCTGTTATTGATTTAAATCCAAATACTCGTTATATAAATACAAAATGTGATGATGTATGTAATCTCCGATGATGATGATGACATTTACGATAAAGGCCATAAGGCAATTTTTATTCTATAAAATAAATCATCGTTTAAGGGGTTGATATGGGGGGGGGTCAAAGTATTTATGATATAAATGAGTTCCACGCGGCCAAGGTCGCGGGTAGCGTGGGTAGACCTGGTCGGTAAATGTGGTGAGCTGATGATCTGGTACAGGTCGCAAGTGGCAAGCGTGGTGGCGCAGGCCGGTCATTGTGGCACTCTTTGGGGAGGCCTATGTCCAGCAGTGGACGTATGTATATCAGCTGATATGATGATGATCATGATATTATATTAAATACTTAGCTGCATGTGCGGCTTCCCCGCGTATTAAATAGAAATAAATAATCGGAGCCGTAGGACCAAATAAAACCTTTGTCCAGTCTGAAACTTCATTATTTAATAATATACTGATGAATGGATTTTTATAATGGAAGATTACGAAAATAACCCCCTGCATACAGATTAACAACCTGACTGCCTTTTTTTACGTTTATATCGTTAGTATAGATTCGCATTTTTGTAAAAGGTACGTTAAGAGCTATGTTCAAATGGAGCAATTAGAGAAAATCTGAAAATGTAAGAGATGGGTACGGAAATTCGTTATCAGTAGTTACGAAATTGATTTTAGAAGAAATAAAGCCTGCGTTAGAATAATATATACCCTGTATAAAGTACATTAGCGCCAGCTCCAAATATAAGGCAATAATTCAATGTAATGTGCAGTGTAGAAGAAGTGTAAGAAAGACGTGGGCTCGAGTTGTCGATGACTTCATTAAATTTACTGAAGGTTTCAAGTCCTGTTGAGCTATAATTGAGCACAGTATTTTTTTCCTTGAAAGTATATGATTTCATTAAACGGGGCATTAAGCTTTTGTCATTATCACATAAAATATAATACGCTCCCAAAACGCTGATAAAATTTGGTTCATAAAAGACTAGCTTCCAGCGCCCTTTGACCCGTTTGTTGCAAAGAACATATGCGAACCCCCGCAATAAAATATAGCCATCCACAAAGTCCCTTCTACACGCAGGCGAAATATTTTTTAGAATCGGATATGTGGTTTCGGGGATTACGTACAAACTCATATACCAACAAAGCTACAATATCTTAGACGTGTCCTCTTTATAATATTAATATAGAAGTAAATACTACTTCTTCGTATCAGCAAAGACAGTTATTTGTCTTTAGTAACCGTTACCAATAAGTCGAAATGTCGATTAAGGGTAAAATTAAATACAGATATACAAATCTCTATATTAGTTTATTATAGATAAATAGGTATACATAGAGGATACAGTACCGGTAGTATATGAACGAACTAGCAAATGTACTACAGAAAGTAAATAGGTATAAAATTCATTTACTATTAAGTACTATGTATTTGATATTGCACTTAAACGTCCCATGCCTTATAATTGCCCCATTTGGGCACATATATGTACTACGAACGTCTTCAATAACAAACCCTACATCATTTACTTCATAAACAAAGCAGCGACTTCAAATTAGTACCCAAATCGCTTCAAGTGTGCCTGTAATATTTAATGAGATCCCTCGATTTCTTCAGGTTACCATCATCAGATTCTAACCTGATTACCATGGAACCTGACAAGGAAACCCTTAAAAAAAAAACATTTCGGTTCAGGCGTTTTTGAGTAATCGCGGAACATGCATAAAAAAATTATCATGAATTGCAAACCTCCTCTTTTTATGTCATTTTAAAATCATGTAGGGTATTATACATAATCATAGTTGATTTTTTAATGTAATTTTGTAGACGCGTTTCACTATAATCTAATACGTCAGAAGCTCACTAGAGTGTCATATCAATATCATCAATATGTTCCAATCATCTAACACAATATGGATAGATTTATATACTTACATATTATGATAAAATGTTAGGAAAAAAATCTGCCTTTATTCTGAAAACGTTCGTTTCTTTTGTAAAAAGGAATACAACTAAATATGAATCTTAGGAATTTTGAATTTCAATATCTTGACATAAATCTAAAATATTCTTCAGAAGTTAATCATCATTTTAATACATGCATTTCTTTATGAAGGACACAAATAACTATACTTTAGGGCTATAATAGGTATTTTGTTTAACTTTTGCGAAGGATATATTTTACATGGATAAATATTGTAAGAAAATGTCGTATAAAATGTATTTTTACAACTACTACTACTCGTACTGCCATTGAATCGTTGTTTTATAATAATACCCCATTTTTACATCTATACAACCATCTATACTTATGCCATAAATATATCATACAATCTTTGACTAGTCTTGTGGAAAGCCAAAGTCAAACAAAAAGTAATAATGTTTAATAAAAAATCAGTCTTTTGTGTTCAATAAATTGCAAACATAACACGTGTAATACGTTACATAAACGAATCCAGATGTATTTTCTATTAATTCTTCTTTGTCTGTGTCTGACATATGATTTAAAAAAAATGAATGCTACACTGTTCATAACGTTGTGAATGTAATCTAGCTTACTGGCTACTTTTACTTGTTCAATATATTTATTTTATTAAATATTTTTCTTTTATTTTTACATCTCTCTCGATCAGATTATCTGACTAGAACGTTTACAGGATAATTAAATACCACGAATCAACAAAAACATAAGTTATAACATAACAGAATTATGTAGCTTAACCAAAATTAAAAAAATATTTACACGTGGACTGAATCTAATCACTGACAGTCAAAGAACATTGCGTCCAACGTATATCGATATAGCCAATTTTGATTGAGTTTCGAGTCTTGCCTATTTTTAGAATAAGAAACTATCAAATGACATTTAATGACAAAGGAAGAGTTAAAATAAGTGAGAAGTATGTTTTGAGCTGGTTACCCATTTTCTCCATCATATCATAAAATTTACAATTCCAATAAAAAACTTCATGTTCTATGGACACACCTCCTTTAAGAAATACAGACGTAGGTTTATTTGTGACATCGTGGTTACCTCTCATGTAACGCAATATTTAATAAGTACACATGAATCTTCTCAATGACTGTCAAAAGATCCTTCTGCTCCAAACTTGGTAACTAATTCACATTAACATAACTACGAAGAGATAAGCATCTCCGTCAGAACATAACAACCAAATTCATAATAAATCTGACATGTCAGATCACGATGCTCTCTGATACGCTTCTGATCAGATGAATGTGAATCCAAATGAAACTGATATGGTTCTGTAGCACCACGACACGACATGTCAGATAAGTAGGTATGAATCCGGCTTGATTCCTGGCGCTATAACCGCTTTCATTTCAGGTCATTTGTTTTCTAAGGTAAGTTGGTGTAGTTGGAGAGTTCCTTCCCGCTTTTGTACATGGAGGTGATGATGGGGTCCAGGTTGTGGTATTCTTTGCCGGAGCGTGGTCGGAGCGTTGTCGTCGGTTGCCGGGCCAATCTAGGAACAATGTATAAAATATAAGATGTTAAAAAAGTGAATATCATAAGCTACATTCCTCTCCTAGATGTAGACAGAACACTAAATATTACCTAACGGGAAGAGTTTGGGAGCATCTTTTCTATTGTACTTTCACATATATAACAGTTTCTAGATGTCTTAATCCAGCTACTAAAGCTAGCTTGACTAGCTAGCTTTATTAAGTAAGTACACGAAAGTATTGTTATTCTTTATAATATAACAGTTCATAAATTTGCATTGTCTTCTTACCTCAAGTTCGGGTTATCAGAAGACGAATGTGACGATGTCAGTGAAAGGGTTTCGATGTAATCAGACATGTCAGAAGTTCCACTCGATGTGCTGTGAGTGTCCATTACTCCTGAAAACAAATAAATTGTTACTCATTTCATGTTGCAATTAAAAACAAAAGTAGGCACTCCTTGTATGGGATACGTATAAAAGAACACTCAATTACCAATATCTAAATTTTTAAAGTCGATTTTCTTTTTCTTGACAAAATCGAATTCTTGGTACAAAACAATCTAAAAAAGATATTACTAGAGAAATATCAGTTCTTTTGCATGCAGAGAATTATCTTTTAGACATAAAAATACAAGTAAAAAAACGAACCTTTGAATTGTTTCGGTGGGAGAACAGGAACTTCTGCCTCTGCTGAGGAAGACTTCGCCGGGACGTTAGCTTTGTGTATCTGCATTGTCGTGTCTCTTAGCAGATCTGACGACTTTGACTTCCTAGGGAGGGACAAATGTATGCATCCTGTGGCGTTCCCTCTCATTCTTTTCTGTGCCATATATTGGTATCTAGAATGCCCTGAAGTTAAAGGCATTTCAAATTCATTGAATTCAGGACCGTGTTTCATTGAGCAACTTGACACCCCAGAATCGTTTGAGCTCGAAGAATCTCTATTCCCTCCGGTCTTGCATGGAACGCTAGACGACCTTTTTATTTGAGCATTATCCATGTGTTTATTTCTCAAATGAGGCACATCTTTAGAGACGCTGCCTTCTGAAGTTTTGTTTTCAGAATCGGATGACTTACAACAGTTGTGGTGGCAGCAATCTCTCTCATTGTCACAGGGAGAGGACGATCTCCTGTTTTCAATTGCTAAGTTTCTTAAAGTTTCTAAAGAAGATGAAGTAGCGTGACTGCCGATACTACTATCAAATTCCTTAAGGTCTTCTAGTAGCCTAGCTGAGTCCACCGAACTAGATCGTTTTTGAATTGTCTCTTTGTTGTTATTACTCGAAGTTGTTTCTAAACTCTGTGTCCTATTGGTATCACCGTTGAGTGTTGGTATGCTTAGAGATTTCTCAAATTCCACTCGGTGAAGTTTTTGCAAGGGATGCCTTAAACTTTGAGACCAATTAGGATTTGGCGACATAGGTGTATATCCTGGATTTGGTCCAGTTGTTCGACATAAATCTCGTTTGATATCTTTTGTAGGTTCCATAAGTAAGTATTCATCGCTTTTGTTCTTTTTCATGGCTTGGTGCTTTGCAGAGTGACCGCATTTGCCGCAATGTTTTGGTTTAGGCGGTAACACGACATCCGCAAAATCAACATTAGCGCTCAAAGCGTCCAGTTCTATTTGCGTCACACCAGCTTTCTTCAATAAATCTTTAGCATTCTCATAATATTCTAAAGATAAAGCAAATTCAAGGTTTTCGTAGTTGGCGTAAGGATCTTCAAACTCAATCTCACTTTTCGGCCCTAAATTCTCATAATTCATCATAGATGATTCATAACAATCATGCACGCTTTCTTTTTCGGTTATTGAGCTTTGTCTGTTTGTTTTCCGTGAAACATCAACAGTAGCGTAAAGCGCCATTTCCTCTGATTTCTGACTAGTGAGAACTTCTGTATTTACTTTATCATAGTTCACATTTCTTTTACAATACGGAAGACTTATCAGGTTATTGGCCCAGTTAGTGACTTTTTGACACGGACACTCAACTGGTTGAATGTTTTCGTCGCATTCGACTATAACTGGTTTCTTTTTGGATCCAAATTTCAAAATGCAACCACAATTTTTCTTTAATACTAGATTTCCGGGAGCAGAACTCTTGGTGACTTGGAATAAGTCATCGGTCAGTGCTCTCTTTAATCTCTTTGGCGTATCGTAATACTCATTTGTACATTCCACCTGTAACAAATTATAAAATTAATAATTACCTAGCTATCATAACGTTTCAACTAGAATAGACTAGAAAACCTTTATTCAACATAACATTGCATAAAAATTAGAGTTACGTGTTTTTTTACATGTGTGATCCTTAGGATTAGAATTGCAATCTTATGAAGCTGACATTAACAAGACTTTAAATACAATTATAGAATGGTTAACAAAAATTTTGAACATTAACTTAAGTAAAACAAAACTCTGACATTTCAGCAAAGAACGAATTACGTGCCTAACCTTACAATAGCTTATAAAGGACGAAAAATTTAAGACACTGACATGACAAAGTTTTTAGGATTCAATGTAGATTGACATGGAAATATCAAATTGACTCTGTATGTAAGAAATTAAATCAATTCTCCTATGTATTATATATTCTAAGAAAAAAAGTTAATCTAACTGCAGTGCTTACCGCATATCATGCATTTGTTACGTCAACTTTAAAATACGGTATAATATTGCGGGGGAAATCGACAGATCGAGAAATTGCGATTCGAGCGCAGAAAAGGCGTCAAAGAACTTTATGTGGTATCAGTTCTTTAGAATCTTGTAAGCCTCATTTTCAAAGACTTAAGATCCTAACTCTTCCTACTTTGTATATCTATGAAATATGAGTTTTCGTGAAATGTAACTCCCATTTGTACCTAAACTTTAATAGTACTCGCTTACAACATAAATTAATAAACCCAAGGATACCCAAAACAATGTTATTCCATAAAAATGTAGTTGTAATGGCTCCGAAGATATTTAATAAATTACCAGTGTTTAATTTCAATAGATCAACTACATATATTTAAAAAAAGCCTTAATGAATGTTCTAGCCCATAAAAGTTATTATACCATAAAAGAATATTTAAATGATAGTGACATTGACATGCATGCTCAAGAATTTGTAAGCCGTAAGGCGCCACATAGTGAAACTGACCATTATTCTGTAACATCCTGTAACCTATGTTGGACAAATAAATCATTTTATCTTTTATATTTATCTTTAGACTTAACATATTCATTAATCTTACAGTTATGATTGTGTGATTTTAAAAAGGGGAATGCCTCAGCATAACTTTAAAGAAAGGTAATTGCAAACCTGGTTTTCAGGCAGACCCTGGTAACTACATAAATCTATTTTACATTTCTCGCTTTTTATCGGGAACGAATTGTATCAGTTATTGCACGCGAGCGTGCGTGGGTGTATATGTAGTGTGTGTGTGTGTGTGTTTCCATGTGTGAACTAAAATTCTAGATACCTCAACATGAGTAGTTTTAGGAACGTCATAATTTTCATAAGGTCCAACTTTAGGGTTGTTGGTATTGCTTGCAGTATTCCTGTCACTCGAACAGCTGCAAGCTGCAGCTGGTAAAGGTACTGGTGCTTTTATCTCTTCCAGCCTTGCAGGTTTAGGTGGCCTCTGCGGAACCCAGTCTTTATTATGACTGGCTTCTAGACTCTTCTTGATTGCTCTTGGAGTCAAATATTCTGTGCTGTTTGAAGAGTTGTCAGAGCTGCTTTCCGGGACTGCTTCCATTGTCCAGGCTGGATTAAATTGGGCGCCAGGCGTGAGCGCGACAGTTGCGGATCGTGTTATTGCGCCTAACTTCGTCACGCAGTTACTGCACCTCTCCAAGGTCACATGATCAGCTCCACTCCAGGGAGGTCTTGTGCCTGATTCTTCGCATCCTTTACAGTCGTGGTCATTGCAACCTCGCTTTTCGTCCGATGGCCAAAAGGGTGAGACTCCCTCGCAGTCCTCCCCGAAGAAGTTTTCTTCATAAAGACCTGTGTCCGGTATCGATTGGTCTGCGTTCAAATCTGAAAGTCGCGTGTCAGGGCGGTTTCTGTCAGCGCCTGGAATATAAATTCAGTCGTTAATATTTTACTGAAGCTCCAATTTTTACTGCTTATATTTTATTGCCGATCGCAATTTTATTGGCTGAGTCTAGGTCGTAACAACTTTGGTTGAGGTTAACACTAGTCTATTTTAAACTTAAATAATACTATTTGGAGACGATCTTCCGCCAATCACTTAGTTCTGAGCAAGAATACACGACTCCGATTTCTTAGTCATGAAAATTCTTTTGACCACTATTAGTAAACTATCCCAAGAAGAATTTACCCAGGCTGATTTAAAATCGACTAAAGGATCAAACCTCCACTCTTCCTAGATGCCGGTCCCCTCGGGTTCCCGTGAGCAGCAGCGTCGAAACCATCGGTGATGTCCTGAGCTTGATCCGTGATGAGGACATGTAGACCTTCTCCCTTGCCGCAATGGGAACCGCCTTCAAAGCAGAACCGCCCTTCAACCACTCCATAGCGCCTGTGAAAATAAATAATTGAACTTGATATGTTGGAACATAAAGTACACATGAAATATTTTCCCAAATATTTGAAGCGCATTTCTTAATTTAAAAAAATTGTTGTCTCAACGGCTTGCAATCTAAATTCGAGATCAAAATATTACGTGGATCATTGATTTAAGTAAACTTTTTGGTCTAATTTCATTCGCTTCTTTATTCCATCCATAATATTTGGTTCTAATAACGCATTAGAACAAAAAAAATAAATAAAAAAAAAATTGTCCGAAAATGGCCTTGAGAGACGAATGGCGACGGCTTCTCAAGCTTGGCATTTAACCGACATGCCGATCATGACCAATCTGCCAAGAATGACGCGACTAGGAAGAAGACTGAAAATTGCTATATTAATACTCTCACAAGTAATAATTTGCCGGGATTAAGGATATATTTGAAAAAACAATGTAAGCAAATTTCAATTTGCTAGGAAAATTTAATTGGCCAATAATATTTCTATAAATAACACGCTCCCCTTTACTGTTTTATTTGGTATAGATAAGCTATCCCAGCAATGTCTCCCACGTTTTATCAATCGCACTTATTACGAGAAGGTATGTCTATTTTTTTTTTTAATAAGTTATTATGTTTATTTGATTCATGTTTTGAGGTGTGCAATAAAGAGTATTTGTATTGTATTGTATTGTATTGTATGTAATATTTTCCTATTGGAGATTATTTTAATTGGTTGAGTAACTGGATTCTCTAAGTAATTATACTCGATAACTGAATTTCGACCTGAAACCTAACCATTTTCATAATTATTTCTTTTTCCTTCTACCTGCCTGATTTCTGACTCGATTGCCCAAAGGATTTCTCGTAGTTTTCCTCACGTATGTACCTACGACGCGTGTAATTGACACGTTATGACTAGGCGAGGCCCCGCCGGGCCCTCGTAAATAAGAATCGGAAGAAAGGTTCTGTGGGCCTCCATTTTGTTACCATTTTTTTTTAGACAATAGGTTATTTGGCCACTACCTGGAGAGGAGAGAGGTCAAAAGTACCTGCATCTATATGTGCCTTCTATCTAGTCTAAGATCCAAGTTGTAAAGTAACAATACTATTATAATAATACTATTCTTTTTGCGCCACAACATAAGAAAAACATGTTACAAGAGTAGCTTAAATAAATGAAGGTAACAACAGGCGGTCTTATCGCTTAAAAGCGATCTCTTCCAGACGAGCTGTGGGTAGCAGGTGATTTAATTTTCAAAGGTTAATTTGAAGCAATAATTTACAGGTAGATAAGCTAACCTGTTGATCATGGGCTTGTCAATATTAGCTTGTTTAATATTATATTTATATACCAGTAATAAAAACGTGTATACTGTTTATGTATTTTATTTCATGCATAGTGAAATAGTTTAAATCATTGAATATCTCCACTTTTCATCTCACCGTAGTAAAACTTCCATTTTCGTCGAAGTAATATACTGCGGCTGCCTTTACGGTCACTGCGATTCTGCTTTTATTGTTCTCGTATATTCGCGGACGCCTTTAATTGTGCGTCTGTGCGATGGTTTTATATGTGAGTCATGTTGGTTGATGGCAACTATGTGTGAGTACGACGCACTGATCAGAACAGAATGAAATTGTTAATAAAAAGGACGAGATTGACTCTTAAATCTCTTTTCTTCTTTTTTTTGTAGAGCATTTTTTATGTCATCAAAATCTTACTTGGCTACTTTTGTATAAGAAAAAAGATTCTAAATAATAAGAAAATACTTGGTGTCGCTAACTGGGACAAACTCCCTTTGGTGTTACCTAAGAAGTGTAACATTTTCTCAATTTTGGTAAGGAACACTAACTAAACTAACTCTTTCGAAGCTAAAGATAATTGTTGGCATAGAAGTGTACACTAAATTCCAGCAACCAGGTCGCGCCTATTTTACGAGCCGAGTCTCCGGCGCATCGTTAATGGCTGCCGCTTCCGGCGCCGCCGCCATCTTGTCTCGGCAACCATTTTGAATGCGGGTAGCTTAACGCTAATGCGGTGTAGCCGCACTTTTATTGGTTTGATGTCGGCGATAAATTGAGTTAACCTGGTAGCGTGATTAAGGAAATATTTATTGCAGGGACAAGCTTCACGGACTTATTTATGGTAGTCGGAATAATTCAGTAAATGCCAGGTGAAACAATTGTGTTGATCGATTAAGACGTATCAAAAATAAATATTTTAAAATGTTATGATTGATTATCAGTAGCTTTGGGTTATGTTAATAACGGACAACTTAAGGTAAACGTCTTCGTTCTTGACGGTGCACCAGTGTATGGCATGTGACTTTATGTCAAAGCAATACAAGTTAAATACAAACTATGACGATATTGCTCCATTTGAATTTAAGCCATGGAACTTTGACATAAAGAGCCCGTTTTGCCAAGTCGAGGAATAGGGCGTTTACCTAATAAGTATATATGTTTAAGTTCTTCTAATGCGTGTACATT
Source organism: Epinotia demarniana (assembly GCA_945867215.1). NCBI lineage: Eukaryota > Metazoa > Arthropoda > Insecta > Lepidoptera > Tortricidae > Epinotia > Epinotia demarniana. The sequence continues at coordinate 22,972,350 of OX244275.1, read as the reverse complement.
TAATATCCTTTGTTAAAAAATATAGGTATATATTTCGAATAACCAAATCTAGTTTCCTACCACATATGCCTGAGAATAATATACGTTGATTTTCCAAATATTATTAGAAAAATATATCATGGTCGATATTTGTACCGGAAACAAATACTTATTAATCATACAAAAAGTAGCCTAAACGGAAATTTTCCTCCGTTTCCATTTGGTTTAATGATGATTATGATTCCTTAAACTAATTCTATTGCGAAATTTAGTTAAACACAAAACAATGAACCCGTAAAGGACTGCTGGTTGTTACAATGAACATCCGTTAAATTCAGTTTGTTATAATTTTGATTATAACATGGGAAGTTCGATGGTTTTTTTAATGGGATGACAGCTGCAAGTGCCATAATATATGTAACGTTAATCGGTTCGTCTGATTCAAACATAATGTTCAATAGTTATTTTATGCCCGCTGTATAATGCAGCCATGAATGATACACCTCCACCAAGTATGTATAATGTTAGCCATTATTCATACCCCAAAATGAAATCCAGCATTAAAAACCTTCATAAGTCTTTCCCCTATTTGAAAAACTAATTTAGCCACAAACGCCATTGTAATGCATATGCTTGTATCACATGTCATAGAAAATAAAATTTCCATTTGAAAATGTTTATCTGGGAGCATTTGCATAAAATAATTTATAATCCAAACGACCAAATGCTTTCACAGTTAGAGCGATGCACATGAGTTAAAACCGCATGCGTGAGCCAGATGGGGATGCAAGTGGCTGGGAGTGGGAAAGGGATGGACGCAAAGTTGTAACCTCATAATAAAGTGCGGTGCCAGAAGCGAATTTTATTGGTGAAAATGTTACTCCGAGACAAATTCAGCTCTAAGCGGACTCCTATGGCTTTAGTTCGGTTTAGAGTTTTAAAATTTTGTGGTGTGTTAAAGCATTTCTGTTTAGAAGAGTACGAAACGCATAAAACGGCCGTAAATGAGGTGCCTAAGGAACGATGGGCCGTGTGTTTTTCTGATTGACTCAGTCGCATGGTGCCAGTGACCCTCAAACGAAATAAATAAAAAAATACGTTATTACACATTGTCTTAAGTGAGAAAAATTAGTAATATATGGTTGTCTGTTGTTTGCCCGACATTCACATACTATAATAATCATTTGCCCGAACTTTGCTTGCCCGAATTTCATTTGCCCGAATGTTTCGTTTACCATAATAGTTCATTGACATACTCTTGTTTACCCGAATATTGGATGTCATAATGATACGAATGCCATACGTATTGTTTTCCAGATTATTGTTTGCAATAATATTATTTAATAGAATATTTAAATGCCGTACTAAACATGCATTCGGATTCATCTTTGTTAATTTGTTCGTTTTTCCGCTATTTTATAAAAAAAATAACCTCGAAGACGAAAGCGGGAGCAAAGCTCCCGCTTCCGTCTTCTAACCTATCCGCGATCCAAGTCGGTTTTGCCACTAAGCCGCTGTTCCCTACTGCCTATGATACTCCACTATATTGGCATTGGGTAATCTCAGAGAAAAGGTTATTTTTACTTAGTGGCAAAACCGACCCGGATCGCTGATAGGTTCGAGGTTTTTTTTTCATTTTAGACACTGCAATACGTACCCACATTATTACATATGAATATTATGGATGTTGAGATGGATGGCAAATGACATTATGGCATGTGATAGTTATGGATTGCAATGATTATGGAAAATTAGATTATTGATATTGATATTATGGAAAACAAAGATTCTGGCATATAATTAATATGGTAAACAATGAGTATGGCATACAAAATTATAGAAAACAACTTTATGGGAATTGAATATTATGGCAGATAAAATTCGGGCAAATGAAATTCTGGCAAGCAAGAGTATACCGTAATATTTAATATTTACTCTAAAAATTTATATAAAACAATTGTAAATCATGGAAAGTGAAATGTTATAATACGTGTGTGCAATAATTTATGTTTACAGCGTGTGTTGTATTGAAATCTGAATCTCACCGACCACTCTTTATGATCACAATTTTATTAATCGTGCCCCAAATATAAATTTACTAAAATTATGATTATTAGTTCCCCACATTTCTAGAAACGTTTAAAGTTTATAAAAATACTAGGTTCTGTCCGCGACCCCATCCGTGTGGAACCCGTTTATATCGTAGCTCCATACAAACTTTCATCCCCCATTTCAACCCCTTAGGGGATGATTTCCGGGATGAAAACTATATTTCTTCCTTCCCCGGGGTTCCGGTAAATTTAATCTCAATTGGTTGAGCGGTTTAAGCGTGAAGAGGTAACATACAGACAGACAGACAAACAGACAGGCAGACAGAAACACTTTCGCATTTATAATATTAGTATGGATTTAGATGAAGCAAAGGGTCAATTACTCGACCTTAAGGGAGCCACGATCCATCCTATCATTGAAACAATTTCTTCGCAGAATTGTTTCGAATACTAGACGAACTTACCTCAAATGCGCCAGCTCCCACAACCCGATCAGACGAGGTGGCACCCCACTTGCCAGCGCAAACCGTCTCCCCTGTAGATGTAGCCTCGCCGGTCCCGCTGGTAACTTGCGGGGGCCTCCCCCGATCAACACCAGCCACTCTTTGGATGAGCCGAGCTGACTGCCGACCTTCACCTGAGACAATTGATAAAACGTTTTGTTGCTAGTGTAGTACTAACTGGCATACAGGACTTATGTGCTGATTCTGATAATCTAAATTGTGATGGCATTGAAGCCATTCGTACTTATTTCATGCGTTGCAGGCGCATGGTACAATGAGCAACACTAAATCTTTCGCTGCTGATTTTACGGCTAGACCTTTTGCCAGAACAATTTGAATTATAATAGAAGTGGCACGTGATTTCCCAGGTATTGATTGTACAACGTTGTAATATTCAAGCTATGTAATACAGTGAATTTCGCTCAAAATATGGCAAATTTAAAGGACGATTTTTATCTATCAGGATATGTAAGTTAAAGAGAAAAGTTTAATTTTATTTACTCTCCCCTCACCTCCGAGGCGAGCTTCACTCCCCCGCGCCCATGAAAGCTAGTGTCCCGGAGCGCGGTATTTTCCATTTCCCATAGATAAAACTAATCCTGATAGATAAAACTCGTCCTTTAATTTTGCAAAATTTTCCATACATTCTGATCTAGTTTTTTTGTGCTAATGGTGTGACAGGAAATGACGGAAATGGTGCCAATGGGCAAAACCATCACGGTACTAATCCACCAAGGGACAAGTGGTGAAAACTCGTGTCAGAGGCCAAGGCTCGATGAGCTATTGCATTGCAGTAAAGAAGTATTCTGAATTGACCTTACCTGCCACGCAATCAGCCTTTCCCTCGTCTCAAAAGCCAGAACAACTATGACGTCCTGGCAGATGATGGCGATGGTATTCGACTCCTTGTCCAGCGTAAATCCGGATTCGAAGCCAAGAAACTGCTGAAGCGACAGAGAGGCTTTTGTTTGGCCCTTCTTGAAACGGTCCTTGGGGTCCCGGTATAGTTGGAGATGGAGACAGTCTGCAACAAGAAGGAATTTGGTGAGAAAAATGGAGGCACCTGGTTAAAACTTAACGAAAAAAGGATCGTAGAACCGAAATATTTTTTTTAAGGAATGTAAGCATCAACGGACTAAATGTTGTGAGCATTTGGACAATGCATGAAATAAAAATTACATACAAATTATGTTCCAATCACACAATTCGTAAGCCGCACTTTACGTACTTGTATTGGGTCTAGCGACAAAATTAGGTGTTCTAAAGCAAAAAAGCCCTTAAGAAATATTGAACACAATCTTTTACAAAAAATATTTTTGATCTACAAATGTTAATCATATGTACTGCCACGCAGATCCTTGGCCACGTGAAAAATGCGTCCACACGATTCGGGAAAACCCTGTTCCATTTTGTTTTATTCAACGCCTCTTTTTCACCCACATAAACCGCAGTATCTCCTCAAACATCCAATATACTTTCGTCCTTTCGACTACAGGATGGAAAAGCTTGACCTCTGAAATATCGGCATTGCCGACGTGTGCAATGGACGAAACCCAATTACCGTGCCTCCGTTTGATTCGATTAGCCGGACAGGAAAACGACGTGGCAATCAAGGGTGAGAAACAATATGGAGGTATTTTGCCGCATTATCTTAACGGGACTGATTAAAAGAATAGCTATAATAATCTACTTGACCAACAATTGTGGCAGTAATATTTATATTAATATTATGTTTTTCTTTGGCATCATAATGCTAATATTATATAGTATGTAGGTATGGTACTTTTTGACAATGATCTTATGTAAAAAAAGAGAGAAAATAGATAGGTTATAACGCTCCAAAAGTTGCACACTAACTGAGTCAATTGCACCACCTTGACGCATAAACGCATCTCAGCTGTCAGATTAGGAGGCCATTTTTAAAACACGGAATTTAGTATAGACAACTTATCTACCTCTTTTTAAGGTTCCGTATCCAAAGGGTAAAACGGACCCTATTACTATGACTCCTTTGCCCGACTGTCAGCAGGCTCTCATCAGGTCATCTCATGATACGTGTTAGTTAGACAGTTGAAATTTTCAGATGATGCCTCGCGGGGGCATTAGGCACATTTTGCAATGCACAAGGAATAAAAGAGGTACACGCATACTATATAATGATGACACCGCGCGTATTATTTAAGAGCTAGTTCAATATATGCATAAGCACAATACATGGTCTGGACTCCGATTATGTACAATTAAAGGTGTCAAGGTGATAAGTGATAAGGATGACAGGTGAGGAATATTGTGTGGGGGCTTTCGAAGAATGACCAATAACGTTAAACGTTACTACATATTATTAGCCGGGAATGGATAGTGATATCGACCAATTTGTAAAACAATGTGATAAGTGTCAAAAACAAAAATATTACACGAACACAAAGCAGCCACTTTGTATAACGAGTACGGAAACAACAGCTTTTGACAAGTTGTTACTATATTTACAAGTACCTCTGTGTCTCATGTTACTGGAAGAGCGGTGTCTCCCTAACCAGACAATAATGCTTACTGGGTGGATCCATCCCTTGCTACACTACTTGCATATGTAATTTAAACAAATAAAGAATTTTTGAATTTTGATCTGAATTTTTGAATTTAGTGGGACTTCTGACAAAAGATGCTAATGGATATTGTTATATATACGTTGCAGTGCGAGCTAACTAAATATGTCGAGGCCTACCCATTATTAAACAAAGAGACAGATACAGTTGCGCGATCATTTATTGACAATTCATACTACGATATATATTATATTCGATATACGATATTCATATCGTGAAATACGAGAAATCGGCACGTATAGAGGAATAGAGTTCATTTCGTCCACTATGCGCGAGGTTTGTCAACTATTAAAAATCAACCAATTGCAATCGACCTCTTACCACCATGAAAGCTTAGGCTTAAGCTTAGATTACCTTTGCCGCTGTAACATTGAATACTAAAAAAACAGAGTAAAATTAATATAGGGGGCTCCCATACAATAAACGTGATTTTTAGGCCGTTGTTATAGATAATGGTACGGAACCGTACTTGCGCGAATCCTACTCGCACTTCTTTATTTTTTCTAACAGGTCATTGCTTTTTGATGATTTTGTATGATGGTGATGTTAGACGATAAATAACGAACGACCGAATGTGTGGATGACGAAGTCATGGTGATTTAATAAAATGTAAGAAGTATTTCAAAGGAGAGTTTTAATTACTTCCATCTGGAGCTTCGGAGGTCTACGTAGTATAATAACGAGATGGGATCAAAAATAATTAAGTTATGCTTCAGTGACAGAAGTAGCCCACTTGACAAGTTTATGCAATTTGCCGTAAAAGTTAAATGTCCCAGTCCCTGCCTGACACTGCCCCAATCAATCTTTAATAATAACTAATAAGCCATGACAATAAAGGCAGAGTGTCAATTATTGAAATTAATAAATGCTTTTTAGTAATACGTTGGGACTCACTATACTCACTTAAATAAACTTCTCTGACACAGCCTAACCCCAAAAGCTCCCATAGCTTGACTAACAGAAGCAAAACTTGGAGCTGTAATGGAACTATTTTCAGAGCAAATCAAAAAGCTTTGACCTCAGTTATTCCAACTCTGATGTTAGAATTCGATTGGAGAACTACCTAACATCAAATTGGCTTAGTTGGAAAAAGTCACATGTGTAATGAATCATTTAAAGCGCTTAAACCGTTTTAAAATTACACACAGTACCTACACGAGCTAAATTTGGAGTCAATGATCTGGGTTTTCATTCGAACTTGTTTTAGTAAACGGTAGCTTATAAAAGCTTGCTAAATTCCGCATGCTAATTCCGTGTTATTCAGAAGTAAGGAGTAAAATAAGTTTGATCCGGATTCGTTGTGGTTAGGGTTGTCACGATTGTTCAAATTGAACTCATGATTAGTGTTCAAATACGAGTATACTTCTCATCGTTTGTTCGTTGAACGGCTAAAACTTACACAGTAACTTAAATTTCATAATAAGAAATATTGTAAGTTAAATAGAAGCTTGTAAATAGGAAGTATTGAGTACAAGTCAGCACTCTGAGTTATTTATTGCAAATAAGAGTCAGGTTCAGTGAAATACGACGGCGAGCCAAATGAATCAAATTGATACTACGAGTGCATTCGGCCGCGACGCATCCAATTTGATGACCATACATTTTCTATGTAACCTACATCATGGAGGTCAATGCATCAAGATAAATCGCACATATTATTTTTTACTGTATGTAATAAGACGGCCCGACGCATCTTTCATATTTTTTTGGTGTCGGAGGATCAAGGGTCAAAAGTCTACACCACAAGTGCCACAAATTCATATTCATTCAATAGGTATGATAATTAAAATTCATTGGTGAGAAATGTTCAGTTTCAGCCCAATAATGAGGCAGTTTCAGGTGATAATGTGGACACGCTGGATCAAAGGACCAACTTTTTTTCAGGTAGCTACATATTTGTTATGGTTTCAATGCAATCCATCGGCCATCTTTATGGCGGCCATTTCGAATGAAATAGGTATATTCGTAATATTTCGACCTCTAAATCACAAACATACACATACATACATACACATTTTTTGGGTTGGGAAATTTAACTCGATATTTTTGAGAGTCGAGTTCCCAAAGGATACAAAAAGGAACCCTTCTTTAATTTTACTTTTTTCATTATTCATAGTGTTTAGTAGGCGTAAAAGTAAGCATGTGTAAATATTTGATACCTACTAATACCATAAATAAATTGCGACTTGTCAAGTCAGCTCGACCTCCTAGCTTTCACAGAAGTAATTTCGCAACATTCGTAAAGACGCTTTCACATGAGTCCGTGCAATTTGACGTAGTTAGTTACGTGCCTTCTGAAAGCACCTTTAGCTCGCTCGTGTATTTCCTGATTTCTTTTAAAAGTCAGCGATGTGGCGCGGATTCCTTTAGATATATTTCAATTTTAAAATGGTGTTTACCCTTGCACACGTAATAATGCATTGATTATGTCTTGCTTTGAGTAACTAAATCATTGATGTAAGTCTTTGGCATTTTTGGTTTAGGATCATCATCAATCATCATCATCAGGAGCATTTAATATGCCCCACTGCTGGACACAGGTCCCTTCTTATGGATGAGAGGAAATTACTAGTACTTGACGCTATAAGATTGATTTAATATTGATTTATTATCAATACGCTGAATGATTGAATTAAATTCTATTTATAGACATATATTATAATAGTACATTACGTAACTAGGGCGGTGAATTCGTAAATGCCCCAGATCCCAGGTGTTTGTGGCCCGAACCGAAGGTGAGGGCTATGAATATGCGCTCGGGGGCTTTACGAATTACCGCCCGTGTTGCGTACAAATTTTTACGTCTTCACCTGGCCACAATACGAGTTTTTCCGTACGCTCAGCGTGCAGTAAAACGCATTATGGCCAGGTGTGACGTAAAAAATATGATGTCCCGCTTCTTTTCAAAACCTACTCAGTTTCTGAAAGCCAAATAGCATGAGAAACATCAAGTCAAAACCACTATTACTCTTTGTTTCGGTGACAAAAAAGCCAATAAAACATTCCTTCAAGTCTTTAATTTGTCGCTAGCCACAATTACGAGCCTCCGAAGAGTTCGGTGTCAAAGCTACGGAACCTCTACCACAAAATCTACGGGCTAGCGACGTAAATACGACCATGTCATCCACTGAACCTTAAACAAGCGCAACTCCGCCCAACTCCTTTGTTAACCGTTAACGTACAACAAAATAGCTGTTTGCTCGTTGGTCGGAATTAACAAAACACGCCGGCTCGAATTTGTCACCGCGGCTAATGTATTCCTAAAGTTGGAGTCAACTCATCGAGTTGAGGTCTCAAAGGAAAAAGGTCTAATAGAAACAAGTTTCGTCTTCAGATTAGGGTGAGAGGTGGATTTGGGATAATTATTCGGGTGAATTAGTAAATAGATTAATGTGTGGTGAATATAGATGGGTCGGAATGAATGAGGATTTGTCTTTGCTTACGTATTCCGTCTGTGCTTGATGGATTACGGGTTTAACCCAAAGTTCGCTTTAGACTTTATGAGAAACAACAAAGAGTGCAAAACGTATAGACTGCATGTTCTTATAACTTGAATTTTAGAGATTAAATTGTAGATTAAATGTAAAGACCACCCACATGTTACTGATAAGTTTCTTTTTAACTGCTTCGATTGTGTGAGGTGTGCTGTAATTAAAATAATAGTACCTACCTATTGTAAATATTAGCATTTTTTTGCTTTTACATTTTAAATACCAAGGGGTCTGTGGGTCTAGTAGCCATAGTAATAGCTTTGCTTAATTTGAGGCTAGGTCGATTCGTGTAAGTTTGTCCCCTAAATATTGTAATATTATATTAATAAAATCGTTTACACGCACTTTGTGATTTCGCATACCTACTTGTTACCTTAATCACACAATGCTTTAATTATTTATTCATAACCAGATAACCACAATGCGAATGACTTATCACAATTAATTTAACACGTCGAAAATCAACGAGTCAACCACCTCTCCTAATTTATTTATTTAAATATTTGACAAGCTTCTGTTTGCCTTATTGTGTAAAATTTGAACAAGTCTGTTGTATCCGCATTTGCATAGCAAATTAAATAATAAATGCGACTCATCCCCGCTGTTTACCGAGGCGTGATGATACGGCTTTTTATTTTATTCAGGGCTTTCGAGACGTCTTTTCTGCAGAATAAATAAGCTGGGGTCAACCCATCTTAGCGTGTTGGTTTGATATTTGTTATCAATGTAAAATTAGCGTTTAGTTTAGCATGCGCACATGCTTATTGTGCAAAGCTCAACGTGTCAAAACATGTCAAATAATGTTTTGATATCAATCCTCAAATAGACCTCTACCTTGGTGAGACATGTTGAAATAATGCTTATAATTGTGATTCAAGCGACACCGCCGCAAAAATACTCATCCTTAAGAGGAACTCCCCGAGAGTTCGAAACATGTCGCCCGCAGTGACCATTTAATACCTGAGTTGGACTGTGTAATTATTAACAACAACAAACTTCCAAAGCTACAATCCCACAGACAATTCGCTTAATTATAATATCAGTTTACATGAGGCCACTTCCTGATTTGGCAGTGCAGTGTCGGTACGGTATTTTAGCAAGCTGTCAGGCACATTTTATCCCACCGCGCGGGAGACTATTTAGTCACATACAATAACATAAATTTTATCTGTTTCTATTCCCTATTCTATCATTATCAACCTCCGTAGAACAACCTATAGAATTGAAAAGAACCAATACCCCATCCATTCCACTGACCGAATGAAAGTCAACGCTGAACGAATGGATTGAACGCCAACAATGGCTCTCGACAGCAAAATGAATGAAGAATGTCAGCCTTACTGACTGTTACTGATAGGGTATTGTACACTTTTATAACGGAATGGTAGCAGACTAGTGAAACCTATCTAGTGTTTGCTTACCTGTGAGGAGGCTATGTGTTGAATCAAGCGGGCGATACACGTTGAAATCATGCGAAGCGGAAAACGACACCTCTAGGTGTTGGTAATACTTACGGGATTAGGGGTAAGTTGCAGCACACCGTCTGTGGGTCGTAAACGGTGGTTTTTTATCTTCGTCCAAATCCGAAGGCAAAGTTTGACAGGTTTGTATAGAGCGACAGTTGCAGGTGCCATATTTAACGATGATCGGTCTGTAATCGTAAGTTGGTGCAAAGTCTAAGTCTGCCTTATGTGCGATAAGTTCTTTTGAGCAATAAAGATTAAATAAATAGGTCTTATTGGACCTTTTTAAGTATGAGAATGAGCTGTGAATACAGTTTAATATCAGCGCCAATCAAACCATTCATGCGTTAGAGCTCTACGGGTGCATGCCTTTCGCTATAGAGGTAACATTTATTATGGAGTTTAACACATTTGCTGCCAAGTATTGCTACGTCCCCGTATCCCGTGGTTGTCGTGTGAGGAATCGTATGTAGCGAAAAGCGACTACGGCGTAAGCAAGGACTAGGCGGGTTCCTGGCAATGACAGTGTTAACTCATTCAGCGCAAATCAAGTCTAGTCAATGAACTGACAATTTGTACGGGAAAAATGAAAATTACTTAGAATTAGCTTATTTTTATGCGTAACGGATATATTATTAAATAAATAGTGACCCAACGACAAAATCTGACAGTATTTCAGACATCAAAAAAAATATCATAGCTTCTGAAAAATCAGAAAAAAAAAAATTATAAATATTTTTGTCTTTATTTTGATTCAGTTACATTTGCTCTATAATATTCAAGATAAATCATACAAAAAAATACAATGGATGATTCATTTAAATCTACCTACATAATTACTTTATAAAATAATTATTTTGAATAAAGCATTTTATAATAACATTTTTAAAAATGAAATCAAAAAAACACACTATTATAAAATTAGCGTTTTTCAAAACAGAATTTTTCCTGGAGTAGGTAAATATATCTATTACGTGTTAATACAAACGATAACAATTCATGTTTGCATTTAAATGTATATTTTTATGGTTTACAAGTTTGTATATATAAGTCTATACTGATCTTTCCTACTGCCCGAAACACAGGGTAACCTAGTTCAGGCCCTCGTAAATGTATGCCTTAAAATAATTGTGTAAGATACGTTTTTAATAATTTTATTATTATTATTCTCACTGGTTTGAATGCTCATATTAAAGCCCAAAAGTCATATGGTGTCTTCAATCCCACATTATAAAACCTCTACACATCCAGCATATTAAAACTAAACACAATTCCAGGGATCGTGAACCTAACCATGACTAGCGGGCTTAACAATGAAGTTATCATCCAGCAGGTCGGCAACACCTGCCTCTGACAGGTGACAGGCGCTTGGATTATACCAACATTACTTGAATTTAGGAATGTAGACTGTTCTGTGCCTGTGCGTAGATATTTCATTATTTATTAGTGTAGCTTGTTACTTCTATGACTTATAGAATGGAATTGTAACTGTCAGAGTATGGTATGAATAATACTGTCATTCCACAAGTCTATAATAATGGTTATTACTTAAAAGGATAGCATGTGTCTTGACCGCACCGCATGAATGAAATAATATTTTATTTGTAGTCTTGACTTAATATATTTGAGGATTAAGTATATTTTTTATTTATAAAAACTTATTTCCAATGTATCAGATACTAAAATGCCTCTCTATGTTACGTGGCCACAAGAAGGCTGTGAAACATAACATATACTAGAAAAATATTCTTCAACTAAAATACTAAATTAATTACAAATCACTAGAACTTCATGTTAGCTATTCATTCGTATCAAAATAAGGACCAATAGAAGACATTCCTTATCCTCTGTCAGTCAAATTATAACAATAACTGTAATTTTCAATATCTCTATAAACGTAACAAATAGCTTTGAACTTAATCAAAGAAACGTGACCAGCGTGATTAAATTGGGCGATTCATTAATTTAAACTTGGTTCCCTGATCACAAGTTAAATCAAAGACCCACACCTTCCAATTTGCAACCCTTTCCAAACAACCCTGTTGTGGCAACTTTCATGTCGTGCTCCGTGTTGTATCGTGGCTATCGCTTTGATAAGGGGATACACTGGAAAATTATGAACATTTTCAGAGACTGCTACGTATTTATATCATGTTTAGGTGTGGGAAAGAAATGGAGGGTTTCGTGAGGAAACCAGCCAGTCTAATCCCAATAAAGTCTAGTTTTCCTTCAGGATTGCAAGGTAAGATAGAACTCGCTTTAGTAAAACTAGTACTATGCCAAATCTTAGGATTAGGTGCAAAAGCGTACCCCGGACTCTTTCAGGGCATAACCGGGAATAACGGGGAGAATGAGCCTGTTTAAATGTCGCACTGCTGGGCAACGGCCTCCCCCCGCGTGGTGGTGCCGGAGGCTTCCCCTGGATTTTCCCCAGGCCACCCTCCAACCACCCAGTTCGACCGCTATATTGGGTCCGTCCTATTATAGCAACAGTCAGGATCAAAAAAAAAAAAACGGCCTCCCCTTTTTCCTCCACTTGGCCCTATTGCTGGCATCATGCTCCTACTAATCTAAGCTGATATGCCTAATATAATAATAAGATAATAAGCCTGAGTTAGAAACACCAATTAAAAAAAAAATGTTAGGAGCTACGGCCATGAATGGCACGCGGTCAACTCTCATTGAAATTGGTAATTAATTTTACAGCGGAACTTAACAATGTTGGTTGTTAAGAACAATCGATGCTATGGAACCCGGTATCTACGATGACAACAAATTATTCTTTTTAAAATTGGCATTATCCAAATTCAAAATATTTACTTTATTATGAATAAATATCCAAATTGGGTTAGTTACAGAGGGAACTTATATAAACGTTAGTAAGAACTTATTTATTAAATACTTCGGATTACATTAAATGTTTATGAAGCAGAAACGTCCGCTAACGAAATCCCAAATTTAGATCACAGTAGAAAATTGAAAAATTATTCGCCACGAGCGAATTTGAACCCACAACCTCTGGAATCCTTCCATCGCTCTCCCAATTGAGCTGCCGTGGGTCCCCGCTAATGGCGACGAATCTTTCAATCCCTTCCACTATTGTATTTACACCTAAGGGAGGCTCGTAGCGACATCTACCGCGAATTTATTACTTAGGTATACATTAATAAAAGAAAAACCTTCATAAACGTTAAATAAATCATTACTAAAACCAATTTTTGTGTCCATAATCACTAAAAAAATCCCGCTGCCCCGATCAAATAATACACCCTGGTTTCTAGAACAAAATCATCATCATCATCAAAGTTGGAAATAATACCCCATTGCTATTAAAATAAAACAAAAAAAAAGTAAGATAATAATTTAACAAACTACACAAAACTTAACTTTATTAAATCAGCTCAGGCCTCTATTGTAGAAATTTTCTCTTCAGTCAGAAGAGTAATCACGTGGAGCTTCGGTAGCCTAGTGGTTCAGTCATGCGGCTGTCAAGCGGCGGTCGTGGGTTCGAATCCCGGCTCGTACCAATGAGTTTTTCGAAACTTATGTACGGAATATTTACCGTTAGCTTTTCGGTGAAGGAAAACATCGTTAGGAAACCGGTCTAATCCCAATGAGGTCTAGTTTTCCCTCTGGATTGGAAGGTCAGATGGCAGTCGCTTTAGTAAAACTAGTGCCTATGCCAAATCTTGGGATTAGGTATCAAAGCGGACCCCGGGCTCCTTTAGGCGCACTACACGGGAATAACGCTAGGAGGATGATGAGTCAGAAGAGTAATCACGTAACGTAACAAAACTGTTTGTATTATATTCTTATATTCCATATATGTCATTTTGCTCCCTTGGGACACAATCTACTATTGCAATGCAGCCCCTTAAAGCTACAAAGCGTTATTGTAACAAATGGAGGCAACAATTAGTTATTTCGCCGACACGCAGCCGACAAGACGGATTGATGTCTAGTACAGCGAGCTTAAATATTGATAGTGATAGTTTACTGACGTCTCTTGATTAATCAACTGTATACTGTACAGTAGATTAATCAAGTCTTAGACACTGGACTTGGTATTAAATTCAAATGAAAAAGTCCTTAAAGTAAGTACCTATTTCTTATTTACTCATAAATGTTTTAAATTATGTCCATACTTGGACGTTTGTTATTATTATGAATTAATTATTTTTCTTGGGTATCCTCAAACAACTCTTAAAACCTGAGTAGCTCTTTAAAAAAAAAAACAAGTATGGCGTTATAACTTCTTACCAAAATAATGAAGTGAATAGGTAGTTAGGTAGACTACAGATACCTATGGTATTTTACACCAACGGTTTAAATCTGTAATCCAGCTACTGTATTTGGGTTAATCACACATCTCACAATCACAGAAAAACGTCCACTACTGGACATAGGCTGCCCCCAAAGAGTGCCACAAGGCCCGGTCTTGCATGCATCCAGCGGACTCCCGCGACCTTTACCAGGTCATCGGTCCACCTTGTCCGGTCCAACCCCGCTGCGCCTCCCGGCACGTGGGCGCTACTCGAGAACCTTTCCAACGGCCATCGGTTCTGCAATGTGCTCTATTCGTGACATGGTGATAATGACATGTTGGTAAAAGGTTACTGCATTGGCGAACTTCCAAATTCTGTTATAAAATCGGATGTTAAAGTAAACATTGGTCAAAGTGATTTTGGTAAAGTTGAAAACCGTAAAAGCAAAATGGCATCAAAGTTTTATTGTTTATATAGATTAACAAAAATTCGCTTGCGATATCTTTATAGACGACCCGTCTATAAAAGATAATAATATCAAGTTATACTATCTCATATAAATTTTATACTAGTTAATCATATTTCACTCTCTTATAAAAAAAATATACCTCAGGCCGCAATTTGCTTCTAGACAGAAGACAAAACTTTGCTAGACTAGGAATTTAATTTTAATCAAGGCATATGAGTATATCATGCCTAATAATAACTGGATTTATTGCATGAATATATTTAAGTTGGCTATATCTTTCAAACACAAACACTCATCCTAAGAAGAATTCCCGAAGAGTTTGAAACATGTTGCCATTTAATACAAGAGTGTAATGATTACTATTATTTTCCATTTTGTGACGAATGACAGAAAATCCTTCATTGATTTTCTCAATTAGTAATACAAGTGTATTATGAATGAATAAATATTCATTCCGACGGCCGGCAACCCCTTTCTTCCCGGCCTCTGTAGTAATGTACCAATAAATGTTTTATTTTTTTGTATTTTTTATTTTCCGTGTGTACTGAGTACTGACTGCTGACATACTCTAATTTTGAATTTGTATTTGGCATTTTTGAACCAGCATTTATGTTTGTAAGTGAACATTGTGCTTAATTTTAAATGAACTTTCACCATCAAAAAGTGTTCTGTAGGAACCTATATTGAATAAGAATAATTTGATTTTGCATATCGTATGTATATGAAATGGAGTGTATTCGCATGGTAAAAACACTGCTTAAACAGAATATTGAATCGGGCAAAAGTTGTACAGTCACCACCATTAAGATCTGCCACAACATAGCACACATAAATATCTGACACGACTCTATGTCTAATGCCATAAGGACTTGTCAGATATTTTTGCCGGCTTTGTTTCGGCAGATATTGATGCCGGTGACTGTACCCAACATTCAGGCCAAATGTTCTGATTCGCCGAAACCTGTATCCAACGCATGTCTTAGATATTTGTGTGTCAGGCGGCTGCTCTCCTAGCACGGTTCCCGCACCATTTCAGACATTTTCGCTGAAATGGATTCCCAAGTCTACAGTGCCCTGCGCGCAGAGAATGGAGGTGCTGCGGAGGAAGAAGTTTAGGCGCTTCGAGAGAGTGCCCATAAGCAGGCCATCATTCGCTGGCGTTGACCGACTGGAAGAACCCCGAAGTACACGGCAGCGGATAGTCACCGCAATCCTGCCACATTTTGACCAGTGGCTAGAGCGGAAGGGTCGTGTTACCTTCCGGCTAACACAGGTACTCACCGGACATGGCTGCTTCGGTGAGTACCTACACAGAATAGGAAAAGAGCAGACGGCACGATGTCACCATTGCCAGTCTGACCTGGACTCTGCGCAGCACACGCTCGAGGAATGCCCAGCGTGCCAGTAGTAGTTATAATTCCTGTATCAAGGAAGGAACCGGCTTTTGAGACACAGTGAAACCTACTTTGAAAGCTGGGGCTTCAACTATTATGTGCCTATGCCTATTATGTTGTTCATTTTTGATTTCATGATTTCATTTCATTTATGATGTTCTACCAGTACCCTTGAACGGGACAGTGCTTATTAGTGAAGCAATTCAAGTACCTAGGGCACTATGTTACAGAGGACCTTAAAGACGATAGAGGGAACGCAGAGCGTTGTCCGTTAAAGCTAATATGTTGACTAGTAGGTTTGGCAAGTGTTCGGACGCTGTCAAAATACACTTTTCAATGCGTACCTGTACGTATTATGTATGCTGGCAGCTTATGGGTCAAGTCAAATATATTATAGTCGAAAATGGTACAATGCTCTGCGGGTCCAATAAAACAATGGATTTATAGCGCTATTGCGTCGACGCACTGCTGAAGTGTGGCGATGTTTGCGGTAGCCCGCACGGATGGTTTTCACGTCATCCTGCGAAAGAAAGCAGCATCGCTCTTAAGGCGATGCATTGGAAATTATCGCGTGCTTAGAAACGCCGTTCCGACTAGATTAAGAAACAATAAGGTCTGATTTTCAAAAATATGATTCTTGACTATATGATTGTTTATCTGATTTTATTGATACATGATTGCTTAAAAAATATTCCAAAGTTGGGTCTGTATTTTAATTTTTTTACTCAGCCTACTCAAACGATACATTATTTTACGACACAAACAAGTTAAGACTATAGTATTTTATCTAATCTAAAATCTCACTTTATAAAATTTTAATAAAAGTTCACTAAATTAGATATTTATCGAATGATGTCCAAAAAAGCCATTCCCGAAGAGTGTTACATCTCTTTTTCTCGTGCGCGGAAGGCATCAGCGTGTCTCTGTCTAGGGAGCGTGTTCGACTCAAATCAAGGCATCCGCATCCCCTTAAAAAGACTGTGGGGCAGCTACAATTCGTTCCTTAAAATTATAACCAAATATTGTTTTGAATGCCCGATATTATTAGGTTTCATTAAAACGGTAAAATCGAATAAGAATTTAAGTTTTGAATGTAAAATTAAATGTATCTAAAACAAACACACATAATTATTGTAAGTGTAATTTTTTAATCATGCTATCTGAATAAATAAAATTTAGAATTTCGAAATAGTACTAATGGCGGACTTAATGCCATAAGGCATTCTCTATAGTCCGTTTTAGGATAAGAAATACTGTAAACAAAGAAGCAGTCGTCGTCAACCTTTTCTGCTTGGGACAAATATTAGATGTTACCCGGAAATTCATCCTTGCTGCAAAATTCATACACCAACTTGTGAATGTTCGACACCATTATGTTTCTTATTTGTTGTCAATGGACTCTGTTTCTGTATCTTTGCTTGTGGTGAAGGCAAAACGTTCAGGGGAGAACGAGTCGGTCTTTTTTGTAAGCCACTTGGACTTGCCTTTGGTTGGTCCATCGCAGTCCGCACGCCACCATACGCAGCGAAAAATAAAATCTTAATATTAATTAACAAATAGGTACTCGTATAAAAATCTCGTAATCTTCAAAAATTTGGTGATTACCAAGAAAACGAGAAAAATAACGTGAAATACGATTGACAATTTTGACAATGTTGACATCGAAAAAAACGAACCGATCGTTTCAATCCTCGTCTTCTTTAGGTTTTTTATTATGCAACCTTTCCAGAAGTGAACAATAAAATTCAAAATAACAGACTCAAAACATAAATATTTTAATAAAAAATAAATCGTAGTAAGTATTATTTAGATATAAATAATAAAAACACTTCTATCATTTTAGGGTAGACAACAATAACGTAAGTCTTTTTTAATGGCTGTTTGAAATACTTTGACAGTTGTGTGGCATAAAGTGTCTTATATAAAAGACCTCGTGCAACGTGATTTATCCTTCTTGTTACAGTCTCATTTTATTAGGCGTTCGTTGTGGGTTTTAAGACTCATAGCGCCATCTATTACAGCATATCGGCGACTCTCGGCCGTTCAAGGGAAAGCGACACCTACTGATGTTTAGCGAACTACGTGCGCAGCGACACTGCAATCGGATCAATGCAGATGGGAGTCTAATCGATGTGATTGTTTTTTTAATACCTTTACGGATAACTTAGAAATCGTAAAATAGATCCTTTAGAAACATTGAAGCGAGTTGTTAATAAGTCTTGGGTTTTCATACATTCAGTGCAACTGATGCAAGTCTATGTTTATGGTACGACAGTTCGGAGTGAAGTTGTCTGTGGTAAAGTTATTTTTTTCTCTTCGGCTGTCAAATCGCGAATTAAATTCTTTGGAAGGATGACTTGAAGAGAGAGAGGTCACGTTTTGGAAAGCGCTTCGGCCTAGTGCCATATTTGCTTAACTTAGAGTCTTACCGATGTTAAATTTAATCTCAACGCATCTCGCGACCTAATGCTGCGATGGCACAATGGACATCTTGGTGAGTACAATGCGAGTCTCGCCGATTGGACTGTGGAGATATTTGTTGCATTTGGACATGAGTTTTAATCATATAACATTCTTTGTTTCAGACATAATTATAAAAATTTCAAAACAGTAAATCTGGACGGCGGAACGAATCACAAGTGTAGCCTTGAACTCTTGCCAGGTAGATAAACAGTTTCAGTGTTGTTGCAGAGAGTGTGGGAGAGTTGAAGATCGTTTGTTAGTTTTGTATCTAAATATTAATGTGGTTTACAGCGACTGCGCTGGCCGCTTCGTGCTACGCGAAAGTCCGCCACGCATAGGCAATTTTGGAGTCTGGCGCCGGAAGCTGTACCCGGGTCACATGTGGCGACGGTTCTCCATCTGCGGATACCGCCACGAGCAGGACTGCTTCGGAAGTCCTGGGTTGAAGCAGTGGACTACGGCGGCGCTGTGACGCGTGTACAACGCGTTCCACCAGGTGATTTCGTTCCATATTCATGAACCACGTTTTGGTATAAAACCATGTGTTTGCAAATAATGTTATAATTTTAGTATTAATATCACAGCCTCATACAAACCAAGCACTACAACTATGCCTACTCCCTAATTAATTAAACTTAAATACCAAGACTTCGTCCTCGTTCAGACAATTTAAAATCTGAATCTCTATAAGAAGAGGCCATTCCTTAGCTCTAAGCCTTAGTTAAGTTTTAGTGGCTTGTTCTACTTGTATACACGTGTTTTAAATGGCAATAAATCTACTTGTCAAATAATCTCTCTTTGTTTATATTTCTGACCAGTGTAAATTAGGTATCCTGTCTAATCTCTTTTGCATTTAGGAGAATAAATTATAAATGCATGGTGCCCTTCTAAAACAGCACATATCAATAGCCGTATTCCCAAAGCGCACCCACCTCTGTGAAATTATCTACCTGTCTGACTAGCCCGGTGCAAGTAATCAAGTGTGGACGTGTCTCCGAGCGCGTCAAGTATCCTTCACACCAAGGTAAAACGATAGCCGTCCTAGAACATTATCGGAAACGGTTTATCACATTACATCTAATGCTAAAAAAACGCACTATACCAGTCAATCATATTGGGCAAAACAGAAACATTATTTAAATTTTAATGATCTACTTTAATCCAAGATAAACTTCTATCAAATACATACTAAAAGTCGTATAATTGGGTTTTGTATATTAGTGTTAGTATGGTTAGTAAACAGTTGCTTCAAATATAAACTCCTTTTTGGGTAAATCTTTCCTCCAGTTTTTTTCAACGTTCCTAGTCTAATTTAGGTAAATCTATTACTAATTTTATATAATACGTAATGATATTAATGTTTCATGACGTCATAATTATAAAGAAACTAATTACTTACGCTTCAACTCACGCTTGAGGCATAAAGTTCATATTTCATCAAGCAAAAGATAATATTTACCTAACCAAAAACTTTCCCATTCTAAACTCTTTACTTGGCATTGGTAATTGTTTATTTGAAGTTATTTCGAAGTAAATCACTTAATATAATGTCTGTAGCAAATTTATAAATTAAATAATACCTGCCATTGCGTTCAATTCAAAAAACCAATATTAGATTCGTAACAAATTGACAACTTAAACCATGTTGTACAGAAAACTACGTGCGAGGTTATTTCTCGAAAGAAAATGAAATGTTCGCTCTGTTATTGGCTTGTCCCATTTTTATTTCATTTTGTGATTCAATCATGAGATGTTATTACAAGAAAATAGTACCTACAATACTTAAAAATAATAATTCAGATCTCATAAATATATTTGACGCCCGAGCCGAAGTGATGTCTTCATTTATTACCGGACTGGAAATTTCCGCTCGTGTACTGATTCTGGGTGCTAATTTCCGGAAAAAAATAAACAAAAATGTTACGGTATTAACATGTTTGTATCGGGCATGGTCGGGCTAGATACGCTGGCCTCTGAGAAGAAAGCTATTGCTACTAGTCCACTATGTGTCAGTTGTGGTTCTCTAAATCATCTCCGAAAATTTTATGTACGAATATCACATCGCAACCAATTTTTCGCATAATGTCATTTCGCCGAATGATTAAGTGTCAACTTATCAAAAGGTTTAGTTTTATTTCCCAACCTCACGGTTACCAACTGTATGCTTGGACTTTTTTTCATAAAGTCACTTTTCAAAATGCCACCTTTCGAGTAGCAGAATGGGTCAGTTTGACTTTATACATTTCGTGGTATAACACTTACCAGATGTTTTATTTAGTAACTATGTAACGTATTTACAAAGTGAGTAAGCGCAACCGCTCACGTGTTTTTTTGACAATGATGGTACCTGAATTATCGCATCATTGGAGATAAGTGTTTACATCATTACTTTTGGACTGTTGCTTGGTGGAATGTATGTATGTAGGTGTACATGTGTTATTTTTTTAAACAAACACCTGCCAATTATTTTAACCTCACCTAAACCTTACCTAACCGCAAGCGTGTCGACGTCACCCCGCTACGCGGGGTGCCTATTTCCGCTCTGAGGGACGCAAGCTAACCCTAACCTAACCTACAAATAACATCACTGTTACGGTTATATGTTATTTTTTACTGCGGGGGCTTCGCCCCCGCACCTCCTCCTGTGGCTGGCTTCGTCTCCCCATCGTCACTTCTCTCCTTGTAATTTATATAAGAACACGAATAAAAGTGACTATGTTATGCTGTCTTGTTCTTTGTAGTAAAAAGTTGGCTTATGTAAGAAAAGGGAACTGTTGCACAGACGAAACGTTCTTCGGTTAGTAGTTGTTTGTCCAACTGAAACATTTGCCAAATGATAGGTATGCCATTTTTTTTAATTCTTTATAATAATCGACTTAACAATAATTCTACCAAATGAATCTGTTGTCATACAAAAATTTGCCATAAGTTAGTTGTCAAGGTGAATCATCGGCGAAAAGTTGGTTGGCAAGTGAAATTCGGACATAACTAATTCGGAGAAAAGGCAGAACCCCGTCAGTTGTCCATCACCAAGTGGATAGTGCAGAGGTGTTGGCTCGGATTGGGTTGGTGGTTCCGACGCGGATACCCACGGGCTACGCGATCCACGCGCCTACCGCCCGTGCCATCACAATATGGCTACATCTAATGCTCACTCAGCACGAAGACGCTGACATGTTCGCTGATCGTTTGAAATACTTGTGCAATATTGCTAGGACATTTTTAATTGGCATTTAATTAATAGAATGACATTATAATTATGATTTGTGTCATTTTTACCTGTGAATGTTTATCTTTATTGTTATTTTAGCGTGTAAGCGATTTGGTGTCTATACTAAATAAATAAATGAATAAATGTAATGAGGGTGGGTAGTGACGCTGCCTGCGAAGTGGAAGGTACTATGGGTTCGAATCTAGGTACCTAAGGGCAAATATTTGTGTAATGAGCATTAATATTTGTTTCTGGCCTTGAATTTTTTCAATGTAGTAGGTATTTAAGTTCCTACATATTTATATCTAGTAAATGTATCGTCCTCTAGTACTCTTAAATACACAAGCTTCATTGAGCTTGCTATAGGGTTAGTTTGATTTGTGTAAGGATGTCCCCTAATACAGCGTGTACCCAAAGTGTAGAACACGATACATGTAATGCCCTTGATCGGTTCACAGCCCATTTTTGGTACACTTTGTATTAAGCTCAATAAGGCTTGTGTTATTTAAGGGTACTAGACGACGATATATTTAATTGACATAAATAAGTAGGAACTTAAATACTTGCATAGAAAAACTCCAAAGCCAGAAACAAATATTTGTCCCATTTTACACTCACTTTATTTGTACACTCTGTATTTAATATAGGTCCCTGTACCCTATCGTGCCTTTGTAAACGATATGGATTTGTAATCCAACAGAATTCAAGACATCAATTTTATATAAAACTACTAGCTTCCGCCCGCGACTTTATCTGCATGGACCCGGGAAAAAAATATCTAATATTTTAAACCTGGTTATAAACTATATTCGTACCAAATTTCAACTAAATCAGCTAAGCCGTTTAAGCGTGATTGACTAACAAACATCTAAACATCTAAACATTGAAACTTTCGCATTTACAATATTAGTAGGAGTGTGTTCATAGTTAAATCATAGTTTCATTGTTTTATTTGACCACCTATACCGTAACCACTGTCAGCGCGTGAACAATTAATGACACCACAAAATGCCGCACAAAATATAAATAACGTTAAACCATTTCACCTATTTGAAAACATCAAACACAGATCGAAATACTATTACTATACTTGTATACGACTACAAACTACTACATTTGGTTTAACACTTTGGTTCAGGCGATTTTCAACTCTTATATCATGACCTTATGACTGCTCCAGCCGCACACTTTTGTGGTTTAAATGTAATACGCATACAAAACAGTACAACGCTTTCAATCACGCAAGTATGAACCTTTTTGTGAATGTGATAAGGCTTTTTCAACCGCTTCAGTTTAGTTGTAAATCGGCATAGGCCCACATGTTCCGCTTCGTGATGCGTATGATTCCCTTGCGATCGGCTAATCAATTCAAACAGGACTCAGCAAATAGTCGATTAAATATTGGCGATATGCAGTGCGTGTTCGACTGTCCAGCTATTGTTCGGGTGATATGTAGTTTAGCGTGTAATGAGGGAGACAATTATTCGGAAGGAATTTCAAAACACATTAACTGCCAATGATTTGGAAGCGTTTGGGTTGTAACTGATTAGATGCGAAATACCGTATGAAGAAGAAGGATGTAAAGCAGCATGGCTAAGATTGTAATTTTATCACATTATTGTCTCTCGCACTTGCCTCACGTATCGACAGCCATACATGGTAAAAAGGGAACCACCAATTAAATAGGTTTCCTGCAGACTGCCCACCAAACACTCGGCTTCATGGCACTGAAAGTGCGACCGGCATACGCGGCCAGTCGCGCGCTCTCAACCAACTGAGCTATCAGAAGGACCTGCTCGATCAACATTTTTTTTATCTTAATTCCATCTTTCAATGTCTTAGAGAAGTGACATCTACGAATACATAGGGTTCTTTACGGTAACGACGTAATTACAAGTTACATTGAGATATCATCAGTTAGCGTTGAAGAGGGAAAGGGTTTTTAGGGTTCCGTAGCCAAATGGCAAAAACCGGAACCCTTATAGATTCGTCATGTCTGTCTGTCTGTCTGTCCGTTCGTATGTCACAGGTATTTTACTCAAAATCTATAAGGTGAATTTGAATAAAATTTTGAGGATAGGTGTATTTTGTTAGCCGCTACATAGTTTTGTAATAAAATAACACTTAAAAAAACATTTTTTTAGGGGTGCACTCCATACATAAAACTGAAAGTCAATTTTTTTTTTATTGCAAGCCCACGTGTGGCATATAAATCGATAGAACTTTCAAAATAAATATAAGGTTTTAAGCAATTTTTTTGATTAAGTTAATAGAGTCTGAGATAATCGCCCCAAAAGTCAATAAAATTGTGTCCCCCCCTCTAATTTTTGAACCGTGTATTTTGAAAAAATGAAAAAAATTCATTCAGCGAAAATCGTTTTGAACAAGATCGGTTCAAAGGTTTTCGAGATATTGCTAAAAAACTGCCTTCCAAAGGATTTCAGTAACGATACGACATTTTTAATAGGCATGGAACCCTCCATTGTGCGTGGGCCGATACGCACTTGGACGCTTTTTTGGAAATGCGGTCGTTCAATCGAAGTGACCATTTGGGAAAGTGGCCTTTCAAGGGAAATGGCCATTTGGAGAAATGGCCGTTCAAGATATGTGGCCATATGGGAAAGTGGCCTTTGCAAAGGGAAGTGACCACTTGGGAAAGTGGCTGTTCAGAGAAATAGTCAAATCTAGTTTTAATGTACTTTTGTATTTTATATATTTTTATGTGTGTTTAATAATATATTTCCCCCAGCTTCGCACATTGTAATGTTACGGATTCCATTTTCATTTATCATTTAGTAATAAACGTCTTCAAGGGATTCGGCTATTTGGAAATATGGCATTTGAGAGGGAAGTGGCCATTTGGGAAAATGGCTAGTCAAGGCCAGTGACCATTGTGAAAAGTGGCCGTCCATGGGATGCGGCCGTAGCTTATTTTATCCTTTTATAAGTTTTGAAATCGCCTTTAGTATGCGTCCCATCAAATAAACATCCCATGTTCCAAACTACTAGGAAAATATCGCAGCTTACCTACGTAAAATTCACGAGTTGAACTCAAACTCAATTAAATGTTACAATACACTCTTCGCGGTGAGTGCGTGAAATGCAGAAATAAAACCATTTATGCAAAATAATTCAAACTAAATAAAACCGTCGTGGTAAACCGCGGGTTCTCCTTTGAAAACAGTTTATCGAAGCTTAGTTTCATTTACCAACTTGCCGCGATGTAAATAAAAATCAAATTTAGTTTCAATTGTGAGGGCATTTGATAATTTATTTTTTATTTTATTGATAAAAATGTTTACATGACATTACAGTATACGGGGTAGAACAAGGCTTTTATTAGACCAAAAAATATGTGCAGAAAAAAATATCGGGCAAAATTTTTTAGACCAACAGATACACGAGTAGACCCCACCTACGTATCCTCCCTGCAAGCTCTGTTCCTTTATTGACACGTCTGCCGAAGCCAAGCCGCCATTACGTTGTTACTTTGATTGATGGATCGGCATTGTTCAACGACGCATGTGACGTTGTATAATATGTGCTTATGCGACTATGAGTCTTATTTCCTTGACTTAAGTGCTACAATGTTTACAGATTATTAGGGGTAAAATCCAAAGTAAGAAAAGTTCAAATGCGTCAAATTTCGAAACAACGTAGTCACAATCACAAGTCGGAGAAAAAAAAAGTATCTGAAACATTATTGTTGATTTTGTGTTTCTTCAGTTGTAAGTGTACCTTGAATACAAGGAATTATATTCGAGAAAAAGCGTTTATTAACATTATTAATAGGGTGTTCTGGAAATCTATCAGTCATGTGACGACCGTAGGAAATCTGATTAGTTTCTTTTGTCAGATGCTCTCACAGAGGGGTAGTTAAGTAGGTTACTTTTCGAACGAGCATTAGAACAACTCAGTGCCATTTACCCATGCAAAAAAGTAAAATTTAGATCTACCTAACCTACTTATGATGTTACGCAACTGACCAGCACGGTTATAAGACGGTGCCCGAGCTGTGTCGCGGCGACATAAACTATCCAGTTCTTCCTAAGCGTTCTAATTATAAGCGTATATGATTCAAAAATGGGAAACAATTACCATACATTTTCCCCAAACTCTATTTGAGCTTTGCAGTTTCTTTGAGAATCAACCCGATACTAAAACTTTTTATTTTAACCCAGTTTTGTCGAACTATCGCCATATTTTGTCCGCATTTAAAAGCTTGTCTAGATGTCCGCCCCTCCGTAATTTACGTGTTTAGCGGGGAGATATATTGAGGATACAAAACCGCAACAAATTTAAGAAAATAATGTAAGAAAAGTCGGTTAGATACAACGCTTTTAAAGATCCTAGTTTAACTGGTTTTCGTATTAAGGAGATATTGGTAACAATTTATACTAAGTATGTCATCATCATCCTCTTAGCGTTATTCCCGGTTATGCCCTAAACGATCCCGGGGTTCTTTTTGGCACATAATCCCAAGATTTGGCATATTTATGCACTAGTATTACGAAAGCGACTGCCATCTATTTCCAACCTTTTAGGATAAGACCGGTTTCCTCACGATGTTTTCCTTCACCGAGAAGCTAAAGGTAAATGTACGGAATCATAAGTTCCTGAAAACTCTTTGGTACGAGCCGGGATTCGAACAAACAACCGCTGCTTGACAGCCCCATGTCTGAACCACTAGGCTACCAGGCTTGGCTTCGTATTTATATTAAGTATGGATACTTTATTTAAAGATGTGTTAAAAATGTTGTGACTTTAGGGCTTCTCATATTTAATCTTCCTCGAAACTACTAGAGCTTCACGAGAAAGTGTCACATCTGGAGGAACTGTCGGATAAAATATAATATACCTAATGTTAGAGTCGGCAATGTACATGTAACACCTGAGTTGTAAATTTTAAGAAAGGTTAACATGGATCCGCCAGCCAGGATTTTTTGAAATTTGTTTTTAACAAAATAAATCACAAAGTATGTAGTTTTATTTAAACTTAAAAATATCCACCGCTCTTCAATTACTCTTCAAGCCGCGGCAAGAGTTTTCAACGATCGCGAATACGGAATCAACAAAACATGGCAATGGCCACTAGAAACTTTACTATTGTTCGGGTGCGCCCAACAGCGGCTGAATACAAGCCACAGATCTGGTTCGAATTGAAGGTGCAGAGGATTTTCACTGAAAATAAGCCCTTGCATTGTAATACATACTACTACTGGATCTATACCACCATGGTTATCACAAGACGGCGCGCGATCTGTGCGGCAAGATAGGATATCCGTCTCTTCATTACAGAAAATTAAATAAATACCCTTACCTGGATCCGGACCCAGGACCTCTTAGCTTTGTAGGCAGAGTCACTACATAAGTATAAAATCAAGGATAAAAATTAAATTGGTTCTTCATTTCACTTCCACGGCATAAACTCACCCGTGAAGAAACCGAGCCAAGTAGTGGTTGGCGAGAAAACAGAAATAATCGACGATCATGATGTGTTCGCTGGTCGGGAGCCAAACTTAGGTAGATGGCGTAGCCCGCATAAACAATGTCTACGGGAAAACTAAACTACTTACAGGACATTTTACACAGTTGCAGTTTCAATAACCATTGTACTTTTTTGTGTTCTTTGTATTCTTGCCAAAAGCAATGTAGGATTTTGTGAAAAAGATCATTGTACATAACTTGTATGTGTACAACAAATTTAAATAGATAATCTACATTTCAATTGACCTACGGAGATAACACCATGATATGACAATAGTTTGAGACCTCAGGAAGGACATAGGATACATTAACCGGAAAATCATCCTTTAAAAAGGAGAAAAAGCGGAATGGATGTTTTTAATGATAGGGCGATAATGGATGCTGCGACTTTGAGAAGTCTAACAACATATTTCCTACTCGTATAAGATTTTCGAGGCGTTTAGCTAAAAGGGTTAAAGCGATTAACGAGTACATAAATATATGACGATGAAGCCGTGTATAAAAGCTAGTAAAATCTTTAAAGTAGAAAATAACAATCGGTTTAATAGCCAAGACACAGCCGTACCTATCTAACATCTACGGCATGAACTCATCCGTGAAGAAAACGAGCCAAGTAGCGGTTGGCGAGAAAATAGAAATAATCGACGATCATGATGTGTTCGCTGGGCGGGAGCCAAACTTAGATAGATGGTGTAGCCCGCATAAACAATGTCTGCGAAAAGGCTCTGGAGTAAAGCAGATTATAGTAGCTAGTTTGAATACACATTTCATTCGGTTTTGAGTTCTTTGTATTGTTGTCTCGGTAAGAGGTGTAGAATTTTGTAAAACAGAATAATAATGATTTATATGTAAAACAAATTTGGATTCATACGGGTTTCAATCGACTCACAAAAATCACACGATGCTTTTAAATAAGGTTAAAAAAAAAAAATATATTAGGGGACAATCTTACACAAATCGACCTAGTCCCAAACTAAGCAAAGCTTGTACTATGGGTACTAGACGACGATAAACATACTTATATAGATAAATAAATACTTAAATACATAGAAAACATCCATGACTTAGGAACAAATATTCGTGCTCATCACACAAATAAATGCCCTTACCGGGATTCGAACCCAGGACCTCTTGCTTCGTAGGCAGGGTCACTACCAACTAGGCTAAAGCGGTCGGTCGTTTTTTCCTTTTATTTGATAAGATTCTAATTCAAAATAAACGTGTGCCAAATTTAAGCTCAATCGGTTGAAGATAACTGCATTTAAATGCAGGTGCAAGATTTCAGTAGAACAAACATTCATACATAACAAGTTACGAAAAAACTTGTAAAAATTACAGTTGATATATCCAAACACGTATCCGAAAAGTTTACCTTATAGATAAGAAATTGCGCAACTTTTCAAACGAACGTGAATAGAATTTGACTGTCAGATTATACAAAAATGGCATTTGGATTTAATCAACGTACTTACGTACGAAGCATTACGCATTTATCAAGCGACTAAAATAAGAAAGACGAAAGTCACTTTTACGAAGAGCTCCAAGTAGCATTGCAAGCTGTATAAGAGCTGTATATCAGTTTATTTGAATACTATAAGCTGTACATTTAGGCTGTACTACAGCTGTATAAGCGCTTATACAGCCCTTATAAGTTAAAAAAGGGCCCCAATTATACAGCTTTTCGCGTTATTAGAGCTGTACAGTAGCTGTACAGTAGCTGTAGCACTACAGATTATCTCTTATAAATATGATTTAAGAATATAAGTTTTAAATAGGTTTTTAAGAAGAATTACAATAGAATAAAAAATATTTAAGTCTAAAAATGTCTTTTGTTCATTCGTTATATTTGTAATGGCGACAAATGACAATATAAGTGGAAAGTAATAAAGTGCAGTTAAGATACAGGATCTTGAGAGAAGTTATATTACTATTGGTAAGTGCCGATTATTATTTATTGTGAACATATGTATCTTTTCTGGCAAAATATTCACGCCCCTGCTTAATAATCAAGAGAAACATAACAAAAATATCTAAAAGTCGTACATAAGTTTAGTTTTTGTTTTTTAGGTTAAGGTTTTTTTTCTTTTAATATTAATTCTAAGGCTAAAGTCAATTTATTTTAGCTGGTGATCATAATATGACAAGTTTTTGTTAAATATTTGCCAAGTGTATCTTTAATTATATATTTTCAAATATGTTTTTATTCATAGTAAAATGGCGACAGTTTTTAAACAGCCTATAGGATAGTTGGAGAGCATTATAATCTTAGTAGCTGTACTATGTAATTAATGGAGTCACTTCTACAGCTTTTGGATTTAAATCAGCTTTGTAATATAATATTTTTATACATTTGACTGTAAACTGTACTACAGCTGTCATTTATTCTTTTAGTTCTATAATAACCTTACAGACAGAAGTTATAACACTATTATACTTATAATAGTGTAAAATTACGCCATAAGAATTAGTTTTAAATCGGAGTTGACAAATACTTTTGTACAGCAACAAGTGCCAGGTGATCCTACACTACAGCCTCTATACAACTTTAATGATAGAATAAGCTTGTAGCGTCACACAACACTTAAAGTTTTATAACGGAGTTTACAGATACTTTTTTACAGCAACAAGTGCCAATTGATACTACAATACAGCCTGTATACAGCTTTAACGATAGAATTAGGTCGAAGTGTCACACAACACTTAAAGTTTTATAGTAGATTGTTTTATATTCTGATATAACACCCCATGCGTACGCAGATTCCTTTATAATGATTTTATACAGCTAGAGCTCAGGTTAGTTTTGACTGACACTCTTATAAGTCCCTTAAAACACTCTAAGTTCTAAATTGGCTGGTATATTGATTTTACCGACACTTAAATGCTACTTGGGAGGTTCCTCAACAAGAAAATATCTAGCCTTATCTGCGAGCACATAACTCCAATCATAACTCTACCCTCACAGATCACATGCTCCCCTTCCGATAATCGGCTCAGAATAATGCGATATTATTTGCCTAAGATAAACGACCCGATATTATATACCGCCGCCTAATCCTATTATACCCGGCTATAAGCAAGATCTCTATTTTGGAACTATCAATTTCATACTAAACCAAATATGTGCTTTTTACTCACACGTTCGAGGATAGGTGGTTGAGGAAAAGGGTAAGCATGAAGAAAGACAATTCAGATATCATTTAAGTAGGTACGTAAAATGTGTTCAGGAATTGAGCTTCTTGCTCGGATGGGCGAATTCAATAGTTTCTGTCTTAATATGTTAATATCAAATCGACTATAGAAACTGCGTTTGTATTGTCAATACCTATTACATTTAGATTTTAGCATGCCTGTATTGCCCGTGTATGATTACTATGTTT
This sequence comes from Epinotia demarniana, assembly GCA_945867215.1. NCBI lineage: Eukaryota > Metazoa > Arthropoda > Insecta > Lepidoptera > Tortricidae > Epinotia > Epinotia demarniana. The sequence continues at coordinate 22,941,594 of OX244275.1, read as the reverse complement.
GTAAAAAAAATAAAGGAACATTTTACATTGTAAATTCTTTATCTGCTATCTAATGATTTTTTAAAGGGGGCGCCTTGTTTCAACTATTTTTTTAAGTCCTGTTATTGGAAGTCCGAAAATGTTCTTCATAAAATTATACGCCATAATAATCGTTAGTCCTAATAATTCGAAGCGCCAGAACCGATCTTTTTAATTTACCAAGCACAAAAGTTTATTCATTAGGAAAAACAAAATTAGGAGTTGAAGTATGTTCTTAGCTATTATATTAGGACTAACAAAATTATGATACATCTCTGTAATGAAGAAAACTATTATGATTAATAAAATTATGACTTCAAGCAAGTTCTTAGTAATGAAATTATGAAGAAAAATTTTAGGAAAACTGATCGTTATGACTTCCGATGATAGTTACAGCAACATAGGAACAAAAAAGTTAGGACAAAAAAAATAGGACTAGCGATGATTATAACTACAATACGTTAGTATAAAAAAAAAGGATAACGAATTTTATGGCAGCCAACATGGACCCTTTTTAAAGCCTATGTTTGTTAATAGAAAGGGTATACTCTTGCTTGCCAGAATTTCATTTGCCCGAATTTTATCTGCCATAATATTCAATTCCCATAAAGTTGTTTTCTATAATTTTGTATGCCATACTCATTGTTTACCATAATAATTATATGCCAGAATCTTTGTTTTCCATAATATCAATAATCTCATTTTCCATAATCATTGTAATCCATAACTATCACATGCCATAATGTAATTTGCCATCCAACACAACATCCATAATATTCATATGTAATAATGTGGGTACGTATTGCACTGTCCAAAATGAAAGAATATATACCTCGAACCTCAGATAGGTTCCGGGTCGGTTTTGCCACTAAGTAAAAATAAACTTTTCTCTGAGATTACCCAATGCCAAGATAGTGGTGTATCATAGGCAGTAGCGAACAGGGGCTTAGTGGCAAAACCGACTCGGATCACGGATGGGTTAGAAGACGGAAGCGGGAGCTTCGCTCCCGCTTTCGTCTTCGAGGTTATTTTTTTTATAAAATAGCGGAAAAATTAACAAAGATGAATCCGAATGCATGTTTAGTATGGCGTTTAAATATTCTATTAAATAATATTATTGCAAACAATAATCTGGAAAACAATACGTATGGCATTCGTATCATTATGACATCCAATATTCGGGTAAACAAGACTATGTCAATTAACTATTATGGTAAACGAAACATTCGGGCAAATGAAATTCGGGCAAGCGAAGTTCGGGCAAATGATTATTATAGTATGTGAATGTCGGGCAAACAATAGACAACCAGTAGAAAGACGTAAAATAAGTTCGACATCCGTTACTCGTCAGAACAGTAAATGTTTATTTGAATTATTAGTCTAGGCTTTACTCAAAAAGGTTCTTCCTATGAGTAACTATTTCGAACAAGACACCAGACTTCCTAATGCATGTACATACAATCACCAGCATTAATATCTGCCGAAAAAGCACGCATACATATCTGACGGTTCTATGTCTAATGCCATAACGACGTGTCAGATATTTTTCCGGCTTTGTTATGGTAGACATTGATGCTGGTGACTGTACTTTCCGGACCGTTGGTCCTAATTACACATATATTGTGCATGTTATTAATTGACATATTGGAACCCTAATTGGAAACCAAACATTATCACTGTCCTAATTCACTGCGCCTCGCTAATCTAAATCACTCTAATTAATTAGGCACTGTGATAATGATTAGTCACGCTTTCGCTATTGAGAGCTCGAAATCTAAACCTTAACTTATTGAGTTTGGAATGCTTTTGGATTGAACTCGGGTGTATCTAGAACTTCTGGTAGTACCAAAGTTTTGTTTAAGAAGTATTTGTCGTGTTTTGTCTCTTCATGGAATATCATCAGAATTCTCAAATCAAGTGATTAATTTATATTATGTCGCCCCAGCAAAGACTTGACTGTGCGTCCCATTAGTACGTACTGTATTGCTACTGTTATATTTTCAAATCATTAGGGTACTTGTATTACGAAGCGAAATGTTAAAGTAAATATTATCCAAACACTGTAAAAATGTAAACATTGATTAACTCGATATGAAAAATTTACCTGATTTTTTTCTCTTAAATTGAAACTTGAAATTGAATTGGACTTTTTTGTAAAATAAACTATTATATATTAGTATTTGCATTAACATGTAACAGTTTCAGTACTGTAGCAAATTCGATTGCCACAATTGGGTAAGTATTTTAAAAAATACGTGATTAAGTGAATACACAAACATATGCAAACTGAACTGGCTATATGCTGCAGTCACTGACCTTGATGGCTGAACGGGCTGGAGCTGGATCCTCTGGCTGTCTCCAAGATACCAGGGTACGAGATTGCTGCTTCCTCGTTCCACTACGTGTTTTGGTTTACAGTAACTGCCGGCCGGCTTTGCACTTAAAGTTTGCACTGTGGGGTTAATTTTGGACACCACATTCACCACAATTGAAAATTATGAGAACGATATCAAGTTTTGATGTTAGCACGTTAGAGGTTCAAAAATGGAGTCCTAGGTCACGCCATTTCTTCTGCATGCACCTTCTCGCTCGCACGTCACGGGCGCGGTCGTCTTGCCTCTCTTTCGCGTGACTGCAGGCGCAAGCCAAAACGCTTACGTTAACCAATCAGAACGCATCGTGTATTTGTTCAGTGGCGCGAAACTTTAAAATGATTATTTGAATTGTGAACATTCCGCCCACCAAAATACAATATTATGTATTTTTAATATACAAGAATATATCTAGTTGTACCTATATATAACGTAGACGAAGAACAACTGCATGTGTACGAACAATACTAATAATTAACATTACCTTCTACTTATTATCAGAAACTAAAACTAAACTTAATTTAGGTTTATAAATATCCTACGCTGAGTCACACTGATTAGGAAGGGGGCATAGTTTAGCTAATGGTCGCTTGAGGAGCGTTCCGTTAGCGGTCCGGATAGTTGCTAAACGAACAACACCGTCCGGTCCAGGATGCAACTCTACCACCCGGGCGAGTGGCCAGTGCAACGGTATAGTGTTTTCAGTTTTTATTATTACGATTGAATTAACTTCTAAAGGTTGGCACTGAGAAGTCCATTTTGCACGTTTTGTTAGCGACTGTAAATATTCAACCTTCCAACGTCTCCAAAAATCTTGTTGGAACCGTTGGATTAATTGCCAGCGACCCAAACGATTCAACTTTACAGAAGTCAGATCTTCATCAGGAACCGAAGTTAACGGCTCCAGTGTAAGAAAATGACCAGGAGTAAGAGCGCTCAAATCATTGGGGTCAGAGCTGACGGGGCACAGCGGGCGCGAGTTTAATACAGACTCAATCTGAATGAATATAGTGGTCAACTCCTCGAATGTGAGAGTCTGATCTCCGATGACACGGTATAAGTGCGCTTTTGCAGCCTTAATTTGAATTTCCCAAACGCCTCCAAAATGAGGGCTGGACGGAGGATTGAATCGAAACTCTATGAGCTGTGAATCAGCTGCCGACTTCAGATAGCCGTGAAGAAGGTTATTGGCTCCTACGAAGTTCGTCCCACAATCTGAATGGATGATCTTAACGCGACCTCTACGACCTACAAACCTACGAAGAGCCGCAACGAAGGCTTCGGAGGACAAATCAGATACTGTTTCTAGATGCACAGCTTTTGTTGTAAAGCACACGAACAAGCATAAATAAGCCTTTCCAATCTTAGCACCTCTGTACGAACCCAGCCTGATGCGAAACGGTCCTCCGAAATCAACACCTACTATTGAGAACGGTTTTACCTGATTCACGCGAACGGCCGGTAAATCGCTCATGAAAGGTTCGAGAGGAACGGGATTTAAACGATAACATCGAACACATTTTGCTAAACAGTGTCGGATCGCGCGTAAAGGACAAAGAATCCAAAACTGCTGTGTTATGAGATAATGCATGGTATTCGTTCCGGGGTGACAGTTTTCACGATGAATAGCTTCGATAATACGGTAAGTCAGTGTAGCGTTCCGCGGAAGTACAGCGGGATGTTTATGTTCAAATTCGAGCCCGGCTCTCGCCAAACGTCCGCCCACCCTGAGAATACCATTTTCATCTAAAAAGGGGTTTAATTTACGCATGGACTTAGAAAGTGGCTTTTCTGCTTGAAGTCTTGTAATTTCATTATGAAAGTATCTCGATTGTACATGTTTTACGATAATGGTTAGGGCGTTGTGAAGTTCACTGAGAGTAAGGTAAGCCGACTGACGACGAGAAAGCTTGGTACGTACGTTAGTAATAAACCGATAGCAATAGGCCATGATCCTCTGTATTTTACGTAGCGATGAGATTTTATCCAGTAACTCGTCAATCAAGGGAGTGTCACTGTTAACGATAAACGCGTGAACACGTTCTTCTGCAACGATGTCGGCATCATCTTTAATAACCGACATGTCTAACGATGGCCACACCTCAGAAGGTTTCGTAAGCCACTCTGGCCCCACCCACCATAAGGAATTATGCACCAGGTCAGCTGGAAATTGGCCCCGAGAAGCTATGTCTGCAGGGTTATCTCCGGAAGGTACGTGATTCCAAATAGCCTCTGGAATTACTTCCTGGATATGACTCACTCTATTGGCGACAAACGTTTTCCAACGGTATGATGGCGCCTTTATCCATGAGAGTGTGACGGTGGAATCGGACCAGGCAAACATTTCGAAGACGGGTAACAATGATGAGTAGATCTGTTTTACGTATTTAAGCAGATCAGCGAGTAGCACGGCCGAGCATAATTCTAATCGAGGGAGAGAAACTCGTTTGGTGGGAGCGACGCGGGACTTAGCGATAAGCAAGTAAACATGTACGTCGTCGTGATCATCAGTGGCAACCAGGTACACCACGGCCCCGTATCCAGCCTCCGAACTGTCCGAAAACCCGTGGATCTGACAAGTCTTGATTTTAGAACCAGATAAGCATCGAGGTATTTCTATAGATTGTAATGATGACAGTTGATCAGAATAACGCTCCCATTTTTCCACAATGTCTCTAGGAGGAGATTCGTCCCATCCAAGGGATAAAATCCACAGCTGTTGGATAAAGCACTTAGCGAGGAATGTTATAGGGGATAGAAATCCCATTGGGTCAAAGATACGAGCCAATTCACTAAGAATAGTGCGCTTGGTACAGTTACGATTCAACGGTTTTACTTCGAACGAAAATATGTCCCCGCCTGGACTCCATTTTAGGCCTAACACCTTGAGGTTATGCCTTTGATCATAATCCATTGAAACGGAGTCTGTTAGGCAATGTTCGCCTGGCAGATGAGACAGTAACTCGGGACGATTACTCGCCCATTTGCGAAGTTCGAATTGACCCTTGTGCAACAAAGCTATAACTTCAGCTATGGTTTGTTCAGCTTCCTCTAAGGTAGGGGACCCACTGACGATGTCATCGACGTATACGTCGGATTGCAAGACTGACTTCGCTAAGGGATATTTGTCACCTTCGTCTTGAGCCAACTGCTTCACCGTTCGACATGCAAGAAATGGAGCCGAACTTACTCCGTACGTGACGGTATTCAACCTGTACTCCTGTATAGGCTCGGATTGGTTAAAACGCCAAAATATTCTTTGATAGTCGCGATCACTCTCGGTCATCAAGATCTGACGATACATTTGTCTCATATCAGCGGTAAACACAATGGGATTGACACGAAACCGGCATAATATATCAAGGACGTTAGTTTGTAGTTTTGGGCCTATCAGTAGCATTTCGTTAAGAGACACGCCGCGCGCGTCGCTCGCTGAGGCATCGAACACTACTCGGAGTTTAGTGGAGACGCTATCTGGACGTAAGACACAATGATGTGGTATAAAGAATTTACCTTGAGACAGTTGGTCGATGGGAACCAGACTCATGTGACCGCTTTGTAGATAATCCGCCATGAAATCGGAATATTGAGCATGGAGTTCTGGTTTGCTTATAAGTTTTCGCTCCAGTGAATGAAATCGCTTTAGCGCCATTTCCCGCGAGCCAGGGAAGATGAGATCCTTGGCGTTCTCTTTGAACGGCAAGGTGATGATATATCTCCCAGTAGGGTCACGGGCCAAAGTTTCGCAGTAATGTTGCTCACACTGGATTTCTTCATTGCTGAGCTTTGTAATAGCCTGAGGTACAGAGTCGAGCTCCCAAAACCTTTGTACTTGTTCATGTAGCTGTTCACTTTCACTGATAAAAAACGAACTAACTTCAGTTATTTGCGTAACCTTAACATTGCCTAATAGAACCCAACCGAATATTGTGTTTAAAGCAGAAGGTTGTAATTGTCCGCCATGAACGCTGCCTGGCAATAGAAGAGAAGAGAAGACTTCTGCGCCTAGAAGAACGTCGATATCCCCAGGCAAGTTGCAGTCCGGGTCTGCTAGCTTCAAATTCTGAAGATGAGTCCAAGTTGTTTTGTTAAGCTTGATGGTGGGTATAGGGCCGCATATATTAGCTAGAGTAAGGGCTTCAATATTGAAGACAGTATTCCTATTGACTCCCACTTCAAGCTTAATCGTGCCTGATACGGCAGCCGGTGATTGACCTAGACCACGAATGGTACGAGACGTCGACGATCTGTCTAAGCCCAGGCGATTGGCTGCACGATCAGTTATAAAATGAGCTTGACTGCCCGAGTCGATCAAAGCACGAAAGGTTTGAAAGTTACCGGATGAGTCACGGATGTCAATCATAGCGGTCGATAACAATACGAGAGAACTTTCGCGACTGTTTGTGACCATGCTCACTTGGGTACAGGTGTTAGAAGGCTCTTCAGTATCACAAATGTCTTCCGCTACGTTGACGCCAGAACCTTCGAGATGTAATAACGTGTGATGACGTTTATGACACTTCTGGCATTTAAAGATAGATTTGCAATCTCTTAACCCATGAGACGATTTTAAGCAGTTAAAACACCAGTGCTGCTGTTTTGCGTAATCGAATCTCTCTTGAGGGGTTTTACAAGAGAACGCCTTACAGTGGATAATTGAATGATCCTCACTACAAAATGAGCACTTAATAGTGGGTATGGGCGTCATCGATGACGCCGACTGCATAGCCGTTTCGATTTCGCTACCGGTGCCCGACAATAAAACTGTTGACGCCGTTTTCTTTCCGTAGTTTGATTTGTCGAATGGCTTACTAAAACCGGTAGGGTTGCGGTTCCTGTCAGGTATCCGAGGCTTTTCCAAAACGCGATTTTTCTCAATAGTCGAAAAGTGTGTATCGCGGACAAGTGCATCGCATTGTGTGTAAAGAAAGGTCTTAAGTGACTCATAGGTAGGTAGCTCGCTTGTTGACGGCTGTTGTTCGAACAGGCATCGGGTTTTTGAATCCAGTTTGGAAAGAAGGAGGTACGTCAAGACAAAATCCCATTTGTCAGTAGGCAGATTAAGGCGCGTCAGCATGGTTAAATTTTCGTTAAATGTATCAAGCGTTCTCCGAAATTCATGAGGTGAGCTTGACTTAAAGTTTACGTCTAACATTTCCTTCCAACATGTGAACGCTAAGTCACGTTTACCACGATACCGGTCAACCAAAGACTCGTACGCGGCGGAGTAGTAGGCCCCTGTTACAGGGAACGTACGGATGAGTGCTAAAGCATCACCGGATAAACACGACACGAGGTAGTGCATACGTTCTGTGTCCGATAACGATTTATTTTCGTGAATGAGCGAAGTAAATACATCGTAGAACTCAGGCCATAACTTAATATCTCCGCTGAAGTTGGGCAAAACTATTTTTGGAAGTCGTACTTGAACGACGTCATTTTTCAACGGACAGGACGGTTGATTCGGTTCATCAGAGGTTACTACGAGTTTCCGATGTATTGAAAGAATTCCAAAATAACACTCATCAAATCGAGAACGAATTTCATCTTCCCTGTCCTCCGCGTCACTATCGATAATGTTCAGTATGTCAGCGTGAGCCTCCTCGAACTTCGTTACGTATTTTCCAACTTCCGAATAATAAATTAGAAACGCGTCAATTTTAGATACGTCATTTTTCGCCTGTAGCGCGATCTCCAACGTTTTATTCAAACGGTTAAACGCGAGTGTACGTACGCGACGTAAAGCGGGCAGATCGTGCACTGATAACCCATCCATTTCGATAGATTTCGATTTTGTTCCTTTAATAGATTTCCTCTTATACATTTTTCAAATTATAACTAGGTACGTAAAAGCGTAATATGTAGGTATAGGTAAGAATCGCCACGTACGTCCCTAACCGCAACACTTTCCTAGATCACTCGGCCTAAGTAGGTTTTAATAAAACTACGTTTACTAAGCAATCAGACACATACACAATACCTACACAGTACCTCAACCACAGATTATACAATAGCCTAAACAGGAACTCGAAGTACAATAACCGATGGGTGAATGTTTAAATAGTAATAGAAATAGGTAAGTTAAAATATTCCAACTTTAAAGATAAAACGACGAAGTTGTCGTGGGCGAAATAATTACCTATCAATATTATACTTATCACGAATAAGTTCGAAACTTACAATTACCTACGGATAGTAAACAGCAAATAGTAGGCAATGCAGGTGCAGGTATGCATACAAGTTTGAAATCAAATATCGAACAGCTTAAAATAATGATAACCTACAATGTACCTACGATCAGCTGTCACAGTGCCTTGCACTTGTTACCTATGCGAAATAGGTATCGGACTACTGGATTTTCGTATTTTCTATTCAAGATTAAATGCACGACGAGAATAACACGCACAACTAACGGTAAATTTTGTTAATTATGAGTATCTGTTAAACGTATTGAGATGTGCAAATAACAAAAACAAACTTTTAAATATGCCCAAATTATTACGATATATTTACAGCGCGACCAAATCAAGATGGTAACCGTGCAATACGAACTTCTCGCGAAACTAGTACAAGACGGCAAGCAACACGACTTGCCAAAAGGGGTCGGATTATACCTTAGATGATTTGCAATAATTATTGCGTTCCTTTTACTAAACAGACTGTTATTTATCAAAATCTTATTGGAATTTTGTTGTTCGTACACACAAACACTTGTTCTAATACTTCGGTGTGATAATTAAAGGTTTATTTACTACTTAAATATAAGTTGCACCGCGCTCGTAACAATAATGGCTGGTAGGTTACTCAAAGTTACGAACTTTCTCGAAAATATTGTAGTTAGGTGGTAAATGTTATTCAAATAACGATTAAGTACGTTCAAATCAAGAACTAAATTTAACTGAATCTAAAGATTCCCTGGTTTCGGCACCAAAAAATATGTAGCAAATTCGATTGCCACAATTGGGTAAGTATTTTAAAAAATACGTGATTAAGTGAATACACAAACATATGCAAACTGAACTGGCTATATGCTGCAGTCACTGACCTTGATGGCTGAACGGGCTGGAGCTGGATCCTCTGGCTGTCTCCAAGATACCAGGGTACGAGATTGCTGCTTCCTCGTTCCACTACGTGTTTTGGTTTACAGTAACTGCCGGCCGGCTTTGCACTTAAAGTTTGCACTGTGGGGTTAATTTTGGACACCACATTCACCACAATTGAAAATTATGAGAACGATATCAAGTTTTGATGTTAGCACGTTAGAGGTTCAAAAATGGAGTCCTAGGTCACGCCATTTCTTCTGCATGCACCTTCTCGCTCGCACGTCACGGGCGCGGTCGTCTTGCCTCTCTTTCGCGTGACTGCAGGCGCAAGCCAAAACGCTTACGTTAACCAATCAGAACGCATCGTGTATTTGTTCAGTGGCGCGAAACTTTAAAATGATTATTTGAATTGTGAACAAGTACCGAACAACAAACTTCGTCTGTACATTGTATTTCTTAAGTATCTTCAACTATAACTATTTCCTACTCCACTAGTTCAAGAGTTTTTGTAAAAGAATTCCAAAAAGCTTAGACGTTACGAACTACATTCACTTCGATCTGGACCTACACGCCATCACCTGCATCCAGCAGCACTATCAATTCACAACCAGACAGCCGGCCAAATAAACAAATAAACAAACCTCAAGAAAACCCCGACGTCAATGCCAATATACATTGTACCATCCCCAAAACCCTTTTACAAAGAGACTAGGTTGAGTTTTGTCTGCATCATCGGTAGAATGTCTTGGCGAATTACAGTCGCGGTCAAACAAAACGGGACACTGGCAAATAAAAATAAATTCACTTCGTTAAAGCAAATTTACATTTCGATTGCTTACGCAAGCTCGTATTACATTCCTTCTATTCATTGTAATTCAAACTGTAGTTAGATGTGATACATTTTAACATTCAATTAGATGATGAAGTGCAACGGCAGTGTTAGATGTTAAGCGATTGTCTTTTGTTTCATAGTTAGTTGCGCTTCTGTTTGCGCTCATTGGAAGTTCATTTATCAAGCTTATTTTTTTTCAAAGGTTCTGTTTGTAGAAAGGTGCGTCCTTATTTATTGGCAAATGTTTAAATTAATTGGACCATTTATTATTTTTCGACCTGGTTGGGGCATTCTAGTGTGAAAATTTAATGGGATACTTTGAACAAGTTTCTGCCTGCTCAGGGAGTTACTAAAGTCTAATTGACAGGCGCGAGTTAAACCTCTAGGTATATTTAAGACAAAGAACAGTTTTCGGCTAGCGTCAGGCGTTTTAACCTTTTAATTTGCTAAGAAATTTATAAAACTTCGTTGCTTCTTAAGAACTTTATTCTTGTGTAAATTATCTATAATTTTAGCTGGGCGGATATTTTATTTTAAGACTCTGTCTAGAGGTTTGATTGGAATTTGTATTACGCCTTGCAGCTCAATTGGGGAAGTACCTCCACCGACGAAGACCGCAGCTATATCACACCACTACTAAACCTGCTTTGTGGGTGTTGTATTCCTGGTGGTGAGTAAAGTCGCCAGAGTTCCCGCGAGGATGGGGGTTGTGAAGAGCGCGTGGCGAGGGCGTGTTGAGGGTATGGAACCTTTTTGCATTTGTTTCTAGCTGTCAACACAACGAATCCTCAAATCAATAAGGGGTCGACAGTGCATTTGTGATTCTTCTGGTGTTGCAGGCGTCCATTGGCGATTGTGTCTGTTTACCCTCAGGCTAACACCTTGGGCGCATTTAAAGTAACCATATTAAATACAAATAGGTATGAAGCGGAGTTGAACCGTTTAGTTAAATATTAGCGTTATTTAAACATGTCTTACGAAAGATTATATTCAATTATGTATATATACATATTACAAATACATAACAAGGGAAATAATGTATACGGATGACCTACTCATATCCATTTTCAATGTAACATAAATAATTAAACAGTTCTCAACCCCACTAACTCGTTAACACGCAACATAATTTTCAATCATTAACAAGAACAATTGGCTCTCGGCAAATACCTCCAGGCGACAATCCGCGCTTAGTTCCCGCTAATGCGGGATTAGGCGCGTCAATTACTATCGCAATTGCATGCTAACGAGGCTGTCAGCGAGCGATTAACGTGTTACACGCCAACAATGTATGTATTGTACATTATCTTATTGGGGCGGATAGTAATTATTTGAAACGACTGCCTTTTACAACATGTAAAAAAACAATTGTCTTTGTACAAGTTCTAAAAGGCAGTCATGTCAAATCAATAATTTCAAGTCAATTAACTGAAGCGTTTAAGGAAACAAGGAGTAATAAAGAAGGGGTGCGTAACGATCGATATAATAACTTTTGATATATTTTCGATGGATATAACGATTAAATGATATAATGCACTTTTGATATAATAATATTTGATATATTCTCATGTAATATAATTATCAACAGATATAATGAACTTGTTATATAACAACTATTAATCTAACTTTGTTCGATATAAAACTCAGTTGGTATAATGTACTATTGGCATAATCTGGAATACCTACTACTTTAATTTCTTACCTATTTTACTCTAAAGGTGGTGGTCGCCACGCCGGTGGAAAACCACCTTGAGGCAGGTACGACACCGAGTAACCACTAACACACAACAGTATAATAGCCACTGATACTTGTAACAATGGTATTAATTTTACCATTGTAGTTTAGGTTAGGTTAGGGTTTGCTTGTGTCCCTTAGAGCGGAAATAGGCACCCCGCGAAGCGAGGTGACGTCGACACGCTGGCGATTCATCATCATCATAATTTCAGCCTGTTAACGTCCACTGCTGAACATAGGCCTCTCCAATCGCTGGCGATTAGGTTAGGGTTAAAATAATTGGGTTGTGTGTGAAAAATAAAATTATATCTTACAAAACATTATACCACTAATACTTATATCCAATATACATTATATCCATTAAACGTTATATCAAAAATGTATTATACTATTTTAACATTATACGCCTTGAAATTATACTGATTGTTGTTATACCAAAAGTTTATTATGTCCCTTGAGTGATTATATCCAATGAAATTATATTAAATGTTGTTTTATCCAGTGAAAATATATCAAAAGTTGTTATACCATTAATTACACACCCATAAAGAAGATACAACGACGAAGACGAAGATTTACGACTTACAAGACTGAAAGGACTCAAACTATCTATATACCAATTTGAGAGCGTACCTGATTGTAGAACAATGCCACTTTATTCACATTGGTAATTTGTGAAACCTAAACTAGATCAACCAGTCACTGTGGAGGAGAACACCATCGAACTCAAAGCCATAATCGGGTCTATAGGGCTGTAGACACCAAATAAAATAATGTTGATTTTTCCCGAAAACGGATTAAAAATATTTACATGCAGAAAAAGTGAAGCAGGGAATTAAAATAATCACAAAGTTATTAGTGTCCAAAGTTTTAAGATAGAGTATAATTCTGTCCCTTTTCCTCAAAACGCACCTTCATTGCCTTCATATGAAACGATTGTCATTTACTGTGACACTAGCAGGTCGTGAGTCGTGACGTCACGTCCGTTTTCTCTCTTTGACGAGTAATATTGAATGAGATTTTCGTGACTAGGCATATTTTTTTGCCTTCTTTCCTTTGTAGTAATAATAAATTTTGAGTCTACACCCGTATTTAACTGCGTGTAAGTTTATGGCGACTTTCATTTATTTTACTCAATCGAATCTTGACGAGCGAGCGAAGCGAAAGAAGTTCTCCATTTCAGCTTGGGCAATAAATATTTAGTTATGTCCCGCTGTGCGGGTGTTCTCCTCTACAGGTCGCATTTCTCAACCGATTCTCGTGAAATTTTGTGAGCAGGTTTAAAAAATCATCAAAAGGTATCAAAAAAAGGCAGGGTTGCAAGTTCTACATCTTAATGAATATATGAAGTATTTTATTTTATTTTATGGCATCTATACCTACCTAGTCATTATTTTGCATGTCACTTTTAGTCACAAACACGTAAGTAGTGTGAATGTGTAGCTTCCGCCCGCGACTTCGTCTGCGCGGATCCAGGATAAAAACTACTCTTTTCACCTCACCGGCTCGAAAAGGCTTGCTTTATCGCTCAAAATCTGCGCTCAAAAGTCCATTTTATCCGCTAGCGTGGAAAGAGTTTTTGAATTTGGAACGTGACGGTCCATCTCGAAATCCAATTTTTTTCTATACAGAATGAGAGGTGCGTTCAGAAACTGATGGTGTTATGCCAATAATTAATTGTTATTATTTTGATAAAATAAAATTAATAATACTTATTCTTTCTTTATTAAGTAGTTACATACGAAATATTAATATTTAGACTGATTTATAAGGATAAAATACGAATAAATAATTTTAAAATGTAGTTTTGTTTCCAAAAATTTCGCTTCTTCCAAATTTGGAACGCACCGTTTGAATAGTTACTTTAAGAAAAAACTCAACCTACATTTAATTTTGTTTTGTTCTAAAGCCACAGACAGTAAAACCAAAATAATGGTGGTTATTTATAGATTTTAATGCAGAAGATATACAGCTATTAGCTAGTAGCTAAAAGCATAAGCGTATTTGAGCCTTAGTTTACCCGTGAGTACCCAACAATACTTTGACTTTTTTAGTGTAGGTAAGCGTGGGGTTTATTTAAAGATGCAAAAATATATATGTTACATTTAATAATTATAAAATGCTAGATCTTGATGAGATCTAAACAAACCTTTATTGAAAATGAGTATAAGGCCCAAATTACTTCCATTACCTACAGTTACCTACAATTTTCCTCGCGGTGGTGAGGTGAAAAGTTGTGTGTTTCGCACGGCAGCAAAATTGTTTGGCGTCTCGTGCCTTGAAAGTCTCGCTATGCTCAGGATTGTACTTTTGAACCATTCGCTTCGCTCATGGTTCAACTTTACAATCCTTCGCTTGCTCGGCTTTGAATACAAGCACTTGCGCCAAACAACAACTTTGCAGCCTTGCATAACAAATAACTATTATTTTAATCCGGGCTATAAGCTATGTTTATGCAAGATTTCATCCAAATCGCTTGAGCCGTTGAAGCGTGATTGAGTAACAAACATCCAAACATCTCAAAATCCAAACATCAGAGCATCCAAATATCCAAACATCGAAACCATCGTATTTGTAATATTAGGTAGAATATTAGTTAGGATATTAGTAGGATTGAATAATCGCCGAACATGTGATAGTCACGTAGTACCTACGTGGCATAACTCCTGTGCAACACAGGGCCCGAGTAACCCGAGTAATATTTTGGCCCCATTCTGCCCATTTCACTGCATAATCACCCGAACTATTAACACAGGGTTGCCTCGGTTTCATGTGAATTATTTATGTAAACCTAGTGGTGCCCGTGGCTCCACCCGCTTATACTTATTTCACGGCATTCCCTTACTTTCCATCTCCCATTTCACCCTCTTTAAAGATGATATTACTATCTGGGAGAAAAACTATCCCACGGTCCTATAGTCACTGTAAAATTACTAAACTGCATAGTTACCTAGTCAGTTGTTTCTTAATTGAGCAAATTAAAACAAGCATTTTAAGTTTAAAAAGGTAATAATCATGGAAATAAGGAAATAGACACACTTTACCGCGTATAACGTTCGTTGAAATAGTTTGGCTAAATTAAAATACCCCAAGTAGACGTCCAGTAGGTGTCACAAAAGTAAACAAAATAAAAATTATTTTAGAAGAAGGAAAGGAAAATAGAAAGGAGGAGTGTGGATCTATGTTTATGACGCAAATGTGTGTTTACGCTACGTTTGTTATCTTATCTCATCTTGAATATACCTACAGAGGCGTAGACAACCCTACTGCCGCCAGGTAACCCACGATAAGGTAGTACCTACGCCGCAGCAATTACGAAAGGAACTTTAATTGAGATCTTGAGCCGGGCAACCCGGCGCAAGTCTTAAACGACGTAACCGTACAAATCTTTTCATCTCACTTTCTCATAAGGGTCCCTAATAATTTTCTAGTTTTCCCTTTGGGATGGAAGGTCAGATGGCAGTCGCTTCCTTCAACTAGTACCAACGCCAAATCTCGAGATTAAATAGGTACTAAGCGGACCCCGGGAAAATGTTAGGAGGATGATGACTTGATGACACTTTGTAATAAAGGGCTTCATAAAGAACAGGTATTCAGAGCACCAATAGCCCTAAAACGTTATGGATGTTGCATACTAAATAATAGAAATAGAAAATTGTTTATTTGCATATGCACACACTACAAAATGGTACAAAAATATAATAAGAAACAATTACACATCGTGTGCGAGCAAACCGGAACAAGCTCAGCATGGCGATTCAGCGCTGATTTTCAGCCTGCTCCTTACCAGTGACATCCAGTTAAACAACAGTTATAATATAAAGCAAGGAAATGTTAACTTAGGTAAATATACGTTGTGTTTAAACCTATTTATAAATAAATCTAAATGTACGTAGGAAACATAAAATGAATTAAGTATGCTCTAGTGCATAAAGTAAAGTTGTCTTTGAAGACATGGCTTACGTTACTTGGTGTAGGTATAATCTGCTAATTGTTTTGTCGATCACCCTGCTATTTTTTAAGGTCGATTTAGTCACTTTCTCTCGCTCAAGCTTTTAACCACAGCCCATCGCCTGTCTAGCTCTTTTGTGCTTGTAGCGGAAACGCTCATTTAGGCAAACAGCCCGCAGCAGGAGCACGGGTAAATAGCTTACAAGGTGTTCCTAGATGCTTTATGAGCAAGTTAGGATGTAGCTCGAATAAAGCGAAAATTATGTTTATTCTTGTAAAACTGCGCTTTGTGTAATGCTGACGGTTAGTGTAATGTTGTGAGAAAAGTATTCTGGTAAAATGAAAGTAAATGTTCCGTTTTGTTCATTTAGTCGTGGTTTGCGTAAGGGCCAAATTCTTGGCCAGCTTAACACTATGCAAAGCGTATAGAGTGTCCCAC
Organism: Epinotia demarniana; assembly: GCA_945867215.1. NCBI lineage: Eukaryota > Metazoa > Arthropoda > Insecta > Lepidoptera > Tortricidae > Epinotia > Epinotia demarniana. The sequence continues at coordinate 22,925,204 of OX244275.1, read as the reverse complement.
TGGTAGGCGAAGGCCTTCCCTCCCGCCTTAAGCTCAATTAAATTTTCTATGAAAGTTTTCCGTTGTGACACGAAAATTATCCATACAATTATTTGGTTAATGTTTGTGTCACAACGCAACTTTGTTCACTTCTTCAGTTTGTATGGCTAACCGGCTAACCAGGCTTAGAATTTTGTCCTCACTCGTTTGCGATTGTCTGCTTTGTGTTTATGCTTCGGGAACTAGGATAATGGTTATGCTTTGAAATTCAATACGGAGTTTCGAAGCATAACTATGCTAGCACTTAAACAATACCTTTTAAATATTACTTACTTAAATAAAACTTTCTCTGTTACAAAGTTAGTCTGATTTGATTAAGTCATTTGTATTTGACATATTTATATGGTAATTGTTTAGTGATTTGATAAAATCCCTGAAACGCGTCAGTGAGTTGACGAAACTAACGCGATAAAGATTTTTCCGCTCTTTTATAAAAAAAATAACCACCAAGACGGTTGGAGCAGAGCTCCCGCCACCATCTTCTAACCTATCCGCCATCCGAGTCTAAGTCCCAGAACCGTTTAAATGACTAATGATTTAGGAGCCAATATCTGCGAGTTAGTTTCGTCAATTCACTGACGCGTTTCAGGGATTTATCAAATAACTAAACAAATCTAGTGAAATGAAAAAACGAGTTGCCTTTTTTCTTCTTTTTCGTCATTTCACTAAACAGATTCAGAGATTTGATCAAATGACTGATTTGTATTAGGTAAATGATAAAATGGATTCGCCATTTTAATATCCTGCGTGATTTGATCATATCCCTTAGGGATTTGTACAAATCTCTGTTTTGGCCATTTCACTGCGACAGATATATTAAACTGACTTCTGAACTCCCGTGGATACGCTATGTTGGGAGTGTGGTACAGTCGGCCTCATAACAGTTTGCCAACTTCGTTGAATGCGACACGGTACAAAGGTGTTAAGCCCCATTGTGAGGCTGACCGTACCTGCCTTGTTAACGTCTAGCCTTGTTTGTCTCTAGCTGTTCACACAAGGAATACTGAAATCTGTGTGACATGAGAGACTCTCTTCCCATTTGAGAATATAACTTTATTTTTTATTTTTGTTCCTTAGTGACCTAAAGGCTTCTCTAAGAGTTATGAAGTTATGTTTTTTTCAATTTTTTTTAACAAGTAAAATCATTGATGCCGTACAACGTGGCAATGCTGCCAGCTTTCTGGGCGCGCGGCCTTCAGAAGGTGATTTGGGTCCATATTTTATATTTTATAATTATTTTAATCCTAGTTTCTAATTTAGTATTCAGTATTTTACTTTGAGGTATGTTTTTCTTGTTTTTACACCTTAGTTATTTAATAAATATTGTATTTTTATTGCTAGTGATAATTTAGAATCAACAATAGATACGAGTATATATATCGACTTTTTAAAGTGCCCTTGTGGCCTATTTGCAGAATTAATTTCTAGAATTTATTTTTGGATATTTTGAAAAGCAAGTATTCATAGACCAAGGCACCTGCTTACCATCAGGCAGGCCGTATATTTTTTACCACCTTCGTACAATAAAAAAGTGTTATAAAAGCGAGCCAATACTAATCCCTCGTTAACTGGGTCTCTAGATGAATTAATACATAAAGCTACTTCTCTCAACTCGTAATATCGAAAGCTTACAAGACTCAGCCCTAAACCGGATTAAACCGGCTCTTGCCGGCCGCCAGCCTGGCCGTAAATCTGGCACATTTATAACGCCGATTTTTATCATACCAGCTGACGGGAAATCTGCTTAGTATTGAGGCAGGAAAATGTTACATTGCTGCAATGTGCAAACTTGATATTTTTGACGAGTTAAGATTAGAGGTTGAGTCATAAATAATAGTCATATAATAAGTTGATAGTATTTATTTCAACTTTATTGCACTTAAGGTAACACGTTACATATGCTAAATGCCATAAAAGCATTTTCTTTTTTCAGTCAACCTGTAGGTCAAGCAGAGAATAATCTTAGCCGGTGCGGTATATCGGGTAAATTACCCGAAATAAATTGAATTAAGTTTTCATAATTATGTACAGTTAACCAAAAATATGTATATGTATGTTTTTTATTTATTTATTACATTGCATGTCTAAGAAAATCACTATAAAATACGTTGGCGTGAAAAGGGGCTGCCAGCCTCATGACTATCCGACCTCGCTTCGCTCGGCCGTCTATATGTACTCGGCTGGCAACCCCTAATTGCTTGGCCTCTGTAGTAATGTATTATATTGCACTCCTCGAAAGTAATACAAAAAAACAGTGACAGCAGCGCTGTGTTATTTTTTTCTACTAACATAACCATATGTACAATTACATTATAAATGAGAGTACAATAATGAAGGAAGTACAAAAAAATAAATAAAAATTACATACAGTAACCACATATTAGTAAAAAAATTAACACACAAACAGACCCTTTCTCACATATATAATTTCCAGCGTAGATTTAAATGGTTAGCGCTTATCCTAAACACTCAACCTGAATTCCTATTAAGGACGAAGGGAATCAGATTTGTACGGACGCCGAACACCCTAGCCATTACAAAACGTCATAAACCTAAAGATCTTTAGAAGCACTTACGTCATTTCGGTATTAGGTAAGCATAAGGTTTAAGAGCCATTTGTTACGTCCAACTGAGCTATGGAAAGGCCCATTTCATGGTTGACGGACTTGTGGACCCGTTCCAATTGCGGGCAGTAAGTTTACTTACTGGCATTGTGGGTTTTGGAAAAAGAGCTTAGCTAATTTTCTTTTTAAAGGTTTACTTTATATGACTGTTGCCAATTCGAAAACTGAAATACTTATATATGATACTATATAGATGAAATACTATCAGCTATTAGTTTACTGCACGATACAAACGATAGAAAACGCTTAACGCCTTAACTAACGCTACGCTCGGAGCCGATTCCGTAATCTCGTTAACACTTTGACTGCCAGGACCGCTACGCCGTAGTCGCTTTCTGCTACATACGAGGAAAACCGGGTCTATATCGGGTGGCATAAAATTGTTGATCCTAATATTTTGTCGCATACCAACTTTGTGCCGAATATCGAATTGCATAAACATTGTTGTGCATATTTTTTATTTGCCGAAATTGTTGTTCCTAATATCGATTGTCCTAAATATTTATTGTCCGAATGTTTATTGTGTCGAAGGTTTTTTTTTAGAATGATTGATGTGCATAACTTTGATGTTACTAATATTTAATGTACTAAAAATGTTGTGCATACATTTTGTTACGCATACATATCTATTAGAATTGCCTATTACTTGAATAACATCCCGCCCTCATGTCCCCGCCCTCGTGTCATGTGACCCGCCCTCATGTCGACGGAGCCCCGCTTCGCGGGGCCCCTATTTCTGCTCTGAGGGACAAAAGGCAACTAACGAACCTATCTAATTTATCTAAATGAAGGTTGGCTCTGCTGAGAATTGCCTAATACTTGAATTACTTATCACCAGCCCTCATGTCGACGTAGCCCCGCTCCGCGGGGCCCCTATTTCTGCTCTGAGGGGTAAAAGGCAACTAACGAACCTATTTCATTTATCTAGATTTAGGTCGGGTCAGCTCAGAGTTTATAAATAGTAAAAATAAATGTTTTATTTGTGGTTACCTAATCTTTCCTATTTAGGTACGTACTTTAAGAACTTATGACCCGCCTTCGTGTCGACGAGCCCCGCTTCGCGGGGCCCCTATTTCTGCTCTGAGGGGCAAAAGGCAACTAACGAACCTATTTTATTCATCTAGATGTAGGTCGGGTCTGCTCAGAGTTAACAAATAGTATACAATTTAGGAAAAAAATAGTATAGGTGGTTTAATTTTAGCACGTTTAACAATAGGCAAAATAATTACTATGACAATGAAAATTAGGAATATTACTTTTTAGGTAATTCGATGTTCGAGTAATCAATATTAGGATAAACATACTTTAGGACTTTTAAATGTGTATGCGCAAGAATGAATAGGCTAAATAAATAGTATGCCACTCAACATTATGCCAAACATTCTCGGCCAAAAAAATTTAGGACGATCAACATTATGCGATACGACAGGCACCCAGGAAAACCACGGGATCGGCTACGAGCGTAGCGCGTAGCGATTCTCGGCAGTGAATGAGTTCCTGGCAGTGACTGTGTTAACTTAGTGACGACGCCAGTTGCGCTACGCCGTAGCTCGTATCAACACAATCACTGTCAAGAATCGCTACGCTAAATAGCACGTTATAGCGGACAATGCCTACGGCGTAGGTGTCAGCTACGCGGGTTCCTAGTAGTGAAAGTTTTAATGTCCATATATGTATCGAAAATCATACGTAGCCCTCTCACCAATGTGTGTGCATGGGTCAAGGAAATCAACGAGCTCTGCTATTCAATCTACGATTTTGCTATTTTTACTATATCTTTATAATTGAATTATGACTATGATTAATATGATGAATGAAACATCTACAATATTTTTTACCAAAAAACCACCATTTGCGAGAACATGTCACAATTTAAACGTTACTCAGATCACCAAACCATATAATATTACTTGCATAATTAGTATTATGTGACTCCAAAATTTAACTATATTTACTCGTATTACAACCAAACTATATAATTAACATTTTAGTCAGGTTTACTCGTTAATCAGGATCATCAAATCAAAATTGTTATATAAATGGCGCAAGTATTCATTATACAACTCGAATCAGTTCAATAAAAGCGGGTAACTATATAACGGATTGTTTGTCTAGTAATGTGTGTTGAATCCAGTTGAGTGTGCAGTTTTAGTACGAGAAAATACATTTTCCAGAATGAAGTTAGGGAATGCTTTCAATCCTTGTAGGAAACATGGCTTTAGATTTTTGTTAATATGTGAATAGGTAGGAGTTTTTATACGCGTCTGCCAATGGCCAACGAATACGAGTGTTATGTTTTTAACGGGAGTCCTTTTACGACTACGTTTCACCGTATGCATTGTTTCGCCGATTTTTTTTTTCAGAAACCGTTAATTAACACAACATGGATAAACCGTTTTGAACACTGAAGGGATTTACACTCTGCATTTTAATCAGAAAGACTGTCTCTCTACGATTTGTGTCTTTTGATCCGATTTCTTTGAGTATGGTAGTGCACGAAATACTGGTACATATTAACAGGGTAGGTACTTGCCATAGATCTCATTTTCACAAATACTTTGAAATGTTAACATTTCGCACTGTGTTTTACCGATTTATACAATTTTATTCTTTTTGTGACTTGGCAAGGTAGGTTAATTATTTTTGTAATTAATTTATTCATTGATTCTTTGTTTATTTTATTTATTAAGTTGTTATCTTATTATTGGTTTCCTAAATAATTTTCATTTTCTTTTGATGGTAAACTGATTCAATAAATAACTTTAATTAAGCTCTTATTTAATCCTAAATAAAGTTATTGCAATAAAATAAGGCATATCCAAGGCAAAGACTACACCCACGCCACAAATTTCAAATTCCTAAAATTTAAAACAGGGCTTAACGAATTTGCTCCATCAAAAAAATCTATTCTCATTAACAAATTCTGAAAATCGCTCCAACAAGAAATAATAAACTTCTTCCAACGGTTAATAATACCCACAAAAAACCTACCAACATTAATAATTCGAGGGAAGCCGCGCGTAAAAATAAATTTAAACAGTATCGCGACGGTAATTAAAGCTTTATTTTAGAAACTTGAAGATGAAGTGGAAAACGGGCCAAGAGCGAAAACGATTGAACTGTGAACAGTTCCGTAGCGAGAGGTCCTCTACTCCCGACTTAGGTTCTGGGTTCGAATCCCGGTGAGGGCGAATATGTGTGTGATGAGCATGATTCCAGCCTAGAGCATTACATTTTTTATTTTTTTCCTTGAATATGAAATTAATTAAATTCGTTAGCAGTGTTACTGCTTAAACTACAAGAAATATCATTTTATACAGTCACGAAAAGAAACATTAGACATCTTAAATCTGTGACTTCGCCGTATTATATATTTTTTTCAGATTTATTCAATCTTTGTATCCAGCCCACATTCTCCTAGCATTATTTCCAAAGGAGCCGCTTTGGCACCGAGATTTGCCATAGGCACTAGTTTAACGAAAGCGACTGCCGTCTGCCCTTCGAACCCAGAGGGAAAACTAGATTTTAATGGGATCAGAAATAGACCAGTTGTCTCACGATGTTTTTCTGCATCAAAAAACCTTTGTATTTTTTTAAACCCAGTGGTAGGAGCCGGGGTCGAGCCCACGACCTTGTATGTGTTGTATTTGTTATTTGAATCACGGATGTTTTCTATGTATTTGTTTCTTTATATAGGTATGCTTATCGTCGTCTAGTACCCACAGTACAAGCTTTGCATAGTTTGAGACTAGTTCGGTTTGTGTAAGATTGTCTGCAAATATTTAATCATTTATTACAGGATGTTTTTTTAACCGTCTTAGAGCCAAAACCCAATAATTTGCAATACATTACAAAGAACTCCAAAAAAGGTTCTTTTTTTAAGTATTAATATTATCAATTTTAAATTAAAGGAAAAACAGCAGCAGCCGTTGGTTAGTAGCTACGGGCCATGAATGCCTGTGGTCGCCGGTTCGAATCCGCCTCGGAGCATTATTTTTTCAATTTTCCTTTGCAGTTAAAATGTATAATTTCGTTAGCAGCGTTACTGTTTCACACAAAATTAATGTATTAATATTGTTTTATTTTTGTATTAATATTAATTTCTATCATCCAGCCGAGTAACGACAGTGATCGCTAGGTACGAACTCTAACCGGGTGAATAAACTTCGCACCGCGCGCCATACAAGATTTTTCAACCCTAATTACCTTTTATTACTAAAAGCTTAACTAATACATTTTTTCACGAATGATTAGTACGTTTTGGGTACTGGTGGGTGGGCTTCAGCTCTAAGACGGTTAAAAAAAACACGTGTATGTAAATATATATTAATATAATATATTTAGTTTACGGATCCCTATAAACAGGCCGCACATTAATTTCGATGAGTTTATTAGAGGTGGAGATAGATCGCTCTTGGGACTGATGAGAAGGGTCCGAATTCAGACATTATTTTTTTAGCTATTCTACTAAGAACACCTTTCTACGGGTTTGAAAAATTTGGAGTGGCGACCACGTACCGGAAGACGCAGCGATCACTTTGACAGTCTTTGGGCTCTTCCATAGAGTGTCAAAGTGATCGGTCCTGTGTCCAGTAGTGGGCGTCTTTTGGCTGATATGATGATAATGATTATAAACTAAGAACACCTTTCGTCTAAATGCAAAGGTGTTTTACTACCCAGCAATAACATAACATCAAAAAAATGATTGTTTTTAAACCATAGCCTCGTACAGGTATTGTCGTTGTAGGTTTTGTGCAGTATACTATGCTTGCCTTAACGATGTCCGTAGCGGTCGTTTGTCGAGGGTGGATGCAGGCATTAATAAGCAATCCAATGTCCAAAGCACACACTATTTATTGTTTATAACGGCACACAGAAGAAACAGTTAGCACAATACACAAGCAGTCAATATAGAAGGAGTGAAAGCGAAAGCGGAAAGATAGTCATAAGCACTAGGTTGTCTACATACACATATGCGAACAAGTAAGCAGCGTTTACGTAAGAGGCGCGTGCGTTTCGCGTCGAGGTTAATCAGTTACTATGCGCGCAAGCGCTGGGCAAATGCATCGCCTCTGCGGCGGCCGGCCGACAGACCGGTTCCGCGCGGAATATCTAATAACAAACTCGGTCGCTCTGTCCGAGTGGTTATTAAATATTACTAGAATTTTAAGTTTTACATTGTACATGATTTTATTTATATATTATATAATCTTACTATGAATTATACCTACGTATAACTATATAAAATGTATATAATTGAAATTATTATTTTGAATCAATTAATTATTGAAATTTATGTACTTAATTAATTAATATGGACGTCGATTCCGACCCCACATCACCCCCCTTCAGAGACCGTCCAGGGCGATAGTGATTAATAATAATCTGGAACATGCACTGTGCGTCCCGATTTGGTTTTTTTTATAGTGTTGCCACTGTTCACAGTCTCTGGAGAAGTTCGACACTGTGGGATAGGAATTGGCACGTTTGCTGCGTCAGCCACTATGTATGCTGGTTTAATACGATCGATGGACACATTTACCATTCACCTTTAATGTAAACACTTTATCCCCTCGTTCCACGACTTCGTATGGGCCAGTATATGCTGGTTGTAGTGGTGGGTGGCTGGCGTCGTCTCTGAGCAGTACGTGACTGGCTGTTTTAAGGTCCTTATAAACGAAGACTTTCCTAATGCTGGTATGACGCGATGCTGGCGCAGGAGTGAGGTTATGGGCCAACCTGCGCAGTCGTGCGATATATTCAGTCACGTCCATCATGATGTCATCTGGTGCCCTGCCATGTATGAACTCTCCCGGTAATCTCAATGGCTCTCCGTAGACGAGTTCTGCAGTCGAGGCATTGAGGTCTTCCCAGTTGCTGTTTGAGTGACAAGTAATGGCGGCCTTCAACTGCCTGTGGAAACGTTCCACGAGACCGTTACACGCTGGGTGGTAGGCAGTGGTGCGTCGATGCTGGAATCCAGCTAGCTCGGATAGGTGCTTAAATAGGCTGCTCTCGAACTGTCTGCCACGATCAGTCACAATGTCATTGGGGCAACCAAATCGAGAAATCCACCCATGCAGAAGTCCTCTAGCTACGGCCTCTGCCGTGATCTCCTGTAGTGGTACCACCTCAGGCCAACGTGTATAACGATCGACGGCTGTGAGGCAATACTTAAATCCCTGAGACACTGGCATGGGGCCTATAAGGTCTATGTGTATATGCATGAATCTTGCTCTTGGTAATCTAATGGTGCCCAGCGGTGCAGAAACGTGCCGACTGACTTTAGCCTTCTGACATGGTAGACAGGTACGAGCCCACTCACGACAATCTTTCTTGATGCCTGGCCACACATAACGATCTGTGACGAGCTTTATCGAGGCGTTGGCACCTGGGTGGCTAAGGGAGTGCAAGCTCTGGAATACCTGTTTACGCAACTCCTTTGTGATATATGGCCTGAGTGTGTGGTCGCCATCGTCGCAGTATAGTTCAGCCCGCGTACCTGGCAACCTGAGCTTCTTCAGGTTTAGTGAAGTATCACTGTGTAGGAGTTCTTGTAGCTCTGGATCTTCCAGTTGGGATTGCGCAAGCTTCTCCAAGTCGATGGGCTGTGTGATATGCGTGACAAGGTATCTGCCACCACATTGTCCTTACCCGAAATATGTCGGATGTCGGTGGTAAATTGACCTATGTAGTCGAGATGCCTGAATTGTCTTGGAGAGCAGTTATCTTTGCGAGAGTTGAATGCATAGCAGATTGGCTTGTGGTCTGTGTAAATTACGAAGACTCGGGCCTCGACCATGTGCCTGAAGTACTTGATAGCTTCGTAAATAGCCAGAAGCTCGCGGTCATATGGTGAGTACTTACGTTGCGTAGGGCTTAGTTTTCTGGAGAAGAATGCCAGAGGTTGCCATTCTCCGTCAACGCATTGTTACAGTGCGGCACCCATGGCAGTATCTGACGCGTCTGTGACTATGGCCAGCTTAGCCTGGCTATTTGGATGCGCTAGCAGCGTAGCTTGCCACAAGCTGTCCTTGCAACGAATGAAAGCCTCATTTTCCTCAGCCTCAAAGGTGACAGGGTGAGAACCCTTGACAGAACCAGTTAGCAGTGCATTAAGTGGAGCTTGGAACGTCGCTGCACCTGGAATGAATCTGCGATAGAAGTTAACCATTCCCAGGAATCTGCGCAGCTCTCTCACGTTCTTTGGTGCTGGGAAGTCTTTGATGGCCTCGACCTTGGCTGGCAGTGGCTTGGTGCCCTCGGCTGAAATGCAGTATCCCAGAAATGAGACCTCTGGGACCCCGAAGACGCATTTGGAGGTGTTGATCACCATCCCATACTCCTCAAATTTGGCGAACAGCTGGCGCAGGTGCTCTTTGTGTGTTGTTTCGTCCTTTGAGTATACCAAAAAATCATCCAAATAGGCATAGCAAAAATCCAGTCCCCTTACCATCTCATCCACGAACCGCTGGAAGGTCTGGCCGGCGTTCCGAAGTCCGAATGTCATATACGGAAATTCGTATAAGCCGAATGGTGTCGTGATAGAGGTCTTCTGGATGTCCTCTGGATTCACGGGGATCTGGTGGTACGCCTTCTCAAGGTCGATCGTGGAGAAAACCTGGCAACCAGAAACATCATGAGAAAAGTCATGAATATGACGGATGGGATATTTGTCTGGGATAGTCCTCGCATTAAGCATTCGGTAGTCACCACAAGGACGCCAGCCATTGTTCTTCTTTGAGGCTAGGTGTAGCGGCGACGACCAAGGTGATTCTGACGGTCGGGCAGTTCCGTTCTGGAGCATTGCTAAGAATTCGTCCTTAGCTATTTTTAATTTGTCCGGGGCCAACCGTCGAGGACTGCAAGACACAGGAGGCCCTGGAGTGGTTCTGATGTAGTGGAGAACGTTATGCTTCGGAACCCGATGAACGCCGGATGGGCGAGTAATGTCGGGATATTCTAATAGTATGCCATGATAGTCTGACTCACCCGTCCATACTTTAACTGAAGAAATTTCGTCCGACGAACACGCAGGCAAACCCACGGCACAGAGACTAGTCGTTTTATCAATCAGCTGCTTGCTTCTGCAGTCCACGACGAGGTTGTAGAACGACAGAAAATCCACACCGATAATTGCCTTTGTAACGTCCGCGACGATAAATCGCCAAGCGAAGTCGCGGCGCAAGCCTAGGTTCAGTACTAAGTGTAAGTAGCCGTACGTGTTTATTGTTGAGCCGTTTGCTGCACACAACTGGTAGCTGGTTTGTTGTGACGATTTTTGAGCGCTGACCTTGGGAAGACACAGAGATCGCTTCCAGTGTCAACGAGAAACTGTATCTTCGACGTCTGGTCTGTGACGAATAAGCGACCAGTACTAGGGCAATCAGCGGTCGCCATTAACGACTGCCCTGTTCGTTTCCCGCTTGATAGTCGCAAGGTTTTACACATTTAGTAGCCCGCTCGCCGAACTTCGCATGGTACCAGCATTCGGGGTACTTTCGGTAACTGGACTGAGACCTTTGTGAGCTGGAACGGTTGCGTGACTGGCTGGGCGGACGAGTTTTAGATCGCGACGACCTACCACTATTAAGCTGGGTTTTCAGCGCTTTCATCTCCATGGTCAACTCACTAACTTGGCGCATAAGGGTAGCCATTTGTGGTTCTGATGCGGAGGTTGCGGCGACTTGCGGACTGGCTACATCGTACACACGGTCAGCCAGGTCGGCGAGTTCTTCAAGTGAATCATTGGGCTTCGACGCGATAATAAACTGCACGTTGTTTGGAAGGCGCGATGTCCAGATTGATAACAAGAACTCGTCAGGAATATTTGGCCCAGCCAGGTTACGTAAGTGGCGAAGAAACTGGGAGGGTTTTCTATCTCCTAATTCTTCCTGGCTCAGTAGCTGCTTCACTTTCTTCTGCCGGGAAACCGACAATCGTTTAATCAGTTCTTCCTTCAGCTTTTTGTACTTGTCGGTAGCTGGTGGTGAAACTATAATATCCTCCACTTCGGCAGCGTATTGCGACTCAAGCTGCGCGACAATGTAGTTAAATTTGGTCGCGTCTGTGGTTATATTGGAGATGCTAAACTGGCTTTCCATTTGGTCGAACCATATTGCCGGCTTCTCAGGCCAAAAGGCGGGAACTCTGACGCCAACCCGGTAAATTTCCGTTGTAGCGCCGCCATTTTGTACTCCGCTCTTTTCTTTGTTCGCCAGAGCGTCCGTTCTTTCGTCGTCGCTCATCTCTTCGTGTTCCTGGGGTCACCAATGTAGGCTTTGTGCAGTATACTATGCTTGCCTTAACGATGTCCGTAGCGGTCGTTTGTCGAGGGTGGATGCAGGCATTAATAAGCAATCCAATGTCCAAAGCACACACTATTTATTGTTTATAACGGCACACAGAAGAAACAGTTAGCACAATACACAAGCAGTCAATATAGAAGGAGTGAAAGCGAAAGCGGAAAGATAGTCATAAGCACTAGGTTGTCTACATACACATATGCGAACAAGTAAGCAGCGTTTACGTAAGAGGCGCGTGCGTTTCGCGTCGAGGTTAATCAGTTACTATGCGCGCAAGCGCTGGGCAAATGCATCGCCTCTGCGGCGGCCGGCCGACAGACCGGTTCCGCGCGGAATATCTAATAACAAACTCGGTCGCTCTGTCCGAGTGGTTATTAAATATTACTAGAATTTTAAGTTTTACATTGTACATGATTTTATTTATATATTATATAATCTTACTATGAATTATACCTACGTATAACTATATAAAATGTATATAATTGAAATTATTATTTTGAATCAATTAATTATTGAAATTTATGTACTTAATTAATTAATATGGACGTCGATTCCGACCCCACATCGTTAAAGGCTGATAGACTTGAGCATTGACATGTTATATTGCGATAAGTGAATTTTCCTTTTTTTATTATTTGTCGAATTCAACAACGAACAAAGCCAAGCATAGAGCCAAACACCGCTACGAACATTTTCACTGTCATTCTCACGAACGCTATACTAATTCCTCGTCAAAAATGCATGCTCCATGAAGATGTCAGACTTGTGAGTACTTTGTGTAACAGAATTGCTCGTGGCAAAAAACTCTTGCTAAAACGCTCTTGTTCATTTTGTACGCTTTAACCTGTAATCTCGACTTCCCGTTATGCTAAGGAGCGGTTGCTCACACCGTCACTTATCGTAAGCATCGTCTTTTAAAGTTTGTAGGTAAAGGAAGTTTAGCAGTATTCAATAAGACAGCAGCGTTACCGGTCTGTAAAGTCAGGTTGATGCTCTCTTCTCTCTTCTTCAACTAAAGAGCTCTGCTCTTGTCGGTGGAGTAACTGCCATCCAGCTCTACGCTCTGCCACTGCTTTGAGCTCCTGATACGACACTACATTGACCTTCTCCTTGACCTGGTCCATAAAAGCACGTTGCGGCCTTCCTCTGCCTCTTCTTCCCTCTATTTTCCCTTCGATTATAGTTTTTATGTAAATGTCATGTCGTAACAGGTGCCCCAACATATTTCCTCTTCTATTTTCAATCGTCCTTAGCAAGGATCTCTTCTCTCCGACTAAATCCAAAACCTCTTCATTCGTTCTTCTTTCCATCCAACTAATTCCTTCCATCCTTCGCCAACACCACATCTCAAAGGCACTTAATCTTTCTCGGTCTCGCTGGGTAAGTGCCCATGTCTCGCAGCAATACAACGCTATGCTCCAGATATATGACTTTATAAAACGTTTCCTTACGGTTCTGGAAATGTTGGCTCTAAAGAGATGTTTATTGCCATTGAACGCTTTTTTCGCCATTGCTATTCTTGCTTTCATGTCGGCAGTACATCTGGAGTCACAGGTTATTATGCTATGTTAGGTTGATGCATCTCGCCGTAAAGGTGATAACAAACTTAATCATTCACTTGTAATGAGCATTCTAGCTAATCTAAACACGCGGCAGCGTGTCAAGCCAAGTTCAAGCAAAGGAACTGGCTAGCCAGCGCCGAGTGTAATATTACACGAACCACTTGGTGCCACTTTTGACCCTTCTATAACTCAAACCTCTTTAACGTAAACACAAAACAACGTGTGTTTAATTATATCCATAAGGACATCTAGAAGTCCAAATTTCATGAAGCTAGCTCAAACCGTTATAAAGGTATGAAGGTCAAAAAGTCGTAAATTTTAGCATTGACTGACTGACTGACATATAGTACCTAAAACCTAACCTACTTCCAGATGGCCTAGAAGGATGAAATTAAGAATCCAGTTCGATAATTGTGTGTAAGCGTAGGAACAAATAAAAAAATAAAAAAAGTTAAAAAAATAGGGGGCGGGGTCCCCATACAATTTTTTATTTATTTATTTGTAGCGTTGGAACCGTTACAAGCAGATATTTGAAAGTATCCCAATATAAGTATTATTATATTTGCTATATAACAGAAATATAACAATAAAGTTGAGTCAAAAACTAAGTGGTGTCCCCATACAAAAAACTTAAAATACGCGCTAAACAACCGGCCAACGGTGTGTCGTCGGCGGCTCGGGGCACCACCACTAATTATACACTGCCTAGTTTTCTTTACAAAAGGTAATGATATCCCACCATAAACATAAATGTAAAAAAGGAGAGCCAAGTTCGATACAAAAAATATGCTTGGCTGTGGGCTTCGCCGCAAAAAGAATGGAGATCTAAATGAGTGCCAAGTTATATGCAAAATCCAAATATTCTTTGCGTTATTGGATACCTATAACAAATGCTGTCATTTTAAAATGTGAGATCTTAAAGTAGATTAGATTTGATTTTTTGTATTGAACTTGGCTCTCCTTTTTTACATTAATGTTTTTGGTGGGATATTATTACATTACAGGTAAAAGCTGACATATTAAACAAGAGCATTTGAGATATCATTCTAACGATCGTCTGTTACATGCTGAAATCCCTAAGACGTCCAATAAGAACTTTTGTCAAGCGGATGATGATAAAGACATTAAAATTAAGTAGGTAGTGTATGATAGCCCATCTCTTCGAAAATAACACAAGCTTGTCCGAAACAACCCTTCTGGATCTATTCTAAACACATTACCACCCCACGGCATTAAAAGAAAGAAACCCCTACCCGGTACAATAAATCGCAGCCAAACAATGTTTCTGAACGATATTAATGGCTCCGCGATATCATCACAGCTTTAATACTAAAACGCAGTATCTGCAATTTCACTTCATTCAAATATGCACTACATTCTTAACAACTTAAGCTCTCTTTTACGCTCTTGTAGAAAGTAAGATAAGACGCTGTGAAAGAAGCAGTCAATCTTTGTCGCTGCTTGACGGAATCTTTCATGGTTTTTTCAGATTAAAGGGTCAGGAATTTTCGAGATTTGTTTTTTGATTGCGAGAGATTTATGACGGGTGCAGAAAATTGTCATCCGTGAACAGACCTACAGACATTTCTCAGTTTTCTTTTCAAGTTTTATCAATTGTTTTATTTTTAATCTTTTAAGTTTGTCAAATCCATCGATTGATTTATTTGAATAATTTGTAAAACAGTTTTTGAGACTTTTAGCTATGACATTCTAAAATAGGTTTTTATATTAAACTAGCCCGCGCTTGCCGCGCGGCTTGGCCCGCTCACCTATTGTACAGAACGCTAGCAAACACTTAGAAACATATTTCATTTGAAAGTCCATTCTACACCAAAACATACGAACTTACAAAGCTACAATCTCACATAGTTATCCTCTTAATATTAGTATGGATATAAAATAAATAGATTTGCTATCAACATAATGAATATATTGGTAAGTATAAAGTATTGTAAACACATCTGACCGCAAATTCTGCAACCAATCCCTATACAACACTTAAAGATTCATCCCACATAAAAAGGTCATTTTAAATTAAGAGAGCCATCAAAATGTCTGATATCGGGCCCAGGAGGCCCGTTCGGATTCAGATGTGATTAGAATGTACCCGGTAACCGTTGCAGACGGGACTTGGTACCCGGAACCGACCGGGTAATGAGTGTGTTTTGTTTTTGTTTATACGTATACTGAAATACAAAGGATGGTGCGAAAATGTAAACATATCTTCTACATTACTTATTTCTTCATGTACAGTCTCGGATGAAAAGGTTTGACATTTTTGGACCTTAACGTCATTAAAATTAAGCCGAAAAGTGGCGTACGTCTTCATTCCTAGTTTTGCATGATGTTTAAGTAGCATCATTAATTATTGTTGCTCTGTCGAATCGTTGCTTGTTGGGAAGCTACTTCAATAAGAATAACTGTGAGCATTTGTAGTGTAGTGACAATGATGTATCGTAAGTATTTTTGTTATTTTTTATTAGTGGATCTTTTTCTTTTTCACCTGCTGTTATCGGCATAAATTACTTCACTTCTTTAAGTGGGAACTTAATGACGTTTAATTAAATTTAGTCTACCTGTGACCAACGTTGTTGTCTCTTTCAAAACATCAGATATCCTCAAAGAGGTAGTTATCTAATTAAATAAATTCAATTGCACGTGATTAAGTCTCGTTCAGTAAAAATTCTGTGTGGAATCGTGCAAATTTAATTCAGTTTGGCAAAAAGACAAGGAGCGAATATAAAGGTAAGTAAAGTCTTAAAATATTGAATTTCATTCACAATAACATTTCTGCGCTCATTATCTCTAATACAATTTTACAACGATGAACTAAAAACAAAGTGGAGGCCAACGTTTCTTGTTTGCCCTGCGTTTTTTCAGGGGCCAAAACATCTTCATAATAAACAAATGTATTTTGAAAGGCCGTCTCGAATTAGGCCTTACTTCAAAGAGCAACGTTACATAAATATCCTGCAAACAAGGTAATCCAATAAAGGATCCCTTCTTAAGTGGGACACAGATGGGACGGTTGAAGTATCAGCGTCACATACAAACGTACCTTTGATGGGACACCTTTAAGGTGCCGATAAACTTAAGCATTCACAGGTAACAGACCAACGGGCATTCGCCGTTTTTAGGGTTCCGTACCAACAGGGTAAAAACGGGACCCTATTACTAAGGCTCCGCTGTCCGTCCGTCTGTCACCAGGCTGTATCTCATGAACCGTGATTGTTAGACGGTTGAAATGTTCACAGATGATGTATTTTTGTTGCCGCTTTAACAACAAATACTAAAAAATAGAATGAAATAAATATTTAAGGGGGCTCCCATGCAACAAACGTGATTTTTTTGCCGTTTTTATAGATAATGGTACGGAACCCTTGGTGCGCGAGTCCGACTCGCACTTGGCCGGTTTTTTATTTTTATCGAACAGAGCAAAGCATAGAGCCAAACATTGCTACGAACATCTTACGGTGGGTTGAGCATGTATTAGAGCGTCGGCTTGAACGAACGAACGTGATAATAAATGTTCGTAGCAATACACCTCTTAACGAAAAAAATATTTTATGAAATAATACATGTTTCGTGTCAATTTAACGTGAAAGTAAACACAGTCAAATGTTAAATGACATGATACAGAGAAAAAATGTAATGGAAAAATATACCATCATCGTCTGAAGCGCACTACAAGACTCCAACTTGTACCCTCTGTATTGACAATACAGGTATTGTACTTGTTCTCTGTATCATGTCGTTTAAAATTTGATCGTGGTAACTTTCAAGTTAAATTGACACGAAACATAAACTATTTAATAAATGTATTTATTTTTTAAAGTATTACCATTAAGAGGTGTATCGCTACGAACATTTATTTTCATGGTCATTCTTAAATGCTCAACCCGCCATAAGACGTCGTATTAGAAGGGGATGATGATGATGTAGACAAATGACGGTGCACTATTGTTTTAATTTTTATGACGTCTGCAGAATAAAGCACCCGTAAGTATGTCATTAAATGGGTCGAGGGTAAAGAACGAATTTTGAGCGAATATTAGGTGATATAACCTTGTCATTATCCTTACATTAGTATTATAGGTCTATAAATGTATGTATACTGGTGAGAGAATTTTTGAAACCGGAAGCATAGCTCTGGAGATTAAACACTCCATATAATTATTCGAACATACTCATCAACTTTTCCTCTTTATACATAACTTCAATTTGATATATCTCAACACTTGCTAAAAAAACAACGCAAACGTTAGATAGAAAACAAAGACATTTATCAATGCCAAGGACATTTCTAGAATCCTTAAAACAAATGAACTTAATGAAACACTAAGCAGAACATTGTAGGGCAGCCGTCTTCACGTCCACTTAGCTTCAGGAAATATGTCAGCGAGTCAATTTGGAGCTCTTGGGTTTAAATGTACGTTGCAGCAGGAAATGTGTTAAGAAGATTGTAATGTACACCTTTTATGTAAACTGACGTCATATACTAAAAATAAACTGTTTATTTCAATATTTGACACAAATATATGTTTTATAACTTAGCACAATCTTAATTATTAAAGATTATTAGCCAAATTTAATAACACAAATAAAGAAAGAATTAAATGAGGAAAATGGAATCATGGTTTGAGGAGGAAGCCTGAGTGCTTCTGGATGTACTTTAGGCTCAAAATAGCAGTAAAGAACGAAGTCCTGATCTAACAAGTAACTTCATACAAATAGTCAAGTCCAATCTAGTTAAGAACATCCTCCTTATTATAAGTATGCTAATTACACAACTGCAGAACGCATATTCTTTATTATGGGTTCTGTATTTTCATAAGTCAAAGCAAAAACCTCATCTTTTAGGAAAAGCGGTTAATAACACAAATACAGAACCCAGAATAATGGGTGGAAGCTTTTTAGTGCCAAAGCCTTAAGGTGTTCGTGATGTTTACAACGTATGAGTACGTAATGGTTACAATAACCACATCACTAGTGCGGTAAATTATTCGTATGTTTGGTGCTCGGTGTCTATCCCTTCTCTACAGGTGGCGTTTCTCAACCGATTCTGGTGAAGTTCGTTAAATATATAGAATTTTTACGTCGAGTAACATTTTCGTTATTTTTAATGCAGGCACGCGCATTATATAAATCACAGAGCCTCTAGTATTATCCTTGTCTAGTATTAAGCAACGCGGAATTAGAGCGGAAACCCATTCCTACACAATTGAAGAGAAATATAATATATTCAGCATCAAACTTCAATCAAGGCTTAACTAAACAGAATACTTTGATCACTCTCCTTTATCCCAAACTTAATTGAATCATTTCTACTGAATACCGGTGATTTGATCCGTGAAGTCGCCTAGTCCGAGTGATGTAGCGCAACTAGTGTGTACTCAAGCGCGGTAACCGACCCTCGAACGTGATTGGCTGATCGGTTTCCAATACATGTTTACTTTGGCTTTCGAGGAATAAATCAGGCTTGAAAACCACGCAAAGGTTTCAGTTTCGAACATACTAATAGTAGTTTTACGCAAGTCAAGTTGTGTTCGATATTAACTCAATGGTGGCTCTTTCTTCTTCTTATTTAAGAGTAACCTCTTGTAGGTGTAATACGCCCTCTATCTACACCGATCCCAGGCAACCTCTTTCACATCTCGATACCACCTGCCATCAACTCTTGTTTTGCGCTTCTCTATGTAGTTTATTCTAGGTCTTCCTCTTCCACGCTTCCCCTCTACCTTTCCTTCAATTTTAATGAGTATGAAGTTCAGATGTTGTATAAGGTGCCTTATCAATGGTGGCTATTAATCTGCAATACTTACTTGGCATTCATTTGATCCCAAGTAGGTATTAACCACATTACCACAGAATAGATAATAGTACAAGTACAGAAAGAACACTCGTTTAATCTTTACAAAAGTCGCTTTTTTCTCAGCCAAAACATTAAGATTTATGGCTCTCTGACGTCGTCGACGTTTATCGCTACAAGTACATGCCGGTTCCCCAACGTTGGGGCACCGGCATGTACTTGTAGCGATGAGCGTAAATCGCGGAGTGTCCGCTCCTTGACATTACACAAAAAATAAAATAAGTACAAACGACGCAACAAATATAGCATCCAACCATTTTGACAGACCAGATTTTCAATTGAGAAAACAGCATCCAGCAGCTACGATGTAGACAGCCGCACAAATTATTATCCTCCTCAGAGCGGTTTTTTTTAGATACACGATATTAAATTTAAAACACTCTGTGTAGTTAAAGCAACGATGCGTAGTTTGGCAGAATATCAGCGATGAGGCTCCTAACGCATCATTATGCTGAGTCAGTGCCAATTTTTTACTACGACACATAGCTCACTTGGTACATGCTTCAATTTGTTGTTTTTAGTATGCTAGTTCTTGAGTTGCATGTTCGCGTGTCATTTTTTATGGCATGTTTATTGTGGGTACGAATAAAGTTTTCATTTATCTATTTATCTAGATGGATTGTCCGAGGGGTAACCGGATGGCTCCAGGTATTTGAGCTCCCGAACCGTTGTGGAACTGTTCTGTGCAACCCGAACTGGGGGAGTGAAAAAAAATTGTCCCCAGGTATTCTATTGACACAGAACTTCATTATGTACAGCGTACACACTTTCAGGTAACCGCAGTTTCAATCAGCTGCCTTGCGACAAAAAAAAACATACATTTATTCTGTTTCCGTCCCAGTTGGCTCGGTTTGGTTGCACAGGGCGGTTCCACAACACTTCCGGAGTTCAAATACCGCGAGCCATTCGGCAGCCTCTTGGACACTCCAACTGCGCGTCATTGTTCTGAATAATGATTTTTTCAGGGGCTTCAGAGTGTAACTCGTCATATCGTAGACTTTGGACTCACAGAGTATTATTTAAACCACAGTTCTTGACCATTAGATCCCTATTAAACCATTATATCAAATTTTCAACGTACCGTAGAGTCGACGCCAAACATATGTATACATTTTATGCCTTATTACATTGGCACAAGGTGCATGCTTAAAAATTTGTAGCCCTCTAGGGCGGAGCTCTTTTACTTGTCAGTGTGCAATTTTTTTACCATGTGTTTGATTTTGACTGAATATTTTGGTGTCGCTACCAATTAATCAAAATGAGTCTAAATGCTCGATTGATGAAGATTGTGCACAGATAAGTAATTGATATGATTATGATAAATGATAAATGATTTATTTCACAAAACACTTGTTACATGACATAGGGTATATCCATCAGACTCCAAACTAGGACTGTATCTTGGCAGTCTGCGGGTGCGAATAAACAAAATTTACAGGAAAGGTAGGTAGTTGTTAATTATAAAACTAAGTTCTGTTGACATGCAGCATGTGTGTGTGTGCGCGTGTGCGTATGTATGAATGCGCGTGTGACGTAAGTGTGTGTAAGTGTCTGTATGGTGTATGTGTGTGAAATATGTCACTATGTGTCATTTAGACACTTGCTGTTTAAGGGCTGGTTGCACCGACTTACGATTACAGATCGATGAACGTTAAATATGGCGCTAACAGCTGTCAGTCCATAGAAACTTGTCAAACGTTCCATACATTCAAATTTTAACGAACACCTCTTACGATTACAGACGGTTGGTGCAACTCACCCTAAGTAAACAAGAACAGAATAAATAAAAGTTTTTTTTCGGTAGCTTCTTTTTAACTCCAAATGTCCGTCGCCCACCAGTTTAATACCACTAAGTTCCTCCATTTATGCCTCGACTTTCGATAACCTATAAAAAAGTTCGCCGCCTGTAATAGGGCCGAGACTTTTTCAACCCAAAGCGGTTTATCTTAACTTTGGACTTAATACTTGGGAAAAATTGACATAATTTATTTGGTACGGGAGTTTCTCTCGGATAACGAAGATATCCTGGTAGTTCTGCTTCTGACTAGATAATTTGATTGCTTTGGGCGGTTAAACTGTGTCTGGCTAAAAGTTAACTCAGACTGCATAGTTATTAAAAAATATTTGTGTATTTGACTTTTTCCTTTCAGATTTTTTTAAATGTAATTAATTGCTTTCGTTCAATAAGTTACACAACGGTCTGATATCTATTTTAAATGTAACATGGAATTTTTCAATAAAGTTAATGTATTTTAATTTAAATTCAGCAATATTTGTTTCATAATTATTTTGTTGTTTGACCATTGTAATGTGCTAGGGTAATATAGCTTAGGTGCTTTTCCTGTAAGGTAAGTATTACCTTCTTACCTTCGTCCCGAACACAGATTTGGAAAAATATTTTTTAATTCTGTCGTAAATTTCACACAAATCAGTTAACAACATAGAACTAAAAATACCACGACAGTTGCATGAAGCTTGCAGCCTGTTTGCAGTTAGCAGATATCGTAGCCAACGGACAAAAAAGAGTGACCTAACTCAAAGAATTAAAAAAAAAAGACTGGTAAAGAATGGTAAGCGACGACAAAACCTAAGATACCACTCACTAGTTCAGTGATTAGGCTCACTCTTATGTTGATTGTAAATTACATTCACCCTTTGTCAATGTCTTAGAAGTATTAAAACTGCAATAATATTTTTCTCATTTGCAAATCTCGGACTAAACCCACGTCTGAATAAGACTGAAAAACTCAGACAATGCTTAAGATGAATAATTTACACTTTTGTCGGACTTAGCCCATTTATTATGAGCTACAGCTTACAGCAACTTTTGAAAGGATCTGGAGATGTGACTCGAGATATTTGTTTGTAAGATGAGAAGGCAGGATTCAACTTATTCGTTACGAAGTGTTTTGATGGACAGGAGAGATTTTCATCATAGACTTATTTATTTCGACTTTAGTGCTAGAAAATACAAAAAAGGTATTGAATGCCGTAAAAGGTCAACCTAGTCAAATAGTTTTTATAGTTACCGTATATTATGTGTTTCGAACGTGTGTTACATGAAATTATACAAGACACTTTAATGACGATTGAACCGGTGCCAGTCAGCCTATGTAATAGTTTTTATATATTATATATATTTTGACGACCGCTTTAGCCTAGTTGGTAGTGACCCTGCCCACGAAACAAGAGGTCCTGGGTTCGAATCCCGGTGAGGGCAAAAATTTGTGTGATGAGCATGAACATTTGTTTCTGAGCCATTGATATTTTCTATGTATTTAAGTATTTATATCTACTATGTATATCGTCGTCTATTACCCATAACACCTAACCTTATAAGCCTTACTGAGCTTACTATGGGACTAGGTCGATTTGTGTAAGATTGTCCCCGTTATATTTATTTATTTATTTTAGTATTTTATTTATAGTATTTGAACACAACATTGAGCATTCAAATGTTTGCAAGAAGTTACAATGAAGGTAATATTTTATGCATGATCAAGCAAACGCTCAAAGTATTTTCTACATTACCAGTTTTATATTAAATAAATCCATAGATATATTCATTCCATGAGAGGAGGCATGTGCCCCGCAGGGCATTTACCTCTATGCTACAGTATATTGCTAAATGATATGATAACGAGAACGAATATAATGGAAAAATAAACCATCGTCTGTAGCCCTAGACAGGACTCGAACCTGCGACCCCTGTATTTCCGGTACAGTGCTCTAACCACTGAGCTACGAGGACAGTGGACCGATGAGGCGTATCTTTCATTAACATTCGCCGCTACTAGTAGAGACGTAAGGAACGGATTTTCTTGAAATCGAGAGTAGCGAGGCCGGATTTATGAGGCTGGCAACCCCTTTTCACGCCGAGATATGTATAGTGCTTTTCTCAAACATGCAACGAAAAAAAAAACAAGAAATATAACTTTAATTGTCATGGTTGACCGCCGTCACGCTGTGCCCCAAATTGTGGAATGAAAATTAAAAAAGATCGTCTTTAAGGCCCCCAATTTTGTATGGAATGCCATTACGGATCTCTCGTCTCGCTGCGCCCGAAACGTGACACTTTGAAGCCCTTTATGAAGAATACAACGTCAATGTTTCATTGCATGTTTAAGAAAATAGTTTGACGACTGCTTTAGCGTAGTTGGCTGTGACCTTGCTTACGAAGCAAAAGGTCCTGGATTCGAATCCCGCTAAGGGCATTTATTTGTGTGATAAGCACGAATATTTGTTGAGTCATGGATGTTTTCTATGTATTAAAGTATTTATTTATTTATATAAGTATGCTTATCGTCGTCTAGTATCCACCACAGTAGTAACTTTGCTTAGATTGGGACTAGGTCGATTTGTGTAAGATTGAGCCCTAATATTTATTTATTTACTTAAACATTTTATTAAATATTTCGCAGTAAAACGAAAACGTTTGTCGATGAAAGAAGAGTAAACCGTGCGCCGTGCGGCAGCCTACAGGAATGAAACATCCCGCCGAACTTTCCACGTGAACACATGATTTCACCGGTAATTGGCCAACAATGCCGCAACGGCAGAAACAGCAACTAATTTAATCAAACAAACATTTTCGCTTAAGCCGAGTTACCATAACTTCGTTGTAATTCCGGGAATCTTCAAAGTGCAGTTCCCACTACAAAGGGGATGAAATTAGGGGTTGCCTTAGAGGGGCAGGGGCAATTAATCCTTTAGCCGCGCAGTTAGTGGGGTCAAAGGTTTTTGGTAGGCTCGATAGTGCGGTAAATTAGAGAAAAAGTTGACCCCTGGAACTTAGAGTGAAAGCCATGATATAAAACATGAAAAGGTTTGCGCCCCATATCAAAAAACTTACTACTAAAGCTTACAAATTACTTATTGTCATTATAAGTTTATGTCCCGAGGAATTCGTAACATGTCGCCCGTAGTGACATTTAATACGTGAGTTGAACCGTATAATTACTAGCCTTTTTTCAACATGTCTCACAAAAGTCAAAATTCGATTAGTTTATGTGTATGTGTTTTTGTGTCTCACTGTTAAACTGTCTAATCTCTTTGAATCAATTGATTTATAAATTTATTATTATGGGATATTCTTCACGTGATCGTATATTTTGGGTACAATTCAACATTTTTGCGTGTTACAAAATTATAAAGATGCTTGGGACTGGGAAATTCAATTTTTACGAATAATCTCCGTAACACTGTCATTCTGACTGTCAAATTAAACAATTTCAAGATTCCATTAAATAAACATAAGTCTTAATAACAATAAAAATGTACTACATTTTACTGGGCATAATATTTCCAATTATTTTATATTTATAAGAAATTAAATTATTAGCTTGTCAGCAAAGTTTACAAAAAAGTTTGGGATTAACAATTTATTTAATGGAGCCTTGAAATAATAATATAACAGACTTTTACGGTATGTATATTTATGTACAAATTACACGTATTACGAATATTACGATTAATGTAGAAATAAGTGTTTCATTTTCTCCATTTTATTTTCAGAACACTAAATGCTTATACCATTTTTGCTGAAATAAGTGGGTATAAAATGAAAAGTATAATGACCATCATTTTTATCTCAATGTTCATTTATTTGCGTCCAAAATAATATGTCATGACTGTTGGCAGTCTTCGTTCATAATTGTGACTACAAATGACTACTTTTAGAAAGGGTTAGAGTCAAATTAATTTATATTTCCTCGCGAGTATAATACCCAACCTCTCAAAAATGTATTACCTAATGAATGCATTATTTATTAAGACTTAATTAATATTGAAAAAGTATTGTATTGTACATTTTATTAAGAAGACGTTATTCGCAGACATTTTGTAGGTAGCTTTTTCGGTGCAGCGTAGTGGTTTTAAGGGAATTGGTACAAGCAATTACAATCGTGATGCTTAATTAGCGTTAATAACATTAAAACTAACCATAACTAACAAATCTGCACCAAACTTCAGTCACAGTTTTACTCGCTATACAAATACATTATAATTATTATTTATCATGAAACGTGAGCGATCACCTAAGTAGTAGATTATGTCATCTTGAGTCCGATTCCATATTAAAATTATAACATATGCGTATTATGTATATCCCCAATTTCACGTATCTGTAGTTCGAAATAAGAATCATTCCTAGTAATAATAATGTACCTATTAGACAATCAAGCACATGATTATAGATAATACAGAGATTATTGGGTACATTGGGCTTCAAACTAGGCTGACTCTGTATCTTGGCACAAACTGCGTCGGTTAACAAAACACTTTAGCAGCACACATAAAGACTTGAAAGAAGAACCAAATCAATTTATTTTAGACAACCGGAATCACCGCCACAAAGAACAGCACATTTTACAAAAATAAAACAATATTTTGAATCTAGCATTTTGCTTCCATAAGAAATCTCATCTTCCCTCAAACCAGAAGAGAAAACGTGTAAAAAGAACTTTAAATCCCGTAGATTTTTCCAGAAACTATCCAGATACAACTATTTATAAAGAAAATGTTGTTACGAAAAGTTTGACGGAGAATGTTCCAGTTCCTTGGTTGTGCTTTATTGAAATAAGTTGAATTTTAATAACAGTTTGCGCTTGTTGGAGCGAAGTTTTTTTGGGGTGAGTTTGTGGGGCCGCGCAGCTACTTTGTAAATTAAGTGCATTTTTTTAAACTATAGTAGGTACTGTTATAAGAAGTTGGTTTGTAGCTCTTTGTAAGGGTGATTCCCGGATCTAGTTGACCGATTTAAAACAAGTGGATCTGTGTGCTCGCGAGTGCGTGAACTCGCGAGTGAGTCTAAATGAGTTTTTTTTAAAGTTCAAAATATCTACTGAATCAACTAAAAATCTACATAATTTACGAGCGTCCTTACAAAAATTCACGAGACCCGGTTGAGAAATATGACACGTAAAGGTACGTGAACTGGTACGGGGACTTCTTATAACAGTCGGGCAGCCGGACATACGAAATCATTTTTGCCCAAGCTGAAACAGAGAACTTCATTCACCTCGCTTGCTCGTTTATCAGAACTATAGCGTTTCCACATTCAAAATTATTGAACACTATAAAGTTGCACAAGTACTTATTAGCATTTTTAATTGTCTTTGTACAAACGTCTTTGTTTCTTGTGCACAAAAGCCCAGTTTTAAAATTAGTTTCATATCCTTCCTAGTACAGTCAGCTACATTGTTCCTCCAAGATATTTGCAAGTTAATGAGCAGCTACTTGAGTGCAGTTTTAGTTATTCTGAGCACTCAACTTGCTTTTTACGGCTAAGTAGTTGTTTAAACACTTTCAAAAGTCTAGTTTAGAATATAATGAAGTGAATGGCTGTTTTGTATGCTTTTATTAATATAACCTGGGTAAACATCGCAGTGCTTGACAATACTAGACACTTCTTACTTAGTGATAAAGATGAAAACATCAGGGTGATTATTAATGGAATTAAAGTTTTCAATCATTAGGATGGTTGCCACTATATAAACGTAAGCATATTGCACAACTAGGCAGTAAAACTTAAAATGGTTTAAGTCGCAGGTATTGATCTACAACGCCGATGCGCGATTTGTCTTGTATTTAAAGAAATTGACAGACGACAGACTTTCGCTAGGAAATCTGAAAAAAAACTCAAAATCCTACTTATTTACCGATAACCTGCCGACCAACAACCTACAAGGTTTTTTTATTGTAATAAATAGTATATTTGCAAATACATTTAACCAAAAAACAAAAAAACTATGCAATTTGCTTTAAGCAATTAAAAAAATAGATACGTAAAATGTCAGTGTCCTCGACGTGGCACTCATATGACATGGAAACATAATGTAAAAGCATTAGGGGTTAAATTAAAACTATATAAGAGGTTTTTTCTTTATTAGAATGTAAGCCACGTCACTTTGGTATAAAGAGCGTGAGAAAAAGAGACAGGATGTTTCCTTTACGTGCTGAAATTACCTAATAATCAAGATCATACTTTAGTAAGGAAAAAAGAGCATAACACTAATAACGATGCATAAGACAAGGACGCATCTATGTTTAGAGCCAACACCAAACCGATTCTGACATTAACCCACTTAACCACCTCTATTCACTGCCGGCTGAATCGCCGATGATAAACTGACAACCTCCGTTTGAATACACCTGTGTACATTTCATCGCCATTAAACACGTCAGATAGTTTGGGCTGAGCTGACTAAGACGTACTAAGATGTTGGACCAAAGGTTTGCCTAGCTAAGTTGCCAATACCAAAATTATACTGTACTAAACCTCATTCCTTATAACATATTGTAACGGTCACATTCGTCTACGACTCTTTGTTTACTAGTAGTACGTAGTAATACTTATTTTGATCATTAATTGCCTTTCAAACATGTAAAAAAATTCTTCGCGGTTAAACACATTTTTTCTTGAAATCAAGTGTAAATAAGGCACAATTTTTATATCATTCTTAGGAATGGGGTATAGTTGCCCGCGCGATTTCAGCCACGTATTTCAAATAACACAGGGAAACCCGCGGGATAAAATTAAACTATACGGAAAGTCCATTCTACACGCAGATATCTGGTTGCGGAGATCCAAACATACAATCTACGAGTACAATCTCATACTAGTAGACACCTCTTTATACCTCACCTTTTTATATTGATTCGCTTTGCTCACTCGTTTTGTAGTTATCAGTGTCAGGTGTCAATGTCTTGTATATTATGTCTATCCCCAATTTTTTTATCTGTATCTGAAATTGGAATGGAAAAGGTAAATCTCAGATCGGCCCGCAATATCGGCTCATCTTCCAAGATGTATTTGCCAATATTGGGCCAACAATGTTCTATTTACTGCGCTGTCACTCCGCCCATATTGTCTATCCACGTAATCCTGGAGTCAATTTCTCTAAGCTTGTTTTGCTTGGTGTGAGAAGATAGTTTGGACCGATCCTGGCAATGTAATTAGTCTTTTTTACAAAATTGGTTGGATACGTTAATTATTGTTTATTCTTAAATAAATTACTGACTTAAGGAATATAAATACAAAGACAAGGTCAACTAAAATTGCCTATTTATATGCCATGGAAATTATATTTTTGATATCGTATTTCCTAATTTTAAAATGCAAATGTAAATGGTTGGAAACCGTGTTGTTACTGATACCCTGATAAACGTCTCGGCGGGAGTCCGCTAGATGCGGGCAGAGCAGGTCCGGCCGGATGACGTTGAAGACGTTTGTAAAAAAAACATGGCAAGCAATGATATCGTTGAGAATGTATAATCAAATAAGGCTGTAATTTTGTCTGATAAGGGGAAAATACTTTGAAATATTATTATATTATTATCCGAGTAGATTTTATGTGATAATTCATTTTAAAAGTGCTAATTTTAAAAAAATACCTTGACTGTCATTTCTATGTAATAATGCTAAATAACATGGTGTCCATCCATTTAAATAGTCAGGACTATTATTTTTTCTAGAATTATTTTTTCGTTTGTATGTAATTTATTTCCAATACATTATTAATACTTATACATATTGTGCGTTAAACATGAAGTTTACTTTCTGAAGATGTATTGACCAGTGATGTGTGTGAGATGTGAGTACCATGAAGGTACTTTAGTATCTGCAAAATAATACTCTTACGACTGTAATATTTAATGTTCGCTCGAGGCCGTTTCTAAATTTATTATAATAAAGAAGCTATCTTTTTCAGAGAAAAAAACATTTACATTCATGAACACTACCAAGGTACTTACACTTGACTTCAAGGTCACGTGAACGAGAGCAAACCGCTCAACTGATTACAACAAATCACGCAATCTTCATACTATACAGTAGTGTATAGAATAAAGCTTCAGGACGGACATAATATTATTCTGAGTGTTGTCGGGGTCTCGACCCGGAATGACCAAATGCGAATAAAATGCTCATACTGAACAGTCATTACCCATGAGACCAAATATATACTAAATCGAAAAAAGAAAACAGCTATTGACATTATTATTTTTTTATTTATTGCTCACATTAAAAAAATTACTTAAATCTACTACAAAAACTTCGCCAAATCGCAGAGCAAATTGTTAGCGAATGTGTTAAGTAGGTACATTCATTCTTTGCTATATCTGCTGTTAAGTACATACCATTGCGCTAAAACTATGGGTAAAGGTTAATTGTATAACGTGCTAAAAACTGAATGTCATTAAAAACTAAACATACAGTGTTCAGGAATTCAAATTTCAAACCCAGTATAGGACCTTCAGCTTCGTAGGCACTGTCTCGTTCACAAACCAATGAATAGATGAATTAAATGTCCCAGTGCTTGCTGTTCTAATAGTAGGCACTTGCGTTACATTCCTTTATTGATAAAGTTCTTAATGAATCATATCATTAAAAGTGATAAACAG
The DNA here is from genome assembly GCA_945867215.1 of Epinotia demarniana. Taxonomy (NCBI): domain Eukaryota; kingdom Metazoa; phylum Arthropoda; class Insecta; order Lepidoptera; family Tortricidae; genus Epinotia; species Epinotia demarniana. The sequence continues at coordinate 22,895,404 of OX244275.1, read as the reverse complement.
TGTAAAACATTTCAAGGTTTACCTTTACAGCGTGCGTTTCACCTGTGATTTATTTCATCGGATAAAATGTAAGCGGTCAACAGCGCACCAATAAAATAAAATGGGAACCACGAAATCTATTCAAATGCCAGTTGTTAGTCTGAATAAAAAAATGGAATAAAAACCTATTGCGCAAGCGGTTGCGGTCTACTAAAACTTAGTACGTGACATTATTTCAAAACTTTAAAAATTTTACACAGATACTTCGGTATTACTAATATTGAAGACAATAGAACAGAATACAGGATGAAAATTAACACGGCACTTTTGGCAGCTATGCGTGGAGGGGAAGCCATCTAGTCAACATCGAAGCAAACATGTTTGTGGGATTTATAAACTTAGAAGTAAGGATTGTTCATTATTTTGTGCGTTTTGTCAGAATCTAAATACATTAAAAGTGTTTAACACGGTTTTTTCGTGTCTAACATGTAGAACATGAATCAAATTGTGGGCGCCTCTAACGTCTAGCTTCAAATAATAATTGAATTTACAAAGCTTTAACGACTTCCAATCAGGACCCCAATCGCTTCAAGTGTCATAAAATTTAAAGAGTTCCCTTGATTTCAAGAGGGTTCCATTATCAGATCTTGACCAAAAGACGACCTAAGAAGTATAACCGTCCAAACCAAATGATTTTTTTCAAATCGGTCCAGGCGTCTTTCTAGTAAGTAACTACCTAATTGGGCAACATACATAAAAAATAAAAGGTTACGACGAATTGAGCATTTTTAAGTCGGTTAATAATTTAATTCATACCTTTTTATTTGTTACAAGTCTTAAAAACCGATAGATTCCTAACTCCACGTCGCTCAAAGTTCACACTCTACTCGCCTTGTACTTAGGTACCCCGTTCCAGTCTACCGCAATCGACAATTGCCAACAATTCCGTTGTAACCAATTTTCGTATTATTTTGAATGAACAAACAAGTGAAAGTTAGGCAATAAAGCGCATACGAAATCAATTTTAATATCGGCCGACAATGCTGGGCGAGATTGCAATGCATTCAATTCGCGGGGATTCTGAACGGGTGTGCTCTCAAATTGGTGGGGAAAAACTTGATTTCGGCGATTCGATAATTTAACTAAAAATGGTTATATTTCTGGAGGGTAGGCTAGTCAATTGTAAGGGCTTTGTAATTTTTTTTAAAGTAATTTTGTCTTTAGTAACAGAGTAACATATATTCATGTTCGTGTTGCTAAAAGGGCACAGAACATATTCATATATATTTATTAAATTGTGGGTGGGTATTGTGGGGGACCCGGGTATGTCCTAAAACTACGACCAAGACCACCGGGGGATGGGCAGCAGCATCCCTGGAGTGCGGTGGAAATACTGCGATCGCCAACCCGCATGCCAAGCGTGGCGATTATGGCATATACCCCCTAATGTTAAGTACAAAAAGACCACGGCCCCGAGGTTCCGGCGACCCCCGGTACCCTGGTTGTGGTAGCGGCCAGGGCACCAGCGGGGTCAGGGGTGCGAAGAATCTCCGGCGAAGATCCGGCTACCACCACCGACGACCCCTGGCCCTGGCAACTTATAACACGCGCACACTGCGGACCGACGAAAGGATAGCGGAACTGGAGGAAGGATTGAGCAAGTTGCGCTGGGATGTCATAGGGTTATCTGAAGTCCGAAGAGAGGGGGAGGACACGATAACCCTCAAATCCGGCAACTTGCTCTATCTCCGGGAGGGCGACCAACAGTCCCAGGGAGGTGTCGGGTTCCTCGTCCACAAGTCCCTCGTAAATAACGTGGTGAAGATCGAGAGTGTGTCGACTAGGGTGGCGTACCTAATACTCAGAGTATCCACCCGGTACTCATTGAAGGTCATTCAGGTTTACGCACCGACCTCGGCACACTCCGACGAAGAGGTGGAGGCTATGTATGAAGATATATCGAAGGCCATGCATGGTTCCAAAACCTACTTCACCGTTGTTATGGGGGACTTCAACGCAAAACTGGGCAAGAAAGATGGTGAAGAGCTGAGAGTGGGGCAATTTGGAGTTGGAAGTCGGAACCACCGGGGCCAACTACTGGCTGGCTTCTTGGAGAAGGAAGGACTCTACATGATGAATTCCTTCTTCAAGAAACGCGAGCACAGAAAGTGGACCTGGATGAGTCCCGACGGTGCAACTAAAGACGAGATTGACTTCATCATGTCGACGAGGAAGCATATATTCAACGATGTCTCTGTGATCAATACGGTCAAAACCGGGAGCGATCACCGTCTGGTAAGAGGCACATTGAATATATGCGTCAAGCAAGAGCGCTCTCGATTGATGAAGTCTACGCTCCGTCCAGCATCAATTCAAATTCAAAACCCCGAGAGCTTCCAGCTGGAACTCCAAAACCGTTTTGATTGCCTAGGCGGCGATGTGGACGAATTGAACGACGGGTTTGTGGAAGCTGTCCGTGTCACTGGGTCTAAGTTCTTCAAGGCCCAAGGCACTAACGGAACTAAAAGGCTATTTAGCTCCACTAAGAAGCTCATGAAGGAAAGGAGTGAAATGATTCTACAGTCTTCAGCCGACGCGACCTTATACCGGCAGCTCAATAAACAGATCTCCAAGTCCCTTACCCGCGATCTGCGCCAATTCAATACAAATCGTATTGAAGAGGCCATACAGCGTAATAAGGGCTCTAAAGTATTCTCGAGAGATCTGTCTATAGGGCAGAGCCAGCTCGCGAAGTTAAAAACTGAAGATGGTAGAATCGTTTCCTCTAAACCTGAGATTCTGGGTGAGATAGAGCGCTTTTACGGACAGCTATACACATCAACGCGCAGACCCGAAGTTAGTCAGGCGGAAGACCCTAGAGCTAGACTAACCCGACACTATACCGACGACATCCCGGACATCAGCCTGTACGAGATTGTAATGGCTCTTAAACAGCTCAAGAACAACAGAGCACCCGGTGAAGACGGAATAACAGCCGAACTTCTGAAGGCGGGTGGAAAACCGGTCCTTACGGCCCTTCAGAAGTTGTTCGGTTCCGTCTTACTGGAAGGGAGAACTCCAAAGGCATGGAATAGAGGTGTGGTGGTGCTGTTCTTCAAAAAGGGTGACAACACTCTGCTGAAGAACTACAGACCCATCTCACTTCTGAGCCATGTCTATAAGCTGTTTTCGAGGTACAAACCGTCTCGTACGCAGGCTAGATGACTTCCAGCCTCCCGAACAAGCCGGTTTCCGAAGAGGCTTTAGTACCGTAGACCACATCCACACGCTTCGTCAGGTTATACAGAAGACCGAGGAGTATAACCTGCCTCTCTGCTTAGCGTTCGTGGACTACGAAAAAGCCTTCGATTCGATTGAAACCTGGGCTGTACTACAGTCTCTCCAGCGGTGCCAAGTTGACTATCGCTATATCGAAGTGCTGAAGTGTTTGTACGAGAGCGCCACTATGTCAGTCCGACTCCAGGACCAGAACTCGAAACCTATTCCGCTGCAGCGGGGAGTCGGGCAAGGAGATGTAATTTCTCCAAAACTGTTCACCGCTGCACTGGAGGACGTTTTCAAGACTCTGGACTGGAGAAGGCTAGGCATCAGCATCAACGGCGAGTACATCACTCACCTTCGGTTTGCTGACGATATAGTAGTCTTGGCTGAGACCATGGAGGACTTAAGTACGATGCTCGATGACCTCAGTAAAGCATCCGAGCGAGTTGGTCTAAGAATGAACATGGATAAGACGAAGATCATGTCAAATGCCCATGTAGTACCAACTCCCATTACAATCGGACACTTTACGCTCGAAGTTGTAGACGATTATGTATACCTAGGACAGACGATCCAGTTAGGTAGGTCCAACTTCGAGAAAGAGGTCAATCGTCGAATCCGACTCGGCTGGGCAGCGTTCGGGAAGCTACGGCAAATCTTTTCGTCCAATATTCCGCAGTGTCTCAAGACGAAAGTCTTTGACCAGTGTGTGTTGCCAGTGATGACATATGGCACTGAAACGTGGTCGCTTACTATGGGCCTCATAAGAAGGCTCAAAGTCACCCAAAGGGCAATGGAGAGGGCCATGTTGGGAGTTTCTCTGCGTGACCGCATCAGAAATGAGGCTATCCGCAGCAGAACCAAGGTAACCGATATAACCCTCCGGGTCGCTAAACTTAAGTGGCAGTGGGCGGGGCACATAGCACGTAGAACCGATGGCCGTTGGGGCGGAAAGGTTCTCGAGTGGCGACCACGTACCGGAAGGCGCAGCGTGGGTAGGCCCCCGACAAGTTGGACTGATGACCTGGTAAAGGTTGCGGGAGTCCGCTGGATGCGGGTGGCGCGGGATCGGTCACTTTGGCACTCTTTGGGGGAGGCCTATGTCCAGCAGTGGACGTCTTTCGGCTGATATGATGATGATGATGATGATGAAATTGTGGGTTCAAATACGGAAAATGTAACATTGCAATGAAAGGTTGGTACCCTATCCTGTAGAAGAATTTTTCAGTCAGTGAGGATCGAGTCTTATTGCCGCCTTGTCAATGGTGAGATAATAATACGGTCTGTAGACTCAAAATGTATTATAACTCTAAAAGAATTAAGGCAAAAAAACATTCCTAGTGACGAAAATCCCATTTACATATCTCGAAGAAGAATTACGAAGCTACAACCGTTTTAATCATGCTTGTTCGAGGAAACGCTGAAAAGTAAATGACAATCGTTTCATATGAATGTACTAACTTCCGACACTTACATGGGTTGGGCTCATTCCATCTAAATTTCATTATACCTCTTTTTCAATAGTCCGAGATCTCAAAAGGCCTTAGTGTCAAAATACCTAAATTACAGAAAACCTAACTTTTTTTTTTCATAATACCTTGTTCGCAATAATTTTACAATATCTAAGTTTCATAATGGGCAAACTTCACAATACCATAGTCGCAAAACATACTATGTTCAAAACAACCAAGTACCAGAATACCTACGTTTCAATCAGACTAGTTAACCATCATGTATACTTTGCTTTACTTACCTTCTTGTTACTGTAGCTAGCTCCATAGCTGCAAAAATTTAGGCATTTTGAAACTATGACATTTTGATGTTCTGGAGTTTTCAGCTTAGGTTCTTTTAAAAATTTGTCGTATCTGTGATTCGGTATTTGAAATAAATGTACATTTTAATATTTAGGTATTAAGGTCATGAGACGTTTTAGTTTAAAGTAATTATGAAATTTGTTCATTGTAGCAATTAAGACAATTGGATATTTAGGTATTATGAACCTACGGAAATTTGAACTTTAGTGTAATTAGTGTATTAGGCGTTATGGACATTAGGTGGAATGAGCCCAACTCACTTACATCTCTGTGATTATTTAATCCCCTGCTTTACTTTTTTCTCCATTCGACATAATTTTTAAAATTTCTCAGCAAATATTAACATCATTCGTTATTTTATTCGATATCTAACCCCTCTCATGTAGATTTATGGATTTCTGTAGTATTGTATAGGAATAACGATACACTACGGCTGGTGAAGCTGACATGGCGAAGGTGCTGGGAGGACCCCCTCTACATACTGTCACTCTTGCACTAGTGGTCGCGGCAGTCGGAGTGTGGTTGTGGATAAATTGTTGTTTTATTGGTACAGATGCACTGTTATGCGCTGCATGTGCTGTTATGTTTCCGTCGGTTGAATAAAATATTATTATTCTTAATTTCTTACTATGAATCAGCGACGCGTACGGCGAATATGACCACAATGATTACATACGATTAAAGTAAATATCTAACGCTATATGGTTGTGTTTAGGCAACGTCTTACTTAACTAAGTCCCCATGCTGCCGATCGTCCCTTTCGCTCGTCAATAAACACAGCTTCAGAAACATTCAATTACCAGCTACAGCCTTTAACTTAACACAACTCGGAGCCTCCAGTACAAATGGACATAAATTATGCCCGTTCATTACAGACGTACGAAAAACTCGGCCTTTGACAAACATAATGTAATTGCTGGCTAACTACCCTCGCTTGGACGCGAACACCACCCTTACGCCCCATGAGTTTGCGGTCATTTTCGCGTGAGATGAAAAAGAGGGTTGGCTCAAATAGATGCTAATTGTTCTGACGTAGCAATTGGGATGCGTTGTTTTATCGTTAATTTTCAGAAAGTAAAAGTTGTAAGACACGTTCAAGGTGATTTATTTTCAACTATAAGATGTGTGGGGTAAGGTGTAGATTGGTTTGCTAGGTTTGCAAGTTGTTGCGTGTGTAGATTGTGTCGGAGTTTGTTGCGATGGTTTTTCTTTGGTAATTTGCGATTGGAAGTTTTATTGCAATTAGCTTGTTATGAATATTTTATGTTCATTTGTATAAGATGTGAGGAGGGAATTCGAATTTAATGTTTAATGATAACCGTGTATGAATTACCAAGATTAATTCATATTTTAATATTAAATAAGTACTCGTACATATATATCAAACTGTCTTGATCTCGTTTTACAACTCTGAAAAGTTACTCTCTCTTGTTAATCATTCCCTCATTGCACAGTTCCTTCTATGAAAGCTGGTCATAGAAATTAGACATGGTAAAAGGCTACCGAAATATAAAAAAATCCTTAACATATTGTCTTATTTTGTCAATTAAAGCAAAGAGAAAAGAAATAACTTTATTTTTAAATAAATTGATGTTAATTCATTAAATAGAAATAAATAAGTCAAGAGTCAATAAATGCCATTTGAGTACTCACGGGCACTGCTGAGGGTCGCGACTCTCTTTGATCCTGTCAATCAGTTGTCTCTATTGGTTGTGCTCCGGCAGTATATGAAAAGCCTTGCTCTGATATCTAGCAGCTCAGATATTATCTGGCCTGACCATCGTGCAGGACTTCGGTCTTGAGGTCTTTCCTTATTTTCTCCATCCCGATTAGTCTCTAAGTTATGCACCTCTACTATGCGTTATAAACAGGTGTGCATCTTTGATCTGGTAAAAATCGCGGGAGTACGATGGATGCGGGTGGCGCAGGATTGGTCAATATGGCACTCTTTTGGGACCTATGGACGTCTTTCGACTGAAGTGATGATGATGACGGTGATGAGTAAATACAGAGACGTTTGTACGGCGAGCAGTTATCAATAAACTGCGCCAGCACCACATTTCAGAGCATCAACTATTTGTGGTAAAATTTAAAGTCAACATACTTGTTAAGTACATTTTGTTAAGTCCCTTTCTCATTAACATAAATTGCAGAGTGACAAACAAGGACCAACTATTTTTTTACAGCATATTAACTAAAATAGTTTTAAAGAATAAAGACTACTTATCTGCGTTTAGAACCACCAATGCGTCGTATTAATAAGGGTAGATAATGTAGCATTTCGTTTTATCCAATAGCATGCTGTTTAATTTTAGTATATAAATATTGAATGATCGTGATCGTAAAACATGTTAGATACCGTTAAAGCTGGCTTAGTCCATTCCTATACCAAGTTAAATATAAAGCAGCGAAAGTTGCCCAGCTCGATCTGAAGTTAAAGCTCGCTGACCAAGTTACCGGTCAGTTCTGGAAGTGTTTGCTCAGCAAATTCATCCAAGCGGAAAGCTGATGCTGGAGAGCAAGTTGGTATAGAACTTTGCATCGCTTTGTGATATCAATTTTGTAGCGCATTCGGGGGTATTGACGCCTTGTAGGAACTGTTGGAAGCTGGCTAGGTCAACCAAATTAACACATGATGAGCCTACACGCGTAGCATGGTTGACATTTTATCACTTATCGCTGGCAATAAGACATCCGTCACGTTTTGACAAGTATGCGAGTAGCACGATAAGTGAGAAAATGTCAACCATGATACACCCCATGTTTACAACATGCTCCCCTAGTAGGTATCTACATAGCGAAAGCGCTGAGTCTACTCAGCCTACTTCCCGTTCTACACGTACGTCTAACATATAATACCGAAATGTTACGACAGAAATCGGTGTAGACCCTAATGGTAGTGTATTTTATTGATTTTATTTGACAAATTAATAGGCTATGAGTTTTTTTTCAATAATGTATTTATTACAATGTAATTTAAAGAATGTAGTTTTAATATTGTATTTACAATATTTATGTCATTTCTATAATTCATGATTATATTAAGTATAATCTCGCTTGACATCTAAATCTGGGGGCTCTGCCGTGCAAAACAGCGCAGCAAGTCGAGCAAACCAGCGGCACGGCCGTCCCATCCTTTTCTCGAAGCAGTTCACGCCATTTTCGACCCCCCTATAACTTCGTCGTGGATAAAACAAGAAACCTGAATTTTCAGATACCTAATATGCCTATTTTGTATAAACGCGGTATCCAACTTCTGGTTTGGTTACCTATCGCAAAGGTAAATAACTTGAACTGTACAATCTTAGGAATTAAATATGAATGTAAGGCAGGCTATGACAAGTGCCTATGCCTGTTCATTAGAGACGCGATTCCTTAGTTTTATTTTTAAGTTAGGGACTCGCTACAGGACCCACTGGAAATCAGCGTCGTGGCCCCCTCTGCCTCGAGTCACGCAAAATAGGCTCCTTTTTTGAAATAACTGCCACAATATACTTTTATATGTAAGAATTTTGTACACAGCTTCTCTTGTTGTTTCGAAATGAGTGGTAAAGCACGTGACTTTCAATCTAGAAGTCTTGGGTTCAAACCTTGGATCGAACAACTGGTATTTTTCAAAACTGACGTACGAAATATGATTTTAGTGAGAGATAGAGAAACCGGTTTAATCCCACTAAGGTCTGGTTTTCCCTAAGGGTTGAAGTTCAGATGGCAGACGGTATCCGAAAACTAACAAGTGCCTATACCAAATCCTTTATTTTGGGTTTGAGGATGGATTTATTATGATAATTAGGGCGCAGCCGGGAATAACGCTAGAAGGATAATGAGTTTTTGTAAATTGTTATCATATTTATTTCTACGACAGATCTCGGATGTGGAAGGTTTCACAATACTTCACTATCTGTAAATAAATTATGTGATTTTCATCATGTTCGGAGTTGACTCATGCGAGGCCGTCCAGGGTATCAATATTCCGGCTCCGTCGCGCTAAAGGTTACGAGTTAGTGGGATGCAAATTTTTCCGATATTTAAACGGCGTTACGCTTTAGTGGGGGGTTGGGGCAAGACTAAAGTTCACGCGTTTTTGTAAATACGGACATACAAACACTAACTTTATACGATCTTATCGCATACATTATGCTGGATATTAAGTATTGTTCAAAGAAAAATACATAGGCTTAGAACGTAACTCTTTATAGGACAATTAGAGAAGTTAATGAAAGATAGGTTTCTTTTAAAACTATCTGTAAAAACTGAAAGGAAAAAAATATAATCACTTCACTCTGGAAAACTTTGGGGCGGAACGCAGTGGTTGGCAGACGTGGGCAAGTGGCCATGTTATTGAGGCACAGGCGAGGGGATACATTTTATCTGATATTCAGTGAAGACTCAGCGTGGGAGGTTGCAAGGTGGACTGATGGCCTGGTACTTAAAGGTCAAGGGGTCCGCTGGATGCAGGAGGCGATTGGACAATCACTTTGACACTCTTTGGGGGAGGTCTTGTTCCAGCAGTGGACGTCTTTTGGCTAAAAAAAATGATAATCATGATATTCAGTGCACCACGCTCTACGTTGAACTTGGCACAAGACAATCGTCTCGTTTCATGCTCTTTTCAAATATGGTTTAAATACTCCTAAAATGCTTTTTTTAAGTGAGCCCTTAGCCAGAAGTGGAATTCCGGCATCCTTTTATCCCTTGTGACATAAAAAATACTTTTCCGCCGCACGACGCCGTCCCATGATAACAGGCCCCGGGCAAATCCCTACAAACAAACATATTTAATACCTCTCTGATTCCATCAGACAAAAATTGGAACTACGTGTTTAGGATATTGAAGAAGTTATGGGTAATGCATAATGATCGCTGAAGTTAAGGGAAGTTAGGTCAATCAATCTCTTCCGTGGTCAATGTAGCCTATTAGTACACACGTTACGTGTTATATTTTTAATCTGGAATTAAACCGTGAATTTAAGACTGCGCCGAGCATAATCGGCAAAAACGGCAGTCACCGTTCAGACGGTGGAGTTCACAATTCTTTACAATAACATATAAATCATATGTAATTATAATCACAAAGAGTGTGCTTACAATAGAATACTATAAATATTCTCAAATCATCTACAGTTTAATAAATACAATTCCATAAAGTTGCACAAAAAATGAGAAGAAAGTGTGTCGGCGTTTAGGTAAAATTGAATAAAAAAATTGATAGTATAGTTGCAAAATCCTACTCAAACGAATCTCCAGTGTATTAACTACAAGAGAATGCAATCGTAACATTTCAAAGTGCTTTGGTTATTTACTTGTGATTTTTTTAAAACTCCCTCCAAATCCGCCATACAAAATTACTATGGAACAAAATGATGAAATATAATACGCGAGCAACGCATGACATATTCAGTCACCCACGAGAGCTCAGAGAGAGAGCACGTCTCAATGCGGCGCGGTGACACTTCGATGTCAACTGTGTATGAATACAGCAGTATTACGCAGCAAAACGGGGTAAGTATTTTTTTTGATATTATAAGCTTCTAGGGCCCAAGAATAAAACATTAAACAGATACAATTCTTAGTTCAGGAGGTCGATCACGTAACGCATTGTACGCCCGTCAGTTAGATCTAAATGTATTTTTTTATATGGAACAATGACTTTGTTATCTTCAGTACTTACCATTAAACATGATGGCGAGGGTCTCAATGGTCTCATGACGAAGCCGGAAGATGGCTGGTGGAACTCTATGATGGAAGGGGCTAAGATAGTCGAGCTTGGGCTCGTTTGCTTTGTTATCTTCAGTACTTCCTATTAAACATGATGGCGAAGGTCTCCTGACGAAGGAATAGGGTGGCTGGTGGAACTCTATGATGGAAGGGGCTAAGATAGTCGAGCTTGGGCTCGTTTGCTTTGTTATCTTCAGTACTTCCTATTAAACATGATGGCGAAGGTCTCATGACGAAGGCAGAAGATGGCTGGTGGAACTCTATGATGGAAGGGGCTAAGATAGTCGAGCTTGGGCTCGTTTGCTTTGTTATCTTCAGTACTTCCTATTAAACGTGATGGCGAAGGTCTCATGACGAAGGCAGAAGATGGCTGGTGGAACTCTATGATGGAAGGGGCTAAGATAGTCGAGTTTAGGCTCGTTTGCTTTGTTATCTTCAGTATTACGTTTTTTCTCTTGTACAGTGGGGGTACGAAAACTTTCGTTATTTATTAATTATTAAACTCATTCCTTTATAAAGTCATAGACTTAGTCCCTTTTGAAAGCAAAGCATTAAGTAAACAAGTGCATATAAAATTATACTTACTTGATATCATAACAAGGATCAAAATAGTTTACACCTCTGATCTGACCTATATCTAGTTTCGTATCAACATAAAACCTTTTTAATGACCTAGTCAAATAAACAACTTCGTAAGAGTTCCAATCAAAAATATTCTATTCAATTGTCAGTGTTTGTCAGTGTCAATATTTTCTCCTGTAATGTTTGCGATCACTAACTTAGCTTTGTTACACATTACACCAACTTAAAATACAAGTAAAAATGGGGAAACGCAAGGAAAAATATTATACACGTAAAAATGGCCCTAAGTATTTCAACAAACAGCTACTTGCTTCTATTGCACGAACAAAGAGACAAAATGATGCCTTAGGAATTTCCAATGTAAGAATTTTTTTTTTACTTTTGTCATTATGAATGAAATTTATGATCAGATAATAATAAATAAATTATTGTCAATGTACTTATTACTAATTTTGTTTTTAGACATCATCGAATACTCCGATTGGAGTATTGGGGGGGCACAAAAAATGTGAATGGAAAAAGTTCAGCGTCCGATGATTTGGCACCCAATGAATAATAATAAGAAAGTATGGTAAGGTTTTGTTTTCAAATAACAAAGAGATTACAATATATTTAACACAAAAGAAACTAGCTAATATCGACATTATCAACATAATAACCCAACTCACGCACAAAAACGCAGCGGATAGATCTCTAAATTTACAACTACAAATAGATATAGACAGATATAATGCAAAAGTTGACCAAAATCGCAATATTTTCAGGGACTCATTGATATTGTTGGTTTCTGGGGGAAAATATCTTATTATTTCTACCCCGTCCAAAAACTCTGTCCACGCCACTGCTGATTGCAAATTCAATTCCAACACTACTCCACCGGTAACACTAAGTTATTATTACTTTGCTTATTTTTTTTGCTTTCCTTAGTTAACGGACAAATTTCAATAAAAATAATAATTTCATTTTGTATTTTATTCCTTATACCATCCATGGTTTTATACGCGGAGTTGAGATTTATTATTAGAGAATAATGAGATACTAACTTTTAGCTTGTGACCGACCGTACCAAATGAGCGAGCCGGCAGCGGCAGTAGTGTGGGTGATAACGCACACACAGGTGCAAATGCCAAATCGGTGCCCGCGTCAAAAGCTCGGTGGAGTCTTAAACCGAAACGTATGACGCAGTTTAAAAAAGAAACTTTCGTTTGAATTCCTTTGATATTTAACATAGCTATTTTTGGTCGAGGAAAAATATCGCGAGGAAACCGGTCTGACCCCAACAAGGTCTAATTATCCCGAATCCGCGATCCGCGATTTGTCCGATTAAAAGATGTACAGTTTTGAGAGTAGTACAATTTACTCGTAAGTGAAAAAATCCCGTTCGTAGCAAGAAATTTGTCGTTTCTTTAAGAAAAATCCAATAAGTTCGTACAAAATCTACGCTGTTAGTCCGACGATTGTCCTCTAAAGTCTACAGGATAGAAACGATTATCGTAGACGAAGGTCATATCATTTCATTACTAAGCAGCATAGTTGCTACTAAAATTTGTTCCACTCCCTCTGAGACTAGTCTCGAAAGACTTTAGCAAGCAATCCCGTCCGTTCTCTAAGTCGCAGAGATCACGACTGTCCTGACACCCGGATTAAAGCCGTAACCACCGGGTGTCGAGAATGGTCGCCAAAATAGACCGACAGATTACCGGAAAATTAACAGGTTTCTTCCCTTATTGTACTCAACAATCATAATGGAACAACACATTCTAACATTTCTAACCCGTAAAAAAAATGTTTTCGGATGAAAATCTGTGTTTTTATATTATACTTATATTGTAAGGAGTAGGTTTGTGAGTTTGTACTACTTACCTCAAACATCTAGTCGGTCACTAAAAACGAACTTTAAAATGCAGTGCCAGAATATTTTAAATATCCGGGAAACTGAATCTCCTCTGAGTTCTCCCCACCTACGATGCTCAGCTTTGTCTGACTTTCTTTCTTACGCGGTGTGAATTTGAATTTCCCGTCCTCGCATCAAGTAATCGAATGAGGTCTGCAATCGATATCACTGCAATCGGAATCCATTGTTACGTTCAAAGTATAATTTTTGACGACTTCTTGTCGTTAAGTGAAAGAGCATACGAGAGTTACTTGCGAAGTAAGTTGTCTATGAATAAAGTAATCTTTTAAATATGTGTACAAGGCATGCGAGTTTGTAATGAAATATGGTACACATTGATTATGGATTTGTATTTGTATTAGTTATATTATTTTGAATGTAGTAAGTGTGATTTATTATTTAAAAAATTGACGTACTTTATTTAGATGTCTAAATTCTTTAGTTGACTGAACTTCTATATGGACATTTCCATTCGGACAGCACGTGACACATTACGCACCGTTTGGAATGTTTGGATATTCTTATACTTTCTTTAAACGCTTCAGTTTTTTCAACATAAACGCCCAAACGGTGGTCAGACCAAATATCGGAGGTGGAGAAAGGGAAATTCCAATGAATGTTGCAATGCATCAAGCAACAGAACGCAACCGATGGCGACATCTACTTGATAGAGTCACGGTCCTCATCACGGGGGAAACGATTGGAAAGGTCTCTCTTCCTAGTCGTTTCCGTTTCGTGTGATAAAACTGTCTAGTTTTAACATTCATGGACCAATTTTGTCGCGAGCCTACTCCGATTGGCTTGTTGAAACGGTCGTGGATTTGGCCGAAACCGCTATACATGAAGATATACTTTAGAACTAAAAATTAAATGTTGCTTAGTTACACTATAAATCAAATTACAATAGAATGGGCAGAACTTATTTGCTAACCCAATAATATTCTTTATATTGTAAGCAAAATAATCACATAAAAGTAATAAGGCTTTGAACAAAATCACGTTGTATCTTAATAATATGAGGCTCTTTGATTTGAAAGGCTTCGCAAGATATTTCTTTATCCTGTATTGTATGTTCTGGCCGATGAGATGAAACATGATGAAATGGACCACCTTCAAGGTAAGGTCACTCATAGGTACCTACATATATTTAATGTTTACATGATTTCCTATCTTACTTCAGTAACAAAAAGTTGTCAATTGTAAAAATCCGGCCAAGTGCATGTCAGGCACAGTGTAGGGTTCCGTAGTTGCCTGTCTGTCTTAGTTACATCGACGTGCGGTGCGGTTGTGTCGGCCGCATTTGTACGAAAACTGTCCTTTCCAAGTACACATTAAGTTGGTTAACTATAACTCGGTAACTACTTATGGCTTCTTAACAGTGATAGTTTTCCATTTAAATTCATTATTATGTTGTACTGCTACCACGAATGAAAAAAATGACATCTCCAGTAGTAGCCATTTCGCTGAACAAAAATAAGCCCAATATCTCGCAAACGAATCGCTGATTTGAAAAATGGTTGTCGAAAACCCATAATATTTTTGAACGAGCTACCCAACGATAACCTACATAATGGGTTTTTGCGAGAAAAAAATTGCATCCCCTCTTTAGGTGTAATGGAGGTATCAAAAAAAATTTTATTTTTATTTTTTTTATTTAATTTTATTTATATACCCATACCGAGTAACTAATTTCTAGTAGTAATGGTTAAGGAGCTAAGCCAAACACGGACGGACAGACGGACATGGCGAAACTATAAGGGTTCCTTGTTGACTACGGAACCCTAAAAAGATGGAAATCTAGACCAATCCATTAATATACAAATAGGAAAAATCAAAGATAGATCCTAAAGTAATTAGGATAAAAAATAATAGTATTCAATATGTATTCTTAAAGATATACTTCCTTAATATAAGGCAAAAGTCCCAATGCCCGACACTGACCCAATATGGCGCCTTCAATATTAAGAGGAATGCCTACCTGCGATTTTCCCATACAAACGCTCTAGTTAAGGGTGCCTCCACTCCCAATATCTGCTTCATCAGCGGAACCTAACGCATGTTCACCATTTACCAATTGAGG
The DNA here is from genome assembly GCA_945867215.1 of Epinotia demarniana. Taxonomy (NCBI): domain Eukaryota; kingdom Metazoa; phylum Arthropoda; class Insecta; order Lepidoptera; family Tortricidae; genus Epinotia; species Epinotia demarniana. Next base: position 22,880,055 of record OX244275.1, on the reverse strand, counting down.
GCATTGCGTCAATGCTGATTTGCACTTATTTAGTATAAATACTAGTTATTAATTAAATTAAGTTAGAATACTCTTGATTGTAAAGCTAGACTGTTACTCTGTCGGTTTAAATAAAGTTTTTTTTTATTAAAACTCCGTTGTCGTTATCTTAATTGGCGCTGAGGACAGGATTCCCGTCGTTATCCTTTCACGTTCAGTGGCCGATAAAAATCTCGCGATCACACCGTGTCGGGCAACGTACGTTTCTACGTTTCAACGGGAAGCCGAACAAATAAATTTATTAAGTAACGTTCATCGAGCCTGCCGCAGAAGTATCCAGTCAACCTAGCTGATCCAGGAAGCTGTCCAACTCCAGCCAACAGGAAACAATCCAGGAGGTTCCAGCCGGCTGTAAGGACTCGTGAAAGCAACAAGGGGGAATGTGAGTCAATCTTTTTCATCTTCCTTTCTTTTCCTTTTACACGTATCCTTACTTGCAATAAATATGAATAATAACCGATTCACTGCCGCGAAGACACACATTAAGTACGTGTCAATTGTATTGTTTTTTTGGTCTCTGTGTGTCTTTTGTGTAGTGAATAAATGTCTTCTTTCTTTTCTTTCTTTCTAAATAAATAAATAATAAATATAAGGGGACAACCTTACACAAATCGACCTAGTCCCATAGTAAGCTCAGTAAGGCTTGTGTTATGGGTACTAGACGACGATATATATAATGGATATAAATACTTAAATACATAGAAAATATCCATGACTCAGAAACAAATATTCATGCTCATCACATAAATGTTTGCCCTTACCGGGATTCGAACCCAGGACCTCTTGCTTCGCAGGCAGGGTCACTACCAACTAGGCTAAAGCGGTAATATATGTGTGTTATTGTGGATTAGTAAACGCCGTAATAGCATTATCGTTAACGTCATAGAAGGTGTCCAATTCCACTTTCATTTGACCTACTTAGTGTAGCTGTAGTTTATTTTTAGACGTGTGTAAGTTGTATTGCATTTATAATGGAAGGCATTAACCGAGTTCCTGCGGATATTGTCCAAATGATTCCGATTTTCAATGGGGACGCAAGGGAACTACCGGGTTATATTCATAAATGCGAATACGTCATTGCGCAATTCGCCGGTGGGCCCGAACAAAATGAGTATTTATTTCACGTATTAACTAGTAGACTCGCGGGTCCCGCTGCCATTTTATTCGGAGAACGGGAAGATACTCGAACTTGGGCCGGACTTAAAGTTTTGCTAAAGGAACACTTCGGGGACCCGAGGTCCGAGAAATGCCTAATGTTAGAATTGCAAGCATTGAAATTAAATAAGGGCGAAAGTTATTTAGAATTCTGCCACAGGATCCAACATTTTAGAAATCTTTTGTTATAGTACAAGAAAATTAATAAAATCAGGGGAAATAATTCCTGTAGTTTTGTAAATTAGTACAGTTATACCTTGTCGTGTCCAGGTGTACCTTCAACCCCCCCCTACATCCTCAGCACAGCCCCCACCCTCGAGGACTTTTAGTATGTTCATCTGGACACGACAAGGTATAACTGTACCAATTTACAAAGCTACACGAATTATTTCCCCTGATTTTACTGAAGTTCTAAAACTTTTCATAATTTTTTTTTTGGTCATCAAAAACTGCACGCGGTTACCTATGAAATTTGGTCGAGCACCCCTGACCTAGGCCCGACCGTTTAGCCAGGCTGTACTCCAACTTTTTCCCCGAGGCAAATCTTGAAATGGCAATTTTTTTTTGGGGTTACACGGAGAGACCCTACACTTGTTTCATACATTACCAGGTCATAGTTGCACTCTGTCCCGAAGAAACAACTATGTCAGTGAGAAATCAGTGGTCTTGCAGCTTTATTTATTTGTTTTGTTTAGAAATTCTCAATGGATCGACATGGGAATTGTATGTTTGATAAGCAGGTAACTGAGCTTGCTTATCCTAAACGCAAAATGAATTATGATGAACAACTACGAAAAAATGACGTTTTCTTAAATCGACTATTTTTTTAACTTGAACATCCTGTAGCTCCTAAAGTATCGATCGTAGAGTGAAAATAAATATGACCAATTTTGTAGGAAATTTTATGGACAAACTTTTCTCTAAAGTAATTATAAGAGTTATGATGAACAACTACGAAATAACGACGTTTTCTTAAATCAACAATTTTTTATCTCTTTGTTTACTTTAACATCCTGTAGCTCCCAAAGTATTGATCGTAGAATAAAAATCTTTATGACCCATTTTGTAGGAAATTTTATGTAGAAACTTTTGTCTGAAGTTATTATAACGCTTTTCGTACAGATATTCGAGATATGTAAGAAAATCTGAAAAAAGGTACCTTCAACCCCCCCCCCCCCCCCCCTACACCCTCAGCACAGCCCCCACCCTCGAGGACTTTTAGTATGTTTATCTGGACATTGGTAGGAATAATTGTACCAATTTACAAAACTACAGGAATTATTTCCCCTAATTGCCCATATCCGGCTTAATTTTCTTGGATTATTAGTTAAAGTCGCAGAAACGGTTGATGACGGCAAAACACGAAATCTATACTTATACCTCCTTTGATGTATTTTTGTACAACTTGCTTCCGTATTTAGTTAAAATGATTCGTTTGAGGAATGTTACCACACTAGAAGGTGCTCTTAAAACAGTCCTTGAGGAAGAAAATTTCAATATGGTTTATAATATAAAGAACCCTTTTAGGAATAACGCAAATATTAGGCAGAACCCTAATAATAACGGGTTCGGGCAACAAATTAGGCAAGATAGATTTCCGAGTAATAATTATCCACCTAGGCCTAACTTTAACCAGAGGTCATTTAATAATTTTAATTCACCTAGCAGTTCCCAACAATTCAGAAATAATTCAATGCAAAATCGTAATTATTTTAACATGCGAAACCATGGGCAACAAGTATCTGGGCCGCCACAAATGCAGACGCAGCAGTCGGCGGGTTATTCACCGCAGTATCAGCACGTGCCGCCTCGTAACGGGGCGTCGGGTTCTAATACAGACGTCACTATGAGAACTGCTAGTGCGAGACGCGTAAATTATACAGAAAAAAATGATGCGGATCCCATGTACTTTGAGCCCCGAGACGAACCCGCCCCGGGACCATCCTATAGGAATGCCGACGAAGTGGAATTTTTTTTCCTAATGGCCTCAAGGAAAGTACTCGAATAGAATTAAATTGTAACCGAATATTAACATTGCCACACATTTTAGTTCCTGAATTACAGGCCGTTTTCATGATCGACACAGGCTTAACTAGGTCATTTATTAGCCCGCAAAAGGTAGATAAATATTTTAGTAATTATAAACAGCGGGAAAGTTTTGAAGTCGTAAGCACCCACGCGTCTAGTAAACATGACACGGTTGTTTACATTCCATTGCCCAAGATTTTTAGAAGTTCAGAACGTCATAAGTTTTATGTGTATAGTGTAGATAATAGATATGACGGATTAATAGGAAGCGATTTATTAAAACAATTGGAAGCGAACATTGATATGAAAAATCAAACTTTGTTTACCAAAACGGCGCGAATACCTATTGTGTATACGCCACCTATGAGGGAGACATTCGAGCTGCCTCCTCGTAGCGAGCTTAGGGTTCAGTTGCCCGTCAACCTGTTAAATGGCGAGGCAATATTAGGATTTAAGGAATTTACGGAAGGTATAAGAATGCCAAACGCATTAGTAAACTGCGTTAATGGATATGCAACCACCGTAATTCAAAATTGTAAGTTTGAGCCCATGACTTTAGTGGTCACGGCGCCTTTTAAGGTCCAGCCATACAGTAGCGAAAAAATCGATATAAATTTTTCCGAGGACGTAGCCTCAACCGATAAACTGCTAACTGAAAATCTCTCGAAATTGAGATTCGATGACCTTAACGAGGAAGAAAAAAACGTGATTGGTAAACTATGTGAAGAGTATAAGGATATATTTTATTGTGAACATATCCCATTGTCCTTTACCAACCAAGTGAAGCATAAGATTCGCACGGTCAACGAGGACCCCATTTTCATTAGAGCCCACAGGATGCCACCTGTTCAAACACAAGAAATAAAGAAGCAAATAAATAAAATGCTAAAGGACAATGTTATTAAGGAGTCACATTCTCCTTGGAGTGCACCAGTCCACCTAGTCCCAAAGAAGATGGATATGTCAGGTGAACAGAAGTGGCGTATGGTGATCGACTACAGACGTCTTAATGACATCACAGTTGACGACAAGTACCCGCTACCAAACATAAACGACCTGTTTGATATGTTGGGGAAAAGTACATACTTCACGACGCTGGAACTGGCTAGTGGGTATCACCAAATAGAAGTCGATGAACAGGACAGGGCCAAAACAGGATACAGCACAGCATTTGGACATTTTGAATTTAATAGAATGCCTTTTGGGCTCAAAACAGCCCCAGCCACATTCCAGAGAGCCATGGACAATGTCTTTAGGGGTCTGCAAGGGATACACTGTCTAGTGTACCTTGACGACGTGATTATATTTTCTAAAAGCTTACAAGAGCATGTTCAGAAGCTTAAAGCCGTATTTGATAGATTCAGGGCAACGAATTTAAAAGTCCAACTGGACAAATCCCATTTCCTCAGAAAGGAAGTCCTCTATCTTGGACACACTATCACGAATAATGACAAAATTAATGTCGTACTGAATTACCCCATTCCGAAAACTACAAGCGAAATTAAAAGCTTCCTGGGACTCATAAAATATTATAGAAAATTTATTAAAGACTTCGCGAAAATAACTCGACCAATGACTGCATGTCTGAAAAAAGGAAGAAAAGTAATATTAAGACTTAAACCAAATAATGACAAAATTAATGTCGTACTGAATTACCCCATTCCGAAAACTACAAGCGAAATTAAAAGCTTCCTGGGACTCATAGGATATTATAGAAAATTTATTAAAGACTTCGCGAAAATAACTCGACCAATGACTGCATGTCTGAAAAAAGGAAGAAAAGTAATATTGAACGACGAATATAAAGAAAGTTTTGAACTTTGTAAGAAGATTTTAACTAATGCACCGCTGTTACAGTTCCCAGATTTTAACAAACCTTTTATTTTGACAACCGATGCGTCAAATTACGCTATAGGAGCAGTATTGTCTCAACGACAAATCGGGTCCGATAAGCCTATAGCATATTTCAGCAGAACATTAAGCAATACACAGGTAAAATACAGCACAATAGAGAAAGAGCTATTAGCTGTCATAGAAGGTGTGAAACATTTTAGACCTTATTTGTATGGCAACAAATTCCTCATTTACACCGACCATCGACCACTCGCCTGGCTTTACTCATTGAAAGAGCCAAATAGTAAACTTACGAGATGGCGATAGAGGCTACAAGAATATAACTTTGAAATTTATTACAAAAAAGGTAACCAAAACACCAACGCTGACGCAATGTCGCGTACAAGACTTAACATGACAAACGACGACAACGAGTCAATGGCTGTTAACGTAGACTTGAAAGAAGAAGAATTGAAAAAATACGTAGAATCCTTAACGGACCAACTTGCTAAATTGTGTAGACCCGAATCTGAACCGGAAATAGAGATAGCAGAAACATCAGATTCTGATGATGGAGCCACAGCTCATTCTATTTCTAATCGAGAACATGAAGGCATCCCAATACTAAAAGAAGCCATAGACTCGAAACCTAAACAAATATTAGTCCATACATGGTTCAAAAACGACATTAGTGTCAAGGACATTTCTAATAAAAAACAAAAAATCCTTGAAGTACACATGCCGGTCGATAACGAGGGTTTAGTGAATAAATTTTTAAAGGAATATGTAGATATGAAAAATAAATACTTTGTTTATTTTGAGGCACCAGAATTTAGAAGAGTATTTAGTAACGTCGTAACTAAACTTTATAAGAAAGGAACACACAATCTAATAGAATGCACAGAACGCATTGTGAACGTAACAGATGAGAACGATATGAAAGAATTAGTTAAGAAATATCATAAAGGGAAAACATGCCATAGGGGCATTAATGAAACCCTTGCTAAACTTAAAAGAGATTATTGGTGGAGCAACATGAAAGAAACAATTTCAGCCATAATAAACGCACGTGAACAGTGCCGTAAGATGAAGTATGAGAGAAAACCCATCAAACCCTTTATACAACTAACTCAGTCAGGAATCGCCATTTCAGGAAATATTTATAGATCTTCTGTTTATCGAGGGCAAATATTATTTGACAGCAGTAGACGCATTTAGTAAGCTGGGACAGGCGATAGATATACCTAATCGAAGCACCCCGGAAGTAGTTCGAGCTTTGATCAAATATTTTAGCATGTATGGTATTCCTAGGAAAAAAAGCTGCGACTCGGGATCAGAATTTAATAACGAGCTGATGAAGGAGTTGTTAAGTTTATACAAAATAGATTTGCACATAGGAACACCGAATAACCCTAAGTCAATGGCCATAGTGGAACGATTCCATTCTACTATAATAGAGATCTATCGATTAGCCAAATACGACAGGAGTGAGCAAGATGCTGCAGCAGTAATGACATATGCCATAATGGTCTACAATAACTCAATACATAGTGCAACAACTTTTACACCTTTTGAAATTGTTTTTGGTCATACAGACTCAGGAAACCCATTCGATATAGATAGAGAACGAAACATTATGCAGAAACTACTTATAGACCATAGAAGAAGATTGAAAGTACTATACGAATATGTTAGCGAAAAGCAGGTTAATGATAAAGTTAAAGTTAGAGAAAAGAAAGGCGGTGAAGTTCCACCTGAAATTAAAGAAGGAGATACAATTTACATGAAAGATACTAGGATCCGTAAAGCGAAGGAACTGCCCAGGTACGAGAAGGCCAAAGTCATTGGCAAACCAGAAAAGAATATAATTCCTGTACAATTAAAAAAGAGGAATACCCGAGTAGCTCTCAAAAATATCAAACGACCTCCACAGGTGGCGAGTGATTTTACTGATGAACCTGGTACATCAAGGATGCAGCCTCAACATCCAAAACCTCGAGCGGAATCCAGGGATATCTCCAGTCAGGATGGGTACAGCTCTGATGAGGACTAGCTCCTGGAGCATACAAATACAAATACAAATACTCTTTATTGCACACCTCAAAACATAATTAAGATTATAGATTTAGAATCGATTAAGTCTTTACTAGAAATAAACTTAGAACAATATGATAAGTTAAAACTGGTAGTTGATAGTCATGTAGACGTAAAAAAACGAACTAATGGGTTTAGAAGTACAAATCAATTCCTTTACAGACCTTTATAGAAATGGACTATTACAAATTTTGCCAACTGTAAGAACTAAACGAGGCATTCTCAACCCATTAGGATCTGTAGTTAAAGTTATAACAGGAAATTTAGATAATGAAGACGCCATTAGATACGATTCAGTAATAGACATTATGAAGCATAAGGAGATATCAGTAGAGAATAAAGTAACATTACTTCAAAAAGCCCTTGACAAACTAACTAACGTTTCAAGCGACATCAACCTAAATGTTAAGCATTTGGGTAATAAAACTAAACAAATAGAAACCATCAAAGAAGATGAACATAAACTTTTTAACTTGATTGCCGTAATGAACAGCATGTATCAGATCCTAAATAACTTCCGCACAATTCATAATATTATCCAGGAGATAGAAACAGCTATTGCCTTCAGCAAGCTATCCACATTACACCAATCTGTAATAAATTCAACGGAATTAATTAATATTCTTCTAGAAGTAGAAAAACATGCCACTTTAATATACCCTGTATCAAAGGCAAACCTAATTAAATTAGAACGTAGTATAGATTTAAAATCCTTTATTAGTAATAATCGATTAACTTTTGTATTAGATATCCCATTAATCGAGAAAAGCACATATATTTATTACAAAATTATTCCCATCCCGGTTTATAATCCCCAAACTTAAAAAACATTCACCATCATTCCCAAATACCCCTACCTTATGATGAACAGATTGAAACTCAGACCCATAGCGAGACTCTGCGAAGAAACGGAGGAAGATAGATACATCTGCACAGACGACGACATAGTCCAGCATCCGATAACAACGTGCATCGAGCAACTCATGCTACTGAAAGAAAACCTTTCCAAATGCAACCAGCAAACAATCAAGACCGAAGACACAGTTATTCAGAAAATTACATCTGACCATTGGCTCCTCTATACCAGAAAAAGAGCAGTAATAACCGAAACCTGCGGAGATGAAGTCTCCAAACACAATTTCGAAGGAACATATATAGTAACACCGTCCAAAAATTGTGAAACACAAGTAGAAGATATCACCATAAAAGCAGTCAGTAACACCACAGTAACGAGTTATATATTACCCCCTGTCACACTACCGGAACTACGGCTAGAGATCCAGCAGAACGAGAACGAGTTAGATCTACGAGGCGTGGATTTCAGCGACGTGAAGGACATCCTCAACAGTGTTAAATACAACAGTGAAAGTGATTACAGTGAAAGCTTTGTTATTACCAATAGAGTCAGTGTATGGACCCTAATTTTATATGTTGTCTCAGCCGCAATAGCACTTGTATACGTAACTCATAAAATTACGCTCCTTATTGCATAGACGAAATTCTCTGAAGCCTTAGGAGGGAGGAGTTAAGGGTGCCTCCACTCCCAATATCTGCTTCATCAGCAGAACCTAACGCATGTTCACCATTTACCAATTGAGGGCATTGCGTCAATGCTGATTTGCACTTATTTAGTATAAATACTAGTTATTAATTAAATTAAGTTAGAATACTCTTGATTGTAAAGCTAGACTGTTACTCTGTCGGTTTAAATAAAGTTTTTTTTTATTAAAACTCCGTTGTCGTTATCTTAATTCTCTCGACTGTTTCCTCGCTGGTTTTTGAACAAAGAGCAATATTTTTTTCAAATCAGATCAATATCATCAATATCTATGCCCACTATGTTTTGCTTTTTTGGATATTTCTATTTTAAAGAAAGACGGCTTAACTGAATTGGCTGCCAGAAACGGCGCAGTATACAAATATGACAACAAATATGAAAAAAAAACTATAGCGGCGTAGATTATTTCTTCTTCTTGCAGTTCCCAAAATTTTATAATGGTTGGTTGCGTTTTGGAAGAGGAAACAGTCGATAGTGAAACCTCAAATTTTGAGCTTTTTGCGAGAGATTTTTAGTCCGAGCTGCAATTGTCCTAATCGCACGAATTGGAGCTCCCGTCCACAGCAGGGCGGCAGAAACATTGCGTCAAAAATTCAAGATTTGAAAAGTTGCTCACCTAGGCATTGCTCTTAAGTCATTGTAATAAAGGTGTCAAACATTGGCACGTGTACAATCATCATCATCATCATTTATCAGCCTAAAGACGTCCACTGCTGGAAATAGGCCCCAACGTTTACCTTAGTATCATATTATATTTTAAAATGACTGGGTAAAACTCATCAAAATTGTTATTAACACCGTCTCCGTCTAATTTTACAAAGCAAGGTTAACCAAACTCATTATAATTTAGTAATTTATCTAAAATAAGTTAATGTAATGAACGCAGATAAAGTAAACCTGAACGCACTCAAACAGAAATGATCTTCAAAAGAAAAACTTTCCAAGTGATGAATAAGATAAAAAGCAAAGTACGATTCATACCGACCGAGCCAGGCCTGATCGCATTATTTTAGATGTAAAGGAATTTAAACCATCTTTACGGTTAGATAAAATTGAAAGGTTGGAATCCCGACGATTTTGGTGGGCACCGCCTCGCAGCGGATGCCCGATTCCAATCAAATATGAAAAGTAACCACAGTATTTAAGGTGCCTTTGAATTAGAATAGAACGTGCTCCGGTCGGGTCGGTGCAAGTCGTACTTTACGTAATTCTTCGCGATTAGATGCCCTTAATTTAATTTAGGAAAGTTGAGCGAAGGCTGGCGGATAGGGAATCAATTTGAAACTTTGACGAGCCTTTTAACAGTGAAAAATAAGTTGGCTTGCTTATTAAATGTGACCTGAGGAATTATTAGGCTACGTTTATCTTATTTTCGGAAACGCTGCGAATAAAATTCATCATCATCATCATCATATCAGCCGAAAGACGTCCACTGCTGGACATAGGCCTCCCCCAAAGAGTGCCAAAGTGACCGATCCCGCGCCACCCGCATCCAGCGGACTCCCGCAACCTTTACCAGTTCAACAGTCCACCTTGTCGGGGGCCTATCCACGCTGCGTCTCCCGGTACGTGGTCGCCACTCGAGAACCGTTCCGCCCCAACGGCCATCGGTTCTACGTGCTATGTGCCCCGCCCACTGCCACCAAAACCACTGCGAATAAAATTACTCTTAGTCTATTCTACTGATTAGTCCAGTAGTATTCTATAATCGAGTGTTCGTAATATCTGCTTGTATGGAAAATTTTACAACTTTACATGGAATGACAGTTATTCGACCACGTATCGCATTGTACGCGCGTCAGGACGCGAAATGTTATTTTTGAAAAAAAATACAGTTGAGTTATTCTAACGTGCGTTTAAAACGTTACGTTTACCCCTCAGCGGACCGATTTTTGACTTTCGAGCGCTCGATTCTTTCACTCGAAAACTGACAAAAAATATGAAATGCTATTTTGAAATAGCGATAGAAAATTGAAAAACGAGTGGTATTACCCACTGGTATTCAATTCTATTGGTAGAAAGTAAGTGCCGGTAATTTTGACACTACAACGTATTTACTTTTATATGATTTTTCGAGCGCTCGAAGGTAGAAATCGGTCCCCTGCTCTCGACACCACATTAAACGCTGATCGGTCGGTATGTTGGTGCAACCCACCCAATCTATAAATGTATTGTACATATAATACATTTCTCTTTTTTTCTTCAAGTTCTCTTAACAGCCATTATAAATTTTTCTTCGTGCTTTTATCAGCTGGTGGAAAAATGCAATTTGGCATTAAGCTCACCATTTGTACATTTCTGTGGCTTGTGTGGTAAAATTGTAGCTTTGTGAAATAGGTTTCAGCGATTATACAATGAGGGTTTTTTGCCTTTCAAAAAAGCCATTAATGTTATTGTGCCTGGGCCTCCTAAAACTTAACCCTACCGGCTGCGCCATGTTTTACTTATGTAGGGCACAGAGAACGTGAGGCAAAGACGAGCGCTGCATTATTTGATTCATCATGTTACAAACCACCCTCAACATGCTAAATCCGTAATATGACAAAACCCAATATTCTAGACCTTTACTTAGCCATGCCGGCTTCTGATTGAAATGGTTTTGCATAATTTATAATCAACAATTTTAGTTACAACTTTCCACTAGTATTCTCCAATAATTTACAATTATACAGTCGGACATAAAAGATAAGAAGACCCGTTTCTGAAGTGCAAATTAAGACACCCCATTTAAACCAAAAACCAAATCCATAAAAATGATCCATTGGACCAACCGCATTCTCGTCCCGACATTTCCTTGCAGTGATAAATGAACCCGATAAACCGTAATCGATAGCACAATGACTCCAGCACAATCCAGAATCGCCTGTCGATTCACAATTCATCGTTTGAGGCTTGTCTCGGTCATGAACTAGGAATTAGGAATGAATTCCCATCGCTGAACGAAACGAACTACATAGTTCCTTTATCACGTGCTAAATTTATTCAGTACTTAGTTCAGTTCTAGCCAATCGGTGAACGTATTGAGTGGAACGGGGCTAAAGGAAATTGAACTGCATAAAAATACACATATTAACTATATGCGTTACTCATCGTTACATAGGTACGTGGTCGCCACTCAAGAACCTTTCCGCCTCAACGGCTATCGGTTCTACGCGAGTGCCAGGTGCGTCTTTGATTTTTTTTATTCGCGTCCTAGTTCCGCGACTTCTTAGAGCGAAACATTAGAGTACGAGTATATATATACTTATAATATATAGTTATCTACAGAGGATATATTCGGGTTGCAACCATAAAGAACGGAAAGGCTGCAGCTAAATTAGGAACTAGATTAGAAATCTATACTCTAACACTCTAAGAGCGAATCAGTTGCTTGCTGCGGAACTAGTGGAACTAAAATACCAAACTAGTTCCTATGAACGAGATCGAAACGGGCACAACTCTATGTCGATATCGACCTCTTTGTGGCATCGTCAGAGCCCCCGATCTTCTTTTTTTCTGGTGAGGTTTTGATTGACAGTAAGCCGCGCTACATATGTATGTGGTCCTACGAACCCAACGTCTCTTAAGCTTTCTTTGAGATTGCGCGTTGAAAATAGTTCTTAAGTACGTTGTAATAAGGTTGGGAGTTCTTGTATGGGGATTAGGAAATCAAAGACTGTCTCGTGTCATTCGTTATTCTGATTGCTTGGCGTTTAAACAGTATGGGAGCGTGTAATGTTTGACTTTGTGTTCTTGGGAGCTGGCATAGTAAATAATAATTATTTTTAGCATCGTTAAGGGGGATGTTCATGTAACTTCCGTTGACAAACATAATTTAAGTTATATTTAAATCACATATACATTCACAAAACTGACAGTAGATATCAGTAGATCGATTCAACTATTTCATTTTGAAAATTTACATGTAATTAAAAAAAATGTAACAGCTTGAATTCACAAAAAGATCGGCAGAGTGTACAAAATACATTGCAAAATGAAAACAAAATAATAATAATAAATATAACATAGCATGGTACAAATGTCAAAGAAGTAAAATGTGTTTAAATGTCAAATTATGATTAAAAGCTAGGGCATCCTACGAGTAGATACACATTGTCAAAGCCTTTGTATATACCCAAAGTGTTTTATTAATTAAATTCAAAATGCCCCAGAAAGCTTTAGTTTGTTCTGACCCTTTCTCACAAACGCAATGGTCAAAGTGATAGTAATAAGAGAGAGAGAGAGATAGTATAAAGAGAAGCTATCTTAACAGCATTTTAGTTCACATAGGTTAGATCAGGCGCGGGACAACCCAACGTTGTCCCGCTTTGTGCCCCAACGTTGGGAACCGGCATGTAATTGTAGCGATGAACGTCGACGTCGTCGTCGACGACGTCAAAGGGCCATAAATCGTAATGTTTTGGCTGAAAAAAGGCGGCTTGTAAAGATCAAAGGAGTGTCCCTTCTGTACTTGTACTGTTATCTATTCTGTGGTTAGATGAACGTTTTTAAATAAAGCCACTAGAGCTTTCGTGTGATGACAGAAGTACAAAGTTGTAATTTGTAACATTATCCTTCAAACAATACTTCCTCTTGAAACATGTCATTACCTGAAACAAATAAGATAACAATATCAATATTTTATACATTTCCAGAAAAGAAGGAATCAGTGTTAAAAGAACATGTGTGTTTACATAGGTTTTACGAGATACTCAAATCAGGCTTAAAAGCAGCAAGAGAATTGTATATTTGGTCGCAGTATCTCTTAAGAAATATCATCGTTCTCGAGCAATGTTATATTCCTGGAATATATTTAAAATCTACACTATTCTCTGCAAGTAGGTCAGACTCTTTTACAAGTATGGATGCACGAATGCTTTAGAAACTAAAAAAATACGGTGTGAAGATGATTTAAACTTAAATAAAATGAGTGCCACATCAAGTAATGGATATCCTAGGCCACTTTTACAAAAATTTGATACGACAAGCACCAAGCAAGTTTATATTGAAACGTCAGTTCTTCAAGCACTTGCTAACAATCCAAGCTGAACATTAATGTTGGTTGTTATTAATTCTTGTATGTGAGGATTTTGATTTTATTATTCTGCCTCTTGCACTCACCGTCAAGTCTCTGTTAGGTCCTTTGGTGGCTAGTAGAGAATGCCTTATTAAGTCCGCCTTATGTACTTATTTGTTTTGACCAAAAAAAAAATGAATAAACAAATAGAAGTCGTAATGTAATGCCACTATCGCCAGCGGAGGCGGGAGACGCAGATTACGCTCGTGCGAAAACGCGGCCTTAGCGCGTCCACGTAAAATAATACATAATGTCAATTTAGCGCAAGCCTCATGTTCATTGATTTATCATGTTTGAAGTTTATACTCGTAGACGTTTGCAAACCTTATGTAGACTACGTTGATTTGATGTCATTTGGAATTGAGCTTATAATTAAAAAGCAAAATAGTGTAAACGTGAGCTTAAAAATACTAATTATTATTGTTTCTTGACACTGAAGAATCCGCTAGGCGGGCACAGCTTATAGGCGCTTTCCTCATCAAAACAGAAAAACCATGATGATTGTCTGTTTTGAGCGTTACTTTACGAAACCTGGCTGCTGGCAATGAACATACTCGAATTTAAACTTTTTTGAGTGACTACGGGTGAAATGTTTCGAACTCTTTGGGAATCATCTGGCCAAAGAGGACATCCAACACTACGATTTTTTTTATGTTATAGGAGGCAAACGAGGTGACGGATCACCTGATTGCCAAGCCAGTGTCATTACAATGTAGTCGAGGATAAAATTAAATATTTTAACGTGTAGCGACCACATTAACAGTTAAATTAAGTTTTTAAAAAGTCCCTTAACGAGAATAACAGTTAACATTTCAGTCACCAAAGCACTTGAGAAAAATGGCAGTCCCCTGACCACTATGGGTAGATAATTTCGGCTAAAATTCCTCTCTCCGTGGCTTAATCTGCTAACCGAATGGGCACCTGTGCTAAACGGCTAAGTACATAAGTAAAGGGCTGGTTAAGGCAGGGACACAACGTGCCACGTGGTGCCACAGAGATGGCTTCGTCACCTTCAAAAGTTTCAGGGGAGTAGCTATGGTTGAAGATCGTTTTTGAAAAGTTTATTAATAAGCTAGTAAATAAATCAGTTTTTTTTTTAAGTTAGTCCTTGCGCGAGTGATGAGTATTATTAGTGAGCGAGCGAGACAACATTCTGGCTACAAAAAACACTAAGTCACGTTAAACTGAAAGTGTAGGGACAGTTAACTTTAATAATGAAGCATTGCTATAAAAATATGTCAGTCGTGTCAATTTAAGGTATATACGACGACACACGTAAAAAGAGCTCTGGTTACGTGTGTCATACTGTACTTTGTTGTGTTATTTACTTTTTTTGTTATTTTATATGAACTTCACTACTATTTTCGATGATTAAGATTGTGATATTAAACTTATATTATTCTAAATAATCTTAAATATACTTATAGTATTAAAATAATGAGCATAAGAAATATTTATTTAACAAGAACACGTTATACGGAATACAGTTGGCATTGGGTCCTGAGCTAGGAACTCCCTGTGTTACAGGACCCATAGTGGAAGCCCCGCAAGCCCAATTTCATAAGAAAACCGCAAATCAATGTACAGTTTAGCCGTTTGGCACACGCATACTAGAGGTCAAAACAATTTCTTGATCCGCATTTCCTAAATAAAAATCCCTTATGGTTTTGACATTTGTGATACGTTATATCTTGATATCCAACCTAATTAGTTGGGTATATCGTAACTGACAGAGTCCAATCGGGTGGTTGGTTGGACAGGCCCTCCGCCTCTGGCTTGCCTTTACTGGCCGTCCAGAGTGGAGTCGCAAGAGCTGTTGCTCGAGGGTAGATGTGGTCACCTAAGTGGCGAGTTGGCTATATGTTTAAAGTCCAGTGCCACCTCTCTACCCCCCAGTTCTCTGACCGGTGTTGCCGTTAGGCCATTTTTTAATGTCGCTATTAATAGGGGCCCATCTAGCAGTTAGCGAGTCACCGTCTGCCAGAGATAAAGATTGAAACAGTTTTATTAGGCAGGCGTCCGATGTTTCACCCAATAGCCCAGCCACTAGTCCATCATTTCAACCCAATAACCCGTTTTATTTAGATTCCATCAACCATCAATAGTCCCTATACACCCCAGCGGGTGCTGTCTTGGTGTGCGTCTCATGACACAGGCAGCGACAGCATCCGCTCGGTGTACTCCATGCATTTCATTAAATTGTCAAAAGGGCCTCTACGTGTTGGCTCAGTTGGTACTTTGTAGGTACCTAGCTCCACGCACGCCTCCCAAAGGTCCGGGACATCATTGTCCCGTGAACGGGAAAGACATAATAATAATAATAATAATTTATTTATTCATGAAGTAAACTTATTCCTATTTACATTATGTATCGTATCTGTAGTACAGTTCCATAAGTCACGTAAAATAGCTATTGAAGTTAAACTGTGTCACTTGGTAATATTGAAAAGTTTAAAAAAAAATACTTAATGCAATTATTTTCAAAATTGCTTATAAAAATCAGCCATATCGTGTCTGGAGGAGCCCAAACTTGGTATGTTTCGAAAATTATTTTTGTTTTAATTAAAAAAATATGGCTAAAATGTAATGACGTGGTATATTTTTAGAATCGCCTTAAAAAGCCCTTAACATATAACACACGATAGGTTTCTGACAACTTTTTATTTTTCCATACTAAAAAAAATGTCTCGGCACTCCCCAAGGGAATTTTTTTTAGGAACTGCGGGTCAAAAAAAATGTTTTGACCTCTAGTATGTGTGTGCCAAACGGCTAAACTGTACATCGATTTGCGGTTTTTTAAGCGTAGGGCTACCACTACCAGTAGAGTGGCAAGCTTACAATAATAGTTTACATAACTCCATGCAGGGCTAAAAGGCAGAAATGTTATATATTTTACAGTTAGAGCTACAAAGCTAGCTGAAAAGTTACAAAAAATGCAAATTAAAATATGCCTTCACTGGCACGCTTCCGAAAATACACTTGTGGCATGTCACATTGCCGCACAGCCTGTCTCTGCCTTAATCGGACCTTTAGGCCCGACGGCGCCCTCGGGTCTCACCACAAAGGGTCCGCATTTAAAAGGACCAGAAATGTTATCCCGACCCAAGTCGAATTATTAAATATTCGCCGAGTATTTTTAATATTACTTTACCGTAGGACTTGGACATTTTCTTTGCTATACGCTTTCACGATAAATGAAAAATATATTATGCAGAGTTATTATTTAATATGGGTCCCATAATGTTACGTATGTTTTCTATGATTATTTTTTACTACTACGGCATTAAAACTTGTAGCTGTATTGTCTTTGCTATTTTGCTAGCAAGTCTCAGACAATTACAGGTTTTAAAACGGCTAAAGTGAGATTACTCTATTGTTTTAAACTGGTAAAGTGATAGTAGTCATGGTAATTCCTAGGATCAAAATTAGGAAAATCTCGATTATGAATAATCTAATGTAGGTGTCTCTATAAATTGGTGGGGTAGGCCAAAATATGTTTAAAACTAATTTCAAAAAATTGCACCTTACTAGGTTTTGATATGGAGCAGCTGTTTACCATTCTAAAATCCTCTCCTACAAATAATATAAACTAGCTTCCTCCCGCGACTTCGTGTGCGTAAACCCGGGATAAAAACTATCCTAAATTTTAATCCGGGCTATAAACTAGTTTCGTGCAAAATTTCATCCAAATTGGTTGAGCTTTTTAAGCGTGATTGAGTTACATAAATATAAAAACATCCAAACTTTCGCATTTATAATATTAGTAGGACATATAATATTAATATTTTTTGACCGACGAAAAAAACGAAGGAGGTTCTCAAGTCAACGCGTAAATATAATATATTATATTTTTTATGTATGACCACGCATAACTTTTTACAGAGTAGTCCGATTTTGATAATTCTTTTTTAATAGAAAGAGTATAACCTCGAAGTTGGTCCCACATAAATTTTAAATAAAAATTGCAACCCTAAGGGTAGGAAAACAGGGGATGATTGATTGTTCACTTACCGATTGAAATGTATGACCACATATTATGCAGAGACTTATCAAAAATATTGCATGTAACTGGTAATTAAGTTAGTAATTAACTAAGTAAGCCACAGAAAATTGAAAAATAAAAACTTTTTAACAAAAAAATTAAACCGCCGAAAAAAGACTCAAAAGCAAAAAATAATTAACCTTTTTTATTTAGTTTAATAACTAAGTTCTTCAATTAATCTACGTGTACCTAAGTAATTTTGAGTCGGCGCCAACTCAAAATTACTTAGGTACATTTAGATTAATTTAAGAACTTAGTTATTAAGGTTAATAAAAAATGTTTCATATTTATATGCTTGTTTGGCGCCGACTCAAAATTACTTAGGTACACTTACATTAATTTAAGAACTTAGTTATTAAACTAAATAAAAAAGTTTAATTATTTTTTGCTTTTGAGTTTTTTTTCGGTGGTTTATTTTTTTTGTTAAAAGTTTTTATACGTTTGCTACTCAGTCACGCAAAAACGGTTAAACAGATTAAAATGAATTTTGGTACAACATATATAATACTTTTCATCCCAGGGATGAGCCTCTGAGGGGGTGAAATGGGAGGCAAAATTTTGTATGGAGCTACGATATCAACGATTTCCACGCGAAGAAAGTCGCGGGCAGAAACTAGTAAATAATAAAGATTTTATTTTAATCTTTCAAGTTGCTTTACACTCTTGTCTTCGAGTTAAATCCACTAAGCTGTTAATTAATACACGGGTAAGGTAAAGTAAGGATTACACTTGTAATGTAAGGTTACGAGGTTGGGTCTAGGTGCCTTTGATACTGAGAGATAATTTATATGTTACTAAATAATTTAATTACGAATGCTGTGATAGAGGTGAGGTTTCACAGACATCTTCATCCTTCTAGCATTATTCCCGGTCATGCCCAAAACGCGCAAATTATACACTTGCGGTGAGTGTATTAAATAAAATGTAGGAGTCCTTTGTTTTTAACTAAATAATGCGAGTTTTACTGCACGCTGCGCCTACGGGAAAACTCGCATTGTGGCCAGGTGAAGACGTTAAATTTTGTACTCAACACGGGTGGTAATTTGTAAAGCCCCAGAGCGCATATTTATGGCCCTCACCTTCGGTTCAGGCCACAAACACCTGCGACCTGGGGCATTCACAAATTCACCGCCCTAGTTACGTAATGTACTATTACGTCACACCTGGCCATAATGCGAGTTTTACAGCACGCTGCGCCTACAGGAAAACTCGCATTGTGGCCAGGTGAAGACGTAAAAATTTGTACTCACCACGGGCGGTAATGGTATGTAATGTACTATTACACCATACCTTAAGTAAGAAACTATTTTGTAGAAAATCTCCACTCAGTATCTTGAGTCAACATGCCAGTGCAATTTTTTTGTTAAAAAATACCAATATGTTCTAAACTCACGGCCTACCATGAAAATTCTGCGAGTTTAAGTAAAAAGTAATGATTTTTGGACTAAAGGGAAAGTTCAAAGAAATCCGACAAAGACTATCAACTACAAATTATATAAAACCTCGAAACACAATCCGGGAAACTGCAGACGTATCAAATGAACCAAAAGTCACGCAAAAACCCAAGTAACACTTCTCGAACAGATTTGAAACAAGCTCGGCGAAAAAACCTTACCAGGATTTCTGAAAAACCGTGTGCCACCGAAATTACACGGCCTGGAAACCTAAAAACGTATGGAAATATGAAAAAAATGACGAGAATCGGTCGGGGGACTAAACTGCTGGCTGCAGCGAACAACAAAAATATGGCGACGCTGACGTTGCATTTTCAAGCGTCGTTAAAACTGTGCAAGGGCACAAGTGATAGCGGACTTTCAATGCGACTAAATAAATAAATATTAGGGAACAATCTTACACAAATTGAACTAGCACCACGGTCAGCTCAATAAGGCTTGCGTTATGCTGGGAACTAGACGAATAATAATTAGCTATTATTTTGTATGACACGTTTTACACGCAAAAACTTATGCTTTTATGAGAAAAGGTCGAAACGTTATGAAAGGATGCAGCAGCAAGAAGCATGGGAACACATTGATGATATTATGTGAACCCTCTTGTTTCCTAGAAGTTCCTAAATTTTTTTCTCAATTTTACCCGACCATCGGCATTGCTGATATGAGTTGCGAAAGCTAATGTTTTGTCCAATATAAGGAAATAATTGTGTTATGAAGTCAATATAAACAATGTAGTTATCCATGTGATAGATATGACAGCTATCCCGAAAAAAAAAAGTTTTTAATTGGTATTTGTTCAGTGGAAGTTTAAAAAAAGCATTTACCAGGCATTTTAAAATTCAAATGACATTAAACTCTAAACAACTAAAGAAAAATCAAACTAAAACGAAACGAAAATCATCAAGGGCAAGCTAGGTTTGGTAGGAAAGTTTCTAATATAGCTAGTGCATAGATAAGTCCATTAAACCAAGCCTTTTAGTTAGTACATTTCATAATTGTGACAATTTTTTTACAATATCAGTGTTTGCTATGGTATCACAGTGAACTGAAGTCGCTTATAACTTGTTGTTTAATGACAGTCGTCACTGAATAAAATACGAGGTTAGTGTTCGCACCGACAGTGTAGCTCGCGGCCTGTCGCGACACAACAGACCACAGTTGATGGACCGTGGGACGAGCACGCCAATTTGTTACAAGAATAGTTCCCCTTTGTGAGCGTTTCAAATATTCACTGCAGAGTTCAGTCCAGGTTGTGTTTTGATGATTGACTTTGAATATTTTTTTCGGCGGTTTCCCGTATCAATAACATTTTAATTAACAATTTGGGGATGCCCATACCGTCTGCGTCAAGTCATCGTATGGCTAGGTCGATTCTGTGCTGAGTGGTCTCCATTTTGCATTTTATTTAAGTACAATTTGAGTCAATATGGCAAAAAAAGGTATATTTATAACAGACGTAAAAGTAATGTATTGCTAAAACGTTTCATCTTTCTTTTAATATGTGTAAGGGATCGTCCTAATACAACGCGACTACACGATTGTTGCAAGCTCGCTCGCAAGATTAGATACGCGCGCGAACGCGCGCTTTAAAATATTTGACTCCAATAGGTGTCCTCATTTACACAATTCCGACCGCATCTACGCACTAGCTACCGTGTAGAACAAGGGTGTGAAATTCATTGAAATCTGAACAATTGCGATGCAAAAATTACAATACACACCCAGGCTGCGGATGTTTTCTCAGTACCTATTTATTTGTATAATTATGTATCATGAATATCAAAAGAAACGTAAAAAAACTTTCATTATAACATTGAACAGTGAAAATCTACTCATATAACAGCATGTGAGGAAAACATATAGCCTAACCGTAGTGTTTTTCAAACGCATGTTTTATTTCTCCTCCACTCACTACTCTGCTGCCTGACTTAGCTCTGGTTGATTAAAAAAAAAACAAGAATGCTGGGTTTATTAATTTCTTTGCTTTGTTTTACTTAACGGGAAGAAGCATAAAGATCATATATAGTATACATGTGCCACATCAAACATGCTAACCACGATATTCAATTATATTTTCAATTTGCCTTTTTATGTGATAATTCGTGGTCCCAAAACTCCTATCATTACGACGAAGGCCAAAAGTCAATAACAAACCGTATTCGTGAAAAAACACAAACTAGGTACCCGCGCTGGTCGGAAGTCTGGTAAATGCCTCAATTTACCAAATCCGTGATTCCGTTGAAACCTTAATACCTGCGCGATAATCGCGGGATTTTCTTTTTGCCCGAGAATTCCTGAAGAATATCCCCTTATTTAGAGATACGTTATTTTACGCCAAAAGGTTTGTTCTGACCTTTGTAATGGACAAGATAAAATTTCGCGACTACTTTTCTCTGATGAGAGAGGAAAATGGGCGTTTTTTATTTATGCTTTCGGTTCAGAAATTTGATAAAACATTCTTTATTTTTTTGGCCTAAAATACTAACCACTATGGGAACACGAACGAATGTTGTTTTCAAAGTCAAAGTTATTTATTCTTCCATTTAGGCATTATTACCTACATGCACCTATGAATGTCGATAAACTACCACCGGTTCAGAAAGAAAACCTATGCCTCGGGAAGAACAGGCGTAGAATACTCGGTGAGGTATAATAAAAAAAAAGTATACATAATATATTATAATTTTAGTATGAGTATAGTATAAATTTGCATTTCCCCAGTAGAATAGTACATTCTTGCAAAGGCCGGAAAATAGGGATTCGTGGATGAGTTGATTTTGTCGGATGCTAAGGTGAATCCGACAATAGATACGAATCCATGAACTGTCATTCCCGCCGAGGCAGATAATATACTTTTCTCCAAAAATGCAAGGAAATCAAATTTTTTTTTCGCGAGTATGTCAATGTTTTTTTAATAAATGTACGGCATGACTCACGGTGCCAGTTAGAATTGACATACAAAAAAAAATAATTAAAATCAATCACAATTTTAGATGTTTCATTATTTTTAAAATTATAAAAGAGTAAACGGGGTTGAAATTTGATTTATTATGAATTTTCTTTCGTAAGTATTTTTATTTCGTAATTTAAGACTTCGTCCAATTGGACAAGATTGGACGAAGAACAACCAGAAGAACAAGCAGGCTTCAGAAGAGGTTACTCAGTGCTCGACCACATTCATGCTGTGAGACAGATAATCCAAAAATACAATGAATACAACCTTATATACTACATTGCATTCATCGACTACAGCAAAGCCTTCGATTCTCTCATTCACGACAAGATCTGGGAGGCACTGAAGAGCCAAGGCATAGAACACAAGTACATCAGATTAATCAGGAGCATATACGAACAAAGTACATCACGCATAGAATTGGACAGGAAAGGCGAGACTTTTAGCATACAAAAGGGAGTAAGGCAAGGAGACCCCCTATCGCCAAAACTGTTCTCAGCAGTCCTAGAAATGGTATTCAGAGATTTAAATTGGAACCAGTACGGTCTGAACATAGATGGTCGCCAACTTACCCATCTAAGATTTGCTGATGATGTCGTACTGTTTGCTAAAGACTCTGAAGAACTCAACAAGATGATAAATGACATAGCTATAAACAGCAAGACAGTGGGTCTATCACTCAATCTGGACAAAACAAAGACGATGACAAATGGCAAGAAGAACAACATCAACATTGTAGGAAAGTTAGTAGAGTATGTGGACGAATACATTTACCTGGGACAAATAATATCGCCGATAGACACCATGACCAGGGAACTAGAAAGAAGAACGGCTAATGGGTGGAAAAGATACTGGTCCTTAAAAGAAGTGTTTAAAGATAAAGTTCTCCTAACAAAGACGAAAGGTAAACTATTCAACACATGCATCTTGCCAGTACTAATGTATGGAAGCCAAACCTGGGCCCTGACAAAAGCTACAATCTCCAAACTAGCGTGCTCTCAACGTGCCATGGAAAGGAGTATGCTCGGCGTCCGGAAATCCGACCGGTTGAGAAACGCGGAGATAAGGCGTAAGACGAAAGTCCAAGACATCTCCACAAAGGTAAGAAGGCTCAAATGGAAGTGGGCTGGACACATTATCCGAGGCGCCGACAAGTGGAGCAAACGGGTCACCCAATGGTACCCTAGAGAGGGAAAAAGAAAGAAGGGAAGGCCCCAGAAGAGATGGGAAGACGACATACGGCAAGTGGCAGGATGCACCTGGAGCAGGGTTGCTCAAGACCGGAGCGAGTGGAGAAGGCTGGAGGAGGTCTTTGCCGAAGGGCAAACAGACACTAAATTTAAAAAGTGCGAAGTAGTGGAAAGATAGAAATATGAATCAAACTAATGTCTGTAAATAAAGGCTTTTTAATTAATTTAATTTAATTAATTTAAAACTATTTGAGACATTTTGAAAAACGTCACTTCGATCACTTACAAAAGTAAGCGTTTTGTCTATGACAATTTAAAAAACGACGCGGGAAAACTTGAAGGCCACTACAAATGGGCGCAATTTGGCACACCAACTTGCAATAGTTCGAGAGAGACAACCATACATTACTAACCAGTCTAAGTATACCTAGTTTGTAAATAGTAATTTGTCTTAGTCAAAACATAATATGGTAATGGAATTTCATACATTTTCCTGGCCGCTAAAACTGTACAGTAATGAGTTTTAAATTTTGTGCGCTCGTTAGTAACGAAGAACTCCTATTTTTGCTACAGTAAAGCGCACATTTCCGAGCATATTGAAGAAAAGTATATTTTTTGAATTTGCGATAGATTTCTAATACAGGACTTTATCACTCTGCCACTACTTTTAATCATTTATTTTTAATATAATATTATGTTTTTGGAATAAGTGTCTGTTCTACGACAGATTTGAATTTTGAGCCAGTAAGTTCGGTTAATAATTCCATTTATCTGGATGACATTGATTCATTTCTAATCAATATATCAATAATTATTGGAAATTAATTTATGTTACAAGCATAAAATAACTGGCATCACAAAATACATGCAGTTTTTATTCCGCGCGTGTTATTATTGTACTCCGCATCACTGTGAGTTGTTAACTGTAGGTACATTAATACAGTGTTCTTTAGTTAAACAATCCGTACCAGCAACAGTTGCAGTTAAACAACTCCCTTGACATTCGTACCGCGGACTGCAAACAAAAAACTGGGCTTGAACGAGTTGAACTTATGTGGGCAGGTCCCGTACTATTATTATTATTATTGTTGTTTTTTGGGCCTTTGTTTGCCGCTTCGACCAGCAGGTGATCTATTGTGGCAGCCCTTTTGTTATTTGATTTCACCGTTAAGACCCGTTGCCTCTAGGAAATTCCAGATTCTTTGGGCGGTGATATGTTGTACCTCTTCTGGGTGCACGATGTGTCGCCCTAGATAGATACTTCTTTTTTGCATGAGTGTTCCGCAGGAGCAGTCCCGTACTAACTCCAAAATGTAAACTGCAAATTAAAAACATGGGTATTGATATAAACATAAGTCTCCTAAAATAGTTTGATATAAATATATGTTGTAACCCCTAGTTAGAAAATTTCAGTAAGACAATGTAATAATAGTGAACTCACTACGTACTTTGATGACATCGGTGGGAACCTGTAATTAGCTATTTGTACTTTATCAATATAATCAATGTGTTTCTGTAACTGTTGGTTCTCCAAATATAAATTAATTAATAAATAAAATATTTTAAAATGGTAAAATTTTCGACAATGCTATGTAAGTACTTAATTTTGCTGTCTTGTACCTAAAAACATTCTGTGATTATCTCGAACATATACAACTCGAAATAATCGTTTCGGATATAAGGATGAGGAAAGGTCGATATTAATCAAGTATAAATAAATTAATTAGAAATTAAAATAAAGAATTTATTTTAAATTATATTAAACATCAATATCAAGATATTGACTATGCATAGGCCACAAGGACCCTTTTACAAGTTAAAATATTATTATATATCTATTGACTCTAAATTATACATCATTCAAATTACTATATTTCACAGTTATTATATCTTAAATAAAAGCCGCTGTATTCATATTAGATATTTATTTGGACATTATGGTTTCGTGTAGAACGCGGTACAAGAAGAGAGCGTTCCGTTTAACGCAGATACTACATTCTCCCGGACTAATAATAAAACTGATGTAGTTTTATGTAAACCTACATATATCTTATATATGTGCAGACGCACTTTAACTGAACTATTAAAACATCGAAATAATCCTACGAATATAAACTAAGCATGCAGTTTATATATCTTGGCATCATTTATGAATAAATACAAGTAACCCTTGGCCTACGATACAAAACCACTTAGCCTAACTGCTATTATCATCATCATTACAATACACCATTTGATCAATATGGCGTTTCCAAGTCATGCCTTGTACCTCAATTAGGTAAGTTAAATTTGGAACAGATTCAGAGACAATTTTACCAACTATCCAGGGTTTACACCCTTTTCGGTAATCCCTTACCATAACTTTTTGTCCTAATCCAAATTTAACTTTCCTTTTGGGTGTTTCTCCCTCCTGTCCCTCCGAGTGACCCTCAACTAAAGGTGGAGGTATTAAGCAACTAAATCTATTCCTCAATTCCCTCCCCAGCAACAAACGAGCAGGAGTAATGCCTGTGGTTCTTTGAGGAGTAGTTCTGTAATCAAATAAAAATAAATTTATAGCCGAAGTAATATTATACCCACTTTCTCTAATTTTTGTAACCCCCGATTTAAAAGTTTGCACGAACCTTTCTGCCGCTCCATTAGTTGCTGGGTGGTAAGGAGGTGAAAACGTTTGTTTAATGTCACGTTCTTTACAATAATTTACAAACTCAGCACTAGTAAATGTGGTTTGATTATCTGTCACCAATTGTTTAGGATATCCAAACCGGCTGAATAACTTATCCAGTACATCCATTGTTTTGGTAGCCGTCATGCTTGACATTTCAAATGCTTCAGGCCACTTACTGTAACTGTCTATAACTACTAAGTACATTTTATTATAATATGGACCCAGAAAGTCGGCATGTAACCTATGCCATGGGATAGTGGGAGTCGGCCATGCTTTTGGTGATTTAACAGGGTTCTTATAATTTGATAAACAAATTAAGCAAGACTATCCAATGTTTTCAATCTCTGCATTCAAATTTTGCCACCAGAAATATGAACGAGCTATTTCTTTCATACGAACAATTCCGAAATGTGTTTTATGTAAGCTTTTCAAAACAGATTTTTGAATGGTTAATGGTATTATTACTCTATGACCCCAAAGCAAACATCCTTGATCTATGCTAATTTCAGTTTTTCTGTTGTAGAATGGTAAGAGTTCTGATGTAATTAATTTCTTTTCAGGCCAGCCTTTTCTACAATATTCCATTACTTTACTCAATTGTGGGTCGTTTGTGGTATTCTTTTCAATTATTCTGTAATTTAAAGGATCAATTTTGGAACTGTTTGTATAGATTACATGATTCAAGTTTTCCTTTCTACAAATGTTATGGTAGTATTGTTGTCATTATTTTTGTTTTCAGGATTTCTGGACAAAAAATCTGCTGGATTATTGCTAGTTTTTATGTGTTTTATTGAATATGTGAAAGCTGACAGGAATATGGCATAGTGCTGTAGCCGCTTTGCTGCCATTTTTGGAATACCCTTAGTTGGTCCAAATATCCTGACTAAAGCTGAATTATCAGTTTCCAATACAAATAACCGACCATAAATATAGTTATAGAACTTTGTCACCCCAAATACAATGGCCATGGCCTCTTTGTCAATGGTTGTATATTTTTGCTCAGTTGGATTCAATTTTTTACTGACATATGCTATGGGCTTAACTGTTCCGTCTTTATCCCTGTTTGACAAAATTGCTGCTAAACCACAATTTGAGGCATCACATGTTACAATAATTGGTAGGTTTGGATCAAAATGCTTTAAATTGTCCGCTGAAGCTAATTTCTGTTTAATTATAAGAAATGATTTTTGGCATTCCTCTGTCCAGTTAAATTTATTTACCTTGGTACATTAATACAGCGGAGTTAAAATTATAGCCATGTCCTTAAGGAACCTGGAATAATAAGTAACTTTCCCTAAAAATGATTTTAACATTGTTAGGTTAGTCGGAGCTGGAGCGTTAAGCAGTGGTTCAATATTTGATTTTAGAATGCTCATTCCATCTTTATTGATGCGAAAACCAAACACGTCTATGTGTCTAGTGAAAAGTTTACATTTTTCCGGCTTTAATTTGAAATTACTTTCTCGCAACTTATTTAACACTTTTACTAGAATTTCATAAGTTTCTTGTAAACTTTTCCCTGTCACATAGATGTTATCAATAAAAACAATAGTGCTAGGTATTCCTAGTAAGCTTTTGCTCATTAATCTTTGAAAAGAGCCTGGCCCTGTATTAATTCCATAAGGTAAGTATTTATATTTGTATGTACCAAATTCCGTAACAATCGTGGTTAAATCTTGACTTTCTTCAGTCAAAGCCGCCTGAAGGTAGGCCTCCTTCAGGTCTAGTTCGCAGTAGTATTCCCCCTGCTTTAAAGTTTCAAAAATATCCTCTACATGTGGAAGGGGATAGTGATCGATTTCCAAGCTTGGATTAAGAGTCACCTTATAGTCACCGCATAGTCTCACTGAACCGTCTGGCTTCATGATTGGCACAACTGGTGTTCCCCATTGACTCTGCATAATTGGCACTATACGGCCATTTTCCTGTAATCTTTCAATTTCAAGTTTTACCTTATCTCGAAGGGCATAAGGCACACGACGAACAGGCAGGAACTTTGGTGTAGCATCCCTTTTTAATTTCAAAGAAATTGCTTCACCTTTAAAATCACCCCACCCTGGGCTGAATACTTCTGCGAACTCCTTATCAATTAGTTGTTTGGCATCTGAAACATTTTGTACCAAGATGTTAGAATGACACAGAGCCATTTCCTTGAAAGCTGGAGGCCACATTTTTAATTGACTTAACCAATCACGCCCCATCAAACAAGGAGTTGACCCTTTGGAGATATATATGCTTAACATTTTAACAGTATTATTATATTTCACCGGTATATTATGAATAATACCTAATGGCTGAGACACACTTTGATCAAAGTTACGGAATGTCACCTTGCACTCTTCTATACTATATTCTTTTAAATATTGTTCTTTGTAAGTTATCGGCATCACTGAAACCTCCGCACCAGTGTCCACCTCAAATGGTACTTTTTGTCCATCACCTATTTCCAGCTCGACTATATATGGCGGTATCTTACTTACTTTGTCAAATCTGTAAGTTTCGTATTCTTCATACAACGTTTTCACCTCTTCCAAGCCTTGGTCTTCCGTTTGGTCCTTATGTGTCACATCCAAGACATTTGTCTGTTTAAACTTGTTTCTAGGACACATTTTATAAATATGCCCTAGTTGACCACATTCCGAGCAGTATTTATTGTTCAGGGTACAATCCTTTTTTAAGTGATTGTCTTTACCGCAGCAAAAACATTTATTTTTATTATTTTTGTTGTTCATTGTTTTTGACACAGAATACTTTTGCTTGAATTTCTGCTTCGGCTTAATGTATGCGATGTTGCTGGTGTCCCCATCTCCATTGGAATGCTTGTAGGCTGCCTCCACAGTCCTGGCTAACTGTACCATGTCTTCAAGCTTCATTTCCTGATTTTGTTTCATTAGTTCAAACATAATTAATTTAGAATGTACTCCTTCAATAAGTTTTTCTTTAATTTGGTCGTCTTCGTCTTTAAAACGGCATTTCCTCGCTAGTTTTCTTAGGCTGAAAACGTAGTCTTCGATGGATTCTGAAGGCGATTGGTTCCGTCTTCTAAATTCAGCCCTGTCCAATAGTGAACTTTGTGTGCGTGTATATTTCCGTCGTAACTTTTCACATAACGTATTGAAACTTAACGTACTGGGTTTAGCTGAATCACACAACAACTGCAGCGTCTCGAAAACTCGGGGTGTTAGTTTAGTAATGAGTAACGGGACCTGTTTCTTGTCAGGTACATCGTTTAACAAAATCAAACATTCCAATTGTTGCTCGAAAACTTCCCAGTTTTCTCCATCAAATTGTTTTATTTCGTGATTCGACGCCATTGTTTTCGTTTTCAGAACACCCACTGCTTCTGTATTAGATTGTAACGCGTCCTTGTTTTGATGATATTCACTCAGTATTTTTCTTAACTCGTCTACTGTTGCATTTAGCGGGCACTGTAAACCTTCCTGTAGTAATATCTTTAATAAGGTATCTTTTGCACACTGGTAAATATAAGTTCTTTTTCCTTGTTTAATTAATGAAATTATTTCCTCTTCTGTCAGTTGCTTTTTTGTCTCCAAGTTGCCTACCTTGTCCGGCATGTTAACGTTTCATTTCACGTTATTGCACATCGGTAATGACGTGTGTCAGTGTCAGGTTTTCGTTTATTTGTGCTAACCTCAAACTGCGCCGCCGCCACTACCACCAAACAATAAAAGTAATTAATTTCTTACTTTTAATGATTTTCGTGCTCTTCTTGATTGTTCACTCGTTGCACCGTGCGGTTCTGAAGTTCTCGTCGCCAATATTATATCTTAAATAAAAGCCGCTGTATTCATATTAGATATTTATTTGGACATTATGGTTTCGTGTAGAACGCGGTACAAGAAGAGAGCGTTCCGTTTAACGCAGATACTACAACAGTATCACAACTTATTTTATCCTTCAACAGTGTTGAAGTGATTTATGTATGCCAAAACAAAAAGACTTACCTGGTACATACATAGATAAATAAATTATTTATTTGCATAAGCACAGACTTCAATTTTTTTTAATAATAAGAAACAATGAATGAATATGTGCCAGCAAAACGGATCATGTCTGTAGCATAATGCTACAGCAAGGCGGCTGCAGCGCTGATTTTCAGCCTATTAATTATCAAAAACAGGATGTATGGCCTGGAATGGTTAATTTTTTATCGGTAATGGAACCCTAAAAACTTGAACCGCAGGTTTCATCGGCGAATAGCGAAGCACAATGCCCCTCGTTACCGACCTGCTCTCGTACAACAATGACGGTCTTCAAGTACCTCAATTTGTTCGTTCTAACCGAGTAAAACGAATAGTATCTCCCCACGCAAGTTAAGGGGATCAATTTAAGACATACCATTCACATTCTAATTTGCTTTCAGTGTGTGAGGTGTGACAAGTTGGCTCGAGCGTGTGGAAAGCGCGCTCCACATATTGGAATGTGTTACTTAGGTTGTCGTTGACCCCCGCCACATCAAAAGCTTAGAACTACGAGACGGGCAAGATTTTAGATGAACGATAAACATTCAAATCGATTAATAATCATGGGAGCAGCAACGCAATAGATATAAAATAGCTAATACATGCTAAATTTAAAACCCTTGTTTGCGTAAGGACTTAAAAATTACGATCAATATCTACGTTTATATTGGTATTTGTATAAATGTTACTTACTGTTACGGCAACATAACGAGTTAAATTATTTAAAACATCACCCTAGTGGGCATTCAATGACCATAAATGAAACTGTTGCAAAACCACATTGTTAACATAGCTGAACGTTAATGGCTGCAGTTCCGCCTGTGGTAACAAAAAGTCACATCCCATTATGCAACTTATAACGAGATACAACCTTTTTGCTTTAAAGGTTAGAATTTACACTCTAAAATTATTGAAAGATTGTAATTTTCATTCTATCTCTTAAGAATAGGGATACAATTGAATTGGCGTCTTTGGGTTGATGTGAGTTGGTAAGACTCATTTAAGAGCGTCAGGACTAAACGGTGCAATTTGAAGTAGGTACCTGCGATTTGCTTTTGAACTCTGGACACCTAAATTTAAATAACGCACGTGCTTGTTCACGAAACTACCAATGGTACAGGTATTTGATACCTTTTGATACGTGTTCATATTAGGCATAGAAGTAGGACATAAGGGGTTTATTTTCGAAATCAAGAAGGAGTTAAATGTTTACAAAGCAGAAAGGTCTGCTAACGAAATTCCAAATTTCGATTAATCCCCTCGCTCCCTTCAGGAGAATAATTTTTCAATTTTCCACTGTAATCGAAATGTTTCAGTAAAATGAAGTTCAGTTGTTTCAGTCATCTGGAAGCACGGTCGGTGAACCTCGTGTCAAAATCTAAGAGATAAAGGTAAACAAATATTTCGTTAGACCCGTGTAAAACGAATCATTTAAATATGAGTCGAATTAAGATTGGAATAGTCCACAATAATAATCAGAAAAATCAGCCTATACAGGGTGTGGCCTGAAACAGGGAAAAAAAATCAAACGGTAGACTATTGAGCTTGTGAGCACTTATTTCCAGGTAATTATAACTGAAAAAATATTGTTTTTTTTTTTTTCTTTAAATGTAAGTCCATGTGTATTTTTTACCCTTCTGGAGTGACACAAGTAGTTTTTTTTATTTTAAAAACACTAAAAAGATATCAACAATATAAAAAAATCACAAAAATTACTTTTAAAAACCAAAATGCAAAAATTATTATGACTCAGTACATGATGTTACCTCAAAATCTGCGTTGACTGCTGTGCTATGATCTCGTGGTGCCAAGGTACATTACTTGAAGGTCATAACTTTATCAACATTATTCCGAAACCGGTTTTTTTTTTAAAGAAATTGGACACAAGCGGTTACTAAAGATGCTCTAAGGAAGCGTCTTTTTAAATATTTGCTCCTATTACAGGCCACACACTGTATACGTCCCACTGCTGGGCACAGGCCTCCTCTCATGATTAAGAGGGAACGGGGAGTAATCCCCATGCTGGCCCAGTGCGGGGTTGGGGACTTCACATAAACCGTTGAATTTATTTGCAGATATACGTAGGTTTCGTCAAGATGTTTTTCCTTCACCGAAATGCGAACGGTAAATTTTAAATGACATTCCTTACACAAGTTCCGAAAAACTCATTGGTCTTAGCCTGGTCCGTGTCAATTGGCCTTTATACATACAAACAGTCTCAAGGAGATATACAACGTCTTCCGTGGGTTTGTAATAAGTCTTATCTTTGAAGTTTTAAGTCGGTACGAGTAGAACCGTGGGACGTTATCTTTATCCCAAAAAGCAAAATGTTCGCTACACTCCTGAACGCAGGCCGTCTGCCAAAAAGCTGGCGCTAAATTGCCGGCGCAGGATTAGGCCGCCGGCTCCGTCTGATAGTTCCGGCTTTTTGAAGGGAAGTGTGCATTGGGATTGTGTTGACGTGCGAAACTGTTCTCTGGACTTTCTAAAAACATAAGGCACACTGTCTGACTGAACTGTGTCTACTCAGACAGTCCTGCCTTTTGTTTTTACAAAGATGGCTTTATACCATGGAACGTCCAAGATTTTTCCTAGACCATTAGGCTACACCAACGTATGTTCAAAGGAATTACACTACAAAGCTGGCTGATAATATATAAAAAAGCTTACTCCCCCGTCTCAACGTAACTTTCTGGTAGCCAACTGAATTTAGTGCTATGATTTTTTTCGGTTATTGGTAACTATCTAACTAAATAACTTTGAGTATATCTTAATTATTCGAGACACAAAAACTAAATATTGTTGCATGCTTTACCATGCCCAAATTGTTGCTAAATTATACTGGTCATCTAAACCTCAGGTACCAAATTGCAACGACCCCAAAATCATTTTAGATTATATCCCGTGTCGCTCGGCAGACGGCTGAAAGCTGCCGGTAAATTTCCAGGCGCGGGATTATACTGACGTGCATGTTGTCTGAGAAGGAAAGGAAATAGTGTTCAAATTTGGACAAGCTTAAGCGGAACATAGTGTTGGAAAACAGCTAGTATATGTTCATGAAACTTGAGAAATAGAAAAGATACAGGTTATTTAAGTGGCGTTAAAGTGAATTTAGTCATTGAAGTTTATAACCACTTACTTTGGTCAAATAGGAATCTATTCTCTCGCTCTAAATTATGGTTATTAATTGTGTTTATTATGTTCGGTTTTGTGTTTTAATTTATTTCATATGTTTATGTGTTCAATCCTTATTAAACCCCTGTCGAAAAAAGAGGGGTGTTATAAGATTAACGTGTCTGTCTATGTATATGTGTATCTGTCTGTGGTATCGTAGCTCCCAAACGGATGGACCAATTTGAATGCGGTTTTTTTGTGTCGTAGATAATTTATCCCGAGTGTTCTTAGCCATGTTATATCAAAATCTGTTGAGCCATTTCGAGATATTGGACTTTGAAACGAAAATGTCGGGGGTTTTTCAACTTTTCTATGTTGTAGTGAGTTATTAAATATAAAATCAGCAACAAGTCGTTCACATGGGAGAACAGGGTGCTCTTTTGTTCAAATAATTTGTAAAGTTATATATTGGCACTCCAGAAATGTTATAAAAATGAAATTTTACACTACTTATACTCATCATTATTCATAATAGATCTTATTAATAACGATCGTAACTCAGAACTATTCGAATTTATATTGACAATAATCATTGACTCATATACTTATATTTAGTTTCATAATTTATTTTTCATCATAACCGTCGCTTGTACGTTTTATTAAAATCATCAATAATTGATTTTCATATCATTTTTCATCATGAATGAGTTCCAATGAAAGTTATAAAAATTTAGGAACGAAAAAGGTATGAAGAAAATTATTGCTAATGCTAACACTAGATTAAGATATTTTCCTATGCTACTAACACTATGGATACTCTGTATGTCCGAAATAAATAAAATAAATTGAAAAAAATATATGAAGAGTGATGATTATGACTACAGGTCGTCAGTACTTAGAACGAAAAATTGGGCAAAGAATTTTATGAGAGCCTATAATGGACCCGGGAGCACAACTTACGAATAATTTGGGCAAACTAGTTTTGCCAAAATACTTTTATATTCTACGGTCATTAGTTTACAGATAATAAGTACACAGTCGAGAAAACTTCACTCGAATACTTTCGTGCAACCGAATTTAACCAATCGGCCGCTCAACAAATCTGCAATTGGAGCAATGCACGAACCTATAGCCATTAGGACGCGGGGCCGTGACAAATCGCGACGGACCCCTCGGGGTCCGTGCACAATGCGGTTCCGTTTAGGGTCCCGTTAATGAGACAAATGGAGCGTGAAGATAATTACGCGGGGTGACTAGAGACGGGTAATTATGATTTAGTGTTCATTACTTCTGTATTGGATGTGAGAATGGGTGGAGATATTAAAGATGCGTGCGGCTTGGAAGTAGTAAAGGGTCGGCTGTGCTCCGCTTGATGACTGGTTGGTGAATACTCGAAGGCTACGAATGATCTGAGTAAGTAATGAGACCCAACTAGATCGAGTTTACACCCCGGTAATCACTTTTTAATATGTATGTATAAAATGAATGCGACCTTAATACTACTAAAACACATGTGATGTCACTTACAAAGGATTGACCCGAGCATTTATAATTGTTTGGGTGAGATGTGCCTACTTAGAGACAAAAATCTACTTTTGTTAAAATAAATATCAAAATGTATGTTAGTTTGATTATACCTACTCAAAACTATGCGTCTATACAAATATTATCTACTCCGAACCAAGTATAATCTAACCATGGCCCCACCTGCCGTCAGTTAAAGGGGCCGTCACTGCCACACCGGGTCGTCCGCCGGTAAATCGCTGACTTAGACACTCTGCACCATCTGACAGCTAGGATTAGAACCTACCATGATGCTGGAAGGTAAACCTAATTCACTAAATTATACGGGAACAAAATGCCGCAAGTACATCTTACTTATTATGATTTTTTATATGATAAATACACACACACATGCTACTGCTTCTAACTTTAAATTCATTAATGCACCAAAATAAGGCCAATAAAAACCAGTGAAGAAAATCCCATTCAGATATCTTAGAAAAGTACCAAGCTACAACCGTTTTGATAGTGCTTGTTAGAGAGAGAAAAAGCTAGGGATAACGCCACGACAGTCGAGCGTCTTAGTAAATGACAATCGTTTCATATGAAGGTGCGTTTTGCGGAGAAGGGACTGCATTATATTATATTATTAAGTATGTAACGGCATAGTCAAGTTATTTATTTAATCGTATGACATTTATGGAAAGCAGAAACAGGATAAATACTAGTCATAATCAAGTTTTTTATCGGTTTCGGTTTTTTTATCGGATTTATTCAGTTTTTAACTAATCCAAAGATTCATAGTTAGGAGCAAATATGAAACTATACCTTATTTATAATGATAATATAATTGACATTTGTCCAAATGATTTGACACAGTTTTTTTACTTGTGCACGGTTAAAAAAATACAAATTCTTACTAGGCACGCAAACTTTAAACATAACCCATTTTCACGTCTCTAACTCGTCCCTACCTTATTGAGCTAGTCTATTCTTGTAGGGATTTATTTCTACGTTCGAATTGGATTGGACTTTCAGGACTTTCTATCAAAAGGTAGGATTTAATAGGATACGAACCCAGTCTTTAGTCAAAAAACGTTTTCTTATATCATTAGAGCTCAGAAAAGCCTCTAAGGCGTAAATTCTAGAATAGAAGACATCTTATTATTTAGGACACGTATTTTTTTATGCTACTTACTACGTAAAATACTGAGGTAAAGAAATACTCTCTGACTCACCGAATGAATAAGCCATCGAGTTCGAGCCTTACACTACCCAAACACGTGCCTAAAACCCGGTAGGTATGCGCATGGGCAAACTAAACAGCTGCCTGCCATCGTTTTGACATTCCGCCCCCACCCCCGCATAATAGCAATGGCACCTATTCTGTGGGTCCACTTTGCGGCGAAAAATAAGACTTCTATGATTTTTCCGTTCGCTGTTCTAACTGCATTGATCATGCCTACATAAAAATATGTTGGGATTGTTGGGTTATAGTTTGAGTATCAAGCACCTAATTATACATAAATAGCTAACTAAGTTCTCTCATCCATGAGGCCTGTGCTGTGCCTAGCAGTGGCACGTATATAGGCTGATGATACAAATAAATTTTACGTCACACCTGGCCATAATGCGAGTTTTACTGCACGCTGCGCGTACGGGAAAACTCGCATTGTGGCCAGATGAAGACGTAAAATTTTGTACGCAACACGGGTGGTAATTCGTAAAGCCCCAGAGCGCATATTTATAGCCCTCACCTTCGGTTCGGGCCACAAACACCTGCGATCTGGGGCATTCACGAATTCACCGCCCTAGTTACGTAATGTACTATTATTATTGATACAACATTTACCGCAATGTATCAATGGTATCTCAAGTCCCATGTAGCAAATCAAAGTCAAATTGCTTCTCTAAATCATGTTTCGCTAGATCGCTATAATTTTATGGGCTAAATAAAATAAATCTATGGCATACTTCCGCCATCTTGCCGGTCACAAAAAGACCTCATAAGAAGACGATAACTTCGCTCCGAGATTTTTGCAACTGTTCCCATTATTTCGTACCCGGGATTTATTTAGTTTCCCGCAAACAAATCAAATATTGCTGGGAGAAATCAAAGCAACAAACGTCTTTACTGTACTCTTGTATTTTGTCTTCGTTTTATTGTGCTTTTACAGGGCTTTATTAAAATGGGATATGTCGTTTTTGTGAAGGTTTATTGGACGAGCTGAAGAAAATATGTACATACAATACACTGTGTATGTGTGATACACATAATAACTGAAAGTAGGCATAGGTCACGGGGCTTCGACGTGTTACAATCGACACAAATTATTAAGCGGCATTTTATTACGTACCGCTGTCGATAAGTTGTCCGTCACGTTCTGACAAGTATGCGAGTGCGAGATGAAGGATGTGTTATCCGCAGCAAGCAGTTATAAAATGGCAACTATCTTAGGCCAGATGGGTAATCCCGTAACGTTTCTAACGTGGATTAGGACAACTTAACAGGAAAAGGCCATGTAAAAATTGACACATGGATGTACCTAACTATGTACAATACGTTACGTGATCGATCTGCTAAAAGCAGTAGTAGTTTTAAATTTTATTTGATGTCAAGTGTATATAAGGTATTAATTGTCACATCTTATACAACGAACAGTTAAATTCGAGCCTGCGCGGCTCTGTCCGTACATAATAAAGAAGACAAGAAAAATTGATAAAGAGGATACATTAATAAAGCCTATGTTTATCCCGTAAGTGCATTCTATACACTAGTACGTAAAATATTTTGGACCCCCCCCTAACTTTTAATTACTTACAAAGTTTACCTGCCTCCCACTAGTAGTATGGATAAGCTGCTAGCTTTCACTACTTGCAAACTTCGACTAATATGCGGTTCGCACATGCCGACATTCGACATAATATAATTACCTACAATTTAAAACACCAATTTATTTATTTATTAATTTATTTAAACTTTATTGCACAAATAAGAAGTACAAATGGCGGACTTAATGCCTTAAGGCATTCTCTACCAGTCAACCACAGGGCTAAACAGAAAAGCTTATAGGTGCAGGCAGCTGACCAAGAAAACACAAATGGAAAGGATAAGGTAGCTAATGAAATATATTTCCTAATATAATAAATAAATACATTTACTTACATAAATACAAAAATATAATATACATACATACATATTACTTTGTGTACCCAGTGCAGAAAAACTATGTCACTAAACTAACCAGAGATATCGTTGAGAAAATGCTTGCGCAACATGCGCTTGAAGGTGAGTTTCGTTTGAGCTTGTCTGATAGTAAGCGGGAGAGCATTGCAAAGCCGAATGGCCTGGACAGTGAAGGAATTACTCATAAATCCAGTGCGGTGAGAGGGGACTACAAGCTTCAGGCTACGGGACTGGCGTAGAGTACTACCAGGTCGGGCGGTTACAAATTTAAATATAGACCTAAGATAGCTAGGCGCAACAGGGTCGAATAGTATAGAAAACAGTGTACAGAGAACTCGTAATGACCTTCGTTTACGAATGGGGAGCCATTTAAGTTGACGGCGAAAAGTTGATATGTGGTTATATTTACGAAGTCCGAAAATAAATCTGATGGAGTTATTAAGTAGACGCTCTAGTACACATCAGCATAATCAATAATGCGAGCTTGAACTATGAGAATTTTAGTACGGACAGGAAGAAAATGTTTGAAGCGGTAAAGCGCTCTAAGTGTGTTAGTCACTCTGCGGCAAACCTCAGCCACTTGAGGTTCCCAATTTAGCCCGCTGTCAAATATCAGCCCCAGGTCTTTCAGTTGCGACGACAGGGGAATAAGAACATCCTCGTAAAAGATCGGATTCAGGTTGGAGACGTCGGCTAAGGCAAGTAGGCGAGGGCTACCGAGCAGTATGGCCTGGCATTTACTTGGGTTAACGGCAATCCCAAAAGAGCAGGACCAAGTAGAAATACGTTTTAAGTCAGCGTTTACATCCCACATGTTTACAGATTACATCTACAACTGCAGATCGTCAGCATAAAGATGGTAAGAGCAGGCAAGGTTTGAAACAATCAAATTTATAAATATTGAGAAAAGGAGTGGTGAGAGAATGCCGCCCTGTGGTACACCAGAAGCCAGTGGACACCAATCTGAAAAGGACTTATAGACGCGAACGGATTGGCGCCGATTTTGAAAGTAAGAGGCAAACCAGTCAGCCGCCGATGATGAGATTCCCAAGTGATTAAGAGTCGCCAATAAATAGATCGTGGTCAACTGCATTAAATGCATTGGAGAAATCGATTAAGACTATGACAGTCAGCTGAGTTGATTCTATTCCAAGCCTCACATCTTCAGCTACTTGAATCAGCGCCGTAGTTGTACTGCGGCCAGGTCGGGAACCGGACTGATACGGAGAGAGAGCATTATTAGAAAACACTTGTACTGACAATTGTTTGTGCACAATCGCTTCCAAGACTTTAGACAAAAAGGGGAGGATAGATATGGGACGGAAATCTTTAAGTAGGCTGGGGTTAGACACTTTAGGCAAAGGGAGAACATGGGCACTACGCCACAGACAAGGAAAAACCCCAGTTGACAACGAAAAGTTAACAACATGTGTGATGACAGGGACAACACAATCCAGGATGCATACTACCATAAGTCTACTTAGCTCATCGTATCCAACTGCGTTTGATTTAATAGATGTAATAACTTTGACAATCTCATCATAAGTGACCAGAGTGAAAGAGAAAAGAGTTTTGGAGGGGCACGGCAAGGCATTAATGAGGGAAATACTCTTGACTTTTAATGTAGGGTCTAATTGAGAAGATCTTGCAAAGTGGGAGTTCAGGTCATCTAGTGAGAAAGAGGAAAAGGAAGGATTTCAATTCCGTAATTCTGACCATTTGAATATGCGTAAGCATTCAATTTAAGAATATGTTGCATTATCTCCGCTACTTACTGGTCACCTGGAAGCATGTGCTCTGTTATATACCTCAGCCTTATGTATTATGTTTTTTCATGTGTAATCAATAAACAAAAAATGTAAGTACATTCAACCTGTTTTTCTCCATTCACAAAACTTTATTTTACTATTTAACGCGACACCAGGTCCCACTCAGTGGGATTGGCCGCGCCAATAACCAGGAACCCAAGATGGCCGCTACACCGCTAATGAAAGCGGGGAATCACTTAAATCATGGACGGGGTAATTTCAGGTCACAACTGCAGCGCGGCGCCACAGCTGGTATAACGGCTTTCTCAAGATAATTTACAAAAAGGAAACTGTTGTTGGAATTAGCTTTATCATCCCTTAAGGAAAATCACCACACAAAAATAATTCAGCATATGTTTTAAAAAAATGGCGCTTTATTTTTTTCAAAATTTTCTGCAATTTTCTTGTTATTTCTATTCTCAATCACGATCTCCTTCCATCACAATATGATAAAATGACCAATATCCACACATTTTTAGACTTCCTGTTGCGTTACCACCATTCAAAATATATAGCTAATGGTACTTAGATAGAACATCTTCATGGTAAACAAAAATGATTTTTTTAGGTCCTATTATGCTTGATTGACTTTCAGTGAAAAAAAACGTAAAACTTCTTGAAAAATACCTAGTTTCACCTTTCAATAGCGCATTTGCTAAGCTTACTGTTGAACAATCGCCACGTATATATTAAATCCTATTTATTTTTGTATTAAACTCAAAAAGTACTTAACATAACATATCGTTATAGATTTTAATTCAGCAAACTGTATTCACAGTTTATTGGCGATTTGATATAACACTATATGTTTTAAAGAAACACATTGTAAGGAAAATTATTACAATGTACTATTTAGAGAAAAGTATGTCGTGTAATAACGTAAAGTGAAGCATCTGTTCTGTCCCATATGTATTCAAGATCCAGCAAGGATCCAATTGAATCAAGCCAAGATTGTCGCGCGGAAGAATCCGTTCGAGGTATTAATGTATTCAGGACGGATTCATATTACAGGGATTTTATCAAATGCTATTCGCTCTGGAAATGTATAAATGACAGATTGGAATAGCATACTGGAAGTACCTACGTACTATTTGTCTATTTATAATGTTGCTGTATCACTCCTTTTCTGGAAGTGATAACAAAGTAAGGTCTATTGAGTTTATTAAATACAACATCGGTGACCAATAAGCACACAGTCCGACTGATGGTGAGAAGTCACCGTAGCCTATGGATGGTTACTACTGCAGAAGAATCACAAGCGGGTTTCCAGCTGGTTATTGATTACATTCCAATTAAATTAATTTGTCTTAAATACTGCTTTTACAATTCGCATCTAATATCAGTATCTGTAACCAATTTCAGAGTTATGCCCCTGGGTAAAGTTTATAAAAATCAACTGACGAAGCAACAAAAACACAAAAGACTAACTTTATTTCATTAATTGAAGATCATAACACAACACACCTCAAATGCCTTCACGAAAAATATAAACTTCCACGCAGTCTGAAATTACTAGAAATCGTCAAATAAAGCTAAAAAACCACCGAAACCATCTTAAAAACCCGGACAGCCCAACAATACCGGAATCCTTGGAGACCACCGTTCGATTACCAATCCGTACACATCGCATTGTGCTCTGAATAATTGCTATCAATACCGAAATTAGGGTATTGAAACCAGTATGTTAACTACATAGAAAACTCAGCCAGGACGCCGGACGGTTACTAAAGATATCGTTCCGATCAATATAACAATGCAACATATTAACGTTTGTACAAGTAGGGTGTAATAAACTATTACATCCTGCACTTGTCGATATACTGTTACTTTCTTATTAACGGTTAATTTTATGTAAGATACGGTTCTTCCCCAAAGTTTCTAAAAATTTTCGTGAGCAAGATTAAAGTATAATTGGTTGATGTGAAATAAATTCTGTATCTCAAAATGAGTCGAATTCATTCATTCAACCCTTTATTCTGTCATTCCAAAAGTCAATTATGTTCAGGTGCAAACGTACCCACGTCTTATCGTGCGTGCCTAGATTCAAACCACCCAATCGATTCTTTAAAAAACCGCTATTCTTTTGTTATTTGCATAAAAAGCAATTGTTAATAAAGTAACCGACTCTATTTCCTCGCTGAATTGCAATGCTGATGCGTTGCGCGAGACGATTTAGACATTTATTCAGTTTTTTTTGAAGCTCAAAATACTGGCTTCAATACCTGAACATGCTATTGCCGAGATATCGCTGCGTCGTCTATATCGATATCGGCCGATCTGAAAAGGGCCAGATGGAATGAGATGTCGCGCGGAATATGAAATGTTTTGTCGTACTGAAAGGTGAGTCCCGCCGGGTCGAGGGCGCGCACAATAGTGCTTGGAGTATTATCAGGGGGTCCATTTGTATTTTATTGGGATTGGTTTTGTATTCGCAGGGCGACAAATACTAAATCGAAGCGCGCAGGATCGTCTCCCAGGTTTTAGTGGTAGGTACTATATTTTTTAACCTGTATTTTCTAAATCTTGATATTTTTTTATCGGAATGAGTAAATTGCCATAACTAATCCAAATCGGTTTTTTAGGTTTTTTTCCGTTTTATAATAAACCAAACCAAACCAAACCCCGTTACCCTAATCATCATCATCAGCCTTTAAATATACGTCCCACTGAAGGGCATCATTGATGAGAAGCGACGGACAAGGTCGCCACGTTAGCCCAGTGCGAATTCGAACCTTCACATACTCCTTTGAACTTCGCAGATGTATGCAATGTAGGGCATGTGTATTCTCAAAATTTGGAAGAGTAAATGGATCCAGACCGATATCCTTCAAACAAAAGAATTTTTTGGCAAATTAAGTATCATTTAAAACGAAATTGCGGCACATCGATACGATCCCATGTTATAAATTTGTTATAAAAAAAGCGTCATTGGCAAATATTTGCGTATTCTGGGGATCGCCAGTTTCGTCTGCAACATTACAATATTCCGATGGGTTGGCAAGTTATCTCAGTAATTCTTTTTTTCCTAAAAAAACCTTGACTAATTGACAGAAGTAGCACTAAAAAACAAAACTTTGACTTTGTTGAAACTTATAAATGTTTCCTCAAAATCGGAAATTAAGTGAAGACGTGGTAGAGTGTAGATAAACAAACACACATAAACCCGCCTGTTCACGAATCATTTGGCTTAATATTATATTAAGCAAATTCCAAGACAGGAACAATATTTAAATTAGTTCAACAAGAAACACTCCATCGCGATGGAACCCGAGAACGTTCAATTCAAACTCAATTTGACATTCGATTTTAAACTTTCGTGATACATATTGAAATAATGCTTATAATTACACGGTTCTACTCACGTATTAAATGTCACTACGGGCGACATGTGTTTCGAACTCTTCGGGATTTCTTCTTCAGGAAAAGGTAAGGCGTACGTAAGGAAAACTGGGCGGAACGTCTCCACGAGATTGTTGGAACACATACGCAGCGTGAAGAAGATGGATGTTAGGAACTCAGCAGTATCGGAACATGCGTGCGATGCAGGCGCGTCCCATTTCATTCGATTTGAAAAGGCGAGATTGATTGAACGGGAGAAGAGTCATCCCGAAAAAGAACTCCTGAAGAGTTCAAAACATGTCGCCGGTAGTGACATTTAATGCGAGAGTTGAACCCTGTAATTATTAGCATTTTTTCTATTGACATGTTTAAATGACAGCAGGGCCCCGATTCACGACAAGTTGCAATTTCACAAGTTTACACTGGCAACAAGACCTTCAACCAATAACAGTAGCAAATACCGTAAAATATTAGTAAAATGTACGTATCGGACTTCTTGTAACACATCCATAACGCCGATATTAATAATATAGGTAAAAAACGAGTCCCGATCGGATAAGTAATAACTATTTCTAATATCGTTATTATGAGACAACCAACTCTCTCAACCGCTCTCGACCGCGCAGCTTGTTATGAAACTTTAAATTTTGTCCAGAAATTAAATTTCGGGAATCCAATGGGAAAATTAGCAAAGTTGGTAAATTGTTCCCTAGTCCGCCACGTTTGTCTTATTTGCGATTATGCTGTGGAACAGATAATTCAGACGGTTTAGATATTAGCTAATTGCCTTTTGAATTAAGGAGAAATAAGAAAAATATCCCAATACAGTTTTTTTTCCTGCAATAATATCGTCGTCTTTGTTTCTTCAAAAGTTGTCTAGAAGAGGTACAAGGATATTTGTGGTGTTGTGGGTACTAAATAACTTCTACTGTTTATTTTCAAAGTGTGTTCATGTTACACTCAATAAATTGATTAAAATATTTATGCGTGAATTAATTGGTGTTTGAGTTTTTGTACAAACATATACTCTTTAGTTTTCTCTATATGTACCAGATTACCAGGTACCAGGTAGTACCAGATTAATTTTCCTTTAACTTTTACTGAGTTTTGAGATCTAGTGTTTGTGTAAAAGATACAGTATACATTTAAATTAATATCATGTTTAACGAAGTAGATATTCGAATTTTAATAGCTATTACACAATTTGGTTAACATAGAAAAGTTTTCTCACGCCAACATTGGAAATTCCCTGCTCACTACTTTAGTCAGAACCATCCCCTCACTTGACGTACTAGGGAGGAAAGAAAAACATGGTCACAGCACCTAATTGCCGTCACTTCCTCGCCGGGCGGAAAACGGCGATTACCACGACAGCCGGTAATCACCGTTTGGATCATTTGCTCCATGTTTATGAACTTGCTTTAAGTTTTCAAGGAATACGAAAACATTGGAATTGTCATTATGTTGTTGAAAATTTAAAGCACTATTTTA
The DNA here is from genome assembly GCA_945867215.1 of Epinotia demarniana. Taxonomy (NCBI): domain Eukaryota; kingdom Metazoa; phylum Arthropoda; class Insecta; order Lepidoptera; family Tortricidae; genus Epinotia; species Epinotia demarniana. Next base: position 22,835,560 of record OX244275.1, on the reverse strand, counting down.
AGCCGTTCACGCCGTCTCGGACACGTTGAGAGAATGGGGGAGGATCGTGCCGCCAAAAGAATATACCTAGAGCGCCCAAATGGCCGACCCAGGCCAGTTATCGCTAGATAGACAAAGTTCTTGGTAGTAAAATATCATCAAACGCCGTGACATTAAAAGGATTGAGTACAATATTAGACTCAGATGTACAAGGTTAATGTTTTGATTCCAAACAGCTGTATAAGCAAAATATCTAAATACCAAAATGATCGTAGCAAAACTTATTGAAAGTTTATAAAATCTTAGTTACAAAACGCCGAAATCACAGAGGACGTTAGATAGCCAACAACGTAGGTGCTCTTTAACTGGTTTTAAGAAAAGTTGTTAATAAAATTACCATGTGAAAAAAAAACCCAGCAGTTTTTCAAATATGTAGATTGTGCCACTCCACCGATTATGAGGAACCCATCAATACCTCATATGCCAAAATCCAACAAACATTTAAACAGTAGCCGTAAAATAAAATTTTCTTGTCCACATACATACATACATACACTCGAAAAACATAACCCTCCTTCTGGGGCAGTCATTATGCAACCACGACAATTTGCTACTAAACGTATTAAATCGTAGATGATTTTCCTTTCCAAACAAAGTGTGGATAACGACTTCACAAATGTGTAACTAAATTATTGTCTTTTATCCCTTATCTTCAAAGGGGCAATCATAGTCCGATGGAGACAACTCGATTAGTCGTTGGAGACCGCATATAATTGAGATTTGCATATCAAAGGCAACTCTGAATTATCTCGTAATTCATAATCTGGTTTATAAAACTCGTGGTCTAAATAAATACTGAAAGTATTAATTCTGCAATATAAAATGAGTATACCAAGAAGACAGGGCTTAATGTCAGATATACGATTCATGTCAATGAATTATTCGTAAATTGGGTCTAAATAAGAATAAGTAAATCCTACAAAAATGTAATGAACAATATTTTGTGGCAACGTTTTTAGTATTTCACGCTAAAAGTACTGAAAGGATTTTGATGAAATATGGAAGTAGGTATTTTTATTTATTTATTTGAATAATCAGGCAACAAAGGCTTTTTTTTTATTGATCAAATGAAAAAATGAAAACTTACATAACTACTATACATTTAAATTCTCGCCAAACTGTTACGTTTGATGGCGAGACGCGCTACGTTTTCATGCAACTTAACCTATCAAACTCATCTTATAAAATAAAGTAGGTTACAGTTTCATGGGCCCCATATATGTGTACATATGCATATATATACACACATAGTTACATACATGATAAATCGAGAATGTCTCCTCGACCCATCACACATGCACGCGCATACATACGTATACACATACATACACACACACACACTTATGACAAGTCGAGAAGACATTCTTTTAGTCTAGTTTTTATCATAGATTTACTTAATTTAGGACTTTGTCTTAGTACACTAATTTTATTGAATATTTTTGGTACTAGGTACTTTGAACATCTTTTGCCATAATAGTTTTTCATTTTTGGCTGTACTATCTTTTTGTCTTTTGCACTTTTCACTGTAATAATGTTCTAAACCTAGGAGGTAAGTATGTGACTTTCTTATCTATAGGTAAAATTTTACATAGGGGAAATATTTTATCATAATCTTTTTCACAATCTTTCTTAACCTTTTTACTAACTAAGAATTTAATCAGCCTTGTTTGTAGATTTCTTATATCTCTAATATATGTTATGAATATTCGCCCGTATACGACTAGACCATAGCTAATAAGTGAGTCGGCAAGGGCGTAATATACAACCATTAGTGTTTTTACTCAGTATTCTACTTAATTGGTAGAATTTGCCTAGCCCAGATATTAGCCTATTACAAACATCGTTGATATGACGAACGGTTAGCCTAGTGGGTAGTGACGCTGCCTACGAAGCTGAAGGTCCTGGGTTCGAATCCCGCTCAGGACAAATATTTGTGTGACGAGCATGAATATTTGTTTCTGAGTCATGGATGTTTTCTATGTATTTAAGTATTTATATCTATAATATATATCGTCGTCTAGTACCCATAACACAAGCCTTATTGAGCTTATTATTTATTTATTTATATATGCGGTTTCCAATTAAAGTTTATGTCAATATTTAGACCTAAGTATTTGAATGTTTGCACATAACTTAATTTAGCACAATTACAATATTTTTCCTGCATGCAGGCAATCGTATGTATCTAGGCTCTCTAGTTCGATACGAATACTTTATTTTCTTGATATGTATATCAATATAAACTTAGTAAAAACACACTATTACTGCGACGTGTTGCAATTTTGTGGTGTCAGGTAATTGCGCGTATTGTAGCTATTATTATTATAATCCGTTTTAGCCTAGTTGGTAGTGATCCTGCCTGCGAAGCAAGAAGTCCTGGGTAAGGGCATTGCCATTTATTTGTGTGATGAACACGAATTTTTTTTTCTCGAGTCATGGATGTTTTCTATGTATTTAAGTATTTATATATATATATATTTATATATATAATATATATAAGTATGTTTATTATCGTCTAGTACCCATAGTACAAGTTTTGCTTAGTTTGGGACTAGGTTTTTTTTTTAAAATTATTTGGCCCAAATATTAAAAAAACATAATTGGTACAAGATTTCACACCAGCGGAAACCTCTGTGGGTTTATATGCTGGTGAGTAGTTCGCATAGCTACTATATTATATTAAATTTACTTAACTAATCCAAATTACAATACGCTCGTGTTCTGTTCAGTTAGCTGTGAGATATTTTTTAATGGACGGTATCGACTTGTAGCTATTTAAATATCTATGCTGAAGTTCATAAAATGGCAACCGTGCTACGGCTTCTGGAAATTTTTGTTCAGACCAAAACTGACAATGTCGGCGGCCTTACCCTTCTGTTGCCGCTATAACAACAAATATTAAAAATATAATAAAATAAATATTTAAGGGGGACTCCCATACAACAAACGCGATTTGTTTGCCGTTTTTATAGATAATGGTACGGAACCCTTTGTGCGTGAGTCTGACTCGCACTAGGCCGTTTTTTTCAGATTCGAAAGTTTTGCACCTCACATAGCCAGTTTATAATGTACGGTATCCCTCTTGCACTCACGAAACCCACAATACAGATTAAAATGGATGATCAAAAAATACACTCCGGTAGATTATAGGTACAATAGATGTATTAAGCTTGTATATATTTCAAGGGCAAAAAATCAAAACCCCCTAGCCCTATACCAAACCAGTCATAAAAACCCGTGACGTGGTCTCGCAGGAAATGAGCTCCCCCCACTTCCGGCTCGGCTAATATATTTGAAATAGCTATTTCTGTTTGTGTTGGCACACTTGGAACGGAAATTTGAAGAGCTCCGCCAGATGGTGTAATTACGTTTGATATTCAAAATTATGAATTGGGTTATGTTGGGTAACTATATACATGCATATGTGTTATAGTTATTAGATGGCATTTTTTTATATCACTACTTACTTACGGTGGCAAATAATTATACGCCATGTCTGTTTGTAAGTAGGCACCGTAGCTTATGGACGCTTGTGCAGCATGTACTAATTATATTCGTTGTGTCAGCTTTAAAAAATTGATCTTGATTTTTTTAAACATTTTCGTGAATAAATCTGAAACAAAAGAAGATCGAAGACTGATATTAGTCATACAGTGTTCTTAGGCCCAGTGACAACTTCACCTAAAAGTACAACCAAATCCCTCGTGATCCTTATAAGCTCTGCTTGCTACATCGTTTCATACAAACAAATCGTTAGTGATACCGTATTTGGGTTCTACAACCGCTTCACCCCCGCATCGATAGCTCCTAGATTGAAATTTGTATAGCAGAGAGTTAGAAAGCCCTAAATACCAAGTTATGACAAACACTTGTCAAATTACAAATCCTACGCAACGCGAACCTATCTGCCCGGTCGGTAAAGGATTAAATTTCCCTCGCTAAGGAAATCCTGGGACCCGGGATTCTCCGGGATTCCCGGATTCTTTGATTTAATAAAGCGAGGGATTTATTAAAAGCTGGGATCACTTTGACGGTATTAAAAGAATCGTGATGTGGACGGGATTTGGCATGAGGTAGGTGTAATAATATGATTTGAAATTAAATTCGTCGACACTGTGTTTTCCATACGAAAATATGTTTGATATGTTTATATATGTTTTAAGAATTGAAAATATGAAGCCTTTTAAATAAGTAGGTTAAGTAAAAAATAAGGTGAAGGTATCGAGTTGGATTAAAACCTTAAACTCAGGTCTGCAGCACTGCCGCCTTAAGGAAAAAACCTTAAGTGACAATTTTTGCGAAATTGAGTTTGTGTGATTTTTCTATTCAACAGTTATTTCTGTATATCAAACAGATCATGATTTAGACAAGCATAATTTCACGGCATTTTTGTAAAATGACTTCCTGTCCGAGAAAGAAAAAACATAAGTAGCTATTCCTAGATAGAAAAGTTCTTAACTGACGCCTTGTGTCTTTATATGTAGTCTTGAATTTGAGCCAAACATTTATTTCATAAGTTGAAAAACCATTTAATGACATTTCTATGAAAAATAACCTTATTTTCACTAAAAAGTCCATTCTTGTTAGTATAAAACAATTATTTAGTCGTAACACTCGGAGGTTGAAAAAACATAAGTTGTCAGTTATGTTTTTTCTATCTTGTTCTATCTCTTACTTATGCTTTTTCTGCTTAGTGTCGGTTTCAATAAAGTGTAGTTGTAGTTTATTTCGTAAAAATTGCTGTCAGTTATACTTTATCATGCTAGTAGATAGCCCCCCTTCACCCCTCAAGGACAGGTTCACTCTGCGCACGCGGCTCGATCGGTGACTTGCCTTTGGGAGAGCTGCGCGTACGACGCACGTAATTGATATACTCTGCTGCTTACGTTTAAAATACGAGAAGTGGTTAACGTGTATATGGTGACTGTTATAAAGTGTCAAAAACTATGGCATCAAATATAATGACCACCAAAAAATGCTTTGATACCCTACGCTCTTTTACCAAAAAAATATACTGCACCCCAAAAATAATAATTCTACCAGTACAATAGTACTAGCTATTTTAGTAACGACTGCACTTTAAATTGTATTCGAACACCAAATTTACTAAATGATCACCAAACCTTTGCGACCAAATTAATACAATACTTCTACCTAAATAACCCACTATGATTGCCATAAAATATATGAATGTTACCTAATAAAGTATCATCATCATCATCATATCAGCCGAAAAACGTCCACTGCTGGACATAGGCCTCCCCCAAAGAGTGCCAAAGTGACCGATCCCGCGCCACCCGCATCAAGCGGACTCCCGCAACCTTTACCAGGTCATCAGGCCACCTTGTTGGGGTAAATAAAGTATAATGATGCCAAATTTACAAGTACTACCAAAACCCGAATCAGTGCACCCTACTTCCACGTGGTCTTGTCTGTCCTACCGCTAGAGTGTATATAAAAGCCCGTGGAGCCAGAAGCTCGCGAAGGAGGTCCTGAGTTGAACGGGGTGCACGAGGCCCAAGCGAAGCGAGTGGGGGAAGGTGGCGAGCGAAGCGAGCCGGCGACCTCCCGAGCGGAGTAGGTCGTAGGAGTAGGTCGAGTGCGCACATGAAATGAAGGGCCGACGAAGCGAGTTTCTGGTGGGAGCCCGGGCGGACGGCGGGACACTGAGTCCCAGAAACGAAAGCGGGGCTCCGTCGAATTACGGAAATGATTTGACTATTTTTGATTTGGCAATGATTTATTAGGATAGCATTTTCTTTCATAGGATAGTAAGAAGTTATTATTTGCGTTATTATTTCACATTTATAGGAGATACAATTATGGTGATCATTTACAATTTTTGGGTTAGCAATGATTTATTAGGATAGCATTTTCTTTAATAGGATAGTAAGATGTTATAATTTGGGTTATTATTTCACATTAATAGGAGATAACATTTTGGTGATCATTAATCCATTTTTGGATTAGCAATGCTTTATTAGGATAGCATTTTCTTTAATAGGATAGTAAGATGTTATAATTTGGGTTACTATTTCACATAAAATGGCGATAAAATTTTGGTGATCATTTAGTATTTTTGGCAGTAAAAAGTATTTTTTTGGCGTTATATTTTCTATATCTGGTGGTCCGTTAAACATATGCCAAAAACTATTCGTAAGTATACTTATATACTACGTTTCTAACCTTTCACTTTTGAACTGTATACCAATTCGTCGCGGTTAATCTTTTACTTGCAATTTGGCTTGAATTTCATGTACGGGTACCGCAATTAATAATTGATTAACAATTAGTTACTCATAGTAATCTCATTGTGGTTAAGTTTAGTTTTATGTTACCTACATTATTTCTCAAAGATCTGTAAAAGTATCTCATTTGTTTTTTTAAATAAATAATCATGATTCTTAGATGTATTTTTATGAATACCTTTAAAGAGATAAATTATAATTTAACTGTCTACCTAAGCAAAAAAACCACAAGTACGCAATTGTGCTTTTTCGGCTTCTAGATTGTTTAGTAACATAAGCATAACTGTGTACATGTGTTTTTCTTTCTTAGTCATCGTAATGCAATACTGTCACAAAAAACATAAGTACGCACTTATGATATTTCTTATTAGAAACGATATATTATTTTTATTTATTCTAAGAGGCAGTAACTGTTTTTTATAAATAACTTATTAAAATTAATAGATAATCGAATAATATACATTGTATAAAAATTCTACAGTGTTATTTTATTCATAAACAAAAGTTTCAACTTTGTACTTTGAATTAATCCTATTTTAGCAGGAGTGCAAAGTTTTTCGGCTTTTTCTCGAAACATACTTTTTGTGACTTAAGGTTTTTTTCCTTAAGGCGGCAGTGCAGTCCCTTGAAGCTGTAAAAATGGAACTTGTATTGTTAACGTAAAAAAAGGATACCTACGGCCGTTTATGACGCAAAAAACGTTTATTTCGACACTCTCAAGAGAATCAAAATGTATAGGGTATTTTCTGTTGAAATTTGTCTAGTAATATCGTCCTATATTAAAAGTAAAGGGAAAAATCTGAAAACAATACATTTGTAATTTTATACCGAATCCGAGTCCGACTCGCACTTGTCCTTTTTTAAATGAATTCAGAACTCAATTTTCGGTAACAAGTTAAAAACGTGTATCACGAATTGACAAGGTAATGACTCTGCAATTAATTGAGGAAAAAATAAACGCATTCGTCCAACAGTACTCAAAATACAAAAAAACTCGCCACTTATTCAAGCATGAACTCGCAACTATAAAGCCGTGTTTTTGACTCCGATGGATCCAATTTTCTCAATTAACTCTGCGAAGCTCATATCTCACTGGACTAATGTACTGTAAATGAAACCTTGTCTCGCTGAAAAAACGTTCCAGTTTCAATTGCGTGTGTGGTATTATGATACGCTTGTGTGTAATTTTATGACTGGATGTCGTTGGGAGAGCTCTTGTGGACTGTTCTCGATCAATTAGCCAAGCGGATCTGAACGCAACTAGTTTCCATTGGTACTTCACTGCGTTCCATTTTTAAACTTTTCAAAATTTCCGTTACGAACCGAGCTAATATTGTTGTAGATTAAATTTTCGATTGTTTTGACGGTTTTAAATCACATACGACATGAGTGGTAACCACAATTCAATTTGTTAGTTCGATAAGAAATGAAAAAGTTTTCATTAATCTTATTATTTTATTATATTGATTAATTTTATATTTGTTTTGTGTATAGCAAAGGTTTATATTATAACTAGCGGCCGCCCGCGACTTCGTTCGTGTAGATTTTTGATGATGACTAAGATATAAAATAGGTAAGTGAATTTTATTCTTAGTTAAAATGGTCTAGACATTTCAAACAGTGGCAGATACTGATATGCGATTTTTAAAGATTTTTTAAATATTTTCCAATTAGATTACGGGAATTGTTTGCAGAATGCTTAATACTTGTTCCGTCAGTTACCTGATGCTTTAATCTAATTTTAATCTTTGGCAAAAATGACTACAAGATATAGATAGAGCGACGCATGGATATGGAGCTAGAAAATGGGGATCTTAGTTATTATGAGTGAGATTAAAAAAAAAGTTAAATATCGTAAGGCTGTTAACCAATCTTAAACTCAGCACTAGAAATCGAGAAATGGAGACAGGTTAATGAAGAGTACATCTCTTTAAAAAATCCAGTGTTCCCCGTACAAAACCTTTAACCTTTTTTAACCCCCATTGGGATAGAATTTTCTTCAACGCTGAAATTGCTTTTTTTGCATTTTAATAAGTTAGTTTTCTACAAAGTTTCAAGTCTCTAGTTCAAAAAATAATGTTTCCCTCATACAAACATTGCACCCCCATTTAATCCCCTTAGGGGTAGAATTTTGTAAAATGCAGAAATTGTTTTTTTTGCATTTTAATAAGTTAACTTTCTACAAAGTTTCAAGTCTCTAGTTAAAAAAATAAAGTTTTCCCCATACAAACAAGGCACCCCCATTTAACCCCCTTAGGGGTAGAATTTTCTAAAACGCAGATATCACTTTTTTATTTTAATAAGTAATGTTTCTACAAAGTTTCAAGTTTCTAGCTCAAAAAATAAAGTTCCCTCCATACAAACTTTGCACCCATATATAACCCTCTTAATGGTGGAATTTTCTTAAACGCAGAAAAGGGTTTTTTTTGTATTCTAATTACTTTTTTGTATTGTAATAAGTTAACTTTCTACAAAGTGTCAAGTCTCTAGTTCAAAAAATAATGTTTCCCTCATACAAATATTGCACCCCTATTTAATCCCCTTAGGGGTGGAATTTCCTTAAACGCAGAAATCACTTTCTTGTATTCTAATGAGTAATCTTTCTACAAAGTTTCAAGTTTCCAGCTCAAAAAATAAAGTTCCCTCCATACAAACCTTGCACCCATATTTAACCCTTTTAAAGGTGGAATTTTCTTTAACGCAGAAATGGCTTTTTTGTACTGTAATTACTAATCTTTCTACAAAGTTTCAAGTCTCTGACTAAAAAAAAAAGCTTACCCCATACAAACTTTGCACCCCCATTTAACCCCCTTAGGGATGGAATTTCCAAAAATCCCGTCTTATCCGTTGCCTACGTCATAAAAGGTAGTCCTGGTGTAAATTTCAAGTTTCTAGTGCCAGTAGTTTAGGCTGTGCGGTGATGAGTGAGTCAGTGAGGACATAGCATTTTATAGATAACACCACACTGGCGGTAAACAAGCGTACGGGCGACCTGCAACTCGGGGGCTGTCATTTCAACTCCTGTGTCAAAAATCGGCTTAGCAATGCACCTGCCAACACTTAATAACCGGTTTATCGCGAACAGTGGGAATAACGCTAAAACAACGCAAACATAACGTTGTAAATAACGCGTTACGCGTTGTATCGTCGGCTTTACGCTTCGCGGGGCCCGCTTGTATTTCCATTTTCGTTGCATTATTTTTTTGATGGATGGTTTGCTGTGATGGAAAAATAACAAGGATTAAATGCAATGTGTGTTGCGATTCGTTTTGCATAATTTTCAATAACGTGATGTGGGAGGAGAGCGCTTTATTGCATGAAATAAGTATAAGTACACGAGTTTGAGAATTATGTGCGTGGATTGAGTTATCAAAAATACGTAAATATCTGTCTATTGTTAAGGATTTCATGTTAATAAACGCCCATAAACGCCTATAAACGTCCCATGTTGTCGAACTTTTCTACCCACATTTATGCTAAAAGTGGCGCTGGAACATACGTTTCCTTTGCTCTGCCTACCCCTTTTGGGAATAAAGGCGTGATTTACATCTCCTCTCATGGATGAAAGGGAACACCTCCTCTCAGTTATTTTTAACCTTTGGGAACATCCATATGTGGATAATGGACTCGGTCAGCCGACTAGTTAACTGGTACAAACCAGTCAGGGGTATTAATATATGTACATAAAATAGGACATAAATATCCACGCCTTTATGATTATGACATTGATAATAGAGTCTTGTAGGTACATATATTTAATGTCCCTTTTTATGTACGTATACTCGTATTAATAAAAATGACTGTACAGTTCCTGGCGTTAGTATATAAGACAGCAAAAATATTTGACACGTCTTAAACTTAGAGGGCCCTAGAAAAAAAGTCCTATCTGATATTTTATGCGCACGCAGATATTAAAATGCTGGTGACTGTACATTACCGAGTAGATTGAGAGCTGCGGTAAAAAACGATACTCACTGCTTGGTTGTATGAACTGCAGAAACCGTAGCCTAAGGACGCTCGTGACTCCAGAAGACGCACAAGCATATTTGGGGTTTCCTTGTTTTGACAGCCAAAGAGCCAGATACAGGTGCAAGAGATACCGTCACGAACTATAATTTGACACCCACTTAAAGTTGACAGTCCTGTCAATTTTTATAGGAATGCAAAGAATATTTTTTGACAAGGGTCCTAATTTTTACCGGATGATGATGTTATTGTTAATATCATCATCATTCGGTGATTCCACGGCGTAACATATATTTTACACTCGTACAAAAAAAATAGTAATATAAAACAAAAAACAATACCGCAAAGACAAAATAATAAAATTTCCGAACGCAACCATAGCCGCGCCAACCGACCAACTACCCTTCAGTATAGAGTCAATTCAATTCTTAATGTCCAAGTTCGAAATGCTAACCCATTTAGCAGACCCTGTACATAATCTCTAAATAAACAAGTCACTCAGGACGCCAAACGTCTTACTAACAATGCTCACATTTGCCTCGCTCCATCAAACGTCCTAAAGCCTCCAATGGCGTATGAAGATGATATTAACATTGTATCTCCGGATTTATCCGCCGACTGATCGCGCAATTTACCTAATATTAATGCGGCGAGGGATATAGAGCGCGTGGATGCCGCATGTTGTGTTGAATTTAATCATTGTGAGAGATGCGTCTGTGCAGTATTCACCATGAGCAACTATACTGATCCTTGTTCTTGATGAAACATTACATTATACTAGATGCCCGCACGGTTCCATCCGTAAATTACAAGGTAATGGAAGATTCATTTTAAGATTAGATTATTGCATTGTAACAAGGCGAAATATGTAAACATCTCAATGACGTCTACAGTAGGAATTAAGATTTTTTTATACATACCTATGTAACGACACCTATCGGAGGAGTTGTTCCCTACATTAACTTTGCTTGCGTTCTTTTTATAATACGCGGGAGCTCGTAATGTGTTAACATTAGGAAAAACCTTGAATAATAAAGGATAAAACTAATAAATGACTTCCTACAACCACTTATCAAATAAACCATAACATGTATTTACTACAAAGTCTCCCTTATTTCACCTAATCTATATTAAGTTAAATCTGTAGCGAATAGAGCGAAGCCACGTCTCGTCTCCCGTCTTAGGGCGATGAATCGGCCAAGATAACGATGTGATTGATATAAGTGATGATATTTCAAGTAATCGCTGAACTCAGGGGTGTGTTTGTGTTATGCTTCCATTTATCAAGAAGTCCTAATTTTAACACATTTGCTGCCAAAAAATTGACGACCGGTTATCCTAGAGGGTAGTGACGCTGCCTGCGAAGAATTAGGTCTTGAGTTCGAATCCCGATATAAATGAAAATAAAAAATGAAATTTATTTGCTTGAAACATCGTTAACAATAAGGCAAATATTTGTATGATGATCATGAATTTATGACCTGGTAAAGTTTGCGGGAGTCCGCTGGATGCGGGTGGCACAAGACCGGACACTTTGACACTCTTTAGGGGAGGCCTATGTCCAATTGTCCAGCAGTGAACGTCTTTCGGCTGATAAGATGAGGATTATGATGATGATGATCATGAATATTTATTTATCCTGAGATAAGGAGGTTTTCTATCTTAACGAAACGGGTATTTTTTCATTCCTTACTTTTATATGGATAATTTTGAGGAGTAGGTACACATGGAACTCAAAGTTCACGTTATTCTCAAGTCTTCAGTGTTTTCCAGTTGGATCGCATTTTCATGCAAACTTAGATTGTTTTCATTTTGAAACAAACTTTGTACGTTACGAAGCGCGACATAATATTATCTTGAAAACAACATTTTCAGGTCAAATTAGCCGAAAGCAAAAAGCCATGTACGAGTACGAGTACATTATAATAATACGTTATTTGGCTGACAGTCAAATCAGAAACTTTTTATGAAACCGCAAATTAAACGCTGTTTTAGTATGAAGTTTATAGAGCAATATACTTTTGACATTACAATAATTGTGCACGGTCCAACAGCATTAAGTTAAAAATTAGTTATTGCAAAAATATTGAAATTAAGTATTTTCATAAGTATTCTTTTATGTAATGTATAAATATAATGTGGTTTACTGTTGCTAAATACCGTCTTGTAGGAAATGGCACCACAAATGCACTATTTGGGTTCCTTTTACGAGTATCTTTATGGAAAATGAATGTTCACAATTCAAGACTCAAACACTTGAAATGTATGTATTATCGACTGTCGTGAGGAGCAAATAAACAGCTCTCCCTTGTGAGCTGCACCTAGCTGTTGCAAAGCAAGACAAGTGATTGAGTTTGAAAAATATACCACAAAAGTTTCCTTTGTCTTCGAGTTCAATAAAGATATCCTTATTCCGTTTTTATCGTGAATATTCCGAGTAATAAAATATGCTCAAACTTTATATAGGTCAGGAGTATTTGATTTTTGCTTAAGAACATATTAGTGTTATTAGTATTTATTTGATTGACGACTTCTATGTTGTGGAGTGGGAAAATGATAGGGTACCTTATACGACATGACTACTTCATACTCATTATAATTGATGGAACTAATTGAGAGGGGAAGCGAGGAAGGGGAAGACCTAGAAAAACTACATAGAGCAGCTCAAAAAGGGAGTTGATGTTAGGTCGTATCGAGATGTCAAAGCCGTTGCTTGGGATCGGAGTAGATGGAGGGCCTACTTTGAGATACACCGACAAGAGCTTAGCTCTAAAATAAAAAGAAGAAGAAGTTGTGTGACGGTCACCGCGGTAATCTGAGCCGCGATGCCATTTGAATTCATTGAAATGGACATCCCTAGGATATCATTTTGATTTGTCTTAGTTATTTTGAAAAACAAACATCGCGCGTAGAACAGAGTTTCTGAATGGACTTAGGCCATTTTACACCGCAGGTTTGCCTGTGTATTCTTAGCTATACCTGGGCGAAGCCGCGTGCGTAGTTAGATATTAATAAATGGAATTGATGGTTTAATAACCCAAAGTTATCTTACCTGCGGTCAAACGCACGTTGCGGTGAAACATGGGGCTTTTGTTCAATCTATTTTATTACGGAATCCAAGCCAGTTATATTGGATTGCTAGTTGTCCTGCTAACACATATATTATATTATGGTTACTTGCTAGCGGGTGTAAGACCGTTATCAATTTAATTCATATATGATTTCAGTGCTGAAAATAGAGCAAGAGAATAGTTTTAATATCGAGGACACACTGATATTAAAATTGTTATTGGAACATTTTGTAGGAATAACTAAGATAGGTACTAACTAATATTAAAATTGTTTTTGTACTCGTCGATTCAAATCTGTGTATTAAGATTTCATAGAGAATACTGCAACGTCACTCTTTTCGTCATTGAATAGTCTATGTTAGTTCCGAAACATCCGAAATAACTTTTTCGATACGCTCTAGACAATCGAAAAAAATTTGAAAATAGAACTTCGTATTTCAATAATATGTGTCCTTGACCCGATACAAAATTGCCAATCTATGGCGTTTCGGTACGATGCAGCGTCGCGTCGTCTGTCAAAAATCTACTTAAACTGGCTGCTGTATCCAGGGCATGAAAAAAATAAAAATAAACTACGCCTTGTGATTGGCCAATCACAGCACAGTACTGCAACATTACGGACGCCGGTGGTGTGATTATCTATGGATTATCTTGTGTAAAAGAAGTCGGATATTAGAACTAGACAATATAGTACTTACGAAGCGATATTTAGTTTTCGTATTAATGACTTAAATTATTAATTTTAATGAACTCGTACAAAAAGTATTGTTCACAATACTGTCATTTTCAAGCTTTTTAATCTCGTACCTTACTTAGGCCACTCAGCAAGCTTCGTGGCCTAAACACGGTACTTGACTAAAAAGCTCTCTATTATAACACGATTGTGAAAAATACTATTCTAAGTTGACTATAACTTTGGCAAAGGCTAAAAGAATACGGGTAGGTACAGAATGTCACATTATAATACGGCACATCATGGAATTCTACTAGAAATGAACGGGTGTGAAAGTTGGTATTATACGAACAGAGTTTTTTACTGCATGAAATCAAATTCTTAATTTCAATTTAAGTAAGGCAAGTAAGGATGTGGGGCGTCGAATTAAAGACAGGGGTTCCGATGCTCGCGCGGGCTCGAAAAAAATGGGCACGTTTGCACCAGGTACAACTCGCGGGGGCTTGTTTGACTAGACTTGGGTTACGAATGTTATAAGTGTTATGTTTTTGTTTTATTTTTTATGATTTTTAATAAATCATTTAAGTACCTATATATTTACACATATGGAGATCATTTGGTGGACTGTTGTTCTGGTAAAGGTCGTGGGGGTCCGCTGGGGGCTGACTCGTTGGGGGATGCCTATTTCTAGCAGTGGACTTCTTTCGGCTGATGATGATGTGATCTGCAGCTGGACCACGTAACGCATTGTACATACGTAAAATAGATCTAAATGACAATTTTATATGGAAAAATGACAGTTGGATACACCTAACGCGCGTTCAAAACGATACGTGATTAGCCTTATGGATCAGACTGCTAATTCAAATAATTTAACAGTAATATGTGTGACACAAGATGAAGTCGCGAGTATAAGCTAGTACCTAATAAATATTATGCGTCTGTTCAGAAGCGAACTGTCAAGTCAAATCTAATGTGACACGCATATGAAATGAGAGTTATTACATTCCAAACGAGCAGACATATTACTTGCGCCAACGTGAACCTTCAGATTGACATCGCCAGTTTTACCATTGGGTTCCTATTTACTAACTAGTTCAGGCTACCAATGTTTTTAGAAGCTTTATCTTTTCTTAACTTCACCAACTTCACAATGCTCACACATTACTTTTACTATACTTGAAACCATAATTAGATTCCACAAATATAACCTCAAAATTGCCATTAAAATGAAAAAAAAAACCGACACTGGCTAATTTAAACTCTTCCAAATGATGGACGTAGCTAGATTTAGCCCCGTCTATTTTATTTTTTTAAACCATTCTATGAGTAATTATATAACCGGAAAAAATATGACACTTTCACAATATGTATTATGTCCTATAAAACTAACATCTTTGTTGGGTTCAATACGGGGCATAGTATAATTTCTCCCGCGTAAGGTTCGTTTTAACATTTACAACTCATTAGTTAAATCTCACTTAGACTATCTCGTCGAGGGCAGCGCGGCAAAAACTAATTTAAAAGAGATACAAACAACACAAAATGTATTAATTGAGGTTCTGTTTCATTATCACTTTTTAACTTCTACCAAAAAAAAATATGCGGAAACTAAATTAATGAGTCTTAACCAATTATACTATTTTAATACGAAAAATCGTAAATAAACAAACACATTGTCAAACAACATTTACAACTAAAAGACAGAAAGGACGTCGAGTTCTTCGAAACGCAGATAATTTATATGTACCTTTCCCTCGAACAAAGAGCTACGGTAATAAAAACATGACATTCGAAGGCGCACGGTTATACAATAATTTACCTAAAAATATAAAAAAGGCTGACTCCTTCAATCATTTTAAAAACCTACTTAAGACCCATGAAAAATATTCCCGTCATTTAATGTGAGTTAGAATGCGGCCCTGACTAGTTATCGGGAGATGCATTGTGCGAGCGACGCTTGCTTGTATTTCTTTGCTTGACAACATTCTACCCGTTATGCTATTTTTATTAGTGCAATAACTACCCACTTTTGTAATTGTTATGTATACCATCGATATCATTATTTTATACTTGTTCACTTTTATGTTATTGCTTGTTACACATGTACACGCTCACGGGCGTAATGCACAATTTATGCATGCCAATAATTGTATTCTCAATAAGTGAAATGTATATATCTTTGAGAATAATATATAAATTTTTAACCGCCTATATATGTAATATGCAAAATGCAATATAATAAATGAGCTGAAAATTTTTAATTAAAACTACTATCATTTTAGGACGACTAAAACGCCGCCATTTTGGCGCGCTCATTTTGTGACGTCACCGTGCACTTAGAATAAATTAACAACGAAGTGTTTGATTTACAGTTTTAATAAAAGTGAGTGATTAAAGCTTGTAATATCAACTTATTATAACGGAAGAGCACACAAAAGCTTATTATAAATATTGTATTGCCCCTATGTGTGAAAATAACATTGAAACTGCATCTGACGTGATATATTTTCATATGCCCAAAGATGCAAATATAAGGAAAAAGTAGGGTAAAGCGATGAGGAGAGAGTGCTTGAGTAGTTTATATTGTTGTGAAGATCATTTCGAAGTGAGTATTAAATATGTTTGTGCCTAAAATCTTTTTTATTAGGACTCGCGAACAATATAAACAATAACCTAACCTAAAAAATTAATTACAAAGGTACTTACTTATTCATAAAACTGTTCTGATTCCCATTTTTTAGTTACAAATATTATGATTTTTGTTGATCAACAGCTGACTACGTGTGTTGATTTTGATCACGAAACGTTTTAGCTAAGTTTCTTTGTTTTTACTGAGTGCCATACACACAAATTTGTTTTATTTATAGTATTATAAACCTTGACGAAAACAACCTAGTTGGCTATGTTATTGGTTGTTATATATATTGGTTGAATGGTGAGGTGGGTTGGAAAAGCTTCTGGATCTTATAACTGATTAAAATCGTTGACGTGACACCTTGTTTGCAATGGCGGCACCGGAAGTTGTCATCGTAGTAAATTGCTTTTTTACTTGATCTGACATTTCCCTGTTGATATATGTGGCTACTGGTATAATGAAGACAGATTGGGTAGAAAATGAAATCAATTTAAATGACTCCTGTTTAGTTGTGGAACAAATGAAATGTTGGTACAGGATTCGGTAATGTCCTCCGGCATACTTATGTTAGGTTAAGGAACTCTCTCAATGTTTCTTTAGTTGAGACGAAAAAAGTACGGTCGATCTCGGTCGGTGGTCGGTAAAACTGTAATACGAATTTGTCAAACGGATGAAAGCGACAAGGTATCATAGTGTTCAGCTACCTTATGAGTTTGACTGTAACATCAGAAAAAACTTGTAATTGCACTCAAACTTACAGTACCAGTGCTATATTACTAAGCTTGTTTTGTTTTTCTTTTTTAACCCCCGACGCAAAACTTATTGGTCTGCCAGTGTACTCGTATACGTCTGTGGTATCGTAGCTCCCAAACGGATGGACTGATTTGAATGCGGTTTTTTTTGTGTCATAGATAATTTTATCCCGTGTTCTTAGCCATGTTCTATGAAAATCTATTTAGCTGTTTTTGAAATATTGAACTTTAAAAGTGTCGGGGCCGGGGGTTTCTCAACTTTTCTAAGTGGTAGTTATTTTTAAAAACCATTCCAGTGATTGAACCTAGTTTCATCTGATGGTAAGCGACGACAGAGTCTAGAATGAAATTGTATACAAAGCTAGTAGCTAGCGGCAAACCAACAGCTTAACAACGATTAACGTGTCCCAAACAGCAACTTACGAGTAACAACATCGAATGTCGTCGGATAAAAACAGTTATAAAATCGCAGCTGGCTTTACCGATCGACATCCATTGTGAGTGCGAGCGGTCCAATTAGTGGGCAATTAGGAGCGAGCAAACACGCGCGACAGCACACTGCGTGGTGGCGCAAGGCAAGGAAACGAGCGAGTTTATAGCCAGACTAGCTTCTGCCCGCGACTCCGTCCGCATGGAACTCGTTTATATCGCAGCTGGTATACCCTTGTTTCGTCGACTTAATCGCTGATTTGTTTCAAATTATCTTAATTGGCACAACTACAAAACATTGCAATTAATTTCTTCGACGTATTACTTTAAACAATTTTATATGTCATTATTCAAATTATGTAGGTAACTGTGTGACATACAAATATGTAAAATATGTATGAATAATAAAACTAAGAATCATTGGTGTAAATCGTTTATTACAAAATAATATCAGGGCGGACAAAAATGGCTTGTCATAAGCGAACTCTGTTTTAGGTCGGTTAGGTTATGGTTCACTTGTGTCTCTCAGTGCTCTCAGTCCGGAAATAGACACCCCGCGCAGCGGGGTGGCGTTGACTCGCTGCACGGCAAAAATAGGTTAAAACACGTTAGGGATTCAGATATAGATCCGAAATAATGTTATGCGTATTGATATACCTACGTATTGTACATATATAAAAAAAATATATTAAAAAACCTGAAATATCATGACATGACTTTTATTGAAATAAGTCTACTACCAATTAAAAGACCTCGGTTCAAATTACCTAGTATCGAGTCCTCGACGCAATGACTTGTCGATGAAATGAAAATACTTGAACCGTTGTCTTTGAAATAATATTCGATTAAATCTTTGTCGGCAATTCAATGGTAAATCATAGCAGCTCCATACAAAAAAAGACAAATCCTTTGTCACTCTCCATCCCTGCAATTATCTCCACTTAAAAAATCACGTCAATTCGTCGCTCCATTTTGCAGTGAAAGACGGACAAACAAACAAACAAACAAACAAACAGACACACACGTACACTTTCGCATTTATAACATTAGTATGGATTAGTATGGATGTTCACTCGCAAATCTAATAAACATCCCTCTCATGCCATTGGCCATTGCCGAGGTTTTGTTGACTACACCACTCGGCGCGCCAGGATGCACGCTGCATTTAATAACTACACATCACAATCTCGTATTTCTGACAACCAAGCACTCCAAAACTCAACCTTAAAACCCCCGCTTTAAAGTTACATTTTGCCGTGAATGAATAATTGGAGTAAGAGTTTGTGAACGGTTACCTAGATTACATATCGTAAAAATGTTCGAGCGCTCTCGTGTGCTGCGTGTAGGCAAACGCAACATACACCACTGACCAATAGTAAATCTTATGACAATGCGATAAGGTTCAGAATAATCTATTAACATCGTTGTCGATGGTGATTAATGAGGATTGTTTTATTATGCAAGTGTGCGTTGCGTTGGTCTCAAGGGATTGTTTGATGTGTGCGTGATTATTACGGAGAACAAAAGAAAATCGTGTTAACGGATCAGTTCTCGGGGGCATTGAGTTCCATGATGTGTTAAGAACCAGAGTATTTGGTTCTTTGGTTTTATCCGACTGAAAAAGAGTTATGGTTTTTTTGTATATTTTTGATACGCTCTACAGCCTAAAATGCTCGCCTTGATCCGTAAAACCCGTGATAAGTTGAGTATCATGCGCAATGTATATATAATTATAATAACAGTTTCAAGAAAAGTATGTATTCGTATTGTACGAATACATTTTTTTTTAGGTATACATATAAGTCAAACTTTAATTTATTCGTATGTTACTGTTGCTTTCTTTCGTTTTCTACTTCATTTTGTAATTTCTGACACATATTTTGAGATTCTTCAGAATTAAGAAAGTGTAAGTATAACCGAAATTTAATTTGCAAAAATAGTAAATAAATAAAATAAATAAATAAAATAAAATAAAAATGATTTATTTCAGACCTTGGTCCATATATTGTTAGTAGTACATTTGAAAAACTTATACGCTATGTTAGTTAGTACACATCTACACAATGTTGAATGTCAGGACTACTTGATGTAAGTTAAAGTAGTCCTGACCGTCTGGATCCAATGCCACATAATCGGGCAGTTAAATCTTCCAGCAATCACCTTCAGAATGCCGTTCTGAGTTTCCCTGACGCGACCCATCAGCGATGTGATTTTCTTTCGCATCACCGCTAGGAAACCGTCCGTGTGGGTATTGGCGAACATTTCCGACGCGCTGCACCATTTTGGGAGTCTTAACAGCATTCTGAAGGCGTTGTTATACTGAACGCGTAGGGCGCTGTAGGCTCGTTTGGTATATCGGACCCACAGACCACCAGAGTAAAATGAGTGACAATATGCCTTAAATAAGGTTATTTTTACGTCCACTGAGCATCTGGCGAATCTGCGGGCCAACATATTACCTCTCACCGCCAACGCCCTACGCTCTCTCTCTATATCGCCATCATCACATAGGTCATCTGTTATAATGTGGCCCAGGTACTTAAAACGGTCTACCACTTTAAGTACAGCCCCACCAAGAGACACCGGAGGGACAAAGTACGGCCTGGCCTAACTTTACCCGCTTTGAACACCATAACTTCACTCTTGGTGGCATTGTACATAAGTCCATGCGAGGCAGCGTACTCCTCGCACTTGGCCACTAACTGTCTAAGGGCCCCAATAGATGGACTCAGCAGCACCATGTCGTCCGCATAACTTATATTATTTACACATGTGTTTTCAATGTAGCATCCGGCATGCATGCTGCTGAGTTCACCTATCAGGTCATTCATATAGAGGTTAAACAGTTTTGGAGATGTCAGGCCTCCCTGCCTCACTCCACATTCCAGTCTATACTCGGACGACAGAGTCCTTGCCCATCTTACCTGGTTTGTCTGATTTTCGTACCAATATTTTAGCAGATCCGTACAGTCATCCGGAATGCCTGCTTCCTTCATCTTCTTCCAAAGGATATTGTAGCTGACTCTGTCAAACGCCTTGGATAGATCAAGGAAACAGGCATAGATTGGTGTTTTTCTGTCCGTGTAGTAACCGACAGTGTGCTTTAGACACATGATAGCACTCTCAGTTGACAGCCCAGCTCTGAAACCAAACTGGGCGTCGTGTATATCTATGTGTTTATCAAGTGTCGAGTTTAGCACACTGTCGAGCACTTTCGCGGCAGTGGTGGCAAGAGAAATTGGTCGATAGTTCCCTTTGTCTGAGAGATCCCCAGTTTTGTTTTTAACAATGGGGACCACAATGGTCCTCATTAGGGCTGCAGGCAGATATGAATGACCCATACACAGATTGAGGAACATGGAAAGCACCCTAGGCAAGTGTACGCCAGCATACCTGTAGTGTTCAATACTGAGGCCGTCGTGGCCAGGCGACTTCCCTCTTGGCATTTGTTTAATTACATTAGCAATAACTTTTGCTGTAAATAAAGTCTTCCTGGGCTTAACAATTGCCTCAGTATTATTCACCTCCGGTACCCCTGCTGACGTATCCTGCATCAAGGATTTCACTGCGAAATGCTGCCTGAATATGTCCACGATGTCTCCATGTTCACTCTTGTCACCGACGCTCACAGGGACACCAGGCGACACATTCATGCGCTTTGTCATCTTCCAGAACTCGTTAAATTCGTTTCCACTGTCTGCGAGTCTGTCCATGCTCAGCTGGTCCTGTCTGTCTTGGCACCACTTAAGTTTGGCCTTGAACACCCTCCTACTGCTGTTCATCTGGTCAAACAAATGACCTTGACGTTGCTTCCCCGCATTTTCCCAAAGCGCGAAGTGTAGCCTAGCTTCCCTGTGAGGACCTGCAACAAACTTATTCCAACTAGCAACATATCCACCCCTCCTTCTGCATTTGCTTTTATAGGTGCTTACAGCGGCATTAGTAAGGGTGGATATGACGTCATTGTACATGTGATCCAACAAAATATGGTGATCGCGTTTGTGCAAACCCCGTCACAACAGCCCCTAAATTCTTCGGGAATGTCAATGTCTTTCAGTCGTTCGTTACACAAACCGCTATACACATCTATCTGAGTACTAGCCCGTTCTCCCCATATCACTCTATTTTCAACCTTATGATCCAACATTCTTGTGACAGGTTTCAACATATCCAAACTACACTCAAAGATCATAGGAAAGTGGTCAGACCAGAGTACGTCATACATGACATCTACTTTCTGAATCATGTTATAAGCACTTTGTGTTGCTATACAAAGGTCTAACCACCTCCTACACCCGTGAGCGTCACTTACATATGTATACGTTTGCGATTTAGGGCCCATTTTCTCCACATCCGCACATATCCATAGTTGATCAGTACAAAAATTTATCAACTCGCGATAAAAAAGTTCGTTTGGATGGGAGTTAAAATCACCTAACACGAACATTGCCTGCACATCACTATGATCCATCATTATTGATGAAATTGTACCCAAGCCATCTGCGAATACGGGTATATTTTCTGGCGCATCAACGGGCATGTACACATTACAAACTAAAATTTATTTCTCTTTACTTTTGATTTTAATCGCCACTACTCGGTCATTTTCGCATTCAATAATAGAAACTGATTGGAAAATACTTTTACGCCACAAGATTCCCACACCCCCATAGGGCCGTCCAGTAAGCATTCCCGCTTCAACGTCCACTGCCGACTTCCCTGTCCAACCGAAATTGCTGTCCACAGTCCCCAGCAGAGGCAGTTCGAAAGGAAGAAGCCAGTGCTCCTGCAAGGCTACCAAATCTGCCACTTGACACAACGATTTAACTCCACATATAGATCTTTTAAACGATCTACAATTAAAAGTTATCATTTTACATAAGTCTTTATTTACACTGTCACCCATTATTTGATTGAATTTTTTTGACCCGTATCATCCTTGCTACTCGATTCGGTTCTAAGTTCGACCGACTTATCAAACTGCACGAAAGGCCTGAACTGAATATCTTTAGGCCATAAGCCACGGTTTAGATACAAGTCTAACTTATTTCTACTCACAAAAATCTTAAACGATGAGTAGCCTTTATCGTATCTCATTTTTAATCTACGCAACGACACCCTCTCCTTAGTCTTGCTATATATATAATCTATAACGTCCTTTTCCGCCGCATCCTTATGCACGTTTGACACAAATAACGTTCCCAGAAAAATAACAAAATAATGCTCAAATTCATTTTCAATAGGGACGAAATCGGGGATAGAAAAATCGGAAAAAAGACACAAAAAACTAAGCGGACGAAGTTGCGATCAATTTTTCATCATATTTTATTTATTTATTTATTTATTTATATAGGAAGATCATCAGCTTAAATATCACACAGTAGCTAAAAACAGTAGTGACAGTGAGCTAATAACAGATCCTCACCGATAGCGTGATGAATATGTAAAAAATAAGTGAGCAAAAACCAAACGAAAACACAGCGCTTTTGCGTCTTGACACGGCTACATAATTTAAGTACTTATTTCTAAATAGACTAAAAAGAAGAGTTACCTACTTAAACCATTTCCCCACCTCTACCGAAAAATTGACGAGATAAGCGTCGTCTTACTAAAGGAACACTTGCACTGAATAGGTCCAGGTCGTCAAACCTCTGAAACACCTCATTCAAGCCGTTGCTCGCTCTGATCATAAAACTATTTTGCCTATAGTTAGTGGATGATAATGGCACGGATAGTGGCGGCTTACGCCGAGCTCTACTGGGTATACGGATGTTCAATTTACCAAGTAAGGTGGGGCTGTCGATTAAGTTCGATGCAACTTTAAGTAGGTATGTAATGTCGGCTATATTTCGACGGGTCTCAAGTGGGAGAAGATGGAATCTCCTGCACAGGTCCAAATACTTATTTGAGTCGTAGCGAATACCTAATTTGAAGCAAAGAAACTTTAAAAACTTCTTCTGGATATTTTCCAATCTCGTAACATAGCATTTGTAACGAGGATTCCAGACCTGAGATGCATATTCCAAGGTACTCCTAACAAGGGTACAATATAGAATCTTAAAAGTTTTAGCCCGTTTAAAATCCCTTGAACAACGAAACAAAAAACCTAGTGATTTAGATGCTCTAGATATGACATTATCAATATGGTTATTAAAAACAAGTTTAGGATCGTGTAAGATGCCCAGGTCCCGTACAGCAATCTCGCGTTGCAAGGATTGACCCTTGAGTTGATAGTCGAACGAGAGTGTATTAATCTTACGAGTAAAAGTAACTACCGAGCATTTAGAGGGATTAAGGTCCAGGTGATTGAGTGAGCAGTAATCATCCAGTCTGGATAAGTCACTTTGGAGTGCATCTGCTTCACGCTGCGACGACACAGAAGCAAAAATCTTCATGTCATCTGCGAAGCAAAGCAGCCTTGAAGTGGAAATCGAATATCAGCCGAAAGGCATTGACTGCATAGGCCTCCCCCAAAGAGTGCCACAATGACCGGTCCTGCGCCACCCGTAACTAGCGGACTCCCACGACCTTTATCAGGTCATCAGTCCATCTTATGGTACGTGGTCGCCACTCGAGAACCTTTGCGCCCTAACGGCAACCCATCTACGTGCCTAATTCTCACTTAATTTTAGCTATTTGGAGCAAATTTAACGCTGGCCTGCCATTTTTTGTCCATGGTTCAATGTGCGAAGTGCAACATAATATATATGAACATAGTATACATACAATCTTTATATGCAATATGACGAGTTAAATTTGGCATGCGGCTTAAATATAGGATTTAGTTATGTGGTTGCGGCAATATGAGTGTAAGTGCGCGGTTTGGGGTTTTGGTGATTTTAATAATTTATCATCATTAGTTGAAGCGCCAGCGTTAATGTACTTAAATGAAGCAATTTATTTTGAGTGATTTATTTCAATTCACCTGGAATACTTTCGTAATTGTATAAAATTATATTTTAATTGCCAATGAACTGATTACAGAACAATAACAAAATGATGAAATTGAAGTTTAAAAAAAACTTACCTTACATTTTTAATAATACTTCTGCCAGGTAGCTAGCTAGCTTAGAGTATTACATAATACATATGTGTACGAGTAAGTTCTAAGATACAGGCTCTGCCTAGTTAGTTCTTTTCTATTATATATCAGTGTCGTTTGTGTAATTTTATTATATTCTTATTACATAATGATATTCCGTACATATGTTTCGAAAAAGTCATTGGTACGAGCTGGGATTCGAAACCACGACCGCCGTTTGACAGCCGCATGCCTGAACCTATCTAGCTGGCTACCGTAGCTTTGATGTTTACCGTTTGCTTTTCGGTTAAGGAAAAACATCGTGAGGAAATCAGCATACATCTGCGAAGAAATTCATAGGTGTATGTGAAGTCCCCAACCCGCACTGGGCCAGCGTGGGGACTACCTGTATACTGCCCGTTCCCTCTCATCCATGAGAGGAGGCCTGTGCCCAGCAGTGGGACGTATAGGCTGATTTATTGATATCATTTCTGACATAGAAAATATAGAAACTAGGTACCGTACTGAAGAATTAGTGTGTATACATACATCCATTCCATTATGTATCATAATCTTACGCGTCATATTATAAACCAATGAAGTTTGTAAATTTGTGTTGACATATACATACATAAAACTCGGATTGAAGTTGAAACGTATTTAGTTAAATCCATTCCCGGTCGCTAATCCTCTTGAATAATTTAAAAGTTTGTAAAATGTGATTCATTTGAAATTGAAATTTCATTCAGCTTAACCGAGTAAAAACACATTTTGCCACAAACATACGCAGAACGCGTATTTAAAGATAATAAAGTCGGACTGTTCCTTAGATTTATTTTTGATGTTAATGGATTTGACAAGCATGATGATCATCACGGCTCGGATGTTAATACGTAAGAACACTAAAGAGTAAATTTTAACATTAAAATGTTACTCATATTCATACTCATTTATATAATTAATACCTAAAGATGTTTATATCATAAAATTCATGAATAAAAATGTCAACTGCCACTCTATATTATGGGCCAAATAATAAAATTTTTACTTACGTAATAATTCACGCCGTGTGCCGATAGCAAATATAAATGAATGACACGTCTAAAGTAGAAAATAAACGATTAGATAAAGCGGCCAGTACCCACCGTTAGGTCTGTCGCAGTAATTTAATCTTTATAACTGTGTGAATGAATTACAATAAAAAATGTTCTTGTTCGAAAGAGCAAAAACTAAAGGCCTCCACCCACCGGACGCGTGTCGTGCGCGGCGCGTGTGCAGCGCGGCACACGCGCATGTTGTAAAGCATTGAAACTACACTTCAAACACACATCGAACGCGGCACACATCCAGTACCCACGCGGAAGCCGCGCTGCACACGCGTTGCTACACGCCGCCCGCTTCTGGTGTGAATATACCGCTTCAAACGCGCCCGACACGCGCAGCACACGCGCAGCACACGTGCAGCACACGCGCAGCACACGCGCAGCATACGCGTCCGGTGGGTGGAGGCCTTAACTGAGCCACGAATTCTTATTTTGTCACAACGCACACATCAAATTGTATGATGAGGTTTGTATATGTATCTTCAGTAGCGTATTTGCGTTTTTGGCATCATTTTTTTTATTATTATTATTATTTAGTACACAAACTGGTGCTGCTGGTCCTCACAACATTTATAACGAATTTATCCGTGACATGGGTCCGGTTGCTGTGAGCTGGTTATCTGCATTGTTTACCTATATCCTCCAGAACAATAAACTGCCAACACAGTTCAAGTTAGCAAAAGTAGTCGCAGTACTAAAACCTGGAAAACCTGAGCATGAACCTGAAAGCTACAGACCAATTTAAACTTCTTGAACGTTTAATCCTGACTAGAGTTGAACCGTACATAGAAGCTGCCACTCCACCTGAACAAGCTGGGTTCCGAACTGGAAGAAGCTGCACGGATCAAGTACTGGCCCTTACGACACATATTGAAGCTGGATACCAAAAAGCCTTGAAGTCAACAGCAGTATTTATAGATTTGACTGCTGCGTATGATAGAGTGTGGAAGCAAGGTCTGGTCTATAAAATATTATCGGTAATACCAAGCAAGGAAATAGGAGACCTTATAACTAGTATGCTGAGTGAGCGGGAGTTCGAAGTGTTCCTGGGCGACGCCAAGAGCAAAAGGAAGAAACTGAATAATGGCTTGCCACAGGGGTCAGTTCTAGCTCCTCAACTCTTCAATCTGTATATCCACGACCTCCCATCTACAGATGCTACTAAATTCATCTATGCCGATGATATAGCACTAGTCGCACAGAGCAAAACATTCACGTCAGGAGAAACCACCCTAACAAACGATCTAGAAAGGCTAACGAAATATTTCAAACACTGGCGACTAATACCTAGTGCGAGCAAGACGGAGGTTTCGTGTTTCCATCTGAGTAACCAAATGGCCAACTACCAACCTACTTTAATGGTGAAAAGCTAAAATAAAACCAACGCCCAAAATACCTTGGAGTCACTCTGGACAGATCTCTCACGTATAGGGAACATCTGATGAAGCTCTCTCAGAAATTATCGACGCGGAATAATATCGTACATAAGTTATGTGGAACCTCGTGGGGTGCATCTACCGATTGTCTACGCACTACTGGTATCGCACTGGTATATTCGGCAGCGGAATACTGTGCCCCGGTATGGTTGGAAAGCGCACACGTGACCAAGGTAGATACCAAACTAAACGAGACTATGCGGTGCATATCGGGAACAGTTAAGTCTACTCCTTCCCATTGGCTACCAACACTATGCAACATAGCACCTCCACATCTTAGGAGAAAACATGCACTGAGGAGAGAGACTGAGAAGATTAAATCCAAAACTGCACTACCAGTCCACAATGAGTTCTTCTACCCACCGCCCCAACGCCTAAAGTCCCGAAATCCTGCGTATGCTGCTGCTCAGAGCCTCACCAGTTTCAATGTGACCGAGTCCTGGAAATCAGAATGGACCGCTGCTACTGCTGGTTCTCACGTGGCAACCATAGACCCGACCTGTAAGCCATGGGGGTTCGACCTGCCTCGGAAACTGTGGTGCCGCTTGAATAGGTTTAGAACGGGACACGGCCGCTGCAATTACTTCCTACATAAATGGGGGTGGAAAGATTCTGCAATGTGCGAGTGTGGCGAAGAAGTCCAGACTATGGAGCATATTATTCAGCGATGCCCTCTACATTCGTACTCGGACCCCCAGAAGACCTACTACGCGTAACACCCGACGTAATTGCGTGACTCAACACACTGAATATTGACATCTAATTTTAGTTTAATTTTGTGACATTGTAATTTGAAGAAAATGCCTATATTTTATTGTACTAAACGCCATACGATTAAATAAAAGTACACAAACAGTCGCATAAACAAATGTATATGGGGTACACGAAGAGTACCTACACACAAAATGCAAAAGACCTGGAGGTTCATTAGTATTAATGATATATTATAATTTTATTCTTTGTTTTTATTGTATAAAATTATTGTGCTCTCGTTTTGTTGTTTTCGGCAAATATATATAATAAAACAATAATCCCTTATTCACAGTTTATATATGTCAAGTGAGTATAATTCAAATGCATGTCAAACATAAATCATTCTCTGATGGCCAGTTCAACACTCCCCCTACATCAGATCAGGCTTACTCACCAATCCTAGTGAGGTTCGCGTTCTTAGAAAGCTTTCCTTTGGCAAGGCTTTCGTAAAGGTATCCGCTACCTGGTCTTGCGAAGGTACGTAGAGAGCATTGACCTTCTTCTCCTGATGCAATTCTTGCAAGAACTTATACCGCGTGTCTATATGCTTTGTCTTGAAATGAAACACTGGATTATTGACAAGCTTGATAGCACTTTGGTTATCTACGTAAACCGTCGGTATAACGTCGTATCCTCGGATTTCCTTGTAGAGACGACTGAGCTATATAACCGTCTGGGCTGCGAGGCTTGCCACCACAATTTCCGATTCAGTGGTCGAGAGACTCACACATCTTTGAGTTTTGGAAGACCATGACACTGCTCCCCCTGCGGCGAGACACACATAGCCAGAAGTCGACCTTCTCGTCTCAATATCTCCGGCGTAATCTGCGTCGCTGTACGCAACGAAGGTATTTTCTTGACATGATAAACCCTTGTATAAAATACCAAGGCTTTGAGTGCCCTTCAAATATCGCAATACTCGCTTCGCAATCGCATAATGGCGTTTGTCGGGTTTCTCAACATGTTTTGACAAAACATTTACAGCAAAACGTATGTCGGGTCTACTTACAATAGATAAATAAAGTAATTTTCCGACTAATTCTCTGTAATGAAAATTATTGACATTCTTGTCAGTGTCAAAATTGCAGTTGTCTGTCAACTGACTTTTGTCTATCGGGGTAAGTACAGAGTTTGCATCACACATATCATAACTTTTTAAAATAGTTTTTATGTAGGCTTCTTCGTTAATAAATATCGACCCATCGTTTTGTTAATTTATCTGTAAACCAAGATAACAACCAACTTCTGAAGTGCGAACTTGAAATACATACTATGGTCAGAGCACTAAGGAATTCTTCCACAAGTGTCTTATTTGGTGATAAGATCAGTCCGTCATCAACATAGATCATGACGATCAGCTGCCGGTCTTGACTTATGAACAAGCATGGATCTGAGTCACTTTGCTTCAATCTATATTTCAGCAAAAAAGAACTGAACTTCTTGTTCCAGCACCGAGGCGCCTGTTTCAAGCCGTACAGACTTTTGATGAGCTTGCATACTCGGCCTGATCCGTCATCATATCCCACAGGTTGCTTCATATAAATAACCTCGTCGATGTCATCTAGGGATTGCAATCCGGTCCGATTCTCAATCCGGCCGGATCCGGCCGGATTGGAGTTTTTCATCGTGTTTATGCAATATTATACGTTTTGTCTTGTTTACTGGTTTAAGAGTAGACAAACTATCGCAAATAATGTAATAAAACAATGTTTTAGTGCTAAAAATCTACTTTATTAAGGCAACATCAGTCTCACTACAGTCACTACTCACAGTAATAAGTCAAATTGAGCATCTGCTTCAATAACATTCAGTTTATAGTTACGCATGAACAATTTGAACATAGGGTAACTCTGTCTTATGTTATGATAAAAACAAAATGCCTTTTTTTTTGAAAAAATAAGTAAAATGTTTTAATTGCAATCCCTAAAGTCACCGTATAAAAAGGCAGTCTTCACATCGACTTGGGTCATATGCATTTTTCTAATAGCTGCTTCGCTTAACATAGCGCGGATTGTATCCCAGCGAACAACAGGGCTGAAAATTTCGTGGTAATCAATACCGTGCTCTTGACTGAATCCTCTAATGACGAGTCGAGCTTTAAAACGGTCGATAGAACCATCAACCTTCTTTTTCATCTTGTAAACCCATTTGTTGCTAAGGGCTTCTCTATTTTCAGGCAAATTTACCAAAATCCACGTGTTGTTTTCTTTGAGAGAATTCGACTCTTCTTCCATGGCAGTACTCCATTCTCCATGGTTCTCTGACTTCATCGCTTGTTTGTAAGTCTGAGGTTCATCTTCAGAGAGACAGATGCAACAGTTCGATCTGGAGCTTTGAAGCAATAGTCTATCTCTTAGATTATAATGATGTGTTGCTTCTTCATTAAGATCAGGAGGAGTTTCATCTTCCGCTGTGTCGGATGGTCCAGCTTCATCTTGATCGTCCTGAAGAGAAGAATCGTTTTCTGTAATAATGACCTCGGTTGTTTCGTGATCTTCACGCTCACCAGTTATATACAGAAGCTTACAGAAGTCAGAAGAAACTGTTTCAGATCTAAACAGTACATCTCTTGAGATGATTACGTCATTCTTTTCAGGTATCCAGATACGATAGCCGTCCTTGTCTCCGCAAAATCCAACCAAAAATCGTTTCAAAGCCTTTTTGTCGAGCTTCTTACGTTTCTGGCTTGGAATACGTACAAAGCATTCTGTGCCAAAAATACGTAAGTGGTCAATATCAAAAAAAAATAAAATAAAAAAAAAAACAAAATAGTTTATTTTGTTCACAAAAGTACAATTCTTACAGTGGCTGGTGTCTCCTTTTAGGTTATTTACAAAATAACCTGTGCTAGGAGGATTTGTTAGATGGGTTCCGCGATCGCGTTGTTTCAATGTAGCGTTTTCCCGAGTCGCATTTTTCCGCGATCGGTCAATTCCCTTGTCGCTTTTTTACTCGTAGCTTTATTCAGCGTCACATTGTTCCGCAATCGCCTTATTTTCATGTCGATATTTATCGTTTTTCCGCTCTTTTATAAAAAAATGACCTCGAAGACGAAAGCGGGAGCTCTGCTCTCGCTTCCGTCTTCTAACCTATCTGCGATCCGAGTCGGTTTTGGCCCTAAGTCCCTGTTCAAAGGGTGGGCATCATATTAACTTTTCTCTGAGATCAACCAACGCCAAGATAGTGGTGTATCGTAGGTTGTAGGGAACGGGGGCTTAGTAGCAAAACTGACTCGGATCACGGATAGGTTAGAAGACGGAAGCGGGAGCCTTGCTCCCGCTTTCGTCTTCGTGGTTATTTTTTTTTATAAAAGAGCGGAAAAAACCAACAATATATAAGGCGATTGCGGAACAATGAGACGCTGAATAAAGCTACGAGTAAAAAAGCGACAAGGGAATTGACCGATCGCGGAAAAATGCGACTCGGGAAAACGCTACATTGAAACAACGCGATCGCGGAACCCATCTAACAAATCGCTAGGAGGTACCGCTCTTCCATTTACACAGTATTGTTTATTACAAGGTTAGTTATCCTATAAATTTTAAAACTAGTTACTTTTTTTACTTTACTTTACTTTATACATATTATATATATGTGTGTGTGTGTGTGTGTGTGTGTGTGAGAGGGCATGCGTGTGTATTATGGTGAGGCTAGACTATGTATCTTAGTAAGTCTTCCACCTGGTCGTAATTTTTATATTCTAACCAAGTAGTTATTTTCTTATTTACATCATATAGAGGCTTAGAGTATATGTCTAATTCTTTTTTTAAGGTATTGTATATATGCGATGACTGTTTGTTGTATTGTCTACAAGCAAAAGTAGTATGGGTTATAGGAACTTGCATTACAATGTCTCTTCTCCGTTTTGACAGAAGGTTACAGTCAAAAGCTGTGGTTTTATGCTTTCTAAGGACACAGTTGTTTCGTATGTACAATTTTCTAACACTAAGCAAGTTACATAGTTGGTAAAGCTTGTGAGTCGAGAACCACATCTTCTTGAAATACATAATTTTGAGGAGACTTCGCTGAGCTCTCTCTACATCTATAAAACGAGTCTTAGCGGCGCCTCCCCAAACAGGCAAACAATAGGTTAATACGGACTGAACAAGTGATATGTAGATCTCTTTTAATAGGTTCCTGTTATGGCCCTGCAGACACGGGATGTCCCTTGGTACCACATGCCTCAAGTTTTTAAAGATCCAATTGAGCTTTCGCAGTCGTGAGATAACATATTCGTGGTGTTGGTACCAAGAGAGTCCCCGATCCACAAAGACACCCAGATATTTCGTGCTATCAACTTTTAATATAGTAGGACAAGTTTGCTGGCAGCGGTTTAGTACATTGTTACAACAGCTGTGTATTTTAATATTAAAGCTGGCTTGGGGTTGAGTGTTGCTGTAGAGACTGTGGCAGATATAATTTGTTTTTGTAGTGTTCAGCGTGAGAATATGAGGTTGCTTATTGTACCGAAGCTCGTATGGTGTCTTCCCTTCGATCTGTGTCGGTCCAGTTCTGTTAAGTACATATCTCGCAGTATTAATAGCTTCGGCCCACAGCTTCTTAGGCAGGTCTTTATTGTATAGCATGCTTCTCGCTGCCTCAACCAGAATCCTGTTCTCTTTTTCAGCCGCGCCGTTCTGTTCTGGAGTGTACGGCATACTCAGACGGTGGTATAAGCCAACTGCTTCTGTCATACGATGTACTTCGGCATTATTGAACTCTTTTCCGCCATCTGTAAGTAGTTCCTTAACAACGAGACCAGCAGTTTTAATTTCAGCAAGAAATTTAGGTAGTACACTGGCTACTTCAGATTTTTGCTTTAAGAAGTAAACTTTTCTGAATCTTGTGAAATCATCTTTAAATACAACGAAGTATCTTCTTCCGCCAAGTGCTAGTTCTGACATAGGGCCACAGACGTCCGCGTTAATTTGATCGCCGGGTTTTGTGCCACGATGTTGTCTAGTACCGAATGACAATCTGGTCATTTTTCCGTATACACAGCCATCACAGTCAGATTGATCAGGTGAAAACTTAATACCGTTGCGTGTAAGGATTTCCTTAACATGTCTTTTGTTTTGGTGACAAAGTCGTTCATGCCAAATTTGCAGGCTTATTCCTTCCTTGACAACACAAGCATTGAAAGTTGTTACTCTCATCAAAAGTCTATACAGATTACCATCTCTGATACTGACAGCTTTAACTTGGCCGCTTTTATCTTTGAAGATACGCTTGTCCTTGTCAGCTATCTCTATATAACCATGGTCCAAGGCTGAACCTGCTGAGAATAGATTTTGTCCAGCTTGAGGTACATACCAAAC
This sequence comes from Epinotia demarniana, assembly GCA_945867215.1. Classification (NCBI taxonomy): domain Eukaryota; kingdom Metazoa; phylum Arthropoda; class Insecta; order Lepidoptera; family Tortricidae; genus Epinotia; species Epinotia demarniana. The sequence goes on along the minus strand of OX244275.1, from coordinate 22,802,113 downwards.
ATTGTTTAGATGAGCACGTTTCCATTTGCCTTGTACAGACATTTCAACATCTATAATTCACCATCATCTTGAACGGTTTCGTTACTCTTATTTCGTTTCTTCAATTTCTTGAGGACGAACCATTGTTTGTTAGTATGTCCAATCTTGTTGCAATGTGAACATTTGACTTTCTTTTTGTTCAACAAAAGAGTGTTGTCAGACGTTGACGAGGAAGTGGAAGGGTTAGTACCCAGGTCTTCGAGGCGCTGTTCATGAAGACGCAGACGCTCCATAAGAATAGAAATACTCCTATTCTCCTTAGGCACGGATTCCTAAGCATTCTTGAACTCTAGATATGTTGACGGTAACGTGTTCGTGATCCTTCTTCCTTTAATTCGTCGTTGAGTTGTTGCCATAATGCCTGCAGCTTAGAAACGTGCGTGGCTATGTCGTCAGCTTCATCTTTCGTGTAAGTGAGCAACTGACAATACAACAAATCTAGTCGTCTGTCATTCTTCTGCTCGTAAACGGAGTGAAGTGTATCCCACATCTCCTTACCGGATTTAGCAGTGAGTATATGACGTTTAGGTTCTGTGGAGACGCTACAGCCGATGATACATTGGAGTAATGCGTCACGATCGTCATATTGGGTAAGTTTTCTGGGATAACTTGCTATTTCGTCAGCCGGCGCTTCTTTTCTAGGTGGTACAGGGAGAGTCTCGACGCCTTTCACCATATCTTGCAGCTTGTGCATAGTAAGCTGCAGGTTTATATCGAATTTCCATACCAGCCAATCGTCAAGTCCGCGTAGCTTCTCAATATTAAAGCGCTCCAATTTTTGAGCACTCATATTTGCGAAACACAAATTAAACTGTAAAACTGATCCCAAAAATGAAAAATACTCGTTATAAAAGGGTCAATTGTAAAATTTTCCCATAACCTAATAAAACAATAATCCCTTGTTCACAGTTTATTTACGTTAAGTGAGTATAATTCAAATGCATGTCAAACATAAATCATTCTCTGATGGCCAGTTCAACAATATATACTTAGTCATACAAGGATTTAGCTCCGTGTCTATTCTGTGGAAATTGCCACAGTTAGGAGCTGAAGTAAAGCTTTATTCTTGGTTGGTGTCTAAATCCGCATAAACGGCGTCTTTTTTCACACGAATTTATATAATCATAATATTTTTTATATGCACGGAAATCCTTTACTATCCTTTACTAATTCTGTGATTTCAAGGAATACCCTTAAACACCTTAAACACAAACATATTCACAGTTGTACCTTGCATCACCGACAGTTGTACCATCGAACGAATGTAATAGTTATGTTTCGCAGAATATCAATTTCATCGAAAACCATTTTTTTCAGAATCAGTCAACTTTTCAAGAATGTGATACAACAAACCTAACCTAATCTAATGTGTTCTTTAGAATGAACTTTTAGCTGTAACTACTTACCCATAAAGTTAATGGTCTCTGAGTAACAGAAATTCGATGCAACGAATATTCGGCGCAACCATGCATTCGGTGAAATAAGAGGACACCCATATTTACATTGCAATGTTTGAAAAGCATTTAACGTTCGAAATCAGTGAAAGAAGTATAAATATCCCTTTGATATCCTAGATAAATGAAGAGACGTAGATGAATTTACAAACATACATACATAGATTCATGCCTTTATTCCCAAAAGGGGTGGGCAGAGCACATGAAACTTGTGTTTCAGTGCCACTTTAAGCGTAAATAAAAGATCGACTAAATGTGATATCGTAGTGATAGTTTGCTAGCCCATCACCCACAACACTTCAATCCTGCTCTCTAGATAAATTTATCCGTAAACAATTTATTTAAATGGTTTTACTTTTGTTTTACTCAATCTATCATTGCTTTAACCATATGCCTTAAGCCCCATACTCTATGTAACTATGGCATTGTTGTAACATAAAGTAACTTGTAGTTACGCGTAGCTATATTTATGTGAAGCTACGCGTAGCTATAACTATGTGAAGCTACGCGTACCCCGTTCAGCTACGAGCTATGCAACGAAGAGGCCGAGTGGAATTTCAAAAATGCAACGCCTCGATAGCTCGGTGCGGTGCGGATTAGACCGCAGGGTTGGCAGCTGTGTTCTAAACTATATTATATAGCTGTTGGTTTACTCAATAAATGCTTCATAAGAGGTGTATTTCATTGAATTAATTGTAGCATCACACGACAAATCGCATATTATTGCATACATCGACCTTCACTAAGGAATACATTTGGCCGAAGGGAGTGATGTTTATGCAATGTATCTGCTTTGCCTTAAGGTTGACTGGTAGAGCATGCTATATAGCATTAAGTTCGCCTTTTGTACCACAATTTATTATTTTTTGTAATGAAGATTAAAGTAATAAATAAGATCTGGCGTTTTTGCGGTCGGACACCACGAAATTGCGCAACACATCGCAGTTATAGTGTGATTTTGTTTTTTTTAAGTAATTGATACTATGTATGTTAATCCTTAAGGTATTTGTAATACGAGCCTTTGTTGCCTGATTTAACTAAATAAATAATAAAAGCAAGGTTAACGATGATAGCAAAATGTTTTTGAAAGATGTCTTACAAACAAATGTATCTATGTCAAATTATAAATATATCGTAGGGGGTATGCGTTGAAATTGTATAAGTTCTAAAATTGTACGTAGTAGACGATATTTTCTCTTACCGGAAATTTGTTATTCACTAAAATTTTTAAACAACACCTCATATAAAAATAATAAAACCAATGTTATGTTTTTTCATCGAAAACATAACATACATTTAACTTATTTATATATTTTATTTACAAATCCTCCTGGTTTACCTTACGTACGTACACTACGTACTTCATGTAGATTTCAGTGTATTTTTGTTACTGAAAAATTACAGCTAAATATTCCTTACGCTCGTTTGAAAAGTAACTACTCTGGTCTATATCAGATCCCTGACAAGATTATTACCCGGATAGTTAATAGTGCCAACCCTACTCGCACTATGTCCACCAGCCGCTTGCCTGCTGTCGATGCCTCCAATATTCAAGCCGGCACAATACACCTGCAACCACTCTATCAATTCACCTCGAAACAACACAATCAACCCATTCTCAACTTTATAGCCTTTGCAACTACGACACTTAATTTGTGGGTGCAGGTAAAGTTATGTTGGTCGTTGTGTAGAACCAGAATTTACAAGCAATAAACATGTACCATGGCCTAGTAGGGCTGTGGGAATGATTTTGAAGGCGTGTTTTTAGGTGCCGTCATTTGGCAAGCCACCAATTTTATTATTCGTTAATGATTCGGCACGTTCAACTATTCAAACATCATTTAAACTATCTTTTACATAAATAGAATACGATTATGATCTTTTGTACAGCGTTTTTTTTGTTTATTGCTCACTAATATTAAAAAGCTGATAATTTATTTACTGGGTTTCATGACTGTAGTTTTCAGGGTTGAAGTAGAAACCATCTATACAAGTTATATGGTCTAAAAAATATTAATAATGACCCTGATTTTTCAGATTATACTCGGCGTTATTCTAAAACGTTTAAAATGGTCTGTGCTGCGGCTAAAGCCTTGTTTATTTCAAATAAAATTAAATGTTCCCCAGATAAGATCAAAACCTATTAGCAAATTATAAACAGTGAGACTGGCAGAAATAAAAAAAATGGACCTCAACATAGCCTTCGGATCGGAAATAAATTAGTTAATACTGAGTTTGGAACGCACAGGAATTCGAATATTTTTTTGCCAATATCCCTACTGAAACGACGAGGTCATTAAATAGCTCTCCCGCTGCTGCTAAAATCCTTTTGAAAAGTTGTGTGGATGAATGCGAAGTTATTTCAAAATTTACACACGTATCTCCAAAAGAAATTGTTACTGCTTTCAATACACTCATAGTAAAAAAACGAAGATCTTTGGGGCTTTTAAGTTAAAGCATTGAAAGCAATAATAGTAGCTATAGCACCATATCTTGCTTACATATTTAATAATTGCATAGACGTTGCAATTTTCCCAGACCTAATGAAGCAAAGTAAAATAATATCAGTGCACAAAACGGGCACCAAATCAGACCCTTCTAATTGTCGACCTATTTCTATACTCCCAATAGAACTCAACACGTGGAAATAAATAGCATACAATCTTAGGGGTCTAATATTTCCATAGGAGTGCCACAAGGCTCAATACTTGGTCCGTTTCTTTTCTTGGCCTATATTAACGATTTGCCTTATCACGTACAAAACAAACACGAGATTGTGCTGTTTGCTGATGACACATCGTTAATATTTAAAGTTAGCAGAAAGGAAACCAATTTGGATAAAGTTAATGCAGCACTAGACTCAGTTGTAGTATGGTTCAACGCTAACAATTTACTTTTAAATAGTAAGAAAACGAAATGTATCAAATTCAGTCTTTCTAAAGTCAAGACCAATAAGAATGAACAGGTTAAACTTAATGATGAGTTCATTGAATTTGCTCATAACACAGTTTTTCTCGGTATTACATTGGATCATAAACTGCAATGGGGATCACATATTTCTTCGTTAGGTATTAGGCTTAGTTCGGCAGCGTGTGCAGTCAAAAAAATAAGGCAACTCACCGATGTTGAGACAGCAAGGCTTGTTTACTTTTCTTACTTTCACAGCATAATGACCTACGGTATTTTGCTTTGGGGTAAAGCCGCTGACATCCAGATCATATTTGTATTACAGAAAAGAGCAATTCGCGCTATTTATCAGTTAGGATCTCGCATTTCATTAAGAGAAAAATTCAAACAAATCAACATCCTCTATATTTTTGAAATTGTTTTGTATGTAAATCGAAATCTACATTTATTTAAACTAAATAGTGTCTGTCACTCAATTAATACTAGAAATAAGGATAAACTTGCCGTGCCTCGTTATCGTCTGCAAAAAGTGAGTTCTTCTTTTATGGGCATTTGTGTGCGTTTTTATAACAAAATTCCCAAAAATGTACAAGGTATGTCATTAAATAAGTTTAAGTTGTTTTTAAAAAGCCATTTAGTTCGCAAGGCCTACTACACGATAAACGATTTTTTAAATGATAATGACGCCTTTAAATGACTTTAACTATTGACTTGACTTTGACTTTTATTATTGAATATGGCCAACTTGTAATGAAGCTGTCATCGGACTTAGTATCTTCTGCCTTGGACTCTAGAGTTGTTTTTTGAATGGATGGCTTTGATGCAGTTCGGCCAACTCACATAGTCTCAAGTACCAACCTGCTTACATTGTTAATTATCTAACTTACCATAAAATAGTCTAAACTTATGTTCCACATCCTAAAATGATATCCAAGAAAAAATAATCTACCGCATATAATGTAAAAACATTACTTAAGTAGGTGTATTATCAGTTAAATGCCTTTTGATGTTGGCTGACGAATCTTACTTCACCGTGATACAGTTATAACTAGTACGGGAAGTAAAGGACTTCATTCTGCACCAATAATGCAAATTACAACTAGATAACGGTGTGACTAGGATTAACTACACTTTTGTTGTACAAATAACTTCTGTTGTAACTAAATAAAGTTTTTATTATTATTTTTATTTTTAAATATTTTTATTATATTATTTATTTCTCGCTGTGAACTGACATACTCTAATTTTGACTTTGTTTTATATAATTCCTGACTACCTAATGATAAAAATATTTTTTTTACATTGTTATAACAGCATTTATGTTTGTAAGCTAACATGTGCTTAATTTTTAAATGTACTGAATTTTGACCTTCAAAAAGTGTTCTGTAGGAACCTATATTGAATAAAATATTTTGATTTGATTTGATTTGATTTGAATTGCAAAAGATTTTTTTTATTACGTACCGTATTGACACATTTTGTAATTCTCTTACGTTTTATTTTCACCCGTGAGTTTTAACGACGAAAAATCGTGACTTCACCAGTTAGTGCTCTAAACTCTAAACTAAACTCTTTAACCGCCTTGCTACGCGCGTACTGCTACGCCGTAGCAGCTTAACATTTTCAGTGCTAGGCGCAGGACCCACCTGTACGTTCTGCTTGTAGGCGTTTTCATCTAAACGCGGTTTTTGCGGGTTGTCGGCTAGGAGCGTAGCTTTACAAAACCGTTGGCAGTGAATATGTTAAACTCCATTTGCAGCAAAAAGTGCCGTGTCGTGGTGGGCGCTGAAAGGGTTAACTCATACAGAGCAAGACGCATACTACAAATACAAAAGCAAATTCGAGGCTCAGCTTTCGAATGTTTTCCTCCAAATATGTACCACTGTAAAGCACTTTCACCCGACTTCGGCAGAGTTTCATGTGATCTGCCTACCCCTTATGGGAATGAAGGCGTGAATGTATGTTTGCTAAATATAAATCAATCGATTCGAAATTATACTCCGTGTGACAAAGACTACAATATTTACAAAAAAAAAATATATATATGTTATAGGAGGCAAACGAGCAGACGGATCACCTGATGGTAAGCGATTACCGCCGCCCATGGATACCTGCAACACCAAAGGTGTTATATATCAGTTAATTGTCCTGTATCCCGACAGTTCTTTGAAGTGCTTTTCATATAAATAATACTGTTAACCATCCTTCGTTAAAACCACTTAAGAACTCACCGATTTTATGTATGAGTAAAATATCCTAGAATATTTTCAGCTATTAAAACTTCCAAACACGCACATAAAGATTAATCATTGTTAGAACCGTTGTTCAACCTCGTTTAGGCTTTTGGTTTCTAACTCCACTTGTGTTTCGTATGATCGTATATTAACATTTTTTGAAGTTGTATAGGTACTTCAACTTAAACACACCAAAATTTCAGATATTTTGGTGTGTTTAAGTTGCCAAAATATCAATGCCGCTGATTTACTTATTAGTTACGTATCCATCATAATAATATTTTGTCATACAACTCAACTTGCACTTGTTACGACAGACATTTGGAGACCAACATTTTAGTTATATACAAGTAACATCAATTTACTAAACTATTTGTGTTCTATGATCAATTTGGTTTCTGATAGCATCAAATACTTCAAAAATCACAATTAACTATAAGCAACGCAATGACTGTCACTGAAATAGATCAATACTAAACTCCCTCCCTATGCAACTATTATTGTTCCCTAACAACTAACTATACTAACAAACCCCGCACGTCCGTCTGTCACGAGTGTTTGCTCTTCCCTTGAGCGGCTCGCTTAGAAATAATGACCTCACCTTATGATATTTGACGCTCAGAAGTAAGCGTTGGCCGATGGCGAGGAACGAGATTACGATACGGTTATGTACACAGTTTATACGAGTGCTTCTTTTGTCTCGTAGGTGTGATTGTAACAAAGATTTTCATATACCTAGAGGTAGTACATATGTGGCGACATCTAGTGATTAACGCCCACACTTCTTCGCCGTATTAGAGGTGTTCCTGAGATGCGCAGGACTATACATTAGTTCCGTATTCTGACACCTCATGCATCAAGACCTGGCGTTACTATCTCTTTCCCATCGGATCCGCGCTACAAGACGCACGCGCCCACATTATTAAGAGACCATTTTGGAGTAATTTCAATATGGCGAAATCCACCAAGTGCCATGTGGGGGTGGTGAAGATAACTTAAAACCTTAAAGGCTACTTGTATTAAAATAAATGAAATGGCAGCATAACACGTATCAACTCGAAGTAAATCTCATTCATGTAAGTACATTTTGTATATTCATGTCGTTAGATTTAAATTGGTTTCATAACATTTCTTGATAGGTAGGACCTATACTTAAATAGCTTTTATTTTGTCTTAGGGGTCCTAAGGATTAGTTCCTCGTACAACTTTACATACACTGGCCGACAACTATGTCTCGCAGTTGAAAGCTTCAAGGGTCCTGCAGCAGTGACCACGTGGCAGTATGGTTGAGTGCCTCACCTGAAAGAAGTCTCTATTAATGAAGCCAGACAAGCACCTTCCTTGCTGCAGCCACTGGAGGCTCTCCAAAGTATAAACTTAGTGTAAGAAAGTGTTTAAAGAAAGGTCAGTGTAATTTTGGATATTTGAACTGTGTATTTAACTGCTGTTTAGTACAGCACGGGACTATGACTGCCTAGTTTTATTTTGGCCCATGAGGCATGTGTGAGTTACTCCAATAAATAAGTTATTAGCTGCCAAATGTCATTGTTTCATTTGAAATCAGACCGATATATAATAAGGCGCCCTGAGGTTTAATAAATCAATGATTAATTCATAAAAATTAGAGTCTCATGCAAACAGATTGGACCGGACGGCTGGGTGGTATCCCGTTTTTTACAGGTAACATGATGAGCATAAATATTTTTTGCTCAGTCTTGAACGTTTTCTGTGGATTTGCATATCTGTATAGTACAGATAGTAAAAGCTTTGCTTAGTTTGTGTAGGATTTCACGTCTAATTGAATTAATTTTTGAATTTTCTCTTAACTGCAACTACACACACACCAGACCTGTCTTCGTACCGCCGGGAAAGTTGTAAATGTTTTGTAATGTTTTATTGTGTTTCAATGGTTGTAGTAACTAGTAACGAGGTATATAAGTTATTGTATTACCCTAACCCTATTGATATCAAGTCCGAAATAAACCACATCACATCACATCGTCAGCCTATATACGTCCCACTGCTGAGCACAGGCCTCCTCTCATGTATGAGAGGGAACGGGCAGTAGTCCCCACGCTGGCCCAGTGCGGATTGGGGACTTCACATACACCTTTAAATTTCTTCGCAGATGTATGCAGGTTTCCTCACGATGTTTTTCCCTCACCGAAAAGCTAACGGTAAATATGAAATCATATTCCGTACATAAGTTCCGAAAACTCATTGGTACGAGCCGGGATTCGAACCCACGACCGCCGTTTGACAGCCGCATGCCTGAACCACTGGGCTACCGAAATAAATAAATAATAATAATTAGTATTCAAAACTGTCTGGTAACTTTTTAAAGTGAATTTATACAAAGTCATATCGTAGAGAAAATAGATTTGAAACTTAATAGTACTTAGTTTGTTTCTTAGGCTAGAATAGGTGCCGATGCAACGTTGAAGTCTTGAGGAATCACAATTAAAATAAAGAACCCATTCACGGCCCTCCTCAGATAATCCAATAGTCACACGACGCGAGGCAATGTTACTGGGCCATGAAAACAAAAGAAAATAGACGGATTTATCGCAAGTCCGAATGGCATCGCGCCGAACTCCAAGTGCCCTCGTCTGGAGTGCCCTCCGCGCGTGCGTTATATATTTGTTCTAATCCTAACCGAGCTGTTTGCTTCAGCAGATTTAAAAGGCTGCCTCGAGGGTCTATATTATCTATTTAACTTTACTTTAAAACTGGAACACTGTAATTTAGAAAGTTCTTTCATGAATATTCTGGAAATGGTAATTTTAATAATGAAATTGGTATTGACGGTAGAAATTAAAATGTTTTAGTCTACTAAAAAATAATTGCGTATTAACTGTGGAAATCACGAAGAAACATTTACATTTAAGGATGCGAAGTACTGCGAAGAAAAATATTAATATTGTATTTTATAAAATGTAATTAATCAGCGTTTTTTCAGATTTCGGTGTGTCCTCGATGAGCAAGTGGACCGAGTCAATCTGCTGCTTATGTTACGCATATTAATATCCTATCAGTAAGTTTTGCGGTAACGGTGCCCAAAATATTGCATAGTTACTTTAGTTTTTTTATTTGGCAACCTTAAGCTGGCTTTCTTTTTGTCAAGATTATTCTACTGCCTATTACGTTACGATTATGGCGGACGCTGTACCTGCCAGAACGTGGTCACTATTTGAGAACCTTTTCGCCCCAGAAAGTGCTGCTGCGTACGAGTATAGCCTCATTTGTGATGCGAATTTGAAACTTTCTAATGAGGCCTATATTGAGCGACTACGTTTCAGTGCCATATGATATCACTGGCAACTGACCTCTTTCTCGAATATGGACCTACCAAATTGTACAGTCAGTCCTAGGTATATTTAATCGTATAAAACGTTGAGAGTTACGGTAGCCTAGTGGTTCAGGCATGCGGCTGTCAAGCGGCGGTCGAATCCCGACTCGTACCAATGAGTTTTTCGGCACCTTATGTACGGAATATTTTCCGTTAGCTTTTCGGTCTAATCCCAATAAGGTCTAGCTCTGCCTTTGGGTTGGAAGGTCAGATGGTAGTCGCTTTCGTAAAACTAGATTCTCTCATAATCCCAAGATTTGGCATATGCACTAGTTTTTTTACGAAAGCGACGACCATCAGACGTTCCAACTAGACATTATTAGTTTAAGAACGGTTTCCCCACGACGGTTTCCTTCGCGGAAAAGCTAACACATTGGTACGAGCCGGGATTCGAACCCACGACCGCTGCTTGACAGCCGCATGCCTGAACAACTAGGCTACCGTAGCTTAGGTCGCACCGCCGATCCAGTCGTTCCGTAAAGCACCTTAATTAAGTTAAAGTTTACACTATCCACGGCCGACTTAGCTCTCACAATATAGTTAAGCTTGTTAAAATCGAATCAAGCGCTGTCAGGGCATTAAGCAAGTTGCCCCGTATTGTGTGTAGCCTTTCGGGCATGCGTTGGCAGATAGCCTTAATACCCTAATAGGTATTGTTAGGTGGTTTGGGAATTTGCTAGACTACACTAGAATAGAAATTAGGGTTTAGGCGAACATAGTTTTACTTTGTTTGATGATGTCTATAAATTCTACATTTAAACCTATTTAGAGATAGTTCAGTCGGGTCTTCAAACACAACGAACGACCCGTGTAAGCCTCGTTAGTGGGTGTTCAAAAAAATTAAAGGTTAAAGCAAATAATTGCATGGTGAGCCTATACGTTTGTTCTTGGTTGTTTTGTATGCATTTGAGTTTATATATCATTTAAATATCAATTGTGACTAGACTTTACTAGACCCATCATACAAATATTGAGCTGAAAAATCGTTAGCCAATATCTATATATTGATTAATTCATTCGTTTTAACGTTATTTTTATTTAGTTTTAGGTTTATTTAGTGTTTATCTTTCGTTGTATTCATTCGTTTATCAATAAATATCCAGATCATAAAATGAAGCATCACTCTCAAAATTCGTCCATAAGGGTGAAATCTACCAAAGATGTGGAAAGCTGTGTATTTTGTTGTTTTTAACACCTATCTGTCAACATGCGCGTTTAATTATAATAGAAGAACACAATCACCTCGCACATATTTAGAGATTATTCACCCCAAATCCAATTTCCCCACGACCTTCAAAAACAATAAAAATGAGCTTGTCACACCATTCATAATTCAACCAGCAATCTCCTTAACGATGCTACTCAACCTTGAACAAAATCTTTATCCCAGTTTCCCCGCACAAAAAGCGGTAAAACTATTCTATTACATCGCTAACGATAGCGGCGAGAAAAACAAACACATCAGCGAACATTAAAACCTCGTCAGGGTAATATCAGCGATCTCAAACTAAAGGTCTTAAGCAACAATGTATCAGGACGACGGCACAGCGTTTAGTCGGAGCAGGGCGGATCGCGATGTATCGCCTTCTCGAAAACGCGAGTTCGCGAGAAATCACTGGGAAAATTACGAGGGTTACTTGCGAAACTCGAAGCGAGTTTGACGAGGATCTCGACAGCTTTGACGTTGGATCGAGATTAGTTTGAGGGGCGATGTGACACCGTTTTAAATACTTTGTTACACGTTGATATAAAAGAGATCGTGTTATTTTGCTTTGCTACTTCTGATTCTGACTATGTTTTTGCAGCTTAACTGATAATATTTTTTGTATCCGTAACAATATGCATGTTTAATAATACCCACTGTATATTTGTTTACTGAATCATCGCCAGTCATGATCATCATCAACGCCACTGTAACCCTGTCGGATGATTGTTGCAACGTTTGTAATCATGTTAGATAATTACCGTACAATTTACTACTAGCGGGAAGACTTTTTATTAGGGTTCCGTAGTCAACAAGGAGCCCTTATAGTTTGTTTCACCATGTCCGTCTGTCTGTCCGTCCACCTGTCTTCGGTTTAGCTCAATAACCCTTATTACTAGAAAATTGTTTTCGGCATGGGTATTTATATTCATTCCGCTTAAAACGCATATATTTCTTGAATATGAACATGGCAGACTCAATTCGCCATCTCTTATTGTGACCCAATTTACAGAATGCATGTATATAAATTAATGAATTTAGTTTTGAATGCCTATATTAATAAAACCACGTCTTGCGCACCGGACTTGACCAGATTGTAAACTTTTGATATGCCATATATTAAATATATGCAACAGCGGATCGCAGCAAGTACTAAGGAGACTCTTAAATGTTTAAGTCGCTTTATGCAACTGGGTTCCCAAGACCGAATCAATTTCACTATGAAGATCGTGGGCCAAATTTATAAAAAAAAGATCAGGTTTCACTCCAAGAGTGCCGGCAGAAGTGAAAACTTGCAAATTGCTTAAAAAAAAACCCCTCCTCCCCATACTTTAATCCAGGTCTTCGTGCAACATTTCATCCAAATCGGTTTAAGCGTGCTTGACTAACACACATCCAAACATCTAAACATCCAAGTATCCAAACACACCAAACTGCAATTATAATATTCGTAAGATTGGAGCGATGTTATAAAATGTGTTGTGATGCATTTTATGTAAAATTAATTTCTAAGGGCGATGCCTTACAATGGGACACTCCAAAGTCATAAAAAAAATCTTCAGGAGCCAACAACAAGAGAGGAGCACTCTGTGAGTTGAACCAATAGTACCACTTCTTAGTAATCGACACGACAAATAGAAACTTTATTTAAATCAGCAGATTTATCCCGACCAGAGCTGGCTGCCAAACGAAGCGTAGCATTCCATTACTTTCTGTTTCTTTCAGAAGCATTCTTCCGTTATTTTGACATTTTTGTGGGCGTTGCTTAATTTATTCTGATTAAGTTTTTTGCTTCAAAAATGTGTGTAATTTTGAAGCTGCTGCAAATAACGTTATCAATCCTTCTAACAGAGTATAACAGTGCAATAATGGTCTTTTACGTCACACCTGGCCATAATGCGAGTTTTACTGCACGCTGCGCGTTCGGGAAAACTCGCATTGTGGCCAGGTGAAGACGTAAAATTTTGTACGCAACACGGGCGGTAATTCGTAAAGCCCCAGAGCGCATATTTATGGCCCTCACCTTCGGTTCGGGCCACAAACACCTGCGATCTGGGGCATTCACGAATTCACCGCCCTAGTTACGTAATGTACTATTATACGCTCTTTTATGAGTAATACTTAATTATTTCATTAAGTATATTTTTATGATTACATTATGTCCATCGATCTCACGTGCGAATGCTGAAGCATTGCCTATGAAGTTTAATTTTGCCTAAATTACAATATTACATTTATGTTCCTTTTTTTGTTTTGTTTTGACGCTTAGAGACCGTATACATACATAGAGATTTATACGGTCTGGGTACTCGTAGAGACGAACAGAATAATTATTAATTGTATTTGGACGCTCAGAGACCTCAGACATCTCTGAAATACTAAATTATTACCATTTACTTCTTGTAAAGCACAGACCTTATATCGAATGTACATATATACAAACATACATATACATTCACGCCTTTATTCCTAAAAGGGGTAGGCAGAGCACATGAAACTGTATCGAATGTAATAGTCATATTTTGCAATTTTGTTTTTTTTTCATTAACCTCGTGACATAAAGTTTGTTAAATGGTTATATCGGTCCTTAATGTGCAAATTTTTAATTATTATTACCGTTTTACATGTAAAAGTGCCCTTGAGGCCTATTTACAGAATAAATGATTGATTAAAAATCTGAACTTACAGTGATGATCTCCAAATGGTTGTACGTGATAGCTGTTCGCATTATCTCCCGTTAATATATTATATAAAAAAAAACAGGAACGTAACAACAGAAACCACGGCTTTTTTCAGGTTGGGAAAGTTAAGCTTCAAACGCGACTTACCGTCACCTAGATTGTAATTGGGATTATTTAATTTGACCGACTTTTTATAAAAAGTTTTATTTGAATTGGAATCTTGTGCATTGGACGGTAGAGTTGCTTTTTGAATGGACTTCTTTAGTACAATTCGGTCAACCGATACAACCACAAGTATACTAATTGTAAGTGTGCTTGATATATTATGATATCCCATGGAATTTTATAAAAGTTTGTGTTGAGTATTAAAAATGTGTTCATTATACACGCTGCTTTTTATCGGTAAACGGCAACATTTCTTTTCGCAAACCTACAGTTAGGAAATAATCATATTACTAAACAATAAAGTAAACCAACAAGTTTCATAATTGTAATGAATATCCATCCCATCTAAAAGGTAAGGGTAGTTTCAGAACAAATAACTAAACTTTTGACAGTTCCATAATGCTATTCCTATTCATAAACTCGCATCAATCGAATTTAGTAGAAGAATGAATCAAGCACCGTTAAGTTAGTAAATAATTGTGCTCTTTTTTAACAGAATAATAATTATAATAGTGACACTGACATGGCTTTTGAATTATTTATTGTTTTAGTTTTAAGTAACGTAGACAATGACGTTCAATTAATGCGTTCACTCTTCTTTGCTGTATTTAAATTAGCAAGTCATGAGGTAAATATTTTGGAATAAGTACCTTTTTTACAATTATGGTAGATTTTAATTGTTTTTTTTTTTCAGGTAAGCGTGAATAGTGATACAAAATCGTGCCAAGCTTTATCAAGCCGTATCAAGTTTTTATGTAGTTTACATTAAAGTTTTTCGTTATTTTAATAATAATTCATTTAATTCTGGTATCTAAGGCCCATACCAAAAAATAAATAAATTGTAAATTAAATGCATAACAATTGTTATAAATTGTATTTGGCTTTAATTGCACTCCAAAATCTGTTGCTACAAAATTGCAGTACACAATATTATCTATCGCCTAGCCAATATCAGATATTATTTCAAAAAAATTCTGATAGATTATGAAAATGAGCAATGAACATTAAGATATATTGAAAAAGCTACTATATCATTTTTAGATGACTGTGCAATCAACTCAAATTTGTCTCAAAGTTAGATAAAGCATTTTCAGACCTGATTGCTAGGGGCAAAGTGATGAAAATCAGATATTATTACAATTCACAATCCACAGTCAAAAAGTTCTAATAATAACCACTGGCGCCCTCTATTGGTTCACAAGCGTTACTTACTAAAACCATCGCTTGCTTACTACATTGTACTCCCTTAACTTACTCCCGACTCTCCGAACAGCTCAGTTTTAGCCATACTGCAAAGATGGCGCCCTATGTCTATGGTATGTATGAATTTATGAAAAACACCATCTGCTGAAACGATTCCGCACTATCTGAAGTGAGTTTGTTTCGTGGCGTTGGCGTAACGCGCATTTGTGTTGGTTAAGTTATTTGTTTATAGATGGCGCTAATAAATTGAGGTGATGGTTGTAAATAATATTGCCGCTTGGCGCAAAATACTTTGTTTTCAGTAGAAAACTTTATGAAATCTGTGCAAAATAAGTCGACAACAAGTTCAATAATTAGAAAGATAGATATTCTTTATTCTTTTCCATGACATACATTGTAAAAAACACAAAAAAATATAAAAAAAATCAAAGGGAGACATGCAGCTTAGAACGAAATTTAAATGCAAGTTAAATATAAAACCATGTGTCGTGGCATAGAAAAGGCGCTGGCTCAGCATAATGATGTGGCTAGCCACATCGCTGGTATTCTGCCAGGGCCTTAAAATGTGTGCAACGCATTTTTATTTAGTGTGGATAAAAAAATAAATGTGCGCATTGTGTGTGTGTACGTGTATAGGTGTACGTGTATAGGTGTACGTGTTAAAGTGAGGTAGTAATCCCAAGTTATTGAATCTGTGTGTATGTGTACTGCGTTATTGTGTGGACATGTATAAAATAAAACATAAAACATCGGCCTGGATTCGACTTTTCAAATACAAAAACAGGAGGGAATTTCGAATAAGTTTTTTCTTTTTGTTGGTTCAAAAGATATAATTTGTATTTGATTTTGAAATTGAATTTGTTTATTAATTGACGTATATATTGACGTAATTGAATCTATGGTGTACGTATTTCAGACATAATTTAGTATCAATAATAATAACATGCTTCTAGTCTTCGAGTTTAACTCATAGGCTAACCCTAATACCTACAATTTGTTATAGCAGAAGAGAATACGTTCTTAATCACCCAATTATATAGATCTCCGTTTCCATCCAAGGATTTCATTTAAAATTAAAACAAGGTTCTCAGTTCATATAAATAAGAAAACCATCATTACAAAATGAGAGACATCCGTCTTTAATTCACTAATAAAACTTCATTCCTGCGAACGATTCCATGTGGACTTTAGCCCTGACAAAGTTTCCAGGAATATGCTAAAGTCAAAAGTAATAATTACAACTGTACGGACAAGTTTCCAAGTGGCCAGAGGGCCGAATGTTCAGCTAAGACGAAGTTTACTCAATTGGTATCCACTAAGGAATAACTCCAAGTTTCTTGTATTCGAAGAGATCATTTTAATTAAATTGGCAGTGAAACTTCTTCCATAACTTGTGCTGTAATTAAGTGACGGAATTGACCTTAAGGCTCTTTTCGAATACTTGTTCCTTGTTAATTATTTTGTAATGGCGGGTTTTTATTTAAGCGCCATCTGTATCATATGAAGAGGTTGCGGGGCAAATACGCAGTAAAATATACGCCATCTAGTTAACAAGCATTGAAATGACACTGTCCCACAGTGCTGAACGCGTTCCATTGTTGTTGTTCGGAAAATGTTCCCTAGGTGGCGCTGCCAAGCGTCCTCACTCGTATTATCGCTTTCGGAAAATTCTAAGAGATGGCGCTGGTATATCCAAACACAAACTTGTTTGTGATTTGAATAAAAGCTTATATTCAATGCATTGCTCTATTGAATTAAGATTTTTCTATAATTTAATTTGGTTTCTTTAGAAGAATTCGTTTTTTAGTAGAATTCGTTGTTATCATTGCCAGAGAAACTTATGCATTATTCACAACAACGGTGTTAGTGCATTAATAATACGGTAACATAACTTTTTTCAAGTCTATATTCTGAAAAGGAGTAAGTATATGAAATATTTTTAGTGCTTCTTACAGCAATTGTAGGTTTTACAGAACCAAATACGATATTACAGAGACAGGTTGCTAGCCTATCACCCACAACACACTTCAACCCCGTAGTCGCTTTCCACTACACCCACAGAGAAAGGGTGTTGCTTTTCTAACCCAACACCACACACATATATCATGCTGTTTGTTGTACGAAATGTCGAGTCCAATTGACCTCCAGCCATTAAAACGTATGTGAATCGCGTAGAGTGCGAGGCGAGCGTCAAGTGGTCATTACTCGACGCTCGAACACTCACGATTACATGAAAATAACGGTATTATGAAAGAACCATGCGTTCTTTTGTTTTCATGGCGTGTTAATTACAAAAGTTTTGTTAATTCGCAATCATGTCACATCACGAGATTTACCAGGACACTAGCCGAGATGCTGCGATGCTTGGAAACTTACCTGAAACAAACAATCAGTATTTTTTTAGAATACAATGATTTGTAGTATAGGTAATTGATGAATGATTTGTCTTGAGATCCATAATATTGTACGACATTACATTACTTAAAAACATAAGTAACTACTTGTGATCAACACATTTTTTGTATGAATCTTTGAAGCCTTCATCAAATGAGCGAGCAAAGCGAACGAGGCTCTCTGTTTCAGCTTGTTCAAAAATTCTTTCGTATGTTCGGTGTCTGTCCCAATGTTCTCTTCTACAAGCCGCATAACTCACCTGATTCTCGTGAAATTTTGTGATTCCGGTTCGTTACAATCAAAAATCATAATGAACTTTTACATATTTGACTAAATCTCAAATGGTCTTAGTTCCAAAATGCCTAAATTCCCAAATTGACTTATTTTCAATACTTACAATAAGTTATTGTTCATTCTACAAAATGTATAGTTGGTAGAATGAACAATAACTTCAAATACTTACCGAATTACTATTAGGGCTGAGAGTGATAATCTGATAGCGATAATGCATTAGTTTCATAATTACCAAAATTCAAAAATGCCTTTTCGTGACAGGACCAAAGATCAAAATGACACTGTCTCATACTCATAATACATTAAATTTTAACCACGCAGTATTTTTAGTGTAACGTGGAGTACGTTACACTAAAAATACTGCGTGGTTACTTAATGCGTCGAAGCGGTCTTACTTAATGAATTCTCGATTGTACAGAATAAAAGTAGTAACAAGACGAAAATGGGGATGCCGATGATAATTAATTTAATTACTCATTGCTTCATAACTGTAAACTTCAACATAATTTTAGATATTTTGACAATGTGACGTTTTGGTATATAGTTAATTTGAGTTTTAGACATTTTGGAATGGTCTTGGTGGTTTGACATGAAAACGCTGTAGAGTCTAAATGAATTATAATAGTCATGAGTCATATTAAGAAAACGGTAATTTAAGAAGTAGGCGTAAGTCATTTCGAGGTTTAGACATTATGAGAATAATCTGTTTTGACATTCTGATATTCTACGAACACGTTATTATGATATTTGGCTGTAACGAACCGGAATCAATTTTATTAGCAGGTTTCATAAATGACAAATATTATTTTGACAGCAACGTTTGATAAAAAAGTTGAAAACAAACCATTTTTAGTTTGGGATCTTCTCAACAAATACTCGTAGACGATGATTATGCAAACAAGTACTACTTAATAACTAAACAAACTAAATTTGAAGCTTACTACACATAAACTTCAAACTTTAAAAATCACTACCGAATTAAATACAAACAAAACATAAATTAATTGTATACTTAAACCACCACCGTGAAATTCTCTACGTTTTGGTGAACACTGCGTAAATCGATTTTTACGACCCTAACCTAACCTAATCTAACCTAACCTAACCTAACCCAAACGCGAGATAATCACGGACAAACATACATACTACCTCCTCTTTTGAAGTCGTTTAAAGAACCTCCTTTTTTAACTTTTTGAATTCGGTTAAAAAGACAGGGGCGGGCGTTTTCATTATGACTACCATTGTCTGGCGTCTAAGAAACATGGCAGCTGCCAGTCGGAAAACAAAGATTTTACATCGTTTTGTGTGCTGTAAAGTGTTATGCACTATAACACCGAGCACCGGACGGGCAATAGAACCGGGCTATGCTTGTGTGAAAATTGGAAAAAGCGAATTTTCCCAATTTATTCCTAGTAGCTTCATTTTTCGTCCCCGTATGCCCCTATAAATATAAATAAATAAATATAAAGAATAATAATTGAAGGAAAGATAGAAGGAAGTAGAGGCAGGGGGAGACCAAGACGTGCGTTTATGGACCAAGCTAAAGAGAAAGCTAAAGTAACGTCGTATCAGGAGCTCAAAACGATGGCTGAGAGAAGAACAGAGTGGCGATTACTCCACCGACAAGAGCCCAGCTCTTAAATTTGTGATGATGAAATATAAAGGGACAGCCTCGCTAAAATCGGACTAGCCTCATAGTAAGCTCAATAAACCTTGTACTTTGGGTACTAGACGACGATATATTTAAAAGACTTATTAGACTTATTTATATACTTAAATACATAGAAAACTTCCAAGTGGCGCAGTAACGGTTATTATGGCACTATTTGGAGATGCCTATGTCCAGAGCAGCGTACTTTTGGCTGATATGATGATAATCATTATTATAATTACTAATAGTTACTGTGCCACAATTGTAATTTTGAAAGACAGCAAGATGGTGAGGAACTGACCTGCTGGCTCTATGTCACATTGTTTCTGTCGAACTTTTCCCTAGAATAGGTAGATTTTTGTCATTATTTAATGGATCTCCTAAAGCGGCGATTTTTCCATTATAACCTTCAATACCATCTAATTCGAAGTGATTGCTATATGAGGTCTTTTACCAATCAGCTTGTTCGGTGAAGTTGATAATTCTGTTTCTTATTTAAATAGAACAAACAATAGACCATCATTAATACATAATCACGTTTACTGACTTTTTATGAAACAGAAAGATATCAAAATGATTGTATGCTTAAGCAAATCGGACAACTCCTCAATCAGGCTCATCACTATTGAGTAAAAATATATGTTTATTTTAATAAATTAAAATTATATGTTGTACTAGCTTCCGTCCTGGACTTCGTCTTATATATATGGACGAGGAATAAGAAGCTATCTTGTACTTTAATCCACATTTCATCCAAACCGAGCCTTTTAAGCGTGATTGAGTAACCAACATCTAAATATCCAAACTTTTGCATTTATTATATTACTAGGATTAGTAGGGGCCCTTTGCGTCTGCTACAGAAGATTTAAACATTGCTTTGTAGACATTAAATGTAGAGACGAAAACAAGACTAGCATGATCATCCACTTGTATTTCGTATATAATGATCATAATATAAAGTTGAATAAATTGACCTGGCTCTAATTAATATATTACTGACTGCACGTTCTGCGCCGCCCGCGTATTGAACAGAAAGCTGGCAAACCCTCGGGAAAAAATATAGTCTTCGTCCATCCATAACCTCCATACGATACACAGGTGCAAAAAGCTTGAATTAATTTATTTTCAATCATGTGACAAACTTTACTGTAATTCTAAATCGCGATTTCCGCTCTGCAGACTCGTTCTTACATAAATTTTCAGCGAAACTCATGCATCAGTGTGAATTTTCCAACTAAAATAACCGAAGTACGGATATCGCTTTGATCCAAACTATTCTTAGAACAATGCATTAAACTATTATGCCCATATCGGTTATCCCTAATCGCTCCCGTTTCAATTATCCGCTCGGAGCTGTCCCGTGGGACCGACCGGGTTGCCTCGCAAGTGGACTCGAAGGGACACAGTGACATAGTTATAGATATCCTTTACTTTGGGAATACGTGTTGTGCGACGTAACATATTGAAATAACATTAAATATTGAATAAGACGTCCGCTAACGAAGTTCTAAATTTCGATCAAAGTGGAAAATTTTAAAGTTATTCGCAACAAGCGGGATTTGAACCCGCAATCTCTGGAATCCGTCCATCGCTCTTGTCAACCCCCAATGTTAAATTTTAAGCCCCAAATTAATAAGAAGAGTGGATGGGATTGAAAGATTCGTCGCCATCATCGGGCCCACATATTAAACTTTTGGTAGGAATAAATTCACAATATAAATTACAAACATAGAGAGGTCGATTTTCCCGTCATAGTCGCGATACAGTTGCACGTTCGTGAAACACGGTTTGTCATCATCCTCCTAGCGTTATTCCCTCCTAGAGTGGTGCCCTAAAGAAGGGGGGGGGTCCACTTGGGCACCTAGCCCCAAGATTAGGCGTAAGCACTAGTTTTACAAAAGCGACTGCCGTCTGACCTTTCAACCCAGAGGGAAAACTAGACCTAGAACAGAAACAACCCCGTAGTACGAGCCGGCGTTCGAACCCGTGGCCCTGATTGAAAGTCGCGCGTGAAAATATTTACAGTAAGTAGTACCTCGTGAGAAAATCTGCATACTCATACATCTGCGAATAACTTCATAGGTGTAATTGAAGCCCCAAACCGCACTCGGCCAGCGTGAGGAATATAGCTCGTTCCCTCTCATCAGGCCTGTGCCCAGCAGTGGGTCGTATACAGGCTGCCTTAATATTAGTATTTTAGTGGTAGGTACCTGCTATATATGTATGGCAAGTACATAGGCCCTTTGGCTTTAGAAATATTACAAATATCCAAGTCCAATTCATTTATGTTTCACGTTAAGGAATCCTGTTAAACAAGATTATATCCTTAAAGAGGGGCGATATTTGCAAGAATTTTGCTTGTAAAAGTTAAAATTTAATACGTTTTATCTCTCTTGGGACCGCCTTGGGCCATACCTACTAATTACACTCAAACTCGGAGTTATAAAATATTACTGGATGAGATGAAGTCTTTTTGGAAATCTTGCTCATTTAATTCTAATATGACTACGCATTAGTCTTACGAGAAACAATTTATTGAAGTATACGGGAAAGTGTAAAAAAGATTATCTTTAAAAGTCACTTTAAGTTTTTATTTCTTTGAGGACAATGAATAGTTCCCAAAACCGTCAGCTTCGTCAGTTATTAACCGACTTTAAAAAAAAAGGGGGTTCTCAGTTCGGCTTTATTTTATTAAATTATTATTTTCAATGTTTGTTCCCTCAGAACTCCGTCATTGATAAGCCGATTCGAAATAATATTCTCGTGGCTTGGCGGAGTACTAAATTGAAGTTGGTTAAAACTATTGTAGTAACTCGTAACTGACGACGCTGAATTCATACTCTGAACTTAACTCAGTCAGTCACTAATCTTAGGTAATGAGTGACCTAAGCGTGTTGGCATCTGACGACTGGTTAGCCTAGTTGGGAGAGACGCTGCTCACAAAACTGAAAGTTCTGGGTTCAAATCCCGGTAAATGCAAATATTTATGTGATGAGCATGACTCGAGACTCGTTGAGCGTACTATGGATTAGTTTGATTTGTGTAAAATGGTCCCAAAATGCTTTTTTATGAGTAAGTATTATGAGTAAAACAAAAAGGTAAATTGACTAACATAGCGAAACTTTAAGTTTTTACATTTTCAACCACTAAAATATTTTTGTGTAACATCCAGCATGGCTACGCGTGTCTGCTATCGTCAGATAAACAATTTGCAAGAATGTTTGTTTGCCAGTTTTATTGATTGCAGCCGTTTGCTTCATTCCTTACCCCCTCGTGTTTCGGAATTTGGAGCACTTAACTATGTCAGGAGCTAATTAAGGAACAATGTATACATGTTGGATGACTGATGAAAGTATATTCAATAAAAATATTACTTACTTACTCCGCTGGCTAGTCCTCAACGGCCCTCGACCCCGCGACAGACCTAAGAAACGATGGCTGGATGTCGTGAAGGCCGACAGGAGCGAAAACGGGCTAACAAAAGAAGGCGCCCGGGATCGTGCAAAGAGGAGGAAAGCGAAGCCAGGGTCCCCTTTTCTACTGGAAAGGGGACCCTGGCAAAGGCGAAGCCCAAGGTGGAAGAAGAAGATTTGTTCCGCTGGCTCAGCGACCCAAAATGAATCTTGGCCTCCGACACGAGAGTGCGCTTTTTTCTCAGTTCTGCGCTTACTCTTGCCAATTGCCGATTTGGAGCTCGCGCAGATCCGCCTGGAGCATGTCACTCCAGCGGTACCTTGGACGTCCGACAGGACGTCAACCTTCCGGACGGCCTACACCGAGCTCTCTTGACTTTGCGATCTTCCTCCATTCTCTCCAAGGTGACCAAGCCATCGGAGTCTGTGAGCTTTGATCTCTCCTAAGATGTAAAAATACTCTTTGCTTTTTATTTCATCATCCTTACTGTTGTATCTTAAAAGAGCCCGAGGTCCTCTTTGGCACGTGAATGTGGCTGCCAACTGAACTTCACCTAGGTAAATTGGCTCTCACACCTCCCTTATTTGGTTTTCGTATGCTCGTAAAATGCATCTCTTTATCGATATAAGTAAAAACATGCCAGTCGTAATATTACACCACTATCGACAAAACTTCCATGGTTAACTGCCTTTAGGACAAGGCCCCTAAACAGACAAGATTTAAATTAAATTCTAACACAGTCAGCGACTGAATTATCGCAGATACTGCCCCACATGCATCCTATGTCCCTTATCATTCAAGTCATATAATTTAACCAACCCCTGCGACACGATAAAATTAAAAACCCTGATATCGCTTGGGGCACGTGGACAGGCGAAGGGTTAATAGATAACCCGTGAAGGGTAAGAATAATTTTGGGATTCTACAATTTCTCGGTTACGGGGAAAACGACTAAATTAATGTTAATAGGAACGTTGTTTTTGGGTTATTTTCATGTTCATTTCCCCGTTAAATGACGCCGTGCTGAAAAAAGTAATGAACATAACCAAAATAAGCAGCTCTCAGGTATTATATATATTTTTAATTAATGCTCAGTTAGCTTCTAGTAGCTATGGTAGCCTAGTGGTAAAAGCATTCGGCTGTCAAACGGCGGTCGTGCGTTCGAATCCTGGCTCGTACCAAAGAGTTTTTTGGACCTTATGTAGGGAATATCATTCTATATTTACCGTTAGCTTTTTGGTCAAGGAAAATCATCGTGGGGAAACCTGCATACATCTGAAAAGAAATTCAAAGGTGTATGCTAAGTCCCCAAACCGCACTGGCCCAGTGTGGGCTGTACCCCGTTCCCTCTCATCCATGAGAGGACGTCTGTCCCCAGAGTGGGACGCATATACCGATTTATTATTATATTATTATTAAGTAATGCTCCTAATTTAAGCCAGCCGCAGTCAATCAAAAAAACAATTATAAAATCCCATATAGGTACTCGCCGTCGACGCGACGATCAATCCGCATTCTACCGCATCCCCGAAAATTGGGGAAACTTTTGCCAACTTTTTTCTGACGAAGGGTACAGTGGAGTTGACGGCCTAGTTATGCACAAAGTTATAGCGTTGTGTGGAGTCCTTTGAATGCCGTAACGAGCTTGGTTTTTCTTGATGTTGAAGAATATAGTTCGTTTTTATTTGTTTATAGAATATTATAAGATTAACTCAATATTTAATGCTTAATTTAAAAGGGTCATACAGGGATATGAAATCAAAGTAGCTGAGAAAAG
Source organism: Epinotia demarniana (assembly GCA_945867215.1). Lineage (NCBI taxonomy): Eukaryota > Metazoa > Arthropoda > Insecta > Lepidoptera > Tortricidae > Epinotia > Epinotia demarniana. The sequence continues at coordinate 22,777,347 of OX244275.1, read as the reverse complement.
ACCTCGAATGTACTATCGACAAAATTGAATCCTGACCCACCATGGAAACCTTGTTACAATTAACTGACATATTAACGTCATATGATCGTACGTATGTGCGTTATGGGTCATGATTCAGTTGGTTCGATAGTACCTTGGACATACTTGGACATGCTTCCATACTAATCCTACTAATATTATAAATGCGAAAGTTTAGATGTTTGGATGTTTGTTACTCAATCACGCTTAAACGGCTGAACCGATTTGGATGAAATTTTGCACGGAGATAGTTTATAGCCTGGATTAAAATATAGGGTAGTTTTTATCCCGGATCCACGCATACGAAGTCGTGGCCGGAAGCTGGTACTAATTTAAATGCGAAAGTGTGTCTTCAGTCTTAAACCGCTGAACCGATTTTGATGAAGTTTGTTAAAGAGATAAATAAATAAATAATAAGGGATAATCTTACACAAATCGAGCTAGCCCCATAGTAAGCTCATTAAGGCTTGTGTTATGGGTACTAGACGACGATATATATAATAGATATAAATACTTAAATACATAGAAAACATCCAAGACTCAGAAACAAACAAATATTCATGCTCATCACACCAATATTTGCCGTTACCGGGATTTCAACCCAGGACCTTCAGCTTCGTAGGCAGCGTCACTACCCACTTAGGCTATCCGGTCCAGGGGTATAAAAGTTTGTTTGTATGGATCTATGATATTAACGAGTTCCAGGCAGAAGCTAGCTGTTAATGAATATATAATGATAGGATTAAATATTATTTGTGCATATAAGTTTTCGTCTTTACAAAGTACATAACGTTGCATAAATGTTTTGCCACATAATGTTTTTCTTCTAAATTTTATCAACTTAAACGCGCTGATGATGATGATGATGGACTCTATGGTTAATCCTGATAACGAAATGCTCTTGCATGTAACGTTATTTCAAGATAATGACTTGTTTTATTTCAGCTAGTAACAGCTTCGCTGAACTGAAAAACTACCACAACAGCTTGCTCTATGGAAATAGCAAATTAAAATGTTGATATATAGAAATGTTACACTTCTATGACTGTTATGTTAAGTGATTGTTTATAATGGTTTACCACCATTTTTTGTAATGGAAGAGCGGTGTCTCCTGACAATAAAATTTATGTTTAATAGGAGACTCCAACCTTGCTTGTTGTTAAAACTTGTTTCTTAACCCAAATAAACATTTTTAATTTTTTTCATGTTTTTCCACCATACCAGAACTAAACTTAAGCTTAGATATTAAATGTCACGCCAGGTGACTAGTTTCGAACTCTTGAGTTCTTATTCAGGATGAGTGTGCCTGGTCGTTTAAGAGTCCGTAGTAAGCTCGATTCTCCATACAAACGTAGTTACGCTCTCATTTTAAAACTACGTGTTGGATTGTAACGAAACTTTGCATAGACAATGACATGAGGTATATCTATGTCTGTAATTAGTGTATGTAGCTTCGGTTACCATAGTAAAAAAATACAGCGAATTTAAGGTTTTTCATACAAAACTTGTTTTTGCTGTATTTCGTTTCTTTGTAAACTGGAACCATATAAAGTAATTACAGACATAGATATACCTTATGTCATTTTATATGCAAAGTTTCGTCACAATCCAACACGTAGTTTTGAAATGAGAGCGTAACTACGTTTGTATGGACAGGTGAAATTCGGCCGAGCTTACTGCGGACTCTTAATACGTGAGTTAAACTTTGGATTTGTTAGTAGTAGGTATTCTAGACATGTCTCACGAAAGTTTAAATCCGATCATACCAGAGCTATATTTCCATTCCAGTCTGGCCTACCCAGCCTTTTCAGAGCTCACAATAGGCCAATTCCATAAATGTTGCCCACATTTAAATCTATGAAGGCGACTCTGCTAATTCCATAATTGATTATTCCAATTTAAATCACTTGAATAGAAGATATGCTTTATTGTGGTGGAAAACAGCCTATTGCTGAGTAGTAATCCTGTTTTATGTTTCCTTTTTATATTTTCGCCTCTCTTTAATAAAATTTCCCAATTGATTATATCAGCTTGGTAATTGTTTTGACAAAAATATTTTCTGTGACAACTTTATACAAACAATAAACTCACATTATTGAACAAAATACAATCCAGATAACCTTCATTGCACACCTCACACAAATGTTTAGTTTAACTCGGTATATAAATCTACACCTCTGTACTACTATTATAAAGAGGAAAGATTTGTATTTTTGTGTGTGTGTATGTTTGTAATGAATAAACTCAAAAACTACTGTGCCGATTTCAAAAACTCTTTCTTCATTGGAAAGCTACATTCACCCTGAGTGACATAGGTTACTTTTTACAATGTGAAAATGCTTCATTCCTACGGGAAATCGGGTAATCCTTGCGAAGCTTAGTGTTATAGGCATAACACAATACAATTCCTTATTCTGCTCGTCATATAGTAATCCTGATTAATAAATTGATAATAATTTACTAATGCATATGTATATATATTTATATAAATAGCCTTGTCAAAGCTGAGAGAGTTTTTGGCATATATTAATCTCCTACAAGCCGGATGCTACCACAATAAATCGTGGGCCAATTCAACCGTCTCGTGCCCATGTAAAATGCATGCGGCGATATCCCAGTGCCTCCATTATTTGCACTCGCTACAATCGACAATGAAGTCTATTGCCATTATATAACGGGTCACGGTCACAGACATATGAAGTTGGAACTTTGGAGAACTGCAAGTTCTTTTTGCGCTTCAATTGAGGGAATTTTAAACTTATCACAATGACTTAAGGGTCGTGATGAGTGGATGTCTAAGTTGGGGTTATTGAAGCGGTTGGTTGCGTAGTCTAGACTTTTTGGCGCTGTTTGTCATTTAGTGAAGATGCCGAGTTTATGCTGTTTCATGGTATTTGAGCATATTTCAATTATTGACTTCTCTTTCCTTCTTATGATACAATAATTCTCCTCTCAGCCATATTTTTTTATTGTGCGTCTGACCTCATACATAGATATTGGCGTAGACTGATAAGTACTACGTTTTATTTTAAATTACAAATTGTTATTGCGTTTGATTTTCGTCTGGACCTGATGGAAAGTAGAGGCTCAAGATGGATGTGTGTGGTACCCTAAGTGTTAGTTTTTAGATAAAAATAATTTAATAAATGTCTTAATTGTTAATTTCAAAAATTAAATTTATCTTTACGATTAAGTATAGGTACTATAGCAAAGAATTACCTAAATGTTAAAACAAAATAGGACAGCATTCTCAAACAATATTTTTTGTTTACTACTAAAGTTAAATTATTGATTGTGTGGTTAAATTAAAGTTACATAGTCGCTGTGAAGCTTATCAATTAGACTTGCAGAATAAATATCTAAAACGCATTATCATTGTACACATTAAAGCAATTTTATATTTTCTTAGTCAATAAACTAATTTGAAATAAATACAAATATATAAATACCTAGCTTCAATCTTAACAAATATCGATCAATCTTTTCAATCAATTCTCAAACAGTCCAATCCGACGAAAAGTAGATATATGAAAATATTACAAAAAATGAAAATAAGGAAACGTTTTATGTATCAGCATTCAACGAAACCACATCAACCCAACACACATAGAACCCATAAATATTCACACATATCGTAGGTCGTGTGCGTTTCAGAAAACTAAGAGAGCATTACATCCAATCCCGTGGAGTCATCTCAGACGTGTTTCCCATGCCGATGTATCGAGGTGGCCAGGCTGGGAAAATAAAGAAGATATTCTCAACTATGTAAAAACTACGAGAACACCTTCGATTCGATCGAAAACTGGGCTGTACTACAGTCTCTCCAGCGGTGCCAAGTAGCCTGCCACTATATCGAAGTATAGTGTACGATAACGCCACTATATCAGTTCGACTCTCGGATCGGATCTAGGAGCCAATTCCGCTGCAGCGGGGAGTCAGGCAAGGGCATGTTATTTCCCCAAAACTGTTCATCGCTGCACTGGAGGACGTTTTCAAGACTCTGGACTGGGGTAGGCAAGGCATCAACATCAACGGCGAATACGTCACTCACCTTCGGTTTGCTGATGATATAGTAGTCTTGGCTGAGATCATGGAGGACTTGAGAACTATGCTCGAACCTCGGACCCCAGTAAAGCCTCCGAGCGAGTTGATCTAGGGATGGATAAAACGAAGATCATGTCAAATGTCCATGTAGTACCAACTCCCATTTCAATCGGACATTTTACGCTCGAAGTTGTAGACTATTATAATACTCGTATACCTAAGACAGACTATCCAGTTAGGTAGTTCCAAATTCGAGAAATATGTCACATTATTTATTTATTTATTTATTTATTGAAAAATACATTTACGTGACATTACAGTAACAACCAATGCGTCACGAAACCAAAACAACAAATAATACTATTTAGGCGACGAAACGGCGGATTTATAACATCTTTATTTGTATAAACTGTGTTTAGCAATTAAATACTCAGAGTTTTACTTAAAAAAATATCCTTCAACGACCTGCGAGATGTAACCACGGCAAATACAACAAGTCACGATAAAAAATGACTGACTTTTGAGTTTTTCTGTACAAAGTAATAAATACAGATTGTCAAAAGAGTATGACTTAATACGAAAATAAAAAGAAAACACTGTCCCTTCTTCGACAAATCCCTAGCGACCCTACCGTGTATGCACGTTGCACGATATAAAACTGCATGGCGTTGAGACCAGACGGCGCCGGGCGGGGCGCTAGTCTTGAAAATTACAGACAATTCCGAGTTCTACTTGATAGTCGAGCATACTGGCTATATACTTTTGATGACTTGTGTTTTGCGATACTCAATTTGACTTATCATTTCGACTGGTTACCAAAATAGGTTTTCACAGTCGACGGTAGTCATAGCATCATATAAATAGTCAATGACACCCAAAGCAGCCAAATATTTCAATACACGTTTTATTACTGTCAGAGTAAGGATCTGTTACGGTATATTTGGCATCTTTGACTGCTACTATACAATACTGCAAGGAGGTTAGTAATTGTGTTAAAGTGATGATGTTAGGTTGGATTTATATAGAGTAATTTATATCATCTGTGATTAATTGCACTAGTAGGTAAATGAGATTTAGGTAAAATGAATGGTTTCTTACCTAAGTACAACTCTTTATAGTCAGTTTAGCAAAATAATGCCGACATAATGGGTGTTGTTAGGATGTTGATATGGGTGTTTAATGCCTGAAAATAAAACTTTATTTTTATTTTTTATTATTCACTAGATGGCGTTATTTACACACCTGCCAATTGGTTACCTTAGTGACTATGGTCGTAATACGCAATTTATTTTCTGGTTAGGTACTCTAGTGCCCGTGGACGTAACATTGCCGATTAAGTATGCAGTCTGGACGTTCAAGTAGTAGCACGTGGTGTTGTGAACTTGACACACAGAATAGATAATAGTACAAGTACAGAAGGGACACTCCTTTGATGTTCACAAAAGGCGCTTTTTTCACAGCCAAAACGTTAAGATTTATGGCCTTCTGACGACGTCGACGACAACGTCGACGTTCATCGCTACAAGTACATGCCGGTTCCCTAACGTTGGGGCACCGGCATGTACTTGTAGCGATGAACGTAAATCGCGGAGTGTCCGCGCCTTGCTTGAGATTCTTTGAGTTGGTCGAATATAATCAAAGTAGTTCATTCAAAACGCAACTCTATGGTCAATGGTAGAAGATTCCAATTCCAATATCTGTTTTATAAAAATGCAGCCACATCCAATAATCTCAACCACACTTAGCTAAAACTGTGTTTTAGTCTACAGTTATTGTAGCTGTACAAAAGTTTTGGAGTAGAAATATCATAATTGGTTGCTACCCGTACCGTGAGCGGAACAGATTTAAAGAAATACTGTATCCAAAAACTCACATAGTTTTTAATAGAAAAACTAAACTAAGTAACTCCACCTGGAATTCATCAAACTGCACACATCTCAACAATTTACATGAAAAAATACCTGAAACTTTTCCCCCGAAAACTTTTCAAATTTTTAACAGTCAAGGAGTTTGCCCGCGGCGACTCAAGTTGAATTACTTGGGAGGACTTGTGTGTCAAGGGATTCTTGGTGTGACAGTTTTGGGTCAGGTCATTCGATGGTGTAACTGTGAAGTGACATAAGCTACAATCAACTTTAACGACCTACAACCAACCTTTACGAGAAAGAGATGAAATATTTTCTTAGAAATTGCTTTTCTAGGCAAAGGTTGATAAATATCTAAGCGCGAGTCGCCAATCGTTTATTGATTTGTGGGTTCGTTGACTTCTAGGAAGAAGTACACAAGTAAGTAATTAAAGTGAGGTAGTTGCCGACAAATCTGTCCAAGTCACTCTCTCCCAATCCCAATACAGCGCATGCGCGGGACCTTTCGCATCACCAGTACCTCACACAAAACCACATACCTATAGAGCAAGTAGTGCTATTATTATAGCTGCAATGTCTTGAGAAATTACAAAACCTTCTTATACCTTTGGCTCAGCTAGTCGAAGTTTGGCCTTTACACAGCCTTCAAGTTTTTTTCAAAGTCCTTTTTTGAACTCCTAATTTCATCATCCTTCTAGCGTTATTCTCGGTAGTGCCCCTAAAGGAGCCCGGGGTCCGCTTTGACATCATAACCCAAGGTTTGGCATAGGTACAAGTTTTACGAAAGTGACTGTCATCTGAACTCCTAATTTAAGATCAAAAATCGAAATGTACATTACATTACGTAATACTATTCAAATTACGTATTATTTTGAGGCACCCATAGCCTAGCCGCGCCTGCGAGTCGGAGACGATAACGCAGGTTAAGCAAAGATGGCAGCGGTCAGTCTTTGGATAGGTGACCGCCTGATGTAAACATCAGGCGGTCACCTGAACCTACTTTTGTATACCTTTTATTTCCCTTTTATATATGCCACCTTCCCTACCCAAAGTTTTCATATTTTAAGTTAAAGTATTGACATCCAAAGTGAAAAAAAAATTCGCTCTCAGTCCATCAAAACTCAGGAGAGTTCCCAAAACTTTACTATTTTTAAACTTTGCTTTCAGCAGACCGAACGATTTCATTTAGTTAAGTGAAAATAGCCCTGTTTTACGTCTTTATCAATCCCTTCAAAAATAAACTCAAGCATCTTGAAAATAAGGTGTGTTTTAGTTTGCGGTACCTTTTAGGTATTTATTACGAGTCTGGACGTAGAAAGTAATTAGTTTTTTTTATTGAGATGGATTTATTTTTGGGAAGCAGTTTTGTTTTGAAGGCTTTTTGTGGTAATAAAAGATTATTAGTCAATAATTAGTAGGTAGTTTATTTTTACATTACACATTTTATTTTTTATCTAATTGTTTCATCCTATAAATTGAAACAAATACTATAATAATTATTATAAAAAAATGTTTCCGTAAAAAATATATTTTTATTAGAAGCTTCCATTGCCGACTGTATTTTTCTGTATACCGTAATCAACAACTCAATGAGACGATTCCGACTTTCCAACGAGCCCAAACTCAACGGGGTTATGTCGATTAAGTACTGGATTCCCATGGCCACCTGTGTCCATCATCATATCATCAGATCAGGTCGATTGTACCATATTAAAAATAACAGCTCAATCGGTCACCGGGAAGTGAGTTAAATTTTAACTTGCAAGATTTCATTACAGACACCGGGACAGGTGAAACTAAATAAAAGCTTGTAAAATACCCATAGGTACCTATTTTTTTATCTAGTACCTCATTCCATTTAACATAAGAATTTTAATGTAAGTACAATATCATCTACGTTTTGCGTTCCAAAATCGTTGTCCTTGAAATCGCATGACCCAAACAGTAAATTAAGCGATTTCATACATTTCATAATCTACCCCCAAACATCCCTTTACTCATTTAACCGTAAAAACAAACACACCAAAACAAAATCACCTTAATAACATCAAAGCAAATTTAACTGCAAACTTCAGCTTACATTTCACTAGTAAACCCAATTTATTGTACACTCACCCTAACCCACTCCCATTCTTATTACAATGAAATAAAATTCATTTTTGAACTACAATTTGTACTACATCAGCAAATCATACTGGTTCAAATCGACAAGCTTACTACTGCCAAATTTACACCCATATATTCACACGAGCACACTTACACCTCTAAACATAAAGGCTACTTTTGAACTCCATTACATTATCCGACGGCAAATAAAACTCATGGTCCCAAGTGTCCATAACTGTTTGTGTTAAGGGTGATATTGGGATGGCTTCGGTTATCGCGCTTACCTGACAAGGAGTAGCGAGGCTTGAAGATAGGTTTGTACGAAAGGGCGGATTTTGCGGGGAAGAATGGTAACTTGAGCTTTAATAGATACTGGTGGTTGGAGGCATATCAGCGCGCGTCATCGGCGCCGTACAATGTGTGACAAAAACTTGAGATATGGTGTTTGGGTTTGTTTGGGATGGTTGGCGGATCAGGAAGACAGAATGTAAAGATGTTATAGGATGTATATTGTAGTTAAGTTTGAAGTGACATCTCATTATATCACTTGTACTTGGTGTGTGGATGACAATAGGATAGGGTTGCAATAAGTGTGGGGACTCAGACCGGGACATTTAAAGAAAACAGAGGTCCTCTAGCGGTCCTAGCGCGCGCCTGAGTCGTGGCTCGTCAGTAATCGCTACAAAGGCGAAAATGCACGTTCTCGGCTACCAGCGCAGCGTGTCGCATGTACTGCCGCTGAACGTGTTCATTCTGATAATTTTACAAAAAACCTTGCCCTTGGGCCTTGCTATCGGCCGGGACGCCAGGACACCATGCTTCAAACGTCCCGGACGTATGGCAACCCTACAATAGGGGTGTAGGCACCAAATACAATAAACAAAAATTTTGAATTTTCCCGAAAAAGGATTACCAACATTGTCAAATGGAATTAAATTCACATAATGGTACAGCAAGGCATTAAATAATCACCAAGTCAGGGGGTATACTCTGCCCCTTTTCCGCAAAACGCACCTTCCTACGAAACGATTGTCGTTTACTATGACGCTTACAGATCGTGACGTCACGGCTGCGAGCATTTTCTATCTCTAACGGTTGTAGTTTCGTAATTCTTTGAGATGTCTGTATGGGATTTTCGTCACTAGGCATATTTTTTGCTTTCTTTCTTTTGGAGTACTAAATAATACATTTTGAGTCTACACCCGTATTGATTTCAGTATAAAGTCGGGACTATTTAATGACACGTTAGATTTTTTTTGTGTTTTATGAATTTTTTTGAATTTTTTGTGCCAGGCATAAATGTTTTTTTCTTTCTTTATAAAATAATATTATACTAACACAATATATGGCAAAGCATAATGTGAATCTAGGCGTAACTGAAACATTCTCCCGGATATTCTTTTTCAAACACCACATAATGCAAAACCCCCTACTTCTAAAACTCATTAATGTCATTAGAGAACGAACTGCAGTCCCCCAGTCGAGTCCCGAAGATGTCATTCATGTCAACGGAGACATATCTGATCTGTTTGTCTATCTTGGCACAGTAATTAACTCTTCATTGAGGGACTTCTAATATAAATTTAGAGAAAAAAAAATGTTTGCACATAGCTTCGCGAGGGTGAAGCTTTGTATGTAGGGGGTAATCTCTGGAACTACTCAACTGTTTAAAGAAAAATCACAACTAATATGTAGATAATAGGCCTATGGGATAGACAGCTATTTTTATCACGTGGCTTTACTCGGGTTTTTTGAATATCTGGGTGAAGCCCCGAGGGCAGCAAGTCTTCGCTAAAATAATTATATTGTGTAGTCCTTATATTTCATTGGTCTAAAATGAGTAAGGGAGTACTTAAAGGTCTTTCTTTCAAACCCGTGAATTACCTACTCATTTAATTCGGTGACATTCATGCGTCCATTTTTTTAAATCTGAAGCATGCCACCGTCACTCGCATTTTATTATTAAACCGTCACATAAATCGTAACTATCAGTTGCATCATAACGCCACAGCGTCCAAACGCAAAAATAACGTTTTAATTTTCACGCCACCATCAACGCACCGCACCAATCGCACCGAAAAAGCAAACCGTTACTGAAAATCGGCACCTGAATGCACGCTACTGATTGAACAAGCTGCGCCAAAACCAAGCTAATACAAACCCTATTCCTTTCATTTAAAGTCTAAAATTAAAACATATTAAAATATCTCTAAAACGGAGACACAAGAATGCAATGTAGCTTGGTGAGCGACATTGAACTTTGTTCGTTTGAGTTTAGGTTTAATGTGATAGCATTGTTAATTGACCCATTGCGTTTAGTCCGTGCGCTTTGTCGCGCGTGTTTTGTTTAGGCGTTGAACGTTTGTGCAGTTTTTTAAGGTTCGATCGTTACAGAGTTCATACTGGAAGAGTTTCTATTGAAATCAGTTCAGCTGAAGTAAACTTTAAAGAAATAGATTTAAGGTTGAATTTAAAATGCACACTCGATTTAGGAAAATCGGCATTGGCTCTGTTTTATTGACTCAATTGCATTTAGACTATCAAAGAACGGATTGTTTCAACCTGTTCTTGTCATCAGTCCACATTGTGATGGTCTACCCACGCTGCGCCTTCTGATGGCCGTGCAATGTACAAACTTTGAAATGAATGTACCTATAAAATGTTTAACTTCAAGCTCGATTAAAATTGAGTTTTGTATGCCTTAAAAATTACACAAAAAACTGATTTAACCTGCAAAAAATCCTCTCAAACGAAAACTAAACCCCGACACGTCCACGCTAAACAGGCCCACTTGTCAGATATTATAGTCATAAATAAATGGAATTGGCAGTCGAGGCACGTAGGGGCCGATCGGTTCTGTAAGTTTTGGGGGTGGCAAGTTTTGGTAGGTCATATTTATTTGAGGGTTTTTAGAAGATTGTTGAATTCACTGGGCCTGGAAGTGCTGATTAAAATGCTGTATTTTTCCAGTGATTTAACAGAAGTCGATTCTAGTAAATAAGTACTATATTGTCACAAGTGTAATATAATTTCAAGTCGATTAGGCTTCAGAAAATTAATTACATTTGACATACTCGTACAAGCTTGACCCTAACAAACGAATGATAAAAATGCATGTAACTACATTTATTACGATACCTAAAATATCTTCAAAATAGTTAATAAATAATATCGATCTCCGTTTGGGAGCTACGATGCTCCAGACAGATACACAGATATACACGTACACGGAAACCCAGATACCCATGTTAGATTTGATTATAAAACCTAAATAGTGGGTTACAAAGCCTGACGTAAACTTTACAAAAAAATATAAATTTATTTGTTATACAATATTACATTAAACAACTTAAAACTAAGAGTAAAAAAGGTGGGTCAAAAAGATAGTAAAAATTCTGTCCGTGTCAAATTCAAAAAATAGAGGTACTTCTAAAAATCTTTCTCGAATTTATCCACTAGGCACTTTCATTTCGTGAGGCGCCCGTTTGCCTGAAACATATAATCTACAAATCAAAACGCCCATGTAGGCCGCTGAAAATCAAGCATAGGAAAATGGGCATAAATATTCTTTGTGCGTGCGTAAAAATGGCGCATTTCAAATGGCGCAGCTCTCGTGTTGAATGCTGACGGTCAAGTTTAGAGCCTAGGGGGTCGATTGGGCACTTAGGTTTTGGAATCCAATATTTTTGTACAACATTTGAAGAAATGTATTTTCAAAAACAATATAACAACGAATCGCCATGCTTTTGCTGCAAGTCGATAAAACGGAATAAGTATAAGGTGTGACGTATAACTTATTACTTTTATTAGCTGGATATGCCATAGAGCAATATTCTTCATACAATTCTTTCTACAAATGCCTGAATTCACAGCGTATTATATTAAAACAAAAGCAGCAACGACAACAACCACAATAAGGTACCTTTTCCGTGAGAATGAAACGTATTGAAAAATGACCTTCGAGTAAGATGTAAATACTCATCTTAATCTTAATTTGTCAATACGTTTCATGTGTTAATATGGTTATTTTTAAAGTGTCTGTTTAGATCAATGGAGTCAGACAACACTATGACCTTTTGCACAACCTATAACAAACGTGTGAAAACATTGAAATGCGACGGAGACTTAACCGATTGTGCGGATAGGTGGGGGTCAGGTTCGAAGGGAGAACACGTCCTTTTTACTCAAGCGTTTTATTCCGACTGTCTTAACCTAGATTACAATTATCTGCCCACTACACCACCGGGGCTAATAGGAAAAAAAAAAAATGTATTCTTACATATTTTTTTTTGTAAACACATCAAAAGAAATAGTACTTAATTATATTATTCAGACATGTCTGGAAAATAAGGATTAGATGCGTATACAGTATGATCTACACTTATTCAATAAACAATTTTACACGATTTTTATGAATAGTTTCATTTTTTCCCTTATTTAATATTATTATATTTGGCCCTTGATCTTCTACTACTTTAAATGGGCCGTTATACAATTTGCTCAATTTTTTTCCCGTTTCATTTTTAATTAAAACTAAATCATCTTTCTTATAAACAAATGGAAGAACATTTCTGTCATATAAGCTCTTATTTGCTAACTTACTTTTTAACAAATGCTCTCTTGCTTCCTTATGCGCTAACTGTAATCTATATCTTAACTCTAACATGTAGTTGTTTGGATTATACAATGGATCCAAAGTATCGCTTAAATTGCTAGGTATTCGACATTCTTTACCGAAAACGAGCTCGAATGGTGAATATTTTGTTGAACTATGTATAGTGGTATTGTAAGCGAAACACCAGAATGGTAGCCAGTGGCTCCATGTGTCTGCGTGTTCGTCACAATAAATTCGTAAAAATGCTCCGAGATGTTTATGCATATTTTCAATAGCACCGAGTGATTGGTGATAATAAGCCGTCGATTGTAATTTTACGATTTTTAGTAATCTACATACCTCTTGAAATGTCGACGACGTGAACTCTGTGCCTCTGTCGGTGGCGATGACCTTGGGTATACCGTACCTTAATATGAAGTTGTTAACTAAAGCTCGCGCCACGCTGACAGTGTCCTTGTTACGTAATGGGTATGCTTCAATATACTTACTAAGTTCACATTGTATAGTTAGGATGTAGGTAAATCCGTCCACATCGGTCTCTAAAGGTCCGACTACGTCCAAGAATATCTTCTCCAAGGCCGCTGTAGCTGTGGATGTTATTTGCATTGGTTCTCTGTTTTCCCGCGAATATTTCATATGCTGACATTTACTGCATTTCCTAACGAAATTTCTAACTTCCTGCTCCAGCTCGGGCCAGTAGTATTTTCTCTTAATATTGTTTATCATTCGACGTATACCGGCGTGTCCACACGTTGGCAATAAATGGTAATCGTTCAAAATTATAGTTTTTTCTTTTCTGTCAATTATTCTTTTTACATTGCTGAGAATGTTTATGCGTGGTCCGGACCACTCTTTATTACTCATTATCTCTTCACTGAGATTCTTTAAAAATAACGCGTTATTTAGTGTCTTTATTATACATACTTCTTCAATATTTATTTTTTTACAAAACACGCTTAACTTATTCGCAAAATCGGCTCGCGTATAGTGCGACATATAGCTAAAGTTTATGTATATAATTGACTTTTCTTTTATGTATGAAAAACATTCATGTTCCATTGTAATTTTATTCTTCGTTCGTAAGTTGTCTAAATCCGGGCTCGAGATAAAATCTAACTCAACGGAATTGTTGGGTTTTCTTAATATTTCCGAAATTTGAGGTTGATCAGGCCTCGCATCAATGGGTATATTAAGATCCGTAGCGTTTCCGGAACTCGTATTTTGTTGTAATGCTCTTTTACTTTGCGCCCTTGTCATTACTAAAACTCGTTTTTCTATATTTTTTAATTCGTCCGAAGTGATGGTCACCCTACTACTCAATGCGTCCGCGCCTACGTTATCTTTGCCCCTTATGTAAACAACTTTGTAATCGTATTCTTCGAGTTGTAGTCTGACTTTAATTAAACGGCTGGATGGGTCTTTCATACTAAAAAGATATAATAATGGTTTATGGTCAGTCATGATGGTGAAATATTTACCAAATAAATAAGGTCTGTAGTGCTTTACACTCCAGGTCACGGCTAATAGCTCCTTGTGTATAGTCGGGTAATTTAATTCGGCTTTATTTAGGGTTCTACTTGCGTATGCTATCGGTCTCAAATCTTTGTTGCACAAAACAGATCCGATGGCCTTCCCGGAGGCGTCTGTTTGAAGGACAAATTCGTTACTATCTGAAAAGTCAGGGTACTGCAGGATTGGTGGGGATATTAATTTTTCTTTTAAAGACATAAATGCCTGTTTACATTCGTCTGTCCAGTTAAAAGTAACATTTTTCCGACATAATCTATTCAATGGCAAAGTAATTGTGGCAAAACCTGGTATAAATTTCCTGTAGTAATTACAAAAGGCGACGAAACGTCTAACCTCGTCTATCGTTGTAGGTGCTGGATAGTCTTTTAATACTCTAGTTTTTTCAGGATCGGGCAAAACTCCTTGGGCTGACACTATGTGGCCTAAATATAAAAGTTGTGTTTTGAGAAATTCACATTTTTGAGGATTGACCTTCAAGTTTACCTTTCGTAACCGTTGCAATACATCGGTTAAATTTTTATTATGTTGATCTATATTTCTACCGAATACCACGAGGTCGTCCATGTAGATAAAGCATTTTTCATATGATAGTCCCGACATGGCTATTGACATTACACGTGAAAAGGCGCTCGCACTGAGCTTCAATCCCATGGGGAGGCGTTTCATGCGGAATTGACCTTGACTTGTTGAAAAAGAAGTGATGTTTCTACTGTCTTCGTCTAAAGCTGTTTGGTAGTATGATTGTTGTAAATCTAAATGGCTGAAATAGATTGCTCCTGACAATGAGTCCAGAATTTCTACGATATTTGGGAGAGGGAATTTATCGTCTTGAATTACATTATTAACTTTCCGATAATCTATGACCAATCTCCATTTTTTTGTGTTGTTGTCGGATTTTTTTGGGACTAAAAGGATCGGGCTATTCCAATCACTGCTGGCGGGCTCTATAATATCTTCATCCAACATATTTTTAATCTGTCTACTTATCTCTGGTTTCATTGCTGTCGGTAAACGGTAAGGCTTCACGTAAACTGGTTTCGTATTAGGCTTTACAGTAATACTTTGACTTAATATGTTCGTAGTTCCTAACTTGTCACCGTCCAAGTAAAAGACGTCAGCGTATTTTACACATATCGATTCTATGAGTTTCCTCTCAGTTGGACTCAAATGGGTTAACTTTAATGTTTCTAATAATCGCGTGTTCCTATACTTCCTGCCAAAAATACATTCTGGCGTAATTCCATTGCGCTTACTACATATTCATTTCTATGCGTAGGTAATAATGTATTTACTTTGATTAAATGTAAAGATTCGGTTCTCGCTGGTAAAGACAAATGAGTAGCGTTATCGCCATTTCTATGAATTTGCACCACACAAGCTTGGTTATTAAAATGCAACGTTAGAAAGTTAGCATGCAAGTCGATGTTTGCACCGTACGTTCTCATGAAATCTAACCCGATTATGCCGTCCGCGTGACACGGCATATCATGCAAAACGTGAAACTTGTGTGTGAATGATCTCTCGTTACAATTCTCTAGTGATAAGTAAGCTATGTTCTTACAAGTGATGTTACCCCCTACACCCGTGATAACTGTATTATTTTCTAGCAATGTGACATTATTTGGAATTTTGTCAATATGGATCAGAGATAGTGTCGCTCCTGTGTCGATAAGAAAAGACACATTTTGTCCTTGTATTTGGAAGATTACATAGTCTAAACCATCGCATGTCAATACTTTATGGACGAAAAAATTCTGACAGGTTGGGTTGATTGTCACTTACTTGATTTTCTTCCGTTGTTGCTACGGCTGTATAAGCATTTTGTTGATATCCGTGATTGCCTCTTGGACCGCGGTTTCCTGCTGAATAACCGCGCGTTGCTCGCCCCCTGTACTGTTGGTGGTTGTTACTCCTGTACCTGTTAAAATTATTAGGTACCCAGTTGCCCATACGATAGTGCTGGCTGTTATAGCCACGATTATTCCACCGTCCACGGTAATACTGGTTGTTGTATCCGCGTCCACTCACCTGGAATCCTCTCCTATTTCCTCTCATATTCATCACGACGGGCGCGGGCTGGCTGTTGTCCTCGTCCTGGGCCGCCTGCACTGCCTCCTTGAGCTCCTTATAGTTCCTGGCTGCAATTATAGTTCCTAACCTCCTGTTACGCAAACCATCAGCGAATTTCTTTATTGCTAAATTTTCGTTTATCGGTCTCAGGATTTCGCAAGCCTGTGCATTGTTATCAGACTGCGTAATTGTGAGATTCGTAAACAGTTCCTCTATTTTGTCTCCATATTCTGAAATTGTTAAGTTGCTTTGCGTAATGTTATTCAATTGCAGTAACAAGGAATTAGCTGATTTTTTTTGGGAGTAAATATTTTTTTATATCAGAGATTAACTCTGTCACTCTGTCGTAGTTCTGGCTTAATTTAATTTTTGCATTTTTGTTCAGTCTAGTCTTTAGCACAAACGAAATCAACAATTTCTTGTTACTTGCCTCTTTCAACATGCTATCCATCATCTCTATACCCTCAATAATTCGTTCAGTTGTGTCCTCTTTACCATCATACAACGGAATCATGGAACTGACCTCTTTAAGGTCAAATTTTTCCGCCATTGTTGCTTGTTTTCGGATTTCAGAAGTATCACTAACGGTGTAACTTAATATTTTATTATAAACCTTATCTATTTTATCGCATAACACATCGGTAATATATTCTGAGAATCCTTCGGACACTTCTGCAGCACTAAAACCAGATTTAACTAACTCTAAATAATGCGAGTAGGCAGCATATATAGTCTTTGCCTCTTTTATTTTTTCGATCCCGACATTTTGGGAACGTCTGGTTGGGCCTAATTTACGTAAATCTACTTGAAGTTGTATCAATTGACTTAAAACATTACTTAGCTCTAGTTCCATACGTACAGAAGAAATAAGTAAAAATTAGTACATAATTATACGTTACGTATTTCCGCGCACTTTCACGTATCACATTTCCACTCACGGCTTACAGCTCGTCAACTCCAACATCGGTCGTCCTGGTGCCGTCCTCGCCCGGCTGCTTGCGGCTCCGTCCCGAAAGTCTTACTCGAATGCGTCTTGCCATATCACTACGGATTTCCTTCTGAATCCATTTATGATGACACTTTTTTTATTTGTAGAAGGCGAAGATGAGTACAGCAACTGCGATTATTACTAAAATAGATGTTAGTAACACATTGTTGACGTGCAAGTGCTCCGCATGTTCGGCTATCCCTTGGCCTTCGTTTGAGCCAGCGGCATTTTGCGTTATGATTACTTCCTTTTCTTCTTGTTTTGAATACGATTTTCCCATCGCGCTGAATAAACCAACTGTTTAACTGCAAACTTATAATCGAAATGTCCTTGATGACAATATAGTCCGCTTTTTATTTATATTCACAGAAATGTTCGCGTGTGCACTTATTTCGTCACTGTTAATTTTGTGAATATTGTTCTTGATTAGTTGATTGATAGATTTAATTGCACAACACTGTTTTCGCGAGAGTCCGAGCGCTAATAATTTAATAAATCCATTGCATATTGAAAATGCTGACGAGCGCGGTGCCGCGGTATAGACCCGGCGTGCCGCGTCTCCCGGTCACGGTCGCCATGTGCGGATAGGTGGGGGTCAGGTTTGAAGGGAGAACACGTCCTTTTTACTCAAGCGTTTTATTCCGACTGTCTTAACCTAGATTACAATTATCTGCCCACTACACGATATCGAGCACCTATTTTGAATCCCCTCAAACTCCTATCCAAATAGAATTCTTCACCAAACAGACAGGCCATCAAGTGGCGCCTAATAGCCTAGGTGTCCGTTTCAGGACAAACCTGGCCTTATTTTGTAAGGGCATATGTACCGTTGAACGTTCGTCTACTTGCTACATTGTCCCAGAGAAGAATTATATTCTGAAACTTAGGCTATTCCGAAACCGTAAAGCTAGGGATACACTGACACAAATATTTACAATGGTCGTAATGTGGCATCATCATATCAGCCGAAAGACGTCCATTGCTGGAAATAGGCCTCCCCAAAGAGTGCCACAATGACTGCTCCTGCGCCACCTGAATCCTGGGACTTTTACCAGGTCATCAGTCCACCTTGAGGGATGCCTACCAACGCTTCGCCTTCCGGTATGTGGTCGCTAATCGGTCATCGGTTCTACGTGCAATGAGTGCGTGCATTTACACATTAATGTGTAAATGCACAACAAATTTAGCTGTCGTTTGTGCATTTACACTTAGAAAGCAATTTTTTATTTGGAGCAGACTTCATTCTATTTAGGTATGTACATTATTTAGTACTCCTTAACTCATTCTAATAGAATATTTGATAATTTCAAATCTTACAAGCCACATAAAAACATCATATATCCGGCGTTTCATTTGAATACAATTGAATTTAGGTATGTTTCTTAATTGGGTGGCAATATAATATTATGGTGTCATTGAGTTGGTTTGATATTGGAGCGCAAAAGATGGTTATGGCCTTGTACCGCCCAATGTGTAAGATAATGTACAATCGCTTTCTAAATAATTGAGACCTTTTATGACACATTTAACATAATTTTTCCGCTAATATATGTATATTTTATATTTATTGATTGAATGTCCCAATATTTTGTAGTAAAGTCATATTTAAGTAACAGAGAACAATTCGATGAACTCACTCAGATCTGTATAAAGTCGACTGAACAAAAGATCTGATAGGCGTGTGTTCAAATCAAATCAAATGTTTATTCTGTAAGAAGGCCACATGGGCTCTTTCACAAGTCAGCAATAAGCATGAATATAAGATAACAATTCGTAATGAGTAGCAGCCGTACAAACCTGGGCACATCCGCACCGGGAGATGTATAGTCTCCAATGACAGATTAGTACAATTTATTACAAATAAATATAACTAATACAGAGATGTCAATAGTCTCTATTGTCACTAATAAAAGAAAAATAATTAGGTACAGAGATGTATAGAGTCTCTAATGTCGAAGTAAAATTAAAAAGACAATAATTGAGTACAGAGATGATGATAGTCTCTAATGTTGATGTGGGGTTCCCCATCGTAGCGTTTTAGGACCACTTTTATTCTTGCTCTACATTAACGACCTTCCCAGGTGGAATACCCTATGATCATGTTCGTATCAGATGATAAATACGGTGATGAGTGTAATGATAGTAGCAATTACGAAATTGAAATTAATCAATAATTCATTCATTTACTCTTCCTAAGATAATAGACTGGCTAAATGTAAACAATTCAAAGATAATGCATTTTCGGCTAAGATCACTATTAATATCAAAATTAATATCACTAAAAAAATCAAGAACATTCTATCGGATCTGCACATGTTAACACGTTGATGGACACTATTTCAGACACAATAGAAATAACAATAGAATTACGCATGTAGGCGTCTACTGTCCATCAATGTGTTAAGGAGTAACTATCGATAACAGCTTGACGTGAAACACACACACTGATGAAATGTGTACGAAACTTAACAAAGTATGCATATGCTCTTTATAAAGTACAGAAACAAAGAAGCATTGATGCAGTCATGTCAGACTAACATGGCTACGTTTGATCACCTCATAGCTATGCTATCATTTACTGAGAGATCTCTTCGCCCTATTCGAAGAGATCTCCCACGCAGTCTTTACAGGACAAAAAAATGTATTAGAGCCATTGTATGCCTTGAAACAGACAGACAGCTATGTTCCCCATTTCAAAAATGTAATCTTCGCATATGTATTTTTAAAACGGCCCACATATTTTAAATATTATTTAATTCATTCAGTTTTGAGTGCACGTGGGCAGTAAAAGCACTGCACGTTGTTTGTGTTGGGTTTGTCGGACACGGTTGAGCGTACGTGTTTACCCAGCTTAATGCCTTCTAAATTGCACCGTTTGCAACCGTAGGAAACATCCTATGGTTGGAAACGGTGCAATTTAGGAGACTATCAAGTCAGTAACGGATATCCAGAGAAATGCTATGTTTATAGCATCTTACCTTCTAGGTGAGCTGTCTTGTGAAATCAACAGTTGGGTAAAGTTTTTTTATGGAGAGAGTGCTATTTCGCTACATGCAGCATGCAATTGGAATTGGAATTTAACATTGAGATAATTAACAATACTTACTGATTAAGGTCCATAAAAGGTGGCTTTTATTTTATTTTTTCAAGTAACCAATTATATTTATAATCACATTATCATTCAAGATAGGAAGGATAGGTTAAGGAATTTGAATCGAACAACCGTTATCAAGTTACTAGTGACAGCGCCATCTAGCGGTTCACAAAGGCTTAATCGTCTTAAATACAGTTGCCTATAAAGATCTTTTAGTCTATCATGGCAACCGGTTGTGATCGAAGAACATTTATTTCTGTTAAGCAACCAGTATAATAAACATGGTGCAACTACTTTATGTTTAAAAAAGTTTGACACCAGCTGTTACTGCCTACTGTACTTATTTTGCATATAGTATGTGTACCGAAGTACCAAAATTAGTCCAGCGAAACATTTACATGATCACTCCGTATCTGTCTATCTATTACAGGCAGGTTTTTTAAAGCCCACTTGTCATCGTAATGTTAAATTTAATACAAACATAACGAATGGTTTGATTACCTAAATAAAGCCTAAAAATCGTAGTTTCTATATGCAATACAATACAGATACCTTATTGCATACTGACAGATAAAGAAGGTACAAGAGAAAACACAGATACCACGAGACAGGAGAAAAACAACAAGCTGTCTTATCGCTAAAATGCGCCACCTCTATTAAAGGGAACAAGTAATTTTTGCACCAGGTTTTAAGAACTATCGATTAATTCCTAGGTTAGGAGTGGCAGTTCAGACACTGGAATAGTGTTGATTTGATAGTAGCAAAGCTTCGGTCGTTTGTGTGCCGCTGTTAATGGCTGCAGCTAGGTTGCAAGGCGATTGCCAGCTTTGTATGTCAAAGGTTTAGGAAATAGGACAAGCATTTAATGGTGATTGTCCACCGGAGAATGCAAAGATGTGCTTTCATATATATTTGACACCTCGCATGCTTTATATAGGTGTCCAATACCTACAGTTAGGTACATCGCTGGTGGAAATTCGCTTTTTAACTATTTTGTCTGTATTGTTTGTTTGTCTAAGACGATAACCATAAACCAATTTAGGTGTAATACCTGAAATAATACATTGTATGTTTAGATTGTTACAAAAAATAAAAAAAAACATTTAAGTAGGTCGTTTTTAATATACAAATATATAGTTTTGATTTTTTATGTTTCATTCAGTGTTATAACCATTTTACATGATTAAGTAACAAGTTATTTGAAATATCCCTAAAAAGAAAACCGTTTTAAATTACTATAATCTCAAATGCTTTTTTATTTAGGGATTTTTCCGTCAGGCACCGATTGGACCGATTGGATGGATTTCATTACTGTAATTTCCCAAATAAGTCAGCCATTACGCACTAACACAAATGAACTCAATCATGGCAAAAATCGCATACACAAACTTAACTACAGCAAACGACTAATTTAAATAAACACCCATCAAAATAAACGAAATAAAGGCACTGGATAACGAGCCAGACGAAAATGAAGGGAAAGGCATTAATATTTATAAGGTATTCAAATGGGTGATGCGAGGGTTACTCCTTAACTGGCGATTTGAAATAGACACTAGAAAGTGTGAGACATTGTGAAATAATGGAAATAACGATGAATATCTAAAAGTAAAAATAGATCGTATTGTAATCACAAAAAATCATTTCCCAAGTGTACCGTTTGAATGTCTGAAGTGTATCTTTTTTTTCTGAAAAAAGGCACCTATTTCTCATCGACCGCACAGTTATGATTTATCTTATCTTATCTTATCTTATCTAGATGAGGGCCCTTTCGGATGCACTTCGACCCAGTGGGATCTTTTGTGCATTTGCCCTCTGCTTACGTCTACTCCCAACTTCGCTCCATCATTTCCATATAGCGGATGATGCAGCTCAGCGGAAGTACCTTGAATTCCTTTGGTTGCGGATAGCCGTTACCAAAGTAATTCATTCTTTGTCTGGCAAGGGCATGACATTCACACAGTAAGTGTTCCATAGTCTCATCCTCCTCGCCACACATTCTACAGCCTAAGCTGTCTGATAGTCCCATCTTGGCCAAGAGATCCTTGACCCCGAAGTGGCCTGTGAACACCCCAGATATGATTCTGAGCTGCTTCCTACTGAATCCAGAGTTTGTTAGTCCAGCCCGAGTCCACTCCTTCTATGAAGAGCTTTGAATGCCTTAAGCCCGCCTCATTCCTCCACTCGTGTTGGTGTTTAGTTTTGGCGTAGGCTTTAAAGGCCGAAATTATGGTTCCCTGCGAGAGTCCGACAAATGGTTCTGGACCTACAAAGTGGTTTGTAGACCCCCCTCTAGCAAGCTCATCCGCTCTTTCGTTCCTAAAGAAGCCCTTGTGCCCTGGAATCCAAACCAGTTGCACCTTATTGTGCTTTCCAAGCTTGTTCAGTGCCTGGACGCCATTATAGACTAGTCTAGATTCCACTTTCGGCGCCGTAAGTGCCTTAAGCGCCGCTTGACTGTCACTGAGTATATAGATGTTCTGCCCTCTGGTTTGTCTGTCTATATTCTCCTGTGCACAGGCAATTATGGCGTTTGTCTCCGCCTGGAAGACGGTTGCCAAATTACCCATGCTTACACTACTACTGTAGTCATTCGCATAAATGCCTGCTCCCGTACCGGATCCCATTTTTGATCCTTGTACCATATACTGTCTTCGATACCAGACCTCGGTGGTTCTAGACCTTCGGCCCATTCAGCCCTGGATGGAACTTTTGTTGTGTAGTTCCTATGGAATACAAACTTGGGTAGCATTTTGTCGCTTCCCATGCTTGTTATTCTGTCTAAGAAACCATCAGTCTCCATGTTTGTGTGCTTAGTCTTTGGCTTGCTGTCGCTCCACAGTTCAAGGGTTCTTAATCTGTAGAGCGATTTGCGTGCCTCTGACTTAATCACCAAGTGAAGTGGCGGTAGGTCCAGTAGGACTTCTAGCGCCACTGTTGGGCGTGGTGCGAAACGCCCCTGTTATAGCCATGCATGCCGATCTTGTGTGTACTTTGTGGTAGAGCATTCGACTGCACAGTTATGATTTCTATAAAGACCTTTTATATAGAACTGATTCGATTAGGTTAGGTTAGGCTTGTTTTAAAATAATACAATAAAAACAGTGTCAGAGAAAAAAGATTTTTTTCCGTAATGAAAATTCTAACTAGTTAACTTAACTAACTAATTTGGCTCAGTGACCCAAAGATGGTCTTGGCCTCCGAAACGAGAGCACGCCATCTGTCTCGATCGTGCGCAACTTCTTGCCAGTTGCCGACTTGAAGATGTCGCAGATCTGCCTGCACACTGTCCTCCCAGCGGTAGCTGGGTCGCCCAACCGGGCGGCGACCAGTCGGTCGTCCCACGTACGCTCTCTTGGCAGCACGATCCTCTCCCATTCGGAGTAGGTGACCGAACCATGTGTGTGATTTGGTTACGCCGATGATGTTGGGTTCGACCACCAGCTCCTGGATCTCTATGTTTTTACGGATCCTCCACGTGCCTCGTCTCTCTTGTAAGGTCCCAGGAAAATTGAAAAAAAAAAACAAAAGAATGAAAATTCAGATTAACGATTCACTTGATAGTAAAAAGTTGTGATTGAAACCGTAAAAATAAAATATGGTAAGAAATTAAGAGTAATCTATTTCTCTATGATGGGTGATTTAGAGCCGTCTTCACATCCAAATATTTCTATTCTACTTCTCGTTCCTCTAATTCTCATAGAGACCGCTCCGATGATTGATAGTATTTTGACTTTGATCCAGCTTATAATTTGTGAGTATGGTCTGTAACATTTTACAAAGTACAAAATACAATTCATTCCATTTTTAATAATACAGAAACCACCTGAAATAAAAATAATTATCTCAAACCAAAAAAAAAATCTTTGTCATGATCGCTACAATTGAGATAATGTTACATTTTTCAAGTATCAATTAAGTTTTTTTTTCTATGTAAGTAATACTAATGCGAAAATAAAATGTAACTGATATGATACAGAGGGAAATAATATAATGTAAGAATAAACCGTAACATAATAATGACACCCAACGCCACCATAATAATACGAAACGAAATATTTAAATAAATAATTTGTTTCTTTAAGAAATAATAAAATTTTAGCATTGAGTATTACTTATCATCTGATCGAATGATTATAATTTTCTTTAAAATGTACGTATTTTTCCTGGTAGGGTCCTGCACATCAGTTTGTAAGTCTTTTTATAGCAAACTTTCAAGAGATAAAATTGGAAACTTACTCCAGAGTTTCGGGATTGATTTCGGTGTAGAAACTACTTCACCTGTCTTACCTGAAAGAAACAAATAAATAAGTGAATAATGTTTTTTTTTATATTACTGCGGTGGTGAAGCAGCATACGGCCTGACTGATGGCAAACAGCCTCGTTTGTAAAAAGTGTCTTACCAACCTTGTGTCAAAATGAACTGATTTATTCATTTAATGCGTTTCCTTTCTGTACAAACACAGCTCTACACAAAACCGAAAGACGTAGATAACTTCAAGGGTGAGAAGCGAACGTTTATTATTTGCAATTATTTACATTATTCTAATGGGCGGTGAATATGATTTACAAAACAAAGGCCTGTATTGAACACGCACTTCAATTGTAAACAAAACGAAATACCTCTATTTGACACGCATCTAAATTGTAAGAATTTTTTGCTACAGAGAAATCTTGAAAGTTTTCCCAGACAAAATCTTTATGATAGATGTAATAGGTATTTTTATGATACCTGAAAACTGTATCTCACTTTAACATGGTATGTTGTACTTTACCGAGAGCTTACTGATGTTGTTCCTAGATTTCGTCATTTGTCAGTATACCTCTTCTGTCAGTATCATAATTATGCGCAGTAGTGTTTTATCGCGCAGAAGCGTGGAGGTACATACGCATGCAGTAATGCAAGCTTAGCGCCCCGCTTCAGAGCCAGGAGATGACCGCAACTGAGCACTTGAAATATTTTATACCGCCCTAAGAATAAGGTGAACGTCTCAATAATTGCAACAAGCTTGTCCCCTTTATAGAAAATACAATGACTTAAAAATTAACTTTTTCCTCACTATTACAGTCCGTAAACCCACGGAGTAGTTTAAATAGAAACATCGTGCTCTCAAACTTTTAAACGATTCGCAAGTGCCTTGCTTAGCATCCAGAATGGTTGCATGTGGATAAAAGTCTGAAAAAACAAAGTTACATGTCAAAGAAAGAAATAATAATAATATTAGGTCATATGACAGTTGCATAAGTATTTTAACAATGCATGCAATGTGTTTACATTCTATTTCTATAAGTATGTACATATATTTATTTATTGGGCTTTGCGAACCAGTTTTCAATTTATACTTTAGGTATATTCAATTTAGTATAGTTACTATTGTCATCAGTCCGGCACTCGAAAAAAGGCATCCAGGGAGTAGGCTTCCCTTCGTAATTTTAATTTTAATTTCGTGACGAACGAGTTGCTGCTAGTGGCATTTTTTATTTCTACCGGAATTGCGTTGTAGATCTTTGGCCCCACCGTGTGCAGACACCTCTTCGACTTGGCGAGCCGCGTTCGTGGTGGTCGCAGTTCGTCACCCCTCCTGATCATCGTACCCCGCTCAGTTGCACGGGTAGGAAAGTTTGGTAGATTATGTCGCACGTACTTTGCCACTTCGAGAATGTATATGCATGGTAGGGTCAAAATTCTATTATTTCTAAATAGTTCCTTCATTTTGAGTTCATTTTACTCAAACGGCTAGAAACAGATAGAACTGCTTTTATTTGCTGCTATACCCTATTCTAGATAAGTAAAATTAGAAAAATCGTGAATAAATAGTCATGTGATTACCAGAAAAACCATTTTAAAAGCATAAAAATTAGCACTTCATGACCGAAATAAGTAAAGCTAGTCCAATATTTCCCTTGGATACCCTAGATAACCGAGATACCCCAGAACAAGAAAGTTCGACGAAATTGTCCGTTAAAATTCTAATGATATACTAGTATGAAATGAGGTATATATATGGAAAATGTCGGTCATCTACGCGTTTGACAGATTTTATAAAAGCCCCAACCCACGATGGTACACTATTATCTCGTGACACTGAACTGCTTCATCCACAACTATAAAGCTGTTATTCGCTACACGCAAATTCGGCTCACCCCGCCGGTCGCCCGTCACTAAACTAGACCTCTAACTACGCTTAGTTCCTACGCATCGCGGTGTCAAGCTATATTTGTGGGTGAGCGTTGAGGTGATCTGAAATAGGGGGGCAGTAGTACACACATAAGTTACATCAGCTATGTTCATCCACGCCGAAGAGTGCTGACAAGTACCGAATGAAATCGAACGTATGACCTTTCCAATAAAGACCTTGTTGCGATATGCGTAAGGCACAATATGCAATGACAGGTGAACTCGTGCTTTCTCGCTCATGGCGCCAGACAAAATGGCGGACGCCGGAGCTGCCCGCGTCGCACGCTAAATTTTGGCCAATGCGCGTTGAAGATTTTACCCGCGCAAACGCACTGCCGTATTACTCGTATTGGTTAAAATGTTTTCAAAAAAAATTTTGGATGAGGTTTATCGCTGTAACTTATATTTGTGGTATTACTGTATATTATCGAAACCACGACCAAGAGTGAACGACTGAAAAGAGAATCATGCAATGTATGTTTTAACTTCGGTTTCATCTCGGGCTTGGATCCCATTAACGATTTACGAGCAAATATTTGTGTGTTGAGCATTGTATCTTTGCAATGTTTTTACAGAAGCCAAGCCTAACCACCCTGTCCTCGCAGTACATAATATACGACGTTACTAAAGTCGTCAGAACATTGACACCTTTCCTCACAAAAAGATAACTCGCACAAGACTGGGGCTCATGAATCAGCTCCTCACACAAACCACTCGACTGACCAAGTCAACTATAATCTCACGTGGGCAAGTATTAAGAAACTTCCCGTAGATACAAAATGCGCGAGTAGTAACACAACTTTTTTAAGAAAATTATAACTGATCTTGGGCTCGCGCCCACTTTTGTTTTATTTCTATGTTATCTCACTAAGAATGAATCTTCACTTACGCACTGTTAAAAATGTTTTTTTTAAATTTTATTTAAGAATGACACGTAATATTATTATTAACAGAAATATTAAAATGACTTATGACATAATAAAAAATGGTGCTTGACCGAGGTCTCTAAATATTGCTATATCTTTTCAAATACTTACTAGGCACTGGAACCGAACGCGATGGACAAAATGAACCTCCCGGTTGGTCGACACGCAACAAACCGTTGTCTTGCCTCGGGCGACAAAGAAGCTGCATCGCGTAATAAAAATCCCACCTAATTCTAGACGAGTTTACAGAATAAGTTGGAAACTAGTTCGGGTAATGTGCCGAAGCGGGCGCAGGTGGCTCATGTCTCTAATGTATGTTGATTGTGACAAAGTTGTAGTTTCGAGCCAGTAACGAGTCGGTGCTGGTTTATAATGCCTTTTGTCATGTCCAGCGAGCGTAGCACGATTGCCAATAATACTTACTAGCTTCCGCCCGCGACTTCGCCTCGCTACTCGGGATAAAAACTATTTTTTATTTTAATCCAGGCAATTAACTATCTTCATGCTTAATTTCATCCAAATCGGTTGAGCCGTTTAAATAAGCGTGATTGAGTGACAAACATTTTAACATCCAAACATCCGCATTTATGACATTAGTACTATAGTGCGATGCTGATAAGTATGCGAGCGAAACTGATGTTTTATCGACAACGATAAGTTAGAAAATGGCAACTATCTTAGGGTGGTATATACCTGGCGTTTTACTCACTCTTTAAGCAAAACTTGAGACGCAAATACACATGCACAAAGATGTAGGACAAGTGGAATACCACCCTTAGAATGTCGTGGATGTTTAATGAAAAGTTTCTTCAGTTTTCGAGTTTTTTTTCTATGGTGTGATTGCACAAAAGTGATGAAGTTTTTCTTACACTATGAAGTTAACGGTCCTTGTTTCGAATTCCGATAAGTTCCATTACACATAAATGCCAAATGTTTGCGTTTTCTTTCACACGACCAAGAATATTCGATTTTGAGTATTGGATATTTTTTATGTATTCAAATATTCATATCTTTAAATATATGGCTATGTTGAGAGTCTCTCTGTGCGATCGCATAAGAAATGAGGCTACCTATCCGCAGCAGAACCAAGGTAACCGATAGCCCTCCGAATCACTCAACTTAAGTTGGCAGTAGGCGGGGCACATTGCACGTAGAACCGATGGCCGTTGAGGCGGAAAGGTTATTGAGTGGCGACCACGTACCGGAACAGCGTGGGTCGGCCCCCCACAGGGTGGACTGATGACCTGGTAAAGGTCGCGGGAGTCCACTGGATGCGAGTGGCGCAGGACCAGTCATTGTGCACTCTTTGGGGGAGGCCCATGTTCAGCAGTGGATGTCTTTCGGCTGATATGATGATGATGATGATTTAATATATCATGGTCAAGTACGTATATAATAAGCCTTATTGAGTTTAACTATTGGGCTGTATACTGTAGTTCAACTTGATGACATTTTAGTCATAGACTTTTTTTAAGTTGAACTAACAATGTCATTAAGTGAAGTCTCTGCTGCCGACGTAAGATTCCAAATAACTTGCATAACGCAAAAGCCTCTATTTATCTTTCTTTGACAATATACCTAAGTGGCTCGCTCAACCCCGCTAAGGGCGCGTCCACAAAGCGCGTAACGAAGCGTGGTGGGCGGCCGTAATGGGATTGCAGGTGCACTTTGATGCCGAACCGGCGAATTACGGCGACAATACGCGGTTTTATGTACTACTGTTATAAAACGTCAAGCGTAATAAATGTACAGTCCCGTTTAGTAAAAAAATTGTAAAGTGAGTCCTTACAGAAGACCATAGCCATAATAGCACTGCTGCCTATTCCGTAGGTATTGTAGTGTTGTGTTCCTGATGGTGAGTAAGGTTCCCAGAGCTCTATCCTTAAAGGCCGGCAACGCACTCACAACACCTCTGGTGTTGCAGGTGTCCATGGGCGGCGGTAATCGCTTACCATCAGGTGATCCGTCTGCTCCTTTGCCTCCTATAACATTAAAAATAAAAAGTGTGAAAAATTATATTGTTATTCAGAATTAGCTTCCGCCCGCGACTTCATCTGCGTGAACCCGGGATGATAACTATCCTTTATTTTAACCCAGGCTAAATATACACTATCTTCGTGATTTTTTTATCCAAATCGGTTGAGCCGTTTAAGCGTGATTAAGTAACAAACATCTAAACATCCAAACTTTTGCATCCTGCTATGTAATATTATAAATACGAAAGTTTGGATTTTTGCATATTTGTTGCTGTCACGCTTAAACTGCTCAACGATTTGGATAAAATTTAGCAGGAAGATAGTTTATAGCCTGGATTAAAATATGGAATAGTTTACATCCCAGATGAATTTGCGGGCGGAAGCAAGGTCGCCAGAGCGAAGATTACGCCGTGTTGAGAGTGTGGGACAAGGAATATTTCAATCAACTCTCGGGTCCATACAGTCGCGGGCGAGAGCTAGTTGATAAATAAAATTAATACTCAGAAAACATCCATGACTCAGGAACAAATATTCGTGCTCATCATACAAATAAATTCCCTTACCGGGATTCGAAATAATTATCATCAGAATACAGTTACTTAAATTAACGTCGGAAAACTCAATATTCCATTGAAATAGGCAGGGTGCCGGAGTGGAAGGGTTGATTCACCAAACCCAGTATACAGGTTAACAGATGTAATGTCTACCAGCTTATACACTCTCATCCCTCTCAATACTTGCTATTCTATCATTATATATAATTATTCTACGTACCAGAAGAGGAATTACCTTATCCGGTGAACGGCATTTGTCTCTTTTAATATTCTGCTCGCATGATCTACACATACATGTAGATGAGCACGTTTGCCTATCACACCATTTTCTTTGAACATAAATTCATGCGGATCTAATATGAGTTTAGTTCTATACCTTTATTTATAGTTCGAGGAAATCTACTTCCTACTTACTACTTAGACTTTCCTACTTTGCACTAGAGGCCGATTTTTAAGCGTTTTCCTTTATTTTAGATGTCGCAATTTAAACAAGTCCATTTAAGTCCGTTACGAAACACTCGGGCGTAGGAAGCGTCCCTAAAGAGCTATAAAATAACCGTTTCCGTCCGTCCGTTTCAGGACACAAAACAAGCTGTTCTTGTATAAGCTTTGCACTAAAGTAAAAAGTCTTTCATTATGTATCAAGTATTTTATTAAAACTAAAAAAATAAAGGGATAAATATTTTATAAGATTAAAGAGTGATAAGAACTTGTACTTTCTCTGTGGGGAACCCGCCTAGCGACGACTACGTCGTAGTCAATTTCACAGAATCGGAGTGTAGGACGTAGCAGTTCTGGGCAGTGAATGTGTTTAGAAGTGCTACGTTCGTAGCCGATAGCAAGCAAAATCACGGAAGTAGAGGATAGCACCTACGAGAAAAAACGCCCACCTAACAGGTTTCTGGCACGAAATGTGTTTAATGAAAATGTTCTGAATGAGTATATTCTTACACTCTTTGGAGTAAGACTGGTTAAGCGTAGAGATATCAATATTAAATTGCTAGGCATCTTATGTTATCTTATAAACAATTCACTGTGGTCAGGGTTTGATTCCAAACTCTGCAAACAGGTAAATAAAGGATTATTTCTCAAACATGCTATAAAATACTAACGTTACGTTCCATGTAACAGGCTGCGAAGTAAGTATCACGTTACAGAACCCGCGAGATAAGAGAACAATAATAAAATTTCATCTTAAATTGGAGGCTAGGTTCATTTGTTTCATATTTAATTGGCGAAACACGTCAATAGCATCATTAAAAAATTGTTCAGTTTTTTTTCTCATTGCATGTTTGAGAGAAGTTCTATACAATCACCATCTCGGCCATGTTTTACTACTTCGTACTGTTTAACTGTATTTTTTTAAGTTATTATCTCAAAACATTATGTATGTTAGTACTCGTATGTAGGTGCTATGTACTGTTTTATCGTTCGCACAATGTTGCCCAAAATACAGCAACTCATTTGCCACACAAACATTCAATCAGCACACCAACAACTGCGACCAATTTATATTGGTTCAGCTTTGTCCCGTTAACGAGTCGAGCGACGGCGCTGCCAGTTTATTGTGGACAATTGTTTGATTCACGAAATGATAAACGTTTATAATCCATAGTGATAGCGTACTCCTGTTGGTAAAGTTGGTTTGAAATTCAATAGTCAACTGAAATGTAATTTCTAACCCTTATTTTGCATGCAATGATAAGCAATAGGACAAATAATTCAACGTACCCATTGAAATTGATAGTCCTAGCGGTACGCAAAAATATGCTGCAAATGGTGTTAAAAGCAAGAAAATCGGAGCGATTGATCTTTAGACCATACGAATCAATTTGACCCGTAGCCTCATAACCAACCCCAAGAAAGCAATTTTGAAAATAATTACATTAAGTATTTTATCTAGACACGCGGCAGCGTCTCAAGCCAAGTTCAAGACGACCGCTTTAGCCTAGTTGGTAGTGACCCTGCCTACGAAGCAAGAGGTCCTGGGTTCGAATCCCGGTAAGGGCAAACATTTATGTGATGAGCATGAATATTTGTTTCTGAGTCATGGATATTTTCCATGTATTTAAGTATTTATATCTATTATATATATCGTCGTCTAGTACCCATAACACAAGCCTTACTGAGCTTACTATGGGACTAGGTCGATTTGTGTAAGATTGTCCCCTTATATTTATTTATTTATTTAAGTTCAAGCAAAGGAACTACTGGCTAGCCAGCGCCGAGTGTATTACACGAACCACTTGGTGCCACTTTTGACCCTTCTATAACTCAAAACCTCTTTAACGTGAACACATAAAACTACGTGTGATTATTTATAATATACATAAGGACATCTAGAAGCCCAAATTTCATGAAGCTAGTTCAAACGGTTATAAAGATATGAAGGTCAAAAAGTCGTAAACTGTAGCACTGACTGACTAGCTGACATATAAGTAATTGTGTGTAAGCGTAGGAAGGAATCTAAAAATTAAAAAATGTGAAATAATAGGGGGGCCCCATACAAAATAAACATTTTTTTTTATTGTAGCATTGGAACCGTTACAAGCAGATATTTGAAACTATCCCAATATACGTATATATTTGCTATATAACAGAAATATAAAAATAAAGTTAAGTCAAAAAATAAGTGGTGTCCTCGTACAAAAAACTTGTAATACACGCTAAATAACCGGCCAACGGTGTGTCGTCGGCGGCGCGCGGCAACACTAATAAATTACTTATACACACAACAGAAGAAGTAAATCTACATAAACATTAAATCTCAATACCTGCATAGTTTTCTGTACAAAAACAATGATTTTAAAATTTGCTACAACTAAATAATACGTTCACTATATTCATCTAACAAATCGTGCCAAGTTATATGCAAAATCCAAATTTGTATTTATAGGAACAATATATAGAACACATAACATTATGAACAAGTATTAAACTCTTTTTTTTGCTTTGTTGGATACCTATAACAATTGCTGTTATTTAAAAATGTGAGATCTTATTTATTGACACTTACATTTACATTGTTGTAAAGGCTAGAAAGTAGGCAATAGATGGACGAGTGACCTCGAAGGAGACGAGTCCATCTATTGCACTTTTGGCCGAGACATTACATAGTGCTTTTCACGCCTACTGCGAGGAAATCGTAAATAATTATAAGTCAAAATTAAGTACCTAATTAAAGATCATAATGTGAAAACACTTTAGCGCAGCCGCGGCCCGGCGCGCTGCCCCGCGCGGGCGAGCGGGGCGGCGGGAGCGGGGAACTGTGATTGTTCGAATCGCTGTTCAAACTGGCCTACAAAAACATTGTTGGACACTTTCAACTCATAGATGGCCTGTTCGTGCGATGTCCAACTAGCCCCAGCTTTGAAGCCTGAATTCTGACCATCTTTTGCCACATTTCCGAGCAGTGGCGTGAAAAAAATATTATTTCCTATACTAAAAAAAGATGACGTCATAACTCCTCTCCTTTTTTTTCGTGCTACGGGCCAAATTGATTCGTATGGCCTAAAGTACAATCGCTCCGATTTTTATGCTTTTAACACCATTTGCACCATTTTACTGAAGTTCGGGGTGTACCGCTGACTATGAATATTTGTCGCGTTGTTTCAGTGTCACTCGTGGTATTTGAGCTACCAAAGCGTCGTGGAACCGCCCTGTGCAACTCTAACTGAACTTGGACTGAGGCGGAAATAGAAAAAAATAATGTTTTTTTTTGTCACGAGCGATGCGACAATCCTTTTTTTTTCATTTAAATAAATATTTCCGGACAATGTTACACAAATCGACTTAATCCCAAACTAAGCAAAGCTTGTACTATTGATACTAGACGATAATAATAAATAGTTAATCAGTAATCAGTAATTTATTGCTTTCATAGGTACATAACATAAGGTGGTATATCAGAACAAGGTCAGCTATGAGCCCTGCAAGGGCACTGCAATTTACAATCTTAATTAGCTTATTAACTAACTAGGCTAATAATAATCATCATCATCATCATCATATCAGCCGAAAGACGTCCACTGCTGGACATAGGCCTCCCCCAAAGAGTGCCAAAGTGACCGATCCCGCGCCACCCGCATCCAGCGGACTCCCGCAACCTTTACCAGGTCATCAGTCCACCTTGTCGGGGGCCTACCCACGCTGCGCCTTCCGGTACGTGGTCGCCACTCGAGAACCTTTCCGCCCCAACGGCTATCGGTTCTACGTGCTATGTGCCCCGCCCACTGCCACTTAAGTTTAGCGATCCGGAGGGCCATGTTGGGAGTTTCTCTGCGTGACCGCATCAGAAATGAGGCTATCCGCAGCAGAACCAAGGTAACCGATATAATAATAATATAGCAGAAATAATTAGTAACAACATTTCAATAATAATAATAAGACATTAGTTGTAGGTACATATACTAGCTTAATGAGATCATTGTATTTTATTTTCATTATTATGCACTTAATTTAGGAACCATCGCCTGCTTGGACTATAATTCAATTACTGAGTTGTTATTGTCTTGTCTTGTAAATAGGTTCTTACATGGAGAAAAGCCATGGCTATTATATATGTTCCTATTTGCGTGCTCATCACTCAAATAAATGCCCTTACTAGGATTCGAACCCGGCGAACTAGCTTCGTAGGCCATTACCAACTAGGCTAAAACGGTCGTCATTTATTCGTAGAAGGACATGTCTCACGAAAGTTTAAATTCGATTCACTCAATATATTTAAAATGTAGACTAAGAAAGCTTTGTCAAACTAAAACATCAACAATGAAACATTTCAGTTAACCAATCTTCAATATAGAATGGCTTTGAGAATTATCTAGTATTTCTACTCATGCATGGCAGGCATTCTGCACACCAAGACCAGCCGCGGCCGGATAATGCGTGGAAATTTCCTCGCTCCGTATCCTTCATTCAGGGGCTAAATAAAATCTCCTGCATAACGCCCTCCGTCTCGTCTGGGACGGAAAAGGGAAGATGTAAAATACTTAGTGTAGATGTTATCTACAATAGTAAATAATAGAGGTATTTTTTACCTGTTAGCAATGTCGTTAATCGAGTATTAATAGAATTTGTATCACGCGGGAGGTATTAATTTCGGTTAAGAAGTCGTATTGTTGTGCACATTATTAGGGACCACAGATGGGTTTAAATCATATGAAATATTTTGAATCTTTTAATATTATTTTTATTCACCCACACACACGCTTTTGAGCTTACTATTGGACTGGTTCGATTTGTCTAAGATTATCCCCTAAATTTTATTCATTAATTTTTTAATGTTTATTTTATTTATATTTTACTAATAACTGCTAAACTAAACTGCATGTAATTATATTAATATTACATTGTGCAATTGTCCTTATCACTGAACCTGCATTTATTGTCCCCTTTACTATTTAAAACTCCATGTAAGTTAATTAACACTTGAAGACAAGGTTCATCTTTTAAACAAGCAGCACTATCGCAAATTCTTAACGCAAAAAGCATCCGTTTAAAATAAATACTTGCTTCAAAGAATACAAAATACCTGTTCCATCACCAATCGCCTATCGGAAGTGCACTCAGGGCGCATCCTCACTAAAGTGCATTCGGCAAGTCGAGTGCATTAAGCAAGGGCTGTGCCAAGCTGCATATTCAAGTACTATGCGCTTCACGTGTCGTATCAACCAGTAAAACCCGACCTTGTCAGTAGTGGCTATAGTAGGTGCTCGGAGGTCAAACTTATACTGTATGGGAACAAGTTGTGTTTAGGGTGAATAGCACAGATCCCTTTGCGACATTGTCATGGTTCTCAGCTTTTTATTGGTGCTTTAAAACCAGGACTTTTGGTCGCCACCGGAGTTCTGTCGTAGTATAATAAACTTAATAGGTACTTTATAGAGGACGGCATCGATTGTATGTGTGCATGGTATGTGCCCTCATCCACTTACCTTGTCATTTTACATTTCTATTCGTTTCATTTTTTAATTTTCTGCTTTATATGTAGTACTTGGCCTTTTGGAATAAAAAAAAACTGATGCGTGTTTTGTGTTCTTTTACGTTTGTAGTGTAAAATGAAAGCTAGTCAAAAATGTATGGTCGAACTTAAGTCAATGGGGGCTGATCATTTTTTTATCGTCTCGCTTTAACATCATGTCTAAACAGCCATACCAAAGTGTCAGACGAGTAAAAGCGAAAAAGTACCTATCAAAACGGTTCAGTGTATTTTAATTGTGTATTGAAGAGGTATGGTAAAAAAAAATCATACTGTCTAAAATGTATAATATCTGTGTACCTTTAGTTACGCCATCTGCCAACTTGGACACAATTCCAAGAAAATTTCTCGAAAGACAATTTCCAGACACATTATCACACCAAGACACGCACGTTTCAATTACAAGTAACGCTTTCCTCACGACTGAGCCTTACACACGAAATGTAACACGAAACACAAAAATTCTAATACAGTTACGCTGTTTCATACACAGACAATGTACGTAACTGTGCAGGTGCTATAGCCTCAATCTCGGCCCCGAGGGTTTACAATTTGCCTTGCGAAAATAGCCCTTGTTACTGTGAAAAACGTTCTGCTAAAACTGGGTTGTACGGGATAACTTTTTTGGTAAAGGATATTGTCAAAAAACTAAAAAGGGTTTAGAGAGAACAGGCTTCTTAACACGCTGTGCAAGAAGAATGGAGTTGGACACAGTATATGCTTTCCGCACTTGAATTTACTTGTTAGCTGTCGACCACGAAACGTTTTTTACGTACGTTTTTTAGGTAATGTAAATTTTATATAGAAAAATTAGAGTTGGAATGTCATTCAGTACGCTCAGTCGGAAGCTTTCGTAATTGCATCGGATCTACCTGACATTCGAGGGTACACTCAGCATTAAAAGTAGTTACGCAAACGAAGGCGATAAAAGTTTTTATTAAAATGGAGTATTAAGTTTTTGACGTCTTCGTATGCGTAGCTACTTTTGATGCTGACTGTACTACACGTTATGCAATCGACCAGCTGGTCGCCAAGGCGACCTCGAGGCTACCTGCTTAGAAGAGATCAATGACCCAGATCGTGGCCAATCAACCCAATGTGTTTCCGATACAACACCGCAAACCATGGTGCACCTGATGGCGGGCCCCACATGCTCTCATGCTGTTAACACGGCCTGAGACGTGATTGCCAAAGTTGTCCACACTGCCCATTGGGCATCTCTTATTTGAGGAACCTCGACATGAGAATTATAAGTGGAAATCGAATGGTCGTTTTGTTCAAGATATTGATATAATACATACATTTGTACTAAATAAACACAAGTAAGTTTGAAATATTTATTTAAAAGACCTAACAGCTTTTCTACAAAAATTATAACCTATGCCACTCCCGTGACTATCTAAACAAAATGCATAATAATGATGTTACAATCCATCAAGCCGTTTGGACTGTAGCCCTTGAAATTGAATTATTATTGAATATTTACTTACGCTCAAAAATATAACCCTCCTTCTGAAGCAATCGGGAACAAACTACGTAACTAATTGGGTGGCGAATAACGCATGACACGAATAAACTGTATTTTACAGATTTTAATAAAATATTCTCAAAACAATGCTTAAACGTGTCGCATCAGGACAAATAAAGTGCTATTTTTTCCTGTAACTTGTAACTTAACGGAGAATATATCGGAGAGTTTTACTTTTTCAAATTATAAAATTAAAAGCTGCAAATTACACAAGAGTATCTTTAATTAGTTTAAAATAACAATATGGACATTATCATAATATGAATTACAAATCAAGTCGGAATACAATGGTGTAAAGAATGATAAAATTAAAATACGTAAAAATAAATAAAAGTAATACTACGAGTACATCCCGCTCTGCGTCAAGCCCGAACCAAAGGTCCCCAAAATGCTAGCAGCATTGCCTCGCTGAACAGCAATGGAGACCTGTTGGACGAGCCATGACCCAGAGCGGGGGTCAAGGCCCCTGTCCCTTAATCGTCTGCCTAACTCCTTGCACAGCCCGAGAGCCTCACTGCCCCAGGGCCCAGCTGTCTCCACAGCAACCGGAACGAAATCATAAGTCGGTTCCAAGGCAGAGTACTTTGCGTGTTTGAGCTTGGCGGCATTTTCGGCCGCCGAACCAGCTGACTTAATTGTGTGCTTTAGATGGGACGCTGCAAAAGTGCTAACACAAGTTGCATCCCATAGGAGGCACCGCCCTCTCTGCCAGGGAACCAACGTCAACCCGTCTGGTCTTTTTCCGTCAGTCCGAGACAGACCCGGGGGCTCCAGGATGCACGGTACGTTGGCGGACACCATAGCCCGACGCACGATCTCATTGATAGAATGGTGTCTAGGGAACCGACCCGCACATCTTTTGCAGCTTAGCCCGTGGTGGCCATTCTCCTCCACCATTGTCCCACAAACGCATCGGTGCGCTTCGCATACCTTGCTCCCCAGCCTTAAAGCAACTGCTATCCTCAGGGAGTCGTTGTCGAGCAAAGTGCCGAGTTGAGGGGAAGGCAAGGCATGCAGCCACGCACCGGATTCGAATTAAAATAGTTGTACTAATAAATCCAATTAAATGCATTCACCAAAACACATTTTCCCTCAAATAGTCTGCCATAGATTGTACAAAGTAACAGGATGCTGAAAAAATAAAATGTTTTTAATTGAGGAGAGTTAAAGCTGAATTACCCGAGGCGGCTAGAAACTGCTAAAGCATGAACTAAATTACACAATTTCAAACCCATCCATTTCTTTCGTTGTTAAATTTTTAATGGTTTTAA
This sequence comes from Epinotia demarniana, assembly GCA_945867215.1. NCBI lineage: Eukaryota > Metazoa > Arthropoda > Insecta > Lepidoptera > Tortricidae > Epinotia > Epinotia demarniana. The sequence continues at coordinate 22,738,607 of OX244275.1, read as the reverse complement.
GCCACGCGTCTCTAATGGAGTGTCAATTTTTTATTTTTTATGAGCCAACGGCGTCAGTAGATATTAGATTTTCAAAATCTCACACACACTCTTCCTTATATAGGAATATGCCTACCAGTTGGACATATAGGATGATGATGGCAGCTAAAAAAATATCACAAGATGCTTAAATATAAGTTTCTGTCAGAAATTGAAATTTTTGGTATAAGCTTTTATGGCCAATTGTACTTGTCTGTATACTTTCATCAACTACGTATTAAGATAATTCAAATTAGCCGAAACTCAACGGGGCAACATCGGTAATGAACAAAATTAAATAAAAGCTGGTAAAAGTGGAAAATAGAGGTCTTGAAATAAGCTCCAGAATATATCCCAATATCCCCGCGAAAAGCACATTGCTAATTGTCAAAGAATTAAAAAACAAATAACGTTTCAAAACAAAAGACAAGAAAATTACATTTCTGCTTCTAAATCTTACCTCATTCTCAGCCTTTACCTCAGCCGCATAAACTAGCGCAGCGCTAACTCATCGCGATCGCTCCCTCGACGAAGGTTACTCAACGTAATTATGGACGCACAATGCCCAGTAGTCCCGACTTTGCTTATGCTTTATCACCGGTTATGAACTAATATGGTTAGTGGGGCAGATTCCGGTGATAGTGTGTCCACATTATCACCTGAACGTTGCACAAAAAAAAAACACAATTTCTTTTCAGGTACTGGTACAGACCTATATAGCTTTAAGTTTTTGATAGGAACCAAATCCTCCGCTTGTCATGTTTTATTGTATGGCGGCCATTTTGAATTATTGGTATATTATTAATGTCTCAATTTCTAAAAAACATTTGCTGCTTTTGTCCAGCGTTATATTTATATAAGTGGACACATATGCGACCATTTGTTTTAGCAATCTGGCCCACTAGGTTGTTAACTTTATTTTCAGGCTGTGTCCCATTAGCTTAGATGTATTCCTGATTTATACGGAGAACATACCCGTACATTCGTCGACATTCTCTACATCAGTAATTTAAAAATTCTTGAGAAATATTACAGTAAGTGACAAACTTATAGTTCCGATACAATATATTGTCGCTGATGACATAGGTAAACATACCAATAATAAATATCTAAGCGTCTATAATACCACGTTGACGTTGATTGAAATGCTCATTATGATCGTCATAAAAAACACGGCTTCCTAAAATTAAATCGACAAAAAGTTCAACAACATTTTTACCTGCGTCATTGATATAAAACATAATTCAGATTTAATGTAAAACGTGATAACATGAATCGGCCAATATATTAAAAGCCTTAATAGGGAACAATGTCCCGTTGGTCGGTGAGATATTAATCTACAGAATCAATTTTCATCATAAAATGTGTTAACTGGATGGAGACTGAATACAGTGGAATGTTAAGTGAGCATGAAGGTCAATATGGCTCGACGATTTGCATCGCAATATGATTTAAATAATACCGTCATCATCTTATAAACATCCATGAGAAGAATAATTACTTAAGGTATCTACTAAAATCTAGGACTTCAAACAGGGACGTTGGTTCGATATCGATGAGCCACAGTTACTTTTTCACTATGCTTGACTTTTTTACCAAATATTCATTTCCATAGTCCGGTAAAAGTACACTCAATATTCCAATTCCATCTCAACCTAAGTTCCTAAGTAATTCATAAATTTCCCCACTGACACCTGTTAAACCACCGTCTTTAAGAAATAAACATTAATTTTAACTCAAAAACGTTAAAACAATGCTGCTCCGTAACTGCTCAACAAAACATTAACAGCACCACAGCGTCAAATAATTGTAACGTTACCAGTTACCAGTTGTATAACCAGTTATAGCTGTGGTTACAGGGGGAAGGAAGTTAAAGAAACATAAATAATGGGAGAGCAGTTTGACGTCCGAAGTTGGGGCATAATCGTTGAGGCTCGAAATGTGACTAGAGCAATCATCTTTTGCTGTCAGGTAAGGGTGTGGATACAGGTACTTTAGCGATTATAAAATATAATATTATGAACTAAGCTACGTTACTAGCAAATCTGACTAGGGAGATATACTCACATAATGCTTTTTTCAGCTTTTTGGACAGTTTCGAAGCGCGTTTCTGAGAAAGCGCGTATTGAAATGGAATGTACATTTTTAGGCCTTCACTAAAATTTTCACATTAAAATAATATAAGCCCTTCCTTCCATTCAGAGCATTCTTTGAATACCACAGTCAAGTGAAAGAAGATAAAGGCTCGTGTAAATGTTACGTTTGCCAAAATTAATATTATAAACGTATCTCCATTCAGTGTCGGGTTAGAATAACACCTCTTTTCTTCCCTTGAGTATCATATGAGGTAACAATGGGTTTGGGTGTAAGTCTATTATAGGATAATCTGTCACTGCAGTAGGTATCATATTTTATCCGTACTTCAACGTACAATTTCTAGAAGTAGCAGTGAAAACATAATTTCTTGTACTCTGTTGGCCGGCCCTTGTTTCCACAGACGCGTGAATTGACGAATGTGGTTGTAAGTGTGATAAGCGTATTTTTCGCTTTCCGGTCGCTACCCTGTTCTCAACCTCATCAACATCCGCAGAACACCGATGCCTAGGCAGGTACCCGCACTTATGAAAGTTAAATTTTTGTTATAAATGTGTCTTAAGCGGATTTATCGCTATCCGCTCGCTACCGTGTTCTCACCCCAAAACCCGCAGTACGTCGACGACGTTAGGCAGGTGCCCACGCTTAACAAAGTTTAATTTTTAACGGCCGTGCGGATCGGTATTGGCGTTAAAGTATGGTTCTAGGAAGGTATTGAGCGGCGAATGGTTTAAAGTTTGGTATCAAGGCAGTGTTTTAAATAAGAGTTTACCTGGGGTGATTGGTGAGGTATATTTTTTGAGAATGGATTTCGTGTTTAATTAATTTTAGGATCAAGTGATTTATCTTACAAAAAACTAGCTGGCTGCGCGACTTTGCCCGCATATTACACAGAACTAAAGCGAAGAAGGGGGATAAAGCTCTATTCTTTGTAGATGTTTTTTTTGAAATCAGATGAGTTGTTTCAAAGACAGTCCCCTAGATAAAAAACAAAGCTACTTACTAAACTTCACCTCTTTATAAAAGTAGTCATCATCATTCTCCTAGCGTTATTCCCGGGAATGCCCCTAAAGGAGCCCGGGGTCCGCTTTGACACCTAATCCCAAGACTTGGCATAGGCTGACCGTCCAACGAAGAGGGAAAACTAGACCTTATTGGGATAAGACCGGTTTCTGTTTTCCTTCACCGAAAAGCTAATGGTAAATATATTCCATACATAAGTTCCGAAAAACTCATTGGTACGAGCCGGGATTCGAACCAACGACCGCCGCTTGACAGCCGCATGCCTGAACCACTATAGGCTACCGTTGCTCTAACAATCGTTTACCCAAAGTATCACGTGACAAATTAATTTCTTAAATAATTCTAGTTAATACAAATATATTCTAGGAGAGGAGGAATTTCGCGCAAATGGAAAGCCAATTTATAAAAGTGTATAAAATACCACGCCATTAGCCTGCGAATGTCAAAAAACATTCTGTATGGTCGTCGAACCACCTTATTAAATTATTTCATTAATTTATTTTTATAATTTCTTTAGCAGACGTTACTGTATGATATTAAATTAATCTAAACAATTCCCAATGCAACCTCCTCACGTTAGATCGCGGCTGATATTTCAACAGGCTTATTACGATCGAAAAAATACGAGATATTCTGTTGCTTCATATTTATTCGTGCTGTTCAATAATTCAGTGTATCCTGTTCATCGGTGCGAACAGTTAACACCTTTTGTGATGAAAATTGATTCCGGGAGTTTATTCGCGAACGTATTGGCTTCCATTTTCATCAACAGTTTCATTTTACTTCATTCCAATGACAAATGAATGTCAGTGCATCTCGTTTACACACAATTGTTTATGCGTATACATGAGAGGGACGTGAACAAAGAACATTCACATCATATAAATATTTTGCAATACATTTCGGATTGGGTCCTTCAAGTATGGTGTTGATGGTTTTAAATATCCGTTTTAATTGTTGTTTTTGTTAACGTCGGATGAATTGTTTGTCTTTAATTTACTATAAAATATGAGTGTGATATCGTTGTTATTGGTATAAATAAGGTGTGTTTGAAAATTAATAACGATTCTAATGATAGCACAATCATAAAGTACTCTTTTTGACACGATGATTTGGTTTTTTGTTAACCTCCGATCCATACAAGGGGCGTTATAACTTAAACTTGTGTATCTGCGTATCTGTCTGCGGCATCGTAGCTCTCAAAAGGCCGTACTGAATTGAGTGCTGTTATAATCTAAAGCCTTGTCTGTCAAGTTGGTATTATAGTAAAAATTCATCTACTGGACTTCAAATATATCTATATAGATGCGGGACCAACACCACACCACCACCACCACCACCACACCACACATACACGTTGTGCACGAAAATAATTATACATTATGAAGAGTTTTCTCTAACTTTGAAAATAATAATAGACAATTGCAAATGCCGCCAATAGTGAAGCAAGGATCAAAATGTGACGGCAATTATTATTGTAAAAATAGAAAATATGATAGAAATATAATTACCATAACCACATTCTCATAGAATACAATGCAATAGAGGTCTCGCGATTGCAGTGATATACAAGTGGACATTAAAAGGCAGAGGCACGGACAATGGTGCTATGGCTTGTGGTACATTTAACCTTAAATTTACGACGTCTAAAGACGTCACTGTGCCGAGATAGACTAGCAATTCCAGCTAAGTTGCGGGCTGGTTTAAAAGAGGTATAAGTTTTTACTGCTTGCTGAATAAAAGTATGTGGCAGATGAATATTATTCAATCACATCATTAAACAAATTGTGTTACCCATTAATCGTGGACTAATTACAATGACAATAAAAAAAGTCACGATTGTTTTAAAATGTATGATTACATATCAATATACATAAATTTTTATTAAGGTAATTGTTCGAATGCTGGTGGCTGTACTGAAATATAGCATAGACATTGTATTTCACGGCAATATGGGTTGAATTCGTACGGTTTTTTTTTTCATTCATATTTAAGCCATGTCACTTTGACATAGAGTGCCCATGCCATATACTAGTAGTACAGTAGTACAGCACAGCATTCGGACGTTTAACTTATCTTTATCGTATATAACATATAATTTAGATCATGTGTTGCTTTTAATTTAAATTAAAAAAAAGTAACCAAAGCTGGAAAATTGAGAATCCTGCCTTAATTGACGTTCTAATTTGGTACCAATTATTCAAGAATTCTCAGTTATGATGATTTTATGGTTATTTTAATTTTCTTTATAATTTTTAACTATTTCTAGTGTTATATTGATTTATTGTTTTTATTGTATTCCAATCGCGATCTTCAAAATTGAGTCGGAATAGTAACCAAGAAACCATATTTTACGTATATCTAATTACCATAGACAGCCCTATCCTATAATCACCATCGCCGTTCAGCTAACGACCGCAAACGGAATATATTACACTCGAACGGTAATTCTATTCGCTTTGTGCACGTGTCACCGCCATTTTAATTTTATAATTTATGGAGCGACTGCCCTTAAATATGCTTGTTATAATTACAGGTTCTGTATGGTACGCGGTAATTACACAGTTCTGATTATAGTATAATTACCCTCTCGTATAATTGCTTTGCCTTGTTTTACTTTATTAATGAGTTCTGCTTGAATGCCGTAGATAGCGGATATCGATTTAAAATGTCGTAAAGCTCTTACGTCCACGTATCTAGGTTTCGGTACATATTTATGACAGGGTTAAATCATTTCATATTTTTGCACTTGACTGTACACTTGTACAGTTGCTTCTCAAAATTGGCAAGCCACTTTGACTTCGAATTAACAAATTTGAAATTATATAGAAGTTCGGTGTCAATGCAATATTAGGTTACCATCAGGCTAGTATTATGATGGTGACATAAGGACGCCATAGCAACTCTTAAGTAAACAAGATAAATTCTCTCGACGAGTATTTGATGACTGTGTCTTAAAAAGTACGATCAAGGCGTAGCACGGTTGCCATTTTATCACTTATCGTTGTGGACAAGACATCCATGACTCTCGCACTCGCATACTTTTGTCAGAACGTGACGGATGCATCCACAGCGATAAGTGATAAAATGGCAACCGTGCTACGCTAAGGTGCAACGCCTTCAGTTTTGGACAAACGTGTCCATTTTTTTTGACAAAAACTACCTCCTTTTCGTATGTGTTCGTTATGATTTGTAAATCATCCTGGTTCATTTGCTCCCTCTTACGACGATGCATTGATGTGTGTGTGTGTATGAGCGTGACCATTTACTAATTCAAACACAAGTCAATCTCCAATGTAACCCTTTTTTGATATTGTATTCTTACACATTTTTTTGCATTTTTACATTAAATTTTCATGCTAAACAAGCCACAAGCGAGGCATACACTAATTTTTAGTTCATCAAGAAAAGAGTTCAGATCATCAATTCCCTTCATTAGAAATCTAGCTCCCACTCTAATCCCACATCCAACTACTTTGCAAGTAAAGGGTATTGGACCCGGATGGAGGACTAAGCCGTGCTGACTTGCAAAAACCGTCTAATGGAGCCTTCAGCCCGTAATGACGCACGCTTTTTGCTGCACTGGGAATCGGACGAAGAATTGGCTTGGAGAGTCTTTGAAGTTGGTTAGTTGAGGGAAAATCTAAAAAAGAACAGCTTGAAACTTACATTTGACAGACATTATCTGTTGTGTACAATTCTATTGTATCATTTCTCTTTCTAACTGCTTTGTTTGTGTGCGATGTGCAATAAAGAGTATATGTATTGTTGTATTATATTGTATCTCTGTGACTCGATAAACTGATGGCCTGAGGGGTAGTCACGTAACGTTTCAAACGCGCGTTAGGACAATATAACAGTCATTTTTCCATATAAAAAAGTGACGATTAGATCTACCTGACGTGCGTACAATGCATTACGTGATCGACTTGCTAGTAAAGCCTGCATCACGCTGGCGCGGCATGCGGTGGTGGTCAGATTTACAATTGACCAACACTGCAGGCCGCGCCAGTCTGTGAGAGGCTTAAAAAGGTCTTGGAAGTCCGCTGGATGTGGGAAACTCATCTCCAGTAGTTGTTGGACTCTTCAATACTTATAATCTCCTTTTCCTTTGTACTTTTTTGATTCTTTCCATCCCGTGTAATTGGTTGGGTAGCGGTCGGAAATGAGCAACATGAGGGTACGTTTGAAAAGTTTGGTTGGTCCTTTAATTGATTCGTCATTTGTTTAGTTTTAGATTTAATTATATTTTAGTAGTGTTATAATATAGTTACGGTAGCCCAGTGGTTCAGGCATGCGGCTGTCAAACGGCGGTCGTGGGTTCGAATCCCGGCTCGTACCAATGAGTTTTTCGGAACTTATATACGGAATATGATTTCATATTTATCGTTAGCTTTTCGGTGAAGGAAAAACATCGTGAGGAAACCTGCATACATCTGCGAAGAAATTCAAAGGTGTATGTGAAGTCCCAAATCCGCACTGGGCCAGCGTGGGGACTACTGCCCGTTCCCTCTCATACGTGAGAGGAGGCCTGTGCCCAGCAGTGGGACGTATATAGGCTGATGATGTGATGTGTGATATTTTAGTAGTTTTTAGCCAGGGCCTGGCTGAAAATCAGCGCCACAGCTTGTAGTGGCAATATGCTGAGTGGGGCTCCTTTTAGCGTCGCTTATTGTTATATTTGATATGTTTTGTGTAATAGTTTATTGTGACGTTAATAAATAACTATCTTATCTTATCTTATCTTTCGGGGAGGCCTATGGTCAGAAGTGGAAGTCTTTCGGCTAATATGATAATAATAATAATGATTACCTCTATGTTTGTGCAGGTGTTATTAGGTATATTAAAAATCGACCCACAAATGAATTTTTGGAAACCAATTGGCAGTAGGTAAAATCCAAAGAAATAACAGCATTGAATGGCGTTTTACACATTCGGGATCCTGTTGTTTTACCAAATTTATTTTGGTCAAATTTCATTTCCCAAAACAAATATTTAGCAACTATTTTGTTTGCCAATGCAAACTTTGGCACAATTTTAATAAGAATATTTTCATTACGTCAAATTTTCATTCAGCAAAATATTATTACGAGAAATTACATTATGGCAAGTGGTATTTTAGCAGATGCTTTCATAAGGCAAAAATCATTAGACAATAAACATTTCGTCAAGTTAATGTTATGGCAAACTATAAATAGACAAAAATCACAATTGTTTGGGTTATGACATTTTACCAAAATAGTATTAATAAAACGGCACGGTCCCTTAAATAAAAAGAATGGACGGTTAAGTAGGTCAGTAGGCAAAGGCGTTAAATTAGGTTAGGGCAGCCAACAAAAGGGGGGCTCGGGGAGCGAAGCCTCCTAGCAGTAAAAAAACAAACAATCGTAACAATTGTATTATTTGGTAGGTTAGGTTAGGGTTAGCTCGTGTCCCTTAGAGCGGAAATAGGCACCCCGCGAAGCGGGGTGACGTCGACACGTTGGCGGTTAGGTGAGAATTGCGACCTCTACACAAATTAATTTTCCCTACCCACATAAAAAAGTTGTTACTTTATTGTATATCTTATCACATTGAAATAAAAATGTAAATGATTTGTCATTGAAGAGTTCCTGTGCTGATTAACTGACGTAATATAAATGGTCAGTTAAATATTGACGATACAAACCATTTGCCTTATTTTGTTTTGGTTAAAACATATAATGCCACAACTAACATATTTGACTGAATACTAAGTATTAGTGACACCACGCCGTACTGCTACGTAGAATCAGCTTAACACTATTACTGCCGGAAACCGCTTAGTGGGCGCCTACGCCGTAGTCAATTTCCTCTATATACGAGGAAAACCATAGGATAGGCCAAGCGCGAACGCGTAGCAGCAGTAAATGTGTTGACACTTTTACTGCCAGGAACCCGCCTAGCGGGCGTCTACGCCGAAGCCAGTAGAAAAACTACACGAGCTACGAGCGTAGTGACGTTTTGCGCCTACGCCGTAGGTGCCGCTGGACGGATTTCTACAGTGAAAGTGTTAATCTTCATATCTAGCCTTCTGAAGTATGTGTGTTTTGATTCATGTAGAAATAAGTTAATGCAAGTCGCTTGTTTATTTATTTATTTATTTATTTAAGGATTGCCAACGGAGTTCACAATATTACATTGTATGTGGAAACATAAAATTACTTATTGTCTAATTGTAACGCTAATAATAGGCAACCAAAACATGCGTTACAATTTTTGCATTTATGCACTAAACTAGGCTTAAATGACATCAGTTAGACTATGGTTCGAGGTTCAACAACAGATCCCTGATTTTGCGTTTAAAGCTGTTAAGAGAATCGCAAAAACTATCGATATTTTCCTGTTCTGTAACGAGATCATTGTAAGCACGCGACAGGCGAGGTACGGGTGAGTGCTTGCCAAAGTTGGTCTTACAAAGAGGAACGTGAAATAAGGCACGAGGCATGCGAGGTATTCTAGTTGGGACGCTTAAAGTGAACTTAGCAACAATTTGAGGCGAATCAATTAGATTATTCATGGTTTTATAGAAGAAAGACATGCTAAAAGTTGTTACAAACTACTACTTTTGTTTACAAAAAAAACTAATTAATATTCAATAGACTCCAGCAAAAGCTAAACAGACATTTTGCTTAACACATTCAATGTCAAAAACGATACGCGCTACGAAATATATCAGACTCAAAGCACATTCTACGAACACGAAATATAAAAATTTACGCCAAAACTTGAATACCCAAGTGACTGTTGGAAATCATCGGAAGGGCCCGTAGGCCCGTTTAAGGATATTTACTATCTGCCCAGTGGCCCTTCAGGCCTGATTTGAATACTTTTGCCTAACATTGGGATAATGGCGTGCGTCTTGGAGAAGGGTTGAATTTTAGCTGCGAAAGGTCTGTTTTAGACTGTATTTTATTAGATACACACAAAGTCGTAAACGCCCTTGTGATCCATCTCGAGTTGCAAGCTTCTCTAGGCTACGGTGTCCGCTTGCCATCAGGCATGTCTGTTAAAAAGAGTGGCTTTTGTCATACTTTCCGAATCGTTCGTATATAAGGATATATGATAACATTTTAACAAGCATAACAGTAAAAAAAAACCGTAATTATCATCATCATCATCTTATCAGCCGAGAGACGTCCACTGCAGGACCGGGCCTCCCTCAAAGAGTTGGTGAAGGGAAGTGAATTTGAAGGGTTGGTGGTGGTTGGTGGTGGTTGGTGGTTGGTGGTTGGTGGTTAGTGTAATTCAAATGCGGAAAAGTAACTAAAAATAAGTGGTTTATTAATTCTTAAAGAAACAAATTATTAATTTAAATATTCATTCGGTACTTGTCAGCACTCGTCAGCGTGGGCGAAGATTGCTGATGTAACTTATATTTGTGGTACTATATAATTCTTACATACATACATACATACATACATTCACGCCTTTATTCCCAAAAGGGGTAGGCAGAGCACATGAAACGTATGTTCCAGCGCCACTTTTAGCATAAATGTGGGTATAAAATATCGACAAAATGTGATATTGCAGTGATAGGTTGCTAGCCTATCGCCCACAACACACTTCAACCCTGGTCCCTTAGTTGACTTTTACGACACCCACGGGAAGAAAGGGGGTGGTGAAATTCTAACACGACACCACACGGGTAAATAATTCTTAAAGAAACAAAATACTAACTTAGATATTTTGTTTCATGTTATTTTTAACGCTTAAGTTACCCCGATCATATTTTAAATGATATACAGAGAGAAAGAATATAATGGAAAAATAAACCATCTTCGTCTGGTAGCCCCCGACAGGATTTGAACCTATGATCCCTCTATTGCTAGTAGAGTGTTTTGCGGCAGAAGAGTGCTGACAAGTACCGAATGAAATCCAACGTACTCGTATGACCATTTCAATAAAGACCTTGTGAACTAATGATTTCCCGCTTATCGCACCAAACAAAATGGCGGGGGCTGGAGTTGGAAAATGTTGGCCAATGTGCGTTGAATATTTTACCCGCGCAAACGCACTGCCTTGTGATTGGTAAAAATGTTTTCAAAAAATGCTTTCGGCGCAGGTACAATGTGTGTAACTTTTATTTGCAATACTACTGTACTTTCTGTGTGTTCATAAGGCTATATGCCTACTTAAATTTTCAAAAAAGGAACTCTTCTTTTGCCATATAGACCCTATTTCACTGCATTTTTCTGTTTGAAATTGATCCCCCAAATTGCCCTCAACGTCAGGTACGGTACGTATCGAAATATCGAATATTACCCGGCCGTTTCGACCCAGTTATATGATACCGTCGATCCCAAAACCTGTACAAAACCGAACCTTGTTTCTTGGACGAATCAATTCCAAAACTTGTTCAATACTGGACCTAACGATTAAGACATAGGGTCGAAATTTGCACTTACATTGACGTATCTTCTTGACTAGACCGGCTTGGTAGTTTGGACGTGTTAGAACGTCTAGTTTCAAATTGTTTAAGTATTCATTATTTGATCTGTCTGAAGGCAGGCAGTCGTTCGGAGATCAATGAAGACTGAGAGAATGAGAATATTGTGTAAGGGCGGGTTGCACCGACTTACGACTATAGACCGATCAACGTTAAATATGGCGCTGACAGCTGTCAGTCCATGGAAACTTGTCAAACGTTCCATACATTCAGATTTTAACGAAAACCGCTTACGATTACACACGTTTTGGTGCAACTCACCCTGAGTCTCATTCGTTGCCGAAGCGCAAATCCTACTACTATTTTTTTTTTTAAAGTTTGTATGTTTATTATTCACGCTTAAACGGCGGAAGCTAGTATATCATTAGTTAGGCCGCGATATCGTGTCAACGGCAACCAATGCGTTAAAATATTCCGAGCGTCCAAAAATGTAGTATACTACTAGCTATTATACATGTATTGTTAGCTTGGTAAATAAATTATGATTTTTTAAGTATCTACCCGAACCACTACTTAGTAGTTCTAAAAAAATATGTTCTGAAAATGTGTAAAACAATAAATCATATTAGATCAAATTGGGCGGTATAAGTCTATTGCCTTCCTATGATATGTTATTATTAGAAATATAAAACATATTCGACACAACAACAAAGAACCATTTTGACAGAGAAGACTATTAATAGGAAAAAAAAACTGGAGCTATGATGCCACACATCATACATTTACTAACAATATCTCTCGTTTTCTCAAAGAAACATTTCAACTTAGAACCATTTGAGACTTTTTTGACCCAGAGGACAGGTATCAAATCATTTTACACTTGTGTAAAAAAGGAGGTTCTCACTTTTGACTGTTTATTTTTTATCATAAGAATCTCCACGCCAGTCTTGGCTACCCATTCATCAATACAAAAACATAGATTTTTCACAACAACCCCCCTCCCCTCATCTCCCATAATTAATCGACCAGCCGTGCCGAAACACAAAGACCTTCGCTTTATTCCCTATTGAAATTCGCCGAACAGTCACTAGGGAGAGAAGAGATCGTAACAGCGGAATAGTTTCTGAGTTGTCGCCCTGCGCCAGGCATTCTGCACTACACCGACACATTTCACCCAGTTTATTTTCAATTTGACTGCCAAAAAATTGTTGTATTTAAAGTTGTCAAGTGGCCGAAATTTATTTAATTGTCATTGGATTCTTCTTCAAAGTAGTCCATTAAGTCCACCTTGGATGGTAGAAGTGAAAAAATGGCGAACCGAAAGGAGCTTGACCTTTAAATATGTGATTACGATTTTAATGAGCTCAAAAACATACCTAAGTATTATTGCGTGTTTAAAGACAAAAAATCGTTGACTGGCAAACTTCATTGGCATTAAGTTCGCCTTTTGTACGATTTATTTGTGTGTTTTTGAAGTTTTCGCAAGAGATGGGGTTCTTCAAGGAGAAACTTTTATTATATAAACGGTTGGTAACGCGCATGTTACACCCCTGGTGTTGCAAGCGCCCGTAGGCTACGGTGACCGCTTACCATCAGACATGCCATACGCTTGTTTGCCACCAACGTAGTTTTAAAAAAGAAAAGTAAAAATGGCGCAATGTGGAGCATACCGGTAACGGACAGATTATCATAAATCAAAAAGTTCCGGTTTCCTACAAAACTTACACTTCGATCCCATGGAAAAAGGGGATTTACCAATTCATGCAACTTCCGTATGACAAGGATTTCGCACCCGCGGGCTTTGGAGAATCGGTGACGACTTTACTATTGAGTGCCGATGTTTCACATAGCTCAAAGTAACTTTAACACTTTCACTGCTAAGAAGCTGATCCCGTGGTTTCCTCGTTTGTAGCGGAAAGCGGCTTCCACGCAGGCGCTATACAGTGTGTTCGGGTGAACCCATTGTATAAACTAAATTCGTCTCTCCTGTGGTCAATCAGTAATTAAGAGCTCACCTGCATATAAATCAGGTTTTTATAGAATAGTCATACATAAGAGGAGACGCTGTTTATGCGGATTAAGAGTCCAAACTAAAATTAGGCTTCGTAGCCCTTAACTTTTATTGTGTCCACAGGAAAGACGCGATCCTAAATTTGAGTATGATCCGAAAGTGTCAATGCGAGTATAATTAACAAACATAAGAACACAAAATCGCCGAATGGTTCCATTGGAAGGCCAGCGCTGGCCACTAGTCCAGCACAACACTGAGATGGAACCGTTTCGTGGTAATGTTGTTTTGATGTGATGAATAAATTTTTATTCTATTCTATTATATTATTTCTCACTGCGACACAGCTCGCGGGCCATCTTGTGTTAACCGTGCAGCCGTAGCACGGTTGATATTTTATTACTTATAACGATCGTCTTACGACGACTACGTATTAACTTATCGACAGCGGTCGATAAGACGACCGTCACGTTCTGAAAAGTAAAGTCCTATCCACAACGATAAGTGATATAATGGCAAACATCGTAGGCCGTCGCAGCTGTTACAGGTGGCGGGAGAGAGACACAAATAAATGGGCCATAAGGAAGCGATGTTTGAACACGGCCTACGACGCTATTGGTATTTTTTAGGATTCCGTACCCAAAGGGTAAAAACGGGACCCTATTACTAAGACTTCGCTGTCCGTCTGTCTGTCTGTCACCAGGCTTCAACTCAAGAACCGTGATAGCGAGACAGTTGAAATTTACACAGATTATGTATTTCTGTTGCCGCTAGAACGGTGTGTGTGTGTGTGTCAATAGAACAACACTATATGAGAATCACTAGGCTATTTATGAAGAATAAAATAGAAAAAACCGCACAAACCTGCATAAAAATGGCAAAAAACAAAGGCAGAAACAACTGCTGACTGGGAGCCGTAAATGCAACACTTGGTGAGCCATTTTCACATCTTATTATATCAAAACAAAATTGGAAATTTGCATATTGATATCAAAAAACGCACGCACACATGTAAAAGCTTTGAAATAACTGCTAATTTTACAAAGAAATAATTGAAATAAAGAGGTAATTCACCAGCTGTTCCGGTACTGACATTCACATTTGACAAGTGACATTGACGTGCTGACGTATAGATGACAACAAAAGGGTGCGTTCAGAAACGATAACAAAACGAAGATTAACATTTACGAAGATCAGACACATCACTTTGTGTTACGTTATTCAGTATGACTCTGTTATGTGCTGGCTGTAATTTGGAAGCCGACGATGGCAGGTACATGCATTGTACTCATTGCGAAGAGTCGTACGATTTACTATGCGCCGGACTCAATGTGAATAGGTATAATGATCTGTCCAGCGAGGACCGCAAGACTTGGATTTGTATGGCATGTCGACGGCTCATACCCAGAACTGACAACACAGATACGCCTGTCCGTCTCTTTCCAGTTCTAAACACCTGTCCGGGAAATGATAGTTCAGTCACTGAAGTGGTTGAGACGTCCGTGTTGGACCTAAATAACGGATTTGAAAATGTGACTATTACGCGCGGGCAATACAGATCGCAGAGTTCTGATAATGTGGGTGAATTACCTAAATGTGTATGCGGGGGGTCTGCATCCTTAAGAAATATTGTAAGGGAAGAACTGAAGGCTTTATTTAGTAAGGAGCTGCCCTCCCTCATAAATACAATCTTGCCGCAGTCTGAGAAGCAACTTTTGTTAATTAACGAGATTATAAGCACTCAGGCTGCTTTAATGGCCAAGCTGAACGAAGTGACTGCCAAACCACCGCCGCCGGTAGAGACGCACTCGAAGAAGCGATCACGTCCAGCGAAGAAATCGGTTCACAAGCCCTCAAAACCGGTATCATCTACTCCTTCTGTTCCTAACACTGGCGATTCTTCTGATCTGTCTTCTGTTAAGAGTGCTAAGACTTCCCCTCGGAAAACTGCAGTACCGAAACCGAACCCTGAGCTACAACAACAGTCAAAAAGTACTCCTTCGTCACAAATGGAAGCTGTATCGAACACTAGAGTGAGCAAATTAGGCCCTGTCAATGACGACCTGTATGACAGTGGCGGTGGCGCTAATAATAATAATGGTCCCATTGCAGGCATCAACGCTGAATGTAAGATGGTGATGCAAAGCAGAGGGCGGACATGTGACGCACTATCACCTGGAGCTCGGGAAAAATGTAGTTACAGCAAAGCGCTTCAGGCTGGCGGCCGTGACAGCGACGGAGACCACCGGCACAACCTCGGAGGCGAACGCGGAAACGACGATGGGCGCGTACACGCCCTAACGCGAGCGGATAGCGGTCGCGTGCGTCGCGGGACGGCTCCACCGGGCGCGACCCCTCTGTGTGCTGCGGAGCGTCTGCAGCAACTGCACCTGTTCTACGTTCAGAGCGGCACCACAGCGGAGCTAGTGCGGGATCATCTGACGACAATCTGCGGCAGTGACGAGTGCAAGGTTGAAGTTTTAAGATCACGCGGTAACTACTCTTCCTTTAAGCTTGGAGTGCCGAGTAAATACGCTGAACATATTCTATCGCCTGATAATTGGGCTGAAGGTATTTGTGTCAAATCTTGGCAGCAGAACTTTCGTGGGCGCCGAGGGGAGAGGCGTGACAGTGGCTCGTCCCCGTTGTAAAAACTTTCTTTTCTATTACCAAAATGTACGCGGTTTGCGATCTAAAACGGATGTATTTCTAATGAGTGTAACACATTGCAATTTTGACATAATTGTATTAACTGAGACTTTTTTGACAAGTTCCGTGTGCGACGGTGAGCTCTTCCCCAGCGGGTGGCGCGTTGCGCGCCGAGACCGCTTGGGCGACGCCGGCTGGGGCGGGGTGCTGCTGGCCACACGCGAGCACTATTCTATGCGTATTCTCCATGATATTGATGGGCTTACACCTGACAAGGAGCTGTTATTTGTAATTATTACTTACAAGAATTTGAAATTTTTATGTTGTGTCGTATATTTACCGCCTAGTTACAATAGTGAGCAGTACTTGAGCGTCTTATCATGTATTGAAAATGCAGTATGCGCTTATCCAGACTTATATTTTATGTTATTTGGTGATTTTAATCTTAATTCGTGTTGTAATAATTTAAAAACTGACTTTGACATTTTTTGTAATTTTTGTAAGCTAACGCAGTATAATAGTATTGTAAACGATCATGGTGGCATGTTGGACCTCGTGCTGAGTGACCTGGATGGAAAAAATCTTTCTGTATCCAGTGGCACTAATGAAATGTTGGTTCCAATGGATGCGTACCACCCGCCGCTTACGGTGTTGGCATTGTTACCGCGTGGACCGCCTCCGGTGCTCTCGGCGGCGCCGCGCCCGCGCGCTGCTTCGTACCCCGACTGGGACTGGCGTAAAGCCGACTATGAATCACTCTATTTGGCCCTCTCTGCCATTGATTGGGACGATCTCCTGGCGACCAAGGATGTTGACTGTGCTACTGAAATACTATACGCTAAACTTTATTCCTGCTTCAGCCAGTATGTTCCCCTTAGAAAGCGCTCTAGTATCCATTCCAAGTACGTGTACCCAAAATGGTACTCAGGAGATATTATTAGAAACATTAAACTCAAATACTTCCACTTGAAGAAATTCAAGCGTGATGGGAGCGATTTCAATAGACATATGTTCAAATACTACAGAGCGCATGTAAAAAACCTGATTGATAAAGCGTATAATCAGTACATAAATAATGTTCAAAATTGTATTGTTAACTGCCCGGCAAAGTTCTGGGAGTACGTTAAGGACAAAAAGAGAGACCGACAACACTGTGATGTATTCTTCCATCTTGATGGGGAGCCATTAAGTGGACAGTGCGCAGCTGATGCCTTCGCTAAGTACTTCAGCTCGGTGTTCCAACAGGTCAAACCGCGTCTAGACCCTGAAGCCGCAGCGCGCGCGGCGCACTCCTTGGGTGACTCTAGGTCGGTGTCCATCCCCTTTGTCTGTGAGATTGACTTTAAGAAGGCGATTCAGAACCTTAAGCCTCGTTCGGCTGGGGGTCCGGATGGCATCCCTGTATTTTTGGCTAAAGATTGTGCCTCTGTCTTAACGACTCCTTTGTTACACGTTTTTAACCTCTTAATTGAGCAGTCTATCTATCCAAATTGTTGGAAAGCATCGAGGGTGACGCCGGTTCCTAAGGGCGGGCCTGATACTGATATCACCTCTTTTAGGTCGATAGCAGTTCTCCCCGTGTTTGGAAAAGTCTTTGAGACGATCGTTAACCGCTGCATCAGCCTGCAGGTAGCAGACCGTTTGCACCCCAGTCAGCACGGCTTCCGAAAATCCCGATCGACCACTACAAACCTCGTTGCCCTCGCTGACTACGTTTGTAAGGAGATGGATGCGGGCCGCCAGGTCGATGCTGCATATTTCGACTTCAGGAAAGCGTTTGACCTGGTTGACAATGACATCTTGCTGGAAAAACTAGCATTAGCAGGCTTCACGCCAAAGCTTCTGAAATTTTTCGTTAGTTACATGTCTGACCGCCAACAGTACGTCAGGGTGGGTGGTTATGAGTCAAACCATTACTTCACGCTATCAGGAGTAAGTCAGGGCAGTACTCTAGGGCCTACGCTGTTTCTCCTGATGATTAACGACCTGCCTGATGTGACTCGCACCGCCGAGAGTTTGCTTTTTGCGGATGACCTGAAGCTGTTCCGAGGTATCGGTAGTACGGCCGATAGTGCAGCGTTACAGGCTGACATTCACGCGGCAGCCGAGTGGAGTAATTTAAATCGATTGCCTTTCAATGTCAATAAATGTAAGGTGATCACTTTTTCACGTAAACGGTCTCCACTCCAAACTGAGTATCATTTAGCTGGCAACACTCTGGAAAGAGTTAGTGAAATTCGTGACCTGGGTTTAATATTAGATGATAAGTTTGACTTCCATAGGCACGTAACTGGCATATGCAAGCAGGCTTGCAGGACCTTGGGATTTGTGATGAGGATTGCAAAACAATTTCATATCGGAGTGGCTAAAATTCTCTTCAGCGCATTCGTAAGGAGCAAGTTGGAATATGGTGCTGTTGTTTGGGATCCGTATGAGAGCAAATACTCTCTCATGATCGAGAAAGTACAACGCAAATTTGCTCGCTGGCTGTACAAGAAAGCCTACGGTTACTACCCGTACCTCTATCCCTCCATCTTTGTCTCGGGCATGGTCGGGCTAGATACGCTGGCACTTAGAAGAAAGCTATTGCTACTAGTCCACTATCTGTCAGTTGTCCATCACCGAGTGGATAGTGCAGAGGTGTTGGCTCGGATCGGGTTGGTCTGCCTGCTGCAGCGGCCGTCCGCTCGCACGCGCTACGCGAGCCACGCGCCTACCTCCCGTGCCATCACATGGTTGCATCTAATGCTCACTCAGCACGAAGACGCTGACATGTTCGCTGATCGTTTGTCATACTTGTGCAATATTGCTAGGACATTTTTAAACTGGCATTTTATTAATGGGATGACATTAAGGTGCAACGTCACTGACGAATTCCATACAATTTTCGTTCGGACTAGACGTCTAATCTATCGATGTCAGGAACTTGAAATTGTGATATTTAGATAATATATGACCCTCTTCTCCCGCAGTTTGAATAAATACACGCAAAAACCAGTAATATTCATACAATAGCCATTTGAAATTCATTAAATTTTACTCCGAGCCTTGTATGTGTGCGTGAGTTAGACACTGTCCGTGTAAATGACATGGCCGCGTCACAATGACAGCACGTTGCCTAAAACCTTCACTAGATGTCTTTAATATCAAACAAAATTAGTTAGATAGCGGAGTGAATAGTAGTAATTATACTCACCAGACGGTGACACCATCGTACAAACACTTTTAGTTTGTGGTGAAAGAGATAGCATTATTTTTATCTTGCTACGCTGCTCATTTTGGTAATGACGTAAGAGCAATGTCATTTGTTTTTGATAGACTGAATATCAAGCAACAATGAATGAATTTCAATGCTTTGCTCTTTAGTCGTGATAGACCTACTTAAAGTCCACGGAACGATAATTATGCATAGGTACATTTTGCGTCTTATTAGAAAGAAGTAAGATCCAATATTGAAACGTAATCTGTGCTACCGAACGTATACATATATAGGTTTTGATCAAATGACATACATACATACATACATTCACGCCTTTATTCCTAAAAGGGGTAGGCAGAACACCTGAAACGTATGTTCCAGACATTAATGTTGGTATAAAATATCGACAAAATGTGATATTGCAGTGATAGGTTGCTAGCCCATCGCCCACATCACACTTCAACATTGGTCCTTTAGTCGACTTTTACGACACCCACGGGAAGAAAGGGGTGTTGTTGATCAAATGAACCGTTTGAATTTCCAACTTGCAGATTATAAGCAAGTTTCGATTGAGTGAATGTTACTTAATGTAGCATTAAATATAACAGACAATTATTAGGAGTGTAAGTACCTGATAAATTTAAACATTCGCTTTAGTCGACTGCACATCGATTGACAGTAAAATACCTACTGCAACCTATTTAGGAATCGACTGTTCAACTAGAATATTAGATTACCCCCAACATGTAAAGTAACTAAGTCACAATTTTTCTTCTTTACAATGTTGTGAGGGTAGAATTATACACTCGTAGGCATTCTTCGGTGCAGGGACTGATGCCAGTTACGACCGGTGGTTAGGCAAAGTGGTTAGGCGACAACATAACAGTGCCGCAACCAGTTAGAAATATCCATTACCGGTATTTTTTAAAGCCTAGTGATATCTTTTTAATAACGGTTTCAAACCGGTATTATTTCGATACTTACTTAGATATTTTTTTGTTCTTAAGCGGGTCGACCTTGCCCTCCTCGCCGAAGTCGAAATATCGGTTACTTTTGTAACTTTTATGAAACCGTATTAACAGTACCGAAAAAAATGTCATAAAATATAAAGCTGCAGCCAGCTATGTCCCGGAGAAAACCGATATATTTAATTAATTTTGTTATTATTAACATACTACATATAGGGAATGCAAACCACCATCATGGAATCCCGAAATACCGGAATCCCCTACAGATTTTTCCAATATTCTAATACCAGAATTTAAAAGGACCAATGTCGAATTAAGTACTACATTACCGGTATTATTATTATTTTTATCCTGCTAGTATTGTAAATGCGAAAGTTTAGATGTTTATATGTATAAATGTTTGAATGTTTAGATGTTTGGATGTTCGTAACTCAATTACGCTTAAACTGCGCAACGTATTTGCCTGCCTAACCTCTTAAGGCCCATGGGCCTACTCATGGTATTCTGTCGAAGGCATTTAAATTATATTCAACTGGAATAGAGCTGAATTTCTTTTGTTTCGGGCACTTTTCAAAACAAACGAAAGTCAACTCTATTTCTAACACAACGCGATTCCAATTCCAATGCCATTTTGTAATATATGCTGAGCCTTAGCAGGAGCCTAGATTAAAATATAGGACAATTTTTTTTATCCCGGATTCTTGCAGACGAAACCGTGAGTGGAATCTAGTTTTTAATTTTAAAAAAAATGTCATGCATTTGTAAAAAAAAAAGGAACGCATAATGTAGTGTAGTTAAAATTATTTGTTAGTTGTTATTGTCTGTCCTAAGTAATTTTCCTACTGAAGAATAATCGCTTTTCCGCTCTATTGATGCTGGTGGTAGGAGCACTATTTGAACTGTTAGAAGGTAAAATAGGCTTTCACTAGTATGGGTAACTTCTATGAATGAACATAGAACACCGTAAATGGGGAATGTAGGAAACAATGATTTATTTTATTTTTTTCGGTTAATTTCGTTCTTTTTCTCTCAAAAAAACGTAGTTTTTAGGTTTGTTAACTTACACAAAAGTTACCTGACATAAAACTTTACTGAACCTTTGGTTGTAAACATGAATGTTAAAAAATATTATGCATAAACTCTTACTACTATCGGTTCAGGGAGGGCACTAATTCTATTGTATAGACAGTTTCCAAATTCACAATAACTCCCTGAACAGATAAAAGCAGTGGTCAAAAACAGCCCCATAGGTATTTATATTAGGTAATATACCAATAGTAATGTTTTGACAAAAAAAATAAGCTGTAAAACTTCCAATAATGTAAATCCAAAACACAAAAACACAAATGTATTGTTGACACTTTTAATTTCAGACTTATTTTACAAGAAAAAGTGAACTTTTTAGTGCGTTTTTTTAGCATTAGAAAGAAGGAAAAAGAACGAAGCACGAGGTCTTTTATATAAGACACTATGCCACACAGCTGTCAAAGTAGGTTCTCTATTGTATGGGCAAAAATCATTTCCCAAAGTGTCACTTCCCTAATGATCATTTGGCAAAAAATCACTAGTCAAATTATTGTTTCGCATTTTATCACTTGGCAATATCTCCTACGGCAAAATATTACTTCACAAATTATTGTTTGGCAAAGTTTTACATAGTCAAGTTACATTTGGTATAACATTCGTTTTCCAAATTATTGCATGGCATACGATTTAGACCCTAATTGTGTAGTTCATACGAAATCTATTTGAGTGAGATTATTACATATTTTGCTAAGCAAGTAGTTTTTGAAAAACAAAAGTATATAATTTACAGGTAAGTTTATATGTTCTTTTGTACTATAGGTACTTAGTTAACAATTTATTATAATGCAAATAAGCAGCATGCATGCAAGCAAGCCCCGAGTCGGTTTCGCCCTTTTCATCGAGAGTCTCCAGCGAATCGACGCCACCCCGCTGCGCGGGGTGTCTATTTCTGGTCTGAGGGACACAAGTTAACTCTAACCTAACCGACCAAAAAACAGAGTTCGCTTATTACAAGCCATTTTTTCCACACTGATACCTAATGTGCGAAATGAAAATTTGAACAAATGTTTTGTTTGGAAAACAATATTAGCCCGAACAAAGTGTTTGCTTAATAAACTTTTGTCTTAATAACACTTGACAAAGCAAAATTATGCCAGATGATATTTTGACCAAATGAACAAAATGCGAAACAAAAATGTGCTATTTGTTCATTTGGGACATGAAACTACTGCCTATAAGTTTTGTGGGAAGTGAAATTTGGCGAAAAATATTTTGCCGAAACAGCAGGATACCGTCAAAGTATGTCAAACCGCCATTAAAAAAGACTTAGATCATTGTTGTCGACCCTAAAATGATGGAAGTGTTTTTATTATTTATATCTAAATAATACTTACAATATATTTATAATATATATTTATTTTGAATGTTTTTATTATTTAACTCTGTAATTTTAAATTTCGTTATTCAGTTCTCGAAAGGTTGCTTAAATATAAAACCTAAAGAAGAAGAGGTTTGAAACGATCGGTTCGTATTTTTCGCTATTTTAATTGTCAAAATTGACAATCGTATCTCGTTCTTTTTCTTGTTTTCCTGCTAATCAACAAATTATTTAATTCAGATCACGAGATTATTAAACGAGTATCTATCTATTTGTTAATTAATATTAAGACATTATTCTTTGCTGTGTGTGGTGGTGGCAGACTGCGATGGAGCTACCAGAGGCAGGCCCAAGTGGTTTGCAAAAAAGACCGACTCGTTCTCTCCTGAACGTTTTGCCTTCAACAAAAGCAAAGAGACAGAAACAAAGTCCATTAACAACAAATGAGAAACGTTGGTGTTCAACATTTACAAGTTGGTGTGTTTAATATTTATCCCAAGCAGAAAAGGTTGACGACTACTTCTTCTTTGTTTAGCGTATTACTAATCCTAAAAAAACGCACTATAATGTGCAACCATATGTTGATAGGTATTTTTATCGAAGCCCCGGTAATCCCCGCATTGAGGTCCAATATCACAATTCAATACTACCAGCATTGAGGATCGTCTCATATTGAAGGTATATATTTATTTCGTTTTAGACGATTATAATAATGACTTCATGTGAATTGGCATAATAAATAATATATCAGTTTATATTACGTTCCACTGCTGGGCACAGACCTCCTAACCTTTACAATATAACGCTATTGTAATGGAATACCGATTCCATACCGGTATAACCGTAACCGGAATCAGTCCATGCTCGTAAGTCAGCCTTTAAAAACAAAATTGTTGGCCAATTGTTAAAAACTGAATCGATAACAATATCCATATACTTAATTGAACGAGCGAGCGAGACGAACGGGGATTTTCATTTCAGCTAGGCAATTATTCCAGATTTCCAGATTCGCGTTTAAAAGTTCTTTACGCAAGTTGTTTGCTAGCAGAGCCGTAAATTCTTAGTGTTGCTGTTCTCTATTTTCGTCTGTATATATATATATACATATACGTATATTGTATGAAGGTATTTATATGTATTTTATTTATTTGTCTATTGTCGTTATTTATTATGTATGTATAACCACTGTGTGTTTATATCTGTAGTTCCACCGCCCACAATTTGTCTGCTTTGCCCAAATGTTGACTGGTAGAGAATGCTTACAGCTTTAAGTCCGCCTTTTGTAGGATATGTTGTTCTTTTGTTCAATAAAGATTAAATAAATAAATAAATATTCTTTCGTATGTCCGGCTGTCTAGACTTCTCCTCTATATGTCGTAGGTAGCTATTTCTCAACCGATTCTCGGGAAATTTTGTGAGCTGATTTGAAGATTAAACAGAGTGACATTCAATCCGAAACTATAAGGGACACGGAAATTTGCTCTAAGGAGTCACCCAGACCGATTTTAGAAAGAATAAAAACTGCATTTAACATAGTACACAGTCAAATCTGTCTAAAAATCCGAGTTCGTTTTTTGCGTATAAAATGTACCTAAGTATACTTACTATGCCTAAGCATGGCTATGTCCCCCCAGTAAGTTCAGTCATCCATCACCAGTGAAAGATTTTTTATAATCGGATAAGTGGTATCGGAGGTTATACCGTACATACAAACATACAAAAAATATCACTTTACAATAATCGTTCCGGTAGCATAGTGGTTCAGGCATGCGACTGTCAAACGGCGGTCGTGGGTTCGACAGATAAGTTTCATCTCATATTTACCTAAACAAGACATTCAATAATTTTGTAAGCAAATGCCCATAACCCAGCCATTGAAGATTAGTAATGAATGAGTGAAAGCATCATAAACGTATAGAAACGTAAACGCGTGAAAAAGGCGAATTCGAATTTTGAATTTTGACGTTCATCGAAAACAGTACCATATTGTCAAATGATATATTTCTCTCTTTCTGACGCGGTCTAGGTCCGGATTCGAGAGACTGGCCACTAAGAGTTTTGATATACAAACTCGCCTGTTATTCACAAAGCTTACTAAATTCGTCCGTCCGGTAACGCAAAATTGTTACCAACTTTGAGGTCATTATATTAGACGCGACTCACGGGCGAATACAAAACATTTTGTGAATAATACGTAGCCTCTCTGATTGTAATTAATTAATTATGTAGTACCGCAACTGCGGGTGAATATGAATATAACAAATCAAAGTACTAATATACTTACCGAGTATAGGTAGTTACCTTATTCCTTATAACGTTAGATTTTTGTAAGGAAAAATACCTATTTTATCTTCCCTTATAAATATTGTACTTAATAGTGTTATTTCGATTATTTAATGTGTTTCAAATGGAACTATGTAAATGTTTTTGTTTATCAAAATGGTTTTCATGACGCGAATGACTTGAAGATTTACGCACGATTTGTCTAATCTCATGTGGAATAGGGTATAGAATAGATAAAGGTAGTACTTTGTTTTTTCAACAGTAAACCTACGGATACTCATGAATCATGATTTTCTAAGTAAATGAAAGGCGTAACATCTTTTTAAATGATATACCGATCTAAAATAGTATTTATGTAGTATGTAACATGTAAGAATAGGTATGCCATAAATATAGTAGAGTATTTTTGTGGATCATCTAGATACAATCATGCTTATCAAGAATTTATAAACATGTTTAAGTTAGAAAAAGATACTTTTGCACATTATAAGTAAATCTAAGTTAGTTGAGACGGTCATATTGGTTTAGAAATCCAAATAGAAAAACAAAAAAGTAGTATGTCCGTCGGGATTTGAACCCGGTTCAAGGATGGCGTTACAGACAGATTTAAGCAAAAGAGATGCGCACTGCGCTACCGCATGACATTAAGTAACGAGTAAAAAAGTCAGCTGCATTCATATTGTAGTCTAGAGTGCCTGCCACAAGTACATTTAGTTTCACTATTTCCTAATAGAGGCGCTACTATAGATTTAGTTTTGCGCCCTCTAGTTTGATTTATGCAAGATGTTTGACAATGACAAACTCGAAAGTGACATTTAGCTGCGTTGGTCTGCGTAAATTCACGGAAAAGCACTTTTATGCATATTTTCGGACTACATTTTAAAAAGAAACACTGTTTAGTGCAGATTGATTGCGATTCATACGTAGCAAGCTCTTCGGCTTCCGCAGTTTGAAACACATGTTGGTACTCGTCACGGTTTTGCGTAAAACGATGAGCAACCATCGAAATTATATATCGCGACATCTGTTAGCAACAGCTCGACAGGAACCAGTGACGTTGAACCTTAATATAATTACGATTTGTGACCTTTTTTTTTTTGACCCCGTGTGATGTCGGGTTAGAATTTCACCACCCCCTTTCTTCCCGTGGGTGTCGTAAAAGTCGACTAAGGGACCAGGGTTGAAGTGTGTTGTGGGCGATGGGCTAGCAACCTATCACTGCAATATCACATTTTATCGATATTTTATACCCACATTTATGCTAAAAGTGGCGCTGGAACATACGTTTCATGTGCTCTGCCTACCCCTTTTGGGAATAAAGGCGTGAATGTATGTATGTATGTATGTATTGTGACCTTTTTTACCTGTGAATGTTTATCTTTTTTCCTTTTTTTTGTTATTTTAGCGTGTAAGCGATTTGGTGCCCATACTGTAAGCTTGCATTGTATTATTGTGAATAAATAAATAAATAGAAAAACAAATAATAACACAAAATAAAATGAATATTTAAGGGGGCCCCCATACAACAAAATTTTCTTTTCACTGTTTTTATAGATAAGGTACGGAACCCTTCGTGCGCGAGTCCGACTCGCACTTGGCCGGTTTTATTTTCCTCGCTCACCGGCTACGCCTCGTAAAGCTTTGGTGGGTACAGTCTTAACACTTTCGCTTCCAAGAATCGCTGCGCGCTACGCTTGTAGCCGATCCTGTGGTTTTCCTCGTATGTAGCGGAAAGCGACTACGGCGTAGGCGCCCGCTAGGCGGGTTCCCGGTAGTGAAAGTGGTTCATAAGTTGTGTCCGTAACTTATTATTGTGCAATGAAGTATAAATAAATATATAAAATGGATTTTATATCTGCAAAGATAAGTTCTTACCTCTTTTCCCCTCTTCCTTAATAAATTTTATAACAAATAAACGCAAATTTTTGAGCAGCCTCATTTTAGAGAAGCATATACGAAGGTAGCTGCTTTGTGTGTTTTTGCTTTCTAATATCATCATCATCATCATCTTAGCAGCCGAAAGACGTCCACTGCTGGATAAAGGCCTCCCCCAAAGAGTGCCACAATGACCGGTCCTGCACCACCCGCGGTCAAAATTTATGCATGCGATCAAAATCACCTGGTTGTTATGATATCTGATTATATATTAAAATATAAATTTTGGTACCTACAGGTGCACAACAATACCCAGTAAATGAGAACATCGCTTGATTATTTACAGTACGAGTATTTACTACAGAGAACAAAATAAAAATACACCTAACCGAAATTGATATGTAAAATGTTTGTACGAAGTGTTAAACAACTTAACTTTACATACGCCGTCGGCTCATTTGAATCCAATAAACATTTTATTGTCATCAAAATACGCTGTGACTGACCTAATCCTCCACAGTTCAAATACTGATCCACAAACACACAAACAATTTAAAAGTCAAAAGTCATACAAACAGCCGGCACATAAATAACAACTCTAATACCAAACACACACAGTCCTCATTTAAACGCCGCTGAAAACGAGAAAAGCGTCCGAATTCCGTATTTACGTTTCACGAGATAGAAATTCGAATTCGAACGTTTGACGAGCGCCTTACAGTCGGAATTTAATTTAAATGAAATAGACTTTACAGAGAAAACTTTAGGGTCCATAATCGCATAATTTGAAATACTCGTACCATGTGGAACACGAGATTAACTTTTCAACTGACAAACAAAAATATGCCATCGCCAATTGGAAGGCAAGTAGTCGTTTCCATTTGTAAAACAAACGGATTAATCGTGAATATTTAATGTGCCGTAATACGTGACAAAGGAATTACGACTGTAACGGCTCGGTGTTAGATTCAGTTTGTAATACATAGGCTGGTGGGGAGCCTAGGCTTGTTCTGCGAAGGCAATAAACAAGTCTGTTTCGTGGAAAAAATCGATTGTGTTAACGCCTGAATCATGAACATCGGCTACCATGTAAAAAAAAAAACAAACAACATCACAAAATATATACATATGTACATATCTAGATATTATCACGCCCATTTGCAAGAGGCGTAGACAAAGATCACGGATTTCCACTTGCTAAGATCTTGCCAAACCAATGACATTCTTAATTCTTCGTCGGTTTGGGGTACTCTTGACCTGACCTTTCTTTAGAATTTCTCCGATTTGCCTTTCACACTTTCTATTAGCAGGTTAGGCAGAGGTGTGACGTCTCGACGAAATAAAGTTATTACTAGTTTGGTACATTTACTACCTACATTTTTTTATACTAGTCTTCCAACAATAACTTTAATCCTCTTCTCGAATGAAAAAGAAAAGGTTACTTCATCATTTTCCACTTATTGTGTTATGACACAGAAAGGGCACAGTAAAAATGTAACGGTCATCCGAGAGGCTTTATAACTATAAGAATGAGTGATGATGCGTCGTAAAGGGTGCGGGCCGTTTAGAGGCTACGGGGAGTCGTCACGGTGTCGTGTCGTGAGACCAATACCTACTGGGTTGTTATTCGGAACGCGCTAATGCAGCTCAACTCAAGCCTAACAAAACTTCACCTCTGTTGAAGCGTAGTTACTAAGAGCGAGTTGCACCAATTTACAATTACAGGCCGATCCACGTTGAATATGGCACCGCGCCGGCAGCTTTCATACCATAGACAATTGACATACTAGACATACGTGAAACATGCCTACTTTGCCTTTAGGCAACACTTTACCCAAAAAGTTACTTTTAAACAAATCTGGCAATGAACGAAAATACATTATATTTATGGCAAGCTAACTATTTTTAGTAGAAACTAGATTATATTTATGACTATACTTTGAGTCGTACATGTCTTTAACTTCAGCCAGGATCTTGCAGCAAATTGTGGAATGTGAGGTGTATGGATTTGTATGGCAAAGTTGAAAACACCTAGGTAACATTGCCCATCTAAACTGAGTAAAACTTTTAGTAATTAAGACCGAGATGTTAAAATGGAACGCCATGTTTGCCCAAAAATTTGAACTTAGCCCTGTCTCAACATCGTAAGAGCTATAGTTGCGTCAATAATTCGACATGGTCAATGTTGGCAAAAGTCCACATAACTTTACCCGCGATCAATATCGATAAAAATTTGGAACACGTGTTGATTAAAAAAATATTTCTCCTCATGAACACATGCGCATGACTAGGAACCATTTGTTAAGCAAAAAAAAAAAACATCCAACCATATAAAAATATTTTGAGATATTCTTGTTTTTCCGAAAAAAGTGGGCAAAGTAGGCATGTTTCACGGTACATAGATTTTAACGTACACCGCTTACGATTACAGACAGTATGGTGCCTAACCTAACTTAGGTATCTTACCTTACCTAACCTAAACAAACACACCATAAGAAACCCGGCGTCAATATATATTCGAAGTTGAAACAAGTTACACAATAGCGGGGCTGCTCTTCTGCAAAGTGTTTCTTACATTAGGTAGATATAAGCGCCAACACTAAATACTTCAAAATCAGCAAGAAGACGTCCACTGCTAGACGCAGGGCTCCCCAAAAGAGTGCCACAATGACCGGTCATGCGCCACCCGCATCCAGCGGACTTCCGCTACCTTCACCAGGTCATCAGATCACCTTGTGAGTGATCTACCGACGCTTCGACTTTCGTTACGTGGTCGCCACCCGAAAATCTTCCCAACCCGTCGTCCGGTACAATGTGTATACCTACTACAATATCTATGAAAGTAAAATGCGGGAAGTGAAGTCGTGTCGTAAGCAGTAAAAGGCCGCACAACAGTCATCAAAGCTGGTGAGAGGGTTCCTGTGTTCCTCGCCGCGGAAGGATTGTGGTTAATATCCAAATTTACGGTCTAATCCGGTTTTATCCGGATCAAACCGGTGCTGGTCAAAAAACGAATGAAAGAGGTCGTGGGACATGCAGTTGAAACTAATTGCGTGTCAAAGTGGCGTGAAGGTCGCATACTATAGGTATAATATTAAATAATTAATCAATATGAGATAACCATCTGACGCAAATCGACCTAGCCCTTGCTTTGCGTTATGAGTACTAGAGATGACGATATATTTAATTTATATACCTAGATCCACACCTTTATTTCCAAAAGAGGCCTACCCTACATGGCATATGAAACATATGTTCCACTTTTAGCATAATTTATATTCTACTTATATTTATATTCTACTACACATACATTCTCCTTTGGCTTTTCAGGCAGGCCTATTGAAGTAGAAGTGCAAATACAAATTATTTATTCTGCAAATAGGCCACAGGGGCACTTTTACATGTCAAAACGGTAATTTACAATAAAAATAATAATCTTACAATAAAATAATAATAATCTAACACAATAGTAATTTAAAATTTGCAGATTAAGAACCGATATAACAACACACTAAATGTCACAAAGTTAATGAAAAAAAATCTGCCATTAGTCACGACTTCCACTCACTTATGGCAGAATGAGGGGTAAAATCGAATAAATTGAAGTCACTACCTTTTATTTCATGTCTTGGTGTATACAAGTAAATTAATCTCGGCGTCATTGTAAATGAGCTCTCGGTAAATTACATAATACCCAATACCGCCTGCCTAATACAAAAGAAAGCTTAATCATAACTCAACTATAAAATCCATCCGATACCGCCAACCAATTTAAAACCTTATAAACCCAGATTAAACAAGGACTATTTGTATCAATCGAAAACCAATGGTCTTGGCTGCTAGCCAAGTGCCTCTTCATCCGGAAAATGGTGGAAAATGACAATATCACGGTCATTTAGAGCCTTTACGCGGACGCTGGAGTCTTAAGCTTCGTTTCTTAGTAAATATTGGCGTATTAGAGTCGTTATGTGCAGCTGAAGTGATCCTTGACAGAATACATACACTATGAGTGCACAAAATACGTAAAAATATATTATAAAATAGAAAAAAACTCAATATTTATTCATAAAATAGGCCACGAGGGCACTTAACCAGTCAAAATGTCTATCTACCTCTATAATCTCTAAATAGTAATGAGTAGGTACATCATTAATAATAGAATTGACTACATCAAAGTTCACATTTCCAAAACAATAATACAATTACAACCTTATATTACTTAGAAAGATGTATAAGGTGACCTAGTGTCAAAAATATATAATTATATTTAAATCTCACAGGTATCCACAGAGATGTATATGGTCTCTAAATAATACAATCAAGTGAAGACGGATCTAATCGTCTAATTACACCCTGGGTAGGCTGGTAGCGACATCTAGCGCGTAGCTTCTACAACTTCTACCCTTCTTCTACTTTCTACCTTCTTTGGTGGATAAGAGCGGTGGACGGTGTCCAGGGACCGCGGATTCAAATCCAGACTAATTTATAAATTTTGTGTCTTGATCGAGACTATACTGATAGCAAACAACAAATGTAAATTCAATATCAAACCAGTACAAGCCACCTCGACCTCTTGATTAAAATACAATGCCTCCGCAAATACCCCTTGACTGGCTGAAATATCATTTTCCGGAGCCTTCTCGAAGGCCGAAATAAGGAGGATGGAAATTTATCCGGGATAGCTTGATGTCCCGCGGGACTGCCATCTGTTATGAAAATATTCGTTATCTATGTTTTTTGAAAACATGTTTATTTCAAGTTTGATCGGGGAACATCAAAGGGATTTCGATAGTTTGATTTTTACTACGAATACTTTTGACATTTTGAAGAGACTGGGACGAATGTACACTGTGATTCCATTTGTTCTATAATATTACAAAAACAGATATCATCTTAGCACGTCCCATGTCATTCTGATTTTAATGAAATACAGAAGCATTAAATTATTTTTTGGATATGGCACTAAAGGTCATTAAGTAAAAGTTTATTTTTGTGTTTGGCTGTCTCTTGCCTAAATAACAAAAATAAAAAGTGGGGTCACACTTTTTTATTTTGAATAAAGCTGCAAACGCACGGAGAGCGGTGGCGGGGCGGCGCGGCGCGGTGCGGATCATTTAATATTAGCTCGAACATTACAACCGGGTACCGCCTCCGCACCGCGCCGCGCCGCCCCGCCACCGCTCTCTGTGCGTTTGCAGCTTAAAGCTTAGCACTTGATCCGTGGTAT
Organism: Epinotia demarniana; assembly: GCA_945867215.1. Taxonomy (NCBI): domain Eukaryota; kingdom Metazoa; phylum Arthropoda; class Insecta; order Lepidoptera; family Tortricidae; genus Epinotia; species Epinotia demarniana. The sequence goes on along the minus strand of OX244275.1, from coordinate 22,706,452 downwards.
AGTTGGCATCATATAGTTAGTAACAACCAAACTAGCCATATACATCGTATACATATCCACCACACACACTCGTATACACTCCTGTAGTAATAAAGACGGGTTGCGATATATTTACGCGACTACTTTTGGCTGCTGCCAACTGTATGATGTTGACTGTACAATAATACCATTGAGTCTGAAAGCTGTTGAACTCGCGGGTAAATTTTTTTACTCACTACATTTTTGAAAATCTGCGATTACCTACTGAATCGACCAGAGAATTTCACGAGGATGGATGAGGAATACGACCTTTAGACAACCGGATATATTATTCTGGATACCCGGGCATACGAAAGAATTTTGGCAAAAGCTGGAGCAGAGAACATTGCTCGCTCCGTTCGCTCTTTCAAAAAAAAAAAGAACAGCATAGAAGGAAGCGCTATCTCTTAGAAATTTTATCGCCAAAAAGGACTAATATCTATTAACGATCGCTAAAATTAATTACTTACATAATTTAAAAGCTTTAAAATAGGGTAGCTTTTTACATCCAAAACGCTAAGAACTCATAAATCGGTGCTAATTAAAAACATGCCTTGATTGCTTTAGATTTAAGTCTAATTTTGCAAGACTTTCTAAACCGAGGTTTCAAAAGTAACGTCTCAGTTTTTCTTAAGCAAACGGCGAGCAACGGGGTATCAACAACTTACAAATAATCCTATCATGTTTGTTAGCTGCATTAAAAACACGACTCTATTCCGCGTAGCGTAAGTTCAAAATTAAGAGGCATATGTTAATGTAGTAGGACTGCCACAAGCCACGTTGTTTTTCTTAAGCAACGTAGATACAAAACGGTACATTTTCATTAGCTAATTGAGTTGCGTCCCTTCCGACGGATAAACAAGCCAGGGCTGGCACTATAGTGTAGTTATTTTTTAATACCTGCTTTAGTGCAATGTTTGTGAGAAAGTTATCTTATTGGCATAAATTACAATTAAATTAAAATAAATTACTAATCTTCAGTTTAAAAATGCTTTGATAATGAAAAATAAGATAAGTAATATAAAAAGGACTTTGATGTCTTAGTATTTACGTATACCCAACAAACAACATATCATACATCAAGAGAATGTTTGGTAATTATTTATTTTATTGAGTTTTTAACTTTTAATCAATTTGTTACATATACTTTTCATTTGGGGGTGGCTATGACCACAAGTGGACGTCTTTCGGTTGATATGATACTTTTTACTTTTCAATGGAAATTACATGAAAACTGACTAATAAAATTGCATGTAATCATACCTCATACAAAAAGAAGAAAAGATTAGACAGGTTTCTAATATTTTTTTCTGAGTCTAATATTATGAAAACTCACTTTGCAATAATCCAAATAATATTTTAAATGTGAACCTGGATGTTCTTATGTTTACGACTCACATAAAAAAACAACGGATTTTAATGAGATTATAATTACTTTGGGCAGGTTGCACCAACTCACGATTACATAACGATCAACGTTAAATATGGCGCTGGGGGCTGTCATTCCATATAAACTTTCCATAAATTCTGATTTTAACGAATACCGCTTACGATTTTAAACGGTTTTATGCAACCCATCCTTAAGATTAATCGGCTATAGAAATTGATGGACACAAAAGTTCACGCGGACAAAGTCACAGGTAAATTATACTAGTTCTGTCCATAAAAACTTCTATTTTAGCTACAACCCTGTCCATAAATACCGTTATGAAGGGAGTATTTTATCGCTTTTACAGTGCTTTATGCTAATCCCTGATTTTCGGATGTGCTCTTGACGGCTTCAGAGCGACGTGAGTTGATTACAAACAGCCAAAACGTACCGCTTTTTATGTACCGTTTTTATTGTACCGCTTTTGTTTCGATAAACGCCGACAGTTATAGCTGTTAACGTTGTGCTGAAAAAGTCGGATGTGTGCTTTGATGCCAACAATTTTGCTACAATATTATTTAGTGAATCATATTAAAATGTATTTTATCTACGCACATATCACTAGTGCTCTAAAATGCGTTCAGAAACCGTAGGAAATGGCCAGAATTACTACAACCGATTTTACTATGAGAACTTTCTTGTCTGTGGCAGTAGGCAAAATCTGTACCTGCTATAATGTTATTACAGTACAGATTTTTGTAACGTTATAAATTTAAATTTGGAACAGCTGTCAACATTCAAGTGGGTCTCTATTCTAGTATCCATAGATATTAAAATAGTTATCGATACGAAATGTCAATTCAGTACGTTTTTTCATACAAACCGCACGACATTTGACCTCGAGTGATATGAGTATAGGAACTTCATTCGTTTGTCTATGATTTTAATAATAAAACATTCGTCATGACGGATGATCGAATTGCCGCCATTGCTGTTGTCATTTTTTTGTTGGTTTTTTGCTGTTACTTACTACTAATGATATGTATGTAGATAAAGTAGTGTATGCAACTGTACATAATTAGGCCTTAAAACACTTTTGTGATCCTATTATGAAACGAGCGTCAGTGAGTCGAAAGTCACGAGCTTCTAGGTTAGCACCATCCTAAGTCGGGGCCTTTTCGTGGACCCTGCTACTTTTAAGTTACTGTGTTTTGTTTTTTATACCCATTGTTTTGTCCACGAATAAATGTTTTCTTTGTTTCTTTCTTTCTTTAAAACCACACTCATGTTTTAAGGCCTCTCATTATGGATCAGTTGCCTAAATTACTGTATTTTTCTAGTAACCAAACCGTTTAGGTAACTTAAGCTATGCATTTTGCATTTCAGTTGGAGTTCCAATGTAACACTTAAAACTCTCGCAATTGTTACTGTCAAATTTAACTTGACTCATAAATATGTCACACCGCTCTTATGTCAGCGGATTAAGGTTTCGTTACATATTTATGAGAGCATTAAATGGATACATATATTTGCACTATACGTGTCCAGTAGGACACGTATTTGATTAATTTTTTTACTTGGATGTAACGCGACATTTATTTACTACCAGCTTCTGCCCGCGACTCCGTCCGCGTGGAACTCGATTATATCGCAGCTCCATACAAACTTTCACCCCCCCCCCATTTCACCCCCTTAGGGGATGATTTCGAGGAAAAAAACTATTCTATGTCCTTCCTGGGACTCAAACTATATCTGTACCAAATTTCACCTAAATTGGTTCAGCGCTTTAAGCGTGAAGAGGTAACAGACAGACAGACAGACACACTATCGCATTTATAATATTAGTATGGACTTCTTACGTTTCGAAGGGGGTTACAATGTATACTTCTGATTATTATAAGTTGACCGAATTACACCAAAGTAGCTCGTTCAAAAAGCAACTCTACCGTCCAACGAAAAAGATTCTAATTCCAGTGACAATTTTATACAAAAGTCGACCACATCTCAACTCAACAATACTTCACACGGTTGTTAGCGCCCGAGTAGCGCAAACGCAAGTATACTACCCGTAAGGTGATCACGTTACCTTTCGCAAGCACGTTAGGACAACAACAACTGTAATTTTCCCATACAAAAAGTGACATTTATGGACCTGAAATGCGTAACGTGATCGATTTTTTCTCACCTTGTCTCACCTCACCCGTCACCTCTAACGAAACTAGACCTGTACCGACGTCTAGTTACTATGAATCGCCACGTCAAGATATATTAGTGGGCGAGCGTTGATTTGAGCTTTAAACAAGTTCCAGAATAACGGGGAGGTCTCACCATTTGTACACCTTCTGGAATGCAATGCCCCTCCCACTTGCCCTTTACCTCTTCACTTTATACTCGTACGCATGGTCTAAGTGCGCTGCAAACCTTACACGGAGCGCCGATATCCACTCCCTTCACTACGGGTACTATAGTACCCAACCTCAATAAACCGTTGCTTCACCTTACTTGTAACTTAATTAACTTATTGTATAATATTTTTTTGACGCGTCTTTCAATATCTGAGCCATACGCTCTTACCTTTTTTAAATTTGTAATGAAATAGGCTAAGGATATAAATTATTTAATAAGAGTAAATTAAGTACTATTGATATTCAAAATATGAATCCGTTTAACGTTAAAGTTTATTAGCCGTTTTATTTTATATGTATGAGTAGATTAGATATAAATTTGTGAGTTGTGACTATTCACTCTGTCGTGGGCACCTTAGTACCCAAGGTGAAGCGACGTCTAAATAGTGTTGGGTACTGTAATACCCAGAGTGAAGCGACGGATCACGGCATGAACAGGCGGGAAAAGCGAGTGGATATGACATCAAGTGGCGAGCCTTTTAAACACGCACGCATGTTTTTTTTCGATAAATATTGTAAACAAATGGCAAGCTTATTGTTCGTAACTTTTAAACACAAAAACAAAGCTTTTTAATTACTGAAAAGAAACTTTAGCGTAAACAGCTTCAGCGATAACTTCGCAATGTTGTCCAATCAAATTTGTTTTAAACTTGAAAGTTGAAACTGAAGAAAGGCTCCCAAACTCAAGCAATTTGTAAGACAAAGTGTTGGATGTAGATAACAATGTTAACGGTTTAAAAATTATCATCATCTTCTTGTAGTTATTCCCGGTTGTGCCCCTAAAGGAGCCCGGGGTACGCTTTGACACCTAATGCCAAGATTGGCATATGCACTAGTTTTACGAAAGTGACTTCCATCTGAACTTCCAACCCAGAATGAAAACTAAACTTGTTTCATTGCATTTTTTTATTTTAGGATTCGACCGATTTTCTCACGATCTTTACCTTCAATGTAAAGCTAACGGTAAATATCTCGTATATAGTTTCCGAAAAACCCATTGGTACGAGCCGTGATTCCAACTCACTGTAATGGGAACCCAGATCTGTTAAATATACCGTGAAATTCTACGAATATTTATTTAAGTAAACAATAATACTCGCCCAGCAGTGCCATAAAGGCGGCATCTTACAATTAACCATAGGAAGTCATAAACTAGGGTCCCAAAAAGAATGGGACCTAAAGAAATATTGAGCACTTATAATGCTTAACTAATGGCAGTTCAAGGAACATGGATAATAAATTTAATGTCCAGGTTTGCACACGGTACAATCAAATGACGACTTTGCTATCATTGGCATAATGTTCGTTGTAGCATATCCTATTATACAGATATTATTCTACTTGCAGTAAAAGACGGGGACACGTGTACAGCAAATGACAGAGCTAATTCCGTTAGCTTGGTGAAAGCGGCACGAGAGAGACGGAGTGTGATCCTGCTTGAAGGAGGGAACGAGAAGCAAGACAAGGGCGTACGCGCAGATCATAGGGGAGCGGGGTGCAACGACAGGCAGATACCGGCAGAAAGACCCTATTGTATTAAAATTAAGTTGAAAATAAGGATAAGCGATTGTATAAATAAAGTTGTAGCGTTAGTTGAGGGGAGGAAATATTTACGAAGACGGGGAAAAGTCGCGAGCACGACACTAAACTTGTTCGAGAATCGCGGAAGGGGACGATACTTTCTAATTACGAGATTAATTTTCTCTTTCCTGTGTCTGATCATATGAGACATCTAAGTGTTTTAAGTATTAGAGTCAGTGCAGTGCTCCTGTACAGTATTTGAAGGGCTAAGTACAAATCTTGAGTAAATCAATGAACAGATGAATTAGTGGGCGTATTCACTTATATAAATACCTTTCCTTTAATTACCGTTGTCACATAGAGTTGCTAGCCTACACTCTGTAGGAGTGTTACCTACTTCTAGATAAAGCAGCCACATCTGTTCATTTATTTACCTTATTGTATATTGTGTAATTATCTATTGATTAATTGTGGAACGATTTTAAATAGTGTTCTGTACAAGTTGGGTTCGATCCCCACTCGTGTGTCATTGCTTGTACATAGATGGTTGTCTGAATTGACCAAAGAACAGTATAAACGCCCTTAATATATTAGCGCATACTTTAACGTAATAATTGTAACACGCATTATATAATACTCCAGACTATAAGGGTAACAAGAGGCGGGCCAACACTGGTGGTTATAAATTGTGTCAAAGCCTAAGACTGCTAAGGTCATTTCAGTCAATATTGTTTATGATATATGCAAGTGTATTTGATCTAGATATATTGTTTTGTGTCCAAACGTGAACTCGTGTATTTGTTAAGTTAGAGAACATAGAAAGTAGAATATTGGGTACTTAGTTACTTTTGTAGCTCATAGTTAGCTAAAGTGTGTCATAATTAACTATTAGCGTATAATATCTGTTTCTTGGATTTAGAGTTAATAAAAGGCAAGAGGTTTTTTTTGTTGAGATTGCTAGATTTTTCCTCTTTAGGTTTGGCCTAGGTTAATCAAAACAATCACCAAATAAGACTACAACTAGTTTTATTTGGTATAATAGTCAAGAGTTTCGATTAAAATCACAAACAATAAATTAATTTCTTTTTTCTACTTTCAACTGGTTTTTTAATCCATTTCCTGCAGATTCCCAGTATTAGGATACCTTTTAGTCTAATTACATAATTAGGTATTAGTGAAAGAGAAAAGAACGTTGTTGAAGACCATTGAGAACAGGAGAGGCAGGATGTTGGGCCACTTGTTACGACACGATGATTTTATGAAAACCATAGTAGAAGGGAAGATAGAGGGAAAGAGGAAGAGAGGGAGACCAAGAAGATCTTTTATGGACTAAATAAAAGAAAAAGTAAACGGCGCGTCGTATCAAGAGGTCAAAACAATAGCTGAGAACAGAGAGGAATGGAAATTGCTCCACCGACAAGATTTTGAATCTTAAATATAATGAATGAACATAATTAGGGCAACGTAGATAAGATCATAACATAACAATAGTAATTCTCTGTACTATTATACTCGAACAGATAGTGTCTAACCTTTGAAGTATTAATAGTTCAAGCAAGACCTAGTATATATAGCTACTTAATAGGCGACTAGGGTCAGATTTAGACAAAGCATCGTTGTTCTTTCAGCAGTTTTGACGTGGTCAAAGAGAAGACTCCACCTGGCTGGGGGGTACAATCTGAGGTCACAGACTTGTCCATTCTATAGTATTCACAATAGGGTAATTTTACCCTAATTAACCTGATTGAATTTGCTATCGATATTTAGATACAATACATTAAATAACTAGATGTTATTTAATCTTTATTATAAATTAGGGAACTGATTAATTGCCAAAGAGAACGAGTGTTTATATGGCCTGCAGTGGGATTGGTATCCACCGATTTGAAGTGCACGTGGGTTGACAATTGAGTGGCCACTCATAATCATAGCTACAGAGGTAGCAAGATCTGACTAAAGGTACCTTAACCCACAACAACCTGATGTAATCACCTACGATCAATTCAATCACATATTGCATTAGCATATGCACATAGTCAACCCTCCCAAGACTCAGGCGATCTCAGCACTAGGCTGCAGATAGGACCAGCTACGTAGCTAACTCATATACTGGATACCTCTTCCCCCGTACGTGGGTAGCAAACGAAACTGACCCTAGAAGCTTTGACGAACCAGAGATAGGCTCGCCCTATATCAATATCATTTACACTTAGGAAGTATTGTTTTGCGCCTTCACCTAAACTGGACGCAGTCTAGGTCAAGAATTGATGACTCTATCTTCCACGCGGCGAAGACAAAGATAGTTAATAGCGAAGCAAGTACGTTCCGTGAGGAAATGACTCTGGGTACGAGTGGCTAAACATTGTTTGTTCGAGTTAAGACTAAAGGAGCCTTAATACCATTTCATCACGACCGCCATATGGCAGCCGCATGCCTGAACCATTAGGCTTCTAAATAACGGATTAAAAATAATGAAACCCGTAAAATAAAATCTAATAACTGCCACATGTAGAGATAATTATAAAAAATATGCATCACTGATTTTTCTTCTTAATTATATGCCATAAGTATGTGGGAGTTAGTTATATTTTGATGATTTAGAACGTTTAAAACGAACATTTCTGCTGTGGAAATTAACCAGCAGAACACCTGCCTCCCATGACGTCACTTGTTGTTCCACTTTGCAACCAGTATAAAACCCCGACCCCAGCTCGACGCCGGTCCTCCGACGCAAGTTGGGCCTAGCTGAGTTTCTTGCTGGACTCTTCTCAGCTAGGCTAGGTTTTAGCGAACCAGCGATAAAACTCCCAGTAGTTCGATACCACTCACACCCCAGATTCGGTTGATACCGTTCAACCCATCTCACTGGAGCGCAAAACTCTTAAAGTATTCCAGTGTACAAAACTTCCCCGCGTGGTCGTGCCGGAGGCTTCCCCTGGATTTTCCCCAGGCCACCCTCCAACCACGCAGTTCGACCGCTATATTGGGTCCGTCCTATTATAGCAACAGTCAGGTTCAAAAAAAAAGAAAAAACAAAAAAAAAAAAAAGGCGCCGGTCACTTGACTTCGAGCTGTGCACGAGTACGGTTCTCTCTGATTTGTAATCGTCAGGTAAACTGTATTTAATTCAATAAATACTATTTTATTTGCTATTGGTTATTGTGCTTATTGCTGTGCCTATTTTTAATAATTACTACTATAAAAATGCTGAAATACTTTTTATTGATCAAATAAATGGTATGCTAATTACACTTATGTTTATTTTCTCATCTCCACTCCCACAAGTATGTAGTGCATTTGCCTTGTTAAGGACAATGACAATTAGTGAAAAATCATTTCAAAAGAATGTCCAAATTCCATGTTTATAGTTTTTGAAATAAAAATCTGTGAAATACGAACAGACTGAAAGACAACCTTTAATTGATTGCCTTTTGGACTTTGAACCATAAAAAGTAGAATGATTAACCTCTTCGAACGAGCGAGCGAAACGAACGAAGTTCTATGCTTCAGTTTGGGCTGAAAATCGTTTGTCTGTCCGGCCGGCATCCGGTGTCGGTCCCGCTGTTCTTCCGTACATGTCGCATTTTACAACCGATTCTCGTGAAAATTCGTGAGCATGCAGGTTCGTTAATTATAGAGATTTTATTTGTCGAGTCCCTTTTATAAAAAAATACAGTTTCTTGAGTTCTAAAGCTCAAAGCAACTATATTTTCACTACCTTCCGCAAGCCAATACATTAAACATTGTAATGCTCCACTAAACCTTTTCAAATGATAATTTGCCTCCACATCAACGAATACTGAATACAAAAACGAAGCATGGTTATCTGATGAGTAGGGTGTCCACACCTGCAGCGCCGTAACAATAAAACACCCGGGACCGTCCCGATAACTCACGCGGAAGAGAAATATCTGCCGGGGTGACCACACTATGTGTACTGGTTTGGGGGCCACGAAATATGCTTTTCTATTAATCTTTATTTTCAAACTTTGCTGAAAAACCTGGTAAAACCGGTAAATACTTAAATGCCCTGACCACGGGGTCCAACGGAGAATTCCGTTCCATATTTTAAATTACATTAATTTGTATGATGACGTGTGCAATCGTGTGTTCTCACTTCCACCTCCACAAAGCGCGCTAAATGTGTCACTCTAATGAACCCTTGGTTTAGTTGCCTTACTTTTCGGACGAGCGTTAGGTAAACTCAATTGTCCTTTTCCCATTTAAAAAATAACAATGTGTTCTACTTAACGTATGTACGAAACGTTACGTAATTGGTTACCTTGATTAACCAACTTAAAATTGGAAATTGGTAGAACACGATAATTATAATGTCATATGATTGAATATACTCCTTAAAACAAAATAAGAGCCACTTACATTTTTATTTTTGCCTGGACATAATCTAATTGATAAGTGGCTAATTTATGACCTAGCCTCTTTCAAAATCCAACCTTTCATGTTGGCGTTTGAGTATAATAGCTGGAAAAGATATATATTACTCTGAAATATAATTTTCACGTAACGATCACTGTACATGTGGCCCCTATATTCTCTTGGGTAGTATATAATACCTCTAGAAAGTTGCCACTACGATAATTTTTATATCCTACCACCGTCGACAATTAAGGAAACGGCCTCGTGGTCAGTAGAGACCGTAGTCTTTGGACACTTGCGACTCCAGGGGAATTATTCAATACCAGCTTCTAACTGATCGAAATCGTCGCTCCGTACTTTCAACCCTATTTCACCCCTTTAGAAGATAATTCTCGGGATATAATAATCATTTTTCTCCTTCCTCGGGATTCAAAATATTTAAATCAAAATTTCATTTCAGGTCAGCGGTTTAAGCGTGAAAAGGTAGCATACGGACAAAAGGACAGACATACAGACAGATAGAAACACTTGCAGATTGATATGGTACTAGCTTCCGCCCGCGACTTGGTCTGCGTGGAGCCGTGATAAAAACTTTCTTTTCTTTTATTTTAATCCAGGATATAAACTCGGATGAGCCGTTTAAGTTTGATTGAGTAACCAACATCCAAGCGTCTAAACATCCAAACTTTCGCATTTATAATATTAGCAGCATAGATTAATTATAAGATGCTCAGACATGGACGATTTCAGGCTGACCATGGTGATGATAATGATACACAACGTAACAATAACCGCGATAAGAGTAGTTTCGTGGCCCCACGACGCCAGTTGAGTTGCCATATTTATCTCAGACGGTGGCCCCGACACCATTGTGTGTGCGGCGTCTATCTTTACCTCGTATCTACGGGGAATTTCAACCTTCCCCTTCGGAGATAGGGTTGAAAATAGTCTGTCTAATAACTCCACGTGAATATGCAGAATGAATAATTTGCGAAACGAAATTAAAACTTAAAATTGGTGATTTTATCTGTGTTGTAAATCAAGGTTGAATGAAACTAGCGACTAAATATTTGGTATGAGGATTGGAAAACATTATTGCATTGATTAAAACTGTAACGATTTTCACACATGAAAAGCCCTGTTTGTTGCGACAAAATCAAGTGTCTTCTCATCATCATCATCATCATATCAGCCGAAAGACGTCCACTGCTGGACATAGGCCTCCCCCAAAGAGTGCCAAAGTGACCAATCCCGCGCCACCCGCATCCAGCGGACTCCCGCAACCTTTACCAGGTCATCAGTCCACCTTGTCGGGGGCCTACCCACGCTGCGCCTTCCGGTACGTGGTCGCCACTCGAGAACCTTTCCGCCCCAACGGCCATCGGTTCTACGTGCTATGTGCCCCGCCCACTGCCACTTAAGTTTAGCGATCCGGAGGGCTATATCGGTTACCTTGGTTCTGCTGCGGATAGCCTCATTTCTGATGCGGTCACGCAGAGAAACTCCCAACATGGCCCTCTCCATTGCCCTTTGGGTGACTTTGAGTCTTCTTATGAGGCCCATAGTAAGCGACCACGTTTCAGTACCATATGTCATCACTGGCAACACACACTGGTCAAAGACTTTCGTCTTGAGACACTGCGGAATATTGGACGAAAAGATTTGCCGTAGCTTCCCGAACGCTGCCCAGCCGAGTCGGATTCGACGATTGACCTCTTTCTCGAAGTTGGACCTACCTAACTGGATCGTCTGTCCTAGGTATACATAATCGTCTGCAACTTCGAGCGTAAAGTGTCCGATTGTAATGGGAGTTGGTACTACATGGGCATTTGACATGATCTTCGTCTTATCCATGTTCATTCTTAGACCAACTCGCTCGGATGCTTTACTGAGGTCATCGAGCATCGTACTTAAGTCCTCCATGGTCTCAGCCAAGACAACTATATCGTCAGCAAACCGAAGGTGAGTGATGTACTCGCCGTTGATGCTGATGCCTAGCCTTCTCCAGTCCAGAGTCTTGAAAACGTCCTCCAGTGCAGCGGTGAACAGTTTTGGAGAAATACATCTCCTTGCCTGACTCCCCGCTGCAGCGGAATAGGTTTCGAGTTCTGGTCCTGGAGTCGGACTGACATAGTGGCGCTCTCGTACAAACACTTCAGCACTTCGATATAGCGATAGTCAACTTGGCACCGCTGGAGAGACTGTAGTACAGCCCAGGTTTCAATCGAATCGAAGGCTTCTTCGTAGTCCACGAACGCTAAGCAGAGAGGCAAGTTATACTCCTCGGTCTTCTGTATAACCTGACGAAGCGTGTGGATGTGGTCTACGGTACTAAAGCCTCTTCGGAAACCGGCTTGTTCGGGAGGCTGGAAGTCATCTAGCCTGCGTACGAGACGGTTTGTAATGACCCTCGAAAACAGCTTATAGACATGGCTCAGAAGTGAGATGGGTCTGTAGTTCTTCAGCAGAGTGTTGTCACCCTTTTTGAAGAACAGCACCACCACACCTCTATTCCATGCCTTTGGAGTTCTCCCTTCCAGTAAGACGGAACCGAACAACTTCTGAAGGGCCGTAAGGACCGGTTTTCCACCCGCCTTCAGAAGTTCGGCTGTTATTCCGTCTTCACCGGGTGCTCTGTTGTTCTTGAGCTGTTGTCTCAAGTGTCTTCTATTAATATTAAATCACAACATTGATAATGTATTGTTGAAAGCCGGATTCAAACCAGCCTCCTTCTGATATGCGGCCAACACTCTAATCGACTAAACGAAAAAAAAACATTTTAATTAACATTCATAATTCAAACAAAATCAAATCAATGTTGTAATACTAAAAGTATTCAACTTAAATGGAATGCCAGCATCAAATCTTCAGTTAATTATTTGGTCTGGCAATCATCATTGTTACCGACCGACCACATTTAATTCAATGGTTTAACTAAAATAAATGTGTACGTGTAAACTAACGTAATGTGGGCATATAATTAAAAGTAAAGAGTATCAATTAATTAAAATAATGTTTACAAGTAATTTGGACTTGTGTATTAGCTGCTCTAGCTGAGATTGTATGCAGTATAACCCTAAATCTACTAAGAAAAACAGCTAACAGGAAATAGGCACTAACTTTATCGCTGGTGAAATCTCACAACATAATCACTAATCGTGAAATAAACCTTATTCTTGCTAATTTTGTATTAACCCTTTATCTGACAATAAATGGCGTGAGTCCATAGTTCAAGCCTCGGTGACGCAGGACGGCCCCAACGATTCTGGTCAGGTAAAAAATACAAAAAGACTGCCAAAGTGTTTGTATAGCCGGATAGACACTGCCAAATTAAAGTTTGCTGTAACGCTGCTAACGATATATTTTTTTATAAATATCAAATTAAAGGAAGTCAAAAAAAAATTTGTCGAGCTGGATTCAAACCGGCGACCACAGGCATACATGACCTGCTCCTACTGCGGCTATCGGAACAATCTGTCTTGGTCACTAAATCTTTCAATTAGTTCCAGGTCAGGTTATTCTTGTTCGAGTGACCTGACATTGACGCGCGAAGAACTGCTGAAACCTCTTAAGCTGGACATTGTCTCTGCACCATATGTATGGATGCTGACGTTCATGTTGATGTTCGAAGGTTGAAGTCTGACATTAATGATCATTCCATTCGGTGGACGCGTTGGATGGTTGGAGCAGAAAACAGCTATAAAGTTTTTACATTTATACATTACAAGTATTTACCGCTTTTGGCTTTGCTCCATTCGGCTTTCCGGGCCGCTCATCAATGGTTGATCAGGTCTAGTTACTTTTAAAATATTGCTTCAGCCATGCTTAACGTTTCGACTCGTTTGTTATTATTATAAGCCATTTATTCCAAGTAAAATACTCGTATACACATCATTCAATTTATAAAATTATAACAATGCTATTAATAATTAATACCATTCAATTTATTACTAATCTGAAAGCTAGCAATCTGAATATTTATTGTTCTAATATATATAATAAATCGTGAATGTAAATAAATGTGTTATTTATATCTTTTTTTTGTTAGCTTGTCGCGTTCGACTTGAGTAGCCATCTTTGGGTGAAGGCCTCCTCCATCAGTTTCCATCGGGTGCGGTCTGCCGCGACCCTGGTCCAGGTGGAGCCGGCAATGGCCTCGACGTCATCTCGCCAGCGCGCGCGGGGGCGGCCGCGCGGCCGGCGCTGCTCTCGCGGCCACCAGTGCAGCACGCGATCGCTCCAGCGGCCATCGGTCGCGCGCGCCACGTGTCCTGCCCATCGCCACTTCAGTCGACAGGCCTCTTCGGCTGCGTCAGCCACTTTCGTCCATCTCCTTATATCCAGGTTGTGGTGTCGGTCTTTTAGACGTATTCCAAGAAGACTTTTTTCTGCCGCTCTTTGGAAGATTTGTATTCTTGCACCAGTTTTTCTAGTTAACGCCCATGTTAAGCAACCGTAGAGAAGTGTCGGCAGAATTACAGATACCATAGCTTTCTTCTTCCAGGATAGTGGGAGCTTTGATTTAAAAATATGCTTGTTATTACAAATGAATAATCATAGGAATTCCAAATACTTATAAGGTCTTTTGAGAAAACGCATTATTTGGCAGATCTGCGTGGTTAAACTAATTTATTTAACATTAGCATGCGTTCCACATGAGCGAATCCATTTTTAAAAGATAGTCGCATTACAATACCACCCCAAAGACCCGATTAAAAACTTCCTCACCCCGCTTATTTGAATGAGAAAGAAGATGTATGTATTTTAAACATTCAAATTTCAATGGGAAATTCATCTCTTTACGTTACTAGCGAAGGAGCGTATGTGTTATTTCATCCTAGGAATTTGCTGCCCTTTTTGAGGGAAAAAATAAACATTGAAGGGTGCCTCTTAAAGAGATTCCACACGGAAATGCTAACTTTGTGCAGGCGTTCTAGAGATGCCTTATACAGGTTGTTGTAATTAATTTTTGTTATGTTATTGGAGATTTTGTGCGAATGGGTTCTTAGGAAAACGAGGGTTTCCGCGTTGTAATTGAATTTATTTTATCAAATAGGTCTGGATGCAGCATCACATAGAAACACATAAATTCAAATTCAACCTTTTTTATAGTTCGTCACGTTCACATATTTTATTAAGCTTTGCGCTTCCACGAGCGATATTGCATCTTCATCAACTAACGAGCATAACGTGATACTTGATCCTATCTCTAAACTTCACTCAAAATTTCATCTTTATTGGTCTTGCCATAATTAATCTACGGTGTTGTTTAATTAAGTGTAAATGTGTTCTTATCAAGCATATTCGAACTGAGTTTTGTTGTTTTAAAAAAACCTTCATCTTGTTTATCCATAAAGGCTCTGCCGACATTTATCAACCACTAAAAACCTGACCACCTTTGGTGTTGCAGGTATCCATGGGCGGCGGTAATCACTTACCATCAGGCGAACCGTCTGCTCGTTTGCCTCCTATAACATACAAAAATAAACAAATAACTCCACTATACAGCAAGTGGTGATATTATTCCTGCTAGGTCCTTTTTAAGGTGGAAGAACTTCCTTAGTTGCATTTTTCTAAATATAAGAGAGATGAACTATTCCACTATGCCAAAGTCTGACACTCGTCTGTAGATTCAAAATTCATTTAGGTCCAAAAGCAAATGAGTGTCCTGCACAGACATCAAAATCAAACATTTATTATGCAAATCTTTGGCAACGCCGCGCTCCTGTGTCCAAACCAGGGATGTTGCAAACTTTCACATCCGTATCCACAAACGCGAATGTTTTTCATCATTTTCAACATCTGCACGCGAATCCGCATCTGCAAATAAGTATGCGGATGTAGTAAGTCGCGACAGGAAAGGGGCCAACAAGCCGCAAACCGCGCGCGTGTTAGGTGTAAAATAAGAAGTTACCCCAGTAAATTTTGTATGACCAGAACAGTCTTTAGTAAACTTCCAGTGGAGCTAAAGAAATGACCACCGAGGCCTTTTAAAAAACAGTTGTTTGACTGGCTGGTGAAACAGTGTTTATACCTATAAACACATAAAAATCTCTTATACTATAACAGTGTTATAGTATAAGAGATTTTTTACAAAGCTAGCATAGTGTATGATAAGATATAAATGTAATAAAAATCTGTAAATAAAGAATTTCATCTGCAACATCCCTGGTCGAAAGGACAGAAGTTTTACCTCGCTTTAGATGAAGCCAGATAAATCCCAACAGCCTGTAGGATGCATTGTGCAGTCGATTCAGATGCAAATGCGGCTGCAGATACACGGGGCTTAGCGCCGAGACGGCATGCGGGTTACACGGGAAAAACCGGGAATCACGTGAATGGTTCCGTATACCGTCGGACAAACATAAAAAAAACACTCAAAAAGGGTAGAATAACTCCTTCAGTCTATCTTTGAAAATGTTTGTCTGTGAATTTTGATAAATATTTGACAATACATTTATTTATTTATTTAATCTTTATTGCACAAAAGAATATCTTATGGTACAAAAGGCGGACTTAATGCTATAAAGCATTCTCTACCAGTCAACCTTAAGGCAAAGCAGATAAAATTTGGGCAGTGCAACTTAATTTAAAATAAAAACTCTTTAACATGTTTAAAGATGTGATAAATAATATACTAGAATACGATACAATATAATATAACAATATGATATGATATAACAATATATACCTATTAATACATACATACACATACATATAGATGAAACTTACAAATCAGATAGATTATTTTTAGTTCTGCCAGCAAAGAAATTTTGTAAGGACTTTTTGAAGACAAGCCTGTTTGGAGATTGCCGAATTTTGACAGGGAGACTGTTCCATAGGCGAGCTACTTGGACGGAGAAGGAATCGGACATAAAACCAGTACGATGAGGCGGAATAGATAAGGAAAGGTTGCCAGAGGAGCGAAGTTGACGGACTCGAGAGACACAGTTATACTGAAATAGAGTTTTGAGGTATTCGGGAGATTTAGGATCGTTTAGAATAGAGAAGAGGGTGCAGAGCAAACGTATTTTGCGACGTAGGCGGATGGGCAGCCAGCCCAATTGGGAGCGGAAGGAAGAGACATGATCGTATTTACGAAGACAGAAAATGAACCGAATACAATTATTTAGAAGACGATCTAACTTGTCAAGAAGCTCTCCATTCAAGTCAGGATAACACACATCACCATAGTCGATTATGGGCAATATCAATGTCTGCACTAATAAAATCTTGGTTTTGACGGGCAAAAAATGCTTTAGCCTATGAAGTGCATGAAGTGAACCTACAACTTTCCGACTAACCTCAGAGATCTGTGGCCTCCAACTCAAAGTGTTGTCGAGATACATCGACCTAAAGGGCTTTTATAATTTAATTTAATTTTATTATGAATTATGTACTTATACTATTTATATACACATAGATATAAATTTTGACTTGTAAAAATGACATAAAATATTCTGATTTTGATATCTTTCATTTATATCAGATTAATTTTTTGAATCGAGCAATGGTTTCGATAGCTCACTTACTCGTAATTAAGAGCAATCGGCCTAGCTTGGGTTTGAAGTTGGTATATGGTTTGAAACAATTATATTTTGACTTTTACCAAACCATCTTTTAAATATCGATAAAAAAACAAATCTCATCATTATTAGATCCAACAGGTGTCAACAATTCGGTTCGTTACTGTATACTGACTGTATAGTTGTGTCTGAGAAAGGACCCGAATACGGTATGATTTCTTCTAGTTTTACATTAGTAAACATCCTTTAAATAACATGTCAAACTTCAATTATCCATTCCTTTTATCCAAAGAGAATACCAAGAGACCATAAACATGTCTACGCGGCTTATCGGCCATTTTTATTTAAATTACCTACCTCCTCCGAGGGTTGCGTCCAGTGAGGGAGCGTACTTCGTTATACGTGTACACATTCAGCTATCTATGTATATAAGTTATTCACTATATATCTAAGAAGTAACGGCACTTGCTCAAGAATTATGTAGTGGTGTTCTAACGGATGTCTCAATAAGAGTGCACTGTTATACTTACCCTAACAATACCTAATTTAAAGGTTATTTTAGTGCACTCTTTTTGAGAGACCAGGTTTGTTCCTAGTAGCCAGAGCTCCCAAAGATTTGTGTTGTGTTGAGAGTAAATGATTCGCGTGTGGAAAAACGCTCTGCACTTTTTTGACAACATAGTCCATAGTGAGCCAGTCTGCGTCAAATTGTTTTTTTATTTAAGTGCAGCTGAAATTTGCACGAGACGTCCGTTACACCATTCTTTATTACGCGTCTACATTTCAATGAGTTCTTTTGGCGCAGCGTGTGCGTAAACGTGGCGGTATGAATACAGTATTGTACGACTACAATACTGACAGGGTATAGCGACAATTAAGGGGGTTAGGCTCGTAAAACACACTTTCCCGAAATGTGCACTTTTACAAACAGTGCACTTTTCCAAAACGCACGCTTTCCCAAAATTTACACTTTCCCATTTAGGGCACTTTCTCAAAAGGTACACATTTACGCTTATAGTTTCGGCCTTTTTGTCCGCCCGCCCGTCTGTCTGTCCATCCGTCCGTCTGTACGTCCGTTTGCATTTGCACTGTTTGTACTATAGTGTGTTAGTACTATAAACAGGGACACCCCTACCCCTAAAGTGTACTTTCCGGGAAAATATACCTTCTGCGAAAGTGCACATTCTGGGAAAGAGCACCTATTGCCAAAGTGTACATATCGGGAAGTGCACTTTTAGATACAGTATACTTTCCGGGAAAATGATCATTCTAAAATAATGCACCTATACAGAAAGTGCCCCTTTTGGGAAAGTGTGTTTTACGAGCCTCACCCAATTAAGGAACCCTGCGCAACATCAGTTAGTTCTCGGTAAAGTACTAATTTCCGCATAAGCTACCGTCCACACAAATCCGAAAGTGATATTAACGTGTCGAAATGCGCAAATTACAACCTTTCAAATTAGAAATCATTAGTCAGTCGATGAGACGCCCGTCACGTTCCGACAAGGTGAGTGCGAGAGTGATGGATGTCTTATCCACAACGATAAAAGTACTGTTCACATGCTCTTTAATAGCACGAAAGCCTGCTAGTTTCGAGCAAATAGCATGTGTAAATGTAAAGCTGCTAGTAAGTAGTACTATTTGCATATACAATAATTGAGCATGCTTAAACAAGCATGCTACTAAACAGCATGTGTACCAGTACCTTAAGTGATAAGATTGTGATTAGCTCCCCTGCAATGAATAAAAACTCAGCAACGTGTTTGTATGATTATTTTGGAGCTATTTGCTTCTTTTTTTCCCTGGAGAGCATCCTGGAGAGCAACGGTGTCTATTTACCAGGCCGGCTGTACGCATGTTGACATCATTGTGTTATAGAAACCGTTGGGATGCAGAAATCTTTCAGAAGTACTCTTAGGGGTAGTAGCGTAGCCTATCGAAGAAGCGCTTGGACAACTCCAATGTCATTTTCCCATCCAAAAATGAGTAAATCTCACGCGTGCGTTTTGAAATCAATCGAGCAGCGGGTCTCCCAGCGCAGTTTCGGTACAGATAAACCTCAAGTCTAGACTACACTAGACATGCACCGAACATTTTCAATTTTTACAAAACCCCGATCGCAAACAAGCTTTGTGCGAATCAAATTGGTTTCCGAGCTTTACGGGAGAGGCGGACGAACATACATCGATACGGCTTGAAATGCGATTTCGTTTCACTTTTGCGAGTTTTCGTGGGTATTGGTATTTGCAGTTTACAATTGGTTTAGAACATATGTTGAAATATATGTGTGTATTTTGGAGCTTATGTTTTGGAAATAGCATAGAGTTGTGTATCATCATCATGACTGACGATGCATAATGCCGTCGTACCATCAAGTCGTTAGCCAGATTGTGTTACACTAGTAACAAAACGGTACAGTTTCATGACGCTAATATGCATGTCGCACGGCTGTGTTCAGCGCTTCTAGATAGCAGGTACACTCAGACGCGTATAGTGGTGGTGAAGGATACGATACATACATACATTCACGCCTTTATTCCCAAAAGGGGTAGGCAGAGCACATGAAACGTATGTTCCAGCGCCACTTTTAGCATAAATGTGGGTATAAAATATCGACAAAATATGATATTGCAGTGATAGGTTGCTAGCCTATCACTGCAATATCATATTTATATAGTGCGAGAAAAACCGAGAAAGCTCGCGCCGTCGCGTGATAGCCATGTTGCTGTCGTGTTAAGTATACCTAAATCGATACTTGTCTTAAAAATTTGATCGCAGCGGGCGCTAATTGCCACTAGATATGGCCAAGTGTGACGTAAAAATAAAAGTTTCGAGCCTGATTGAGTAAAACGCGTCATTCCCGCGCCGAGTGTACGCGAGAGAGCGCAGTTTGACGTCGCCCTCTACCGCGAGCACAGGAAATTAGATGACGCCGCACGAGATAGGGGTGGGCCAATATCGATATACCGACTTTTTTAAGAAAATTTGTTAAGCATTTAGAAAGAATGAGTTAGTGAATAAATAAAATACGTACTTTTTCGTAATTATGTGAAATTATGTAAAAGGCGCATGCATTTAAAAAACAATCTTCTCCGTGGTGTTCCTCAAAATTGGTTCCACATACTCTTGATATAATTATTATGATCGTAGTGAGATCGCTTGGGCCATCTGCACTTCGATAATGGCTTTTTAGAAGCTAACTTGACTTTCATATCTGAAATAATTTCCATATTTTTGTAGCAAATCAACTGTTGTAGATGTAAAACTCAATATTACATATATAATATTTTTGTGTCATTTAATTTGTTTTGCAAATTGTAACCTCTCTTGCTGTATTGTAAATGTAGCTCTAAAATTGATAAATACAATTGTAAGTATATTTGTTGTGTTGTTATATCATATTTATATCATATTTTGACGACCGCTTTAGCCTAGTTGGTAGTGACCCTGCCTACGAAGCAAGAGGTCCTGGGTTCGAATCCCGGTAAGGGCAAAAATTTGTGTGATGAGCATGAATATTTGTTTCTGAGTCATGGATGTTTTCTATGTATTTAAGTATTTCTATCTATTATATATATCGTCGTCTAGTACCCATAACACAAGCCTTACTGAGCTTACTATGGGACTAGCTCGATTTGTGTAAGATTGTCCCCTTATATTTATTTATTTATTATTTTATATTTATATTCAAAAACAACTACAAATCATTTTTATCAGTTGTTGAGTTGAATATATTATAATTAATGTTTAAGTCATTTCTTTCAACTTTATTGCATACCTAACACAAGAATACTAGTAGTTTTCAGTCAATCATTTCAATACGAAATCAGTTATCAATGTCGTGCAACGTTCAGTTAGCCACACAATTTCGCAACTCCATTGGAATAAATCGAAAAGAAATAGTTTTTACAAAATGGAGACTTCCGAAAAATGCACATCCGATTTTTCATCGCCATCCCATCCCTACGCCCCAGCGGACAGGAACACAAGTCAGCAATTTCCAACGAACGGTGATTTATTCCATAACTCTTGCGTCACCGTGCCTCACCTGCCAGCGAATCGATATTTTCGCGTACATCCCTAGAAAAACAAAACAACCTATATTGCAATTTTGTGCAGAAAAGTGCCTGTCTTTAAAGGTTCCTTGATGGTGGAGAGAAAATTGCAAGTATTATAAAAATGGCGGCAATTAATATTCCTCAATCTACGAATGATTGCTATTTTTGGACAATTATTTAATTAATTTTGGTTTTTAAGCAGTAACGCTGCTAAGGAAAATTTTTTTTTTTAAACAAATGGAAAATTTGAAAAAATGTAATGCTCCGAGCTGGATTCGATTTTTTTCTTTTGGTTTAAAAAAAAATATAATTTTCGTTAGCAGCGTTACTGCTTAAAAACCAAAAATAATTTAATATGGGGTGGCGCATCATTACTGACGATTTCTCAACATAATTTGAGACGTTGGTGCCGTTAAGAAGCCTAAGTCTTCTGGTAGATGTCGCTACACGCCTCCCTAAGGCGTTGTATGAAAGGAACTGATTGAAGGATTTGGTGCCCGAACTGGATTGTTCCGATAGTTCAGTTAGTTAGTAGCGACGGGCCATGAATGCCTGTGGTTGCCGGTTCGAATCCGGCTCGGAGCATTAAATTTTTAAATTTTTCCTTTGGTTTAAAAAAATATAATTATTTAATTATTTAAAAAAAAAATATTTTTTTATTTAAACTATGTATATCAGATAGACGCACAAACGGATGAACTAGCAAACACGCTGACTTATTTTTTAAATATTTAGATAAATAACATTCCTACGGCGTAGCATGTTTGCCATTTAATCACTTATCGTGGTGGATAAGACATCCGTCACGTTTCGAAAAGTATGCGAGTGCGAAAAAGACGGATTTCTTATCGAACACTGTAGGGTGAAACCATGCTTCACTACCTGATTTTAATGTTCGACATAGACGCAGTTGACGCAGTCTTCAACACAAAAAGACTAGACGGACGGAGGGACAATAGTGTATTGATGACTAAGACTAACCAATGACTTGTTGTTCATCTGATACAATCCGCTCGGGTGACTGTCTGTTTGTAAATGAACGAGTTTTTTATTGTTAGTTAATGCGGTACTTTCTAAAGACAATAAATATTAAAGTACAACTGTCCCCCTCCTTTATTAACCTCTATTTTCCTTCAACAACCAAACGTTAAAGCTTATATTGAAATGTTTCTCAAATAACAAAAGTTCAGCGTCCTAATGAAATTCATTAACAGTTTTAATTAATTCAATGCCAAATGACAGTTCCCAAGCGGCGAAAGGGGGCAAAGCACGAAGTTGCATTTTGCTGCAGCCGCGGATTATGCAAAATTCCGGTTATGCTAATTCGGTTTAGGCGTATTCTAGGAATTCATTATTCTTTTGACGTTTGATATCATGTTTGTTGGAGTGTGAATGAGCGGTACTTTGGGTTATTATGAGTTTTTAAATCCTGTTTGATCAACATCGGTAAAAGAAAATTAGATAACGATTGAAGCAGTTGGGTTTTATGTTCAGATTTTTGAACGAGCAAGCAAACCGAACTAATTTCTGTTTCAGCTTGGCCCAAGATTCTTTCGTATATTCGGATGTCCAGATGTTCTGCTCTCCGGCTCTTCTTCTTTACTGGTCGCATTTCATATCCGATTCTCATGAAATGAAAAAAAACCGGCCAAGTGCGAGTCGGACTGGCGCACAAAGGGTTCCGTACCATACCAATACCAATAAAAAAATTAATACATCATTTGTATAGGAGCCCCCCTTAAATATTTATATTATATTAATTTTATTTTTACGGCGGTCGTGGGTTCGAATCCCGGCTCGAACCAATGAGTTTTTCGGAACTTATGTACGGAATATGATTTCATATTTACCGTTAGCTTTTCGGTGAAGGAAAAACATCGTGAGGAAACCTGCATACATCTGCGAAGAAATTCAAAGGTGTATTTGAAGTCCCCAATCCGCACTGGGCCAGCGTGGGGACTACTGCCCGTTCCCTCTCATACATGAGAGGAGGCCTGTGCCCAGCAGTGGGACGTAAATAGGCTGATGATGTGATGTGATGTGAATTTTATTTTTTATTATTACTTAAAGTAAAAATACAACTGGGTATTTTGTGAATATTTCAAGTGCCTGTTGCCATTATTTATTTATGCTTGATATCGAGCAAAAAAAGGGCAAACAAATCGCGTTTGTTGTATGTATGCGCGTTTATATTTATTTCATTTTGTTTTTAGGATTTCTTGAAAATTTCAACTGTCTAGCTATCGCGGTTCTTGAAATACAGCCAGGTGACAGACAGACGGACAGACAGTGAAGTCTTAGTAATAGGGTCCCTTTTTACCCTTTGGGTACGGAACCCTTAAAATAATGTTTTGAATAAAAGATCTTGAGTTCTACTCGTACAGCTCGACTAGTTTATGCCATAAGTACGTCAATTTTGTTTTATTATGTTTTGTTTTTCAAAAAAACTTTACGACCTAATAAATTATCATTGAAAACTGACTGGATATTCTGAATTTAATTTTGTATTAACCATAACGCTTGACAGCACTTTTTGATGAAATTGGCTTGGTTAATTATAGTCGTTTTGTGAAGTGTGTTGCAATTT
Source organism: Epinotia demarniana (assembly GCA_945867215.1). Lineage (NCBI taxonomy): Eukaryota > Metazoa > Arthropoda > Insecta > Lepidoptera > Tortricidae > Epinotia > Epinotia demarniana. The sequence continues at coordinate 22,682,591 of OX244275.1, read as the reverse complement.
AAACATAATGCGGTCTTCATATTTTGACACTGGCTTTACGACATTTGACTCTCGCCCTATACTTTCGTATCTATATTCTTTCAATTTTAGTTCCTAATAATAGAGGTGAACGATAAGTGTAAACTATTAGACATCAAGGAGTCGAATATAACGACGTTTACCTTAGTTATACATTAGCACTTTCTACTACAAAGGCGTAGCACACGGTGCGCCACTTGGACATTGCGCCGTGGAAGCACCAGATGATCGAAAGACCAGCTATGGCCACTGGGCCAGCACAACGCTGAGATGGAACTGTTTCGTGGCACTATTTGTTGTTTTTACATTCTGACTTCTGTGTACCATATATGCATTTGTATAACTTGCAAAAAATAACCAGAGGAGCTTTGAAGATACATTGAAGAGTAATAAAAACACAATAAAAATTAGAATTAAACTAGAACTATGTAATGGACTCCCAGGTGAGGCCCCTGCGGCAGGGTCCTCATTAGGCTGGCTGCGTTCCCCTCGAGATCTCTATGCTGATCTGTACATGTTATTGTCGTTAATAAATGCACATTCTTTTCCATTCTTAAGTGACGCTAAGGAAATCGCTCGTAGATGCATAACTTGTATCGTGGGATTCGAGAATGGGTTTATACGTAACTTCTATTACCTGTCTGTTATGGTTAGGTCTCAATTGGTTGTCAATTTATAATTTAAGATGATATGAACATTTTTTTAGACGGCAGGTGTTACCATTACAGAGTAAGATAATAGTTAATCTATGAATGATGAGCAAGATTTATTTATTCGGAATGCAATTTTTATGGCAGGAAACGATTGACGACTGGACCTATTGGGCGGCAGCCCTATCACTGAAGCTGATGGTTTAAAGTTCGAACCCTACTAATAAGCATGAACATTTGTAGAAGACTTAAATGTTTTCCTTGCAAAATAAAAAAATATTACAGATTTATTACTTATTTAAGTTTTCGAGGTTTTACATGTAAGGTCAATATGTAACGAGTGCTCGACGCTGTACAAGCATGGGTAATCTATGTCAAAGTGACATTGCATAAATTCGTAGAAAGAAAAATCCTTTAAGTTCGAATTTAACCCATATTGCTATGACCATAGAGTGCCTATGCTACATACTAGTACAGCGTCGAGCACTCGGACGTTTATCTTACTAATATGTATATAATGTAAATTATAATTCATCTAGTACAGACAAGTGCAAAGCTATGTATCGATTGAATCTTCTCATGTATATGTACCGAAACATTAATCCGCTGACATGAGAGCGATGCGACATATGTATGAGTAAGTTGTATGTACCCATATTATTACACTTGACTGTACCTATAACACACGCCTTATTGAGCTGACTGTGGGTACTTTCATATTTATTTATTTAACTTCGGCCTTATTAAACCGACCATCACACGCAGAAAGATGCACCGATTCATATAAACCCAAATTACCAAGCTTCACATCACGTTTCATCCATACGTTAGCCCACTGTCCACGTTCCTAAATAAGGGTGCACACTGGTCACCAAAAAGACGTAACTGGACAAAAATACCCACTAACCTCCTCCATTTTGTGTCAACGGGCAAAGGGGACAACTTATTTGCGAGGCGTGACAGCAGGAATATTAATAAAGGTAAAATTGCCCTTAAATTAAACCTTTGGGAGCGGACCGCAAAAATATGGTAAAGATCGTTACAAGACGTGTTTTAATAAATAAGCAGGATTTTGTGCGATTTGTGACGATATTTTTAGCATAATAATAATATACAATGGTTAAACTCTCGTATTAAATGTCACTACAGGCGACATGTTTCGAACTCTTCGAGATTTCTTCTGCAGGACGGGAGTTTTCATGGCTGTGCCACTCCGATCCCCTGCACGCCCGAAGACTTCGAAACATGTCGCCCGTAGTGTCATTTAATACAGGAGTTTGATCGTGGACTTTTTAACAGTTTTATTTTAAACATGACTCACCAAAGTTTATTTTTTAATATATATTTAGCCTTCTATCACGATTGTCGCAAACAAGCATGTCGTTGAGAAGTTACCTGCTCCTAGAAACTTACAACCACAGAGACTTTTTTCTGAAGTGGACCGAAGGCAAAATATAAATAGGGCCTTATCCTAATATAACCAAAAACGAAAGCTTGACAAGTTCTAAAACGAATAATAAATAAAGTTCCATAACGTCTTCAAGAACCAATTCCGCAGTGCAATTCTAGCGCCGATACTCGATGTACAAGCGATGTCGTCGCGAGTGCTCAAGTGAAGCGAGTCTCGAACGCGAGATGAAATAGACGTATCCATTCACATGTATTCACTAGGCGATTGCGCCCGTATACTACATTATTATTCAAAAGGTAAAGTAACGTTTAGTTGGCTACTTATATTGCAAACGTAAAACAAGCATGTCATAAGCTTGAGTCCTCCTTGCATCGGTTTTCTAATCACTGAGGGTTGTGATCATGTATTGTGGCTGAATTTTTTTTTGTATATTTAGGGATAATCTTACACAAATCGTCCATTTCAAAACTGTCCTGCAGTTGCAAAGCTTGTACTATGGCTGCTAGACGACAATAGAATACGTGTATAGATGATTACATACAAGTACGTAGAAAGTGTACATTACTCAGGAACAAAATGTCCTTGCTCATCACACAAATAAATCCTCTTCCCGGGATTCGAACGGGACCTCCAACTTCGTAGGCAGGGTCACTTTTTTTTCCTCCTATCTTTCTAAGTTGGGCCCCCGGCTAGATCACTGCCAACTACGCTAGAGAGGTCGTCATGTTGTATAAAGTATGCGCGAATTTAGTCTGTCCAGCGTAATAAGTTGGTTCTAATTGAGTTTTAAGCTGACATTACATTAACTTTCTCTCGAGCTTGATAATCAAATATCTTAGTCAAAAAAATAAAGTGTAAACAAATAAGTGACATTAAAAGGCGACTGCATTTGATGGAACTTTACAAGCTTAATATTACCCAGGAGTATTTGATAGCATTTTAGCACTTCACTTTAATTGAAGGTAGCTCAGGAGCTAGTTCCAAACTCATAAAGAAACAATCCACTGAGGCGAAGTTTCCGAACTGTCAAAACTTACGCTTGTTCGCGTTTTATCGCGACTCACGGAGCAGTGGATAGTTGTCTTAACTTGTGTATTTTATAGCCGTCTTTTATTAATACGTAAGTTCCTTTGGGCTATTGTACAATTATAGTTTGGAAACGGAACTATGTCGCTTGAAGAGGTGAAAATAATTTGTATAACTCCCGTCCCGTGAGGTAGGGTGCAGCGAAATGTCATCCCGCTCGAATTTGGAGCAGCCCAACTGGGGAAGTAACCGCCTTGCAGAAGACCACAGCCATAATAACACTACTACTCGCTCTGTAGTAGTGTTGTGTTCCTGGAGGTGAGCAAGGTCGCCAGAGCTCCCGAGGATGCGTCGTGTTGAGAGCGAGGGAATTTGTTCTTTCAGCTGTCAACCCGGCGAATCCTCAAACATATCTTAAAGGCCGGCATCGCACTCACAACACCTCTGGTGTTGCAGGTGTCCATGAGCAGCGGTAATCGCTTACCATCAGGTGATCCGTCTGCTCGTTGACCTCATATAACATAAAAAGAAACTTGCATCATTTACATATAATGGGTTGTGGTGCTCCAGGTAGTGAGTGAAGGTCGTTAGAGCTCCCGAGGGTTCGCCGTGTTAGCATAGCTTTCAATGCAACGAGTCGACCTAATATTATAAATACAAAAATTTGGAAGCCTGGGGGTTTCAATCTTTGTATGTTTGTAACGCAATCACGCTTAAACAGCTCTACCGATTTGGATAAAATTTTGAACAATTTTTTTTAATAGTCTGGATTAGAATACATGGCATCGCATACACAGTTTACTGACCATCTGTACACCTTATATGCATTGTAATAAGATACAATATAAATACAGGACAGTCAGTTAACTGTTTTGGCTTTGGTACAGATAATTGTTTTTTATTTTACCTTGGGAGTAAAGCAAGTTCTAGCAGAAATAAAAGCACGATTTTATCAAGATTATCCCGCACTCTTTTATTTGCGTTAGCCCAGAGTTTTCGCAAGTCGATGTAAACTTTCTGGAAAATGCGTTTTTCATTAAGGCCAGCGTCTACTGGGGACATTTTAATTACCTACGAAGTTCTCAAGCGATATAATAATCGTAAAATGAGCTTAGCTAGCCGCATATCATTATGAAGTTAACGTTATGTCTTTTTTATGACCGGTGAATTCATGAGTGGTCGTTAGTACGAAAGCGCACTGTGGTATAGAGCTTTAGGACCACTCAACTGTAATCTTCCGATACAAAAAGTGACATCTTGATTTACCTGACGCGCGTACAATGCAGGAGTCAAGGTGGCGGACAAGCTGTTTGGTTGTTTATGTATATCGTTATACATACGATGTATCTGTGATATCATTTTTTGTCATGACATAAAAAATTTAATCTACTACATAATATAGTCGAGTCAACCAGTTACCTAAAATTACGCCTGAGGTAAGCGTGTAGAGACATTCCACCTAGAAGGTTCGGGCTTTTTAAACGGTACCAAAGTATGAAATTGTATTGAGAAATCGTTAGTAACGATGTGCCCCCCCCCCATAGGTACTAAATTGAAAAAAAAAATATATATAAATATTTTTGGCTCAATCTTACACAAATCGATCTAGTCCCAAACTAAGCAAAGCTTGTACTATGGGTACTAGACGACGATATACATACTTAAATAGATAAATTAATACTTTAATACATAGAAAACATCCATGACTCAGGAACAAATATTCATGCTCGTCACACAAATAAATGCCCTTACTGGGATTCGAACCCGAAAAGTTTTTTTTTTTACAAAATATTTTATTTGTAAAACATAGGTAGGTATAGTACATCGGTGGTTCAGTTTATGGATTGTATCACTATGTCTTGCCTGTCAAGGCATACAAATAGCCACAAAATAGCATGCAGCATGCATAACTTCTTAAACACTAAATATACAATCGTTAAGTATGCTATCATTCGCTTAAGAAGCACGACCATCACGCACGTAGCACGCATAACCGATGGTCGTTGGGCTGAAAAGGTTCTCAAGTGGGGCGACGTTCTGATATGATGACGATGAAAACCGTCACGATAGACAAGACTTTCGATTTAAAAACTAGCACTCAAATAGGTTAATCCTTGTGGGAGCTACAATGCCACTGGTGACACTCAGATACATTAACACACATATACCTGCTTACAATTATATTATAAAACACACCTCGTTTGTGTCGTGGGTTGAAAAACGGAAGCCTATCAAACTAAAAAACAGCGCCAAAACACAACTGAATCCTCATTAGTTAATGTACATAGAATTAATGCAAACAAGGAATCCAACTGCTGATTGCGCTAAACGCTAATTCTAACGCGATTAGCCGTCACGTGTAACGCCGTGTTACATGTTAACTACTAATGTGGTAACTGTCGCCACTTGTGTTTTGTACCGTGGTAGATTTGATCGACGCGACGTGGCACATTTGAATTAGATTTTGTTTTGGTTGCAATGCTTTTTATGCCGTCACGCGCGAGTGCTGACCAAAAGTGTCAGAACGAAATAAACACTGAAATTCGATTCGGCGTTTGTTATTTTCATTCAGTAATTACACTTACAAATGAGATGGGATACGGAGTGTAAAAGAAAAGAGAGCGATGTTGAACCCCATCGTCACTAGAAAGGGGGAAATGATTGGCCATTTGATACAGCATCGACTTCTATAAAACCATCATGGAAGGAAAGAGCGCAGTTGTATGTATCAAAAACAAGGAAAAAGGCTGGTGTCGTGTCTTAACAGGAAATCAAAAGGCTTGCGTACGACAGAGAGAAATGGACAAGAGGATAACTCTTAAATTTGTGATGATGAGTATAAATAAAGCTACTTTTCGTTCACAGTTCCTGAGCTCTTGGAACATTACTTATTCAAGATAGCCAGCGAAAAATATAAAATAATATCCCGTTCATAAGTTACAAAAAATTCATTGGTAAGAGCCGGGATTCGAACCCATGACCGTCGTTTAACGGCCGCAAGCTTGAACCTCTAGACCGCTGTAGTTTATATACTTTCCGAATTCTATTCTAAATTCACACTCTGTAATGCAATACACGTAATAAGTACTATGCCTAACATTTCTGTAGCTGTTAAATAATTGAGTTACAGGAAATATTGAGGCCCGCATAACAACCGTGATTTGGCTTCAAATAATGTTCCAAGAGCTACTTTCTCACACGTTCATATTGAGAAACATTTCCAATGAAGTTTCTATTACCATGAGCATACTTATATACTAACTGTGCTGTTCTGTTATAGTTTTTAGGGTTCCGTAGTCAACAAGGAACCCTTATAGTTTCGCCACGTCCGTCCATCTGTCTGTCTGTTTGTCTGTCTGTCCGTCTTCGGCTTAGCTATGTAACTCTTACAACTAGAAAACTGCAATTCGGCGTGGGTATATAAACCAATCATGCCGACAAAACAGTAAAATAAAATCCTGAAAAAAAAACTTTTTTAGGGTGCTTTCCCTACATGTAAATTGGTGATGTATTTTATTTTTCTCGTTAAACCTATAGTGTGGCGTATCGTTGGATAGTTTGTTCCAAAATATTGTGGGTTTTCTATAACTATTTTTCAACTCAGTTATGCGTTTGCGAGATAATGGGATTTAAAGCCCTAATTTTTGTTCGAGTCATGTCCCCCCCCCTGCCGGCTAAATTGCTACTACTGGGGACGTGAAAAAAATTGTGGGAGTAGTACATATAATGAATTTAAAATGAAAACTATCACAGTTAAGTAGACATAACTAGTTAACGAGTAGTAGACATAACTAGTTAACTGGTAAGAAATGCACTTAATTTCGGGTACATATACATTGTCATTGGAATTCGAACCTTTTAAAGTGGACGGTAGAGTTGCTTTTTCACGGAAAGTTATCTTCAATAGAAAAAACTTCCTTCCTTCAGGTGGTCGCTAACCGAAGGTGGTCGCGTAACCGGCGAAACGACCCTATACATTGGTGTGTTATAAAAATAATCATATTTACGATTATTTACGAGGGTAAGCTATAATAAAAACCCCAAGCCCCTTTTAAGTACGCATTATGTGACATACGGGCAACTACGGAACCCTACCCTGCGCGTGGCCCGACACGCACTTGGCCGCTTTTTTTTTCTCGATTTAACTAATGTTCCATTGACGAACTAATTTGTATAAATGTAATTTGGAAAACATGGCACGCAGTCTCAACATAACCCACCGGTCACTTCGCCAAACACAACCCTTCATCTGCCTTACCTGAAACAAAACATTTACACAAAATAAGTCTTAAAATTGAACCTTATTACAAGTAACACGCGTCTGTTTTTTTCAAATGCTATTAGAAACTTCTACTCGATCTATTTTTGTTCTTTTATTATTTCTACCAACAGAACCTAGTTTTATACCTAGATATGGCGAATCCTTTTGTATATACAAAGTTTTGTGTTATTTCAGCATAAAATGAGAACCCAACTGTTTGAATGAGAGTCGAGCGTGGTAGGAATTATTCATTACAAATAATACAATCACTGTCAAGAATCACTACGCACTACGTTCTTAGCTGATCTCGTGGTTTTCCCGCTAAGTAGCGGAAAGCGCCTACGTCTCATCTTATCTTATCTAAATGAGGGTTTCGGATACACTTTGATCCAGTGGGATCTTTTCTGCATTTGCCCCCTGCTTTATGCCTACTCCCTAACTCGCTCCATCATTTCCACAAAGCGCCTACGTCAGTGTCAAGAATTAAGGAACGCTACGCTTAGTGGATAACATGGCAAACTCTGTATGTAGAGGAAAGAGCCTGCGAGCAGAGAGCCCACCTAACACCTAGCGGGCACTGAAAGTATGTACTACTAGGTTTTGTCTAGAGGAGGGCCCTTTCGGATGCACTTCGACCCAGTGGCATCTTTTGTGCTTTGTACTAGGTAGTGCTAATAGAGTTGCTGTCATTTCACCAGTGTGCAATCTTGGGGTCTGTCGTTGCTTACCATCAGATGAGACTTGGGTCAAAAATGCAGTCACTGTTTTAATGCTGTCTTTTATAAAATTAAATATAGTGTTCATAATTATTATTACCAACTTAAAAAATATGGAAAGGTGAAAAACCTCCGATATTTTCATTTCCAAGTTCAATGCTTATAAAAAACCTGCTAAGACGATTTTAAACAATATGATACAATCACCAAATCTAATGAAATAAACCATCATCGTTTGAAAACCATCAAGCGCATAGCCTACCGACTACTGTGACCTAAAGGCACATAGTTCGCTACTAGTAGTGGTGGCCAATGTGATGGAAAAATACGCTACAAATTTCTGAGTAGCTCACAGGTGAGAGCACAGTACCGGCAATACAAAGGTCGCAAGTTCGAGTCTCTGGGTTAGACGATGATAGATTATTTTTCCATTATACTTGTTCTCTGCGGCATATCGTTTAAAATTTGATCGTAGCAACTTCCACGTCAAATTGACACGAAACACAAATATTTAGTTAAATAAGTTTTTTCGTTAAGTATTATAAGCCGATTTTGTTGAAACGTTGCTAAGAACCAGGTCAACTCTCGGACCAAAAAAAAGCGGTTTATAATTGGTTCATAATCATAATAAGTAGTAATCATAATCATTTATTGCACCATGGTAATCGTAAAATACAAGTTCTTACAGTATGTATATGTATATAAGCCTCTCATGGACCCAGGCGGGTGTATCAATTTTATTTAATATTTTATATTCCTTGAGGAGCTACGATGTCACAGACAAACACACAGACACTTCAAACTTATTATACTCCTCGTTTGCGTCAGGGTTTAAACACACACATTAAATGCGTGAATATTACTGAATAACATCACAGGACACCCCTTCCCAGATAAATCATTCAGCGGTCATTTTACATTTCTCCGGGGAATCGAACCTCATCCACTTTCATTACCAGCGATCGTGGTAAAGTGGGCCGTCGCCGTAATTGATCGATGGAACGCATGGAACAAACTAGGATAACTGGATTGGGAAGAGACCATCGCACCGTGGTGGGCAGTAGTATTTGACATTGAAATGAATACTTGTAAGTAGTGTTGGAAGGAAAACATCATGAGGAAACGTGTCTTAATCATCATCATCATATCAGCTGAACCATGTGCACTGCTGAATATAGGCCTCCTCCAAAGAGTGCCCCAATGACTTCCTTTCTTTCTCAGTGACTTTGAGCCTTCTTACGAGTCCTATAGTAAGCGACCACGTTTCGGTGCCATACATCGCCACTGGCAACACACACTGGTCGAAGACTCTTATCTTGAGACACGGTCACGAGGAAAAGCGTACATATCTGCAAAAAAAGTTAAAGGAGATAGGGTAAATCGTTTAGTAACTGGCCACTTTACTAACTTGCTTGCTTAGAATGTTTATTGTGATCACCTGTAAAGAGATATTGACCATATTACTGTTTTAGGGGAATTAGTGAATGTTGAAAATAATGAACATTTGTTTACTAGAGGACAATATTATTTATTTCTTAAAATATTTAATGGTTTTATTGGATATTACGTTTAACCTGGTTATTAGCCAGTATTTTCAATACTAGCCATTTTTTTTCAATACTTGGCCAAATAAAATGTTAACATAATAAAAGCTTCTTAACATAAAATTAAACAATAAACTCTTTAGAAATGAATCCTCAATCCTCACTATCCGATGAGAAACTTGCCCGGTGAAGATAATAACAAATATTATGACATAAATATGGTCCAATCACAGGTATATTGTTTTTATGAAACAGGAGAACACATTCTTCATGGAAGTATTTACTACATCTTAAACAAAGAAGCTTATTGACATTGCCGACAATATTAAGTTCACAAGTTTCACATTTTGTCTCTTTTGTGCACAACTTCTGAAGATACTGATGGTTGATCAACATTTAATATTGGGTGCATCAAGTTATCAGTATTGCCTTTTTTAATACTTTTATTTTCATCTGCAACTCTATTTTTCGTTTTTATTTTCACTTGTTTAGGTTTGGTTTCGATTACTTAACTTAGGAAATCCTTATTTACTTTTGGTTTTTTGTTTTTTGCATTTACATTCGTTTTCTTAGATTTAGCTTCGATTATAGTACTTAGGATGTCTGCATTTACTTCTGGTACTTGTTTCAGGTTTTTTCACCTCTTCTAACAATTTAGCAATCATATTTTTATAGCCTTTAAGTAACTGGCATACGTGGCTAGTATTTAAAATAGTGTCGAATTACATTTCAGAAATTAGGCAACTAAATTAGTTATAAAATTTAAAATTATTATGTAAAATAATAGTATAAAAAATATTCCCTTACATTTTATGATCAGATTTACCTACACTGACATAACGTCATTAGTCAAAATTATAATAGAATTTCTTAGTTTGAAATGCATGTCCGCTAAGAGAAAAAATAAGCAACCAGCCAGTTCAACGCCTCGTCAAAACGCGCCAACAACTTGTGATAACTGATGTTATCTGGTGATTTCCTCTAAGTGTGTGGATATATTATAGAATTCAAAATTTAATCATTTTAGTATAACGTGGCCATATACTAGAGGGTGGTCAATTACTGGCGATTTACTCTATCCTCAACCAATTTCGGCCAGCTCCGAATTTACTAATCATGTTCTTTCATTGATGAGAATCTGTGTCCAGCAGTGTGACGTATGTACCCGCTGAGATGATAAAGATACAAGTATGTTATTACCAAAGTGTGTGTCTTCACTTGCTGAAAGTGCCGCTCTATAATTGTGAATAGTTTTTCTATCATCTTATTACCAATTGATAATGCAGTGCGCTCACACGCATTAACTGTATAAAATGATAATAGGTGATAATTATAATCTATACTAATATTTTAATCTATATAAATCTCTACTAATATTATACAGAGGAAAAGTATGTGAGATTGTAGGTTTATAAGTTTACTAGCCTCCGCTCGCGACTTCGTCTGCGTAGACCCGGAATAATAAATATGCACTTTTGGGATGGGGAAAAATTGTTAAACTCACCACAGGCGTATGAGGTCACATGACCGTAGGATTTAGTGTTGCCAATTGCGGAATAATATTTTCAAGTTTATTATTCAAGTTTATTATTATAATTATTCAAGTTTTTTTCAAGAAATTCGCAAGTTTTCACTTCTGCCGGCACTCCCGGAGTGCAACCCGGTCTTTTTTTTATTGTATATCGTAAACTGGCGAAGCTAAATTACTATCGAGCCCCTAGGCAACCGAGCTGCGTACCTACTAAATGTATTGAAGCTGGAAACATTGAAATTTTGGATGGATCCAGTTTATTCTGTAACCTATTATTTTTACCGTTTGTGAGAGCTTGTGCAGCACTTTTAGGATCAGTAATCATTTTTTCGATATCGAAAAAAATATATATAATAAGTATAGATTAATTTTCCGCTCGATTCCCGCCTCCTGTGGTACTTAGTTACATCTTAATTCCCAACTTAGCCAGCACTGCAAAGAGATTATAGAGTACCGAAGCATTCAATCAGACAGTATCTTAAGTGCAAACTCGTGTTGGATGCACGGACGGCTGATCGATGTGCCTTGATACGGATGCTTATCCATTCATGAAGCACTGCTACATGTCAGAAGGCTCATGCAAGGGTACTTGATATTCATAAAATTATAACCGCCTAAATTAAATATTTGAGACACCTTCGATACCACAAGAATAGCTCTCTAAGAATGCTAGACAAGACTTGCGATTGATAAGCCTGCACTTTAATCGATTGATCTGTTTAGGAACTAATATACAACTGACATACACACTGATGTACACAGGTAGATACATAGATACAAATGATAAACTTTTATTTTTGTTGAACATAACCCTATGATAACCAATACTTACCATGACATTATACCAAGTGGAATCAGGTGGTATAATATTGCTGTTTATTATTTAAATTAGATGTTACCGACTACGTTCTGTGTCAATGTTACAAAGTAATAATCGAAAATAAAAAACAAAAATGTGGTACCCGTGAAGTACCTCTCAACTATATAAATTTACAATGATGTCAAATCAAAAAAATAATAACAAACAAATGAAAATAAATAACAGGTAATAAATAGAGACAAATCAATATTAAAATCATATTAAAAATTGTTCAAATTGGTTCTCAATTTATTTAATTATTTTGATGTACTCGTCTACCGAGTAAAGTGACTTATCCAACAAAAGGTTCTTCAGTCTGCGTTTATATGTCTCCTCGCATGTTTCACTCTCTATGTCAGTGGGAAGGTGCTCGTAGTATGTCGGCCCGATAACCCGTGCGTTTTTGACGTGAAGTGCCGTGCGACGCGGTACTGTTCGAAGTTTTCCCGTGCTGCGAAGGCGTCACTTCAACTCGCTTGAACCGAGGTAGGTGCCTTTTTGTGTACATAATGAACTCGAAGAGATACTGGGAGTAATGCGTCATGAATATGATTCTTTGCTCGGTAAACAGGACTTCCTCTGATTGAGGCCAAGCATGGTTCGCAGAGCTCATTTTTGCATACGCATCACCCTCCCAGCGTCGGTCGAGTTGCCCCATAAGACTACGCCGTCCTTCATAAGCGAGTGGAAGTGAGAAATAGTAGATTGTGTCACAAGGAAGCAAAATGGCATATTTACGGCGAGGGCGTAGATTGAATCCCGAATGAAGCGAAAGATTCCAGAATAGAATCCCGAACGTAGTGAGGGATTCTAACGTGGAATCCTGAGCGTAGTAAGGGATTCAAGTGTTCACGCCCAAGTTGGAAATAATTTTGCTTCCGTGTGACTCATACTGCTTTTCACATCACCTATGAGGATAATGAATAATGAAATATGTATTAGGTGAGTAGCTGTGTTAAATTAATTATAATAAACCTACTTACTCCCTTACTACTCCCTTAAATATTTATTTTATTCTGTTTTTAGTATTTGTTGTTATATAAAAAATTGTGAGGGAATCCTCAGTTTCCTCAGTGGACGTGGCGCAAGCAACATCTCCTGCCAGCATCTCCTGATGATGCCTCGTAGAGAGGCGAAACACGTGTCGAGGTTTTTGTCATTATTGGTGGTGGTTTGCTGTAATTTTTTGCATGTTTTTACGCAAATAGTTGCATCTTATCTTCACTAATAGACCAGCACGTTTTTTAGCGGAATAGCAAAGAAATATTGTTCTCCTAATATATCATGGACTTCCGCAAAGTAACGCCTGATTCAATAAATTATGAAATACATAATACCGAGCCGGTTGTTCAGTTGGGGGTCAGTGCTTCAACAACATCAGCTACGCTGATGATATGGTGTTGCTGAGCCCATCGGTATGTGCGCTTTGGAAGCTACTCTCTGTCTGTGAGCGGTACGCGGCGGCTCACGGCCTCAGGTACAATGCTAGTAAGAGCGAATTACTTATATTCAAAGCAGGCACAAAAACCTACAGTACTGAACCTCCGGTGGAACTAGGTGGGGTTCCGCTTAAGCTAGTATCGCAATTTACGTACCTGGGACATTGGGTCATCGCGTCGCAGAAGGATGACCTGGACTTGGAGCGGGAGCGCAGGGCGCTATCAGTGAGAAGCAACATGTTGATCCGCAGGTTTGCTAAATGTACGGCAGATGGAAAACTTACCTTATTTAGAGCGTACTGTCAGTCTTTCTACACATGCAGCCTGTGGATCAACTGTACGAAGACAGCCTATAGCGCCCTGCGCGTCCTCTATAACAACGCATTCAGGATGCTGATGGGGTTGCCGCGCTACTGCAGCGCATCGGGGATGTTCGCGGAGGCGCGCACGGACGACTTCCATGCTATAATGCGTAAGCGAGTCGCGTCCCTGATGCGGCGTGTCCACGGCAGCACCAACAGCCCCCTGAGCGCAGTTGCGGCAGCACATGACAGTCCAATACTCTGTCACTGGACGCGATCTCATGGCTCACAGGTGAGCTATGAGAAGTGACCATTTGTGTACCTATACCTATACCTACTACATAATACCTACACTAACATAGCTCCTAAGTTAATAATGTGCCTAAAACTAACAAATATGGATGTAGCTTTACTCCGAAATAAACGTATTTATTATTATTTATTATTATTATAATCTGTGAAAATATCAACTGTCTAACTCTATCACGGTTCATGAGATACAGCCTGGTGACAAACGGACGGACGGACAGCGGAGTCTTAATAATAGGGTCCCGTTTTTACCATTTGGGTACGGAACCCTAAAAAGCACTTTGTTTTCGAAGTAATCCTACAATATTTTTCTACGGTTTTCTCTCGGAAGTAAGAAATGGCTTCACAATTTGTACCTTTGCTAAAATACTCAATAGTCCTTATCGCACTTTACCTCGCATTTCTTTCTAAATCTATCATTACGTTTCCTTCAACTACCCACACGTTTCCATCCCACCCAAATTCAACTGTAACACCAAGGGCATACATTTCAAATTCGATTGATCGGGAAAGGCTGAAGTTTTGAAAATGATCAAAGTAGGTGGACTGTAGCGCTTGGGAATAAGGGCGATTTTGGAGTGTTCGGCGTTTTATCGACTGTGGCATCCACAAAGGCGTTAATGGGATATAAATTGTCGACTAACCGCACCTCCCCTTAACGTATCTTGGGTTTTCGGTTGCTAGAAATGTCATAAACATTACTGGAAGTTTTATTGACTCTGGTTGGAATTGTAATCTGGCCTGAAGTTAAAAAGGTTTGTTACTGGTCTGATAAACATAATATATTTACATTTGGAAATGAAACCTTTTACGCCCGTGATCGTATGTTGACTGTAAAAAATATGTGTAAAAACCTTTAGTTAAAGCGGCGTACTTACAATTTGGATGTTAAATAGCTTGACATTATCGGAGTATGATTATCATGCGTAAGCTTTGTTTGTTAGTAATGTGGGAATAATTTATTTCACGTCATACCTGACCATAAACTACTAATTACCGCGCGTTACGCGTGCAGATAATCCCACTTCCTGGCCAGGGAGAGACGTATAATGTTGTTGGTACTCATCTCGGGCAGAAATAAAGAAAGCCTCATATCGCATATTAACGCCCTTACCTTCAGCTCGGTCGTCAAATACGTGTATCTGAAACATTCTTTGTTCTACCGCCCTAAGCGAGTAATAAACTATTTAAAGTGTCCACATTTAATATTATTGCCACATTCAGCCATCATAACATCCAGGACCCCTAATATCGTATCCGCGGGTCTTTTTACAAGCGGAACCGGATGCGGCTCGGGGCTTCAGGAAATGCTCGCGTGTTTTGTGCTAAGGCGGGCGGCGTACCGGACGCAGCTTGGGAAATAAGGTCCCATGAAGGCTGGTGTCGGATTTGGGTCTTGAACTATGGGCTATGGAGAGTTTTGCGAGTAGCTAGTAATTTCATTGAAAAAAGGCTAAGGCTAATTACATACTGCCAACCACCACTAGACTCTGTAAGCAGACTTGCGACATAAAAAAAATAATCTATGGTACTATACTTATGTGCGGTTAAACATGGTGTTTGAACGGCTTGTTGAAATGGCATATTTATAAAATTAAATAGGCGGCAAATTACACAATTGTTTTCTGAACTTTCGTTCTGATTGTAATTTCAACAAACTAGTATTTAATTGATTACATTGTAGGTATGTATTTTAATTTTAATATTTCCTCACATCGTTTGAGAAAAGCACTATCCAATCCTCGGCCGGAACAGGGATTGCTGGACGAGCAGCTTTGGGGTAGGCGGCCGAGTCGTAGACGAGGGTCGGGGGGACGGGGGTCGTTACTTCACGGCCTCTGCAGTAATGTATATTTCTTGTATTAGGAGACCATAAACAAAGTTTCAAGTTCTCACTTAAAATTGTACTTCATTTTTACCCCCTTGAGGGTGGAAAACTCCCTTGTTAGTACTAACGTCATGTAAGCTACCTTTTGTGAAAAAGTCAGGTTTCTATGTTCAACGGATTGGGCTGGGCGTCGATTTAAGTGAGCGAGTGAGTGAGTCAGAAGAAACTATTTGACATTTATAAATCTCCTTTTATCTTATCGTGTTAAAATAGTGCTCAGTGTACCGCCACCACCTCGCCTGTGTGTCAAACTAACGCTAACGCTCACAATCTCCCATCGCGCTTTGTATTCCTTCCTTTTTACCTCATAATTGCGTGTGAACAAGACATACTTACCGATGTTTTTGATAATAGTTGTCGGGTACTTAGTTTGTGTTTTGTTTCTAAGCCTTGAATGTTTTCTATATGTTTATGTCTCATGCCAGAGTGGTAATCACGTAACGTTTCAAACATGCTCTGGGATAATTGAACTGTTATTTTTCCATGACATTTGGATCTATCTAACGTACCGTAGAATCATCATCATCATATCAGCCGAAAGACTTCCACTGCTGGACATAGGCCTCCCCCAAACAGTGCCAAATTGACAGGTCCCTCGCCACCCGCATCCAGCGGATTCCCACAACCTTTACCAGGTCATCAGTCCACCTCTCTACCCACGCCGCGCCATCCGGTACGTGTTCGCCACCTTTCCGCCCCAACGGCCATCGGTGCTACCTGCTATGTGCCCTGCCCACTGCCACTTAAGTTTAGCGATCCAGAGGGCTATATCGGTTACCTTGGTTCTGCTGCGGATAGCCTCATTTCTTATGCGTAGAATGCGTAACGTGATTCACCAGATGACATTAGAATTTTTACGCTCAAATTAGTCTAGTTTCTTGGTTTATCTAGGTTATCAAAGGGAAATATTGCACAAGTTTTACTTCTTTCAATCATTAAGTGTTTTTCAAACGTAACAATACTAATGTATGTGCAATACAAAACGGCTTTCCTTGAAATAACATTACGATTAATGCCCGATTTTTCTAATGTTATTTGGAATAAGGTAGCTAAAGTAAGTTCTATTACTATTTATGGTTTTATCTTGAGTCGCAAACTGAAATAACTAAGCTGGATACGAGAACGTTATACTAGAAAGCTTAGATAGTCATATCTTTGCATAACTATACTGGGAAGGAACTGGATATTCTTGTATTTGAATGCATGCAATGCAATTCAGATGTGCTGCGTGAGCTGTTATTCTTTAGTTTCTTGAATACCAGGAATTGACTACATAAATCATAAAGAGGTAAACTTTATATGTTTGTAGCGTTGTATGTAAGGAGTCAATACCTATATATCTACAGTTCTTTATTTTTCCACTTATGTAACAGGTTTGATATTATTTATTTATTTATTTATACAAGGAATTCCAACAGCTAAGAAATATTCACTTAATTTTATATATAGCAATACAAAGCCAATTATAGGAACTCGCAAATAGTGTTATAATTAGATTTTTTTACAGCCGATAAATATCGTTACGACGTTTATCGGATGTGTATCGGACGTTTATTGTACCTAGATGACAGCCAAATGACAGCCGTCATCCCAGTACAATAAACATCAATGACGACATATGATGTCATAAATTGTACTGGGATGACAACTGTCAAATATTGGATGTAGGGGCATTTTCACTTTAATATATCAAATAAACAATCCCGAGCAAGCAGGACGCACGTCAAACAATCTATAAAAAAATACATTATAATGTTGTGGAGGTATTTTTTTTTACTTGTAGGTATCAGGTTCAAGAAGCTCATTTTGTAAAACAAGGCATAATATTAATTTTAGTTGCTATTTTCGCACTTATTTTCAAAATTATATTCGTTGTATGGAATTCGTTGTCATATCTTTGATTACTTTTTCAAATATGATGCCCAGTTAAGAAGTGAGTGTAGTGGGCGAGAAAATAAAAAAGCAAGAAGCTTTTGGAACGTGACGGAGACTTATCAAAATCAACTTAATTGTGGAAATAGCCTTGTTTCATATTACCTGTAGTCTATTGAGATGAGAGTAAGTGAGACACATTAATGTAGAAGGAATGATAACAAACTACTACTTGTCTGGTATTCCAAAATTGAGGTCCATTCAAAATAAAGAAAGATTATTTTTACACAATCTAATTTTTCTGAAGTCTGTGAAAAAGAAGTATAATTATGTAAACTTTCAAAGTAATCTCGTAACCACAGTACCACCGGCCTCCAAGCTGCGGGGCCGGTGGCACCAACCGTCAGTCAGCTTGTCAAAGCGCTCGGTTACTGCGAGTAAATTAAATAACTTGCCGGTTGCTTGACGTCGCGGAGTTTTACTTGTGTAGAGTGGCCGTGATCAAGAGATTTATTGGGATAAAATGTTGTCAACCATATTTCTTACTAGCAAGCAGCACTTTATCGCTTTCGTCAAACTATACATTTACAATTTATTCAGCTAGTGAACTACAAGACCTACAACCAGTTCAATACAAGCTCTATGTAAGCAGGCCTCTTCGGTTTGAACAAAATAAAGCGTAGGTTGCACCAAACGTAATCGTAAGAGGTGTTCGTCAAAATCTGAATGTATGAAAAGTTAGACAAGTTTCTGAGAAATGACAGCTGCCAGCGCGATATTTAATGGTGACCGGTCTGTAATCGTAAGTTGGTGCAACCTGCTCTTTAGTCCCCGTTTAAAACCAGAGATTTTTATTTATTTATTTATTTATTTATTGTAAATATATTACACAGCATTACAGACTTAACCTAATACACTGTGAAACTAAATTAAAACAAGGTAACAATCAGGTAGGGACACTAGTCATTCTATTATCCATCAGCTCACAATACTTCAGGCACGCACAACACACAGCCATCCATCGCCATGCAAAAATATCACATTCTGGTGTTGACGCCAGAAGCGCATTAAGCAGCGTCAGGGCGCGGAGAAGTGGATAGTTCCTGTGTGACACGGTACGAGCTGCTGGCACAGCCAACAACACGCGCGTACGGGGTCTAAGGGTTATTCGAGGAACATCTGGAACGTGCAACCTTACTACATTTTGTACCAGTCCTAGGCAATCTGACTCTCCCCGCAGCACACGGCAGACAGTAGTCAGCAGACTGAAGTTGCGCCTTACTTCTAGGGAATGGAAGCCCAGACATCCAAGGAGAAACTTTGTGGGGTATAAGTAGGGATAAAATCCGTAAACTTTCTTGTATAAAAACCTCAAAAATGTTTTTTGGACTTTTTCCAAGAGCAAACAGTAAGATACCTCGCAAGGGTTCCAAATGATAGCCGATGTCTCCAATTTACTTCTCACCAGAGCGTTATATAGCAGCTTTATAGCCCCAAAGTCATTAAAATCTCTCGCGTTACGCATAACAAAACCTAACCTACGGTAAGTATCGGCCACCAGAGCCCTAATATGCCCGTGGAAGGTTAACCGCGGATCGAAAACTACTCCCAAGTCCTTAATAGAGTAAACCCTGTTAATTTGCTCCAGACCAAGCAAATATTGTGCATATAAAGGGACACATGCGCGACTAAAAGTGCACACACAGCACTTAGACACGTTGAAAGTTAACCTGTTTTCAGTGCTCCACCGGAACACTGCTGCAATGTCCCCTTGAAGCTGCTCGCAATCAGTGACATTCTTTATTCCGTAAACTAGTTTCAAATCATCGGCGTAGAGAAGACACTTTTATAAATCTTTTTTTTCTGTTTTACAATCTTATACAAATCGACCTAGTCCCAAACTAAGCAAAGCTTGTGCTATGGGTACTAGACGACGATAAATATACTTATATAAATAAATAAATTACTTAAATACATAGAACACATCCATGACTCAGGAACGAATATTCATGCTCATCACACAAATAAATGCCCTTACCGGGGTTCGAACCCGGGACCTCCGGCTTCATAGACAGGGTCACTACCAAGTAGGCTACGGCGGTCTTCTATATCTACTACCTACTCCATCTTATTGCTTTTACGTCGTGCTTACTTAACTCTTACTTATGCACTTACACAAAAGAAAGCAAATTTCATACCAAGTATAGTATAGAATGGAAATGATGGGTTTTGAAATAAGTCCAAGGAAATATCTCGCCCGGACAAAATCATGGCCACCACCATGTAAAGTTTGGCGTGTAATAACAATAATGGCGGACAGAGGGCGCTTCAGTCTGACATACAGCCTCAACTATTCGCTGTTTGCACGGTGTGATATATGTTAGTTTTGTGAGAGTAATTATACAGTAGTGAGTCTGAAGTGGGCGAAGGGGAAGTATTATTAAGCGCAGATCCACGGTTATCCACTTACTATGTGACTATGAAAAGAGTAATCTATTTTACAATCTACTGAAACATTCACTCTGATGTAAAGATGTATTTTAGAGAGAATAATAATTGTAATGCCTTTCATAATTTGTATACAGGTTGAAACAAAATGGGCTACCTAGCCTTGATGGGTTCGTTAGCGTAAAAATGCATTTCTTTGTTTTTTTATTTAGGTTTCTGTTTATATTGTTTTTTTTTCATTAAAGTTTAATTTTAATTCACATTGCTAGTGTATGACAACAAAAACGTAAAAGCCGTCACCTGCGTACCAAAAAATAAGACACAAAACATTTTTTTTCATAACACAGCTGCGGCGGTTGTAAATTAAATAAACCCTCCCAGGGTTCACCCCCCGTGGGGGATTATTATCATACACAATAAGTGTCAATAAAAACAAACGCTGTAATGTAATCAAAAACTAAATTATCAACGTAAACAAAAATGCATATTTGGAATCGCAATGCGCTATCAATTTATATTATGCCCTTGATCGATTCACACCTCAGTTTTGGTACACCCTGTATACCTGCAATGTACAAATATAATAAAAATTACATGAACTAGGATTTCTGTGTACTTATTTATTTAAGGCCTTCGAATATAATACCTGAAAAACTTCACTTCACTTCATTGCTTCGAAAGCTAAGATAAACAATAGCATAACACGACGCCTAGCAGTGACCAGATGCGCCAAGCCATACAAGGGAAGAATGACATTTTTGAAACAAAACAGGCCCCAGTATACGTCTGATCACAAATCTCTAGATTAATTTGATACTAGTTACAAGTGACTAAACCCAAATTATTGGCGGGAGCCCACTGCACGAGTGGATATTTTTCGGCTGATATGATGATGATGGTGAAATGATTAACTTTCAAGTATAAAGATTATGAACAGGAGGGAACCGGCAATCCCACAAGTTACGTTGCTCATTAACTCGCTGACTGTAATAGCTGTCGATTTGCATATTGACTGGTTCAAGGGTTTAACTGCCCCTTGATCCTGCTTTAGTGGTTCTCGAAAGTGTTGTTTTTTAGACCAAGCTTAACTGTGGTTCGATGCATTTTGTATTCCAGCTGACGTACATCTTTATTATTTTGTAAAAAATAATAAAAACACTGCCGACATCGACACATCACAACTGGCTAAGAACCATGTCGACAAACAAGTCTGTAGATAAAAACACAAACTCATAATGGTATGTACTTACTACAAAAATGCGTCTTTTGTCAAGCACAGAGTGTACACTGTTTTTGCCAGTAGCTTTTTACACCATTCGCATACTTAAGCACTTTATTACTTTACAATAAAGTGGTAAAACACGATTTCCGGAAAATTCAGTATAAGTACACCCCTTCCACAAGGCATAGTTCGGATCATTATGTATCGGAAACTCCTTCTCATTTTAAGAGCGAAATCCGTCTGTTCAAGTAAGTACCGTATGAGCGTCGTTGGAGGTCGTCATTAGCGCGATTTACGAGCCATCTGCGGCTGATGGTCGACTTTACTGCCAACTCTGCTTGCAACTATATTACCAGTAGGTAGTGTGCGATTCCGAAGCGATACGTTAGGTTTGTAGGCATGAATATTCGTATGGAGTTGATGAACACTAACACTTTTTAAACAGTTAGCAGTGATTAATATAAAATCACAGGCTTTACGCAAATGGAATCGTGTACGAGTAGGTACGTATTAGGGAAATGCCGCATATAATATTTATACTAAGTACATCATTTGGGTAAGCACGCCTATTTTTATTTAATCCGTCAATGTGGCGTCCAAGTTTCAGACTCATGTAAACCACTATTCCAAAAGTTCAAAATATTGACATTGCTGTGCCTGTACATTTATGAAGTGGCTGTATATGTTAAACTTAATCTTAACGAATTCAATAGTTATAATAGCGTACGTCAGCGGGGAAAAATAAACAACAGATCTTTTAAAACTGCCCTACTGTCGAAAAGTGTATTTCGTATGGCCCCTATAGAGTCTATATAATAAGCTACCTAGATCGATCTTAGATAAAGACAATGTAAACGACTTTAAAAGGAGCCTTTGCCATTTTTTGGTAAAAAAAGCGTACTACTCCATTCAAGAATATTTAAGACATTACGAGTAAGACAAATTGAAAAAAATAACTAATTTGACATCAGCACGATGCATGATTAATATGAGTATTTAATAATTTTGTTTAATACATATATTAAGTTTTACCCGTGTGGTGTCAGGTTAGAATTTCACCACTCAACACAACACCTTTCTTCTCGTGGGTGTAGTCGACTAAGGGACCAGGGTTGAAGCGTGCTGTGGGTGATAGGCTAGCAACCTATCACTGCAATATCATATTTTGTCGATATTTTATACCCAAAATTTAGGCTAAAAGTGGCGCTGGAACATACGTTTTATGTGCTCTGCCTACCCCTTTTGGGAATAAAGGCGTGAATGTATGTATGTATTAAGTTTTATTTTATTTTTGCGTCATATGTTATGACTATTGGTATGCCTTATGGCGAAGACATTATGAGACTCTAAAATACCTATGTTTTAGGAATAAATGATTTGATTGATGGATTGATTGATATTTACGGGGTCTTAAATATATTTTTTTGAAGATTTATATGTATTCATTAATTATGTATTTGACATAAAACAAGCGGTTACAAAAGCGGTTCCTTTCATATCTACTGCATATTATAGTGTATTTATGAACTTTTTATATTTATTTGATTGTATATTGCGTATGTGACGGTCCAAGGAGACAGTAATGGGTTACTAGTTAATAAAATCCGTAATTTCATTAGCCATATATTATTGTTTTTGATATAATTAAATTATCGTTATACAGGGTGTAACATAAATGGGATGTGAACCAATCAAGGGCATAACAGGTATCGTGTGCTAATAAGAAAAAAATAAGAATAAAAATTTTGACGTGATTTTTTTTACATATGTATGAAGCAGGCAGTTTTTCCCTTACTTTTTTCTTATCAGAACACGATACCTCTTATGCCCTTGATCGATTCACATCCCATTTATGTTACACTTTGTATTATGTACTGACGATCCCTTTATGTGAACTTAGATAACTATGACATAAATAATTAGGTGCAAATAGTTATATTCCAATTGATAGTTATTATTTTTCTTATTATTTTTATTGAATGTTATTGAAGATCACAATAGGGATTCTTTTAAATTGACGTGTAATTTATAATGTAATCTTATATTGACGACCGGTTAGCCTAGTGGGTAGTGACGCTGCCTACGAAGCTGAAGGTCCTGGGTTCGAATCCCGGTAAGGGCAAATATTTGTGTGATGAGCATGAATATTTGTTTCTGAGTCATGGATGTTTTCTATGTATTTAAGTATTTATATCTATTATATATATCGTCGTCTAGTATCCATAACACAAGCCTTACTGAGCTTACTATGGGACTAAGTCGATTTGTGTAAGATTGTCCCCTTATATTTATTTTATTTTTATTTTTTATTTTATTGTGAGTAAATGAATCTGAATCTGAATATACATATGTAACGTTTGCGTTATTTGCCCTAGTTCGTTTTTCTCAGACTGTCAATTTTTTTTTTAATTGGTCCTGAAAATGTTACGGTTTCTGAAAAAAGATTTATTAGAAAATATTATTATGAATATCGATGGTATCTAGACGATACAATTGGAGACATATTATATTACTGCCTTACCATCTTGTTAATGTATAGCAAGCCTTGACTCATGTTAATTAAGCAGATAAAGTCAAACAGTAATTGTGATTCCCGATACAACGTACAGTGCATCGTTAGCTCCCCACTGCGTATCCCTGTTAACACTACAACAAGACATACAGGGTGACTATGATTTAAGACATATAAGAAGATAGTAGACATAGTTTTAATTCTTTAAATAGGTCTATATGTATGTATATATTAGATGTTTTGTTTTTTAAAAGACTATTTTCGTTTCTTTTCATATAGTCTTTACCTTGATCTGATTTGTGTGTGTATATGTGTTCGAAAATTGTTTGGTTTATTTAAAATGTTAATTAGTACTTTTTGTATCAAGGTATCCAATAAATTTAACATCGTGTGATGAAATCGTTATGATTTTAAAGAAACCTCTTACAAGTCTTACGTGCTGTTGTTATAGATTCTAAGACAAATAACAAACGATAGAGGAAATTGGGAATCCAGCTCGGTAATTGTGTGTAAGCGTATAGGACAAAATCTAAAAACAAAAAAAGTTAAAATCTAGCGGGGGTCCCCATACAAAAAATATATATTTGTATTGTTGGAACCATTACAAGCAGATATTTGAAACTATCCCTATATATGTATTATTATATTTTCTATATAACAGAAAAATAAAAATAAAGTTAAGACAAAAAATAAGTGGTGTCCTCATACACAAAACTTGTAATACACGCTAAACAACCGGCCAACGGTCTGTCGTCGGCGGCGCGCGGCACCACTGATTATACACTGCCTTGTTTTCTCAACAAAAAGTAATGATCTCCCATCAAAAACATAAATGTAAAAAAGGAGAGCCAAGCTCTTTTTTAAGGCATTGAATAAGTATATATTATATAGTATTAGTACCAAAATAATTATCCTACGGCCTTTCAGCTTCAATTCAGAACTACGTCTATTAATTTTATTTCGAACATAGTCCATAACATTACACCAATAAATCCCGGTTTATTGGTGTAATGTTAAACTACGCACTACGACATTGCCGCGAAAACACCCATCCTGAAGAACTCCCGAAGAATTCGAAACATGTCTCACAGGTGACATTAATCCTATAGTGTAGATTTATTTGTAGTAAATATTTGAAACAAGTCCCAAATGAGTTTAAATATTTGATAGTCAGTCACCCTGTATACGGAGTCGGCCCTAACTAACCGTTTAATGTTGGGGCTGCATATCACAATGCGTGAGTTGCATAATGCCGACCAAACTAATTGACTCCTTGCAATTAGAACACTGAGGATACGGGTTGAAATTGGGTTTTAAAATGATAAAAGGCCATTTCCATACGTATTTTAATATATTTTAGAGGCATACCTACCTCTTAATAGAACGATCGAGCGTAGCGAACTTCTCCGTTTCAGCTTGAGTCATAATTTATTTCATATATCCGGATGTACCGCTGCCCGGCTGTTCTCATCTACATTTCATATTTCCCAACCGTTTCCCGTGAAAATTGTGGTG
Organism: Epinotia demarniana; assembly: GCA_945867215.1. Lineage (NCBI taxonomy): Eukaryota > Metazoa > Arthropoda > Insecta > Lepidoptera > Tortricidae > Epinotia > Epinotia demarniana. The sequence goes on along the minus strand of OX244275.1, from coordinate 22,657,068 downwards.
AAGTGGTTCAATAATTATATACTTTTTTTTGTCGATACTGTTTTTCATAATGAAAATAAAAATAAACAAATAAAAACAGACTGCGAGTTCTACAGCAGTGAGCTGTTTATCACTAGTTTAATAAGAAGTGTTTCTAAAGAAATAGTAATGTTTAGTTACGTATAGTCATAATATAGGCTATAGTAACACCAATCTCTGCTTGCGCGTATTTATAAAGATCTTTACGAGCTGGTGTGATGAAAATGAAACATCCCAAATTTCAATTTGAATTTTACACGCACCTATTACGAAACAGTGGGATTTAAAATTGTAATAAAATTATTTAAGTACTTAGAAGACACATAAAACCTTTATTCAGAAGACAGTTACTTGAGAGCGACTCAGAACATCAGCGATTAGCTGCCCGCAAGCTCCGCTCGTATATTACAGAAAACTCAGATGGAGCCGCACGACAAAATCCTATCACATAAAAAAAAATCCTATCTCCATGCCGAAGGACAATTTCGATACTGGTGACAGATTTTTTTGGAATCAGATGAGTATTTCCGTATATTACACCTTACATACAAACTTTAAAGTAATACTCACAATTACTTGGTTAAACTCGCCTGTTTCACTACGGGCGACATGTTTCGAACTCTTCGGGAGACTTTTTCAGAATGAGTGTGTACGCGGTGTCCGTTAAATCATTCAAGTTGTCCGTAGTCACATTTAATACGTGAATTTAAGCGTGTAATTTTATTATTGGTATTTTTTAAAACATGTCTCACGAAAGTTTAAATTTTTTAACAACTTTAGGTACTACTTCGCAGACTTCCTCTTTATAATAAAGATTTCACATACACTATTAATGTGCGTGTTGAATAGAGCCCTGGTTAGTGTCAATGCTTTCAATTTGCCTACAAACATGGCGGATACGACGTGCCTGAATTAATGGCCGAGGGTGTCTGCGATCGGAACACAAAGATTAGACGTAGGTGCAGACTGGTTTTTTTTTATTTGTGTCTAGACCTACTTTGTGTCACTTAGCTACTCCTAAACTTGGGCTGACTGGAACCATCTCAACGAATAGATGATGACTAGATAAACCTACATAACAGTAGGCATGATGACTCACGTTCAAATTGATAACGTAGTGATGCTAAATGGATAGTAAACCATCAAATTATCGTAATAAAGTATAAAATATAGTTAAAATCGTAAAAAGATATGAACCTTGAAAGTTTAGAAAAAATATGCATTTTTTTCATTGTCTTAGAGTACACATTTAAAGGTATCAATAGAATCCTTACGCTTTTATAGAAACAAAATTGTATGACAACTATCTACTTAAACAAAGTATTTCGCGACCGAAACAACAGTTTACCTGATTTTCCATACAACGCTACAAGTACTTTGTACTAACGAATATTATTGTGACGTCATAATTATCTGTCTATCAGTATGAAGAGTTTTGCGCTGCCGCCAGCGAGGTCGATCTGTGTCTGTTTTTTGGGTATTTATTTTATTTTATTGTAGTTACTCCCATACAAACATTTGTTCCTCTCCAAAAACTGGTTCGAATGACATCGTAAAAAATCTTAGTCATCATCCCTATTAAAGCTTGTATAAGGACCAAAAAAAACCCGACACACAAACCTAAGGAATACAAATAATTTTCTATATTGACTCTCTGTTTAATCACCATCATCATATCAGCCGAAAAACGTCCAGTGCTGGACATATGCCTCCCCCAAAGAGTATCACAATGACCGATCCTGCACCATCGGCAGTCTGTTTAATACATGAAGATAGTTGAAGAAACTATTTTTTACGCATATTCTTTGCCAAAAAAACCAAATAAGTACAGGACAGCGGGGAAGGGTAAAAATGGTAAATTATCGCCCCGCTGTCGGCATTATTATGACTTATGCCCCCAAGCCGTCCACACACAGGATTACCCGCTAATGATTTAATACCCGATTTATTGCTTACCCTTTTTAACATTTCAATTGTTTGCAATGCTAGACTTTGTACCCTTGACCTTTTTAAACATTTTATAAGCTTTTATCTAACTTGCACTGATCTTTTATAAGTATGTAAATGTATTATTCAACCACTTTCTGGTATCCAATTCAGTATACTTATTAAGTTCAGTGGCAACGCAATATTATGTCAAAACCTATAGCTTTCTATAAAAATAGTGGTGATAGAAGACGGCCCTTAATTACAAGAAGCATGAACCATCATGATTAATTTTAAAAAGAAATTAAGATCTATGCACACCGCACGTGTAGTTGAATGATGAACGCGGTCCCGCGGCGATCCTCTACAAGGCGAAGCCGGCACGCGTTGGGGTTTTAGCCGGTAGTCCAAGGTTTTAATCGCGGTTAGTCCGTCATACCCATCGGGTTTCCCCCGAATGGGTGGGGTGCCTAAACGCGTATTTCCCCAACGCAAACTTCCTACAAAATTTCCGAAATCAGTATTTTTAACGTTAAAATTACGGCTTTATGTTCATCATCTTCGTCGCGTTTAGAAAACGCTGGGCACATATGTATGCTCTTATGCGTATAAAATCATGAATAATTTATATGTACGTAATTTCCGTAAACAATTTCAACAAGATTGGATAGGTCGCCAACAAGGTAAAGTACGAAATTTACGTAGAAAACCAAAAAAACCTGTTTCGAAAAGAAAACGTAATTTCCCAACCCATTCCAAGAGCCTGAAATATTTCCCCAAGCACACGATTCAACGTCGGAACACAAATACCGTCACTAATTAAGTTAGGACCGGCCGTATGGTTCATTTTTAATCTAGACTTCCTTAAAGATATTTTGCTGAAACTCCAGGTGGTCTGAAAGCGGGGAAACGAGGCGTATCTAATATAGGCGTTCTGTCACACCGAATTAAAAAAAAAGAATAAGTAGGCGGATTCAAAATCTTGATGCAACTTTTAATAATATGTCTTTTTCAATCGATTTCAAAATGACTTTCATTTTTTATTTTCATTTCAGTGTAACCTTTTTAATCATCGCACGTCGTTCGTATTTGGGGAAAGCTGCAGCAAATAGCAAAATATCGGATTACAATTTTGTCGCATTAAAAAAGCAAAGATGCGGTGTATGTCAATTAACAAGGAAGCCTGTGGGTCCATAATACTTACCAGATTTTTTTAAATCGATTATCTATTTATTGCTTGCACGAGTTCTAGGCAAGTAAGGCAGCCCAACCGTAGGGGAGACCGGGGATAGGTGACTATAGGGGTAGGTAGACTAACTATCAAAAACTCGTCTGACGCAAAGGCCTTGAGCCAACCAATAAGCCACTTGAGTCCGTCACCTCCCCCCGCTCCGTCACCGGGAACGCGACGTCGTGCACGCATGTTTTTGGAGAGAAGGAGCGTAATATTGAAAAACAACGCACCTAAGTAGTTATTTTTGTCGTAATATTATTTGTAATGGCGCCTAATTATTTGTTGTTATTGATTATCAAAGCATTTGTAACGAAAGTTTGACTCATGGTCTTTCTATACATTATCATTCTTTTTGATTTCGTCGCAGTTATATGGTTATGGCACGTGATTATAAATTAAAACGTGGTTCGGGGTTAGTAGACTAATTTATAACGGGGCTGGTCGACCTATCAAGACTGTTACCAAATATTAAAAATAATTAAATTTGTTAGGTACGATTTGTGAACAAATGATTAAAGTTGTTTAGTTATGTTTTAAATACTTAATAAGAAAGTACAACGTGTACCAGGTTAACATTTTAGGTAATCAAATTGCCTAATGTTTAATTGTCTGATTGTTTATTGTTATTGGAAGTCTATTATGTTTAATTAGAGTGGCGGAAGATCCCTTTTTTGATACAATAAAAAAAAATGTTTGCCTGTTTTTTGTATCTTTTATCCTATGTCTTCGTAGACAGTGCTCTAAAAACTTCATAGGTCAACATACTCCTGCTGACAAGTCAACCTACCCCATACATGGGGTGTGTTGACTAATTTTTCCTATGCTACGAGATCCTGTAGGTACACTATATCGTAATGAATATCGTGCTTTTTGCCACTTTTTTCTAAAGCTTAATAGTATATCTATAAACTGAAATCGATATCAAGTTAATATACTCTAAAAAAATAAAAATACAAATGCTTAACCTAAAATTTGGTCAACCATCCCCGGTCTCCCCTATGTGTGCACGATTCTACAATCGCTTAGAATGTAAAATAGTCAATCGATTACGTTTACACCCGGTTAACCGTTTAGTATAAATACCTCGGTAACCCGCAATGTAATGAAAGTTGCATGCAATGTATTGCACGTGTAAATTCCGCTTTACGCTATGGTGTGAGTGTCACCCCCCGAACCCGGTTCGTTGCGAGCTAAGTGCATTACGCTGTCATTAGCCTCCCAAGGACGGATTAAAAGCCGTCGCAAATTCATAAGTTCCCGCAAACAACTCCAAAACCTGTTCTTTACGCGTTGTCAGAAAAAAAGGTTTGTTTTGAAAGGCGCCACAAAAATAGGCATTGTAGGCCTGAAATTACGAGGGAATTTTTGTTTAACATTCTATTTTCATGAACGAAGTAATCTTAGCACAGCTGGTTTTTGCTTGATTGCCTAGTGTTCTCTTGGTAAAAAATAGGGAATTTCTACATTATTGTGTGAACAGTAAATATTGTTTGGCTTTTTCTTATTTAGACTTTGAGAAAGACCGTCTTTTTTATTCAACATTTCGTTATTTGTCGTGAATACACCGTTTGGGATGAATTTTGCTCAGAGGCACGGGACGTATAATTAATATGATGACGATGACTGACGTTAATGTGTGTTTTAAAATAAAAATGAGTATGACAATACATACAGAAAATATCACCTTAATTGAAAGTTCAATCATAAAAATTAATAGTCCGACGGTGAATATCTTGGATGACACAGAAATCATCTTAAATTAAGATGATCTGAACGACGAAAATGGTCTTCCCCTCAGAAAACCCTGGCTCGTTGAAACTGGGCGATGAGAAGCCGCTTCCAAAGCGGGCGACGACCTTTGGTCGGTGCTAAGTAAACTGACTGAGCAGCAAGTTTAGGATGAAGACAGGATATACTTACTGCACTAGACCCCGTCTTGGGATAACCTCACTGAATTGTCAGTATGAGTATTCCACTCCACTGACAAACCTTGTGAAGGCTGCACCTGCGCCGGCGACTGTCGTCTTGAGGACATTTCAGGTTAGGAGGTGCCGAATTTGAATGAAATTCCGCGATTCTTGCACACAATGCAATACAGTCAACGAGATTGAATATGAATATTGAATTGTCACTTTTCCTAGGTTTGTTTTTTAATACAGTGAGAATAAAATTCAATGTGAAGTGCTCCAGAGATGAGACAACACCTTCTCTTCTATTATCTTCCTAAAAAATGACGTGGCCAATCGTTATCTATAAACTAAATTCTCACCAAAGAGATAAACGATAAAAATTAATAGCCCAAACAAAAAGTCCCCTATCTCTCAAAACCACACTGCCACGTGGCGAAACCGTAAATAAAATTAGGGCCGTGTGGAGGACGCAAAATGATGCACTTTGCGCCCTTGTGCACTCTTTGTTTATTATTGACGCCCTGACTGTGACTATTAAAAAATAGACAAGGGGAGACCTAATGCAGGGTTCAGCCAAATACCATTTTTTATGACGATAGTGGCAAACAAACCTACAACTTTCCGCTACATACGAGAAAAACGGGACCGGCCATGAGCGTAGCGGGAGCATTTCTTGGCTAGTGAATGTGATAAAGAACTAATGGATGAGTTGTTTCGGATAGTTCCCGATTCAACAGATTTCATTGACTGTTCAGGATGACAAGGAACTTTTGACCAACCGTCAATCCGGGCGGTTCCTTAAGTTGAATAGTACTAGTGGCTCTATGAGCTGCTATAGAACTCGCAAGCCTGGTTTAAAAAAAAACACGATAATCCGTTCAGAACTGCAATCTGTAGAGGAGAACAGCCGGAAAGCAGGACATTCCTGCAGCTGAAGCATAGAAATTCGTACGCTTCGCTCCCTCGTTCGATTAGATTAGGCGAAGCCTGTTTTGCGGATTTCATCATTGATATGAATGTGATCCAGGGAAAGGTCGAGGGCACCAGACCACGAGGCAGGTCACCAATGAGATGGACAGACCAGATTAACGATGCAGTAGATGAATCACTACACGCAAGCATAAGGAAGGCGACTGGCAGAGAGGAATGACCACGACAACTCTGTCAAGAGTGTAACGATGAAAAAGAGGAAGATATACGTGACAAAGTCTAAAAGATTATTCAACAATATTATGTTAATATTGCTTGACTATTGATCCTACCCCTGAGCTAGGCGACCGGGTAACGATATAAACAGGAGCGGCCGCGTACATTTCGTATGAAAATTTCATTACCCACGCCCGTCGAACGACAGGGGCACGCGCGTTTACGAGTTTATATTCGGTACTGTTGGACTCCCCAACGTAGAACAAAGGTAACCGATAAAGCCCTCTATATCGCTAAACTTAAGTGGTACTGGGCACATTGCACGTAGAACAGATGGCCGTTGGGGCGGAAAAGTTCTCGAGTTGCGACCACGTACCGGATAACGCAGCGTCCCCACCAAGGTGTACTGAAGAGTGTTGACCTGGTGAAAGTCGCGGGTGGCGCAGGACAGGTGACTTTGGCACTCTTTTGGGGAAGACTATGTCTAGCAGTGCCCAGTGGAGTGTTAGAGTCTGACAGTTGGAGGATATCTGTATTGAAATATTGTTATATATTCTAATTTTTGACAGGAAAATACACAAAAGACGAAATACGTTTCATATTAAGACAGGAAACATAGCCCATATTTACGCGTAGTAATCAAAAAAATTGGTGGTATAATTAGCGCAGCAGTGGCGGAGATGTATACGCTAGAGTAACCGCGATAAACTGGAAATCTATAGATACCGAGTTTTATTCTCGGTCTACTACGCTTGTACGTGCGTTTTTTGCTCTGGTCTTTGTATCCGTGGAAGTAAAATAGTATATTTTAAAAATTTCGAAACAGTTTTTTTGAACACAGTAAATTATAAAGACTGCCGATGTTAACAGTATTACTAAATGACATATAACTACAGCTACACAGATGTAGCCGAACTGTTAAAATTATAAATCATAATAATTTTAATATCTCTGCCTAGCCAGCATGATTCCCTGAACGTTGGACACAGAGCTGCACGTATGCTTTATGTGGGATATAAAAGTGATCATGCTATCAGGGCTGGTATGCATTCCTCATCTGCAGTAGTCATATATAAACTGTTCAGTCAGCTGCGGGGATACATGATCCCCCTGCATGCAAGCTTCTATGCTTTGTAGTCACGTTTATCTGAAGCTGATTGTACATAGTTAATTATTCTCATTTAGCCAGATACATACGATGACGTTTTTGTTTCTTAGCCTTCCAATCAATATCGAATGCGTCGTCATTGCCGTGCGCGCGCGCGCGCCTTCCAAATTTACACGAGTATAAATTAGTCCGAGCCGCGCGATTTGCATCTGATCTGCGGCTAATGGCCGGCCAGTTTACATTGTACTGCCAAAGTCCTAACTTTCGGTGGCAAAGCCTGCTTTAGCACTTTGTCGCAGTAATGCCTGAGATCTATAACCCTCTATCTCCTCTCTAAATCTATCAATAGATCTATAATCTATAGATCTAAATCCCTACACATGATAAATGTTCTTTATGACTGTTTTTTATTGTATTGTGTTGTATTTTGTTTTTTGTGGTTTATGATGTTTTTTTTTTGTTTAATGTGGTATACGTGAAAAGGGGACGAACTGAAAACCAGCACTATGCAGTATGCCACTGTCACAGCACATGCTGAGTTCGTTCCTTTTGTCACACAAATAATCTTGTTTGCTAATTGTTTTACCCTTATTATCTATTTTGCTTATTTGTGTGACAATAAACATTTTCTTTCTTTCTTTCTATTTTTTTAAATATATGATATACATATTTCAGTATGTTTATCGTCGACTAGTTCCCATAGTGTAAGCAATGACCACTGATTTGTGTAAGGTTGTCCGCAAATATTGATTGATGTATATCCTAATTAATAGAATTTGACATATTTCGATAACAATCACCCAGTGTCCGTCCGGTTCTTAAAATCAGACGTTTTCCTCGGACCAATTTGATTGACGTCTTTGCGAACCAGCATACAATTATTTTATATTAATATGCGATGTATTAAGATGAGTACCTAATCAAGATAAACTTAGATAAAAAGCAAATTAATTAGAACACACCGACACTAAACCATGTTATAATTTTAAATGCGTCAAATATGCAAAGTTGTATACACACGAGCATCTTATCTTCACCGTAATTTAAATAAATGTAAAAAACACCCCTTCATCCGTAACAATAATTAGTGCCCCAACTAGCCCCGCTCTCCCCTAATCGGTATAATATGTAAATGCCATCGCTATTACCTTCCGAATGGAATTAATTGTTTTGCTTTAATTGTGACGGGACGCTTTAGTTCATATTCTAAACGTCACAAACGCCAGTGAAATTTATAGAAAATTATGTCTTTTAAATAGTAGTATGTTAGAAAACTCTTAGTTTGAGATGATACCGGGGTTGTTGACATATAGCTACTTTTGTTTTTATAGCTTTAGATGTAATATAAATTAGCATAACAATAAATAATGGAGACCGGTTACCATTTGGGATTGTTTTATTTAATAAAATAACATTTAAGTGGATATATAAATACTTACTTCAAATTGTCAGTTAAAATAACTATAATTTGCCATGCAATCACAGGCATGAATGGGCTATGGTGTCTGTTAGGCCGTTTGATTGACTGGACTTAATACAATTTACAATTGAAAACATATTTATAACAAGTTCAGATTTCACTCATTTTAATACGCCGTCACCAATATAATCAATGCCAGAATGTATTTTTAAATTAATAAACATATTTTTTATTTCAAAAGATAAAACTTTACTCACACAATTTTGAAAAACTTTGAATGATTTATAATGACTTAATACAATTTACCGTCGACAACATATTAAAAATAAGTTCAGATTTCGCACTCATTTAAATACGCTCTCACCAATAAAATACATGACAGACGGAAAAACCCAATATGTCCATTCACGGTTTTTTAAAGGCTTGGACATAATCACTTTATCCACTACTCTCGTGCCATTGGCAAGGGACAGACGCAATGCTATTAGTGCCAAAAATCGCCAATACAAACAAAAATTGCCTCAGCCTCCCCCAAAAAGTAAGGTTGGACGGTGGGGAGACAAATATCCATTAGTGCTTGAACTGTGGGCCAATGTTTGTACGAATGATGGACGTTGTCAATGGAAGAACTAAAGTCTAGCGCGATGGTTTGCCATGGTAATTAACTGAATGAAATATATTATACTGTGGTCGACTTCAAATATAATTATAACAAATGTATCCACATTTGCACCTTATCCGGAAGTCCTGGGTTCGAATCTCGGTAAGGGCATTTACTTGTGTAATTAATGATTTTTTTGAACACGGTGTATTTCAGAGTCATGGGTATTTTTATTTATACATGTAAATATGTATATCATCGCCTAGTGCTCATAGGTTTGCTTAGTTTGGGAATATGTTGATTGGTGTAAGAAAAAAACATACTCAAACATTAAAACTGCAATAAAAAAAATTGGGGTTGACCCAATTTTATACTTGCAGTTTAACTGTTTAAATATTTTTTTCTCGTTTATGAAACTTGAAAAGTTGAATGTTTAATGAAATTGAAGCAAAATAAGTAGAGTATTAATTTATTTCTCACTTTTAATGTCCAAACGCCTATTTACCTATGGTATTTCCGATTTATTATACTGATATAGAATAAAAAAATGCTTTTAGTATTAACGCCAAACCACTCTGTTTGCCCATTGAAAAAACAGACAGATTACATTACAGATATATTTATCATTACGTATGTAGCCAAACGAGGTCATCGTAATAAATCTGATAAATCACCAAACCAAAAATATATTCTGCAAATATTTCAAAATTTGATTTCATCCTCAATTACCCATCAAACTGGGCTTACAAACATTGGGTCCAACGTTTTCGTACAACACATTCCAGCACCGTCGATATCACCCATTTCCTGAGGCCTTAAAAATAGTAACGACAAAGGATATTTTCAATTACCTACTCGTTGAGCGATAGAAGATTGTGTTTCGAGGCGGTATTCGCTCCATTGTAATTGAAACTTTGTCCATTAGGTAACTTTTTTCATATTGAATGATGCATGCGACAAGGAAAATATTAGGTGTGAATGTGTAAAGGGTATAGTAATATACATATTACTACTGACTTGAATAGGCCGGGAAAATTGTGATTGCAGGCCCCATAAAGAGTTACAAGGCCAGCAGTCCCTTTTCAAACCAAGATATATTTTTTGTGTTTGTGCTTTTCCTAAACATCATCCTCCTAGTTTTATTCCCAGTTGTTCCCTACAGCTCTGGGTCCGCCTTTCTCAAATATGCAATAAAATATAGCAAATCCAGGATTTTTTAGTCACAATATCAAACCTTAAATATATGAAATTCCATTATGGTATTCGTTTCGCCGCCCCTGAAACATATACTTCTCAGCCATTATAAGCATCCTTACGTCAATATTTCATTGCATGTATGAGAAAAAGTATACATAGGCAGTCTTGTTGTCTAGTGCCCATAGTCCTTACAAGCTTGGTTTAGTGAGGAACTAAGTCGATATGTGTAAGATTGTCCCCGATATTTTTGTAGCTTTACCAAAAACCACGCAACATTTCTTCCCAATAAAGCCTACATTGTCCTTATTTACGCAGAACAGTAAAACCAGAACTAATAGCCATTACCGTAAGCAGGGCAGGCCGCAAAACTTTTTATTAGTTCCCGCCTGTAACCGGTTGTACCCGGATTTTACCGGTCCCAACTAGTTACGGCGACAAATTGCCGGAAGGAAGTGACAAATATATAGTAGGAGTAGAAAGGAAGGTTTCAGTTTTTGTGAACACATTTTAATATGTACATACTAGATTCATGCCTTTGTAACTAAAATAGGTAGGCAGAGCACGTGATACTTATATTTCAGTGCCACTTAGGTACCAGTCTAATATTGTATTTATGTAGTATTAAAACCTATATATACTACATTCATAATATTAATGTAGTATAAAAACAAGGTGGTATAAATATTTAGTGCCTAAGTCATTCTACTTTACTAAGCATGCAAATTGTAAATCGGCTGTTCTCCTCGCCGTGTCGTATTTCTGGCTCGATTCTAGTAAAATTTTGTGAGCAGGTTTTATAATTGTAAAGAATATTATGTCAATTCACTATTTAGAAATGAGAAGAAGGAAGAATGTTTACGAGTAAGTATTTGAAATGTGTTATTTTTGTATTTTTCTCTGGGATTTTTGAATCAATGTAAGCGTTTAATCATTTTAAATTTGTCTGTAGGGAAATACTAGCAGTGGAAATGCTACCTTTTTTTGCATATTTTCTATTTGTTGTCCTTGGCGGCTCTCAGTATGTCATCGTCCTTGGTATATTCACGCACTATTACCTTGACTAAACTCATAAAACCACAGTAAAATATTACTATCACATAATACCCGCTGCTCCAAATATACCAACTATTCACAACGTCATCATCTCACCTCACCAGTCAACTGTATATCACGACTTCATTCGTGTTCACAACGAACACTGATACGTCTGGATCTCACTGGTCACCTTAGTGAGGCGATTTGAAGCGTTGTGAACAACATCCCTAATTTGTTGTAGTTCGGTAAGTGACCGAAAAACTTAGTTAGAAGGGAACTTCCTATAGCGATTTGTGGGAACGCTCGAGTTGGTCAACTTTATATAAGATTTGGCAATAACTCTTACCAGTTATTTAATATTTGGTAAGCTTTCAGTGTGTTTATACTTTGAGACTGGTTTACCATGTTAGTTGCGTGAAAATGGGTTTAGAATGACGAATGGCTGTTGAAGGATGGTCCGGTTGAAAACGTTTTAAAACCAAAAACTGCCTTCTTTACCTACTAACTTTCTAACTTACTCAAGAACCTAATGTTCAATTGTTTTTCATTGTTTCCACTATTCCACTACCCGAAGGAAAGAGGTAGGTAAGGTAAGTCTGGAAGAGATTATTTTTTAGCTATAAGACCGCCACTTCGTATGTTTAATTTAAGCCGTTGTTTTTCTCTTTTCTTCTTCTTAAAATAAATATTTTTAATGTTTTGTAACTGAATGTTCTTTAGAAAAAATAACAATTCCTTCAAAAATCTGGAAGCTGATGAAGTAAAATCAGTATGTTTCATTTAAACTGACTACTGGAATAAAAACAGGGATTTTCTTACTAAGAAAGTGAGATCTTGAAAGTAGCTTCAAAGCGAAGGCTAGGCCTTTTTTTCTGCTAACATCTCTGCATTTTTACTAAGAACTCTTAGGCTCTTTTGTACACCCGAGTCTTCAAATAAAACTACAATGGCATTCTTTTTGAAAAAAGGAAATATAATCAAAACAACCATCCAATGCCTGGGCATACATTTGCCGAGATACGAAGTTAGTGTCCGGGATTACATAACAAAGAAACGGAAATGTAAACAGTATATATTTAAAGCATTCGGTGAACCACGCAAGATGTACACTACACGCAAAATGTAGGTAAACTGGTAAAATATACAAAATACCAAAATATAATACTGTGTGCACTACTCACAAATCGTTCAATACGCTATACTCATTTAATTAAACGTGAATATTTTCCCTTACGTAAAAATAACGTGTCTAAACCACGAAACTTTCAATCAGTAAATAATTCGTCATATTATATTACACAATCATTTATTCAAATATCACAAAATTAGTGACCTGTTTTATATTAATCCTGTTAAAAATGCAGCATTATGTGGCAAATTCACTTTCACCCACACCACTCCATCATCTTATTATCAAAAACACGAAATCTGTTTTACCCCAAACTATAACCCGTAAGTTAAATGGGGGCGAACAGATACCAGATATCATAATAAAATTGAATATCAGGGATGAAGTTGAAATTTATTAGTTAGGGGATGATAATGTTCGATACATCATTTAACTTTGATGGTTTAGGGGAAGTTCTGAGTTGGAAATATGTAGATTGTGAATATGAAGTAATTATTATACATAGATGTCGGTATATAGTAAAAAACCTTACATCACCTTTTTGCCGTATGAGTTGCAATAATTGTCAATTTTACCATTATTTGACGTTTAACCTTATGCTAAATTCTTAATCTGGTATGATGTAATATGTAGTTGGTATTCTATAGGCATAAGTTACCGTTTTACGAATAATATTCTATCGTTTGCAATCAACAGGGATCAATTTTTGAAACATGTTTCTAACGTATTATTTATACTAAACGGGACTTAATCGCGTATTAACTTATTTATTTACCTCACTGAGGTCTCCCGACGTTTCGGATGTGTTGCAACATCCATGGTCACGGGACAACTGGCTTGTGCGGGTAGGGCACAGGACCTTTGTGATCCTGAATTTTTAGAGAGCGAGATGTTGCACATTGAGAAGGTCCTTAGGTGGAATGGGTATAAGTTAGACGGACGGCAACCCAGACGGAAGTCTAGAGGAAAACATCCTGATGTTCCAAGGCAACCAGCTTTTATGCCCTACGTTAAGGGAGTAACGGACAAAGTTGGTACAATACTGCGAAGGTATTCCATTAAAACCATATACATGCCGTTATCCAAGGTCGTGGGACATCTAAGATCACCGAAGGATGTTATCCCCTTTCAATCACCAGGAGTTTATAAGATTGACTGCAGTTGTGGAAGTTCCTACATTGGTGAGACCAAGCGAACCATCGCGGAAAGGGTCAAGGAACATATTGCGGCTGTAAAAAATCGGCAGGTGAATAAGTCTGCGATAGCCGAGCATTTGTTGGAGTCAGGACCAAACCACTGGATTGAGCTCCATAAACCGAAAGTCCTGTCTACGGAACGTCATTTCTATAGTAGAAAAATACGTGAAGCCGTTGAAATCAGAAAACATCGTAATTTCAATCGGGATGACGGTTTTAAGATTTCATCTTCGTGGAATCCTATCATAAGTAAATGCCAGCGTCAGAAAACATCGTCCGTTATATCACCGGACATTGTTAGTGTCGTGTGTCGGCCGGGTGACAACCCTAGTGTACAAGTGGTTCAAAAAGACCAAATGCGGGTAGTTCGGAAAACCCGCGCAGCAAGAAGATGTTGATACCCGCACAAGCCAGTTGTCCCGTGACCATGGATGTTGCAACACATCCGAAACGTCGGGAGACCTCAGTGAGGTAAATAAATAAGTTAATACGCGATTAAGTCCCATTTAGTATAAATAATGTGTGAGAATCGTGAAAGTTTAAATCAATATATGTTTCTAACGTACATATATAGTAATATTTAAAGTACTTCTCTACTATTTCTTCCTATTTCTTTGCAAGACACAAAAAGAGCGCGCCATAATTTTAACTGGCAGCATTTTGTAGAACAACAGAAGGGACTCTATTACCAAGACTCCGCTGTCCGTCTGCTGTCTGTCTGTCTGTCCATCTGTCACCAGGCTGTATCTCATGAACCGTGATAGTAAGGCAGTTGAAATTTTCACAATTGATGTATTTTCTTCGTGCACAAGTACGACTCGCACTTGGCTGATTTTTATAATAATTATAGCCTTTTTCACTCCCACGACTAAGAAGAACGTTGGAACCAACGACACCTCATAAATATGTCACAGTCCATCAAGCTGTTTCGACTGTAGCCCGGGAAATAGATTTAACTTGTCCATATCGGAAAACGTAACCCTCCTTCTGAGGCAGTCGGGTAAAAATAGAGTACAGTACAGAGCCCACGAATCAACTGGCGAATGAGCCAGTACCCATTGAATAAAACTAAAAAAACAGCCTCAAAAGTTGAACATTTGGCAGCATCACGTAGCCCAGTGAGTGAACGAATGAATGGTGAATGGTTTTCGTTCGATATCGGCGTTTTTTTCTATTTGCCTTTGGGAATTTCATTGCTAAACGTTGGCATTGATTGCGTTTATGGTATTTGAGGTTTGGAAATGGCTGGTAAAAACAGATGGTAATTCAATTTTCCTATTCTTAAATGAGCGGGCGAAAAATATCAAGTTCTCCATCTCAGTTAAGGCCAAAATTCTGTCGTATGTCCCACTTTCCGGTTGTCCGGCTGTTCTCCTCTGCAGGTTGCACAGGTCCGATAATTATATAGATTTAATTTGTCGAGTTCAGTTATTTTTTAACAAAAAAAAACACGTGCCCGAGTTTACAGCTCACAGAACAACAATAATAGTAGGTAGCAATGTCTTATCTTATCTAGATGAGGGCCCTTTCGGATACTTTTTTTTTTTGATTTCGACCCATTGGGATTTTTTGTGCATTGGCCCTCTCCTTTATGCCTACTCCCAACCTCGCTCCATCATTTCCACAAAGCGAGCCGTTACCAAAGTAATTATTTCTTTGTGTGGCAAGGGCATGACATTCACACAAGGTAGCAATGTACTAAGTTGTAGAAAATTCTCAAATAAGGGTTCAATTTTTTTCCTTTTTCTTACGGAACCCTTAAAAGTAGGACTTTTCTGAGAGATCTCCTTCTAGGAAGTAGCCGTTTTAATTTTGAAGTATGACAATACTAAAATTACTGAGAACTTTCCACGTAAAAAGTTTCGAAACTTTGGAAATTTCTCTTGGGTCTTTGGAAATCTCCGTAACTATTTCTAACCCAGGACCCCTCGCTGCGGAGCATAGGCCTCTCTTCGAGTACGCCACCCGTCCCGATACCTACAATAAACTTAAATAAATAAAAATAGCCTTTACTGCTGAAGTTTACAATTAAAAAATACTTCTGATATAAGACCAACGCCGGAAAACGTGCACTCATTTAAAGACTGTGTAACCACTACAATAGACATTTCAATGAAATCGACCTTACCTTAAAATCTCGCGCCCACTTCAGAGCAGCTATTTCAAATCTCTTGATCAAGAAGTAAATAAAAACAGTCACAACGTTTCGCCTGTTAGTAATGTTAGAATCTAGTTTTCTATAATCTGTACCTACACCTGTGTATTCCAAGTAACTTGTGCACAAACTTGTAAAGCTATATATGAAGTAGTATTTAATGTTAGTTATTGTGTTCTTTGTGAGATACGTGTAAGGGAGCATCTGCATTTATATCACTTTTTTTGTATTTGTCTGTTTTAAACTCATGTATGTTTCTGTGTTATCTCCTGAAATAAATAAATAAATAAAAATAAGAAAACTGCGCATTTCCGAAATAAACAGTTTTTTTCTTCTCCTGAAAAGTAGGGTAAAAATACATAACGATTTTTTAATTCGCACCGACGATTTGTAATGAGTTATACTACTTAAAAGTATAACTTATTATTTACTGCCTTTACTGTACTTATCTCCGTCGACAACCTGAACCTGCCTATCTATTTTTTTGTAAGGGAGTCCCACCGCCAATAAAATTGTCCTGCAGTTTGGCACATGAAAATATTGTAAAATCAAGGGTTGTTTATGTGAATACATTTTGTGTGTGTGGAATGTGGGGGCAGGCATATTGTGCTACTCTAGCATTATAAAGAGAAAGTGTCTGTGAGCTAGCTTTGTTAGTTTGTATCTCTGTAATCTCTGGACCAATTTCGAAAATTCATTCACCTGTATGTAACAATGGATTTTCTAGGTGCTCATAAGCTACATTTCATTCCGCAGGTTCGCCTGCGTTCTTTGTTATTCGGGGGCGAAGCCGTGGCATCTAGCATTGTACAATTAGGTACATATTACTAAAAATGTGTGTACGGTTGCGCAGATTTGCGGAAAGCGGTTTAATCCCTTAACCAGTATAATCCGGTGCCAACAGGTACGGCGATAACCAGGAAACTGACCCGGGCCTACAGCCGGATTAACCCGGGTATACACGAGTGTATTTTAGAGCCAATTAACTAGTTAAGTTTGAAAAGTCATAAAAAACTCATTTAACTAATATTTAATCATGTCAACGGTTTTTTTTTATTTACAGCCTTATAGAAACATGTCTAAGGATGCGTTATTTATAAAAGCCGTTGAGGCTATATAACGTGAAAAATCAGTCAACCATAAGAAGATGTTATTACAATGACATCATGTTTTAATAAAGGCAAAAAATAATAAATAAGGTAAATATAAAATAGATATTTTTGAAGCCCCTAATACATAGTATACATAATATGTAGGTATATAGACATAAAAAAACTTATGTTTCTTCGTCCTTGAATGAAATTATCCAGATAGACGTTGAACTTTTAAAAATTACAGGTGTCAAATTAGGAAAGCGTTTTTTATGGAATCACATGATTATGTGAATCCTCATCATTCAAGCACTTCCTTTTGCCTAAAAGTACAGCTGCGTGTGAGTTAGAGCGACGTAATTGAATTAAATTCATAGCTTGCAAATAGACTAGTACAAAAATTCCACAAGGAATATTTCGGAACACAAGCAAAACTCTCAGTTCGTTAACTTGCATTTGTCCACGCTCTATTGCACTAAAATGCAGCCCTGAATCAAACAAAAGTATTATTTTATCCACAAATTCTACTAAATCTCACCCCAGGTCCATTTGACAAATTTAAAAATGCAGCTAGTTCATACTACAGTTTAAACGATTCAGGCGCAAACGTAACTTTGCGTACTCGCGACGTTAAACAAATCCTACTCGACGGTAATTGGCAAATATTTAAACAAAATAATTAGTCAGCTACATAAGCAAATTTTAACCCAAGGGCGAAGACATTAAAGTTCGTTTCTGGTTGGTTGGTGGGGCAACTCGTTAACTTGTACTAATATTGAATCGCTGCACAGAGCCGAATTATTGACGGTTCGTGTTTGGACAAAAATCGACGTTTTGCGATGGACACGATTTTTGTGTGTTAATAGAGAATTGCCAAGTTGGTTGAAATGTTCTAGGTCGGCATGATCTTGTTAAAAGTCAAAAGACAAAGATATCTGTATAGTATATAAAGCAGCATAAAACGCAACATTTAATTGATTATCGCAATACCTTATGTAAAACAATACCTTAAGAACTGTTCCGTCATAGTGATCATAAAAAGTAACTATATAAAATACAATAACTTGAGATACGATACTTAAAATCACAAAAAAAATACTGGAGGGAACTGAACACTGCCAAATAATTATTTAACATTAAAAAAATATTTCATAGATTTTTTACGTCGAAAGCACTCTCGATTTGAGTACTTTTTAATGATTTCCTAATGAGGCCCTCCAGTTGAAGCAACGTTATGTTAAAAATTATTATAGAAAAAATTGGAGTGCTCAGGCATGCCGAAGAAACAGTAATTTCCTATTCATCATGTGTCACGTGTCGTTCATTCATAAGTCATCTCATTATCATCAGCCTGTACGTATATGCCTGAAGTTATATGTGGCGGGCGAAGTTTACGTTTATATTAGTTTACTAGTTTCCACCGCGACTTCGTCTGCGTGGACCCGCGACAAAAACTGTCCTATATTTTAATCCAACTATCTCGGTGCAAAAGTTCATCCAAATTGGTTGAGCCGTTGAAATATAATTGAGTAACAAACAGCCAAACATCTCTATTCATACAAATGTCTAAGGTTTTGTGAGTCGAGGGATAATAGGCTGTCCAGTACTTTTGTTTGATGTGACCTAGATGTTGTCCGTACTGAATGTGTTTTTGTATACTGTTATTTTTACAATGTCTAATTTCTCGGTGTATTGGCTTGTCTGTAATGCCGTGTAAATATATTGTTAGTAAATAAATAAATAATCTTTTGACGCTTAGAGACCGTATACATCTCTACGAACATTACAATAATTATTAATTGTATTTCAACGCTCAGAGAGACATTACACATTTGTGGGATACTAAATTAATATAATTAGCTTCTTGCTTTCTCTGCTGATGATCTTTATGTTGGTCTTTAATCTGCATTATTAAACGATTATTGTGTAAGATTATTATAATTTTATTGTTAATTACCGTTTGACATATAAAAGTGCTCTCCCTATATTTGCAGAATGAATAATTGATTTTGAAATTGATTTCGAATTGGCCCTCTGTATGCGTTGCAGGTTGTTGGCCATAGATTTCGGGGGACAAAGATAAATGAAACCCAGGAGAAGGCATTTTGCAGGCAGAAGAACACATTAACAAAAAAAGGTATTATATGGTTGTTTCGGAGATACAACAAAACAAATCTCATCCGATTTCTAAACCTCGTTCACCAATTTTTAAATTGAAGTTCCTAAATGAAAGTAGCACATAATATAGCTATTGAAAGCTTAAAATGTAGAAATTGGCGTTCCATGCATTTAGTTTTGTCTAAACAGCAAAATTTGCTGTGTCGCGGCCATCTTTGTCAAGGGGAAAAAATAGGAATTCTGGTTTAAAAGATCCATTTTAACTTGGACCCAATTTACTCTCCTAAATTAACAAACGCAAAGGTTTAAATTACTAGCTGGCAACTATATCAATTAAAGGGCCGGTTAAAAATTAACATAGTAGCCGGTTAATCCAATTTGGGTGAAATTAACTATTAACTACCCGCATAAATGTCGGGACCCTTGTAATAGCCGGCAGTGTGACCGCGGCTTTATAATGAGAGCGTATTTGTTATGGGATAAAGTGGGGTGTGAGTAACAGCGAGTAGTATGTTTTGCGAAAGTACGTTTTTTTATTTATTCAAAATGCTTATTTAAAACATTTTTTGGGAGCTCATATATAGCTCATATTGAGTAAAACCCGCGTACGCTATTATTTACTCGTAATCGCTTACAATGTGTATGATGTTGGTAAGTCCATACTTTTTATAGGTAAAAAAATCTATTGCAAATGATAAAAAAAAAACTCAATTTATGTGTACCTATGCAACGCTTAAAAACTATACCTTATGATGTGGACCTCTATTTACAAGTGGATATCCACTCGTTTGAGGACCTTAACCAATTTTCGGATATTAATTAATATTTGTAAGGTACTAAAGTACTATTGATTTAACACCTTCACTGCCAGGAACCGGCCTAGCAGGCAGCCACGCCGTAAGCGCTACGTACGGGGAAAAATTAGTGCACTTGCATTCTTGACAGTGAATGTGTTAAATAATTTAAAATAAACTTTCATAATTATGTTGATCACTGAAGTTACTGTTATTACATACCTCATTATATCAGAGTTTTAACAGCGCATTCATTGATATAAACTTATCTTACCTGAAAAAAGAAAACAATTGATATATGTACCTAGGGAGTCTTCTAAATAATACATCTAAAACTCAAATAAACGCTGTATATGGCTACCCACCCCGAGCAACCAGAAAGGACATACAACACCACCCTTATTAGCCAACTATTGATAAACGGGTAGCCCGGACATAGTTGAGTCCCGGATAAACCACCCGGGTAATCCATATCGAATAACCGGCTTTGTTTACATATTATTATACATAAACGTATTAATACAGAATATGGATATATTATATTTAAAGTACTTTTTTTGTAAAAAAAAATGTATGTAATTTAAAAAAATTACCGGACGGCGGCAGGAGAATGATTGTTTATTAATTTATCTATGTTGACTATTCCACAATCACAAGCTACCTATATTATATTGTTTCTGCCAGTCAACCTTGAGGTCAAACAGAGAATAATCACTGCTGGTGCCAGATAAATGGCATAATTTCTAAAACAACAATTGGAAAATCACGTTGTCTAATGTACAAAATTTCAAAAAAATTGTGAAAGTTACGTGAAGCGCCCATATTTTTGAAAACCAAAATTCCAACAGACTACAGTTCTAAAGTTCTACAAAATAAATTTATTCTATCACTTTCCACGATACGTTTATAGACGTGTGCATTTCTAGACAAATATAGTTTGTAGTATAACAAAAGTATTGTTATTGAAAAAGAAAATATTTTCTGTTGGCTCGTAAGATGTAATTTTTAATGATTTCTGACAGGAGCCTGATAACAGCTACTTCTGAATATTGTTAATTGAAAAGTTAGAATATTTGAATTTAAAACCAACAACTTTACACATTTCATACTTTACAAATTAAATTTTCGGAGTTCTTGTAAGTCTTTAGGATTTTTTTACATACGAATTGTAGATTCAGCGTTTATTTTACATAGCCGAAACAAATGGATTCCCTTTTTTCCACACCATCAAACAGTAACGTCTACCTTAAAACGCGCAAAGATCCGCATTTTCATCCACTTACAAAAATTATACCCGCATACGGTTTAATGATGGCGTAAATATGGCAATCTCCGGGCAATACCCGGGTTTATGTGATGCCAGTGTTATAATGCCCGTGATCGTAAAGAAACGGGATTCTGTATAGCGTGAGATGATAGTAACTTATTATTAATTTCTTGATGAGGACAGGCCAACTGTTGGCTGTATACTGTTGTAAATATACTATATCACCTTTTTGTCTGAAAAATCATATGATCTGCTGAGGGGTGATCACGTAACTTTTCGAACGCACGACGCGCTTTAGGCGCGTAACTCAAATGTCATTTTCCCATACAAAAAATGACATTCTGATCTACTTAATGCGCGTACAATGCGTTTCATGCTCCATTTGCTGGTCGATTGCGCAACGCATCATAAATATCATAACTACGTTAGGTAGATTGAAAAGTTATAAAGTGTATAGGATAATGACTGTTGAGTTGTCTCAGCGTACGTTTGAACAGTTATGCAACAACCTTGAGATATTCTCATTGTCTTCCAAATGAAAATATCGCGTACGAAATTTTAATTGTTTATTAAATTGAATCCAGGCGTAGCCGAAAAATACATAGTCTATCCCGTAGATAGATTATATAAATAAATAAAACACAGATATCAAAATTTCCGGAGATCAAGAGACCAGAATGTTTATTATTATAACCAATAGCGGTACTGGAACCGTTTAAAATAGACGTGGTTCACATTTGATCCTATGTATTGTACTTATGTAGCACATAAGCATGCATGCTCCGTACGTGACGTTTAGCGAGCAAATGTCACGTTCAGGGCGGCTGTTTAAAAGTGAAGGTCGAAATCGAACGTTAACGACGGTTTATACTGAATATGCAGCCATGTTAGAAATGTTATAGGTACTCTGTACTATGTAGAAGCCGTATACCTTTCTATTGCTTTTCACTACATAAGAAGATTTTAATTTTGAAGTGGCAATTTCATCTGATTATTTTCATAATTAGGATTTTAAGCTTTTTGACATTTAATGTCAAGTTTACTATTGGCGCAAAAATAATCAGTTTAGTGACAACTTTTATCACACATATCATTTTGGTTGTTTGGTAGGGGTCAATTAACTACTATGAAATAACCAGGAATACAATGAAAGTCTACAAAGAATTCGTCAAAAATTCTGAGGGTAGGGTGGTTGAACCGCTCGGCAATTACCCAAACAATAACTACTTGTACATTTATTGTAAACAAAATTAAACAACAACCTTTTGTTTTATATTTCCGCACTGCCCAAAAATATTTTCAACAAAAAGTGCATCAAAACGTTCCACTTTAACACATTTATATTTTAATTCACTCCAAAGATGCGAAAACATTAACATAAATGTACGTGAACCTCGCTTATGCAAATTAATTTCGTATAACACGAAACACTACGACATAACCGGTATTATGAAAACATGATATTTTTAATAAAAGCAAAGGAAAATTAATGAAAATGGAACGGGACGGAGACTGGTGAAAAATTAATTGAAAAACGTAGTTTAAAAACTACTTTGCATTTCCTATTAAGTTGGTGTTTTCGTACCTGAGCCAGCGGTATCGCTACGTTTTAATACCTAAATATAATTATGTTAAAAACATGCGTAACGATAAAAATATAGGTACCGACAAAGCTGCATTGTAGTTGATGGTGAAAAACTTATTATAGATGAAAAAAACGAAAAATCACAAAAAAAATGTTTGCTCCAATATATTTTTCTCCATCGTAGTTATATGTCACTTTCGCGCGTTACTGTCAATTTCGCGTGTTCGCAGCAGCAGCAGCAGCCCTAATAGTGCAACGCGCTCACACACACTTTATGCGGTAGGTAACACAAGATGAAAAAAATAATAAAAATATAGACCATAAATATGGTCTTAATCTCATTTATTTGTATTACTACTGTTAGGGCAAATAAATGACTAGGTAAGTGGAACCTGGCAAATACTGGAATAATGCTAAGAAGACGAAGAAGAAGAGCAAATTAATATGCCACATGAAATAAAACAATAACCACAATGTGTTTACATTTAATGAACTAAATAAACTAATCTATGTAACCTTTCCCAAATCTTATTAGGAGCCGCAAAAGGGCCCGGCAAAATGCGGACGCGTGAAAACAAGTTTGTTTAACAAGCAAATTAATTATACCCTTTAACAATGTAGTGAATAGTTTCTGGTCTACTGTTTACGAGAACTGTGTATTTGCTGCATTTTGGGTAAGGGTTTGATTAGTTTAGAAATTTGGTAAATTTGTTTTCAACTGACTTTTAAGGAAGAGGGAATGGAGGTGTTTAAGTGTCATGTGGGTACCCGTTTTGAAACGTCAAAATGAAAGGGAAGTAAATTTAGCTTTAGACTAGTGTTAAATATTAGAAAAAAATTAAAAGAACTGTACGAGCTCGAATTTTATACGTCACTATAAAAAACGAGCTATATGATCTGTCTAATAAAGTTTGCTATGCATTTTCGATCAAATAACAATGATCATAAAACCAAACGCTGGCATATTATTTCCTCGCCGTTATTCAAAGGTCTATTGCTTCATCTAGAGCCAAATTGGCATCCTAATCGTAAATCAATGTGTTTAGTACATTCGCTCTCCAAAGTTATCCAAATGGAAGGACGTAATATTTTGACAACGTTCACGTCACGTAGTGACCTACGAGAGATCAAGTGACCTTGGTCGTGGTAGTATGCGTTGTTTCGACATTTTCCAGTACTCTTTTCATTTCTACGACGAATAGATGGATCGATTTCGTCCGTTTGAATATCCAATGGGCGCTAACTATCTGCAACATCACTGTTTTGACATTCATGAAATGATTTTCTCTCGGTTGAAGAAAGATAGCTCAGTGTTTATTGGTGTATGTGAAACACATTACAAAATGATCCTGTTGGGAAGCAACTCACATTGTAAAGCGACGAACAATAATATACCTCTAGAACCGCAAACTTATTGCTGCCCGCCACTACAGCATAACGAACGGTCTTAAATTGACGAGCGTAATCTCCGCGCTCTGTGGTCCGACCGCAACTGATGGGGTTCTGCGAATCGCGTTAAGAGATAGTTCGGACGCCTCCTGCTTCCCGTGAGCCTGGTAGCTCTGATTGATGCTGGCAGCTTTCTTAGGGAAATTAGGATGAAGATTGTGATATGACTATTCCAAAATAATTTAATATATGAACCAACTTAGCAACATTGACAGAACATTAAATACTTGCATTACTATGATGGTTGTCATTGATCCACTTTTCGCTGTGGATAAGACATTTGTCCCTCTCGCGTGCACATGCTTGTCAGAATGTGATATATATCTTGTCCACAGCGAAAGGAGATAAAATGGCTAACAGCATACGCACGCTGGGCTCACATTTACCGAATGATGTATATTCGTTCATTACATTAAAAGTATTTTAATCTGTAGCTTTAAGAGTCCTCCACTAAGTCATTTAATTGGAAAGCATGATATTATTACCAAAATCTACTTAAATAAAGAACTGATACCTTAGTGATGCTTCTGTTTTGGAATTACAGTCACCTTTGGTCATCTATTTGTAAATGTGTTAGGCTTGCACATAAGATCCATAAATTAGGTATGCACATTATCTATACCCTATGTAATATGTTCATATACCGGGTGGAAAGGCACGACGATCCCTTCCGCAAAAGGGGGATTGTTTAGACTGACTACAGTATTTCCTCTAAAGAAACTAGGCTCATATTCATAACCGTTTTGAAGTTATAGGCAGTTAACTTTTAATGCAAAATACTGCAAGTGACCACCCTCATTAGGGTCAGTAACATTTTAACAATTACACAAGAGTCAGTGACCTTTATCAATACGTATAAACGATAATTAGTACGTATAGTAATAGTAGGGTTGTCACAGAAGAACATTAATTAATTTTATTATTTTTAATAATTGATCGTAAAAAAAAATCTAAACATTACGAATCGATTCCATCACTTAAACTAACCCCCCTTTGCGGGAAGGATCGTCGTGCCTTTCCACCCGGTAATGTACCTAATCTGGTACTATTCTATCAAATCTTCCTTAACTCTCGTCTGCCTTATGAATTAACAACAAGAAACTTATTTGTACCCGTGACTTCCATTTGCAGATAACTCCTCATTACCATGTGGAACAAATGCTTGCATCGGACGTATATTGGCGGAGTTTCTCGCTGACACCGACCGGTCGTGTCCGTACAAGAACATGGCACAATAGGTCCAACGTTATCTACTCCTTTTCTGCAAAGTGGTAGTCGGATATTGAAAATGAAAGGAATAAATAAATAATATTTTTAATCATTAATCACTTATTTAACAGCTGCGTGAAAATGGATTCAACATAGTCGACTACTTTTTACGAAGTGCTTGTCAGATATGATATACCTTTAAAAATGAAAGAAATTAGTAAATTCTTTAAATTAATCATTATTATATTTTCATCTGTGTGTCTAGATCTTTTGAGGCGACGAACAGAAAGTCTATTGACATGTTTTTTTTTTAATGTTTTAATAGACGACGAAAAGGTTTATGTTTTTTTTTCAATAAGTGATGCATTAAAATTCTAATTTCATGTACATATGTTTTGCGCGCCCAGATGCTCCATTTCTGATCTAATTTGCACCAAAGTAATAGATCGATCTTAAAGTGTAATCGAAAACAAATATTTGATCAGACCACATAAGAATGTGACTTCAATTGTTTGGTCAATTTCACTTTTCGTCGGATAAGCCTTCTTATCAATACATTATTAATAAACCCACCGTTTCTATTTCCACTACTATTGGATATTGAAAATATTTTCCAGATAATCCGAAGTACGGACGAGTGCCGCCGCAACTTGCTGCAACTTTAAAAGAAACTATTGTAATAATGTGTGAAGAAATGTGGAACAAAGAAATAAAAATTAATTTACATTGTGACAAAGGATATTCTTTATTGAGCAGGCTTCAAATTGTTTCAGATAATAATGCATTACTTTTCCAGATTAAGAAAATGATTCAGATTAGGAAATGAAAAGATGAGAATAAGCTACGAACTAAATTTTAAACTGTAAATAGATGAAAAATGATATTCACGAAAAATATGTATACTTATAAATGCGCCTTGACTAACTAAAGGCAGTTATGAGTACATGTACATAAGTTGTATGAGAAATAATGTATTTTCTAACAATTTATGTGTGGAAAATATCTATAAATGAATATTGGAAATCGGTCCTGGACGTATCAAGTATCCCAAGCGCAAACATTACATGAACACTACAAATGAGCTCAAATAATTCAATTTATTAATTATTACTGCACATATCATCATCCAAATTAAGTACGGTATCAGCCCATAATAACTAATATCACAAATTATATGGAAATACCAATAAATTATCACATTATCCACAGCCTGCCTAATCAAATCACAACCAGCGACATTCTATACGAGATACAACCTTAAGCCAGACACATGAAGTCCTAATTCATATAAGGGATGTTGTAAAATGTGACGTTATGAAAGTAACAATGACCACAGATTACGCAATCAGCTGCTTAAGCAGTTCTCATTGAGTATTAATTTATACTATGGTAGACACAGATAGTATAGACATGCAATGTGGAGCGGTCATAACGGTAATGTCGTTGGTAATTGATGCACGCCATCTGTTGTACGGTGATGGTATTAGCCGGGGGCGGGGTTCGAGCGTTTATTGGTAGTTGATGCGTGAGGTTATGGCTTCTACATTGTTTGTAGCGTGATGTTCCGACACTCATGTTTATACATGTTGGCAACATTGATAAAATGAAATTTTACTAAAAATATATATATGAGATGGTAACTGTTATATTATTAGACACATTGTTCTACATACACAACCCATTTTAGGATCAAAAAAAAAATGTTACAGTGAATCATTATAGAAAACACCCATCCGATACATATCTGTACACCTTTGAACATCTTTAAAGATATTTTATGACTGAAATTTCGTTCCGAAAACTGGTGGTGTAAGTGGTTTTATTCAAAGAATCCATTTTTATTTTAGATTCTACAAGCGTGTGCCTACGCAGCTTCAATTTCATAATTATTTAGGTCATACGATAACAATTAAATAACAGTTTTTATCATGTTAGTCATAATTAATGAGCGCCATCTCTCTTCACGTAACGAAACTAGCTCATCATGTATATACCCTTCTAATAATCGTCGTTTGTGTGTAGGGCAAGGTTTATTGACACTTGAAGTTATGTCTTGGGGCTGTATCTGATTTAATGTTTCGGAATGGCTGTGGAGAATTTGTATGTGTCGATTGCATATAAGCTTTTAAGTGCCGATCATGACACATGCATTACGGGTGCTTTTCGATATATATATTATGGAGATTGCCAGAAACTTGCGTAGCGGGCACAGAGCGACTACGGTGTTACGCGAAGAGTGAAACTCGGCGACAAATGGGTTAACTGAGCCTCCGTCGTTGTATCCGTCGAGTGAGGACTAGTTACTTCGCGACCATCCACTCACTCCTTCAGTACGGTGCTGAGATGTGGGGACGCGCCGCAGACTGGCAACGTGCCTTCCGGTTACAAAAAGAGCCGTGCGGGCTGTGGTACAAGTAGCCCAGGATACCTCCGTGCGACCTTATTTTAAAGAGTTAGGCATATTAACTTTGCCAGCAATAGCTATTGCACAGATTGCAATTTACACACACATACACTTAATCGACTACAAAAAACGCGCAGACTCCAACCGCTCGCTACGAGACCCTCATAGACTTCTCCCGGTGAAGCGACGGCTGAAGAAGTCGGGAAAGTTGACGCACGTAATGGGACCGACTATATATAATAAGTTACCTGTAGAAGTCACCTCGGCCCCCTCACTACAAAATACAAAGGCTTGGCTTCTCGAGCGCACATTGTATAGCTTTGACGAATTTTTAAATTTTAGTTAGTATAATTGAGTTTTTTATGATGGACTGAATTTATCAATTACTTACCAATTGGTTTCACTTAATATATATAAATTGACATGTAATATTAATAATATTATCAACAAATGAATATGAATATGAATACAAAAAAATATCGTTACAAACATTCTATTTAAAGTGTACAAAAGTAGGACATCACAATAGAATAATGACTGATTCAAATTGAAATCGGATTCACAACCCAATAACGCAATCAAATCTCAAGCATCAAGTGTTGCATTCCGATCGGTGCAATAAGCAAAGGCGAGGAGGCGCGCTAGCTATGCAGCTAACATGAGGTCAATTTCAGACATGCGTGTTACATTCCACTTTAATCTCGATGTGTTTTGTGATCTTGCTTCCACGCGCTCGGAACTTAGGTGTTAGAACGAGAGCGCATAGCACTGAAATGAGATTAGGTTATAAAATAGATTAACGGATTGAAACCATGATCGCACAGTCCTTTACGCAAATCTCAACCTTAATTTGTCATGCTTAAAGCTCAAATGCGACGTTAAAAAGAGGAAAATAGAGGCACGACCTGAATCTGTTTAATGGATGAAAAGTACTTAATATCGAATTTAGTACATTAACACTTGCACTGCCAGGAACCCGCTCAGCGGGCGCCTACGCTGTAGTTGCTTTCCGCTACATACGAGGAAAATCACGGGATCAGTTATGAGCGTAGCACATAGCGATTAAATGTGTAATCTTGGCAGTAAATTTGTTAATAAATATTTTGCAAATGGGTAAGGCTAATCCTTTTCAGGCCAGACTCGAAAGTATGACGAGTATAGAACATACAATCGCTGGATTCTCTATTTTTTTCTCGCATCATTATACTGGTTGACTGGTGCAATTCATTAGTAACATTTAGTGTAGACTTGATGATAGTTACAATTGATTCAAAACCGTGACACATAGGTTTTTTGGTTTAAAATCGCATGCAAATCATATTGGTGCATTCATTTGCATGATTATTATTAACCTTATTGCGAGTACAGACGATTGATCCATTGACATGAGCAGCTGATTGAAGCGGAAAAAGATGTACGAGTATACTTCTGATGTGTGACGTTGGAATGAGATTAAATTATTATGTTAGCCATATTTAAAGCATAACTATGAATTCATACATTCATTTTCAATAGAGGCGGCGCTAGGGGGGGTGGGGGCGAGGGGGGCGAGGGGGGCGGTCCTCCCGGGTACCAAGCACCCAGGGGTGCCAACAACCTGAACGACAACTCACTCGTATAGCCATTTTATCAATTGAAAGAGACATGGAAGTCAATTTTGACAATATAATAAGTAGGTAGAAGGTAGATTATTTTAGTAAAATAATGCCTGGTAGGTACGAGTATAATGAGTGTTTAGTGTTTATTTTGAGTAGGGGTCAGGGGTGCTCAATACAAAACCGCCCAGGATGCCGGTGTACCCAGCGCCGCCACTGATTTTCAAGACCATGGGGTCTACTCTAATACTTTGAAGTAGTAGCATCAAGCAATAAAAAATGACGAAGAGCATTTTAGAGCTGAGCAACTTAAACTATAAATCTTGTGTATGTTCTGGAAAAGGTAGATTACTTCCACACATCTCAAGTTTATCAGTAGAAAGACAATAAAAAAGTGAAACGTTTTGTAAATAGTCAATAGGCTCATATTTCTTTTCAGAAACATCAAGCTGCTGTCATAAATATTCCCTTCTTTCAAAATCAAAACCAATTATTTATTCTGCAAATAGGCCACAAGGGCAATTTTACACTTTATTTTAGAAGCAACAAACTCACCAAGCAACACAACATTTTTAATGCCACACTTTACTTGGTACCGAATTTCTCGCATCGCAACAGAATTCATAATTCGGTTGCGATGTGAGAAATTCGAATCGCCAACGACAATTTTTCAAAAATAGAATCAATTTTTAACCGTCAACAAAGTCGCCGCCCCGCGGGACTGTACACTAGCGAGACGAGAATTTATACACCTTACATTACACTGTCGGTGCTAAAGGGGGATTTATACGTATTGGTACACTGGCGTGGTTACTTTGAAAATGTAGTTTTATGGGTTAGTAAAATGCTCTCGTTCAACGCTTGGTTTAAATAAATGAAGATTATTTATCTTGACTCGTGGCATTTTCTAGTAAATCTAGTTAGAACTGAGCTTATGTAACCAGCACGGCTACCACAAGGCGGCCTTCCACAGTGACATAGACTATCTGTCTCTTCCTAAACGTTCTAATTAGAAAGAGACAGATAGTCTATCTCGCCGCGACACAGCTCGCGGGCTTTCCTGTATTAGCCGTGCTGGTCTATTCTTCTTGCCGCTTCGACAAACCTCGGCAGCGCACACCTCGGAGGTGATTGCGGTAGGAAGGGAAGATTACCTGCTATATGACATTTTTTTTTTTTCGTCCATTAGGACAGGCTAAGGACCAGAGTCCATACT
The DNA here is from genome assembly GCA_945867215.1 of Epinotia demarniana. NCBI lineage: Eukaryota > Metazoa > Arthropoda > Insecta > Lepidoptera > Tortricidae > Epinotia > Epinotia demarniana. The sequence continues at coordinate 22,626,265 of OX244275.1, read as the reverse complement.
ATGCTATATGGCAAGCGCCAGCGAACGGTATGCATGATCTTGCTGTCTAACATTGGCATGTCAGACAGAGCCATGACCTTCAAGGAGGATCATAAATGCCCTCTAGCTCACTCTCGCTGTCTCTCACTTGCGCCTGTGACGCGTGTATTAGTATGAGCGGGATACCTAACCTTATCATTTATGACCCATATCGGTACGTTAATTTTAAACCCAAGGTAAGCGTTTCAAACCAGATGAATGTACTTTGGCGTCGATTTCGAAAAATCACTATATTTATATTATAGCTTTTCATAAAACCGACATTGCACGTAGAACCGATGGCCGTTGGGGCGTTAAGGTTCTTGAGCGGCGACCATGCACCGGAAGGCGTAGCGTGGGTGGACTGATGACCTGGTAAAGGTCGCGGGAGTCTGTTGGATGGGGATTTCGGCTGATATGATGATAAAACCGACTATTCGAAGGAATAATTCACATATAAGTCATACGAACGATTATCACCACAAAGACGAAAAATAAGGTCGGTCTTCGGAATTACTACGCCTACGTCGTAGTCGATTTCCGCTACATACGAGGAAAACCACGCGATTGGCTACAAGTGTAACGCGTTTCTTGCCAGTGAATGTATTGAACGTACTAAAGAGGTTTGAAAATAGTTTGTCTAAGGTTTCATTAAATGACTTAGAAAAACACATATTTTAAAGAACAATTTCCTTCTCATGCTGCATTCCACATAAGAAAAACAGCAACGAATCGTACATACGTACGTTTAATTATATTTTTAATATTTACGATTTAATTTCCGCACTGCTACGGTCTCCCTGTGGTTACATAAATTATGTGCTTACCACGCTGGGAACCTCTGGAAATTATAACGTTTAATTTTCCCTTGTTCTACAAATATTAGGGTAACTGAAGGGTTATTCGTAAAACTGGCTACTTATGACCGCTTGAATAAGCAAAATGGAACAAGTCGCGAAAATCGGTCGGTTAAATTGTTAAGTTTAAAGTTAGTTAGCGCGGTTCGTTGGATATCCAAATGGGACATAACGCGCGAATGCGCCTTCTGGATAGTAGACTTGCGTGTCAAAAACGTGAATGTCGATCCATTTGTACAGTTAGTAGCAGCCAGAGTAGCCAAATATATCGTAACACATCCTAATTCTTACATTAATAAAGACTTGTACCAAGAGCCTGACTTACAAAAAAAAAAGTTCCACTCAACTACATAACAAATCTATTTCGCTTCGTCATACAAACCATTATCAGAAAAGCATCTTAATGTGCTTGTAGCCCTTAAAGTACTCGTACTCACTTAAAGTTCCTCCATTAAACCCAGCGAGCTGTATAAATGCTGAAATAGAAAGCCTGCTTGAGATGAGTAAGATCCGGCGATGATCGCTCGTAACAATAATGTTTATTCATAATTTATGGTGACACTATAATGTGACTCACTTAGGGGCCAGAGAATACGCGGTGTTTTAGGGGACTGTACATACTTATGTTACAAAATAGACGGTAGAAAATAGAAGCATGCAAGTTGTCGATGACAACGATATTTTTTAAATTTCTGTCAACGTGGAAAGTTACAAAATTAATCGCCACTAGCGGGATTTGAACCCGCGATCTCTGGAAACCGTCCATTGCGCTAATCTTACTTTGCTACCGTGGGCTCCGCTAGTCCGTGGTTTCCACTTTGATTGAAATTTAAAATTCAGTTATAGGACGTTTTTGCTTGGTAAACATCCATATGTCTGTAATGTGATATGCAATAAATCATTCTGATTCTGATTCTGATTCTGACATTTACTGTTAAAACTGATATGTAATATTAATATTGTGAAGAGGCTGAGTTTCCGAGTGTTTAACTTTGTGAGGGTGTATAAAGTATGTAGGGACTAATCTCAGAACCTGCTCATACACGTCCCCGTCGCCTCAGGCACTGCCGACGTACAGACCTGAGGCGAACCCACCAGCGCGGGTGTCGTGCGCGTGGGTCGTGCACCCTGGTAATGTCGAAGATCGAGAACGGGCGTCACACTATTTACCATCTACCCCGGATCTGAGGCAACTAAGTATGAGAGGCGATACCTGGACCGGCACTCCCGCCCTACAGGTACTCCCAACCCCACATCCTATCACTCCAAATATCCCATCCCCCCACCATCACCATCCTTTCACACTCCTTTGGTCCTCACCCATACCTATTCCCGGAGGAGAAAACCTCAACCCCAAAAACCCCAACCTACAGGTGTGACCTACCGTGCCCAGAGGTGCGTGACTGAGGGGGAGCTCAGTCGCTAACGGTGGACCCTCGATACCGGGCAACCTCGAGGAGAACCTTTGCCTTATTCCAGCAAGCGGGGCTCTGCTGGAACGGACCTAATTTCCCTAGCTTCTCGTGGGATTCACATGGAAGAGCAAAACAAAAAAAATGAAGGTACCCTGGAAGACCTATGCCAGGAACTAATGCCTCTGACAGTATGCGCGGAAGAAGCCGCCCTAATGTCAGAGCAAGCGATGGAGGTAGTGGAGAGCGCCGACACGGTGGAAAAGGACGTCGAACGACCTAGCCCACCAACGGAGAATCCACAACCCGCCAAGCCTCACAAGAAATTGGGAGGCTCCACGCGAGGCCGCTACAAAGCTCTAGTGGGACTAGGACTGAAGCACGAAGAGGCTTTACTACTGTCCGCAAAGAGCTTCGCGGAACTCAAAAAGATGGGCTACAAGTTTGGGGGCTCACAATCCAAACCCGGGCAAAAGCCGGTCAAACGGCTCCGCTCGGAGGAGGAATCGCCGCAGGGTAATCCACCCAAAAACCCGAGGGTGAGTGAAACCCCCCCTACCCAACCCACAACCCAATCCCAACAAGCGCAGGCCTACAGCGAGGTCCTGAGCCAAATCAGAGTCGGGATCAAGGACTCCAGTCCGATGACGGACACCCAACTGGAGTCCCTCTGCTACAACATCCTGCAGAAGATCTCGACTCTGAAAATGGCCGAGGGACCTAAATTCGTAGGCTACGCGTACAAGCCAGGCTGGTTGCTCATCACGTGCGAGGACCAGCGGTCCAAAGCCTGGCTTGAAGAGATGACACCATCCCTCAAACCATGGCCAGAAGCCAACCTCAGGGTTATACCTGAAAATGAGCTTCCAAAGCCAAACATAGGGATGGTGTTCATCCCAGACCTACGCGACTCCGACGTGAAAATGTCCCTGTCGCTACTTTGTGCACAGAACTCCGGGCTGTACACAGAGTACTGGAAGATTCTCCACACAAAGGTCGAGAAAGGTGGGGTCATGCTGACCGTAGCCCTAGACGACCAGTCAGTGGAGAATCTCCGAAAGATGGACCTAAAGGCAAGCCTAGGCTTCCGAAAGGTACAGTTTCGGCTTAAGGGTACCTCCAAGGCCCAGCAGCCGGAACCCGGCACGTCCTCAATCCCACCACCGCAAAACCCGTCAACATCAAAGGACCCCATCCATACACCCGCCCGAAAGGTCCCTCCGGGACCTAAAAGAGCAGTCCTTCTGAATCCTGCATCCAATCCTGTAGCGGGTACATCGGGAACACGGCGGTTTCCCACCGACAGGGGGGGCAATAGGGGCTCCAACCGCTCCAGGGGCAGAGGAAGAGGGAGCCGGCAAGGGCAGGCCCACGCCCAGCGCCGGGGTCAATAACGACGCAACTCACGGGGGGGTAACGTTCCTGCAGGCCAACCTACACCACGCCATCGCGGCCACAGCGGTCGTGGAAAAACTCTTTGGCGAAAATGGCCTAAACATTGCCCTCATACAAGAACCATGGATCAACACCAAAACCATGGGAATAGGACTCAACAAAGCAGGTAAGGTACTAATACACGAAAAAGGATCCAAACCAAGGGCCTGCATCGTGTTTAACAAAAACATCAACTTCTTGCCTGTTACAGAATTATGCAGCGATGATCTTGTAGCTGCGTATGTTGATCTCAAAGGAAAGGGCTCACGAAAGGTGTTGATCTGTTCCGCCTACCTGCCCGGAGAAAAACAAGATCCCACAGAAGAACTGGCTAAGGTTGTACAGTACGCTGAAGCACAAAAGGCAGAACTGATTGTGGGTTGCGACGCGAACGCTCATCACACCATCTGGGGGAGCACGGGCATCAACAAAAGGGGTGAGTTACTCTCAGAATTTATTTTTACCAACTGTCTACACCTGTTAAATAGGGGCAACACGCCAACCTTCGTGACCAGGGCAAGACAAGAAGTACTAGACATAACTTTTGCAACTGAAAAGGCAGCAAACTGCCTAGGTAACTGGCACGTTAGTTGCGAGAATTCAATGTCGGACCACAAACATATTATATTTAGTGTAAAGGGCCCACTAGATACAGAACCACAAACACGGAGGAATCCAAAAGAAACTTCCTGGGAAGCCTACAAGGCTCACCTGGAAGACCATCTAAAGGATATCCCAAAATATGTAAAAGACCCTGATTCCCTCAACATAGCAGTAAACCAACTCTCCAAAGGCATCTATAAGGCCTACGAACTGAGTTGCCCCTTGAGAGAATCAACCACACACTACACTACGACATGGTGGAACAGAAGGCTAGAAAAGCTCCGTGTGTCCACCCGTCGCATATTCAATCACTCAACCAGACCAAACGAGTGGGAAAGGTATGGTAGAGCACTGACTGAATATAACAAACAGATCAGAAAAGCCAAAAGGAAGTCTTGGCGGAAGTTCTGCGAAGAGATCGCCCAAACACACAAAGGAGCGAGAATTCACAAAATTCTCTCCAAGACACCAACCAATTACCTAGGCCTACTTAAGAGACCTAATGGCAGCTTTACGACCACGGAGGTGGAAACAATGGACCTGCTCAGAACCATCCACTTCCCAGGCTCGTACCCCACCAGTAATACTCAGTTAGACACCCAAAGGAGCACACAAGCCCGGAGGGTACACAACAACGACTGGAATTTGGCCGCAAATATCTTCAGACCAAACCAAGTAATATGGGCACTGAAAAAATTCAAACCATTTAAATCGGCGGGAGAGGACGGTATCTTTCCTGCATTACTACAGCAAGGACAAAACCTAATACTTCCGCACCTGGTAAGAATATTCCGAGCTAGCTTTGCTTGGGGGACCATACCAGAACAATGGACTAGAGTCAAGGTACGCTTCATACCAAAAGCAGGGAAAAAGGACTACTCACAACCCAAATCCTTCAGACCAATTAGTCTATCATCCTTCTTACTTAAAACGATGGAAAGAGTCATTGATCAACACATTAGAGCGAAATATCTGGTAGTCAGACCACTGAGTCTGAACCAGCATGCTTACCAAAAGGGTAAATCTACGGAAACTGCACTACTTGATCTGGTCGACAAAGTGCAAAAAACCCTAGAGGACAAGCAAACAGCTCTATGTGCCTTCCTTGACGTCGAGGGTGCCTTCGACAACACACCCACAGAAACTATCCTTAAAGGATTGGGATCAAAGGGCGTGGACGGAAGCACCATCAGATGGATCCAGAGCATGCTTTCAAATAGAATAGTCACTCTGACCCTCAATGCAATTGAGCATAAATTCTTCACCACAAGAGGATGTCCACAAGGAGGCGTACTATCCCCACTACTGTGGACCCTAGCAGTGGACCAACTCCTAGCAACTATGAAGGACCTAGACTATGACACGCAAGGATATGCCGACGACCTTGTAGTCATAATCAGAGGTCCGTGCCTCCACACAATCTCCAACCTAATGCAAGGAGCGCTCAACACCATAAATAAATGGTGCAAAGAAAATGACCTGTCCATCAATGCGAGCAAAACAGTACTAGTGCCCTTCACAAAGAAAAGGAAACTAGACAAGCTCGCCAAGCTAAAACTGAATGGACAGGAAATAACATACTCAAATGAGGTCAAGTACCTAGGAGTTACTTTTGACCAAAGGCTAACTTGGAACGCTCATTTGAATAACATAATACAAAAGGCAAAAATGGCCATGTGGACTTGCTGTCGAATGGCAGGAGCAAGATGGGGTATAAGGCCCAAAATTGCTATGTGGCTTTACACAGCGGTAGTGAGGCCTGTAATTACATACGCCTCTGCAGTCTGGTGTAACAAAACCAACCAAAAGACAGCCATCACAAAGTTAAGCAGTCTACAGCGTACAGCCTGCTTAACAGCAACAGGAGCTTTATGCTCAACACCGGGGGCAGCCTTGGATGCACTGCTCAATCTAACGCCACTCCACCTGCAAGTGCAAAAGGAGGCGAAGCAGTGCATCTATAGGATATGCGCACTAACAAGGCCAAAATGGCGCTCGCAAGCGCTTATCAAACTTGAGGCCCTTGTTTTTGATAACAAAAAACTAAACATGCCCACTGACGACACTTACGTGGAATGCAAATTCACCAAACTGTATACAGTGGAAATACCTCCGAGAGACAAATGGATAAACGACCAAATGGACTTCAAGGAGGGAAGCCACATTTGGTATACAGATGGATCAAAAAAAGGTGACGATGTTGGATGCGGTATCTACGGTGAGAGGCCAAAGCTCAAAGCTAGCGTCAGCATGGGGAAAGAGGCCTCAATCTATCAGGCTGAACTCTTCGCAATAAATAAATGCGTGGAGATCAATCTGGAAAGAAACCTAAGAAACCAACACATCTACATCAATTCGGACAGCCAAGCTGTTCTGCTGGCACTAGAATCCCTAGAATCCTACTCGAAACTAGTCCAGAACTGTAAAAACAATTTAAATGCCCTGGCCAATACCAACAAAGTCATACTTAGATGGGTACCAGGACATTCCGACATAGTAGGAAACGAAAAAGCTGATGAACTTGCAAGGAAGGGCGCAGACACAACCCTGGTCGGCCCAGAACCGTTCTGTGGTATCACAAAACGGAAAGCATATTCTCTTCTAAACAATACTGAACAATCAGAGGCAATAAAGCTGTGGAAGTTCACCAAAGGACAAAAACAGGCTAAAGCCTTAATCAAAGGGTTTGATGATAAACTGTCTAAAGAGCTATTACAACTCAAAAGGCACAAAACCTGCGCAGTGACGAGAATCCTGACAGGTCACTGCAAACTAAACAAACACCTGTTTCAGATGGGTATGAAACAGGATGCAACTTGCAGGTTCTGTCAGGAGACAGAGGAAACAGCAGCGCACATTCTCTGCTCCTGCGGAACACTCATGCAAAAAAGAAGTATCTATCTAGGGCGACACGTCGTGCACCCAGAAGAGGTACAACATATCACCGCCCAAAGAATCTGGAATTTCCTAGAGGCAACGGGTCTCAACGGTGAAATCTAATAACAAAAGGGCTGCCACAATAGATCACCTGCTGGTCGAAGCGGCAAACAAAAGGCCCATAAACCAACAATAAATAAAAAAAAAATCTCAGAACCCACTTATTCGATTTTAAAAAATCTATTTCAGTATATTGAATACTGAGACAAATCTTGAAACTGAATTTTGAACCAGTTAACCTCAAACGATTGAGGTGAAGTATAGTTTGGATGACAATTCAATATTATGGTATCATCGAGCTGATCAGATGATGCAGACAGTAGTGGCCATAGGAATTTAGTACTTAACCGACGTAACCCAATGCAATGACGTAATCGTAATGCAATAAGTTGATGACGGTATGTACAGAAGGCAATAACCAAAAATGTAATTTTTTTAACAGAATCTTATATTATTATTATTAGCCAAGATAACATAGGCCCTACACTTCGTGGCCCGCCATCACACAGCGACACGGCGCCGCCGACTCGAGAGACTGACGTCAGCTCACTCGAGCCTGTAGGTACTCTGAAGGGCAAGTCTTTGTAAATAAGTCTGCCTGACTAGTGCCAGGGTTTTATACAGTTTCAGTTACAGTTGTTTCGTTTTAACACTTTCAGTGCCAGGATCACGCTAGATCATTACATACGGTTCTCACTGTTATCGAATAGAAGCGTAGGGGTGCGTCCCACGAGATATAACAACAATATATATAATTTCATATTAATAACGTTCACAAGATATAATGAACGTTCGCTTTAACAACAATACCAATACTTTTATAAGTAATAACGGTCAAATGCCATAATAATCATATAATTGAAGGTTTTTTTCTATAACACTCAAATTGACTAATTTAATTTCGTATAACATACATAACGTATAACGATCATGACATAAAATTTCTTTTCGTATGACATACATAACGTACAACGATCAAAACGCATAGTATATTTTCGTATAGGGATTATAATACCGAAAATAAGGTTAGGGCAGCCAGAAAGGGGGGACGGGGGGGACGGTGGGTGGAGCCACCTACAAAGGGGGCTCGGGAAGCGAAGCCCCTCGCAGTAAAAAAACAACAAATACTCTTAACAATGGTATTACTTGTAGGTTAGGTTAGGGTTGCCTTGTGTCCCTTAGTGCGGAAATAGACACCCCGCGAAGCGGGGTGGCGTCGACACGCTGGCGGTTAGGTAAGGTTAGATTAAAATAATTGGCGTGTTTGATATCAAAATAAATTTAATTTCAATCTTACAAACGATTAATTCAGCTGCAATCTTCTCGCCGGATTAACTCGCAAATCCAATAGATTTTTTTATTTACTTGTCTGTTTTTACTAAAACTGTAACCATTCTCGTGCAATTTAATTGCTCCTTTTGCACTTTTGAATACTTCACATTTGAACGCGTTAATTATGATTTAATACACAACACATACAACAGTAAAAATCAATTGTGTCAACCGACTAAGATGACCACTAAATCATATAACGTTTATACCCCAACCCACAACGTTGTTTTAATAATGATTAATACTTACCTACAGGACATTAAAATAACTGAATTCAAATAACTGAAGGCGATTATACCTACTATACGAGCATTATACAGTTTGATGTTAGATAAATTGAATAATATATGTTATAAACCTTAGCTGTTATGAATATTATACGCTTTAATCGATATATCAATTTATATTACATCTAAAGTACGTTACACTTTACGAAATTATATATTCTGACATTATACCTTTCGTTCGTTATGTGCAATGAATGTTATACTAAACAAACTTATATACAGTGAGCGTATATATTATGACCGTTATATGATAAGTTGTTATACCTCGTATTACTTACCCGAAGCGTAGTGCTACCAAATTTTTGGCAGTGAATCCATACCAATCCATATCCATACTAATAGAATGCGGAAGTGTACCTGTATGTCTGTCTATGTTTCTGTCCGTCTGTCCGTCTGTCTGTTACCTCTTCACGCTTAAACTGCAGAACCGATTTAGATGAGATTTGGTTTGGAAATACTTTGGTTGAGATCCGAAGATGTAAACTAGGACAGTTTTTATCGCGGAAATCACTCCCTAAGGGGATGAAATGGGGATGAAAGTTTGATTGAAGCTACGATATTAATAATTTCTTTATGCTCGGACGAAGTCGCAGGCAGAAGCTAAGGTGTTAATATTACATGCGCACATTTTGCCTCGTTGCCTCGTCTATTACGAATAGTCATGTGAAAAAATGCAACCGAATTGAAAACCTCCTCTGTTTTTGAAGTCAGTTGAAAAGATCCGAAGGGTTTAAGAAAACACTTTGACGTATGTCACACAGTAATTGCTTTTTAAAGAGGTAAAGGTACAATCGAAAGTCTGCTTGTTCTGACTAGGGGAAGAATTTCCACCTTACATATAACAGCCATGATACCCTACTTGCACTGTAAAGTATGTACACAGCGAATTTTTAAATCAATAATACGTCGACAACGCTCTTACGACTCATCCGAAATAACAAGCTTCGGTGTTTAATTACCATTACAGGGTTAGTTACATAACTTTTCAAAGGAGTGTTAGAACAAATAAACTGTCATTTTGCTATACACAATATACATGTATATCTTCCTAACGTACGTACGAAGCGTTACGCAATCGACCTGCAGCCATATGCTAGTTTGCCACCGTCATTATTGAAAAAAAAGTGAAAAAGTTACGCTACTAGAAACTTTGCAGTGAAGGCTATCATGCTTACCTCACAGTGATGTTACGTAGCGTGCTACGAGTCTCGTGTGCTACGGCACAGCAGTGGCTTGATTGGCTACGCCGTAGCACAGACACGTTCGTGAACCGTTTCATTGCACGTTCTAATTGATTGGTTTAGTAACCGGGAAGCCTGCAGGCGGCCATATTCGCTTCGCATTTGTTTTGAATCTCAATATCTTCTCGAAACGCTGAGGCATGTTCGTCAATTCACATTTGTTTCGAATAGTTTACTCATTAAGTTCTCGAATCGGGTACTAAAAACAGATCATTATCACGCAACTTTTCGAACACATGTTAGGACAACTTAACTGTAATTTACGCATAATACATACCCATACCCATACAAATAGTAACATATAGATCTACCAGACGCGCGTACAATGGGGCGTGATCTCCAGGTGACAAGGTGAGTTCACCAATGTCTGGAACTCGCTAGATCGACGCTATGCGCTCTGTATACGGTTTACCCTGTTATCGGCTACGTATTAAAATCTCGAGCCTTTACGGTGGGACTTAAATCCTATTTTAATTCTCAAATGCACCTTCTTGATTTCGATGCACTCACGCAAGAGAGAGCGTCAGAACCATATCACAAAGCGACTGCCATCTGACCTTTCAATCCAAAGGGAAAACTAGACATTATTGGGAATAGACCGGTTTCCTCACTTCACCGAAAAGTCAATGATAAATATCGAATGATATTTCGTGCCTACATTAGTTTTTTTAAAAAACCCAAGTCGATTGCGTAACGCATTGTACTTACGTTAGGTACGTAATTTTTAAATGGACGAATGACGGTTCAACTCTCAGATTGAAGGACACGTGCTTCACCACTTGGCCACAGTGGTTCCTTTTATATCTATTATCATAAAGGCCTCCACCCACCGGACGCGTGTCGTGCGCGGCGCGTGTGCTGCGCGGCACACGCGCAAGTTGTAAAGCATTGAAACTACAATTCAAACACACATCGAACGCGTTTCGAAGGCGGGTCCGCGCGGCGCTAAAGATACAACTCGGCAGCGCGGCCGCGTGTCGTGCGCGTCGCGTGAGCTGCGCGGGCCCGCGCTGCTAAGTATGACAGAGATAGTAAGATACATATTAAATATGTTGGTAGTGAGAGAGATATGACGCGCGGGCCCGCGCGGCACACGCGCAGCACACGCGCAGCACACGCGCAGCGCACGCGCAGCACACGCGCAGCAGCCGCGCTGCACACGCGCGTCACACGTGCGGCAGCGCGATGGAGATAGTAAGATACATATTAAATGTGTTGGTAGTGAGAGAGATATGACGCGCGGCACACGCGCAGCAGCTGCGCTGCACACGCGTTGCTATACGCCGCCCGCTTCCGGTGTGAATATACCGCTTCATACGCGCCCGACACGCGCAGCACACGCGCGGCACACGCGCGGCTCACGCGTCCGGTGGGTGGAGGCCTTAATATGGTACAGATTTCCTCACTTGTCGGTATACTGTCAGCTTTTCTGTGACCTATTGCATTCGTACCGCCCCGCTTCCGTGCATCCCGCAATCAGAAGTCATTTAAATGTAGACGCAAAATTAGAATTTGTACTGACTTGGCTGCCAGTTGACACTGTCCTGAAACAGCCACTATTTGACTATGAAAGGCTAATAATTAGCCTCAAATATGTATACGTGCCATAATGATTCCCAAATTGCCTATAACAATATCGAAGAAATCACTACAGCATACCAGCAAAACACAATCAAAGCATAACAATACGCAATCACCGCATCGGTCACACATGCCTTACAAACGAAACTACACCTTAAATCCATACTTATAAAGTCCACTTCTAAACTATCAGCCGAATCAAGCGTTTACAACAACGCCGGCCCTGCCAATCGACTCTCATCTTTATTGCAACTACATACAGTTAGATACTGATGAAAGAAAATCCGGCGAACGGTATCAAAAACCGCACCGTTAGCTGCGATGGAAATTGAACTTTATGGTAATGAATTTAGAGTTCATTTAATTTGACTGCTTTTGTAAATACTGGCTGCAAATACACGCAGTGCGGCGTCGCATTGCAAGCGTGCTGCCGTACGAACAAGTAATTTTCAAAACATCGTGTGCATCTTAGAAGTTACATGGAGCATACGTCTTTTTTAAATTAATTTCAATGGTCTCAGTGGCACAGTAGTGGTGGCGGCGCGGTGAGAGATGGGAAAAATTCGACGACATCGTAGTATGCACAGTGGTCAGGAATTTTGTAAGCGGGTAATGTGATATTCTGACTTGAATGCAGTTGTGGAGGTGACATAATGGCTAGAGGGGTTTGAAACATGAATAGCTTTGCAATAATTGGATTGTGGGCGGTGCTTGCGCAAAGCGCTGCTATGACTTTTGTCTTTCCTTCTAGACCGGGTTTTAAGAATGAGCTGCGGTGACTTTCGGTGAATGAGGTGCGTTTGATCGTCTCGGTTCTAATGACATTGCTGGCTCACGATTATTACCGCAGAGGTAAAACATACCGCCAAAACTTTAGGCAAAAAATAGGTACCATTATGGCTTATGTTTTTATCAGAAATTAAAAATTCACTTTGATATTGATGTTTTATAATAGAACTGGTGGTTGACGACACAGACGAAATAAAACGCCGTAAAAACGCTATGTGTTCACCCTAAGCGAATGAAAATGCTACTATCTATACTAAATAGTAATTTTATATAGGAACAGACTGACAGCCTCCGAGTGATCGCATAAGTGTTCCGTTGGACTAATTTTGATACGGACCACTAAAAATCTGTGAGAATGTAGCTTTGCAAGTTTGCATGATTTTGGTCATCCGCGGAATCGCTTCAATTGTGGTTAAAGAACTTTATTTTCTCAAAAGAAATGTTACATTTCACTTAATGAGAATAAGGCATGCATTAAGATTAAATTATGTATATTTCGCCCGTGAGCGATACTAATTAACACTAGGTAGGAGTAGGACATTATTATTACGATTTATTATATTAGAATTAACATGAGTTACTAATGTGTATAAAGACTACAAATAATATAATCATATAAGATGTGACATGCGGGTAGAAATAATTACAAAAACATAGACGCGCACTGCTTACTTACACAAAGCTACGCTTACAATTAGGTACAACGGCTAGCGGTAGCTCGCCAGGGCCGCACTCAGGTTCGAGTCAAAGGAATGTTGTTCATGATATAAGTTTTGAGCTTAATTTTGAAACTTTTCATAGAGTGAACTTCTTTAATATGCTTTGGTATGACATTGTACATCCGTGCCCCTTCAAATTTAATATTTTTGGTGCCTTAATTTTTAGTGCGTGGGAAGGGTACGACTAAGTGGTCAGCGTTTCGAAGTCTACACCGCCCTTTTTCTCTATTGGTAAAAAAGGTCGTCTCGCAATGTATCTGTTTATTAATTATCTTTCGAATTAAGATACATGTATTAAAGTAATAAAGTTGGTTAACGGATAGAATTTTAGTTTCTGAGTATATTTTTTTAGTTGGTGTAATAATAATAATAATAATAATATATTCTTTATTGCACCACAACATAAGAAAAACATGTTACAAGAGTACATAAATTTAAATAGAGGTAACAACAGGCGGTCTTATCGCTTTAGAGCGATCTCTTCCAGACAACCTTTGGGTAGCAGGAAATTTTCAAGAAGAGTTGTAAACCGGTAGTGCAGGAATAAATAAAAAAAAAAACTTACTATCGCATACATCTCATTATATGACAATTTCAGAAAACATAAAATCATAAATAAGTATTGTATAAATACATAGATACATACATACAAACTATAACACAATTATATAAATATATTACAGGACAACAAGGCAACTTAAGGCAGCGACAAGTAATATTGTTTCAACAGATTTTTGAAAATTTGAAGAGATTTTGCACATCTTATATGCAACGGCAAAGCATTCCACAGCCGAACAGCCTGGAAGGTGAATGAGTTGTTATAGAACTTGGTGGATGAAGGCGGTGGAGCGAGAAGATGATTATGTGAAGATCTGATGGAAGTGAGGTGGTTAAAACGCTCTTTGAGATACGGAGGAGTTGAGGGAACAAAAAGTATACTGTAAAGCAAAGATAAAATGTGAGAATTCCGACGGAGACGAATTGGAAGCCACTTGAGCTGAGAACGAAAGGAGGATACGTGGTCATATTTGCGCAAGCCAAATATGAACCTAATAGAAAGATTTTGGAGGCGCTCAAGCTTATTCAGCTGGTCCTCAGTAAGGTCTAGATAGCAAATATCAGCATAGTCTAGAATGGGGAGAAGGAGAGATTGAGCTAGCGCAATTTTAGTGGCGAATGGCAAAAAGTTACGAAGTCGACGAAGGGAACCCATCGAAGCAAACATCCTCCTGCTGACCTCGCTCACCTGAGGTACCCAAGATAACGTGCGATCAATTATAACACCAAGGTTCCTGACCTGGTGTGAAAACGGAATCTGGACTCCATTAAAAATTACAGCCGGCAAGTTAGGAAAATCTACCCTAGGAATGAGCTTCGGACTGCCCACGAGTATGGCCTGCGTCTTAGCAGGGTTAACCTTCAGCCCAAAACGTTCAATCCAAATCGAAATACTGTTCAAGTCCTTATTTATGGTATTAATAACCTGAGGTAAATCAGCAACAGTCCCTTGAGAGTAAATTTGAAGATCAGATCAGAGGTGTAAGAAAGTCATAATGGAAAAGTACTTTGATAATCTTATTTTGTAGAACTTGTATATCTCTCAAAGTAGTTTTTGAGGCATGTCCCCATATTTCGATTAAATAGTTTAGATGAGATTTTACAAGTGAGTTATAAATATTGTACCTAATCTGACGAGGAAGACATTTGACAATGCCACGAAGCGATCCCAAAACGGATGACAATTTTGATCGAATTTTAGCAACGTGAGGTTTCCATGTAAGGGTGCTGTCTAATATTAATCCTAAATATTTCTCTTCAGATGACTGTTTTAGTTTTATATTATTTATGTTTAAAGTTACGTTCGGAAAAATTAGTTTGTTTTTTGATTTGAAAATTACATATGAAGTTTTTGATATATTAACGGTAAGTAAATTGCACTGGAACCATCTCTGTATATTATCTAGGTCTTTTTGAGCAAACTCGAAGATTTTTTCTAGTGAATGACCAAAGTAAAAAATACTTGTATCGTCAGCGTATAACGATATTTCTCCGTGGAGTGTGAGTTCACTGATAGTGTTTACATATATTAGAAATAGTAAAGGACCGAGTATGGATCCTTGCGGCACACCGTAATTTAATGGTTGTGATGTACTTTTGTAGTTTCCTATCTTGACTATTTGGTGACGATTAGTCAAGTACGATTTAATCATAGAATGAGCCTTATCAGTTATGCCTATACCTTCCAACTTGCTTAATAGGATAGAATGGCTTACGGTGTCGAATGCCTTTTTTAGGTCTATAAATATTCCAAGGCCAATGTTTTTACAGTCAATATTGGATTTTATCTTGGTAACTAGGTCAATTGTAGCTGAAAGAGTGTTGGATGGCTTACGGAAACCGTATTGACGTGCAAACAAGAAATCTATTTCTGTGAGGTAATCATTAATTCGAGTATATATGACCCTCTCGAAGATCTTTGAAATAACAGGCAGAACTGAGATTGGTCGGTAGTTACTGGGATCCGTTTTAATGCCTGATTTAAAGATTGGACAGACTTTTGCGATTTTGAGATCATCCGGGAAAGTTCCGTTGGATAAATGATTATTAATACAGCTAGTTAGAGATGTAACAATATGGTCTTTTAAACATTTGATTGCTTTTGTGCTTATACAGTCAATACCAGCACTGGAATTCGAATCTAATTCATCAACGATACCGGAAATTTCTTTCTCATTGCACAGTGAAAAAATTGGTAATTTTTTATTTTGTTTAGGACCGTGGCTAAGTGTGTATGTTTTATTTTTGTGGTATTGAGCTGGTATTTGATTTGCTAATTGTTCACCTACTGAGGAGAAGAAAAAGTTAAAATGTTGACAAACCTCATAACCATCAGTGATTGGACCAAGTTGTGTTAAGATCTTTGGAGGAGCACGGTTACACTTTATTTTATTTTGAGATAGGTCATTTATTAAATTCCAGGTTTTTTTGGGATTACTCTTACATTTAGTGAATAGTTCATAGTAGTATTTATCTTTTGTTTTGGTTATGAGCTGTGTTACTTCGTTTCTTTTGTACTTAAATCTGTCCTGCAGGTCGTCATTTCTTGGGTTCTTCTTTGCTAGTTGCCATATGATGTTCCTTTTATTGATGTTGTCAATAATGTTCTTGTTGATCCAGTCAGTGCGGGGACTGTTTAAAATTTTGATCTTCGTGATTGTATTTTCTCTAATTAATGTTTCAATTATCGTCTTTAGTTCCGAGTAATCCCGCGTAGAGGAGTGAAAGTCATACTTACCAGCTGATTCTCTTAGTTATTCATAATCCATACTTTTATATTGTATACGCAATTTCAATTTTCACCTGCGTGTAGAGAAGTTTACTGACTAAAGGATAATTCCCACCAATCGGCAAGCATCGCATCGGATGAGGACGGATTTTACAATCTTTAAACGATATTGAATCATGCACACTGTAGTTAAAGTCTATATTACCAAGCCGCGCGTCGCAGCATACGCGATCGTTGCCGAAAGGCTACGATCACGTGTCGCGGAAGACGCCCGATGTCAAGCCGCTGTGTGCGGATTGGTAATATAGACTTTAAATACTGTGTACATGATTCAATATCGTTTAAAGATTGTAAAACCGTTCCGATCCGATGAGATGCGTGCCGTTTCGTGGGAATTATCCTTTAGTAAACAACGTTCTCTACACGCCAGTGAAAATTGAAATCGGATAAGCGGTCCCGGGAATGAATATTTCCTCTTTAATATTATATATATAGTAATATAGTAAGTATAGATAATGGCATTTTCGTCCGCTGTATAGCGTTTTTAGTGGGAGGCCGCCGGGTGGCGCAGAACCGGTCATTGTGACACTCCTTGGGGGAGGCCTATGTCCAGCAGTGGACGTATTTCGGGTGATATGATGATGATTTTAGCTCATCTGCGGTTAAAATTTATTTGTCGATCTTTATCTGTCACTTTGACATTTGTGTTTGTGCCCACAAGGCACATACTTATAATATTTTACTAATTGTGTATAAGATTAGCCATAGATTAAGTGCGTGCGAGATGCATGGATGATTATTCATGTAGTTACTAAGTATGCCGTGTGAGAGGATGGATAAATAACCATTGTATAGACAGTACTTCAGAGTCTCTCTCTGAGTGTGGCCTGCCATAAACCCCTCTGAAGTGAAGTCCACCCTCTCTATCATCAACATCATAATTATTGCCAGGCAGTGGACACGATCTTCAACCGTCAACCACTGCCGGCAAAGTGGTGACCCCGACAGACATAAGGAAGGGACAAAACATATTAATTATCAGTGGAAATTTTATTTCTTTTTATAAGAAGGGGGTGAACGTCTAAATGAAAGAGTGCTATTGACTTTTTCTACACAATCAAACAGGAAATAATTTATAGCAAGACGCCTGCAGTATCATAAAAGTTTAGTTTACTATCATAAAAAAATACAGGCCTTGAAGTTTTCTTCTATTCAATGTAACTCCCTATCGGAATACCAAGAATAGCAATAGATCGTTAATTTATGAGCGGTGTGCGCAAGTCATTTTGTAAGTTTCAGAAAAGTATATGTCGGAACAAAACAACTGCGAAATTTTATTACATTTTAAAATGACTCTGTCACTTGTGTTGTGACACCCTGTATACTGTCTGATTTATACAGCGTGCTACAACCGTGGGAGAGGGCAGGTGTTGAGCAGGTATTGTTATTAGTGGTACATGGCGACGCTGGTAATTAGCAAAGACTGCCTTTGTTCGACAAGCGTAAAATAGGTACATATAAAGTAGAGCGATAGAAATAAATTCACATGACGCTCTTACACAAAAGTTTAGGCGTATCACCTTCAAATTGTGGTTAAAGATCTTTGTCTCTTGATAAGGAAATTCACATTAAAAGGTAAACCCGCAAAAGTTCGGGCGGTTTGAATTTGGAACGGTTTTTTACATAAACAGTATCATATTAAAACAAGCATAAACAATTTTAAAAAAAGTGTGACCCATCGACGGAAAACTAATTGACAAAAACGTCTTTTTTTTTTTCAAACAAAAGTATAGGTACCTGTGTTTCCCCGAGCATTATTACGAATCGATTGACACCTCATTTATCAAAATCGGTTAAGTATCTTAAACGCTACATATGAAATAGTGAAATACACATAAATACAAACATAGCCTGCAAAACTATATGTCTTGCTTTCGGCCCTGCCGTAGTCAAGCAAGAAACAAACACGATTATGATTAACACGTTCGCTGCGAAGCAAGGAACAATTTGCCTGGTAGATGTATTCCTCCCTGTGCGCGCTCTTAAGGCCTCCACCCACCGGACGCGTGTGCTGCGCGGCGCGTGTGCTGCGCGGCACACGCGCAAGTTGTAAAGCATTGAAACTACACTTAAAACACACATCGAATGCGGCACACGCGCAGCACATGCGCAAGTTGTAAAGCATTGAAACTACACTTCAAACACACATCGAACGCGGCACACGCGCAGCACCCGCGCAGCTGCAGCGCAGCACACTTGCAGCACACGCGCAGCACACGCGCAGCACACGCGGCCGGTGGGTGGAGGCCTTTAAATCGTGTCATTTCGCCTCGTGCGGACGCCATAACTCGAGAAATATTATGCATACGAAAGAGATAGTTATATATCCATGATTACTTTTTAAAGGTTATGACGTATAACGATTAAAAAATGTACCAGGTGCTTTAGACATAGTTCGCACAGAGTTAAATTTGAATTAATTCAGAGCGAGCACCGGGTCTTGATTAGTAGGCCTGGTAGCCGCACTGTGCGAGCGTCAGCGGGGCGCGAATTAACAAAACCTATACCGTTACAGTCATAGTGAGAACTGAAATGGGCTAGTTTTTGTCTACGCAAAACCTTTACAAAACCCTACCCTGTTATGGTACCAAAATCGCCTGAAGCGGTTGGTGTAGACTTTGTTAACGAATTTAATACTGACATTACAACAACAAAAGCTAGTCTATTGCGGTCTATCAACATTAGTAGTAATTAGTAGTTTTTCCGCTCTTTTATAAAAAAATAACCTCGAAGACGAAAGCAGGAGCAAAGCTCCCGCTTCCGTCTTCTAACCTATCTGCGATCCGAGTCGGTTTTGCCCCTAAGTCCCTGTTCAAAGGGTGGGCATAAAATTAACTTTTCTCTGAGATCAACCAATGCCAAGATTGTGGTGTATCGTAGGCTGTAGGGAACAGGGGCTTAGTAGCAAAACTGACTCGGATCACGGATTTTTTTTATAAAAGAGCGGAAAAAACCAACATTATGAGAATAATTTTACCTGATCTACTACTTCATACAAATAGCTCGCAAATACATCATTTTAGGTATTTTGACTCGTAATAAAGCTTTATGAATCCTGTTAACAAGATCTACGCGATTGCGGACGATAGACCGCAATAGACTAGCTTTTGTTGTTGTAATGTCAGTATTAAATTCGTTAACAAAGTCTACACCGCTTCAGGCGATTTTTGTACCATAACAGGGTAGGGTTTTGTAGAGGTTTTGCCTAGACAAAAGCTAGCCCATTTCAGTTCTCACTATGACTGTAACAGTAAAGGTTTTGTAAATTCGCCAGCGGGGCAGGGGCGCGTGCGCCGCCGCTAGTGCTGTCGAGTGCTTTGTTTGTTGTCGATGCGTGCGGCCTCGTGTTTTCGGTTCTTCGGTGTGAATGAATGACGAAGAGTTTGAAATATTTCCCGTTAAGAAACCTAACCCTGTTATTCCGGCAAAAAAATGGAAAGGAAAGTTTTTATCATCCACGGTGAATGCAGCTGTAGAAAATAATCAAAACAGTATTGAATCATTTTTCCGATTAGACAGCGAAAATGAACCGACAAAAATACCCAAAAAAGGCAGACAACAAAATTAAAAAAAATGAATGCAAACAATGTCAAAAATCATATTGTTTACCATGTTTCAATGAAAAACATTTTTAATAATTAAGTACTATTCTTCTCCTTTGGAATAAAATGTCGATTTAACACTGTATTTGTCAGTGTCCCATCCCTATTATTATATTTGAGTAATGCATTACCAGGTCTAAAATACATGGCATATTTTTTATTGGTGCCTTAACAGGTCTAGAAAACCTGGAATCTTTTTCTTAAAAAAAACAGTCATTTTCGGTCCAATTCCCCGGCGAAGCTAAGTTTAAGTAGGTACATTCATATACACGCGAAATTTCATTTGTTCACTTTTAATATTGGCGATCTTGGGCTCAAATTTCTATGAATGATTTTCAACAGGTCATTTAAACCTGGTTCGCATCAGACGAAACTTTACTACCCGGCAAAAAATAGCTGGTATCGCACGGTATGAAAGTACATAAAAATCAGTCCCGCAGTTAACGTGCTAAATGATTATGAAAAAGAACTCTTCATGAAATCTAACGTTTCATTAAATTGATAGCAGATTTGTGATAAATCAGTCTGTCTAAACTAAACTAATATTTTAGACCAATATCATTTACGTGTAATTTTGTCCTGATCAAAATCTAAATATATAAAAGAAGAAGCTGACTGACTGACTGACTGACTGACTGACTGACTGACTGACATATCAACGCACAGCCCAAACCGCTGGGTCTACGGATTCCAAATTTGGCACGTAGGTTCCTTATAAGGTCTAGGGGAGCACTAAGAAAGGATTTTTCAAAACTCACCCCCTAAGGGGGTAAAACGGGGGTCCAAAGTTTGTATGGGGGAAGCATTATTTTAAGAACTACAGACTTAAAACTTTGTAGGAAGATTACTTATTAAGATACAAAAAAAGCACTTTCAGCGTTTTACAAAATTCCACCCCTAAGGGGGTCAAATAGGGTTGCAAAGTTTGTATTCAAAACTAATAGGACTAAAAATTTGAAATTTACACCAGACCTTCCTTTTATGACGTAGGCAAGGGATAAGACGGGATTTTTGGAAATTCTATCCCTAAGGGTGTTAAGCAAAGTTTGTATGGGTGAAACATTATTTTTTGTACTAGAGACTTGAAACTTTGTAGGGATATTACTTATTAAGATACAAAAAAAGCTCTTTCAGCGTTTTACAAAATTCCACCCCTAAGTGGGTCAAATAGGGGTGCAAAGTTTGTATTCAAAACTACTGGGACTACAAATTTGAAATTTACACCAGACCTTCCTTTTATGACGTAGGCAAGGGATAAGACGGGATTTTTGGAAATTCTATCCCTAAGGGTGTTAAATAGGGGTGCAAAGTTTGTATGGGTGAAACATTATTTTTTGTACTAGAGACTTGAAACTTTGTAGGGATATTACTTATTAAGATACAAAAAAAGTACTTTCAGCGTTTTAGAAAATTCCACCCCTAAGGGGATTAAATAGGGGTGCAAATTTTGTATTCAAAACTACTGGGACTAGGAACTTGAAAATTACACCAGAACTTCTTTTTATGACGTAGGCAGGGGAAAGAACCGGATTTTTGGAAATGCTATACCTAAGGGGGTGAAATGGGGGTCCAAAGTTTGTATGGGGGAACATTATTTATTGAACTGGAGACTTAAAACTTTGTAGGAGGATTACTTATTGATACCAAAAAGGTACTTTTGGCGTTTTATAAAATTCTACCCCTAAGGGGGTTAAATAGGGGTGCAAAGTTTGAATTAAAAACTATCGTGTCTAGAAACTTAAAATTTACACCAGATTTTCCTTTTATGACATAGGCAAGGGATAAGACGGGGTTTTTGGAAATTCTGTCCCTAAGGGTGTTAAATGGGGGTGCAAAGTTTGTATGGGAGAAACATTATTTTTTGTATTAGAGACTTGAAACTTTGTAGGGATATTACTTATTAGGATACAAAAAAAATTCTTTCAGCGTTTTAGAAAATTCTACCCCTAAGGAATTCAAATAGGGGTGCAATATTTGTATGAGGTAAACATTATTTATTGAACTAGAGACTTGAAACTTTGTAGGAAAATTACTTATTAGGATACAAATAAAAATATCTTAAGCGTTTTTAAAATTCCACCCCTAAGGAGATTAAATAAGGGTGCAAAGTTTGTATTCAAAACAACTGGGACTGCAAACTTGAAATTTACACCAGAACTTCCTTTTATGACGTAGGCAAGGGATAAGACGGGACTTTTGGAAATCCTATCCCAAAGGGGGTTAAAAAGGGGTGCAAAGTTTGTATGGGAGAAATATGACTTTTTGTTCTAGAGACTTGAAACTTTGTAGGGATATTACTTATTAGGATACAAAAAAAGTTCTTTCAGCGTTTTAGACAATTCTACCCCTAAGGAGTTCAAATAGGGGTGCAATATTTGTATGAGGTAAACATTATTTATCGAACTAGAGACTTGAAACTTTGTAGGAAAATTACTTATTAGGATACAAATAAAAATATCTTAAGCGTTTTTAAAATTCCACCCCTAAGGTGATTAAATAAGGGTGCAAAGTTTGTATTCAAAACAACTGTGACTACAAACTTGAAATTTACACCAGAACTTCCTTTTATGACGTAGGCAAGGGATAAGACGAGACTTTTGGAAATCCTATCCCAAAGGGGGTTAAAAAGGGGTGCAAAGTTTGTATGGGAGAAATATAACTTTTTGTACTAGAGACTTGAAACTTTGTAGGGATATTACTTATTAGGATACAAAAAAAGTTCTTTCAGCGTTTTAGAAAATTCTACCCCTAAGGAGTTCAAATAGGGGTGCAATATTTGTATGAGGTAAACATTATTTATTGAACTAGAGACTTGAAACTTGGTAAGTATTTTACTTATTAGGATACAAAAAAAAGTATTTTCAGCTTTATATAAAATTCCACCCCTAAGGGGGTAAAATAGGGGTGCAAAGTTCGTATTCAAAGCTACTGGGACTAGAAACTTGAAATTTACACCAGAACTTCATTTTATGACGTAGGCAAGGGATAAGACGGTGCAAAGTTTGTATGGGAGAAACATATTTTTTTGTACTAGAGACTTGAAACTTTGTAGGAATATCATTATTAAGATACAAAAAAGTAATTTCAGCGTTTTATAAAATTCTTCCCCTAAGGGGGTTAAATAGGGATGCAATGTTTGTGGAGGGGAAACATTATTTATTGAACTAGAGACTTGAGACTTTGTAGGAAGATAACTTATTAGGATACAAAAAAAGAAATTTCAGCGTTTTATAAAATTCCACCGCTAAGAGGGTTAAATGAGGGTCCAAATTTTGTATAAGGGAAACTTATTTTTAGCTACGATGTACTTAAAACTTTGTGGACAGATTACTAAACTTATTAATTTACAAATAAAGTGCTTTCAGCGTTTTTGAAATAATTACACCTAAAGGGGTTAAAAAGGAGGTCCAAAGTTTGTATGGAGAAAAAAGATTAGTTAGACAATTTTATTCGAGAATTCACAGGATAATTCCTAACGATAAATGAGTAAACAAGTGTTTCCGGTTTTTTGAGAATTCAACCCCTAAAAGGAGACATGTGGTGACAAAATCTGAAAATCAACATCGGCATCTATTGTTTCTATGGTTTATCGGGTCGCTGATTAGGAAAACAACAACGATTTTACATTCCAACGTGGCGTCTAAATATCAATATGGGCGTTGTTATTACGGTTTTTTGGGACGTTAATAACGAAAATCACATAGATTTTGAAATGTAATGTTGTGGACATGAAAATTCATGAAAATATTCGTGCCAAATTGCAATTCAATCGGTCCAGTTTTTTTCGTAGCAAATCGGTTGTAACAGACGGACTGACAGACAGCCACACGTGATCCTATAAATAAGGGTTCTATTTTTGCTTTTGAGGTATGGAACGAGACCCGCGTTATAAAGGGTTATAGGTTTTAAAGTTTGTATTTGGTGCCATCTCGATCGTCAGCAATCGGTACCTAGGCGAGTGCGGGCGGCTCGGCGGGACGGGAGGGTAGGAGACATTGGGAAAGTGCCTGCATCCGTAATAAGTACATTCAAGGTGCTGCACGAAGATCTGCTTACTTTTAATAAGTTAAGCAGTTTGGCGGCCGTTAAATTAAAACAAATTTTTGGGTATTTATGTTAAATACTGGTTCGAAAAGCATGGAAAAAAATCTTAGGAAACAAGCCTATAGCAATGTCCAGGCCACAAATTTGACTTAACATTCGTGGAGATATTTTGGTATTTCAACATTAATGTTCATGAACATAAAGTAGCTTTTATTCCAGAGGACAGATTCTCATTAATCATGATTGTAAATTTAATAACAGAAATACGTACGTACATACATACATTGACGCCTTTATTCCCAAAAGGGGCAGGCAGAGCACATGAACTTTATGTTCCAGCGCCACTTTTAGCATAAATGTGGGTATAAAAGATCGACAAAAAGTGATATTGCTTGCTAGGTTGTTAGCCCATCACCCAGGACACACTTCAACCCTGCTCTCTTAATCGACTTTTACGACACACACGGGAAGAAAGAGGGTGGTGAAATTCTAACTCGCCACCACACGGGCATAAATATAATAGTAAATAAAAATTAATTTACCATAATGGGTTATGATGAAGGGTTATTAGTAGGGGAAGTTAGTAGTAGTAGGTTAGTAGGCGGCGTAGCAATTCAATAATTATTGGAAAATTACTTTTACTACGCGGGCGAAGCCGCGGGCAAAAGCTAGTTACTTATATAACGCGCGCAGATAAATAATGAATCTGAACTGCGAGCGGACGCTATTGTCAGATCCATTCTTTATCTGCACGCGTTATACCTACACAACTACTGCGACTCAATTCCAGAAAATGTTTACTTGTCATGTAGGTAAACTCTATTACTGTAGTCAAACGTGTCATTATTGATCAGCCGGTGCCAATGTTTCTTTGAACCAATAATTTATACCAAATTGGGGCAGTTAGAAATGATAATAATATGATGCGCTGGAACATTTGGTTTGGTTCCGGACGATTATTTATTTAAGATAATGTGACCTCATTTTAATCTGAATAAAGCCGGGTTAGTCAAAGTAAAGGAATACATTATTAATTTAAATACTACTTTATTTAACTAGGTTGTTTCATGTGGTAGCAAACAAACTAGTCAGTAATTTTATCAATGAATTGAGTCGGTATTCCATCCTTCGTCCTAGGGTAATTCCCGACTGTGCCCTATGGGAGCCCGGGGTCCGCTTTGGCACCTAATCGCAAGTTTTACTATGGGCACTAGTTTTGCAAAAGCGATTGCCATCTGCCCTTCGAACCCAGAGAGAGAACTAGACCTTATTGGGATTAGACCAGTTTTTCCTCACATATTTTCCTTAACCGACAAAATTGAGCGAGAATCTTGAGCGTAACGAGGGATCCAAGTTTTCGTGCCCAAATTGGAAATAATTTTACTACTGAGTGGGACATACCTACTGTTTTTCAACCCTTTTTGTACCAAAATTCTAAACTCTCATTTGAGGGTAACAATTACTTCACAGAGAGAAAGAAAAGTAAAACTTTTTACGTCACACCTGGCCATAATGAGAGTTTTACTGCGCACTGCGCGTACAGGAAAACTCGCATTGTGGCTAGGTGAAGGCGTAAAATTTTGTACTCAACACGGGCGGTAATTTGTAAAGCCCCAGAGCGCTGATTTATTACACAAACACCTGCGATCTAGGGCATTTATGAATTCACCGCCCTAGTTACGTAATGTATATTAATAGCAAGTGTGAATTCCGGTTATGATGCCAGTATATGCAATAATAGAATGCACATTTAAAGCACAGTCATTTTTTTTTTACTTACTCGGGTGATTGAAATTTTCTAAAAAGCGATAAAAGGACCCTGAGATTGTCTGTTCAAAATGATGTGTTGAAAAGAAATCGCCACACCTTAGTGTTCTAATTCACCACTGTTTCTAATGATACAAATCTCGGAATATAACATAACCATGTATTATTGTTTATGTAATCTCCCGTAAAACACACTTGATGACACCAACAAAAACTAAATACAAACACTCCATCTCAGTTTAAAACTAGTTGCACAGTGCTCCGTCCGCGCGGCGGCAACGGACAAAAAAAACTCAGACATTTCGAACTCCCGCGACAAATAAAAATATCACTCCGTGTTGAAACTTCTTCATATTATTTCTCCAAGAAAAAGGTGTTTTCAGATTTCCTCTTGCTCTCTTTGACAGTTTTTTCGTCCGCTTTTGCTAGTTGCTCTAATAATCTAGGTGCTCTGGACGAAGTGATTCGCGAGTAGCTTTTAAGAAGTCTTTTAATACGAAATGGCTTTTTATCAGACTTACTATTGAAGGGAATTTTCAAACTGAATTATTTGTGAAGAGTCCCTAAGGAGTTTAAAAGGATACTAGTTTAATTATTAAATCGTTGCTTTTAGGAATCACTTGGGAATACAGTAATTAGCACAATAGCAGGTTTTGTAATATTTTATTTACAGACGTTATAAAAACTCTTAAGATGTTTCTTAAAAAATATCTGTGATCTTTATCTCAAATAGTGTTCTCATATAGAGAACGTAAATGAGAAATTGAAACGTAGTTACGTTTGTAACCCATACGAAAAGTCGATCAAAATAATAAAACGTTTTTTCTGACCCATTTTATGTCCAATACAAACAAAGCCGTATTTCAAGCCGCACATTACGAATAAACAGCCCATAAAAACGTCGCATACTCATTCGTACGTTTAAATACGCAAATAGGACAAAAGTGCCCGACATTCCAGCCGATGCAACACATTACGTCTTGCGTGTGCCATCCGGCATTCCGCTCCAATACGTATGTCTTTACATAGCGGTGCTTTGTCCGAGTATGGTACGTCAGAACCAATGTGCTGCATTTTTGTGCAGGTATGTTATGTTAAATGGATATTTACCGTTAATTTTTCGGTGAAGGACACATCGGGAAAAAACCGGCCTAATCCCAATAAGGTTTTTTCTCTGGGTTGGAAGGTCAGATGGCAGTTGCTTTCGTAAAACTAGTTCCTATGCCCAATGTTGGATTTAGGTGTTTTTTTCTTTTCCTTTATTTCTTCTGAAGTTGGGCCCCGAAGGGGTCCTCAACCGGTGCCTGTCGTATCGCATAATGTTGATCGTCCTAAAAATTTTTGGCCGAGAATGTTTGGCATAATGTTGAGTGGCATACTACTTATTTAGCCTATTCATTTTTGCGCATACACATTTAAAAGTCCTAAAGTATGTTTATTCTAATATTGATTACTCGAACATCGAATTACCTAAAAAGTAATAGTCCTAATTTTCATTGTCATAGTAATTATTTTGCCTATTGTTAAACGTGCTAAAATTAAACTACCTATACTATTTTTTCCTAAATTTTATACTATTTGTAAACTCTGAGCAGACCCGACCTACATCTAGATAAATAAAATAGGTTCGTTAGTTGCCTTTTGCCCCTCAGAGCAGAAATAGGGGCCCCGCGAAGCGGGGCTCCGTCGACATGAGGGCGGGTCATATGTTATTCAAGTAATAGGCAATTCTAATAGATATGTATGCGTAACAAAATGTATGCACAACATTTTTAGTACATTAAATATTAGTAACATCAAAGTTATGCACATCAATAATTCTAAAAAATTAGGAACAACAATTTCGGAAAATAAAAAATATGCACAACAATGTTTATGCAATTCGATATTCGGCACAAAGTTGGTATGCGACAAAATATTAGGATCAACAATTTTATGCCACCCGATATAGACCCGTCCTCAACTAATTGCCTCTATGGATTTAGGCGTCATAGCGGACGCCGGATTCGTATAGGGTACAACCGGCAATAACGCTAGGCGGATGATAATGCATTTTTGATAAATGGGAATATTGCAGTGCAACGCTGCTCCAATATAAATAAAATTAAGCCTGTAAATAAAATATATGAAGTCGAATATTGAACTTATGTGCTATATCCACTTCAGACATACACTTTTGGCAATGTCTGCTCCATTTCAGCCCCTATGATTTGGTAAGTACAAACTAGTTGTAGTCCAAGTTTGATGTCCATTGCATATTTATTTTAAATATTCTAAATAAGATTTAATCAGTTTTGATGTAAACCTTTTACTTTTACACATTCATGTTTTTACTTATAATTGTTAAATCTAGTATAGTCGTATTTGTTTAACTGAACAAAATAAGCCTACAGATAGTAAGTTGTTCATGTTTTTTCACAATTTTAACGTATGTTTACAAATCGTGGGTAGCTACTCATTCGTGATAAATCTGCTTATTCGTTATTTCAGTGGGCGGTATTCGTTGAGCCGGATTAATAGTAACCACCTTTACTGCCAGGAACCCGCCCATATCGGGCGCTTACGTTGTAGTCACTTTCCGCAACCTACCAGAAAAACCATGGGATCGGCTGCGAGCGTAGCGCGTAGTGGTCCTTGGCAGTGAATGTGTTAACTGGCGTTTCTCATGCGCTCCGATGCCTGCCACAGCAGAAGCTGTCACATCAAATCATTAAAGGTGAGTGAGAATATAACCGTAATTAATGCTTGCAACCGGGATTGTTCTGTCAAGTCACAATTTGTCTCGTCAGATATTAAATATGAATCCGTTTTTTTGGTATAAGTTTTTGAAAAAAAAACTCGGGAGTAATCTGCCGTGCGTACTTTTCTGTATATCATTATCAATTACTCATTGAGACGATTCTAACGAGCCCAACTGGTTTACGTCGGTTAAATATTGAATTCCCATGGCCACCTCCTGCGTCTATCATCAGATCAGCTGGATGGTACCACAATATTGAATTATCATCTAAACTTTACAAACACCCAAAATTTCAGCTCAATCGGATAAGCTCAAGAGACTGAAAAATTTATTGGTAACTTTGACGGACAACTCACTTGCATACTTATTTACATACATTGGAGCAGGTCAATTACTTAAAATAAAGCTTGTAAAAAGCAGATGTGATACGATATCAGTAGGCTTTCAACTGTCAATATCAACTGTCAGTCGAGTCTGTAACGATTCTTTACTTTGCGCCTAGGTTTAAAAGCCAAGCACATTGTCATGCGCCGGAAGATCAGCGCCGGCTCTTTGAGTTGGAATTATGCTGAGTTGACATTAATAGTTTAGTTAGTTATTTATTGCCGTGTTCTTTATTTAAGTAATTCTTACTTTTTATGTGTATCTCTTCCCTGCTATATTTAATTTTCTTGTCACGAATAAATGTTTTTTCTTTCTTTCTTTCTTTTTTTCCGCACATAATATTTCTTCCCATCATCGAAAGACGTCCACTGCCAACACCTAGACGTGAGGCAGCGTGTCCATCCAAGTTCAAAGCCAAAAGGAACTGACGACGCAGCAGCCGTGTGTTATATTACACGAACCATTTGGAGCAAATTTTGATTCCTTAATAACTGACAATCTATTTAACATAGAAACATGACATCCCTAAACCGACGAGCATGTATGAGAAATATTATGAAAGTGAGTGAAGCGAAAGGAGATTTGTGATCTCTGCCTACCCCTCTGGGAAAGAGGCCTGATTATATGTATGTGGATGTATGTATAGAAACATGACATTTGGTATATCGGTCTTACCCAGAGAGTGCCAAAGCGATCAGTCTTGTACCCCCCACGGTGTACCCTTGTTTTGTCGACAATCTTTTCATCGAATATTATTTCATCGACAACGATTCATCGAAACTTTAGTACTAGTAATATTGTTTGGCGTTATTTTATTTCAACTACTATTCATTTAATAGTACATTATTGTCGAAGCAAGGGAAGTAGGCAATTGCTGGCTGAGTATTAATTTTAAACGGACGACCTTGGGAGTCCGTTTAATTTAATACGAAGCCAGCAATTGCCCTTCCAGCTGAGACAAATATAGTGCTTTTCTCAAAAATTTGGAAGAAATCAAAAATGTACTTTCTGAAAATGATAAGGCATGCATTTCTTCTCGCCGCTTCAATAAATTGTCGTACGCCTTTTGATATTTGTCTTTTGGCTTTGCAACTTACACTTAACAAATAATCAATAACTGAGCTTGCAGCTTTTTTAAATCTGGAATCATTTACACGTCAATTTTCTATCTTTTCCGTAAAAACAATTAGCCACTGTATGTTAAAAAAGAATATTTTTTGCATTGCCGCCTTTTAATTTTTTTAATAATAAGTTGGAAGTGTATTTTTCTTTCGAAAACCCCATAGGTTATTTGAGGCAACTAAAAAGTCGCGATAAGTAACAGCTACTGATCTTCCGTTTTGGCTGTTTAGGACCTATACCTTTTATTTATATGGCGGTTTCAACTTTTTAAAAAGTTTGTACCACGACAAATAAGGGAATTTGTATGCAACATTGTAGTCGAGCAAAATCGAGCCGGCAAGGTTTTTTATTTTTAAAATTTTGACTAACCATAAACTATGCACTTCACGTCCTGATTTTTTACCAATAAAGTCAACATTGCCGATGATTTTTGAGAAAATTTATCTTCCTACTACAATACAATTTTATAATGTCCTACTGCACATTTATACATTATTCAAATTATGTAAGTACCTAGTTAATTGTGTGACATACAAATATGTATAATATATGTATGTATAATAAAACTAAGAATCATTGGTGTAAATCGTTTATAACAAAAAAATATCAGGGCGGACAAAAATGGCTTGTCATAAGCGAAATCTGTTTAAGGTCGGTTAGGTTAGGGTTCACTTGTGTCCCTCAGACCAGAAATAGACGCAGCGGGGTGGCGTCGACTCGCTGCACGGCTATAACAAGACGGCACGCGAGCTCTGATCATCTGGACAAATGATGAAATGTGTAATATGTATGTATAATAAAACTTAGAAAATTTTGTGTAAATCGTTTATTACAAAAAAACACACCCTAATGCAGGAGCCTGATCTATTTATTGATTAAAATAATAATAAAAAAAACAAAAATCAACAAGACATAAGTCTGTAGAGATAATTTAAGACTTAAAACTACCCACATATCTATAATCTTGCAGAGTGAGCCGACTGACGTGATTGCGTTTAGTTTCGATTACGAATATTACCAATTGAAATAATTTTATGCGGAAGAAATATTATTACAAGTAAAAAAAATTGTATTAAAAAACTCGAAATGAAAAGCCATGACATGAATTTGATTGAAATAAGTCAACTACCAATTAAAAGACCTCGGTTCAAATTACCTAGTATCGAGTTTTCGACGGGATGACCTGTCGATGAAATGAAAATACTTGAAACGTTGTCTTTGAAATAATATTCGATGAAATGTTTGTCGGCAATTCAATGGTAAACCACCACCCACAACCAGTGCACTCTCGCGACCTCTACTCACTCCTTGTTCTGGTTTATAGGTATAGGTAGGGTCGGTAGAGTAAAAGACGTGCTAACAGTTCAACGGTCTGTATTTAAGTGAAACCAGTACACTGAGGTTCAGTGTGAACGATTGAATGGAATGATTGAGTGAACGAATGACATATTGTATTTACATGATAAACAAAGGAAATATAGACTTGGATTATTGTATAATACCAACATGGTTCTACCCACGCTGCCTCTTCCGTTACGTGGTCGTCACTCGAGAATCTTTGCACCAAGGAGCCATCAGTTCTTCGTACTATGGAGCCCACATCACTGATGTAATAAAGTTTTGCGATTCGGAGGGCTATATCGGTTACCTTGGTTCTACTGCGCAAGTCTAATACTAAGTAACAATATAACAATAAGTGAGGAAATTTGTGCAACATTCAGCTCACGTTAAAGTATAAAAAACCAGATACTGTTCTGTTCCAAGTCAGAAAGTCGCCAAACAATGATTGCTGGCTAGCTAAATTAAGTAGACAGAGACTCTGACTACTTAATTTAACCAAGCACCATCGCTTGACAGGCGTGATCCACGCGGCAAAGTTGCCAACTCGATAGCGCGCTGCCAACTGCCAACGCCTTTATCTGTGAATTATTTAAATGTGTACTTTATTTTTATGACTTGCCGATAGTATGCCACCGACGCAAACAAGAATTATAAGTTTAAATCATACTACATCAATGTCTGATACACATGCTCAGCGTAGGTGGAAGGTAGCACGCGAAACATTTTGATATTAAATTGGAATCCATAAATTACATCACTAATTAATCCTGAACCCTGTCGTTTAAAATCATGCTATACTTACTTTTTTAAACGATATTTACCTAGTTTTCAAGATCAAACCTTTAAAAAATGTATGTAATTAAATCATATCAAACATATGGAAGCATCTCGACAGAAAAGACATTCGATTTTAAACTTATATTCAAATCCATTTTGGAGTTACGATGACACAAATTTGGTCTAACACCCTATCATTAGCGCCGAGTAAAACTACGATGGCATAACATTGCATAAAGTGCAACAGTTCAACTTGGGTCGAAAATGAAGTATGTCCAGATATACGAAATAGTCACTTATTCGACATTAAAAAAACGGAAAAGGCAGGCTCCCGAGTTCTGCAGCTACCAGTGCCACTATAGATAAATAAATGCACATATTACTTTGCAACTTGAAACCATCTTAACTTACACTTAGCAAGATGGATCATTCTTCACATATCACATGACACATCCAACTCTCTCTAATCACCGTTAATAGAAAGAGACGCGTATAACAAAGCCGTTTAACCTGAGCATTATTTGTTTAGCTAATTGGCAACGCCATTGTTTACTAATGGGAGGGTGATGTTATGATTTAGCGTTAGTTTAGCGGTTGGCTTACATGTGTCCGAGTGATTTATTCAAGTAAGCCCAGATTTGATCAAACAGGAAGAAGGACCGAGGGGAAACATTTGACCATACAATTTGTGTACGGTAAATACATTTCACTCTTATTCCTGAGATAAGAAGAATCATATATCCTTGCCCGTGATATATTATTACAGAGGTACGGTCAAGGTCTTTAATTGTTGGGTCATTTAAGTGT
Source organism: Epinotia demarniana (assembly GCA_945867215.1). NCBI lineage: Eukaryota > Metazoa > Arthropoda > Insecta > Lepidoptera > Tortricidae > Epinotia > Epinotia demarniana. Next base: position 22,593,125 of record OX244275.1, on the reverse strand, counting down.
CAACCTATTTTGGTTTTATTAGCAGATTTGAAGTGTCCAGTACAAAGTGAGCTCTAAATGGATCAACCATTAAATCCTTGACTTGTACAGTCAATCATCGAATATACCTAATATACAGATAGACCGATAAAGTTGTCATTGAATTAATTATATTAATGAAAACCTAGTGGTTCAGACATGCGCCTGTCAAGCGCGTGTGCAAATCGTGGGTTCGAATCCCGGTTCGTGAGATTTTTTGAACTTTTGTACGGAATATTAACTTTAGGTTTTCGGTGCAGGAAACATCGTAAGGAAACCTAATAATCCCAATAACTCAATACCCCAATAAGGTGAAGTTTTCTGGATAGATGGGAAGATCAGATCAGGTCAGGCAGTCGATTTCGAAAAACTAGTGCATAGGCACAAATTTTGGGATTAGATGTCAAAGCGGACCCTAGGCTTCTTTAGGTCAAAACTGGGAATAATGGTAGAAAAATGATGAGTATGTAAAAAGCAAGAGATTTACATTAAACAAAAATTGCAAGCGTCTAAGCTGTCAGGTATTACAAGGACAGAAACAAGCCAATTTATGGGTGTTTTCTGGATCTTTCGAAAGCGTTTGATCTGGTTGCGTACGACATACTCTAGGGCAAGCTTGAAAAGGCGGGAGTGCCGGAAGAATGTATTGCGCTACTGAAGTACTGGTATAGCAACCAGATCAATCGAGTGAGGTAGGCAGAAGTGGACTCAGATGAGTATAGGCTTCAATGTGGTGTAAGGCAGGGAGGGCTCTCTTCCCCCATTCTGTTTAATCTTTTTGTAGACGAGTTAATCGGGGAGCTCAGCAGCATGCGTGTCGGTTGTCACATTGGTCGAACGTGTTTTAATAATATTAGCTAAGCTGACGATATGGTGTTGCTGGGCCCCTCGGTTGACTCGATCAGAAAACTTGTTGCTACATGTGAGGGCTACGCTATGCGGCACGGGCTTAGGTACAACGCAGTTAAAAGCGAGGATTGTATTTTCGTGCCTTAAACACCATTAGGTGTTTAAGGCACGAAAATACAATCCGTCCGCTGTGCCTAGGATCTTGCTGGCAGGCGTGCCCCTCGATGTGGTAGATAAATTCAAATATTTGGGGCACTTAATTAATGATAAAAGTTAAATGACGATATGGATATCGAAAGGGAAAGGAGGGCCTTGACAATACGAGGCAATATGCTTGCCCGCAGATTTGCACGGTGTCACACGCAAGTAAAGCTGACGCTATTTAAAGCGTATATTGTCAGACGTTTTACACATGCAGTCTGTGGGTAAGTTTTACACAAAGGGCCTATAACACCATACGCGTCCAGTACAACAACATCTTGAGGACGCTGTTGAGGCTACCGAGGCACTGCAGCGCGTCGGGTATGTTCGCGGAGGCGCGAACAGACGACTTCTTTGCCATAAGGCGTAAAAGAATAGCCTCGCTGATAAGGAGAGTGCAACGTAGCAGCAACAGCCTCCTGAAGGAGTTGGCAGAGCGACTGGACTGTCCGCTCGCTAACTATTGGATGGAGGTTGCGATTGGGAGGGCCAAATAGGTATATTTTAATTAGCTTTAAGATATTTTTGTGAATCTTTTTATTTTATTTTTATTATATTTTTTGTCTGTGTTTTATTTAATTAACATAGTATGTAAGATGTTACTAACCCACTATGGATCGTTTTGGGTCTGAATTAAAGATTTTTATTTTATTTTGTTTATTTTATAGATTACGGTGTCTGCTTACTGTCAGGTAAGCCGTATGCATGTTTTCGACCCTTGTAGTTTAATAAAAAACTAAAACTTTGAAATTTTGATCAGAATTTTCTGAAGTATTATGTAAAATTGTAAATACAGTTGCACTGAAAATCTACAAATCAATTGCAAAACCAAACAGAAACTGAAGCACAAAACAAATTTAGAACTCCATTTAGATCATGAAACTACAATACAGCGAGCCCAATCGATACGCTTACAAATTTCATTAGAGCACACAAATCGACCCGTATTCGGGCATTGTGGAGTGCGCCCTCTGTTTACTCTGTAGTTTGTTCGCCATATGGTGCTGGTTCGTAATGTGGACTTTGTATCCTAACTTAGCTTATAAAATGGAGCCTAGGGGCGTCTATAGGCCGGTAATCCATCTGAGGTAAGTTTGGGACATTTTTATTTTGTGTACACTCGCACAGCCGGTAGATGTCACTACCGTGGATGCACTACAATTTATGCTGTTGCTAAATTTAGTCATTAATTATCGTATTTTTCTAAATAAAAAGCAGAATCTATGAAGTGTAAAATGACACGATGTGAAAGTGACCAAAAAAATTCAATGGGCCATTTTACGGAATGAGATATATTCCTATTTTGATTTGTATCATTCTGATTTACAGGGTGTATCATTTCAAAATAGGCAATTTATTTATTCATTTAAATGTCAATGTAAATTTGCAGCACATGACACACGAAACACACGAAAAATTATTACTAAGGAACAATGCAATGGAGAATTCTTGAATTACAAGAAATAAGTAAAATCACTCTTAAGTGCAAGATCCTGAGGCCGATAAAAAAACCCGGCCAAGTGCGAGTCGGACTCGCGCACGAAGGGTTCCGTACCATTATCTATGAAAAGGCAAAAAAAAACACGTTTGTTGTATGGGAACCCCCTTAAACATTTATTCTATTCTGTTATTTAATATTTGTTGTTATGGCGGCAACAAAAATACATCATCTGTGAAAATGTCAACTGTCTAACTATCACGGATCATGAGACACAGCCTGGTGACAGACGGACGGACGGATGGAGAGCGGAGCCTTAGTAATAGGGTCCCGTTTTTGCCCTCTGGGTACGGAACCCTAAAAAAGAACCGCTATTTAAGAAAGCCTCTTCGAACCCGATCAAATAGATCTATCTAAAATTCTGAGTTCGTTTAGCGTAACTACATAATTATGTACTTACTTACTATTTAGGATTTCTACCACTTCATGTAACCATGGTTTTGCAATACATATATATATATGAGTAAGAGTAAGTGTAACGTGCTGGATTAAAGGAACATACATACATACATTCACGCCTTTATTCCCAAAAGGGGTAGGCAGAGCACATGAAACGTATGTTCCAGCGCCACTTTTAGCATAAATGTGGGTATAAAATATCGACAAAATGTGATACTGCAGTGATAGGTTGCTAGCCCATCGCCCACAACACACTTCAACCCTGGTCCCTTAGTCGACTTTTACGACACCCACGGGAAGAAAGGGGGTGGTGAAATTCTAACCCGACACCACACGGATACCCGACACCACACGGGTCAAATTAAAGGAACAATTGTTGCTAATGAACCCTATATTTACTACGACCACAGAAAAATGCCGTCATATATTAAATAGTTGTAGTTACAGCCGAATGGAGTTAGCGCCGCGCCAAAATCAGCCCATATATGTCAAAACTGTAGCGTTTACTGATAGTTGGCATGGCCCGTTGGATATCCAAGCGAATGGAAAGTTATCGTTATGCGTCAAGGCGCCATCCAAATAGAACGGTCGTGACGGTCAAAATTCAACGCTATCCACACATTAGCTGCCCTCGCAGCTCCGCTTGCGTATATTGCAAAGAACACAGGCAAATGTACAAAGAACACAGGCAAATGTACGAAGAACAAAGGCAAATGCGCGGGGTAAAATGACCACTTTGTATTGGGTGAAATTCAGAGAGAGAATGAGAAGTTCCAGATATTACCCCTTACACCTAAACTTACAATCTCACAGAAATTATATAATACTAGTCAAATCCTCGGCGATACCCTTTTCGTGAATGCTAAAGAAGCTTGAGAGAAATTCACAAATTAAAACATTTTCTAAAAAGGTCTTCACACGTAACCACGAAAACCTCTCACGCCCCAACAATTCGATACTCCACGAAAATGTTAAAAATAATCCGGGTGGTCTCTTTGTCTTGACGTACTGGTATCATATTGGAATGACATTTGTCGCCCGAATATGCTTCATGCGCCGAGCCCTTATTATGGTTCCGTACCTCAAAACGGAAAAAATACCCTTGTAGGATCACTTCGTTGTATCTCTGTCAGCCTCTTAAGACCATTTTTCTAAAGAACACGTGGAGGTCACCATATCACAAATGTCTGCAGTCCCTAGGGACAAGTTTGATTCTGAAATTTCTTAGTTTGGTGCCGCAATCAAAATATACTGCCGTTCATGCTGCATTATGTTGACACTCGCTTGTGAATTAAAACCTACTACCTACCTAGGCACTTCTAGTTGACCTAGACTTATATGTCACGCAAAACTCTTGTCATCTTACATCATACCCTAATACTAGTGCCTCTATCAGCCGTAGAAATAGCGAGTATGACATTTAAAATGACATGACATGACAGACAATATCATGCTGCTTTGATTGTTTGACGTTTAGTGTTTAGATATAGATAATGATTTCTACTATGGTGTTCAGTCTGTTTTCTGTTTGTTGGCGCTAGTAGTACTGTTCGCGTATGGGCTGCGTTCACTTTTACCATTAAGGCCCATACGCACGTAGTGGTTTGTTGGGATGCAACTTTTTGCAGGCCAACAAACCACTACTACTACTACTATTTATTTAATTTACTCCAATTTAATTGTTAATAAGTTTTATGTTTTCATTTTAGTTGAGACTGTATTTTTCCTTTTATTAATTTTTGTGTTGTTTTTGTTTGATACTTTCCGTGTCCTCACCAAATGGACCCTGCGGAAGACCAGCGCTGGCTGCAAAGCTAGCAACATGCTGAGCTGGGTCCATTTCGTGGCAAAAATGTGTTTTATTTTATTTTTTTATATTTCTTTTATAATCGATGTTGTGTTTGTCACGAATAAATGTTTTGATTTGATTTGATTTTAAAAAAAGGCGAAAAAGAAATGCGACCTGGCCCCGTATCATGGTCAACCTTATGACGTGATAAGCGACAAGATATTGCGTCCATCACAGGCTGATACCTTTCGATAGAACGAGACTGACGATCTGTCTTGTCACTTATCGAGGGATAAGATCGACCATGATACGGGGCCTGCAGAAAAAAACAGCCGGACATACGAACGAATTTCAGGCCAAACTAAAACAGAGAACTTCGTTCGCTTTGATCGCTCATTGAATAATGTGACATAATGTCAATGGCGAAAAATTACATATCCAAATAATTTAAAATGTAAGTCAAATGTACCCCCTCATCGTAAAGGAGATAAATAGGCCTGGGAAGACGAATCTCGTGTCACCCCGGAATTATTTGGAGGCGACAATTATGTAGCTTATGCGGGGGATTCAGATGATGCTAAAAATACACGTGAATATTCCGACGACATAACGAGACTACGGTGTATGTCTTTTTTCTCCTCGTTAAGCCAGTAATGGAGAAAAGCAACATTATTCTTGCACCTACTTTTGGCATCCACCTTTGTCTCTGTTTTACCCTGTACTTGACTGGTAGAGAATGCCTTGAGGCATTAAGTCCGCCACTCTCTTGATGTACAAAATTGAAATGCGATACATAAGTATCGGTAGAGTTATAATCAACTGTTGTTTGCCACTAGTTCAAAAAAGAGATATTAAAATCATTGCTAACATCTTACGTGTGTGCCAATGTTAGTCAATGAGATGCGTAGGTGTCTAGGATCGGGGACCCGCATTTATGTAAGTAGTCGAGCTTGTGGGGTTTCTTCCAGCTAACCTTTAAAATATGAAGTGCCGGGAAACCAACTAGCGGGTGCCTACGCCGTAGTCGCTTTCCACTAGGTAATACGAGGCAAATCGCGGGATCGGCTACGAGTGTAGCGCGTAGCGATTCTTGGCAGTGAATGTGTTAAACTGTTGTTTCATTTTAAATAAATAATAAATAAATCAGCCTAATATATACCGTCCTACTGCAGGGCACAGGCCTCCTCTCATGGATGAAAGGGAACGGGCAGTAGTCCCCACGCTGGCCCAGTGCGGGTTGGGGACTTCACATACACCTTTGAATTTATTCGTGGATGTATGCAGGTTTCCTCACGATGTTTTTCCTTCACCGAAAAGCTAACGGTAAATATCAAATGATATTCCGTACATAATTTCCGAAAAACTCATTGGTACGAGCCGGGATTCGAACCCACGACCGCTGTTTGACAGCCGCATGCCTAAACCACTAGGCTACCGTAGCGTTGTTTCATCTTATAACTTTTAATATACTTTGCTGTTGTAGATAATAATAATAATTTTGCAAGTCGTAATGGGCATAATTATTACGATCTGGCATGGACATCAATAGTCTATATAATCGCTGAAATAATTTTGACGACCGCTTTAGATTAGTTGGTAGTGACCCTGCCTACGAAGCAAGAGGTCCTGGGTTCGAATCCCGGTAAGGGCATTTATTTGTGTGATGAGCACGAATATTTGTTCCTGAGTCATGGATGTTTTCTATGTATTTAAGTATTTATTTATCTATATAAGTATGTTTATCGTCGTCTAGTACCCATAGTACAAGCTTTGCTTAGTTTGGGACTAGGTCGATTTGTGTAGGATTGTCCCCTGATATTTATTTTATTTATTATTTATTTACTAATTAGGTTTGACCTGCAACGAATAATAAATGAGTTTCACGCCCCTATTTCATCGCTTTTACTCAGGGCACGTGGAAGCAAGCACTTGAAACACATTGATATTAAATTATAATTCAAATTTACTACGGTTACAATAATCTTTAGGCAGTTAAACACCATGTTTGTTTTCTACCTTGCTTGCTACAAAGGATCAAGTTTAATTTTGAAACTTTCCTTATACTCTGCTGTAGAATATAATCATGCAGTGATGTCTTACAAGTCGTAATGCGTGGAATGATTACGGCCTGGCATCTGGGGTGAATAGGCTCGACGGTTATGTGGCCCCATACGCGTATGAGGCTGAACACTTGGTAGAAGGAAAATTAGTTTGGAATTTTTGGTAACTTTTTAGTTATTTTTAATCGTTGTTAACTGAAACAGCTTCGGCCTAGTGGTTTCGTCGTTGGCATTCTCACTCGTACCAATGAGTTTTTCGGTTCTTATATATACGGAATATTTACCGTTAGATTTTCGGTGAAGGAAGACATCGTGAGGAAACCGGTTCTATCCCAATGAGGTCTAGTTTTACTTCTGGGCTAAAAGTTCAGATGGCAGTCGCTTTCTTAAAAGGATATCAATGGATATTCCATATTCTATATCCACTTATCAGCAGCCGGACTAGTTAAATTAACCCCACGACGCGACGCGAGACGGAAAAATCCAGCCCGCTCTTTCTAATTTGCATAGTGCAAGCGAGACAGGAGTCGAGACACGCGACACGGCTTCACAACATGCTATGCCAGAAGTGCTATCTGATCGAACATAAGTTTTGCACCAGCATGCTTTTTAATTTATTTTTATGTAAGCATTCCTTATTCAAAAAACTTCAAGCTCACGTAAGAAAAAATACGATAGACCCAAACCGAACCCCATGTGTAACAACTTAAGTAAAAAGTCTCACACCACAACACAAGAACATCGCAGCTGGTACGATCCAATTGGAAAACATTTAAACGATTTTGAGTCTTATTTCTTTAATCATAAGCTTCAAGATGTATCAACGTGTGTAGACACTTACAAAAATATGGTCGTCGAATTGAATTGCCCTTCCATGAATTTCCACGTCCATGAATAGATAGTGCGGCGCCGGTGTCTAATAAATTAGATGATTTTACCCCAAAATCACCCATTTTCATAAATATACCTGAAACAAACATTTTTTTTCGGTTAAAAGTGTATATATAATCGTACATAAATGCGAAGTTATGAAATAGTTATGATCTAAAAACATTATAACATATTGAGTAATACACATTAACTAGAATCGTGCGATGTAATGACTAAATAAATGACACACAGTAAACGTCGTGGATAAAATATAATATAATTTCATACAATTTTTTTTCCGACTACTACATTTTGTGTCTGCAAATCAATTTGTATTGCTTAATATGGAATTTTACTTTACTCTAATATTATAAATCGTCATGATATATCTCATTATTATATTTCATTCAAAAGTTAATTATGTGTCTTACCCACATTATTTATATCAGTTCATTGACCAGAACTAAACCTAATCCATTTCCCATTCCCTCACCTAACTCACAACAATAACAATCAAAAACAAAGGCACATTACAAATTGCATTCCCCTCGCACAACCAGCACAAATGAGAGCAAACTCCTTATCAAAGTTAGTTTAAAATGCACCTTTTTTATGCTCGCCAGTGTAACGCATCGTACGTTATGGCGCGTGAAACGAGCTAGCGGAAAACTTTCAGTGAACACTTCAGGCCAATGGAAGTGGTTTATTGTTTCGAGAAAGTTTACGGGTGGAATGGTTTTTGTTTGTTTTTAAATCGCATTGTGGAATGGTTTGAGCTAGGTGTGAAATATGTTCGTTTCTGGAATAGTTTGGAATATGAAGCTCCGGATTTTATTGAAGGAGCAAATCTCTAATTTGTGCAACGCAGCTTTGGGTGGGCTCTATCCAGATATAGAACCTTTACGATTAGTACCTAATAAATAATTATACGTAGAGTTCTGAACAAGTTGCAAGTGGTAGTAATCTCCAGGCTGGCCTGTACTTAACCTATTACAACCGTTTAGAGTTTAATTCGATGGTTAATAATTAACTACAAATAAAAAAAGAGAGCGAAAGACTTTTGTTTTTGTTTTAGTTGGTAAATATGACGGCAAACAAATAATATCCCTAGTCTAAATCGATAACCTTCGTCTTTCATATACTATATGATATCCTAATTTACATACTATTTATAACTCTACTTCTCTCTTTGGTTTTATTACATTCAAAACTTAGACAAGACTTTCTACAATAAGGAAAAAAAAATATATATTTAAGAGGCTACCCGAGGTTTCCATCGATTTTTGACAAGTTTTGAATCGTATCTCCTACAGGTCGACACATGTAAAAAGAACCCTGGCGGCCATACTTTTTATATGGCCGCCAGGGCTCTTTTTACGTGTGTCGACCTGTACTTTTGCACTACAGATAGAAGTATAAATCAAACGGTTATCGGTTCTTCAATCTATCTCCATTCTGGTCTACCGGATTTTGAAACAAATGAATACTTAATTTTGCATGATCTTTTTAAACATTGTCTAAAATAACACTTAATTTGTATCTCTATTGACGTGAAAGATATAACACATACGAAATCTACATATTTGGGTTCGTCTGTGACGTCCCTAAAAACTAGTCTAGGGTTTTCTTTCTAAACCAATTAACACAAAAGTTATGACCAGAAACCGGTTTTATGGCCTAAAATTGTTCAACTTTGATGCCAAATATCTCAAAAACAATGATCTTTGAAGTAAATATGGGATACTATATTACTTAAAGCCGTTTTTGTTAACATAATAAGCTACAAAAAACTTAAGAAAACCAAGATTCAGATCGAAAATACGATCCCATACGCCAATTATGGGAGCCCCTTAAATAAACTGTTGACATTGCTCGCCACTGTACCCCGCGCTCGCGTTCCTTGATGCATTGTTATTGTTGTTGGAAATGGCAGTGGATGCATGGTAATAATGTACATTTAAATATAAAAGAATTTCACATAAATTCTCACTCGAGAATATGTCGCCGGCCCGACATGTTATGTCGTTATTTATGGCACTTGATATTTTCATGGCATGTCAGTTTTTTCTGTATATTTTTCGTATTATCCGCATGTTTTAATCATCTCACAGTACAACGTATCAAATGGTAGTATAGGTAAAAAACTAAATAAAACCATTCTCGTATGTACAGTCACCATCAAAAATATAAATAAGTAAATAAATAACTCAACTCAACTCAAACTCAACTCAAAATTATATCTATTCAAGTAGGCCCAGTAACAAGCACTTTCAAATCGTCAGGTAGAAACATAATCTTAAGCTAATTACTTAGAGTAATTTATTGAACATAAAAAGTAACATTTCTATGAAGTATTTAAGCATTTTTATAAAGTAAGTAAGTAGTAAGTAGTAAAATTTTATTCAATATAAATTCATGCCGAACACTTATTGAATGTCATATTTTTACATATACACTTTAATACAAGAGGTACTTAACTTAAGTAATGGCATTAACATTTGTCCATATATCCTTATCCGGTAAATATTCGTCCAATCTATAATAAGCTCTATTTTGCAAAGTTTGCCTTACAAAGGACTTAAATTTATTCTCGGACATGTCTAAAACATGATCTGGTAACTTGTTGTAGTAGCGTGTACAGAGCCCCACAAATGACTTTTGAACTCTACTTAACCTAGTACTTACTGCTAGCAATTTAAATTTATTCCTTGTATTCAACTTATGAATGTCACATCCTTTACGAAATAATTTTTGATTCTTCCTAACATACATAATATTTTCATAAATATACTGACTAGGCACAGTCATAATTCCGATAGTTTTAAACAATTCTCTTAGGGAGTCACGGCTTTTCAACCCATATATCGCTCGGATTGCACGTTTTTGTAAAACAAAAATAGTGTCAACATCAGTAGCTCTACTCCATAACAAAATACCATAGCACATGACGCTATGAAAATAACTAAAGTAAACCAATCTCGCAGTAGCTATGTCAGTGAGTAGTATTATCTTTTTCACGGCGTACACAGCCGAACTTAATTTTTTCGACAGAGCAGTGATATGAAAACCCCAATGCAGTTTGGACTCCACTATTATCCCTAAAAAAGCTGTACTTTCGACCATATTTAAAGTTTCATCGTTAATGTTTACTATCCCTGTATACGATGTTTAACATTGGGTAGCTTAAAGTGAATACATTTTGTCTTTTTTGCATTAAGAACAATGTTGTTGGCAGTGAACCATTCATGAGTTAATCGAAGAGCGTTGTTTATATTAGCTACTGTCGGAGATGACCTGTTAATTTTAAAAATAAGCGAGGTGTCGTCTGCAAACAGAACAACTTTAGATACGTGTTGCATCATAAATGGTAGGTCATTTATTTAGGTAAAAAAAAGAAGAGGACCCAGTATAGACCCTTGGGGAACACCAATTTTAACAGCGGACCCTGCTGACCGAGTTCCATTCACCAGCACTTGTTGAACTCTACCCGACAAATACGATTGTATTAAAGCCAGTGCTTTTCCTTTAATACCGTAGTGGTCAAGTTTAGTAAGCAAAGTCATATGGTCTACGCAATCGAATGCCTTAGACAAGTCACAGAAAATAGCGATCGCGTCTTTCTTTTCTTCCCAAGCCTCGAAAACATTCTTAATCAAACTAATTCCCGCGTCAGTAAAAAAATACTAGTCTAGAATGTTTCTAGAAAGACAATCTAATGTCAAAAAATAAATAAAACAAGAATAATAAATTAAAAACACAAGGCAAAATTTTCCAAATCGAAACACGTCTTTATTACTATAGGAGTGAGAGGATGTGTTACGATAAACACTGCTACTAACTATATGATGCTGACTGTACCTAGTGGTGACGTGCCCCAATAGACATTATATACTTCTTTAACATGTCTAACATATAGAAAATGCCTATTAAAATACGTCACCCAAGAAGGAATTTACTTAAGTTCTTAACCTTAGGTTCGAAAATATTTTTATATATAATTCGTAGTTTTTATTTTTGCGAAAAAAATATATGTTATTTATATTTATTTATTTATTTGTCCCTAGGTTTCATGATTCAAATTACTGGGTAACACTTTCACAGCCAGGAACCCGCCTAGCACTTTCCGCAACTAAAGGCCTCCACCCACCGGACGCGTGTGCTGCGCTGCAGCTGCGCGGGTGGTGCGCGTGTGCCGCGTTCGATGTGTGTTTGAAGTGTAGTTTCAATGCTTTACAACTTGCGCGTGTGCTGCGCTGCAGCTGCGCGGGTGCTGCGTGTGTGCCGCGTTCGATGTGTGTTTGAAGTGTAGTTTCAATGCTTTACAACTTGCGCGTGTGCCGCGCAGCACACGCGCCGCGCAGCACACGCGTCCGGTGGGTGGAGGCCTTAAGCGAAACGATCACGGGATCGGCTACGAACAAAGCGCGTAGTGATTTTTGGCAGTACACTATGTTCACATTAAAAAACCACAAATCTCCTTGTTGTAGGTTGATACACCTAAATGTAGACGGTCGCATATTTATCAACCCCCAGCACTCTTTCAACCTCCAACTTAGCAAACTGAGAACGTGTCAGCTGCCATACAAAACCGCTTACAACTAACCGTCACAACCACCCTCCTTTTAAAAACAACTTACGCTCTTCTACTACTGAGCCTCTGAACTATGCAAATACAAATCTCCTTAGAGTTGTTTACGTTACGTACTTTACCGGTTTGTTTGGTAAGCTGTGTTAACTGAAGAACGACGGAAGTATATTACATTTTGGACCAGCTGTGCACTTTTGAACGTGAGGTAGTGCCGTTACTGTTTTTGACACGCTTAGGTACTAAAGTGCATGCTCAAATAATGCCCATAGAAACTACATTTCAACATAGAGATGACGCAGGGAACGTTTGAGATGCGGGGGCTATTGTTGATTAATATTGTCTCTATACAGTCCAGTGTAAGAATACGGGTGCATACAACTTACTCATAAATATGTCATATAGCTCTTATGTCAGCGGATTAAACCGATGCATAATTTTGCACTTGACTGAAATAATTCGTTGTTGAAAAACACAAGGGACAAGTCCCTTACTCGAAGAAGTGTTTTTGATGAATAAATATCTCATAAATAAACTAATAAATATTCGAGAACAATCTTACAAAAGTCTAACTAGCCGCAAAGTAAGTTTTAAAAAGGCTTTTGTTATCCAAGACTCAGAAACAAATATTCATACTCATCACATAAATATTTGCCCTTACCGGGATTCAAACCCAAGACCTTCGCTTCGTAGGCAGCGTGGCTTCCCATTAGGCTAACTGGTTGTGTAATGATCGCAGACTATTGAGTTTTAGTTGATACATTCAAGATTGCGGAATATAGTGTCATAAAGGTTGGCCGACGACCATACAAAACGTCTTCTTTTTTCAAATTATTCTATTCTAGGTGCCAAATTTATGAAAGTGTGATACATAAGTTTTTTAAATATCACGCCGTTAGCTTGCCAACGTCAAATGACGCTTCGTATGGTCGTCGAACCATCTTAAACTGTCCTAAAAACAGCCCCTGAATTAGTTTTTAGATCTTTGACAATCCCAATACAATAACTATCGCTAGTATCAGTGCCGATAAAATAAGCCACGTACAATAAAGCTGTTATCAGAGCGTTCAATAAAAGCCGCGGGTCGAATAAGCATGATAATTGGGAATTAGCCGGGACGTAATAATCGCGCTAAACATCCGTTTTCAGGGCCGGTGGAACATACACTAAGAGTTGGAGTAACTATGGCTAATTAAGAGAGTAGACACTAATTAAAATGATCAATGATGATAACATTTACGTACGTTTACTTCCAATTTTGCCATCTACCTATTATGTATTTTTTTGTTGCTATTTCTCCGCTACCTAAAGGTTGTCTGGAAGAGATCGCTCTTTAGCGATAAGACCGCCTGTTGTCAACATTTATTTTTTAATAAGTTATTATGTTTATTTGATTCATGTTTTGAGGTGTGCAATAAAGAGCATTTGTATTGTATTGTATTGTATTTTCTTGAAAAAGGATTAAGAATGTAGTCAAATGGAAAAAAAAGCAACGCAAGAGGTTAAATAATCACAAAGTTAGAAGTGTCCACAATTCCAAGAGGCTATGTTCTGACCCTTTTATCCACAAAATTCATATGAAACGATTTTCATTTACTATGTCGCTCGAGGATCGTGATAGTTATCACGTTCTGCTAGCTTTAAAACGGTTGATGCTTCGTAAGTTTTTGAGATATTTGAATGGGATTTTCGACATCATGCATATTTTTTTGCCTTCTTTACTTTGAAGTTATAATACATTTTGAGACTACACTTGTGTTACAAAATAAATGTTGACAAAATGTTGGCTTTAAATAGCTCTCACGTACCGCTGCGCTGAGGTGAAAATCCAGTGACACTATCGTTGGCAGTTTTCTCAATGTCACTGCATCCTCCTAGCGTTATTCCCGGCTGTGCCCTAAAGGAGCCCGGGGTTCCATATTGTCACCTAATCCCAAAATTTGGCACAGGCACTAGTTTTACGAAAGCAACTGACCTTCCGAACCACAGGAAAAACTAGACCTTGTTGAGATTAGACCGGTTTCCTCACGATATTCCCATCACCGGTAAGCTAACGGTAAATATTCCTTACATAAGCTTCGAACAACTCATTGTTATGAGCCGGGATTTGAACCCACGACGACTTAACATCCCATAACAACTAGGCCACCGTAGTCAACGCCTTGCCAATGTCACTGTCAGTGTCAAAAAATGTACTAAGCGATAGAAAGCGATGGCATGATTTGAGTTCTCTAGTTGATTAGCGAACATCAGTGTTGTTAGATAGAAAACTGTCTGTTCTTAAGTACTATATTGTATGCTGTACTCTTGCTTAAAGTAAGTAGGCATATCGTCGTCTAGTTCCCATAGTACAAGCTTTAAATTGATTTGTATTAAGATTGTCTGATAAGTAGAAATATTTTATTTGTGAATTCGAATCAAGTTATGGCCATGGGCGGCGGTAACTTACCATCAGGTGATCCGTCTGCTCGTTTGCCTCCTATCACATAAAAAAAAGTTATATAAAAAATTTGGATCCCTGACTATCCGGAGGGAAGCCCGTGGTCCGCTATAACACCTTAACATTCTCCCAAGATGTGACGCAGGTACCAGGTTTTTGAAAGCGATTGCCATCTGACATTCTAATGTTACCTCGTTGTGATAAGACCAATTTACTCACTACATACATACATACATTTACGCCTTTATTCTCAAAAGGGGTAGGCAGACCACATGAAACGTATGTTCCAGCGCCACTTTTAGCATAAATGTGGGTATAAAATATAGACAAAATGTGATATTGCAGTGATAGGTTGCTAGCGCATCGCCCACAACACACTTCAACCATGGTCCCTTAGTCGACTTTTACGACACCCGCGGGAAGAAAGGGGGTGGTGAAATTCTAACCCGACACCACACGGGGGTTTACTCACTAGGTTTACCAAAAAGCTATTGCTGATATCAAATGATTTTTCGTACAATTTTTCATTGAAAAACCCAGTTGTAAGAACTCACGATCTCAAGATGTCAAGTTCAAGTTATTTATTGCATCATGTTGTTTAAGAGGTCTTCATTTCTAATACATAATTGCATTAAAAGTTTCAAACACGAACCCTGCTAGGGCGATGCATTCTTACGGCTATTTGCATACATACAAAATAATCGGCCCGGCTTCTCACACTTAGTTTTCCGTTTTCCCGTAGGAATAAAGCATTTTCCCGCGGTAAAAAGTAGCCTATGTTCATCAGGGATAAAGACGGCTTCTAATTATAAAATGGGGGTCGAAGTTGCACCACGTCCGTAGGAATTACCCACCGCTACCCTACACGTGACCCCTGGGTGGTGCTAAAAGTGCAACAACCTGGCAACTGTACTGTCTTTTCCAAGATCTCACGGTTCTAAATACTGATTTGCCATACGATAAATAAATAATTATAAGATAACTTTTCAAATCGGTGTAGTAATTTCGGAGCCAAACAAACAAACAATCAAAGCTTTCCTCTTTATAATATTAGTGTAGGTAACTTGAAATTGTCACGTGCCGTACCGCTAAGCTACAGTGACATTTAAATTTCAAAAAACAATAATTAATAAATACATAAATAATAATAATTAAAATAAAACATTTTACATTATCTTTCTATTATTGATCATGAAAGTATTTGAATCAGGTGTTACTTTTTGGAAGTCCAACATCAGCATTATCATCTCCTGATGAAGCCTCGTAAAGAGTGAGACACACGTGATCTGCTATAATTATTTGCATCAACACGTGCGGAGGAAGGGTGGGCGCATTAACCGCATGTGAAAATACGCAAAAAGGTTCATTTAATCATTGCTAATATACATGCTCGTTTTAGCAGATAGTAAAGGGATATTGCTCTTGTAAATTTTCATGATCTTAATTCAATAACCAAGAGCCTAGCTCTTGACCTAGGTCATAAACGGGTTGCATCCAGCGGTCGCGGTGTCAAATTCACTAACCGACAACCGTGCACGTATTTGAATACCATTCTTACGCCTTAAAAGAAAACCTTAATACAACGCTATAACGCTCAAAGTCCAACAGTCGTTCGCTAAATAGTGTTATTAGCAGGACCGTATTACATCAGTAATACGGCTGGATTTATAGTTAATTTAATGTGAGATTTAAAGATAATGGTAGCTCTTATGCGTCGGTAATATGGGTCATTATGAGCGACAGATGTGAAATATGATAGTGGTTTGATATGATGTCAGATTGAACGGTAGTTTAGATAGGGATTCTACGTTGTTATAGGCTTTAGAATTCGCACATATAAATAGTGTGTGATGTTGTGATCTTCATATTAGAAAATGTTCATTTTGGGACGTCCCCATGCTTGGGTAAACAACTAAAGGACCGTTGTGACAAAGTAGTTTCCTTTATACTTTGCGGCCGAGGGCTTAAAACTGCACCGCGGGCTATGTTTGCACTTCAAAGGCTTGCTTCAAACAAGTATGTAATGTAACTTTATAGGGGTATTGGAATAAACTGAATTAGAGAAGGCAATTGACAATGTTTGTTGATAGCATTTTTGAACGAGCGAGCGAGGCGAACGATGTTCTCCGTTTCAGCTCGGCCAAAATCTTTCGTATGTCTGGATTTCCGGGTGTCTGGCTTGTAGGGGTCACAGTTCTCAACCGATTCAATTCAAATTGTATGAGCAGCACGGCTATCATACGGCGGCGCGCGAGCTCTCTCGATTTTTCTCGCACTATCCATCTCTTTCTTATTAGAACAAGAGATATAGTGCGAGAAAAATCGAGAGAATGTCACGGCCGTCAGTTGAGCCTAGCCGTGCTAGTTCAATAATTATACAGAGTTCTTAGTGAAAGACGAATTTCCAATCAATCAATATCATTTATTTGCCAGAATACAGTAGGTATATACTTAATATAGATGTCAATAAGATTTCTCTGCACAGTGTATCCAGCCCACATGCAGGCATGCAATGTCTTCTCTTGTCTTGTGTTTCATTGCTAGGTGCATAAAATAAATAATCAATTACAAAAAGTCAAAATTACACAAGAGAAAATAAAACAATGTCAAAAATAATAAAAGTCATAATATTATAATAATCGAAAAATTTAATGTGTATTGGAGCTATAACTAAGAATACTTAGTTAAAGATATTTTAATGCAATATAGAGTTTTTCCATAATGTTTTGTCATGTAGGGTTTTTTATCATGTGAAACTGTGAAAAGCGAAAAGGTTGAACACAGTTGTAACACGGCAAACCTCCGCCGCGCGGCCGCTAGCGCACTGGCCGGCGTGAAAGAAAAAACATAGGATTTTCACGGCCGTGTTTTGTTTTTTCTTCGGGAAAATAATTGATGAAAGATTGGATAGAGATTTCTTCTATTTTAAAACATAAAAAACGAATGTTTTATGTAATGCACATTACTTATAAATAGTGTATATAGTTAATGCATACAAGGGCTGCCACTTAAGCAGGTATGTTTTGTATCAAGTTCTGTGCTCTGTATATATTTTTTGTTAAACCCAATCCAAGCCTCATTTAGCCGTCACTGGTCTAAACCTTATGAGGCTCGGATGGGTTTGAACCTGATCTAATAAAAAGGATTGCTTCCAGCCCTTTATGCCTCGTAGTCTTCAAACTTGATCACTGCTTGGCTGCTGGATATACCTACGTCTGCGCCGCCGCCACTGAGCAAACTAAAGGCGAGCCCTAGACCTACCCAGCCCAGCGAGAGCTCCGAGGCTATTTAAACTACAAACGTCTCATCGGAACTTTTCAGGCCAGTGACTTTTAGCTTGTAACATTATGCCTCTGTACTGACTGATTAATTACCCAATTTGTACATATATCGTCTTCATTTTAATTATTATAATATTTTATTGTGAATAAAATATTAGTTTTATTTTCACCCGCCGGCTAGCCGGGCTACACAGTATTATAATCTCTAATCACGTATCAAATAATCTTTTCTTTTGTTAAATCTCTGCAGGTGCCCATAATTCACTGGCACATAATTATTTATGTGTACAGTACAAAGCAAAACTGCCCAACACCCAACTAAAAACTAATTTAAACGGACTTGTCAAAAAAACTCCCAACTCCCGAATGCCGCGTGCGAAAAAAGAATACTCTGCCTATTGTGCGGAGCGTAATCCGAGCCATTGAAACTTGTAAACGGTTCCAAACACTCGATTATGCTCCTTGTTTTAATGATATCATTGAAAAGTTGGTCAATTATCCCGCAAGAACTATTCAAGGTAATTGAGGAAAATAATCATGGAATAAATTGGACGACCGGTGTAGCCTAGTTGGTAGTGACCCTGCCTACGAAGCTAGAGGTCTTCGGTTCGAATCGTATGTAAGTATTTATTTATCTACGTATGCTTATTGACGTATCTAGTATAACCATAGCTTTACTTAGTTTGGGACTAGGTCGATTTGTGTAAAACTTTCTGCAAAATATTTATATATATTCCTTTATATTTACATTAATCGAATAAAAAAAACAATCCAAAAAGAAACTGCCTTGAAATAAACATAGAGGTATGTACATTTTAGAAAGTTATTTATATTCTTTTTGAACAGTATACTGCTTATTCGTCATCAATCAGTGTAAGAGCTGGGCTCTAATTGTCGGGTGTTGTCGGATTAACTTGATGTCCTTAAGCTACGGGAACAATATCCTTTTGCTATTCCGCTAGACAACGTGCAGATATATGTATGTACTAGTGTTTCGGCGGTTCCGGGGCAACCTACCGAATTCTACATCGGACTTGACGATGCAACGGAGCCACGCTGTTTCGTCGCCTAAATAATTAGTTTAATTTTAATTTTATTGTATGTATAGTCTTTAAGGTATTTGTTACTATAAACATTTGATGGGAGAACCATTCGAGATAAATGAAAGATGGAAGGACGCCTAGGGCTGACGTGAAAAACTACGATCCTCCGCAAAAGCCAAGCGACTTCTCGGCCCCCAGACGGGTATGGTGCCAGTGGACATGGGCTCTGTGGGGATTATATGTTTGAATGCGGCTGGCGAACTACACTGGTATGTGATTGCAGAGCACCTGTACACTTTATTATTATCCATCACATCATCTATGACTGTCCAAAACACAAATACGCGGGAAATCCCTTAATCCTGGGTGAAGGAGCTAGATATAAAGTTATAGTTATATATAGATTTTATAAAATTTCGATTAACTATATATTAAAATGTTAAATATTCCAGTAAGCGACTGGCCTAGCCATACGATAGAAAAAATGTTGCTATGGGCCTTTGATGCCTGAAATAAATGCTACGGTATTATTAGCGATCACGACATGCTGGCAGGAGGGTTGTACGTTGTTTCATAGACTACATTTTTATAGAATTTCGTGTCACATAAATTGATTCTCATATTATTATTTCATAGAACAGTCATTTCGCTGACTACTAGCTCTGTAGAATTTTTAACCATAGATTTTTGTTGCAAAGAAATTTCATTTCTTCGATATTTCTGTTCACAGAATTTCAAATCACATATTTTTAATACTCATATTATTCAGTTACTGCAAAACTTATTGCCAACAAAATAGTTTTATAGATTTTTTTTTCGCATCAACTGAGTTCCCCGATTATCGTTTCATCGAATCATCAATTCGCAGAATAGTAACTATGTTAAATTACAGTTCTTTCTTGTAAAGAAATAGATATATATATATAATTTCAAATCATATTACAATATTTATCCGTTTAGTATTCATATTAACGCAATTAATAAGAAAAACATTTTATTGAGTGGTATGTTTTTAAAGCTACCTACTATGAATTCTGTTTAACTCACCATCGCTTTTTTTAAGCAACGTTTTGTGTAGAATCATGTTACATTGCGTAAATTGGAGTAAGTAATTAAAGAATTATTGAAAACTGTTGGTTCTGGCGCTTACCGGTCGCTGCCGCGGCACGCTCGCTTCGCTCACTCGGCTCGCGCGCTATAAGGTCGCGGTTCAACCTAACCCTCCTCCTCGCTTCGCTCGTCGTCGTACCTACACGGACCTGCCTTAGAGTAGAATAGGTCGAAATCGTTTTCAATGTAATGAAAAAATTAAAGCCTAAACTGATTGAAAACTGGAAATGATTGTATCAATGACAATGTTAATTAGAACATAATTATACTTCTTAATTGATAAAGTTTATAAATGAACAACTTAGTTTTAAAAATTAATTGAATCGTGTGTCTGAGAAATGTTTCATTCCAGTAAAGAGGCGGTGAAACAACAATATCCGAAATAAAAATACAAGAACCAAATATTATATTAAAGTACTTTCTGTGAAACGAATTTATATGAAATTTCTGTCTGACAAACAAAAATATACCTAAGATAATTCTACTGTTTGATAAGTCTGTTATTTAAAAAAAAAGGAAAAAGTCATTGAATGGTACTTATCAGAAAAATGTTTCGTTCAAGTAAATGGAAGTTGAAAGAATAATAATAGAACTAAAAATACAAGAACTAAATGTTATATGAAACATTTTCTGCGAAATAAAATTCTATGAAATTTCTGTCTGTAAAACAAGGGATCACCTGGCAGGAGACGTTGCTGATGACTCGTCGTAGAGGCGAAACACGTGTCGAGGTCGTTGTAATTATTTACGTGTTTGCACGTGCGTGGAGGGTGGGCGCATTGACCACATACAAAATACGCAAATAGATACATCGCATCATCGCCGATAGACAAACACGTTTTTTTTGCGGAATAGCAAAGAAATATTATTGTCGTTACTTATCAAGGACTTTGGCAAGGTCTGATTCAATCAATTCCTTGATGCAGTTATTTCCATCTTTGCCGGTTCAAGACCAACTTTTTACTACACTGTTTGATTATTATATTTATTTTCGGGTCATACAGCTTGTGCAAATCAAAACTCGTCTTTCCTGTAAGGGCCTCCGTGCATGTATATAAATAATGGAATGAATGAAATCATAAAAGGCGAGACGACGTTTAAGTGCGGATTAAGATTCCAACTAAAAATAGGCTTCGTGGCCCTAAACTTTGGGAAAGCCCATAGAAGAGACGAGACCCTTAAGAGGCCGCAGTAAGCTCGGCCGAATTTCACCTTCCCATACAAACGTAGTTACGCTCTCATTTTAAAACTACGTGTTGGATTGTGACGAAACTTTGCATATACAATGACATGCGGTATACGTAAACTAATTTCAGACATAGATATACCTCATTTCATTGACAAGCAAAGTTTCGTTACAATCCAACACGGAGTTTTAAAATGAGAGCGTAACTACGTTTGTATGGAGAATCGAGCTTACTGCGGACTCTTAATCTCTGTACGGTCCATTTCACGTATTTTTATTCTAAAATATATTTCACATAACTGATTGTCAGTAAAACAAATCGCATTAACCCAACTTATTAATTACGACAGATCCGCTCAAGGTCGTCAGGGCTGTCACTTCCCTAATTTCGTTTAAATAACACTCGCCAAATGAAGATAGATTGGGGTCCCGTATTAATTCGAGAAATACTAAACAAAGTAATTACCAGCGCTGGGATAATTTGATACCGTCAGCAGAATTGGCTGCTTACGGAATACGACCTAATCTTTCAGGGTTTAAGGTGGAAAGTTGGATGGGGTTAATCTGAAAGTTGTAAAAGAGAACGTGTATCGAATAAGTGTGGTTATGGCGGAGTGAAAAGATGGAGGTGGCGCACTCAGAAACGCAAAAGGTGCACAACGTACTGTACAGTCGGCATCGTAAACATGCATGCATTCTAGATACATAGTTTCCTAAAACTAGTTGCTTAGAGATAAGGTCGAAAAGTGTTTACATGTTTCTGTTGTTGACTGTATGAACAGTTTAGGCAATTTCGGTAATTCAATAAAGGATAGGTATTTACGACGACCATTAAATTTAAACATTGTAAGAAGGTCTGGTAGGAGTGACTTTGACATGGTGATGAGCACATAATTCTATGGGTCTTTCAATGACACTTTAAATTTAGTAGCTATAAATCTAAAAAAATGAGTTATTCGAGTTGTTTAAACAACGTTTTTTATTATTTCTGTACATACCAGTACAAGAACTTTCAACGTGCAACCGTTTTTCTATAGAAACTCTGTCATTGCCGCTTCCACGACAAATTTACAACGCGTTAGATGAGAAAAGTAATTTGACACTAAATAAAACCCTTATTCAGCTTGTCACATAATCAATAATCGTGTGTGATGAGTGTGTGTGTGATTTACGGTTTTTGATGAAGTTGAGCTACTTTTCTCATATCACTGTGTCTATACTCGTAATAACAGGTGGAAACGTATAAATTTGTGAGTAGGTTTTCGCGGTTGGTTTATATTTCAGACGGTATATTTGTCAATATTTAATGCGCACTCGGTTGGTAAATAAGATTTTTATGCGGCTTTTTTATTATTATACAATTGGGTGTTTAGATTTTCTTTTTGTTCTACTTTTGACAGTACAGATTAGATTTAGATTAGGTTCAGGGTAGATTTTTCAGGTATCATAAAGTACTAGTAATACCTAGTACATTACTACAAAGACCGGGATGGAAGGGATTGCCTGCAGTGTGTGATTTAGTAATCAACTTGTTTTTTTTAATTTCCTCACATGTTTTAAATAAAGCACAATATCTACTTCGACCAAAACTACGGATTGCGTTAATCTTATTTCTATCCGGCCAGCTATTATGATCGACCGTCTTCATCACACTTGGCAGGCAATTCCTTCCTTCCCGGCCTATGTAGTAATGTTATATTAACAAAACTACTAATCAACTCTTTAAAAATTATTTCATTTGTACCTACTACTGTGGAACTTCCTGATTTGAATCAGTATTTTTTTTCACAGTAACACAATACATAATATTAAAAATAAAGAAATTGGGTGTTTTAAAAAAATTCTTAATTTCACTTTTTATTGTTTTATCTTTAACACGATTAGCATTACCCAATCCCTAAATAATATGAGTTAGTAATATAGAACATCTCAATTATTTCAACCAAGGCATAGGCAGGAAAATGTTTTTGCAACTTACCTAAACTAAAACTAAAAAACTTTTTTAAACTTTGACAACTTTCAGTGACGTCACAGGCCCAGTAATGGCCGCCATTACCTAAATCGTGATCTCTGAAGTGATTTAACTATTAACAGGGGATTTAAACTTCCTAATTTTTCAAGTTTGAATGTCGTAATTAGCAAGTTTGAATCTTGTTTATACCAAGCTGAGCCTGTGGCTCTACCAGCGAGAAAAAAGATCTGTTCCCTTAAATATACAGTAGCCTATATATTTCCATTCATTATTTATTATTTTAGTCTCACACAAACAGTTCTTTCAAAATATAACAAATAACTTTTTATTAGGGTTCCCTACCTCAAAAGGAAAAAAACGACACCCTTTGGTGGACACTAAGATCACTTTATTGTCCGTCTGTCTTCTCAGTTAACGTAAAATAACTACTTAGAAAAGTTGAAAAACCCCCGACATTTTCATTTCAAAGTCCAATATCTCAAAAACGGCTAAAGATATGTTCATAAAATATGGCTAAGAATACTGGGGATAGAATTATTATGACACAAAAAACCGCATTCAAATCGGTCCATCCGTTAGGGAGCTACGCTACCACAGACAGATACACAGACAGACACGTTTAACTTATAAGTTATAACACCCCTCTTTTTGCGTCAGGGGTTAAAAAAGATACGGCCGTTTATACTCGTATTGCAAAAAACATATATTTCGACACTCTTAAGGGATTAAAAATTTCTAGGGTACTTCGTTGCCCTAGAACTATGTTTGGCAAGTATGTACCTAATATCTTCTTATATTATAAGTACAGGGAAAAATAGAAAACCTATACATTTGTAAAGAAAACATAAAAAATATAGTCTTCATGTAAAGTTCGTAATCAATTTTTACGGAACCCACGGTGGGCGAGTCCGATCCGCACTTAAATCATGAAATAGATACTTACTGAGATTACTTTTTGGGAAAGTACCCCCATCCCTGTGACCATGACCACAATGCTGGCCATGTACCATTTTAACGTTTACTAAAAAAAAAGACGGAATCGGATTTATGCGTAAATTTAACCTGAATTTCATTTCCGACTCCTACACCGTATCCCAATAAAAAAAACTTTACCATGGAGGCAGCTGTAACATATTTGGATTCTTCGCGTACAAATCTCATAACAACTACCGTTTTTATAGTAGTTCCATAAAAAACTTATGAATTTTAAATCGCGTCTCCCTTTCACTAGACCTATGTACGTCGACATGTTTATGGACACTTAACCTATCTTGACAGCAGGGGTGACCAGCGATTATGCTTATATGCTAGGAAATGGGCAGTTATGGAGATTCGTCTCAAAAGATGTTTTTGCCGATGTTATTCTGGCATTTTGTCCCCTCGTATCTTCATGTAGTTACAGTAAAGCGTGTTGGATTATTTTTATTCGATGATCGCTCATATCTCAAAATTGCATTCATCTTCTTTGTGCATAAGTACTTCATAACTAAACCTACGGGTTTAGTTATGAAGTACTTAGAGACGATTACAGAAAGAAGACAAAAGGCAGCAAAACCAACCTACGTTATTAATATACGTAGAACGCGAACGCCAACAGAAAGAACAACAATCAAAATTATTTTATATCTTAAAACGCTGAAGTTCTCTCTTATTTCCTAAATCGCTGTTTGTCTTCCTAACCCCGCGGATGAAGACCAAGCTCCTAACACCCTGAACCGTATGCACTAGATTGAGGCTTTAGAACTATCCTTTATAGTAACCTCATGAGAAATTGTGAGTTGGCTAAGATAAGCCCGCCATAAGTCACATTGAAAGTCAACAGAGCCGGGAAGATGGTGAGGCCACGAAACCAGCTTAAGTCGGCCAATCACGACCGTTTTAGCAAATCGACCGGCGCAGCGCTGAAACAAAATGGGTCCGATAGAAAAATAATAGAAAGAATAAAAGGAGTAAAAGATAGTTAGTTGGCTAATGATGCAATCTTGGAGAAATCGGAGGAAGACTTCAAATTGAATAGGCACACCTGAAGCGATTTGGGTACTCATTTGAACGCGCTTAAAACTATGTTTTTAACGTTAATAACGGGGTCTGCCTTTTCTCCGAATTTGTTATGTCCGAATTTCACTTGCCAACCAACTTTTCGCCGATGATTCACCTTCACAACTAACTTATGCCAAATTTTTGTATGACAACAGATTCATTTGGTAGAATTATTGACAAGTCGATTTTTATAATGAATTAAAAATGTTGGCATACCTATCATTCAGCAAATTTTTCAGTTCGACAAACAACTACTAACCGAATAACGTTTCGTCAGTGCAACAGTTCCCTTTACTTACATAAACCAACTTTTTACTACAACGAACAAGACAGCATAACATAGTCAGACTTTTATTCAACGTGTTCTTATATAAGTTACAAGGAGAGAAGTGGGGATGGGGAGACGAAGCTACCCACAAGAAGGGATCGGGGGCGAAGCCCCCGCATTAAAAAATTACATACAATTGTTACAGTGATGTTATTTGTAGGTTAGGTTAGGGTAAGCTTGTGTCCGTTAGAGCGGTGACTGTATGTTTAAAAAAATAACACATGTACACCTACATACATACATACACCAAGCAACAGTCCAAACACCGGTTGCGCTTACTCACTTTGTAAATACGTTACATAGTTACTAAATAAAACATCTGGTAAGTGTTATACCACGAAATGTATATAAGTCAAACTGACCCAATCTGCTACTCGAAAGGTGGCATTTTGAAAAGTGACTTTAAGAAAAAAAGTCCAAGCATACAGTTGGTAACCGTGAGGTTGGGAAATAAAACTAAACCCTTTGATAAGTTGACACTTAATCATTCGGCTAAATGACATTATGCGAAAAATTGGTTGCGATGTGATATTCGCACATAAAATTTTCGGAGATGATTCGTCTCGCACTCGCATACTTGTCAGAACGTGACAGATGTGTTATCCACAGCGATAAGTGATAAAATGGCAACCATGTTACGCCTGAGGCTTTGTTCTCTGACCCCGTATCATGGTCGACTTATCACGCGATAAGTGACAAGATAGGGTCGTCGTTCTATCAAACAGTGTCAGCCAGTGACGGACGCTCTGTCACTTATCGTGTGATAAGGCCGTCCATAATACGGGGTCTGATATGGCCTCGGGTGACAACTTACTGTGACGCTTCCCGCTGGTTTCGTGGCCCCACCGTATCTCACACCAAGTCTGTTGCCACAGCCGGCTCTTTATCGTCGCGGTACAAATTTCGTTTCCAGCTATCGCTCGATTGTCATGGTAATGCCTAGTCTGTGGGGTTTTAATGCCCCGTGATGTATTACTCGTATAAACGATGTAGTTCTAAGATAGTAAGAGAGGTATTTATTCGAGTAACACACCATTACTTAAATATACTCACTTAAGAACTAACAAACAGGTGTGCTACCGAAAAGCTCTCCACTCAGCAATGACACGAACGTGCCAACGGCGCTGGTTTTCTGTGAATCAAATGTCGTGGTGGGTTTACAAGTATTGTTATCAGAACTATCATATATGAATACCGCGGAGAAGATGTTGCAATTTGGTATTTTATTTGCCCATATTCTCAGAGCTCACATGCCGTACTCATAAATACCCGTGTAACAATTTACCAATTTCAAAAATGCAAACTTAAACTCCAATGGTTTATTGCAATCCATGTGTGTGCGTGTGTTTATGTATGTTTAATAAATATTTGTTTAACATAAAGCTTGGCTCACGTTATGACTCAAACGTAATTTCTTATCTTGAAGGATTTATAGTATTTTATGCAACTGTTGTATAAGTAGGGTCTTAAAACGCGAGTGTCGTGAGTTGCGATGCGAGCCTTGGCGAGCATCGCAATTAAAGACGCCACGAGCGTTATAAGACCAAGTTATACACCGTTGCATACAATATTTTTTCTACGACTATTTTAAATAAATAGCATAATTTGACTTTTCAGGCAGTAAGTTTTCCGTTAGTTCTATTACTACTCACGCAATTTCATCAGCGGTGCAGTTATTTTCTTCTTCGTCCATTTTAAAAGGAACGTACACATTTTTCTTCACTTCACAAACACGAATCAAATCTTAAGAAGTTAATAATAACGAATAGTTATCATATTTGACATATTTCGTCTATTAATTTTGAACTGGAACTTTGGTGGGAAATTGGAAACATGACACATTGACACCTCTTGTTTATGGTCTGTTTTGTTCTTAATTCAACTTGCCAGTACTGTCATATTAAGACCAAGGTTTTTCTTAAGTTGACAGCAATGCCTTTAGTACAATAATTTATTTGAAGTAAATACATTCAGCGGTTTGTTAAGTTGGTAGTAACTAATGTATTTTATGTTTCGGCATGGCCCTCTAGATTAGTCGCGTCGCGGCCTACTCGATCGTGTCTAGTAGGCCGTGGCACAATGTAGCAGTACCCAGGTTTAGAAGCGTATGGCTGCTAAGCGTATCGTTTTGGCGACAAAACAGCACGGTTGTGCCGTACTGTTATGGGGAATAGAGTATAGACTTTTCTGCAGACTTATTTTGTATGTCTTTATATTAGTGTTCGGGATTATGTAAATGACAGATAAAAGTACAGGAGTAGAAAAAAATTAAAACACAAGGTTTGGTTTTCTAAATACGTATTCATTTTTGTTTTTCTTTATTGTTGGGCGGTTTTATCATTACAGATCGATGTCTGTTACATTAGGTAATTAGTATAAGTAGCCCATTTTGTGTACGTACCTATAGTTGTTAAACGATTTAGCTAACTCAGATACTTGCTCGTCTTAAAGTATTTTTGTATTACCTGTTCCGAGTAGATTTTTATCCATCAACGTTAATTTTTAATCTGTTCTATTATTTTACGTTTTTGTCCACCCACTGGGCACAGAATGATTTCAAAAGCAATAATTTTATGTCTCAAAAATATTCTCATATTCTTGAACAAACGCAATCTTCATAAATGCCCCCAACTAGCACATACAGGGTAAACATAGAAAGAGCGCGGCCACCGCATAAAAAATGTATGCAGCAATGCCCAGGGGGGCTCACAATGTTTTTTAAATTCCATGGTTCACGGACAACATCGGTATGCCGGCTATAAAAAATAAAATTAAAAATAAAATAAAATATCTCTATTTTCAGGCAACTTTAGGTCCATAGTTTGTTAGTAAACAAAAGATCTTAATAGCTAATGTTAGTGTTATAAATTAAAGAACTATTATGCATATTGGTATCGAAGCACTCTCACAGCGTATATATACTTCATAGAAATATGGTAAGTATTTTATTTCTTGCTTACTAAAACTAAATTTGAATTTATGATAATTATATGGCCTAATATTTATATGATTATAATTATATTTTCTCGCTCATGCAATGAAATGATTACGTGCGTTATACTTAACAGGCTTCAAAGTATCACTTTTTGGGCGGAACAACTCGAGAGAACTGTAAAGGAATCTCTTACAAAATTGAAGGCCTAGGCCGGGAAGTATTGTTTGTAAATAAATATGAGCACAGCATCACGGCGTTCAGCCATGAAAATCAAAGTTTGATTTCTTGGAGTTTTTTTTATTTATTTCATTTAATGTATGAGAAAAGCACTATACATAATCTTGGCGTGAAAAAGGGTTGCCAGCCGCATAACTATCCGGCCTCGCTACACTTGGCCGTCTATTTGTACTCGGCCGGCAACACCTTACTTCGCGGCCTCTATAGTAATGTACTATTATGCAAATATTAGCATGTTCTGCTCACACAATAATAACACACGAAAAAGGCCATTCATTCTTCAAGCGTTATTCCCGGTTGTGCTCCAAACGAACCCGGGGTCCGCTTTGACAACTCCCCCGAGCCAACTTTCCCGAGTTGGCGCTAGCGTAGCGGCACGGCGTGGTGCCCATACTTAGTATCCTCTTATGTGCTGTTCTTATTCCAAATTCCAATCTAGATCATTTTTATTTTATTTTTTTGTACGCGGTACACCTCAAAATATTTGTTCGAAATGTCGTGCATCACTTGTCATTCTTGTCAATGTCACTAGTAGGTTAATTTTTTTTTTTTTTTTAAATTCGTCCATTCGGACAGGCTAAGACCATGGGCCATACTGCCTAACTAGTAGGTTAAGATTTGTTTGACGTTTTGTGCGTTTCGTTATTGCGCAGTAAAATTATATTGGTGTATTTTTCTAGGTGCATATGTTTATACTGATGGTGTGTCCGTAATTTCAGTTTTCTTTGCGTTACTTTTGTTTTTTTTTGCCATTTGTTGATGTAACTCTTATTTTAGCTGGCGAGCGATTGAGGCAGATTGCTCTTTAGTGTAATTAGTAGTTTGTTGATTTAGCTAGTAGCTTAGGTTCTTTTATTAATTATTTATATTTCTGTATATATATATCTATATATTTGTATTCAACCGTATTTACAATGTCGGACGTGTTTAATGCTAGTTTGGACAGCGAGTTTTTTTCACTCTCTTCTTCAAGTTTTTACGATTCCTTGAGTGACGCATCAGATATGCCTGATCTTAGTGAACGCTTGCACTGTACTTTTAAAACTTCTACTAAAAACTTCAATGTCGTTCATATAAATGCGCAGAGTGTGCCGGCTCATTACACTGAATTGCTTGCATCGTTCAGCTCCAATAACAATATACATGCAATTCTTATCTCCGAGTCATGGCTAAAGCCCTCTCTTCCTTCAACTTTATATCCCTTGCCTGGGTATATTCTGATTCGTAATGACAGGATTGGCCCTAGCGATGGCGGTTCGGGAACTGTGCGGGGCGGCGGTGTTGCCATATATATAAAAAGTAATTTCGCTTATCAAGTAGTTGCTCAGTCGCCATCAGTCTACTCGAACTCTTCCGAGTATCTTTTCTTAGACGTGACTTTACATCACTCCAAAGTTCTTCTTGGCGTTTTTTATAGCCCTTCATCTCAAATTAATTATTTTGATTCCCTCGAAAATGTTTTAGTCAATATTAGCCCTCAGTTTGATCACAGCATTATTATGGGTGACTTTAACACCTGTCTCCTTAAAAATGACCATCGCTCCGCTAAGCTCCGTTCTCTTGCAACTTCTATAAATCTAAGCGTGTTGCCACTTGATGCTACGCATTTTCCTCATAACGGCCCTCCTTCTCTTTTAGATCTCATTCTTACTACTTCTCCAAATCTGGTATCCCTCCACGGGCAATTCAATGCTGCAGGTTTCTCCAATCATGATTTAATTTACGCCTCTTTTAACATTCGTCCCCCGAAGAAGAGACAGAAGATAA
This sequence comes from Epinotia demarniana, assembly GCA_945867215.1. Lineage (NCBI taxonomy): Eukaryota > Metazoa > Arthropoda > Insecta > Lepidoptera > Tortricidae > Epinotia > Epinotia demarniana. Next base: position 22,562,517 of record OX244275.1, on the reverse strand, counting down.
TCATGCGTAGAAATCTCCGCGATGTAAATCTGGAAGCGCTCTGGGATGATGTTTCACATGCTGATTGGAGCAGTGTAGGTCGTCATGACGATGTTAACATGAAAGTAGGGGCTTTCAATGCCATATTGCTTGCGATTTTTGATAAGCATGCTCCTTTGAAACCAACGCGAGTTAAACATTTTCCTGCACCGTGGCTCACGCCGGAGATCAAACAGTACATGGCCAAGCGCGATCGAGCTCGTATTAAGTTCCGGCTGGTTCCTTCGGACGAAAATCGCCAGAGGTATATTTCCATACGTAACTGCTGCAACAAAGTCTGTAGGGAAGCCAAACGCCTCCATATCCACAAATCAATAGAGGAGTGTCCCCCTTCTAAGTTGTGGAAATTTTTAAAGTCTCTTGGGGTCGGCAAAACTCAGCAATGTTCTTCCAATACTCTTGACATTGACGCTATTAACAAACATTTCAGCACGTCGCCGGTTACTCTTGACCCATCCATTAAGCAATCCACTCTTTCACTTCTTGCCAATATTACACACCCCGACCTATCTCCCTTTGAATTTGGTTTGATTTCACCGCAGGAGACGCTTGCCCTTCTCAAATCTATTAAGACGAAGGCAATCGGTGACGATGGCCTCAGTGTGGATATGCTTATGCTCGTGGCGGATTTTATTGTTCCTACCCTTTCGGATATTATAAATTTCTCCTTGTCCACTGGAACCTTTCCGGCATCGTGGAAGTATGCTCACGTAATTCCTCTCCCCAAAATCCCTAATGCTGTATCTTTCACTCAATACCGCCCTATTTCTATTCTCCCAGTTTTGTCAAAGATCATTGAACATTATGTTAATCGTCGTCTCCTTTCTCATCTTAACAGAAATTCTTTGTTTAATCCTTTCCAATCCGGATTCCGCCCCGGGCATAGCACGGTCACCGCTTTAGTTAACGTCACCGATGACATTCGTCTCAATATCGAGTCCAAAAAGCTCACTGTCCTTGTTCTTCTTGATTTTAGCAGTGCTTTTAATACGGTAGATTTTGATATTCTGCTAGGTATTCTCCGCTCTCTTAACATTTATGAAACTCCCTTATCCTGGTTTCGCAGCTACCTCTTTGGCAGGCGCCAGCGCGTTACGTTCGATGACAAGATGTCCGAGTGGTGCGAACTCTCCGCTGGCGTTCCACAGGGCGGGGTGCTTTCTCCATTATTGTTCTCTGTTTTTATAAATAGTATCACCGAATCCCTAACTACATCATATCACCTTTACGCAGATGACCTACAGATTTATGCAGCGGCTACTGTGGATGATGTCTCCGCATTAATTTCGGAAGTCAATCGAAACCTAGAATCTATACGCTGCTGGGCGTGTAAGTATGGTTTACAAATTAATGCGAAGAAATCGCAAGCGATTGTTATTGGTAGTCCTTACTATGTAGATAAGCTCTCAAAGGTGGTGGTGCCTGACATTATTTTTGATGGAATTTCTATTCCTCTTTCCTCTACTGTCAGGAATTTGGGTATCACCATGGACCAGACGCTTTCTTGGTCACCCCATATAGCTGAGGTGAGTCAGAGGATCTTTAGATCCCTTCACTCCCTAAGACGTCTCCAGAATTTCCTTCCTCTTCGTACCAAGTTGACCCTTACTCAATCTCTTTTGCTTCCTCTTCTGGACTATGGCGATATTGCGTTTCTGGACCTCAACGAGGAGCTACTTGATAAGCTGGAGCGTCTACAAAATGTATGTATCAGATATGTATTTGGTCTACGCAAGTATGATCATATCTCTGAATTCCGCTCTAAGCTTCGATGGTTACCGATTCGCCGGCGCAGGGATGTGCATATCCTGTCATTACTTTTCAATACACTGTTCAGCCCTACTTCCCCTCCTTACCTTTCTGAGCGGTTTAGTTATATGGCAGACGGCAGTGGCCACCGCTTGCGGTCGAGTACTAACCTTACTCTTGCTGTACCGTCTAGAAAGACGCGAACATACTCCAGATCTTTTACTGCGCGCGCTGTTAAATTGTGGAATGAGTTGCCTTTGTCGCTGAGACAGTCGCAGTCTGTTGCGTCACTTAAGATGAATTTGAAGAAGTTGTGGCTTTCCAATGACTTGTGAATTGGTTGAATATAGTATTTATTTATTTATTGTATATTTGCGATATATATGTAACATATGTTAGTGTGTATTATATTTTATATTGTATATTTATATATGTATTGGCATGTTTTTATTTGTCTAGAATTAATACTAATTAGGATTTGCTTTATTTTCTCTGTTTTTGTACACGGTATAAGTTTGCCTATCTCGTTCTACCTACCTTCCTCTCAATTGCTCAAAGGTTAGCTGGAAGAGATCCCTTATAGGGATAAGTTCGCCTTTGTACTTTGATCTATTGTGTGACATGTATATTCCTTAACCTGTTATTGTGTACAATAAAGTGCTTACATACATACATACATACATACAACTAATACCAAGATTTGGCGTAGACACTAGCTTTATGAAAACGACTGCCATCTAACCTCCCAACCAAGAGAGAAAACTAGACCTTATTGGGATTACAACGGTATCCTCACGATGTTTCCTTCACCGAAAAGCTAACGGTAAATATTCCGTACATTAGTTCCGAAAAACTCATTGGTCCGAGCCGGCATTCGAACCGACGACCGCCGCTTGACAACCGCATTTCATTTATTTTTTCATTTATTCAATTAAAGTCAATGTAAGTTTACAGCACAATAACACCAAAACACTTACACGATAAATTATTACATATAACAGACCACACAATACATGTCAAAAAAAAAAGGTCTAAATAAAATATGTCAAAATAATAAATAATTGTTAATAAAATTTGTCAAGGAACTGCTTAGCAATACAACATAATTTAGTAAAGCGATCAGCAAACATGTCAGCATCCTCGTGCTGAGTGAGCATTTGGTATAATAATGACATTGCGCGCGCGGTAGGAGCGTGTCGAGCGTGGCACGTGCGAGCAGACACACGCTGCAGCAGGCCCGGCCGACGGCGAGCCGCCACCGCCACGCAATCCAAATCCCTCGGGGACCCTCGTTGGAACCACTAACACGATCCTCTCGAGCACATCCGGGCTGTCCACTCTGTGGTGGACAACAGACAGATAGTGGACTAACAACAACAACTTCCTCCTCATCCGAAGCGTGTCTAGCCCAACCATCCCGGAGACAAACAATGAAGGGTACAGGTATGGGTAATACCCGTAGGATTTGCGGTACAACCAGCGGGCGAATTTACGCTGTACTCTTTCCGCCAACAGAGAGTATTTATCCTCGCAGGGATCCCAAATAACAGCTCCATACTCCAACCTACTACGGACATAGGCACTGTACAAAACCACAGCGACTCCTACATGGAACTGTTTCGACGCCCTCATGACGAAACCTAGGGTTTTGCTAGCCCGTTTGCAAATATTAGATACGTGTTTACGGAAATCTAATTTTGTATCTAAAACTAAACCTAGGTCGGTGATTTCGTCGATTCTTTCCAAACAAGCGTCCCCCAGGATGTAATCGGTTAAAAGTGGCAAGCGCTTACGTGTAAATGTAATGACCTTGCATTTTGCTCCATTAAAAGACAAACGGTTTGCAACACTCCACTCAGCTGCCGCATTGATGTCGCTCTGCAAAGCAGCGCTATCCGCCACACTACTGACGCCGAGCAACAACTTTAGGTCATCCGCAAAAAGCAGACACTCAGCTGAACGAATTGTATCAGGCAAATCGTTAATCATTAAAAGAAATAACGTAGGCCCTAGAGTACTGCCCTGACTCACCCCAGACAGCGTGCAGTAATCGCTTGACTCGAAGCCGCCTACCCTGACGTACTGCTGCCGTTGGCACAAGTAACTGGAAATGAAACTTAAAAGCTTTGGCGTGAAGCCCAGTAATGCAAGCTTTTCCAGCAAGATGTCGTTGTCTACCAGGTCGAATGCTTTCCTAAAGTCGAAATATGCAGCATCGACCTGGCGTCCAGCGTCCATCTCTTTGCAGACATAGTCAGCGAGGGCAACTAGGTTTGTGGTGGTAGATCGGGCTTTACGGAAACCGTGCTGACTGGGGTGCAAACGATTAGACACCTGTTGACTTATATGTCGGTTAAGGGTCATCTCAAACACCTTACCGAATACGGATAAAACTGCAATGGGTCTAAAAGAGGTGACGTCCATATCGGATCCTCCTTTCGGAACTGGCGTTACTCTAGATTTTTTCCAACGACTAGGATAGATGGAATGTTTGAGCGAGAGGTTAAAGACGTACAACAAGGGAGTCACCAAGGCGGAAGCACCAAAAACACCGGGATACCATCAGGCCCTCCAGAAGACCGCGGTTTGAGCCTTTGTATTGCCGCTCTAAAATCAACCTCAGTAATGGAGGTGATCGAGACCGACCGAGAGTCACCCGAGGAGTGAGCTGCGCGCGCCGCAGCTTCAGCATCCAAGCGCGGCCTGTGCTGCTCGAACACCGAGCTGAAGTACTCAGCGAAGGCGTCCGCCGCGTCTTGCCCGCTCACGCTACGGCCCTCGAAAGTAAATGATTTATCTCGGTGCTGTCTTTCACTTTTTTATCTTTAACATATTCCCAAAATTTTACCGGGCAACTAATAATATGATTTTGCACAGTCTGTATGTGCAGTTTATAAGCTTTACTAATTAGGTATTTTACATATGTTCTGTAATACTTAAACATGTGTCTATTGTATGCCTTTCCCTCTTGTCTAAACCTTTTCAAATGAATATATTTTAACTTGATATTACGAATTATTTCTGCAGTGTACCATTTAGGATAAACGTATTTGGAATCAACTCTATGACGGTTTTTTAAGGGGACGAATTTGCTAATACAGGAGTACAGCTTCTCATAAAAGACCTTAGCAGCACTGTCAACTTCAGTGGCAACCAGGAGATCAGTCCAATCGATGGCAGCCAGGGCCGGAGAGAGTTCCTCATAGTCAGCCTTAAGCAGTCCCAGTCCGGACAACCCGAATCGCGCAGGCGCGGAGCCGTCGGCGGCGGCCGCGGCGGCGGCGGCGGGCCGCACGGCCAAGACACCGACACCACAAGAGGCGGGTGGTACGCATCCATTGGCACTAGTAGTTCAGCACTACTAAATACGGTAAGCTTGGTACCGTCAAGATCACTCAGCACGAGGTCTAAAATACCCCCATGGCTATTTTTAATACTACTATACTGTTCTAACTTACAAAAATTACAAAAAACGTCAAATTTGATTTTTACATCGGAATTGCATGAGTTAAGGTTGAAATCACCGAGCAGTAATAAATTTAGGTCAGGATATTTACACACAGCATTCTCAATACAAGACAATACACTCATATACTGCTCCTCATTATAGCATGGAGGTAGATACACAACACAACATAGAAATTTCAAATGCTTATAAGTAACTATGGCAAATAACAATTCCTAATTCGGCGTAAGGCCGTCAATGTCATGAAGAACACGTATCGAGTAGCACTCGCGTGCGGCCAGCAGCACCCCTCCCCAGCCGGCGTCTCCCGCGCGGTCCCGGCGCGCCACGGTCCACCCACTGGGGAAGAGCTCGCCGTCGCACACGGAGCTTGTCAAAAAAGTTTCAGTTAGTGCAATAAAGTCAAAATTGCATTGGGTTATATTATTATGAAACATATTTGTCTTAGATCGCAACCCACGCACATTTTGTTAGTAGAAATGAAAAGTTTTAGACCGGGGAAGAGCCGCTGACGCGCCCCTCCCCATGGCCTCCACGAAAGTTCTGCCGCCAGGGTTTTATGCAAATGTCTTCAGCCCAGTTACTGGGAGACAGTATTAACTCACTGTACTTACTCGGCACTCCAAGCTTAAACGACGAATAGTTCCCACGGGCTTTGAGTACTTCAACCGTGCATACGTCAGAACTGCAGATTGTGGTAAGATGAGAACGCACTTGTTCTGCTGTAGTCCCCTCCTGCACGTAGTATAGTTGCAGCTGACGCATGCGCTCTGCAGCGCACAGTGAAGTAGTGCCCGGTGCAGCTGTACCGTGGCGCACGCCGCCGTTATCACTTCTGCGTACTGAGCGCCCACGCCCATGGCCCTGCCCGCTGTCAACGCTGCCGGAGTTGCCGCCGCTGCCGCTGCTCCCACCCGCCGCCGGCCCATCACCACCACCTTTACTACTGTGAGTCCCGTTGGTCAATTCTATGGATTTCGGCGCTTGCTTGTCCTGCACCTTGTGGCAATTTGCGTTGCCACCGCCGCGAGCGCTAATATCTAAGGAGTTAGCTCCAACAACGTTCTCACTATCCTTCACGCTGTCGCCGCCCTTTAACGCTTGTAATGTATCTTCGTCAATAATTCCCGGTAGCTCCGCCACTTTCTGTTCCGTGGACCTTGACGTGGTATTCTTAAGAATCTCGGAAAAGTTACGGGGAGTCTGGGCCACTCGAGCTTCTGGTTCCGCAGAGTTTGAGTTGCTGTTCCCTGCCCCAAGGTCATGTATTGGACTCTTATTGGCTGATTTCACTCGCTTTCTCTTCTGCTTGCCCAACTCAGACACCACCTGCTGCCCTGTGGGTGTGGGAGTTAATTCTGGCGCCACGGAGAGACGGCTCTCAATCCACTCCAGTCGCTTTTCGATCGCCGTCATATTAACGGTTATGTTGGACACAATTTTTTGCACAGCTGAGGCCAATTGCTTTGAAACCACTTCCCCAATGTTGGCGGCCATGCGATCATTGAAAACACGTTCAATTTCATCGCGTACAACAACTCTAACAGTTTCCATAAACAAGGTGTCCTCAGTGAGTGAAGCATCCGTCGGGTGTATCGCTGACAGGTCAAAGTGCCGCTGGTGTCGTCGTCTCGTGACATAATCGATGGTGGAGTCATGTGCCAGACCAGGTGTGGAGGGTGTCAAGAGTGCACCCTCGACGCGGCTCTTGGTGACTGTCGCCGGTAATGTGCCTGCGTTCTCGTCCTGTTTTAACGGCCTGACTGGGGTATTGCTATTGTCGCCTTTTGGTTTCTTACTCTTGCATAGCATGCAGATCCAAGCTGCTGTGTCGCAGCTACGCCTGCCTAGCAGGCTCCCACATTCTAGACAATACGGCTCTGCGCATATGCTGCACCTGATATATTCACTGTCCACAATAACTTTTGGACATCCTTCGCATTTAGCGCCTTCAGCCATCATAACGTTTTGCATTTAAAGCTACTGGAAATATATGCCCCTGAATCAAAGAAAGTTCTTCGCAGTGCTGGCCCGTTCCTCGCAGGTAGAAACGCCAAGTCGATGAGACACAGCTTTTAAACGCTCTAATTATATTTGCGTACCTTTACTGTAGCAACACTGGTAACATCGCCCAGTTGGCAGAATTGCACGGCTGTCACTACTGCCAGTGTCACTGTCACGTCCTGTCAGTTGGCCATCGATGTTATCGGTGCGCATGCGCTGTGGTATTGTTATGCCTTCGTTTCTTTCAAAACTGCTTCAAATCGAAAAATAACTGTTAAAAGCTGTTCTCTCACCAATGTAATATGTGCCAAATATATGTGTTTTTCATCCTGACGTCGTATTTAGGAGTTTTTATCGAGTGTAGGTGTTCTGTTGGATGTATGCCCTGCAATCACTGACTTGAGACGTAAGTATTTCCAATTTTATTAATTTAAAAACAACAAAGCACTAAGCACTTGTGTTTACTTGGCTGGGGTTGCCAGCATGCCTGAACGCCTAACGAGTACTAGCTACACGAGAAAGGCTATTACTACAAATGTATTCCCCTCCCTATTGAACGAACTGAGCAAATCAGCATTACAAAACTAGCGTACATTTCCTCAAACACTTTTCCAGAGACACCACTGCGACAATACACTCGAACCAACCTATAATGGGCTCTATTCCAACTGTTTAAAGCCTTTTTCATAAACCTTTTTATCCCGGTCTTGTTCAAGCAAAATATCACATGTTAATCCAATCAAACACCCCTTGATTGACAGTTCACTAACGAATTCAATTAGCACGATTTGGTGTTTTAATTATTCACTCGTAGGGTTCATATTTGTTTGCTTTTGGGGCGTTTTCATGCTCTGAGGTAAGGGTCATATAAAATGTATTGGATTCTCTTTGTAATTTTTTGAGGGGCTGCATATGCACTGGAAGTTATTGCCGAATGTAATTTTTATTACAACATTAATTATGCAAAGTTTACAAAGTAAGTACGCTGTGGAGACTTACTAAGTTCTGTTGATCAACAACTTTTGATTGAGTGTTTTCTATAGAAGTACAATTACTAAGCAAAAGTAACTACCTATGCGGGCGAGGTATTCAAAATAATCTAAATATTCTGTTTTCGCACGGTCCTATAAAAGTTTGGATGTTTGGTAGTCAATCATGAAAAAACGGCTGAATGGATTTAGATGAAATATGGCTTAGACATACCCATACTAATATTATAAACTAGCTTCCGCCTGCGACTTCGTCTGCGTGGAACTGGGATAAAAATATTTTAATAATATTTTAATCCAGGCTGTAAACAATTTTTTGGCAGAATTTCATCCAAATCGAATAAGCCGAGCGTGCTTGAGTAACAAACATCCAACCATCTAAACATCCAAATATTCGCATTTATGCTTTGTAAGGTAGAAAGTTTGTATGTAGGGTCTCCAATCCATTTTCCAAAATCCTTTCACCTTTGAATGAAATGAACTTTCTGGATGGACAAAGACTTTGTTTATCCCGCGATTTTGCCTGCGTTCTTTGAAATACGCGGTCGAAGCCGAGCAGGCTTAGTTTAAAATATAAGACACTTTTCATCCCGAAAATAATTCCCCGCCAGGCTAGCACACTAATCGGCCATATATTTACGAGAACGTTCGGACGTATAACTTTACGATTGTGCCCAATTTTACGTTACTTAGCTAGCATGCTAAACTTGCATCATATATTTATGCCATAGCGTAAAATATATGTAGCAAAAAGAAGTGTAGTGTTGCCAACATATACAATGAATTTCTACCAATTATTACATTCTTTTCATTCGTTCAATCGCAGTCTATGGTAAGAGACTTAATAAAATACTTACTTAATTAAATAGTAATAATAAGCACTGCCCTGCTACTAAAAAGTTGTACTCTTGTATTAAGTTGTATCATAATCGTTTTTCGTTTTTATTTATTTACTTTATTACTCCCGCCCCGTTTTTCCTATAATATTTGTAAGTTTGTATCATATTTAATTTTATGGTACAAGTGTTACTGTTTTCTTTGTAGAATGCTGGTTGAAATTGAGGAAAAGTAAATGTTAACCAAGGCTAAAGCTAACAATTGATTTATTAGACGACGAGCTGCCCGCGCTGCTTCTCCCGCATAATTCAAAGAAAGTAGGCAAACCCGTGGGATAAAATATAGCCTACCACCACCCAGAAACCCCAATCTATACGCATTCAAAGATTTTTTTGAAACGCGCAGACTTGCAAAGCTTCAATCTCACAGACTTTGTCCTCTTATAATATTAGTATAGATAATTTCAACAATTTCAACAATGGATAAGGAGAATTTGTACATAAATAAGTACAATTATTTTCTTTAATTATTTACTCCATAATAATTTTTTTGGGTTTCTTGAAGATGCGCATATTATATATGTTTTCGTACGCCTTTAAATGAAAGTAAATTACCACGGGTGGTGTTAATATGCGATATCGAAATCCAATTGTCAAGCAAAAAGTCGTAGAAAAGTAATCCATTCAAATAACAAACGAACTAATAAGTTTTGAAACTGAAACCGTGTTTTGTGACAGAAATTTTACAGATATATCCTGCGGCCAATTGTATTGTTTTCATAGTGTTAAATCAGGGGTCTCGAGTGACCTACATAAAATTTCGTCCGTCAACGGTTCATATCGTCACGTTTTATGTGCCAAAGTCAAGAGCATGACGTAAAAAAAGTAGTTTTATGTGCAAGACATATAAATAGTCACATTTTACGTAGATAACGGTATACCATGTTAGCTCATGACGGTAAAATTTTATACGTCAGTTGTGGGCATAAAACATGTGCATAAAAGACGATATTTTGTTAGTATGCTAGGGCCGCAGGGGGGTTGAAAACGGGTATCGAAAATTATGACAGAAGTCCATACGGACGAAGTAAAGGACATCACGCTCAATAAATATTTAATTTAAATTTCTTATACAAAATATTCACAACTTTTCAAGTATATTTGACACCCTTAAACGGCTTGAAACATTCATATCTATACTCCGTGTCAGTCACACCACATGCTTGCATTTAACAGACGAACATTGAGTCTATTTGGGTTATTACGTTTTAAATCTGTTTATATTCTGCTTCTTAAGCCACATTAGGTTTTATAAACGAGCACAAGCAATAAATATATATTTGAGATATAAATTATGGACGAAGAAAACAAAAGACAGATATGTTTAATGTGCTCTGCCTACCCCGTTTGGGAAGGAAGGAAGGCGTATCTATCTATAAGTATCGGAGTTGGTTTGAGATAGATATAGGTTGTGCTGGCTTATTAGAATCCTCTCAGTTAGCAATTGGGCCTAGTGTCACAAGATGGGCCTGATGATGAACTTCGAGAAAGTGCGAGGGAACTCGGAGTTGATTTGAGATAGATATAGATTATGCTGGATTTTAAAAATTCTTTTTTGGTACATTTTAAAGTATAGATAGTTTTATTACCATTTAAATATACAGTAAGTACGTGTCGTGAACAAAATTACAAACATTAGGCTTCTAGTGGGACTGTTCTGTGTTTCAAGTACAACGAAGAAAACGCTAGTGATGACCAATTCGTTTCCAATTCAATGCATATTGCCAAATACACCCCCAGGCACAAAACCCCACTCACGTCGGCTGCTCAGATATTGATGAGATGCGGCCCTGAATACTGCATGCGCATGTGGGTCCGACAAGCGCGATTAATTGATACCCACTGTATTATTAAAATTATTAAATAATGTGTAAGATGCAAATCTATACTTTTGCAATTTAGAGCTACGGTAGCCTAGTGGTTCTGGCATGCGGCTGTCAAGTGGCAGTCGAGCGGACCAAACATCGTGAGGAAATTATTTAATATCAAATAATCCATACTAATATTATAAATGGGAAAGTGTATGTGTGTGTTTGTTCGTTTGTTTTTTCTTTCAGGGCAAAATGGAACGACGAATTGACGTGATTTTTAAAGTCGATATAGTTGAAGGCATGGAGAGTGACAGAGGATAGTTTTTATCCCCGAAATCATCCCCTAAAGGGGTGAAATCGGGGGGGTAAAACTTTGTATGGAGCTGCGATATAAACGAGTTCCACGCGGACGGAGTCGCAGGTAGAAGCAAGTTAACAATAAAATTTAAAAATTTGGCTGGAGCTGAGTGACCCTTATTTTATTTTGAGCACCATACATTAAAAGTTGGTTGGAATTGTTTTAGAATGAAAAACGATTTCATGTGTATCTGGGGGCACCGCAGTCGTGTGGCCAAGTCGATCTCGAAGCAAACACTGCCGTACCATCCTTTACTGGAACCATTTCGCCGCATTTTCAGGCCCCTATTTGAGAACCTCTGGATAAGACCAGAACGCAGAAATTTTCGTCATCCAGTAAGCTATAATCACATACTTAAAATCCAAAATTTCAAGCCTGTAGGTCATTTAGTTCCGAAGTTAAGCGAAAGCAAAGTTTCGCATTTATGACACTCACTCACTCATGATCATAAAAAAAGAACTAGTACTTCCCATAAACTCAGATAGCTGAAATTTGGTACAGAGTTAGGGTTTTATGGCCACATAAAGGGAAAACTATAAAAACTAGGATAATCGAAGATCTGGAGTACCTGGTGACCCTGATTAGAAAACACAAGAGCCCAACCAAACTATTAAACGAAATCGTGTCATGTCTCAGGCATTCTTATTATTCTTTAATAAGCCCGCGTTCCTAAAAAAAGAAGTGAAATCTCATCAAAAACATTCTGTAAAAAACTAGCCAAGTCTCGGTGGAGCTGCTTGCTTATCTCCAAAAAGTAATGAAATCTAGACAAAGTCGTGCCAAGTCTCAGGCATTCTTAGTATTCTTCAATAAGCCCACGTTTCTACAAAAAGAAATGAAATCCCATCAAAAACATTCTGTAAAAAACTAGCCAAGTCTCGATGGAGCTGCTTGTTTATCTCTAAAAAGTAATGAAATCTAGACAAAGTCGTACCAAGTCTCAGGCATTCTTATTATTCTTTATTTGCTAACTAAATAAAATTTTGTGACTTGGCAATTAACAATTTAGGTATCCATAAATGCAATAACAACAATAATAATTATTATTATTTTTATTAAATGCAATAAATTTGTGTGATTGCCAAGTCACAAAAATTTATTTAGTTAGCAAATAAAGAATAATAAGAATGTCTGAGACTTGGTACGACTTTGTCTAGATTTCATTACTTTGTAGAGATAAACAAGCATCTCCATCGAGACTTGGCTAGTTTTTTTACAGAATGTTTTTGATGGGATTTTTTTGTTGACGACTAGAAAGGATAGACAAGCTTTGTTATACCAAAAAATATATCCTTGTTTAAAATAATTGTCGTTGTTTCCATGCGTCGCGTCGCCTCCACATTTATTTTCATTATGTTATCAAAAAATATTAAAGTCACGTAAACAAACTAGTTAAATGACCCATTTTCTTCTTCCTCATCGTATCCTCTTGGCTGAGGGACAAGACGGCGGGTTCTTCACCATCAGCGTTTAAGTTGTTCGGTCATGGGCTTGGTGTATGCTGGCCAAAACATGACGTCATTTTAACTTGTAAGTAATCTTTTCGGTTTTTATTTCTGCATGGCTACATAGCAGATCATTGAAGCAACTTAAATATAAATTAGCGACTAGCGACCCGCCCCGGCTTCGCACGGGTACTCTATTATACATATAAACCTTCTTCTTAAATCATCTATGAAAATAAACCGCATCAAAATCCGTTACGTAGTTTAAAATATCTACGCATACATAGGGAGAGACAGCGAGAAGCGACTTTGTTTTAAACTATGTAGTGAGGTGTGTATTGCTTGTCCTCTTGCAGATAAAATCTCGAATCTTGAATCTTCCCTGCCATATGACCCATTTTACAATATGGGTGATTCTTGAGTGGGTCAATTTTCAGCGTCCAGAGGGAAAAAGTACCCGAAAAAATAAAATTATTAACCTGACACATTTTTTTTTAATAGTTCAACACTTAATCTAACTGGGGCAGGATTATTTCTTGTTTTAAGGTAAGTAGAATCTGCCATAAAAAATATCAAACACCTAAAACATGATTCCCCTGGCGCGTCCATCACCCATTTTGTAAACAATCTACTCTGAAAAGAACTAGTTATGGATTGAAATCAAATATTGTATCGAGGTAAATCGCTAGAATATAAGTTAATGATTTAAGAAAAAAAATATGGTTCCCCTATTTTTCACAGTTTTTATAGGAATCTATATCAAAGGTTTGTCCAGAGCTAACCTGTGATTCCCCTGATGCCTGACTAAACAACACGCACATCCCTACTGCAATGTCTTGTGACTCGCAATCTCTGCCGTGCCTCACCCTTGTCAGTTAGCGCTAGCAACGCCGCGGAGAGAGGACGCGTCGGTCGCTGGAGCTCTGAGCAATGAAGGTAGATATCTAATTCCCCTGACTTTGGCTCACTATGACTATGATTACTCTGTATTTTCATATAAAATCTATTTCCTGCAATTGGCATACAATGTTTAGTGTAGAGAATAACACATGAATGAATGCGTGTTTTGATTTAATAGTTACTCTTATATTAATAATAGTTTCGGCATAATCGACAAAAACATACTTTTTCTTATTCCCCTGGCTCTGATTCCCTCGGTTTCTGATTCCCCTGATTCTCATCCCCCGGTTTTTTGAACGGGGTAATGATAGATTTCTGAAGTTTTCTTGAAAATAAATGTTTTATCATATAAATTCGTCTTGCTTTACGATGGTGCATCTCGAGTTTCGGAACGGGTGTAAAATACCAAAGATTATCATTCCCTTGTCAATTTTTTGATTCCCTTGTAGTTTTTATGATTCCCCTGTCATTTCTCTGATTCCCTTGTACTTTTTATGATTCCCCTGACATTTTTTCTCGTTCCCCTGACAGCTGAACTTTGAATTGGTATATTTTCGAACCTAATTGACCCAAAGTGATGCCCATTCGATAAATATGTTTATTATTAAATATTTTGTCTACGCCTCGTTCTTGTTCGGGACTCATCGGCAACCGTCGCCGGCGCAGTGCATGGTGCGGGGCGCGGGGAAGAGGGAGACGGCAGCGGCAGTAGCAAAACGAACGTTCAACGGGCTGCTCGTGCCCATACATACATCAAATACGTGATCTAACACCTTTGTATCACTCTTAAATCATTATACGTGCATGTCTTGGACTACGAGTGTCATTTCTCACCGCATCACGAACCCCAAGATCTACTTCTTCAAAGTACACCCCTAGCAGCGTGTACATATGGCGACCGTGGGAAAGTAACTACGCAAGAACAAAGAACAAAGAAACGGAATGCTGTCGTGGCGCTTTGGATATGTAACTACAAGACGTAATCATCGAAAGTCTATGCCGATCGAAGTAAGCCCGTTCCTTTTGTTATGCCTTATCCCTAATGAAATAACTTCTATTTGTATAATTAGTGCCTGGCTACTTGCAAACGTCGGGTTGTGTATCTAGCTTTATGCGTACCAGCCAATTTGCAGTTATTTGAGCACTAAGACTTATCTCGCTAGATTTCTATATAAATCAATGCAATTTTAACGATGTGCAGTTGTTTTCAAACTCAGTAATAGCCTATAGCTTGCTGGCTTATTTGTGCATCCCTTTTACATTCTTATCGCTTCGCAATTAATGGTTTCTATACAAATCAACTAAGCAAAAAGTAATTACATATTTTAAGTTTACGTAATAAACATATTGGAAGTTTAGGCAATAACAGTGCACTAGTAATAAGCATTTTAAAATTGGACAAATATGTTTTAGTCATTGGAGGTACATAAATGTACCGTTAGAATACCGTTAGTCAAATTCTTTGTTACGCTTGCTATTTCTAAGCAATAACTTCGTTTTGCCTTTATCTTTGCAAGTAAATGTTATAGCTTTTATTATAATTGACTATCTAAAAGTGCACATTAGTATAATTTTTCGTATTTCGCTGGTGATTACGCTTAAGGTTCAATTCGGTACGTTCCAGTATAACCAACGCCCTTCGTTCTCGCCGGGAGGCTGATCGCGCTGTTGCTACGCGGTTTCCAAGTGGATTGCGGAAACGGGTACTGTTGTGAGCTGTGTTCGCCTAGCGCGGCAAGTGCTGTTGGCGGGCTCGGCGACAGCGGTGCTGGACTAGACGGCTGGATCGTGTTACCGGTTTGATTGCACCTATTTATTTGCCTAGCTCATTGTTGATTTAAAATGGTTGACAAATCGGACCCCGCTGTTCTTGCCGATTACATTAAAAAACTTAATAGAAGGCGCGGTGGTATTAAAAGTCAATTAACCGTTTTCAAAGACTTTGTCAAAGATGTACAACAGTCTGAGCTCACGTCATTGCGAATTAAGGAGTTAAATTTACGATTGGAAGGACTACGGAAATTAATGGCCGATTATGATAAAATTCAGATCGAAATCGAAGATATTTCGCCTGAGTCAGAGGTACAGATTTTAGAAAGAACTCAAACTGAAAGTATTTTCTACTCTCAAATCGCATTAGCTCAAGATATAATTGATACGTTTTCAGTAAAAGACAGTGGGGACAGTGACTCATTTAAATCGGGTTCTTGCCATGATAAGTACAGTGCGATTCGTTTGCCAACCATAAATTTGCCAACTTACGATGGTAATTATACGCGTTGGCTGGAATTTAAAGATTTGTTCGAGTAATTGATCAATAGTAACGATTCGATTGCACCGGTGAATAAGTTTCACTATTTAAGAAATTCACTACAAGGAAGTGCGAGTTTAGTTATAAGGTCAATTGACTTTTCTGCCAGCGGATACGAACTTGCGTGGAAAACATTGTGTGAAAGATACGATAATAAAAATATCTTAATAAATAATCATTTAAACGCGATCGTTAGTGTTAATCCTATACAAAAGGAGTCTTTTAAAGCTTTGAGGTATCTAATAGATACTGTAACGAAAAACTTAAGTTCATTGGACGCGTTGGGTATTTCTACCAAGGGTTGGGACCCTCTAGTTATATTTTTGGTCTCGGCGAAGTTAGATCCCAAAACCAATGCAAAGTGGGAGGAGTACAAGGGCAGCTTTTCACGTCTCTCCTCAACTAAAGAAAATACAGAATTTTCGTCTGATGTACCCACTTTGGATCATTTTAAAGAGTTTTTGCGAAATAGGGCAAATGTTATGGAGACAATGTATTTTAGTCGTTCTAACGATAATAAAAATGTCCATAAAGAAAATAAATATCCCAAATCTTTTGTCACTTCTGTGGAGGGACCACGAATCAAGCCGTGTTTGGTGTGCGGGCAGAGCCATCATGTTTATCAGTGCCATAAGTTCAAGGAAATGAGTCTCGAAGATAGACTTGTTGAAGTTTCAAAAAACAAATTGTGTAATAATTGCCTTCGTACTGGCCATAATGGCTCTCAATGCACTCTGAAGGGTTCCTGTCGTAGTTGTAGAAAGAAACACAACTCGCTCCTGCATTGTGACAAGGTAACCAGTAATAATATTGTTACTACAGATATAGAGGACAAAATAAATACATCAAGTAATTTGTCGACTGGCACGGCTGGTCAGGTACTATTGTGTAAAGCTCAGGTTGAAGTTTGTTGTCCTAATAGTAATTCGACTTACCTTGCTCGTGCTTTGCTGGATACAGGGAGCCAGTCGTCTTTCGTGACACAAAATTTGAGGAAAAAGTTAGGCCTACCCTCCAATAAAATAAATTCATTTAGAATTTCTGGGATCAATAATAAAGAGACAGAAATAACCGAACGTGTTCAAATAAGAGTAAAATCGCGCATTAATTCATTTTCATTGAATGCTGATTGTTTGGTTATCCCGACAATCACAGGCAACTTACCCAATGTTGAAATTGATGTCGAAAGATTGGATATGCCTCGCGACGTCGAGCTGGCTGATCCTCAATTCTACAAGCCATCACAGATTGATATCTTGTTAGGTGCTGACAAGTTTTTCGAAATTATTAACTCAAGGAAAATAAAATTAGGCAAGGACAAGCCAGTCCTACAAGATAGCAAGCTGGGATGGATAGTAGCTGGACTGACAGGAGAAAGCTACTACCAAAACAATATAAATTGTCATTTAGCCACTACAAGGCACAGGACGTCACTACAAGATGTCGATGACTCTCTAAAACGCTTTTGGGAGGTGGAAGAATTGCCTTCCGATTGCAAGTCTTTATCTGTTGACGAAGAGTTCTGTGAAACTCACTACGTCGAAAATACTAGTCGTTTACCTGATGGTCGATTCTCTGTAATGATGCCATTCAAGGAAAAGCCCGAGGAGTCTCTCGGCAACTCATATCCTATAGCTATGAGACGTTTTCTTAGTTTAGAGAAGAAATTGAATAAAAGTTCAAATTTGAAGGACCAATATCGTCATTTCTTGGAAGAGTATGCTGAGTTAGGACATATGACTGAAGTGGAGCGGCCGGAGTCAGGGTGTTATTTACCACATCACTGCATTGTCCGCGAGCAAAGAGAAACGACAAAGCTTAGGGTCGTGTTCGACTGTTCTGCCCAAACAAGTTCAGGCAAGTCCCTCAATGATATTCAGGCTATTGGGCCCGTCGTACAAAGTGATTTGTTGTCAATACTTTTGCGTTTCAGAGCAAATAGGTACGTTCTTACTGCTGACATCGAGAAGATGTACAGGCAAATTACTCTTAATCAGCAACAGCGCTATTTACATCTCATTTTGTGGAGAGATCAGGTCGATAAACCTATCAAGATCTTTCAGCTCAATACCCTGACGTATGGAACGGCTTCGGCACCTTTTCTCAGCACAAGGTGTCTCAAGCAGCTAGCTCTGGAATGTCAAGACGAAATCACTTCAAATGTCATTGAAAAAGATTTTTATATTGACGATCTCATTACGGGGTCCTCAACTGTCGAAGAGTTGAAACATATTTATACAAATGTAGTTAAAGTTCTAGATTCAGCATGCTTTCCTCTGCGTAAGTTTCGCACAAATTGTCCGCAAATTCTAGAAAGTCAAGCGGAATCTACAAATTGTCTTGATCTTAATAACGAGGCTAGTGTTTTGGGGTTAAAATGGTTTCCTCAGTCGGACGAGTTGCACTTTCCGATTGACTTCAAACCTTCAAACCAAATAACAAAGCGAATCATTATTTCTACAACTTGTAAGTTGTTTGATCCATTGGGTCTTCTATGTTGTTGTATTGTTAAAGCTAAAATTCTTCTCCAAAATCTATGGTCTGCAAAATTAGGTTGGGATGATCCAGTCCCCTCAGTCTATGAAAAAAGATGGTTGAAGTTCATCAACAATTTGGATCACTTGTCTCACATATATTTGAACAGACACGTTCTTTGTGATGTGCCTAAGGTTGAAAGCACAGAACTGCATTGTTTCGTGGATGCATCTCAAGAGGCCTACGGAGCATGTGTTTATTTGCGATCAGTAGATCATAATAATCACATCACAGTGCGACTACTATGCGCCAAGGCCAGAGTAGCACCAATTAAAATTTTGACAATTCCTCGCTTGGAATTGTGTGCAAGTTTACTAGGCGCTCAATTGTGCACAAAAGTGACTCAGTCAATAACAACTAATATTTCGAAATATGTAATATGGACAGATTCTACTGTAGTTCTTGGTTGGCTCAAGTCACAGACCAAAACTTTGCAAACTTTTGTGCGCAATCGAGTAAACAAAATTAATGAGTTGACCCAAGGTTATCAATGGTCTCATGTACCGACTAATTTAAATCCAGCAGATTTGGCATCGCGGGGTGTTGAACCGCAGCATCTGCAGTCATTATCTGCTTGGTGGGAAGGTCCTTCTTTCCTAAAAAAGGATCCTCTTGAGTGGCCCGTGCAACCACATACTTCACTTTCAAATTTACCTGAAGTAAAGGTCCTCCTAACTACTACAGACGATGCTTCAAGCATTTGTGATCCCATAGTCTCATTTGATCGACATTCTAGTTACGTACGATTAAAAAGGATTTACGCTTACGTCTTTCGGTTCATACATAACAGTAGGGAACCAAATGCAAAGTTAACAGGACCTTTGCATGCTCAGGAGCTTAAAGACTCATTGACTTTTTTAGTTAAAAAATGTCAATCGCAGTCGTTTAACAAGGACATACAAAATTTAAGTGAGGGTAGGCCACTTCATCACAGAAGTAGACTTTTATCTCTGAACCCTTTCGTAGATCCCATTGGCGTTTTGCGAGTGGGAGGGAGAATCGGTAATTCAAACTATCACTATAATAAAAAATATCCTATATTGTTAGATGCTAAGCATCATTTCACAAAACTATTAATGAATTATGAGCACTTGCGTCTGTATCACGCAGGCGCACAACTAATATTGTCTTCTCTCCGTGAAGAGTTCTGGCCAGTAGGTGGGAGGAATTTGGCTAGGGCTATTG
This sequence comes from Epinotia demarniana, assembly GCA_945867215.1. Taxonomy (NCBI): domain Eukaryota; kingdom Metazoa; phylum Arthropoda; class Insecta; order Lepidoptera; family Tortricidae; genus Epinotia; species Epinotia demarniana. The sequence continues at coordinate 22,542,829 of OX244275.1, read as the reverse complement.
CTAAAAAATGTATGAACTGTGTTCGGTTAAGAGGTAAAACAGTTCAACCTATAATGGGCGATTTACCAAACGTAAGAGTTGCAACTAGCACCCCCTTTCATTTTACTGGGATTGACTTTGCCGGACCTTTTATGATCGCAAATAAAAAGGGGCGAGGTAGTCGTAACATTAAGGCGTACCTATGTGTATTTGTCTGCCTAACTACCAAGGCTATTCATCTCGAGGTGGTCAGCGATTTGACCACAGAGGCTTTCATACTTTGTCTACGTAGGTTCGTGTCGCGTCGTGGCAAACCGGAAGTAATTTATTGCGATAACGGAAAGAACTTCGTGGGCGCACACAATGAGCTTGGCAGAATCTTACGATCCAGCCGTTATCCAGTTTCGGATTATGCATCTAACGAGGCTATTAATTTTAAATTCATACCAGCGTACGCCCCAAACTTCGGGGGGATCTGGGAAGCTGGCGTCCGGGCAGCTAAGTTTCATTTAAAACGCATTGCTGGAAACGCAAACCTGACTTTTGAGGAGTTGACCACACTTTTTGTACAAATAGAGGCAATCCTTAACTCTCGTCCAATTACACCCCTTTCATCAGACCCAAACGATATGTGTCCACTCACTCCAGGGCATTTTCTGATTACTCGGCCACTAACGTCATCGGTGCCTTCATTGCCCGTCACTGGCAATCCAACGACCAGATATAAACGAATCGAGAAAATCCGACAGCAATTTTGGGACAGATGGCGCCGCGAGTTCATGGCGGAGTTACAACAGCGCGTGAAGTGGAAGAACAAACAGAGAGGAATTCAAGTTGGAGACCTCGTCTTACTTAAAGAAGACAACCTACTGCCGCTACAATGGCGCAGAGGACGCGTCGTTCGTCTTTATCCAGGTCCAGACAACGTGTGTCGTGTCGCCGATATTATGACTGAAAAGGGGCCAATCAAAAGGGCCGTAAACAAGATGTGTCTTCTACCAATTACTGATCCTGAACCAAATGACGATGTCAATAAATCAAGGGATGATCAAGGCGATCCCCAATAACAAAGCTTCAGCAGCTGATATCTTGAAAGTTACGCTTTCAACGCCGCGGAGTATGTCTACGCCTCGTTCTTGTTCGGGACTCATCGGCAACCGTCGCCGGCGCAGTGCATGGTGCGGGGCGCGGGGAAGAGGGAGACGGCAGCGGCAGTAGCAAAACGAACGTTCAACGGGCTGCTCGTGCCCATACATACATCAAATACGTGATCTAACACCTTTGTATCACTCTTAAATCATTATACGTGCATGTCTTGGACTACGAGTGTCATTTTTCACCGCATCACGAACCCCAAGATCTACTTCTTCAAAGTACACCCCTAGCAGCGTGTACATATTTAATTGGATTTTATTTTAACTTAGTAAAAAATCTTAGTATAAAAAACGCCACGGGAATGAGATGAATAATGCATTTCTCAAGAATGACCCATATATAAAAAAATGGTATGAAAGACTAGGCTGCGATAATCTTCTTTCCACATCTAATTTTAACATCGAATAGTGTTAGTATGTTAGACAACAAACTGAAGATAGTTATATGGTGGGTGTGTGTACAAGTTACTAGCCGGTGTATTAAATTTCCGACATAAGTCCGAGAGTCCACTTAAAGGCTAGTCCGGAATCATGTGAGACAACGCAAGACATGAAAGATAGCGTTTATCCGTATGTATTTTGTAATGGCGGAAAGGTTCTCGAGTGGCGATAACGTACCGAAAGGCGCGGCGTGGGTAGGCCCCCCACGAGGTGGACTGACGACCTGGTAAAGGTTGCGGGAGTCCGCTGGATGTATGTGACGCAGGACCGATCACTTTGGCCTTTGGGGGAGGCCTATGTCCAGCAGTGGACGTCTTTCGGCTGATATGATGATGATGATGATTTTGTAATATGTCGTTCAATAGAATTTTATATGGAGTCGCAAGTATGCATAGGCTGGATCAGGGTCAGCCCAGCAGGGCCAGCAGGTTGAAGAATGATTATGTCCGCAAAACGTCGTAATACCTCAGTAAACGGCCTTCAGGAACTATAAAACACCTCCTATACATTTCAGAGAATGGGACGTTAGTTGAAGAAATCAGCAGTACCTACATCATTCCTTGGAGTGACTATTGATACTTTTCTAAACTGGAAATCACATATTGCGAAAGTAAATAAGATTATTTCTAGTCAGTGTTATGCGCTATTAATTCTTGCAGGAACTTGCTCGGAAGCTGTTGCTAAAGGCTCCTACTACGGAAATGTGTTTCCGCTACTTTCGTATGGTATCATCTTTTGGGGAAATTCTGTAGACGTCCAGAGTACAATCCTGCTTCAAAAGAGATGCTTGCGTACGATATATCGAATGCCCTCTGATGAATCGTTAAGAAAAGCGTTTTCTCACTGTCACGGGGTTATATATCTTGGAACTTTGCTCCTTTGTCACAAATAATACAGCGTATTTCAGTAAAAAATCCACACAAAAAAATTACCTTAGATCACAATACAAATACGATCTGCTGTGTCCAAGAGCCAAAAACTCAATGTATTACAAAAGCGCTTTCCATACCGCCATACGTGTCTTTAATGCACTACCAGGTGAAATTAAAAGTTTAGATGGTAATCGATTTAGGTATAAGTTAAAATCGTGGCTCCTAGAACATGTTTTTTTACAATTTAAATTAGTATTTTATGAAATTGGATAGAATGAACTAGTTGTAATTTAAGTGTTAAGGTAAAAATTGTATGCTCGAAATGGGCAACTGTTGTTTCTGTCAATTTATTAAACACCTTTGTACACAGTTAACAATAAATCAATACTTCACTTTACTTTAAAATTAATGACTTTATTGAACAATAATCTGGTAAGCAGTATGTCTTGGTTGCACGGTCGTCAATTATAGCAGGATGCGGTAATTGCACGTTGTTGCCTTGGTTGTTAAATTACACTTTATGTATGTTGTCTAGATAGTACAACGTCTTGTACTTCAAATGTCTCGGTAGCAAGGCGTCGTGATCGCATAACAACTGACGTTTGATGTTTCTGTATTCATTTAAGAATCTCTCTGAGATTTCATTGTCATTCGATTATGTAGGCGTTTTGCAACTAAGACTCTATAAATATCTGGGTATATGCCTTTTTTGTCATTTGACTATGTGTGTTCTGCAGCTAAGTCCAACCCCCCCCTCCGCCCGTCTTCAAATTAGTCTTGGCGACCCTTACCTCCAACGAAGTCTCTCTCCGATATTTTTTGCTCCTTACATCCAAATGTTGTGATGTTACGCTGAGCATACACTAGAAATATGCTGTCAAAATATCAGTTCATCTACGTATTCATATCTGACAGTTTGAATGCTCTTAAGCATGTAAAATGACACCTGCCGTGAACGGCGGGTGTCAAATAAAAACACATCGCACATCTCCGGTGGAAATTCACCTTAAACTTCTAACCTCGCCTCTACACCACCTCAAGAGCCTCCACAAATCCTCTCTTCATACAAAGGCGGTAAACTCGAGCCTTATCTTACTTGTGCCTTACCTTTGAGCAGGTTGAGCGCTTGCTGAACAACGCTGTTGGATGCAATGTTGCCAGGTTTCGTTGCCAAATTACATAGCTTTTAACGTTAATCAGAGGGGTAATTCCGTACCATTTCGAACATCATTGTCCATGTCCATACAAGAAATGGCATTTAGATTTACGTACCTGACGTACTTACGAAACGTTAAGAAATCGACGAAATTTTCATCTGAAAACTTTTTTTCACACCTTTGGCAATGAAAAAAGTTATTGACGTACGTTTATATAAAACCATAAGTAGAAGTCAAGCAAACGATAACTAAAGTCAGCTCAAGTGTAGTGGTTAAAAAAAAACAAACAAGTGACATTATTCTAATCATTCTAATATCACCTAGTTTTTCAACGGCGAGTCGGCTACTTAATTTTGAAAAGGTACAGCTTCACTAACACCATCATTTTGATCTTTCACTGAGAAAAGAGCTTTAGGATTCCGGCCTAAATCTTTTAGAAATTCGGTTGAATGTTAAGTTGGGTCCATTTCTTAGACTTTTTTTATTCCGTGTAATCTGTAGTGAATGACACATAAGTCATCATCATCATCATATCAGCCGAAAGACGTCCATTGCTGGACATAGGCCTCCCCCAAAGAGTGCCAAAGTGACCGATCCCGCGCCACCCGCATCCAGCGGACTCCCGCAACCTTTACCAGGTCATCAGTCCACCTTGTCGGGGGCCTACCCACGCTGCGCCTTCCGGTACGTGGTCGCCACTCGAGAATCTTTCCGCCCCAACGGCCATCGGTTCTACGTGCTATGTGCCCCGCCCACTGCCACTTAAGTTTAGCGATCCGGAGGGCTATATCGGTTACCTTGGTTCTGCTGCGGATAGCCTCATTTCTGATGCGGTCACGCAGAGAAACTCCCAACATGGCCCTCTCCATTGCCCTTTGGGTGACTTTGAGCCTTCTTATGAGGCCCATAGTAAGCGACCACGTTTCACCAATTATACATGCACACATAAGTACATAAATGAAAAACTCATTCTAAAAAACAAGAACTTACTACTGTTAGTCATTTTATCACGTATTCTATAATTTTAATGACCACTTCTTAGAAAACTAAAAGCACAAGTTTTTCCATGAATTACATCATTTAAGAAATTCTCCCGTACGGGATATTGCATAGCTACCAACTATGAACGTTACAATTAATTATCCTGTCACCTCTGAACACAGCTAAATGGTCCTGACACGAAACTCGCCCAGCCATGCCATTGTCAACCTTAACTTAACAGTTATAGAGTTCAGGTAAACTTCGGTAATAGTGGCTAAGTGGACGTTTACTGAAACGTCTCAAGTAGCATTCCATAGACAATTAGCACTCTGGGAGTTGCTGAATCATTTGGTGGTGACCTGCCTTGAGACTAAATATATAGGTATATTGACTGTTTGGTTTTGACTAGCTTGGTTGGTAGCTGAAGAGGATGCTATAGATGGATTGAAATGTAAATCTGTGTGTGTAGAACTCACAACCCTGTCTTTTTTCACATTATCAATTAATTTCCAAAAACGGAATCGACACAAAAACGATTTAATTATTACACATGCTCACAAATATTCACGAGAATCAGTTGAGAAATGCAGTAGAGGAGAACAGGCGGACATTCGAAAGAACACCGCAGCCTACAGACGCATGCGACTCCAAAGGAGTAACATGGGCGTTGCCGACCCTTTATATGTTTGAGGATTCGCCGTACTGACAGCTGAAGGAAGAAATGCCGTCGCTCTCAACACAACGCATCCTCGCGAGCTCTGGCGACCTTGCTCACCACCAGGAACACAACACTACTACAGAGCAAGTAGTAACTAACATAAGTAAAAATCTGCAAAACAATAGGTTAACAGTGCTTTCACATGAGTTGCCCACAAAGCCAAAAATATATATGTACTATAGTTTCTTACACAGATAATCTGCAAATAATTAACAGTCGCAAAGAATGACCAACATGCTTTCGTTGAACAAAAGTTACAATGAGCGAGCAAAACCCCAAAATGTATAAACATGCAGCTACAATTCTAGATAACCACCCTGCGGACGAGACGCAAATATTGCGCTATAACTAACCGGTTTAAAGCGGTAGAAAGCGGTTTAAACAGGTTCCATGCGGAATTTTAAGTGACAGTGGCATTCGTGGTTAAATATTTGCTTTGTATGTGCGTTGTTGGTTAAATAATGAGGGGGATCTCAAAACAGAAGTATACTGTTGTAAAAATACCTAATACTCGTTACAGCATCCACCAGAGGAATACAGGTTTTCTCTACCTCATGGAGTTTCGCCGTTGTTTGATGGATAGATTGATACAAACTTTATTAGCGTATATATGTCAAGACAAAACTTGTGTACAAAGTGGTAGAAAACAGGTATAAAAACTTATGAAAGTCTCTATTCCTAGGTACTAATAATACAACTATTTACTCGTAAAATGATTTGTCACGACATAGCCGCAATAAGGTGCCGACTCAGCATATACAGTATAATTATGCTGGTTAATTTGCAAATGTTTTCAAAATTCAAAATTCAAAATATTTATTGCACATAATATTACAAGTAATAAAATGGACCCTGTAAGGGCACAGCAAAGAGAATGAATATTTCTTGTGATGTTAATTCTATGTATTAAATGTTTTATAAATAAGTATTGTATGTCCGAAATGGGCAGACTGTTGAGACTTTTTACTGTATTTTATGACATAATTATGTACACAGTTTTGACGATAAATGATACCTTATCTTATCTTATTTTATGCTGTGACATTTCCGCCGCAGCGCTGCTATTCTGCCCTAGCCATGCTAAGTGTGTGCACTCCAAGGGCTTTTCGGCGTGAGCGTCACATTCTTGCGCTACATTGTGATGGAGGTAAATTTTGCAGTGCTGGGCTTGAAGCCAAAACCATGATTTTCCCGCTAAGTGGGGGAAATTGCCTACAAACAGAGCATACACTCAGGGAGTTCCCGGCAGTCAAACTGTTAATTTTGGTGCCATCTGGCCCCTGTTTCACCAACTTGACAATTGTCACCTGACGTTGACAATTCGCCATACATTGCTTGTGCTAGAAGTTAAGGTGGCTGCTAGGTTATTTGTGGGATCAGCAATGTACAGAGACTTGTCATTGTCAGATGACAATTGTCAAGTTGGAGAAAGAGGGTCCTGGGCGCTCAAGCCCCTATTTCATCAACTTGACAATTGTCAGCTTACAACGACAATTCTCCGTACATTGCAGGATCCACAAGTACCCTAGTGACCACCGAATTGTCAGAGTCAGGTGACAATTGTCAAGGTGATGAAAAAGGGGCCTGGTCGTGATAGGCTTTCTTCTTGATATGGTTTATTCGCATGTTATCGGCTACGACCGTAGTGAGCGCTACGAAAAGTTTTGGTGACGGTGAATCCGTTAAGCTGCTACGGACTACGGCGTAGCGCTCGGCTACGCGCGTAGTGCGACGGTGAATTCGATAGTTAGTGGCTTGTAGGTTTGACTCGTGACTTTCAAATGTTGATTTTCCACTAATACTTTGTCACTACACCTGTGAGGCATAATAACAATTATAAAAAAACTAGTAATACAGCCATTTTATTCCATATTATCAAGTTGTGAGGTAGTTACTTTATATTTGTTAGTATGGTTATTAGTTTGATTTTATTAAAATATGGGCCCCTTTTAGAGTAAAGGCATGCAACTTTGTCCTTGGCTAGTTAAATCCAATATTTTTCTGCACCCTGTGAGGCATATTACGTTCATATTTGATAAGATATTGTTGCATAACTTAGTAACTAACATCACAAGAAGCAAAATGGCTCATCAAATATTATATCGCTTTTAGTCTTATTATCAAATTTGGGTGATTGAATACAATAACTAGAAATTACATTGCCGAACCACGTAAAAAAGCCACATCAAATTACGATCTCGAAAAATAGATTTGCATTATTTCAAATAGATAACCCTGTTTTTCTGCCCTCAAATAAAAAAAATACTTTTTCGTTAATAATGTCTTTACAAAAACACGTTTTACGACGTTTTCGCCTTGCAAAGATGTTAAAAAGACTCGAAGATATTCACGCCGACGTAGAATGCGAAAAACTTCCCAAATTGGTTTATAAAGCAGTCTCCAGACAATTGGAATTATTTCGATGCCAATCCTGTTATTTTGGAAGCAATTTATTTCCTTGAATTTAGCAGGACATTTTCGAATAAACAGAATCCGATTGTATTTATTCGAAAATGTTATTGTTGGCTCACTCGAGTTGCACAGGGCGGTTCCACGACACTTCTGGAACTACGCGTCATTGCTCTGAATATATCTTCAAGCCGCAATTCGTAGTACAGGTATAGTTTCGACGTGACGGGTGAGGTGAAACGCATTAGCACCTTCTGAATAACAAACAGCCTTGGAGGTCTATTTTGTATATGCAATGTGTTTTCCTCGCCCATCTCCGAGTTACCTATAATATCAGAATAAGCGTACGAACTTCGAATTCAAATACGAATCGAAACCAGGTAGAAGGAGCCATAATGCCATAGTTCACCGATTTCTGTAAAGACAAATAAAAACATGTATACATTAGGTACCTATAGGAATCGCTTAAGTTTTTCATGCGCGTTCGGTACAGTTGACGTCATAGTTATATAATTCACTCTTTGGCGTCTACTCAACACAATTCATTAACAGTACATTATTGTCGAAGCAAGGGAAGTAGGCAATTGCTGCTGATTATTCTTTTTAAATGGACGACCTTGGGAGTCCGTTTAATTTAATACGAAGCCAGCAATTGCCCTTCCAACTGATAAAAATATAGTGCTTTTCTCAAAAATTGTGCAACAAAACAAAAATGTACTTTCTGAAAATGACAAGGCATGTATTTCTTCTTGGTACTTCATGAAATTGTCGTACGCGTTTCGATATTTGTCTTTTGGCTTAGCAACTTGCACCTAACAAATAATCAATAACTGAGCTTGCAGCTCCTTTTAAATCTGGAATCATTACACCTCAATTTTCTATATTTTCCGTAGAAAAAAATATGTAAAAACATTTTTTTTTTTGTAATAAGTTGTAAGTGTATTTTTCTTTCGAAAACGCCATAAGTTATTCGAGACAACTAAAAAGTCGCGATAAGTCACAGCTACTACTGATCTTCCTTTTTGGCTGTTTAAGACCTATGCCTTTTATTTATATGGCGGTTTCAATTTTTTTTAAAGTTTGTACCACGACAAATAAGGGAATTTGTATGCAACATTGTAGTCGAGCAAAATCGAGCCGGCAAGGTTTTTTATTTTTAAAATGTTGACTAACCATAAACTATGCACTTCACGTCCTGATTTTTTACCAATAAAGTCAACATTGCCGATGATTTTTGAGAAAAATATTTTGAAACTTCTGACTAGTTGAATTTTAAATTTGGTGAGACATGTTGCAATAATGCTAATCATTACACGATTCAACTAACGTATTAAAACACTCATCCTGAAGAAGAACTCCCGAAGAGTTCGAAATATGTCGCCCGGAGTGACATTTAATACGTGAGTTGAATCAGTAGTTGTTTGTCTTTTCTCTCGGAAGTATAAATCAAAAATCAAAGTTTTGTCGATTCACATACCGATTCAATACCCGGTAAGGACAGGACATTTATTATTGGCGCGAATACGAATGTTTTTTCCTAAGTCATGGATGTTTTCTATGTATTTAAGTACTTAATTGTCTATATTACTATGTAAATCGTCGTCTAATACCCATAGTATAAGCTTCGCTTAGTTAGGTCTTGGGGCTAGCAGACTGGTAATTATAATAACGTAACGTTCCGAATTTCGGACAATGCAACTAATAGATATAAATGTCACTTTTTATATGGAAAAATTACAGTTGTATTGTCCTAACGCGAGTTTGAAACGTCACGTGATTAACCCTAAGGTCAATTAGTGTAGGATGGGCCCCAAATATGTATTTATTTATATACTAAAGCTTTATATTAGTACATAACGTACCTACATAGAGCGGTGAATTCGTGAATGCCCCAGATCGCAGGTGTTTGTGGCCCGAAACGAAGGTGAGGGCCATAAATATGCGCTCTGGGGCTTTACGCATTACCGCCCGTGGCAAGTACAAAATTTTACGTCTTCACCTGGCCATAATGCGAGTTTTCCCGTACGCGCAGCGTGCAGTAAAACTCGCATTATGGCCAGGTGTGACGTAAAGAACATTATCTATCCAAACAAAGGAGGAAATAAAATGTGTTTCTTGTTTATAACGATTTCTTGCAGAAAAAAACGTTTATGTTTACTTTTATTATTATAAAGCCAAAGTTTTCCTTATTTCTTATTTGTGCATTTTTAACTGTTTATCCTTATCATGACACGCAAAATAAACCACCAAACCCAAAAACTAACCTAAATCTGTGGAACTGACAGTTGTGGAAATATCATGAAAATGGAGCATCGGGGTGAAATATATTAAAATGTCGTTCTCCGGAAAAAAAGGCCTTACTGTCATTGGGGCTTATGTCATTATTAACGATGCACCAATACAAATGCGGTGATTCGAGGCGTTATAATGGTACAAGCGCCAGCGACATGAAGGTCAGTCTTTCTCTGAGCGACACTAATAACAACCCCATTTTCCATAAGTTAAACTAAAAAGCCCCGCACTATATTACAACTTGGCGTAACCTGGTTCCGCGCCAAATGCATTGATCCAGGCAAAAATCGAGTCATAAAACGCAGGCGTAATTTGCATGACTAAACACGGCAAAAGGGTCAATTCGACACTTCAGTTCACATTCCAATTTGAAATCAGGGCCGACTTTATTTTCTTGAGAATGACTACGAAACTTAACTACAATATCTTTATAGTAAGCTCAATTCTAAAGATATGTATACGATTTTCAGTCATATTCCTCTGACATAGGTTTGAACCTAGATAGCTACTACTATGACCGTACATATCCTATTAGAACATATTTGTATATTGCACAGAATCACGAGTTCTTCGAACCTTACCACTTTCTATAATTTCTGACGAATAAAAAAAATGCAAGATAATACACATAAATGTTTATAAAAACAAATTACGGTAGCTTAGTATGGTTTAATCTTGACTCGTTTCAATGAGCTTTTAAGAACATGAGAAAACCTGCATACGTCGGCAAAGAAATTCAAAGCTGAAGTCCCCAAACCGCACGACTACGTCCCATGCACTCGCATCCATGAGAGAAGGCCTGTGCCCAGCAGTGGGTCTTATACGCAGATGATAATGATGGGTATGGGTGACTTTAGTACGCTCTCTTACTGGTACTCCGAGCTAACGAGCCAGAAAGTATTAGCGACATATTCGTAACTATTTGGAATGCGATTTGTGAATGTCAGATTGACCCCGGATAGTTCTCGGGGGATCAGACAGGCTTTTATAGATGAGAAAATGGTACCTAATGGGTGAAGTTTCATATTTAAAAATGTGAACGGTATTTCTATAAAATGGGGATTGTAGAATCGTATCCACCAAGTTTTCTAAAGCTCTTAATATTCTAAAATTAAATTAAATAATCATTTATTCAGATTTGCATACAGTCATATTATACACATTAAAATATAAATCAAATTAAATTAAATCAAATTAAATTAAATTAAATTACATTAGCAATAAAATATAAATATAAAGGTGTTAGTAACATTATAATATTAGATCTAGTGTTAGTAGTACTTTACCATTGGAACACTATGATGGAGCTTAGTGCAGTGGTTTATGTAGGCCCCATCCCACCTGCCTGCAAACATTTCTAGGATGCTGTTGGTGCTGGCCCTCACCCTGCTAAGTAGCGAGGCGGCTCGCTTGCGCATGATGGCAGAGAAGCTATCGACGCGCGCCTCCGCGAACATTGTTGACGCGCTGCAGTAGCGAGGCAGCCTCATCAGCACCCTAAATGCATTGTTGTACTGCACTCGCAAGGCGCTGTACTGCTTTTGCGTATAGTCCGCCCACAGGCTACCCGTGTAAAAAGACGTGCAAAATGCTCTGAATAATGTCAGCTTTACAGCAGTGGAGCTACGGGCAAACCTGCGGGCAACCATGTTCGCTCTAACAGCCAGCGCCCTGCGCTCCCTTTCAACATCGGCACCGTCTTTGAGGTCAGAGGAGATCATATGCCCAAGGTATTTAAATTGGGATACCATTTTTAATGGACTATTGTCCAGTTTTAACGTGGGAACTACCACACTTTTTCCTCTGACTCCAAAAACCATCATCTCACTCTTTCTGGAGTTGTATTTGAGACCGTGAGCGATAGCGTATCGCTCACAGACCGCTATGAGTTTACCCAGACCACAGGGCGACGCGCTAAGCAACACCATATCGTCCGCGTAGCTAATGTTGTTAACGCACACGCCCTGCACGTGGCAGCCGACATGAGTGTTGCCGAGCTCTGCAATTAGGGAATTGACGTATAGATTGAAGAGCTTCGGTGAGGTTAATCCCCCCTGTCTCACCCCGCACTCCAACCTATACGGATCCGACAGAGCCCCCGCCCATCGAACGCTGTTGACCTGTCCTCTGTACCAAAACTTGAAAATGGATATGAGCTCCGGCGGTACTTTCATATCCACTAGCTTTCTCCACAGTAGATCATAGCAGACCAGGTCAAAAGCCTTCGACAGGTCGAGAAAGCACGCATACACAGGTGTATCTCTTTCTGTGTAATACCTTACAGTCTGCTTCACACACAGTATTGCACTTTCAGTCGACAGCCCGGGTTTAAACCCGAACTGATTATCGTGCAACCGTATGTACCTGTCCAACTGCGGATTAAGCAGACTATCAAGCACCTTCGCTACAATAGTGGCGAGTGAGATTGGCCTGTAGTTGTTTTTGTCCGATGTGTCTCCAGTCTTGTTTTTCACAATCGGTATAACAATGGTTCTCATAAGTTCGGCCGGCAAATACGAATGTCCCAAGCACAATGAGTAAAACATAGTCAATACTCGGGGAAGATGTGGACCCGCATGCTGAAGGTGCTCGACGCTGAGACCATCATGACCCGGAGACTTGCCTCTAGACATATTCTTTATAGCCAAGGTTACATCTTTGGCTGTAATATTAGTTCCGATCGTGAAAGTCTCAGCCCCGCACACCTCCGTCGACGGCCCCAATGGTGACTCAACTCGGAACTGGTTTTTGAATCCTTCAGCAATTTGTTTGGGATCAGTAACACCGTCGACACTCACGGGAAGCCCAGATTTAGTATTTAATCTATTGGTACACTTCCAAAATTGCTTAAAGTCCTTATTTGCGTGTAATGATGCCAACTTGTCCAGCTTAATTTGCTCCTCATATTTTTGACACCATTTTAATCGGCATTTAAACAAATTCAAAAATTCAAAAAAATTCAAAAAAAAATTCAATTCATTCTTTCGAGTCTCATTCATAGCATCAAAAATAGGACCTGATTGAGGCCGATTGTACCACACCCAAGCTTGAAACATACGCCTGGCCTCCCCGTGAGCCTCACTGACATACTTATTCCAGCCGATAACCGTTTTACTTTTTTTAACTACTCTCTCCACGCTACTGATAACAGCCGAGCGTCTGAGGGCACCTATGATGTCCTTATACAAGTTATCAATTATAGCTTTGTGTTTGTCATTATTACATGCCTTGTTTTGCAAACAACATTCACGCAAGGTTTCCGGAAAGTCAATGCTTTCCAATCTATAGTGACACTCAGTTGCAAACTGGTTTATTTGCTGTATATTTCTGTTGCCCCATATTACTTTATCTAATCTTACACATTGACCATAAGACTTGATATTTAACACATTAATATTACATTCTATTACAAGTGGGTAATGGTCAGAGAAGGGGTAGAGGTCTAAAGAAGTCATATTCTGCTTGAAGAAAGAATATTTCGAAGAGTTACGTATATTTTCAATGTTGTACAGTGAAACTGGTTACACAAAAAGTTGAAGGTATTTTGATTCAATTGACCAAATGGGCAAAAGGTACAGGACAGAATATTGTCATATCAGCCCCCGCCATCAGCGCTATGTTCGTATATACATAAGGTTTGTTTCATTTAGTATGCGTTTTCAAAATCATTAATTTGTTCCTTTAATTGTTGTGAGCATAGTAAACAGTATCATCATCATCATCACATCCAATCATCATCACGCCGAAATACGTCCAATGCTGGACAAAGGCTTCCATTTTCTACTAATGTAGAAACAAGCGCTTAAAATTTATGAGAAACAGCAGGAAAACCAACACTTAGCAGTCTTTCTGCACACTTAACTACGTTTAAAAGCTCTCAAGTTTCATATAACATTGTTACGCCGCGTCGCCGCCCGACTTTAATAATGTTCAGTTAGGGGCAAGTTACGTAAGTACTCAATCTCAACTTGTTACTGGTTGTTAGGGGGTTTTAGACGCGGCTGTTCTGGTTTTAATACTGGTTTTAATTTGGTAAGCTGTTAATGTCAAGCAAGAGCGCTCTCGATTAATGAAGTCTACGCTCCGTCCAGCATCAATCCAAATTCAAAACCCCGAGAGCTTCCAGCTGGAACTCCAAACCCGTTTCAATTGCCTAGGCGGCGATGTGGACGAATTGAACGACGGGTTTGTGGAAGCTGTCTGTGTCACTGGGTCTAAGTTCTTCAAGGCCCAAGGCACCAACGGAATTAAAAGGCTATCTAGCTCCACTCAGAAGCTTATGAAGGAAAGGAGTGCAGTGATTCTACAGTCTTCAGCCGATGCGACCTTATACCGGCAGCTCAATAAACAGATCTCCAAGTCCCTTACCCGCAATCTGCGCCAATTCAATACAAATCGTAAAGAAGAGGCCATCCAGCGCAATAAGGGCTCTAAAGTATTCTCGAGAGATCTGTCTATAGGGCAGAGCCAGCTCGCGAAGTTAAAAACTGAAGATGGTAGAATCGTTTCCTCTAAACCTGAGATTCTGGGTGAGATAGAGCGCTTGTACGGACAGCTATATGTATACATCAATGCGCAGACCCGAAGTTAGTCAGGCCGAAGACCGTAGAGCTAGACTAACCCGACACTATACCGACGACATCCCGGACATCAGCCTGTACGAGATTGTAATGGCTCTTAAACAGCTCAAGAACAACAAAGCACCCGGTGAAGACGGAATAACAGCCGAACTTCTGAAGGCGGGTGGAAAACCGGTCCTTAAGGCCCTTCAGAAGTTGTTCGATTCCGTCTTACTGGAAGGGAGAACTCCAAAGGCATGGAACAGAGGGGTGGTGGTGCTGTTCTTCAAAAAGGGTGACAACACTCTGCTGAAGAACTACAGACCCATCGCACTTCTGAGCCATGTCTATAAGCTGTTTTCGAGGGTCATTACAAATCGTCTCGCATGCAGGCTAGATGACTTCCAGCCTCCCGAACAAGCCAGTTTCCGAAGAGGCTTTAGTACCGTAGACCATATCCACACGCTTCGTCAGGTTATACAGAAGACCGAAGAGTATAACCTGCCTCTCTGCTTAGCGTTTGTGGACTACGAAAAAGCCTTCGATTCGATTGAAACCTGGGCTGTACCACAGTCTCTCCAACGGTGCCAACGGTGCCGGTTGACTATCACTATATCGAAGTGCTGAAGTGTTTGTACGAGAACGCCACTATGTCAGTCCGACTTCAGGACCAGAACTCGAAACCTATTCCGCTGCAGCGGGGAGTCAGGCAAGGAGATGTAATTTCTCCAAAACTGTTCACCGCTGCACTGGACGACGTTTTCAAGACTCTGGACTGGAGAAGGCTAGGCATCAGCATCAACGGCGAGTACATCACTCACCTTCGGCATATAGTAATCTTGGCTGAGACCATGGAGGTCTTAAGTACGATGCTCGATGACCTCAGTAAAGCATCCGAGCGAGTTGGTCTAAGAATGAACATGGATAAGACGAAGATCATGTCAAATGCCCACGTATTACCAACTCCCATTACAATCGGACACTTTACGCTCGAAGTTGTAGACGATTATGTATACCTAGGACAGACGATCCAGTTAGGTAGGTCCAACTTCGAGAAAGAGGTCAATCGTCGAATCCGACTCGGCCGGGCAGCGTTCGGGAAGTTACGGCAAATCTTTTCGTCCAATATTCCGCAGTGTTTCAAGACAAAGTCTTTGACCAGTGTGTGTTGCCAGTGATGACATATGGCACTGAAACGTGGTCGCTTACTATGGGCCTCATAAAAAGGCTCAAAGTCACCCAAAGGGCAATGGAGATGGCCATGTTGGGAGTTTCTCTGCGTGATCGCATCAGAAATGAGACTATCCGCAGCAGACCCAAGGTAACCGATATAGCCCTCCGGATCGCTAAACTTAAGTGTCAGTGGGCGGGGCACATATCACGTAGAACCGATGGCCTTTGGGGCGGAAAGGTTCTCGAGTGGCGACCACGTATCGGAAGGCGCAGCGTGGGTAGGCCCCCGACAAGGTGGAAAGATGACCTAGTAAAGGTTGCGGGAGTCCGCTGGATGCGGGTGGCGCGGGATCGGTCACTTTGGCACTCTTTGGGGGAGGCCTATGTCCAGCAGTGGACGTCTTTCGGCTGATATGATGAAGCTGTTAATGAATAAACTGCTATTCAGAATTTATTGTTTGGCAGTTCAATCAGTTTTGGTTGAACTAGGCGGTTCCACGACGCTTCGGCAGGGCAAAAACCGCGAGCCATCCGGTTGCCTATTGTACACTAAAACTACGCGTCATCGCTTTACTTATGGGGTTGTTCATACTGAAAAACTACTACTACTATGCTTGGAAAGGGAAGAAGACACAAAAATCTAAAAACTAAGAGACATTAATAGGTACCTAAGTCTCAGTGTTAAAATTGAAGGAACGTGTCTATTTATTACAGTGAAAATGATTGTACTTTGCGTAATATACCTATAGCTTTATCACGGTATTCAAAGTGGTGGCGCGTGAACATTTTCGACGGGCAACCCAAAACAAAAAAGTTATGAAAGAATTTTGAGAATAAGCTTGCCAAAAAAAAAAAAGGCAAACTGGTGGGAATCTGCTTGTATGGGCGCTCCGCTACTACATTGTGAGTAACTTGACGCTGGTCTTTTATCAAAACCATTACTTGCTCTTTTAATAATAATAATAATAATAGTCATAAATCAGCCTTTATCGTCCCACTGCTGGGCACAGGCCTCCTCTCATGGATGGGAGGGAACGGGCAGTATAGTCCCCATGCAGTTGTTTGGGACTTCACACACACCTTTGAATTTCTTCGTGGATGTATGCAGCTTTTCTCACGATGCTTTTCCTTCACCGAACTTGCGCAACTTGCGCTGTTACCTCTGGTAAAAAATATGAGAGTTCAGTTAGGGTTTGAATACCCTCAGATTCTGAGGGGATTAAGAACTGAAATTGTTAAAGAAATTATTAAGAACTGTTCTGAAATTGTTCTCAAATGAAACTTGTTCTGAAATTATTAAGAACTGAAAACTACACTGTGGGGGATGCGCTGCAAGCTACTAAAGTGGCCACAGGTGGTAGATGACACGGCCACCGGACATTTATGGTCAGCTGCAAATACTGGGTGAACCGATCAAGGCCATAATTATTTGGAAGCGTATTGCGATTCCAAAGCCACCATTCCATTGCTACGAAATGCTAAAGCTACGTCATGCCGAAAGAAGTGCATTGCTGGACATCGGCTCAAAGGGAGCCACAATAACCGGGCCTACGCCACCTGCAAGCAGCGGACTCCCACGACCTTTACCAAGTCAGGTTAGCATTCATAATGAAGCGAATGGTTTTGTTGTTGTATGTAACATTCTAGTTACGTCTCACGCATAATTAAAGGTAAAAGCGACTGTAACTAACTGAAATGTAACTACCCTTAAGTTAAAGTACACCATAAGACTACTTTAGCCTTACAATGTTCATTATTTTAATCGAGGCAAACAGGTGTCTCTTATGAACTCTCATTCATTCTGAGCTTGTATTAGCCCGGTAATCACAGTACCGAAATGTCCAACAATACGCCACGCAAAAATAAATAATATCAGACCTGGCTTAATGGAATTGGCTTCCTTCAGCAAAAGGCAGGATAAAGAAATTGAAAGACGAATCCAGAACGCCTGGAGTTATTGGTCTATAAAAGAGCTTCTGAAGGCAGATCTTCCTTTGACCCTGAATCGAAGACTCGTCGATATGTGTATTCTGCCAGTCCTAATATACGGTGCCCAGACATGGTCACTCACCGAGGCACAAAAGACCAAATGGAAGGTTTGTCAACGGGCTATTGAGCGTAGAATACTGGGAGTGACACGGATCGACCGTGTCCGAAACTCTACGCTGCGCTCAAAAACCTGCATTGCAGACGTTGGGGTTCAGACCGCCAAGCTGAAATGGGAATGGGCTGGCCACGTCAGCCGCATGCATCCACAGAGGTGGGCGAAAATAACCACGGAGTGGGTGCCATATGATAGGCGGCGGCGACGTGGCAGGCCGAGATGGAGATGGCGGGACGACCTGGATGCATTTTGCAGCGATTGGCCAGAGATGTTTCAAATCCGGGACGAGTGGAAGTCGAGAGGGGAGGCCTTTGCCCTGCAGTGGGACACTATAGACTTCGAAAAAAAAATGACCTGGCCCTCTGTGAGTAGCTGTAAAAATAGTGCCTTGTTAAAAGCTGCTCACAAAATTTCGCGAAAGTAGAGGAAAACAGCGGGACAGACACCAGACACTGGGCGCCGGCTATACAGAAACGATTTTCGTCCGAAGCTGAAGCATAGAACTTCGTTCGATTATGTATGACACTAGAAACTGTCATGCAATTATAGTAAGAAAACTATAATTGGACCCGGGTGTCCTTTAGAATGCAACCTGGCACATCGCAATAATAAATGCTATGTATAAAGCACGGTAGCTGTATAATGCTGTCAGTTGCAGCCTAATACCGGATTGTCTTGTTATAGTGGCGCGCCTTCTCTAGCTAGACACGTGGCAGCGTGAACCATCACAAATTAGATTAAGCTGTTGTAGCTATAATGACATTATAATTCGTTGTCTTTATCAATCTGTCACTTGGACATTTGTGTTTAAGTGAAAGGGACGAAACATTATTTAGTTGACAGAACTTTGATTCGTTTTACGAATAAGCGATCGACTACAGCAGCTGCTGCATTGTATAGTTGTCATGCATTATACAATAAAGAAGATTGTATCACAATACGCGTTCGAGGCCACGCATCGCTAAAGGCCTCCACCCACCGGACGCGTGTGCCGCGCGTGTGCTGCGCGTGTTGGGCGCGTATGAAGCGGTATATTCACACCGGAAGCGGGCGGGGTATAGCAACGCGTGTGCAGCTCGGCTGCTGCGCGTGTGCCGCGCGGGTGCTGCGCGTGTGCCGCGCGTGTGCTGCGCTGCAGCTGCGCGGGTGCTGCGCGTGTGCTGCGCGTGTGCTTCGCGTGTGCCGCGCGGGCCCGCGCGTCATATCCCTCTCACTACCAACACATTTAATATGTATGTTACTATCTCTATCATACTTAGCAGCGCGGGCCCGCGCAGCTCACGCGACGCGCACGACACGCGGCCGCGCTGCCGAGTTGTATCTTTAGCGCCGCGCGGGCCCGCCTTCGAAACGCGTTCGATGTGTGTTTGAATTGTAGTTTCAATGCTTTACAACTTGCGCGTGTGCCGCGCAGCACACGCGCCGCGCACGACACGCGTCCGGTGGGTGGAGGCCTTTAGTGTGCTAAGCCGTAGCCCCATGCTTCTACGTGCGATTTCTGCTACAGAGCGGAATAACACTGCTGTTATTCGGCTGTGTAGCGGAAATCGCACGTAGAAGCATGGGGCTCATATGTGAGTCATTAGCCTTGAATGGTTTGAAATAAGAAATATTATGTTATGTTACACCACTATACCTACTGTTATCAATCTGTGTGCCAGCAAGCCTCACTGGAGTCGTAACTCACCAACAGCTAGATTAAACTTTTGTTCAGCTTATTCTAGCTTCCGGTGAAATTTTAATTAGCCAGCCTTTGAGAGCGTGCAAAGAATACTAGTGGCACTACACTACTGCGCATCGTTGGATAAGTTTAGTCGAGGGGCCAGTGCGTCATGACAGTTACTATCCTGAGCTGTTATATTGCAGCGAAAACAATATTTCTTGTCAGCTTTCCCACGCGACTTGGTCTGCGTGGACCCGGGATAAAACTATTATTTTAATCTAGGCTATATACCATTTTATAATAAGCCACTGGAATATATTATTAATTATTGGTTGAGTCAATAGCTAGACACAACCGCGGATCCCTCACGCTTAACACAGCACCTCCTTGGGCGGGAGTCTACAGGCGAGTGGATAGTGACAGATACTATCCTGGGCTGTCATATTGTACAAACATATTTATTCATGCAAAGAATTTTACTAGAATACTAGAGGCGAGTGTTAAATGTCAGTTTCTTTTCATATTATATATTACACACAATTATACAGCCTGCCTGAAGGTCAGTAGTCATGAAGCCTATGGCCGCTTGCAAGTAACATGTTAAACTGTAACACTTTTCTAAATCCCTCCGTTTAGCCCGCGAATTGCAAATAACGTAAATGGAGTTGACCTCCTACGCTTAAACTAATAAACTCAGTAGGTACATTCTATAAATTATACCCATTCATTGAAAAATGAGTTCACAAACTTGTATAATTAACTAGTGGCTCAAGAGAGCTCTGTGATAGGATTCGCGAGCCTGTCTTTTTTAATTTCGCAAAAGTGACTATACAAAAATAACTCTATAATAGGGTAGCTTCCTTATGTTAAAATTCATAACGCAGTGGAACTAAGTATATGGATAGTAAACGATCTAATTATTGCAATAATGTGTACACATTGCAAAATACAAACAAAATCATAAAATGATAAATAAACTTGAAAGACTTTATAGTCGAAGAGTAAATTCTATTCTACCCATATTAAGCTTTACTAAAAAAATTGTACGAAAAATATGCACCTAAACGCAGTATTTCACGGCAAAACAGTAATTTACAATTTTTTTCATAGAACGATCAGTACAAACAGACAGCGGTGACGTCATAATTCTGTGTCAATTAGTATGAAGCGTTTCTGATGCCACCAGCGAAGTCCGACAGCTATAACTAAATTTTTACAATTTTTACAAACAGATTGGTTCCTCTCTAAAAACTGGTTCGAATGGCATCCATAATCGTAGAAATAATGCCTATTAACGAGCTTGCTCACAAAATTTCAAGAGAATCGGTTGACAAATGCGACAGACGACGAGGACAGCCGGACAGAAAAAACGATTTTCGGCTCCAGCTGAAGCAACAAATCTTCGTTCGCTTCGCTCGCTTATTCGATAACAATATCCTTAAACATAATGATACTACAAATAAAGCATAAGATAAGTAGATAAATTACTAAGTCATGCCAAACGAAGCATAACCTCAGTAGCACAGTTTGTAAGCTAGCACTAAGCAAGGACTTAATATGGAGGTTTTTAGATATTTAGACGCAAAAAGCACGTTGGAAATAAAATTGAAAGCCTGCATAAGAGTAATTATTGCTAGACGATTGTAGATTTTTTCCAAGTTTACAGCTAAAATGAATTAGCTTATCCAGTTTTATGGATGCCACGCTACTCTCAAGCGCTAAGTTTAGACTATAAACTTTTAAAACATTAGAGGGTCAGAAGGCAGCCAAGCCTACGATAACGACGAGGCCGGGGCTATCAGAGCGCTCGGAGTGGGTGTCACCCATAAATTCACTCAATGAGATGTGGAAACTTTTAACCAGAGCAAGCGGGTGTAGGGTGGCTGTGGTTGGAGAATAATCAAGATTTGCGTGTTATGATGAATTGAATTAAAATATTTGGTTTATGGAATACTTTTTTTTATACATTATAAACATTTAAATTGTTGCGGAGTTGAGTATTTCTAGAGTTCTAGTGGAATAAAAAGACGCACATATATACATACACCCTGAAAACATTACACTCCATTTCGTTGGGCAGTCGTGTAAGATAAATTGTTACGTTTGTGGCAATTTAAAAAGTTTAGATTAGTGTTCAGCCGCATATGAAACCGCAAGTTCTTTACCAGTTTCGATCGAAGGAATTTTATTACTTGTACGAAACTAGTTCCGATCGAAGAATTCTTCTTCCTTGGTGGAAACCTGTCACGATCGCAAAATACTAGGTACGAGTAAGTTAGGTAGTGTCAGACGCCCTAAGGTCGTAACTGGTTCCGTAGGAAGTAAGTAAGTGGTTACGTAGCGTTGATTTTGTACGCGGCCAAAAAATTAAAAATAAAGTTTGTGTTCACTCTGGTTTGTAATTTGTTTTCGTACTTTTTTTACGTTCTTAAGTTACAAATGGACAAGCTATAGCACAAAATTACTTCAATAACTCACTGGCTCACACAAACACATGTGTCACTAACACATTTAAGTCATATCCCAACTTCCCAGACGTTCGCAAGCAATGCTACATAAAATTCCAGGTACGTATTAAATAAATCTTCCCATTGTCTGGTCACCCGCGCTCGTAACTGAGGTCGATGGCGTCTCGTTTCACGGCCGATAAATCAGGTCGTCGTGTAAAAATGCACTCCTACCTCCCCCAGTTACTCACTAGACATCGACAGAATAGATAGTAATACAGGACGACAATTGGGTTCGTCGATTAGTGAAATTAGGGGATACATTGCAATATTATGAGATATAGCTTCCACCTGCGACTTCATCTGCGTTGACTCGGGATAAAAAGCATCATTTTTATTCCAAGCTATAAACTATTTTCGTGCAAAATTTTAACCAAAGCGGTTAAGCCAAGCGTGATTGAGTAACAAATATCCAAACATTGCATTTAAATAACTTTTAAATGCGATTCGTTTGTGTCATATTGACCTCCTAACCACAAAGTACCCGTATTTGTATAGTCTCATACCTGTAGCACTATACGACTGACTCGTTTGATGTCGCCCGTGAATTGGAGAGGTTTAGCTTTAACCCGGTGTGTCTTCATGCCCCGGCTGCCATGTGAATGGCATGGCATGCCTTTACTGCATTAGAGTTCACTACATTCATTTTACACTACATTCATTTTACTGGCTATTTGTATTAACAGTGTAATGTAATGTATAGTATTTTTAATGTATTGACTTTTCTTTGTTTTATTTTGACATTGCAATGCAGACATTTTATTTCCTGTTGTACTTAATAACAATTGTGTGTGGCATGAATTATAGTGTAATCTTAATTGAATTCATGTGTTTATTATTAATATTAAATGTATGTAGGATAAGTTGTCATAATTCAAACACCATTTATATTGTTTTTATGAATAAATAAATGAATGAATGAATGAATACATTAATTTGTCGAGGCACGTCGTTCAAAAACAACTATATTTTAATAAAGTATTAGTCGTATTGATATACTTTACACACATATATAGCGTTATTGGTAATTCAATGTATTCCTGTTAAAGTTTTAGACCACATTCGACTCGGTTTTATGGTAGCAAACATTGAAACACAAACATACACATATTACTAGAAATTAATGTAAAAGATAAAAAACCATAAATTATCTCAGACATAAACTTATTCCTAATTGAATTTAAATACCTGAACAAGTCATTAGGGGTTATTCTCAAATAATTATGTACCCCTTTTTGAGCAAATTGCCCGCTAAGAGCCCTTTTACGTCATTATCTTCCACCTTGGCTTTTCCTTAAGAATTAAAAAATGCTAAATTTTTGTTAACGAGGAAGTTGCTTGGGTATTTTCAACACTTTAATGACGTTGTGTATTTAATTTTTCATATTGTTAATGTTTAAAGTTTTGTGTTTTTTCGAATATTTTCATTTTAAAATGTTTAGAAAGAAATAGGAGTTTGAAAATAACATTATTTTTATACAACAGATTTTATTTATTTACTACAACTGTTTGGATTTCTCAAACAATCATAGGTAGGTACCTTATTAAATATATAACCTATAACAAAGAAGATAGTTTATCGTTTCGAGAAAAATCTCTGGTTTTTTTTTTATAAACTACTTTTACCTTCCTGGAATAATTATTTTACGGATACTTAGCAGATCCGAACCATTTCTTGTACGTCTCGTATTAATACTTTTACCTAGTCGCATTTCGCATAAAAAAAAACTTTTTTTAAAACCATCACAGTTAAAAATATAAAATATATGTCCTCCACAAACAAATGCAATCGGCAACAATATAAAGCTCCGTGCACACTGACATTAAACAGATTTCGCGCTCATAAAATCTGTAATTTGAATTCCTTAAGACCGAGGGGATGTCTCCTCTATTACTCATAACAAGGGTCTCGGTACAGTGCAAGCATAACTATACGAAGCGGTAAAACTAGGCACACCTAGCTAGGCACAGCGCCACGCCGTTTGTATCTGTGGTGGTGGATAGAGGTAACATTTAGACTATAGGCATAAATACACACGGATACGGAATACGGATGGGTGAATGTGATTTAAGTGAACGATTAATAAAAATGTTACTCTTCGTATTTTACAATTGAAACAATTTTCTGTCAAAAATTTAATTTTTGGTGCAGGCTTTTATTGCCGACTGTACTTTTCTGTATACAATAATCAACTGCTCATTGAGACGATTCTAACGAGCCCAAACGCAAAGGGGTTACGTCGGTTAAGTACTGAATTCCCATGGCCACCTTCTGTCTCCATCATCAGATCAGCTCGATGGTACCATAATATTGAATTGTCATTCAAACTATCTCATACATATGTCCTATTTATTGACATACCCAGAATACCCAGAATACCCAGAATTTCAGTTCAATCGGTCACCGGGAAGTGGGTTAACTTGCAAGACTTGCTTACAGACAGTCTGTCTGTCTGTAATAAACGAGATAGGTGAAACTAAATAAAAGCTTGTAATATTAATCTACCTATATGTATACTTTATTCATTAAGATACCTATTTATTGAGATAACACTGTTTGAAACGAAATCTTGGTATATTGTCGCGTATGTAAATTATGTTTTAAGTATTGAAATCATCAAGTTTTTGAAACTACATACCTTGAAGAAACTTTGAGTCTACCTAGCTGTCTGGGTTCTTTAAAATTTTGAAATAGTAATAGTTTAGCTTCACTAGTGGACGCCACCCTCCTCGTATAACCGGGAATAATCCCGGGGGGCGATAGTAAGGATATGGCCGGGAATTTTATTTATTACGACGTCAAAGGCGTCCGCTGGAAGTAATGCCTTTACATAAAACTCGTTTTAACCCACCGAGGCTCCACCATCAGGGTTCGATTGAATTACTGGACTTTTTAATGAAATGAAATATGTTCAAGTATTTTTCGTCTGAGCTGGAGTCTGGCAATCGCTTCCGCGAAAGCACCTATGGAATTAAATTTGATGACGTTCAACTCCGAAGAAACAAGTGAAAGCTAGATGCTACGTTTATTTTATTTTAATACTGCTCATTGACAGAAAAAGCGAAACACAATGAACAAATAAACGCGCACGCTAGCGGAGCAGACCAGGCATCGAATCCGGTGTCTTTAGATTGCTGGGCCACTGCGTATATCCTTCCGATACCGAGTGATTAGTGACCGAGTTTATTAATCAGTAAATTACGAAACAAAACATAAATCCTTACCAATGTTTATTGTTACGAACTTATGTTATTTTATTTATCAAGTCATTTCAAATTTGTGAAAGAGTTTACGATACAACGGTATTCATTATGCATTAAAAATCATGGTCCTCCATTTTTTTCCCGGTAGCTCAAAGGAGCCCGGGGTCCGCTTTGGAAATCCCAAGATTTGCCGTATGCGCTAGTTTTGTGGAAGCGAATGTCATCTGTCCTTCTAACCCAGAGGGAAAACACCTTATTGAGATTAGACCGGTTACCTCACGATGTTTTCCTTCACCGAAAAGCCGCTGTCCATTACGCATTATAAATACTCTATGGTTTATTTTACAAACCTGAACAAACGCCCTATGCCAATATGTACAGACGTAATTGCAGCCAGACACATTTCTCTAGCATAACGCGGCTATGTTTAATTCAGAGGGAGCCGGCCATAAATAACTCGAACAAATTAAAAAGTCCGCTATTGCGACCGGGGGCCTGCCGGGTAGATAGTTTAGATAGGTGCTATTATACCCTAGGTGCACGACATCAAATAAATGCATTTTTTTATTTATTAATTTAAACTTTATACCATAATTTGAACTAAAACCTATACGAAAATCTATAAAATACAACGTCATAACGCGTTGAAATCAAGAAGTCGAATAAAACTTGCAATGCCAATTTTAAGTATTTCTGTTGACCATACTCATACAATTTTTTTTGAAATTGGCATACCTATAGGGCTGTTCTTCTGGCAAAAAATCCTGCAACATGGTAATTAAATTAAAAACATATATAAGTAAATACATTTACGCCTTTATTCCCAAAAGGGGTGTAGGCAGAGCACTTGAAACTTATGTTCTAGCGCTACTTTTAGCATAAATTTCGGTATAAAAGATCAACAAAATGTGTTATTGCAGTGATAGGTTGCTAGCCCATCGACAACACAAAATTAAATAAAGTTTATCATTCTGAAAAAAACAAAACAATAGCTGAGAACAGAGAGGAATGGAAATTGCTCCACCGACAAGATTTTGAATCTTAAATATAATGAATGAATTCTGAAAAATACTTAGGCTTTTTTTTATACCACCTCGGTGGTAAACAAGCTTACGGCCCACCTGATAGTAAGTCGTTACCGTAGCCTATGGACGCTTGCAACTCCAGGGGTGATACATGCGCGTTGCTAATGCTCTTTTAAAAGTCACCACAGCATGAAAACGGTATATAAAATATTACTTTCATAATGTTCAACCACTCAACGTTTTGCCGCTGACATGACTGTTACCGTCCAATGTCATCAGGCAGTGAGTTCAGCATTGCCACCGACAGGGCCGCCATTTTGAAAGCTAAGTAGCGGGTGCCTGTCGTATCGCATAATGTTGATCGTCCTAAAATTTTTTGGCCGAGAATGTTTGGCATAATGTTGAGTGGCATACTACTTATTTAGCCTATTCATTTTTGCGCATACACATTTAAAAGTCCTAAAGTATGTTTATCCTAATATTGATTACTCGAACATCGAATTACCTAAAAAGTAATATTCCTAATTTTCATTGTCATAGTAATTATTTTGCCTATTGTTAAACGTGCTAAAATTAAACCACCTATACTATTTTTTTCCTAAATTGTATACTATTTGTAAACTCTGAGCAGACCCGACCTACATCTAGATGAATAAAATAGGTTCGTTAGTTGCCTTTTGCCCCTCAGAGCAGAAATAGGGGCCCCGCGAAGCGGTGCTCCGTCGACACGAAGGCGGGTCACAGGTTATTCAAGTATTAGGCAATTCTTAGCTGAGGCAACCTTCATTTAGGTCAATTAGATAGGTTCGTTAGTTGCCTTTTGTCCCTCAGAGCAGAAATAGGGGCCCCGCGAAGCGGGGCTCCGTCGACATGAAGGCGGGTCATAAGTTCTTAAAGTACGTACCTAAATAGGAAAGATTAGGTAACCACAAATAAAACATTTATTTTTACTATTTATAAACTCTGAGCTGACCCGACCTACATCTAGATAAATAAAATAGGTTCGTTAGTTGCCTTTTACCCCTCAGAGCAGAAATAGGAGCCCCGCGGAGCGGGGCTCCGTCGACATGAGGGCTGGTGATAAGTAATTCAAGTATTAGGCAATTCTCAGCAGAGCCAACCTTCATTTAGATAAATTAGATAGGTTCGTTAGTTGCCTTTTGTCCCTCAGAGCAGAAATAGGGGCCCCGCGAAGCGGGGCTCCGTCGACATGAGGGCGGGTCACATGACACGAGGGCGGGGACATGAGGGCGGGATGTTATTCAAGTAATAGGCAATTCTAATAGATATGTATGCGTAACAAAATGTATGCACAACATTTTTAGTACATTAAATATTAGTAACATCAAAGTTATGCACATCAATCATTCTAAAAAAAAACCTTCGACACAATAAACATTCGGACAATAAATATTTAGGACAATCGATATTAGGAACAACAATTTCGGCAAATAAAAAATATGCACAACAATGTTTATGCAATTCGATATTCGGCACAAAGTTGGTATGCGACAAAATATTAGGATCAACAATTTTATGCCACCCGATATAGACCCCTAAGTAGCATTAATATCGTTAAATTTGGTTAAGAGAACCTACGACTCAATATGAATAATACGGAGCTCAATATAAAGGTGCGACCACACCGCCGCTTAAAAAACGGTGACGGTACGGAATCGCAGTGACGCGTCGTATGCGTGTCATTTTTGACGCATGCTCCCCACACCGCTCCTTAAAAAACGGTGATGGTACGGAATCGCAGTGACGTGCTTCACGCGAATCTTTTTTGACGCAAACCTTCCAAACCGGTGCTTAAAATACACTGTGTCAAAATCATGCTTCAGATACCTATATGGCATAAAGAGATGATCAACTGCAACAATCACAGCAACATGTGTACGTCATCTGATGAGGAAGAAGCTCTCCTATTAGCATTAGAAGCTAATGAGAATAACAGGAAAGTTATTTTTAAATTATTTAACTTTTCTGAGAATACCTAACCTAAGAATACTGATTTGCACAACCAATCAAATTTAAGTACACCAAAACAGCGTTTTGTCTTTTTTTGCGTTCAGATTATTTGATGTGCTAATCAGCATTTCTTGAATGGTCGGTTTAATGTTTTTTTAAAGGTATGTCTAGAATTTGAACGAAGTGTTAACGACAATAACCGAGAAACCCCGATTCGCAAATCTTTGCGTAAAAAACGCTGCATTTACAAAACAGTTGCGTCTTTTACGTCACCGGTGTGGTGTCTGCCATAAGATCTCCGTGTAATATTTTTTGCGATTTTTACGCAGATCAATTTACGGTGCGTCAGCGTATTTTGAGCAGCGGTGTGGGGAGCATGCGTCAAAAACGGTACGGATACGACGCGTCACTGCGATTCCGTACCGTCGCCGTTTTTTGAGCGGCGATGTGGTCGCTCCTTAATACAGAGTTTTGGCAGTTAACACATCGAATAATTGCCTTCTTGATTAATTGAGAAGAAAATAATTGTCTTTCTAATTCGTATCGTCATGAAAACCATTGAATATATTGTCTATAAAAGCCCTCTGTGACAAACCAAATAATTAAAATTCGTGTCAAGTTCCTTAGTAGTCCGGAATAAAAGGGTGTTGGAGCATTTCCGCTTCATTCAAATAGCAACAGTCGTTTAAAACACGATCTCAGTTAAAACTGTCGACTCTGTCAGCTAATCAAGACCTTATCACGGTGCCGGAACCGTTTAACAGTCGTACTACACTGACTAACGTGCAGTTAACGTAACGCTAACAAAGGGAACCGTTCAAAAACGGATTGAAAATATTATGGCACGAAAGGTCCAAGCGAAACGGGCATGCGATAAATAATAATGGGTTTTTAATAATTTATTTAGAAATAATTATCTGGTTTATTTATTTATTTATTAGGACCCTCAACAATAATCATACCATAACACAATAATGCTCTTCAATACACAAATTAAAACTAAGTACCTTATGAATTACAGAAGGACACAGCATGCATAAAGTAACAGTGAAAATATAACTGATTACAATTAGTTTACTACTACTAAGTAATATTGACCTATTCAGTGTCAATATTCAAATTGAGACAAAACATAAATTGTGCCAAGTCAGGACACAAACTAAGTCTTGTCAGCAATCGTGGCTTTTATGAATGGGATGGTTGACGAATTGAGATCTATACAATGTTGATGTTTCTTATATGCCGTAAACATCCGTGACAGGGGACAGTGTAGCTTGAGGTTAGTGCGACGAGTAGCCAAACTGAACAGCTTAATATTACATGCTCTAGGAATTTTAGAGGGTACGTGAAAATTTATTTTCTGTAGTAAATCTAGGCAATCTAATGTACCGGTAACAATTCTCTTCAAAAAGACTAGACCACTTATAGTTCTTCTATCAGCCAACGATTCCATCTTAAAGTTTATATAACGATAACTTTATAACACCCTGGTTTTTTGCAGCTGTATGTTAAACATGTAACAAACTTTCGTCGTAAGAATGGTCAATTTGGACTAAATGATCGAACGCATCTCTAGTTTATGCTTGCGGTTGATTTTTCATATACATTTATTGGCGAAAGAACCGTTGTACGAGGGTTATTATATTTGTATGACGAGTAGTTTTAGAGGAGTTAGCGGGGATAAATTTCATTTGATAAATGCCTTTCCATTTTCATCTACATTTATTTTAAGCGCATGAATTCATTCTGTTCGTTAGCGTTCGTTAGCTGCTGGTAAACACGCCTAACTCCATTAACCGTAAAGAATAAATCCGCTTCAGTCTGTACCATGCCCCACTACCCGCAGCTACCATATCTACCCTCAATCTACGGCTGACACTTAATGCTAAATGTTGAACAGCACACGGAAATTGGGCAAATATGGACGCAATCAAAAAGCTCGTTTAAGTCATGTTTGTGAAAGCTTTGTTATAATCGGAGGCAGATTGGACTGTTGCTTAATAAGGTTTCGGTTAACTTGGGTCGTTTGTCAAGCCTTTACTTTGCTGTGGATTTTTGTTTCATGGATTAGGTGCCTTGCTTTATGAACTTAGTTCATGTGTCTATTAGTTATATCTGTTTTTTTCCGTTGTCACACTTTTGCAGAGTCGGTCGTCACATTAGACTGATGATTGATGGCAAACTTTAAAATCCATCGCCTTTCCTCCAGTACTGTGTTACTCTTTAAGGTATAGCACAGATTAATGACGAGGCCGAATTTTTATAAAACTGTCATTTGAATTGGAATCTTATGTCTTGGACGGTAGAGTTGCTATTTGAATGGACTACTTTGATGCGATTCGGCCAACTCGAATAATCATTAGTAGGTATACATTCGTGGACAGACCATAGAGTGTAGTTTTGATTTTGTCGATCCAACGCATCGGTGACCTTTATTTTTGTTAAGGGGGGAATGCGTTGCGCATACGACCCCGGCGCAGGGACTCCCATATGAGCTGAAGAGACCATCGGTGACCTGCCGAGATCTCTCTTAATGTTTCTTTGCACTACAAGTCGTTCCACGTGTCTTCTCAAGGTGTGATATGTCCAAAGGCAACTCTACTTTTGAGATGTCTTTGGACACACACTTTAGTTGAGTTTATTTAATATGACCGACTTTTTTTAAATGTCGTTGGAATTTTGCAACCACCACAACTGTTCGGAGTTTTAAAACATTAGTGTGTTTTATAGCGTCAAACAGCGGGTATCTTATCTTAGGATTAGTTACGTGCGAGACTCCACTGTTAGAGACATAATGGCTTGTAAGTAGCTTTGCAAAATCTAAGAGACATTATCTTTATAATAAATCTAATACAGACTTTAAAACAGTCCAGAGCATTTAGAATTTATGGACATTAAACTGTTTCATGAGACCGTTGATGAAGATTTTTATAAAAATATTTCTTATTGAGTATTTTTTGGTAAAAATCACTCTTTCAGGTATTGCATTATCGTTAGATTAATGATTTGTTACCAAATATATGTCTTAGTTTCAGAAGTTTAAGCCAATTTGATACATTAATAAAATATGGAAGATTTAACATTTAAAAATTAGTTACAATCAAACTCAATAATAATAAAAACTCTCTTATTTTTGTCATTAATATTTCTACTAAAAAGAAATAACCACTCGAAAATTAGGCAACACGAAACTAATTTGGCCTATGCTTAGGCGACATTATTTACATCCGATGTTATCGCTCTAATTGCGTTCGTGGATGACGGGCCTATTTTTACCGCCTGTATTGTTCACTGAAAACGTTTGCGTTTATTTAATTAGCGTAAAAAAGTTTTCATTTATGACTGGCGTTTGTTTTTTGTGATTAATCAACACACATATTTTCTTTCTGCTTTGGCATAACATCGTCCACAAAAGTAACATTGCCAATATTATAATTTTTAAATGACTGATCGAAACGTATTGGCCACATCCCAATTCGCCGTATTACTGTTGTTGCTTGCGGTTTTGTCTACTTTTTAAATGTATTTTATTATTTTAGATTACGCCGTACGCCGGTGAAGAGCAGAGATCACTTAAGCACGACGATCTCAGATATCAGTTAAGATAATCCTGTAAACACGCGTCAACATCTTGGTTTTTGCCTATATTTCTACTTAAAACTATCGAAGCCCTATTCAACAATTTCCAAGTGATAATGAGAATATGTTATTGTTATTTCGCTAAAGAAAAACTTTGTACACAAACTTACCTGCGGCCGGAGAGAGCTTCGTCACCACGCCCCATCTCGATTTCCACTGCAACAAACATACAAACAATTACTAGTGTATACGTACAACTTTTTAACAAAATGTCTCACGCCTTGAGTTAAAATCTGAGACGTCTGTGAACACTACGTTAACAATTTTAACATGAAGCAACTAATCTATTGTATTCCATCTATGTCAGTATAGAAAGGTTGTCTGGAAGGTCGTTTTTAGCGATAAGACCACCTGCTGGCCACCGTTGTGTATGTTTAATGTTCAATTTCTTTCTTTCTACTAGTGAATTATTTTGGTTAGAATTAGCATATTTGTATCGTATTGTATGCTCTGGTGCATCCGGGTTCCGCTAGACAATCTATTTTCGGTTTCAAAATGGTTTAATGTATAATTTTCTTCACCGCCTTCTTCGCTAGTTCGTTGCGCCTCGCAGACAAATAGCCGTCAGCGCAGCGGCAATAAAACTCACAATTTTACCGCTCCTCCGCACGCGCGTCTTATCGCGCCATCTTGTTGCTCCGTGTTTTAGACACTGCCAGTGTCTGAGCTGCACTACCATGACCGTGATAGTGAATCAATTTGATAAAAAGTTTAAACCGACTAACCTAACCTACCCAAATCGCTTACAGTGTGTCTATACATTTTAAAGTGTTCCCTTTATATATCCAGGTCCTGAGTGTCCTGACTACCAGGGAAGGACCCCTTTTCAAAAAAAAAAGAATATTCCAAACCGGCCAGGCGTCATCGACTCACCTTTTTTGACGTCGATAAAAAAAGAGACTCGCTTTTCTTACCGACTTTTTTGAATGCCTCGCCGGGGGTTAGCAGTCACCGTAGCCTACGGATGCTGATTTGCAAAACTGTAGTATTATGTTTTGTGTAAAAGCTTGTAGAAACAGATTTTTACATATAAGATTAATTTGTCTATATTAGTTCCTTCCTGTTCTTCACACAATTGCACCTAACTGTCCCTTACATAATGAGTTCTCATATGTACCGACTTAACTTTTGTCTGTATCTGTGTCTTGTGTACGATAAAGTACCCACACACATACTTACATTCAAAATGATTGTGCAATAGTGGACACAATGATAATTGATATTGTCTGTCTCGTCACTTTCAATTCGGAATTATCTAAGGACCTGTTAAGTAATGACTATTTTAAGGCATTTCTATCAATAATTCTGCAAGATAATGATGCTATTTCAACTGGTTTGAAAGAAATAATCAATCTTCCTGAATTTCTTATTTCTCTAGTGCAAAATTCTTCAATTAGGACACTGACACAAACAATCACTTGACTAATTTAGCGAAGCGTGAAACGGTGGGTCAACTTTTTGATTAAAAAACCTCTCCAATGTCCGAGAGCAGGGATCAAAGAACGTCAGACGGAATTCGGTTGCAATCGAAAACAGTGCCCAATCGAGCTCAATACGCAGGAAATGGAAAAAGTAATGGTACTGACCAAAACTGCATTAGATGGGCTATTTTAAGATAGCCCGTGACCTATTTTTTGTTAACGCATTGTTGGAAAGAGCTAAATATGTCATGTCGCTCATATTTGGAGAAGCCCCCACTGGGGAAGTGTATCTTATAGAACTCCTCTGGAATTATAAAATCAGACTCAGGCAGGCTGTATATTTATATGAGGCAAGCGTATGAATTTACCCACATTGTATGACAAAATGTTATTTCAACAAAACATATTATATTTTATATTTTATTCTTGACGACCGCTTTAGCCTAGTTGGTAGTGACCCTGCCTACGAAGCAAGAGGTCCTGGGTTCGAATCCCGGTAAGGGCAAAAATTTATGTGATGATATATATATATATATATTTTTATTCTGACGATAACACCGACACTACAACAATATACGTAGGTATAATATGATATGTTTTGTTGCAATATTGTTGCAGCCCCGAATTAGGGCAGGTTGCACCAACTTACGGTTACAGACCAATCAACGTTAAATATGGCGCTGGTTTAGTTTAGTTTTGTTTATTTATTAACCATAATGTAGCATGATCGTAACATGGTAAGTCAGCATTTCACAATATTATACTTATAAAAAAGTGTGAACATATGTATACCCTAAATAATAATAAAAATCTATTTACAATTTGCGTCATTTAAAATATTTTTAATTATTTCTTTTTTTCTGCTGTCATTCCGAAGAACCTTGCCACACTTTCCATACATTCCATTCCATTTTAACGCACACCGCTTACGATTGCAGACAGTTTGGTGCAACCCACACATAATATCAGTAAAAATCAAGCTGCTAAATCCATTGGTATTCAATACAAGAAAAATCCTTACCGCACCTTTTCCGCTTTGCCAAACGCGGAAGTGGCCTAACCCACAAATATAATACTTGACAGTCGTTGTGAGTTCCTTCGCTAACAAAACATTGTTGCACCGTTGTACTAGCAGAAACAGTTTCGAACGCAGCCATAACTTATACCTCAACACTTACTGCCGCTGCGCTCAAAACTTCAACTTAAAACAGCACTAAGTAAAACCATTAAAATCACAGCCAAGTCTCAGTCTCAGTTAATCTCACTTGGCACAACAAACAGACTCAGTCTCAATTAAAGACAAACATGCGAGCCAAGTGGCTGAGATCTTGTGTATTGCCAACATTTGCTATATACATGTAAACGTATGGCAGATATTGACTGAAGATGTAGGTTATACAGGGTTTTATAATGTCACTTTTAGTGTGGCGCAAAAAAATATGTGTCTTAAAATTAAAGGCACTAAAATCATTACACCTTGTGACACTGCTGACGTAGATCTACAATAACAGTAGGTGGTAGAAACGGTAAGTAGGTGACACACGTTCTCATAACTTTGACTGACAGAAATTGGAATTAAATGTGATGACGTTGATGACCCGCATGCATCTTTACTGCCGCTATTACTTGACGGTCGCGTAACCAAAATGCTGGGCTCGACAAACGGCCCGAAGCAAATTTACTGTCGTTTTGCGAAAATGCTCGCAAGATCGCTCGCTTAAATGCTCGCTAAAACCTGCTCCTGCAGCCCTGCTCTTGTTTATTTTGTTAACTTTTACCTGTAACGTAAATGTAACTAGAATGCTCGTTACAAGTGAATAATCAAGTTTATCAGCACCTTTAAGTCAGATTAGTATACTGTTTAAAATTTTCTTCACCGGTATATAAACCCCCACATCACTGGTCATAAGATCCTTACCACCCTGTATACAAATTGATTGATTCGTCATGACTTGTTGAAAAGAAACATTTCAATCCCTCAAGTTTCTTGAGAGTTTTCTAAGTATTTCTTATATAGAAAAAAGGCTTCTCTAAATTATTGCTGAAAATGTTATTGCCGATCAGTTGACAGCCAATTTTTCGCATAATTTCATTTTGCCGAGTGATCATGTGTCAACATATCACAAGGTTTTGTTTTATTTCCCAGCCTCATAGTTACCAATTGTGTATCTGATATTGTTTAATAAAGTTACTTTTTAAAATGCCACCTTTCGAGTAGTAGAATGGTTTAGTTTGAGTAATATACCAAATGTTTTATTGAATAAGGTTCGTTTGGTACCAATGAATTAAGTGCTATTGGCATCATAATTTAGATTTAAAGATTAGTCTTAACAACAACAAAAGGTGCTAAATTCTACTGATGCATTTCAGCTTCTGAGCGACTATTGATTGAGTATCCCCCGCAACTATAAATAAACACGACAACATAATAAATTGATACCTTACTTCACACTTCAGTGGAAGGGGTACACTTCCGCCAATATAATATAAACTTTAACACAAACCAGCACGGTCTGTTCTTGCTTCTCACTTGTTGTTTTATTCGACGTGTCATGATAGTACAATATATTGTATGCACTTCATTAGGTCTCTATATTGTGGTTTAGACGGAGATTTAAAAATGGAATTTGTAGTCAAATTTACGCGCTGATTTCAAAGCAGCTGCTATGTCTGTGTGAGTTTGACACAAGTTCTTGTAATGTCTATACCACTATAACAAAGAGTTTTTGTCTAAACTTTACTTCTATATTGATATCTACACAAATAATAAACAGGAAACGTTTTTGAGTATTTGAGAAACTCCGTACACAGGTGAAAGAATTTTGAAATAAAATTGTCGAAGTGTTTCTGTAGATTACCTACCCTTTACACTGAAACTTACAAAACAATGACCTCACAGACTTTTCTTGATTTTAATATACGAGCTGCCGGCGCCTGCCCGAATATTTCAAAGAACGCGCACAAACCCGCGAAAAAAAAATATATTTTTTTAAATCGTATCAGCGATTCAGCGGTTCAGCAATCCGGGGATATTACCCATTACATACAAAACGTAAGTACAATGTCACATTTTCCTCTTTATAATATTAGTAAAGACTAAGCTATACATATAAAATGTGTACCAAATATGGGGTGTGACCCGATCAAGGGCATTTAACAGGGGTGCCGTCCAATTATAATAAAAACATTTTGCATAATTACATTTAACTACTTTTAAAACTCATAATAAACATAATGTACAGAAACAAAATCCATGATATTATTCATTATAATAATTAAATTACAGAATGGTATATAATCAGAAAAACGTTGTTTAGAATGATCATTAGGAATAATTTTACTTATTATAACATACAGTTAGTATTATGATTAAAATGTGGAACTATATTTTAACGAATGATCGGGTGACATAATATTATAATATGAATTTTAAAACAACTTACACATTCTAGCTTAAGGCAGGATGCCGTTAGGTAAGAAGACGAACGAAGCGAGGAGGAGTGTCAGGTAGAACTGCGACCCTACAGCGCGCGAGACGAGCGGTGGCAAAACCGACTTGGATGGCGGATAGGTTAGAAGACGCGGCGGGAACCGCTGCTAACGAAAATTATAAATTATCGGAGCATTAAATTTTTCCATTTTTCCTTTGATTTAAATATTTATCTATTCTTCTGGTAAAACAATACTTTTGCTTTTACCAATAAGACGGCCTCCTGTCTAGCGCAGTCTGTATCTAGTTACGTTCCATTTATTAATTTCTTGATTACCAATAGTTAGGCCAATGACACCAACCAATATTGAGAAGTGTGTCAATAAGTATCGCTGTGGTTTTCTGTCAAGTGTTGTTACTTCTGCAATAAGCCTGCTCCTACTCCAGCTCTCTAAATCTGAATACGCCTGGCTATAGTGAATAAAGGTTCTGGGTGTAAAAAGCATGAAACTTATTAATACTTCACAATTTACGATGCCATTATTATTAATGTGGAGTGCGAGGAAATTGAATTCCCTTACACAGCGTAAATAAAAAGTTAGTCGTAGAGGAAAACGTTATATTTTTTTCCTTTTGCACCTCCTATGGGCTAAGCGTCCATTTCGGAGGTTTGCAGGCATCCTATTGTATTGAAAATTTCATAAAGAAGAAGGAAGGTTTCAAACAGCAGTTTGATGGTGAGTTAGGGCACAGTGAAATTTCATCCCGCTCGAATTTGGAGCAGCCCAACTGGGGAAGGGCCTTGCAGAAGACCACAACCATAATAACACTACTACTCTGTAGTAGTGTTGTGTTCCTGGAGGTGAGCAAGGTCAACAGAACTCCCGAGGATGCATTGTGTTGAGAGCGTGGGAACTGTTTCCTTCAGCTGTCAACACGGCGAATCCTCAAACATATCAAGGGTCGGCAACGCCCATGTTACTCCTTTGGAGTTGCATGCGTCTATAGGCTGCGGTGTCCGCTTACCACCAGGCGGGCCGTACGCTTGTTTGCCACCGTCGTTGAGGATTCACATATAAAAGACATCGTGCATTCACCGTTTTTAAATTTGTCGACCTGAACAAACGGACAGAGCCAATCATAGGGCCAAACACTGCTACGAACATTTCCACGATCATATTAGCGAACGCTCTAGTAAAAGCTGCACGGGAGGAGTGAACGGATAGGGAATTAGGAACTGTGGTGGAACAATAACAAAAGTACTTGGCTTGGCAAAAATCTTGAAGCAAGTATACTGTCGTTTCGCTAAAATGCTCGCAAGAACGCTCTCTAGAATGCTCGCTAAAACTCTCCCGTTTATTTTTTGAGTTTTTGCCAGGATAAAAATAGCTGGCATGCTAATTACTAGTCAATTGATACACTTGTATCCAGCACCTCGAGAATTATATTTCGATGACCGTTTAATCGTCTGCCTATGGTCATAGCAGCCCTCAGAGACGAATGGCGACGAATTGTGAGGCGGGTTACTCGACCGAAATGACGACCACGACCGCTCTGTCAAGAGTGCTACGACTGAGAAGAAGAAGAATGGTCATATGTTCAAAGTTCATCGCGCAAATACTTGAAGTTGGTCTACCCACTTTTTTACTTTTTATGCCCACAGTCTCTCGATCTAGGTGCCTTCTAAACGAGAGTGAAATAGCTATTACTGGACCTGTTAGTGTTAACTTCATCTTGGTCTATTTCGTCGCTTACCATCAGCATAGTTAGTACCTACTAACCGGCGCACGAGCTCTCTCGCACTATCCGTCTCTTTCTTATTATAAAACTTAGAAAGAGACGGATAGGGCGAGAGAGCTGGCGCCGTCTTGTACTAACCATGCAGGGTGAGACTAGTGTCAACAGGCTTTTATATAATCAAATAAACATATCGAGCCGTAAACAAATCTAGTTTATCATTGAAATCCGCACAAATGAACACAAACATAGTATGTCGAAGATGCGGGTCTGTTGATCCGCTATCTGTTGGTGTCAACGCCATCTATTGTGATTCTTTGGCAGGCGGCTTTTTTTGACAGCAAAGGACTGACTAATGATGGGGGTCATTGTTGAGAAACTTTGAAATCTCTTTTGTTGTTTGAATCTGTTTTGAACATTTTTGTAATGGTTTTGAGTTTGTTTTGTTTGAGATGTTTTTAGACTTTGAGACAAATGTTTTATAATGTCCTCTATTTTAAAGATTGTTCTTGGATGCAGTAATGATTTATTAGAGAAACACAGTAAACAATATTAACATTATATTAATTCAATTAAAGTCTTTGAACTAAAACTTTTAAGAAGTACTTTATTACAAGGCCTAGGTATCTGTACCGAAAATACCTCTGAGGCATGGTACCGAAAATGCTGGCAAATATATATAGGGTATTCTCACGTTACCCTCACTGTACATTTTGGAAGCAGCACTTTTTGTCAGGAACAATCCGCACTTATTTACGAAAAGGGTAGTCAAATCGCAAAGACGGAAAAACTATAATAAATTAGAATTACCAGCTACTAAATTAGCTATGTACAAAAATGGACCTTATTATAGATGTATAACACTAGCAAATAAAATACCAGAACATATAATGGAGGAATCGAAACCTGAAGTATTTAAACGGAAATTAAGAGAATTATTATTTGATAAATGGTACTACTCAATAGAGGAGTTCATATGTGATGATCAATTGAAATAGTATTTTAGTAAATTTTATTTATTGGGTAATGTAAATGGCCTTCTGTATTATTTATTATAGCATGTTAATATTAGCTCGTACCTAACTGTAAATTGCTGTGCCCTTACAGGCACACTCAGGCAGGCAGGCTCGATCCTAATAATTATTTTAAGAACCAATGTACTCGTACGACATGATTATTATGCAATAAATTATGAATTATGAATTATAAGATTCAGGTATTTTTTTCATTGCATGTCTTTTTTCATTAGTGCACAATTTCGACCTAATTAATGGAAAAGTTAGTCTATTTTGATTGGCACTTATTTAATTACTAGGCAAACAATTAAACTTCATGAAAATTCCTATTAATCCTTACTAACATTCAAGCAAGTGTAATAGTTTGTATTACAGCCCTCCTAAGTGATGTTCTAGTGTTCAGACAAAGTACGCAACGCCTCGCCCATAAATCGCGAGCACCGTTACGTTCTGTTTTCATTCCCTCGTAATTCTCTTAACGTTATTTTACCGTTAGTTGTGTTTTTACGAGATATAAGTAATTGAAATCTTAATACGCTTAATTGCTTTAATGGTGTTAAATAAGTTCGCTTATTTTTGCCATTATTCGCAAGGTACATGATGCTAATCTTTTTTTTAAGGCGCCGTGGGTCGGCTTAGTTAAGCGAACAGAGTTTTTGAAGCAATATAATGCGTCTGTTTATAATAATATGGTTTAAAAAAAATACTAATATCAATCTTGAGGCTTTTTTGCAGGGAGATCAGTGTTTCATTCATGTTCAAACATGATTAAGCATTTTTCGCTCGATAGAAATAAATCACGAACATAGCTCTAAAAGGGTCTAAAATACACTTAAAATATTCGTAACAAACTATGCACAAAAGCTAAAAATGTTAGAATGGCTTCTAAAAATCGGCATTATCATGTTTGAGGGAACTCAGTGATTATTTTTTATTTATCAAAACGGCCAAAAAAATAAAATTAAAAAACATGATATCCGCGCTTCCGAGCACGCACTTTCATCTCGCTCACGCTTATGTTCAGTGAGAGGGAGAGAAGACCATGAACCTACGGCGCCTTAAGGATTCACTTCTTTTTGTTCTAGGAACGGAGAGAAGACAAAGCCATATCTTTCATTGTATGAAATATAACGTTGTACTAAGTATGCTTGAATTACTAATTCAGCGAGGAAATGCTGCCTCTGAACTGATATTCTAGATATTACACAATCGTACTACACTACCAAAACGTAATATGTAGAATATCAGTGACATTCAATTTGAATGTTGTTGTGGCGCGTGCTTACTGGTAGCTAGCGGCTATGCGATAATAGAGACAATGGCCTTTGTTTGAAAGATAAGGGCTCGAAGCGAAAAGTTCACCTGGGAAGAGTCGTACTATACTATGTTTTTTTTAGTTATCATCTCGTATTTCTAAAAGTAACAGTAACTAAACAACGGGCTTTGTTTGACCGAATGGATCTTAAGATAAGATTCGTTCCAGAAAGAATATTTTAATTTCAATTCTTAATAGGTTTCTGCTTTAACAAGAACGTCATCAATTGCACATCAGTCCGCAAACAAAATTATGTACCATTTTGAAACCTTAACATACAAATAATAAAGTCAAAAAGTAGGCAATATCAAGACTTTTTTGGCTGACTCGATGTCCCAAATGTCTCATATAAGTGTGTTGCCAACTTTTTGTTCCAACATCGTTAACGCACTGAACCTTTCCAACGCAACCTTTCAACTGTTTAACGACGAAACTTGCCAAATTAGTCCTTATTACGTCGCCACAAGGTCTTTGCACGCATCACGTCACCAGTCTTGCAAAAAGAGCCCTTATTACCATGGAACGAAGTCCTAGTTCGGTAGACGGTATTCAGGATTGCCACATCACGATGGGTTGAGTACCTACTGTTGAAAGTGGAGGACCTTGGTGACAAGTCTCGGTTTGCTGGCGAGTGTTTCAATAGATACAGTAAATAAAAACAGTAAGACATTGGTGTCATTAAACAAGGGAACCGTTTTACTGTGATTAGATAATGTAAATAACTATACGTAAGGCTCGGTTATTTCAAATTGTTGGTAATCGTATGTAACGTCCATTAAAATCTCAACGGATGACAGCTGGCGTGGCGGCGCCATATTTAACATTTACCGATCAGTAAAGAGCACATGTAAAACTTGTGTTAATTCAGTTCACTAATTAGGATCAGTTTTCTAAGAATAGGTAAGGATCGTGTTGCGGAGCGAGCATATAATGGGTAGCCGTACTGGCCACAGTCGCTGAGGCGGAATCCCCAACTTGTGCGGTGCGGTGCCAAAGAACAAACAATCAGTCATATAATCCAGGATTGCCCCATAACGCGGTACGCCGACGAACCTCCAGAGGACCTGATCACCCTTAGTGGCAAGGCCATGAAGTGGCTGACGGATTTTAAAATTAATTTATAGTTATATTTATCGTCTTTCCGTTTCCCACAAATGCCATACGATTAAAAAAACATGGGTAGCCGAGTGGCAAGCGCCCGATCGGACGACCTAAGTATAGTAAAGGAACAGGTTGAGAACGATAAACCGAATGCAGCTGAAGATACAAGAAAATGGCACACTTTAGGTCGTTTAGTGAGGTAAATAAGGAGTTTGCTAATGCCTTTTTGTGCGCCCATATTGTGTTATTCTCTTACAAATCAACATAGTATTCCTAAAAGTGCGTAAAAAAATCCAAACCAGCCGCAACACCCTTGCTCTTAAAAAGAGCTACTTTATAAGGCTTTAAATTAAATAAACACGTTCTGACCGAACATCTGCGGCGGCGCCCTACGGAATCCCCTAGGGGACTAAGCTGGGTCCCAGTTAATATTTTATCGCAGGCTTCTTAGCAACGGATTGAGGATTGTTTCGCATGCGAGACAAGGAAAGAGAGTGGAATGGTGTGGCATGGAAAATATACCTTAACCATAAAACTTAATATGCCTCTGTAAACAATACGTTTTTATTTTTTAAACACAAATGTCAAAGTGACTGGTAAAAACGATACGACGAATGTTAAGGCCATTTTAGCTGAAATAGGTTTGTTGCACCTTTTTGAATAATTATGAGTTTAGAATAAAGCGTAGAATTGACATAGGAAGATCAGAAATAAAGGTTAGCCATCTTCATTATACCTACCAAGCTCTAATGAAGGCCTTTGGTTGAGAAGACTTCAGCAGTAACAACTATTTGCTCTGTGGATATGTTGTGTTGTATTCTTAGTGATTAGTCAGAAAGTCGTGTGTAAGTCATTTATTCATATACAATATCAAATGTATTTAAAATTCCAAAAAAAAACTTAGATTTAAAATTTATATAAAAACGTCCACTGTAATCTTATTATAAAAATGTCCAAGTATGTCAATTTACCCTCTAATAAAATATAAGTAATTATGCAAAACATACCAACTCAATGATATGCCCTTAAAGATAAAACATTTAATAACTTATTTTTAAATATATTCAAACATGTAATTGTATTGTATTGTGTGATGGGTAAGGTTACAAGAGCACTCGATGATGCGCTGTGTTGAGAATGAGGAACTTTCATTTATCTGTTACAGTCTCGATCAATAATTAAGATTAACTTGTTAAAAAGGGAGGCTCCGCAACTCATAAAATCTTTTATATTTATGATTAGTAGTTAAGACTGTGATTCAACACAATTTTGTTATATTGAAGTAAACAGTTTCATCCTGCAAATGACGCCTCTCGAATCGAAAGCGTCCATGAACTAGAATATTCACCCATCACTTGGCAAGCACTATTATTATTTGGCACCACCGTGATGTTATTTTTGTACCAACTTAATCTTTAGGTACTTAATATTTCGCTCGATTTTTTAAGAAATTCGAGTCGTTTTGATGCCTGTTCCATCGAATTTTCCTCTGGGGTCCTACAATACGTCGCATTTCAATCGACAGTGCGTTAATCCGCAGAAGTGCCCATTTAATTGAACCAGCCCTGTAAGCAGATTAGGACCCTTATTTATACCGTGTATATTCAATAGAGCTTACGTTATTCTATTTTCGGATGTCGCAGAATTGAGTTTAGAAAGCGCAATTAAGTTTGAGAAAACAGACTTGACGCCCTATTTGCCATAATTTTTGAGATTGTGTGTAAATCATCTGCGGTCATACGCTTCTTTTTGCGTGATACCTGAAATAAAATTGAAAATATCCCACTGGAGGGCCCGTTTTTCATTAGTTTAGCACACAGTAATACCATGATTACGTTTTATTCAAATTATTATTTTACATGTTAGATTGGACCCATTGAAAAATAAATATCATGTGAGACGTGGGTCTTTATTTATTTTCCTTTATTTCTGATGTTTTGACACGGATTGCACCGGTCATGGTCGCAGTTTAGAAAGTTGCCAACTGAGATGTGGGTGCATATTTCACCACCCCACAAAAGTCGATAAAAATGTCGACGGTCGACCCGAAAAAAGTTCACTACCCGTGCATTATTTTACTAATTGTCTAGGGCACGACATACAAGATGTTATCATTAGTATCAGTAGTATCGGTACAGTAGTAAGCATTTTAAATAATTATAATAACAAAACGCGAGAGTTTCAAGTGTCATGATTACGTTTATGAAAGGCATTGTTGCAAACATTTCTTTTAATGGACCCAGCAAATGGAAATAAGCATAATAATTTATGATTTAACTCACTCAGGCCAAAAAAGGACAATCGGTTACTATAAAATCTCTCAAACACATATTTCAGCCCAGTAATTTTTCAAAACATCTTCAATAAACAAAAAGTAGGTAAGTTTTCACCCTCAACCTCAATAAATCCGGACGATGCTCGAAAGGAACCCTCAGGCCAGTGTAAAACTTGTCACCTGAACGGACCCCTGGGATTTATTACGGACCCCTATAAAACTTGTAGATAGAGAACTTTCGGAAATTCGGTGTTAGAATTATGTATTTTGTGTTCTTTATGATTTTTTCCGACTTTGCAGTAAATAAATTGAAGAGTTCCGAAAAATCTTTAACCCTTCTTTTCGTCCTTAAATTAAAATAGTCTTACAT
This sequence comes from Epinotia demarniana, assembly GCA_945867215.1. Taxonomy (NCBI): domain Eukaryota; kingdom Metazoa; phylum Arthropoda; class Insecta; order Lepidoptera; family Tortricidae; genus Epinotia; species Epinotia demarniana. The sequence continues at coordinate 22,498,316 of OX244275.1, read as the reverse complement.
ACATTGTCACAGTCTCGTAGTTAAGCATTGTAGAGCTTGTTTCATACTTCTACTGCGGATATGCATATAATTTTATTCAATACATAGAAAAAATCAAAGCCAAATGAACTAAATAGATGTGCCCATATTACATTATTAGACAAGCGAGCAAAGCGAACGAAGTTCTCCGTTTCTGCTTCGGCTTAAATTCATTCGTATGTTATCCTCTAATAGGTTGCATTTCTCAACCGAATCTTGAAAAAAATTGTGACGCGGCCGTACCGTTTGAAGGTCTTACTTCAACTGGTCAATGTGAGCAAGCTTACTAATTTACAGTGTTTTGATCAAGGGGCGTGTCGGCCAATAATAACTCAATACTTTCTAATCGCGAATCCACTGCATGCCCTGTCATGCGTTTAAGAGGCACTTAACTCCTGGTTTGCGCAATAAGATCAGGCTAATCAGGCCGTCTTGTGGCAGCCTATAGGTACGTCTTACTGGAGCCATGTTACCGGCTTATCTACTACGGGTAATACAATTTGCTACGGGTACCACTTTCCAGTAGATAGTATCTGGAGTGGTCCTGGTAAGACAATAATACAGTACGCACTTAGTCGTGCGTTGAATATGGTTACATCCAGTTTGTGTCAATGGCTAGACAAGCTTAACTCTAATTGGTTGTAATCCAGATGGGCTGGCATAACGTACCGCCAAGTCGCATCGCGAGCTTCAAAGTCTTCGGTATCACTCGTTTTTTTTAAATTAGAAAGAAAAGGGTACAGATTTTCTATCAACGCGTTGGAAGCGAAACATTGAAGTCCATGAGTCTTCGATTTTAGTTGGTGTATAAAGAAATAGGGTTCAACTGGATGGGTGATTCTACAACCAATAGAAATTAGCATTTTAGGAGTAGTGTCCCAATATATGATGAAAATATTGTTTAATATCATTAATAACATAGATTCATTCTGTGAAAACCCTATTTCCCATAATTTTAACACACGAAATAAAAATGAAGGAGCAAACAATAAGTTTTGTGTTCTTGTATAGTCTTTTTCGTGTCAATGTATCCATTTTTATACTAAATTACCTAATGAAACATTGGCTCTACCCATTCCAGCTCTTAAGAAATTCTTGAAAAAAACATTGATGTCAAAGGCTTCTTACAGGTTTGAGGACTATCCCACTACTGACAGAAATGCATGGCCCAGAACAAAGCTCAAAGTAGTTAAATCATTCATATAGTTTATTCGGACATACGAGTATGTCCATGTCGAATAACGCATTAGGACGTTTTTTTTTATTTTGACTTATTTTAAGTAGGTTAAGAACTATCACTACTATTGTAATCATCTTTTTTGGGCAAAAATGACTGACTGTTGAGTTTGTTTCGGCGTTTCTTCTTAACAGTGGTCTTCTTTTTCAGAAACGCGGGTAGAATTTTGACTTGTGAAGTGCCATTACGGCCTACTCGCAGAATTTTTTATTTTATTTTATTTATTTATTAATATTTACATTAAGAAAGTCTACAACAATCTTGTTCAGCTTTTGTATCAATCCATGCTTATAACTAATACTACGATACGTGATCTATAGAACTCCGGAGCCTAACTTTTCTTGCATAAAAATTGAAGAACTGAATCGACATGGAAATTCTATATCACTATCACTACATAATATAAAACAAAGTCGCTTCCAGCTGTCTGTCCCTATGTGCGCTTAGATCTTTAGAACTACGCAACGGATTTTGATGCTGTTTTTTAAGTAGATAGTTTAATTCAAGAGGAAGGAATTAAATGTATAATATAGTACCCGTGCGAAGCCAGGGCGGGTCGCTAGTAATCATTGAACCAGCTAACAAAATTTCGTAAGAATCGGTTGAAGAATGCGACCTTTAGAGAACAGCCGGAGAGCGGAAAATCTGGACATCCGGATAAACGAAATAATTTTGGCCTACGCTGAAACGGAGAACTGAACTGAAATGTGAGTTTGTGTCAGAAAATTATTGGTTTTAATGTCTGAATTTGACATATCACACAGCTACGCTTAGCCTTAGGTACACGATTTTAACAGATACCTAACGATGTTTAACAAAAGCAAGAATTATCATCAAAGTGAAAGAAAATTTCAAGTTTCAAGTGGCTACGGAAACATCCAGAATTCTTTGCCCCAACAAATACGTCGAAGAATTAAGATGGGGAGTGATTTGGCCGATAATAGCTTTATGTGCGGTACACACGGAGATAAGAGGTGCGGGCGTAATCCTCGAGTTGCCGGGAACTCTATAGAGCTGAGGCATTTTCCTGTAATAATCTGACTCTAATAGTCCACCAGCATTAAGGTCAGTAGCAGGCATGGGACAGCAGCATTCTTGTTTCGTGAAGAAAACCTGCTAACCAACTACCGTCTACAGATATCCGAGGTTGAATTTAAATGAAAATGTTACTGATAACAGTAATTGTTACTGGTCGGTCGTTTTGTAAGATATTATCCGTGGCGATACCAGCTTGCCTAAAATTTATTTTACTGAGATAGTCTTTCATAACTTTTTTGTTCCAGGTTGGCCATCGTTAAGTTTCTGTAGTCTGTCTGTCTAAGTTTATATGTTTATTAAATAATTATAAATCAAAAAAATTCACGCGCCTCTGCTGTATGTTATGCTTTAATTATAAATAATTAGGGTTCCATAAATTGCTTCATAATAATGTCGTCTTAGTATAAGGTGTATTCATCCTTACTTGTCTTATTTGGTAAACAACATTCTAACCTTAAAATGTATCTTTTTAGACTATGACAGCTCTTTTATCGTAAAAAAAGCGTTTCTAGACAAAAAAAATCGTGAAGTGATGTCCGAAAAGTCGTCTCGGCATGATCTAATACTCACAAATTTGCTATTCTATCCTAAAAATATGCATTTTGAGGTTAGAATGTTGTTTACCAAATAAGACAAGTAAGGATGAATGCACTATACATTGGTATATCACAATAGTTATTGTTGTACTGTTGTACAATGTGTTACTTATTTACGCACTTAGATGCTTGATGCAATTTTATTTCTACCCTTTAAAGTGTAAAAAAAATTACTTTGATATGTCATTGAGGATAATTACTAAATTACTAATGCATGTAGCCTTATAGAAGAACAGCTTACAATAATAATATGAAAATTTTAATAAAATTTTCCTTAATAAGTGAAATCTATTTTTCTTTTTGAGAAATAAATGGTTCTTTAACCCGGAATAGATAGCATTTCGTGAGTGGGTACGACACAGGACAACTGTGGACCCTGGCAACTTTATATTGCCATTGTCCACAGTCTACGGTGACCGGGCGGTATTAGGCACACACTTTTTTGCCACCAACGTAGAGTAAAACAGGAACGACGGGAACAAGGCATAAGTTCACTTCAGTGCGAGATCAAGTTAAAAATTAATTTTGTGAAAAAGGAAACAAAAGTCAAATTTCTCTAGATTGCATTTTTAATATGAACTTGGAATTAGTTCTCTTAAATTTAATTTGCCGTTGCTTAACTTTATAAAGAGTAACAGCAGGAAGGCAAAGCGATCTTTTTCAGTATGATGTATAGAAGTTACTTTGGTTGATCTGCTGATTTTTTAATTCGATCGCGTGCACAATTCATCATCACTGATCATACGTAGTACGGTAGATTAATGTCAATCATCTGAAAAACAGGTTATGCTAATTTGTCAGGTGCAATCTTAGATCATCATCAATATCATGATCATCACCCTATAGCTTGACTGTTGTCGATGGAGAAGGTGCTAGTTCTTCATTAACCAACAATCGCATTCCTTTATTCCGAAGATATCGAAAGTCTCACGGCTTTTATTCAATCTTAGTAGAGTTTTCACGTTTTTCTCGTTGTATCATCTCCTAACACATCCCCACTTGCGAAGGGCCGGTAAGATCTGACAGAATCTTAAGACCCTTTTCGGGAATAAGACGGACGAGTCCTATAAATTGGAGGGCGAGTCCACTCTCAAGGAAGCGAGCCTTAAATTACTCCATTGAACTGCACGGGCTGCAAACCGTGGATTCAGATGCACTTTATGATAAGGGATTAAGGATGTTTATGGCTTGATTGAGATGTCGAGAGGCCGTACTATAATTTATTCTATAGGACACGGGATTTCGTGTCTAGTCTTTATTGCTTGTGTGATTGTTGCAGGTAGCGTAAGCTTGCAGTTTGTGGTGTAAATACGGGTGTTCAGTCTAGAATAGGGCTGTGACTAACGGATGCGGGGTATTGATGTTGCGAAAACTCGCACTTGTGAAAAAAGCGGCCAAGTGCGTGTTGGGCCACGCGCAGGATTGGGTTCCGTAGTTGCCTGTCTGTCACAGAATGCGGACTTAAAAGGGGCGGTTGGGGTTTTTATTATAGCTTACCCTCGTAAATAATCGTAAATATGATTATTTTTCACACCAATGTATAGGGTCGTTTCGCCGGTTACGCGACCACATTCGGCTAGCGACCACCTGAAGGACAAGGTTTTTTCTATTGAAGATAACGTGCCGTGAAAAAGCAACTCTACCGTCCACGGTAAAAGGTTCAAATTCCAATGACAATGTATATGCACACGAAATTAAGTGCATTTCTTACCAGTTAACTAGTTATGTCTACTACTCGTTAACTAGTTATGTCTACTTAACTGTGATAGTTTTCCTTTTAAGTTCATTATATATTATGTACTACTGCCACGAATTTTTTTACGTCCCCAGTAGTAGCCATTTAGCCGGCAGGGGGACACACACACACACACGAACAAAAATTAGGGCTTTAATTATATAATATTATTGAACAAGCTATCCAACGATACCCCACACTATAAGTTTAGGGAGAAAAAAAAACATCACCAATTTTCATGTAGAGGAGATACACTAAAAACATTTTTTTTCCAGCATTTAATACTACTGTTTTGTCGGCGTGATTGGTTTATATATCCACGCCGAATTGCAGTTTTCTAGTTGTAAGGGTTACTGAGCTAGGCCGAAGACGGACAGACAGACAGACAGACAGACAGCGGACGGACATGGCGAAACTAAAAGGGTTCCTTGTTGACTACGAAACCCTAAAAATTAAGAAAGAAGAATCGCTTCTGTATAGAATCGAGCATTCTTAATTCATTCCTATCTAGCCCACCTTCTAGATGTTACTTTCTACCCCGTGTCATTCAAACGCCTAATACTAAGCGAACAAAGCCAACTAAATTACCTGCTATGGACTAAAAATATTTTTTATACTCGTCGACCTTAATGTTTGAATTAAGACTTTGTACACCAAACTTAAATCACATACTTTTTACTATGGAGCTCCCAACTCAACATTTCATAACTGTTGAGACAACTAAAATGAAATTGATCAATCACATGGCGCCTTTACTGAACTATAATGTATTTGACCAATAGGACGCCGTCATGAGAAAGTCAAAAGGCAAATAGACATCAACGCACAAAAATTAATAAGCCGTTGGTTGCACTTCGTTTTCAATAGATACCAAGTTTGTTTAATTTGTTCAGTTGACTCGTAGAAAAAGTATTGTTCACAATTAAACAGTGTCATAATCAAGCTTTTTAATCTCGTACCTTACTTAGGCCACTCAGCGAGCTTCGTTGCCTAAACACGGTACTCGACTAAAAAGCCCTCTATTATAACACGATTGTGAAAAATACTATCGTATGACCTGTGTCGGTCCTTCTGTTTTCCTTTACAGGTTGCATTTCTCAACCGATTCTCTTGAAAATTTGTGAGCAGGTCCAATCATTATAAAGTATTTTTGTCAATGCAGTCTCCAAATTTCCCAAAAAAAATTGTAAAAAGACAGGCTCGCGAATTTAACGGCCCCTAGTTTAATTTTGTCCAAAATTCCAATATTTATAGATGTCCCTGCCCTTGTTACTATCACCACATGTGACCCATCATCTCAGCCCCAATACAGTCCGCAAACCTAATTCTTAACACAAAAGCAGCTGTGTTATTTAAATAGGAATATATTGCGCTTAAGTGTTTACTAGCTTAAAATTTACTAATTTGTTAACTTAACCACAAAGCTCATCACAAAGACGAACTTATCCCAAGATCTCCAGTCAACTTAGGAGCGTTAGCACAAAGCAGTTTTGAGTAGCTTAAAGCAATATCCTACAGAATTACGCCGTCATATTGTAAGAACTTTGTGAAATTTTAGCTAATGTTTTAAGTACAAGAGACTACAGTTTGTATGGAGTTTACATTAATAAGGCATTGAGTGCACTTTTAAATACGTCAGATACATTTTATTTACATTGTTTGGAGATACTTTTGGATCGTCGCTTCTATGTCTATGTGATGTGTGTAGTCTATGGACACTCGCAAATCCAGAGGACCAGCGCGTTACTGACCCTTTATTTGTTTGAGGATTCGTTGTGTAGACCGCTAAAGACAAATTGCGTTCCCTCACTCACAACTCAGCGCGCCCGGGGGCACTAGCGACCTTACACACCACCAAAAACATAACACCACAAACCTTCAGAGCAAGGTTAGTGATGTTTTTTATTATTATTAAAAAGTATAGGCTCACATTGGACCACTATACAATACAATACAATACAAATACTCTTTATTGCACACCTCAAAACATGAATCAAATAAACATAATAACTTATTAAAAAAAACCACTATACTACCTAATGGTACCTAATGGTATGGTATTATGGCTCCTCCTCCTCTCTTGACAGAGTGCTCGTGCTTCTGATGGCGTACGAAGTACTACGAAGTTAAAGGTACGCGTGTATGGTCAATCTTCGTAGGTCAGTTGTCAGGTGAACTCCTTTCCTGGCAACGTGTCACCATTTTCGCCGGTTTACTGCGTTGCGAGAACTTTCTGCTATAGTGGTTTTCGTGGATGATTTAATTAGGTCTGTCCAACGGGTGGGTGATCGGCCTATAGATCGTTTGCCTTCTACATATCCCCTACACCACCAAACTTTAACCGTAAGTCGGTCTTTTGTAAGGTGGAGCTATTTTCTCAGTTGGCCTGTTCCAAATATGTGCAAAATGAGTAGATGACAATAAGTTCAAAAGGTACAGTACCCAACTACATGTTGCAATAAGAATCCTTCATTTTACTCTAACCTTCATTTCAAGTAGCAAGCCAAAGCAAGAGAGGTACTCATTGTAATTATGGATATATACCGCATCTGACGCAAATAATAATATTTGCGTCCTCGTTGCATAATCAAGGAATACTCCTCCCATATTGCAATTTAGGTTGGGCAATTGAGAGAACGTGGCTTGACTATTTTGTAACTTAGTCCTTATGTTTAAGTGGGGGTCTAATTTTGTTTGAATGTTTATTCGGGGTTACTAATGATTTACCAAAAAGAAATTGCCGAAATTTCAGTTCCCAAAAAATGTTTCCCAAAATTTCATTTGCCAAATAAAGATTTGCCAATATTATTTTTCCCAAAAAAATGTTACGCAAACGTTTTATTTAGTTAAAGAATGTTAAGGCAATGAATCGCTTACCAACTGGTGTTTTGACCAATTTTAATTAAGTCAAATGTTTTAGTTGGTAAAACATATTTTACGCAAATAAAATTAAGGCAAATGATTTATATCGACGATATAATGCGATTTTACGATATAATGCTTATTTCATATACAAGTCATATTGCATAATAAATTTCATATCTTTCTTTTATAGGGGCCGTAGTTGTAACATAACGTAACCTAAACGCCATAAAATTCGGTTCTGGCGCGTCGCCGGCCGCTACCGCGGCACGCTCGCTTCGCTCGCTCGGCTCGCGCGCTGTAGGGTCGCAGTTCAACCTAACACTCCTCCTCGCTTCGCTCGTCGTCGTACCTAACTGGGCTCTTTGAATTATCTTTATAGCTCTTTCATTGAATAAATATTGTTATGGCTATAGATCGTTAGGGCTAATGCCCATTAGGACAACACGCGGACACAAATGACGCGGTCGCGGTCTACCTAACACGCTCCCCTCCTCGCTGCGCTCGTCGTCGCACCTAACTGTACTCCGCCATATACGAGTTCTTTATTAACCTATAGTTCTGGTGGCAGTTAAAGTTACTTTACACAAAAACTCCAATTTTTGTCCTTATAATATTTTGTCATAACAAGTAATTTGACTAAATGTTTATTGTGTAAAGTTTTTTTGCCTTAATAAAACATTTAGCAAATGACCAAATGCTTAAATGCTATTTTTCGAAAATATTCTGCTTAAAGAAAATTTGACCAAATGAAAATGCGTATTGTAAGTTTGCCAAAGATAGCATTGACAAATAAAACATTTGCTAAAATTTGTTTGGGTAATGAAATTTGACCAAAATCTTTTTGAGAAAACGGCAGGATCCCGTTTATTCGAGTTAAAGCAAACAGCGGATTGGTGGTAGCTACGAGAAGTTATATAGTCATAAATGATATATATATTATGTAGATAAATAAATATATTTTTTTCTGCAAATAGGTCGCAGTAGCACTTTAACAAGTCAAAATCGTACCAGCGTTTCTGAAAAATAAGACAACAACTGTCAGGAAGAAATGCCGAAACAAACTCACAATCAGTATTTTTTGCCAAAAAAAGCTTATTACTCTGATGTGTTACAGAATAAATGGCAGGGAGATACAAGAATGGAAAAGCGACTGTTGACTAAATCGTTGGAGATGCTTTCTTGTAAGAACTATGTCATCTACTTTCCTAGGCGTGATACAATGTGATACGTGATTTTTAAAAAAAACACCCCAACACAAACTGATACTAACATGTTCTATTAGCAATTATTTGCATGTATTTGTAAATCATACTTACGTAAATTAAGTGCGGAATTATTTTTCCAAAACACAAACCTTCAATATGACGCCGTAATAAACAAAGTATGAAGAGCTGTCATTTACACTTACTTGTCAATTTGCTTTCCTGTACATTGCTGGCTATTTAAATTTTGATAGAAAATTTATGGAATTATTCGAATTAAGGTCATGATTAATTTAAAGAACTACGTAACACGCTGTATACGGGTCTGGGCTGTTATTCGGAACGCGCTAATAGACCTACACCTACGCTTAGTTACTACGATTTGCAGCATCAAGATATGTTAGTGGGTGAACGGTGAGGTAAGGATAAAACAAGATACACAATCTCGAGCCTGTAGTCCTTCTGTGCGTAAAAAGTGTTTTATTTTGAAGCGAACACTTCTTTAGCGGCGCTGTGCACCTTTTGGGTTTGGGAAAAATTGTAAAACTCGTCACAGATTTCGTAAAGTGAGATTCGAGAGAGGTCACGTGCCCGTAAGATGCGTTGGGTGAGATTGGGGGGAGGGGCAGGGCGGGAGACGCGGGGACGGGACGGAAGATTCGAAAGACGTGAGATTCGAGACAGTCGTTGCTCGAGACGCATAAGTGCATCAATCTGCATGTTGCAGTGCGCTAGGTCAATACATACTTTGAACTATTTTGTGTACAAACATTAACATTGATTTTGTCGTTAAAATACATACAGAATGGATTGCATTGCATGTAAGAATCCTATAACTAGTGATATTGAGCTTTTAAGGTGTGTCTGAGTTTTCACTTCTGCCGGCACTCCCGGAGTACAACCCGGTCTTTTTAAATAATGACAGTCCGTTAACAAAAAATACTCACAGGCCCTCCAGACATTACCCCTTAGTATTCATAGCCGGGCCGTGTAGAAGGCGCGTCGCGAGCACATTCCTCACGACGGCTGACAGGCGCTCCGCCCACGTGTGGATGCGGCTTAATGGAGATGCGTCACCCAATTGACAAGGGAGTTCTGACTTCTGACAAAAGGTTTTTTTTTCGACAACCTACGCAACAAAGCCAAAAATAAAAGGCAATAGGTATTATCAGTTTGAAACGACCGGTAGCAAAATGTGAAAAAACTATGGCATCCATTCCGAAAAAAAAGGAAGCTGGAATACCTGCCTTATTATTTCACACTCGGTTTCACAATATTCATTACAACTCATAAAACATTAAATGTTTATGAAGCAGGAATGTCCGCTAACGAAATTCCAAATTTCGATCATTGGGAGAGCGATGGACGGATTCCAGAGGTTGTGGGTTCAAATCCCGCTCATGGCGAATAATTTTTCAATTTTCCACTATGATCGAAACTCATAAAACATGCTCAAAGTAATGAAAAGGATTTTTTTACAATACCAGCGTACATAAAAATGAAATCATACACGGCGAACGATATAAAAAGAAGAATAAACCAGATCAGTGGTTGGATGGAGGAAATTAACGGCTGATTCCCGGCTTATTATAGGCACAAAGAAGCCTCGGACGCGCCACAGTATACGAAAAGAACAGAAGTCTAACTACACACAATAAAATCCAGTTGACAGTGAGGTGACGTCAGCATGAGCAATGAAAGGGGAGTCGCAATAAGAGGTATACTAAAATTATAGTGTCTATTCTATAGATCAAACAAAGGACAGTTTTTACAGAAAGAGTCGATGCAAAAAAAAACCTTTGTTAAATTATACGGTGGTACTCAAAGCCCACGGGCTCTTTTATTTTTCTCATCATCATCCTCTTAGCTATATTCCCGGTAATGCCCCTTAAGGAGCCCGGGGTCCGCTTTGACACTTAATCCCACGATTTGGCATAGGCACTAGTTTTATGAAAGCGACTGCCATCTGACCTTCCAACCCAGAATAGTAGTAGTTTTATTTTTCTATCATACATTATTAAATCGGTTTTTTTTAGTAAACGTAAAAGTACTACTTTTTCCATTAAGACACCGTAGGTTCGTGGTCTTCTCTCCCTGTCACTGAGCATAAGCGTGAGCGAGATGGAAGTGCGTGCTCAGAAGCGCGGATATCATGTTTTTTAATTTTAATTTTTTTGCCGTTAAAATAAATAAAAAAGTAATCACTGATTTCTCTCAAACATGATATTGCCGATTTTAAGAAGCCATTTTAATATTTTTAGCTTTTTTGCATAAATTGTAAGACTTATTTTAAGTGTATTTTAGACCCTTTTAGACCTATGTTCGTGATTCTTTTCTATCGAGCGAAAATTGCTTAATCATGTTTCTAAACACTGATTTCCCTGCAGAAAAGCCTCAAGATTACTATTCGTATTTTTTTGAAACCATATAATTACAAACAGACGCATTATATTGTTTCAAAAACTCTGTTCGCTTCACTTCGCTGAACCTACGGCGCCTTAAAAAGTCTTTCACCGCTTCCAGTTAATCATTACAATATTATTCTGTATTACCAGATTCACGGTGGTCAAATATAATTATTGACCATTTAACGGATCTTTTTTATCAAATAAGTGAGTTTTTATTTTACAGAACTGCACAGAAATTTAAATGCCAAAAGAACATATTAATCCTTATACTTCTTGCCGCAATAGTAGCCTCAGCACATGTCTAGGGCGTTTCTTTTGTCACACATTATGTTCTGTTTTTCCAACACCCTCTGAGATAATTGACGCTTTTATAATTTTACTTTCACGAATTTTACTTATTTAGTCTAACAAAGTAAATAATGATGATTAGTTATTTAATTTTATATTATAATTAATTTTTATTTGTAAAGTCTAATAAAGTAAAATCCCAACTAAAGATAATTAATATTAAGAAAAAATAAGGAAAAAAAATTGGTCCTATTATTCCTAATTAGTCAATGTTATGGACTTCTCGGACTCGTCGGTGTAAGAGGACTTGCATTGGACTGGTTTAGTAGCTACTTGACAGGTCGAACACAACGAGTGAAGATTGACCAGGAATTAAGCAACCCTATGAATGTCGTTTTTGGAGTCCCACAGGGAAGCGTTCTGGGCCCAATATTATTTAATGTCTATATCAATGACATTGCTTCTGACAAAGTACCCAACGCTGACGTAATTTGCTATGCTGACGACACAGCGATTCTCTTTCACGGGTGAACCTGGAACAAGGTTGTTAAGTCCGCGGAGAAAAGTATGGGCATAGTGGCCGACTGGCTAAAAAGTAACCTACTTACGCTCAATGTCTTGAAAACAAAATTTCTCTGTTTTCATAAAACAAAAGCTTCTGCTCCAACTACCCCACCTACCATCAGAGTTCACACCTGTAACCAAAATGGACTACCAGTTGCGTTCCTGCCAGTCAATTGAGAGAGCTCGCACCATTAAATATCTTGGTGTCGTAATTGACGAAAAACTGTATTTCAAGGAACATTTAATAACTACAGCGAAACGCGTGCGCAAACTTATATATGTTTTTTAAAACCTATGCAACTCGGCTGGTAAGGCATTGCTTAGAACAGTATATATTAGCATTTGTCAATCTGTTCTGTCATACTGCATATCTGCATGGGGTGGGACATGTAAAACCTTTATACTTTTGCTGGAAAAGGCACAACGAGCTGTCCTCAAGGTTATCCTTCGAAAACCCATTAGATATCCAACCCTGCGAGTGTACCGCGATATGAAGGTTCTTACTGTTCGTGGAATGTTTGTTCTGCGTGTAGTGTCTAGTGTACATGGTTTGGTAATTCGTTCTCCCAGCTACAATAGCATGCTGCAAAACCGCACGTACAGAATCCCTGTGCCTTCGACAAACTCAGCATTCGCAAAGCGTCTGCCCAACTTCATCCATCCATTTCTATATAACAAAGTAAATTCTAAAATCCCCACTAAAAAACTGTCCGTCAGAGAAGTTCAGAAAGAAATATCATTATGGCTCAGCTCCCTTACGTATGAGGACATAGAGTAACTAATGAAAGTGGTTAAATAAACACACACACTCTCACACACACACATGCACACACACACACACTCACAGCGAGCATGTATTTTGGTTTAGTATTCTGTAAGTTAATTAAGTCTTTTGTTAGAATTTAGTGTTCCTGATTTCCGTTTAACCATAATTTTCTCATTCATGGGAATAGTGCCTTACGAACTTTTCGCATCAATTATGTATACTCATATAATCTAATCTATGTTTTGGTTACCTACGAGACAGGCTGTGCCTAGTGTAGGGGCCAGTAAAACCGCAACTGTAACCTTTTAAGGTACATGAATGTCACCATTTCTTAATGTATAATCTCTTTTTTTTTTGCTTGCTTTTCCGTTGTATGTGTTGGTTTTTATGTACAATAAAGAATTTTGAACTTTTTTTTTTGAACTTTAATTGATGCTTAATATCAGAAGTAAATGGGTGAGGACCAAATTCTTGGCCAGTAGTTAGCCTAATTAATTGTAGTAGTTAAAAAGTACCGTTATGACACGAAAATTAGCCATACATTTTATATGGTTAATTTTCGTGTCACAACGGAACTTTTTAACTACTAATATATATTTTTTTCTATTCATAACCATGTGTACGACTAAAGTACTGTAGCTACTGTCCCTTTCGGCCCTGCGCTTGTCATTCGCACGATATTTCTCCTATAATTCAGTGGGTCGTTTGCGCAATTGTTCGCTGATTAACGTTTTTAGCGTGACGTCACTCGAGCATGCGCCGTTAGAAGCAGACGACGGTAATGTCCCGGAAACGTCTGTTGAAAAAAAACGTCTGTTAGACGAGACGAGAAACATTAGTGGGTAGCTCACGCATAAACTTACGAATAGGGATTTAATGTTTCTTAAACTTTGCATGCACAGGGCAGGATCAAAAAATCAAGAAAATAAGAATTACTTTTTATAAGCTATAAATAAATGTGTTGAGGGATACCTTAAGCTGGAGGGAGGACATTGTATATCAATTAAAGTTAAAAATGGATTTATACAGATTTTAATCGGTGCTTTTGTTTCACACCAGCTTCCGCCCGCGAATTCGTCTGCGTGAACCCAGAATAAAAACTACCCTATATTTTAATCCAGGCTATAAAAATATCTTCGTGCAAAATTTCTTCCAAATCGGTGGAGCCGTTTAAGCGTGATTGAGTAACAAACATCTAAACATCCAAACTTTCGCATTTATAATATTAGTAGGATCGAAATCGCAATCCAACCACCCGCTCGCTATCATGCTAAAACAGCATACTTATTTCTTCTATTAAATTGAACTTGAAAACGTGTAATATCGAATCTAGCAAATGAGCAACACCGTTGATATACTTAAATACATTCATCAATGAGTATACCTACCCGGCTGTTAACTTTCAACTTCGCAAAAGTTTCAAAAATACGAAAGTCTACAGCGCCCAACAATAAACCCGTCAAAAGAACCCGAATCAGGCTTAACCCCAAATTCAAAAGAACAATCAATAATGCCTAAATCAAAATCTGATACAACTTTACACCAACGTGATACGGTTGGAAATCCCGTGACAGATTTTGGGGTAAAAACAAATGAAACACTTGACCACACATATCATCACTTGCTGTTGGAATTACAACTTTAGGGCGTATCCTTAGAGTTTATATTTCAATACAGAGATTTAAGTGAGGTAATGCCAGGGAAACACTGCCGTCTCGACGTGGGAGTAATCCGTAGGCTCCTCTAGCGTTTGGACTTCATTGATAAAGGTTTATTTGCCACTTAATGTCAGGATTTCCCAATCTTAGGGGTTTAGGTTTGAAATGAACAACAGGATTTGCTTATTTAGAACCTTGTTGAATAATGCTCAATAAAGTTTTGAGACAGTGTTGTTTTTCGTTAGCGCCAAAGTCAAAGCCTTTGGCATAATGGCGCAGGATTCTTCTACATCTTTGCATGTAAAAACGTCCTTGGAAATTACGTATAATGTAGTAGTTGCTTGTGATAAGCTAATTTGAACCGAGAATCGATCCAACAAACAAATTAATAGACCAAATCTCACTATTTAATTTTACTAATCGTTAGGATCAAATAAATGTTACCACAAAAATTAAAGCAGAGGCACACAACCGGCGGTTATTGATTTATTTCATTATCGAACCTAGATGTGAGCCAAGCAAACGAAGTTCTCCGTTTCCGCTTGGGCAAAATTCTTTCGTTTGTCCAGCTGTTCTCCTCTACTGGGCGCATTTCTCAACTGATTGTAGAGCAATTTTGTGAGCAAGTTCAATAAGGATATCGTATTTTTTTGTCGATGCTATTTCCGAAATAAAAAGAAAAATATTTTAGAAAAAAGACAGGCTCCTCGATAGCTCACAGAGCCAGTAGTTCCTAGTTATATGCAACAACGGAACTTATACCTACTGATGATAACGCGCCTTTTGTACGATAAGTTGTTCTTTTGTGCAATAAAGATTAAATAAATAAATACCATGCTGGTTTTATTATCTTTATGTTACTTAATGTAAATATTGTATTGACAAAGCTAACTGCACTTGCCAGCTTAGTCAAGTCTAGGCTAAGTTGCTAATTAATTAGCCCAAGTTAAATCGCAGCGGCTGTGGACAGCCGGCTTACGGGGGCTTAGGGGATTAAACTGTGGGCAAGTCATGTGAGAACTTGTGTGCTGGTATTATCATAATGCTGTATAATTTCAAGATTTGCCAGATCTCTATTACAATAGAATATTAAATCACATTACACCTGCTGTTTGAGTGTCCATAGTTGTTTTAGTTATAAGGATTTAACACCTTCTTTTGTTGCTAATATGAAAAGAGAACATAACAAAAAGAGGTCACAAAACTGACCAAAGTGTGGCGTGTGCTGGACTACTACTGTTTGTTCTATTGTTTATGAAACGGGCTATTCGGGCGATATATAGATTGAAACAGAGAGACTCACTTAGGGATAAGTTTAAAAATATTAATATCATGACATTGCATTGTCAATATATCTATGAAAATATTGTGTATGTACATAAAAACATTGTCAATTTTAGGAGAAACTGTGACATACATAATATTAATACTAGAAATAAGCATAAGCTCGCGGTGCCCACCACTCGGCTCCAAAAAATAAAAAAATCATTCATGGGTAATTGTGTAAGGTTTTAAAACAAACTTCCTGGAAACGTAACTGAGTTATCTATTAATAACTTTAAAAACTATGTGAAACGTAAACTTATTTCGAAAGCTTATTATAGCGCACAAGACTACATGAATGATAAAACTTCTTGGGACTAATTTTGACTGGATTTATAATTTATTTATTCCGTTTGGAAAAATTTGACATTGTGTTTTTAATTAATTATTCTCGTTTTATTTATTTTTTGACATTAGATTGTCTTTCTAGAAACATTCTAGACTAGTATTTTTTATATAAAATTTTAAATATTTCATATAAATGTTACTTTTTATGTTTAATAAATTACTCTAAGTAATTAGCTTAAGATTATGTTTCTACCTGACGATTTGAAAGTGCTTGTTACTGGGCCTACTTGAATAAATATAATTTTGAGTTTGAGTTTATGCGTAATTGTTTTTCAACCCTGCTTAAGTTTATAATAAATAAATAAATCTTAAGGGACAATCTTACACAAATCGACCCAGTCTCGAACTAAACAAAGCTTGTACTATGGATACTAGACGACGATAAACATACTTATGAAGACAAATAAATAATTAAATACATAGAAAACCTTCAATGACCCCGGAACAAATATTCGTGCTCATCACATAAATAAAATGCCCTTACCGGGATTCGAAACCCAGGACCTCTTGCTTCGTAGTGAATATTGTACACAAGTATATCAATAATAGCATTTAATTACGACATGCCGTGTCTAGCGTGCGTGAGTACGTAATCAATCAGGGCTGAGGGTGCGCGGAAAAACACGTCACTCCACGGAAGGGACCTCCAATGCAGCGCAAAAAAACGGCCGAGTGTGTGAGCTGGTTCTTAAAAGGTTCCTGTTGAACTATACGTAATTTAATTATTTTACAGAAGGGACGTCCGTTGCAACGCAACAAAACGGCCGAGTCATATTTAACTCTCTGTTATGTTATGTAGGTATTTCAGTTTTATAACTTCTGAGTGACAGAAAAAGGAAGAGATGCTCACTAAACCTTTCTTTATTGTTATAATTATCATTGGCAATTTGCACAAAATGCCCCAAACAGAAGCTTTTGATGACCTTTGCAACAAAAGCGGAGGCGACTATGTGCACAAAATATTTTTTATATAAATGTGGTCGGACTGCAATAAACTAGCAGGCCAAGGTGAGGCCGATCAAGACATAGGTTAGCAGATTTATTTTAGCTATTAAAATACATTACATTTTTCGATAAATGCAGCTTGCTAGCAGCACCTGAAATGATGACCGCGACCACTCTGTCAAGAGCGAAAGCGACGAAGAAGAAGAAAATGCAGCTGGTATCACAAAGTCGATCTGACACCGCGATCTGCCAACACAGTATTTGGCCGACCACTGTCCACTTTACTGTCCTCAAAGGCCTCTATTCCACACAAGTTTCATTTTATTTTACGTTGAGGTTTTTTTATATTTATTTTTGTACCACTTTTTTGCCATTTGCTTAAAATTTGCCAAGTTAAGTCGCGGCCAGCCAAGCATGTGAAGCTACTAAAAGTCAGCTACCCCTACAAAGTAGGTATTTCCTATTTTTTATCAGATAGGGTTTTTTGCTGTCGGCCAGTTTAATGGGCAACACAGTTTTATTTGAAGACTCTCCATAGCCTGCACTTAATTAATCTTATTTCCTCTATCTTTTTCGCAATTTAACTTACAAACTAATCAGTCGATATTGTGTTCACGTATGTAAGAACTCCAACCCAATACATAATGCAATAAATAACGAACGAGCGTCAAACTCCTCCGAACTTGCGGGTACCTAATTTCGGAACAATATACCTGATTTTCGTAGTTCAACACACTTTGATAGGTACTTCGTCTTCGCGTTAGAGAATGAGGTGACTTTACCTTCAAGTCTCGTCACGATAACCTTTTGAACAAAATCTATATAATAAGTACGATTAATGTGTAGGTACTGATAAGAATTAAACAACATCGTAATAGACGAAAGAATTCTCCAGGTAATCCAGTTCAAAAATTGTCTCTAGCATCGGTCCCATCGCCACAAACTGGATAGCAATTGCCACTTTGTGGCACCATTTGAAAATGTTGTACTCAGTACGGGCGGTAATAAATAAAACCTCAGATCTATTTGTTCTTCGGTGTAACGGAACATCGAGCAATCGCCTTTTTACAAGCTTTTATTTAGTTTCATCTGTCCCGTTGTCTGTCTGTAATCAAATCTTGCAAGTCAAATGTGACCCACTTCCCGGTGACTGATTGAGCTGAAATTATGACTATGGCTACTTAACCGACGTAACGCGGTTGAGTTTGGGCTCGTTAGAATCGTCTCAATGAGTAATTGATGATGGTATACAGAAAAGTACAGTCGGAAGTAAAAGCTTGGACCAAAAATGTAATTTTTGACTGAAACTTGTTTTCATTTGTCGAACTGCGCGTCAATCACGTAACGTAACGAATTGTACATACGTATGTTAGATAGATCTAAATGACAATTTTTTTATATGGAAAAATTACAGATAAATTGTCCTATCGCGCCTTCGAAACGTTACGTAACTACCCTCCTCGACAACGAACGGCGCCAAACATCGCTACGAACATTTTCACGATCATTCTAGTAAATGCTGTGCGGGATGCGCGCGGAGAGGGACAACAAAATATCTGGGCTCGGCACAACGATCGAAGGAAATCAACGGTTGTTTCGCTAGAATGCTCGCTAAAACGTTCCTATTTATTTTGTGAGTTTTACCTGTAATGTAACTAGAATGCTCATACTAGTGAATGCTCAATACAAGTGTATCAGGCAGCCTTATAGCCTTATCAAGGCTTCCACGTGATCATCAGGAGCGATGTCGCTCGCTACTGAGACAGTGGCGCGCTAGCTGTAATACATCCTGAAGCACTGGGTGGAGCTGGATGCACCCTTATATTAAGTAACCTTTATTACCTACATTTAAGTAAAATGTTTCCAACACGTTATGGTCTTTGTTGAAAATAAAATTATTTGGATTTAATTGAATTGCGAATTCACACGACTGCCGCGACTGTGTCAGAGGAGGTAAGTTGCACATTTTCAACAGTTAAGTATCTGTACATAATATTAGCTCCGCACACTTACTATTCACATGGTTAATTTACATAACCGATGCACAAACTAACAGTATTCAATCTGCTTGCGGTTAGAGACTTAGGTTGCGGTCTATCGATTCCCCGCAAACTTCACCAAAACTACACAATAATGTCTACTTAGTGCTTACTAACAAATACAAGGAAACTACAGGAGATATTTCAATAAAGGCTGCTTTTGAATTAATAAAACCTGTGGTGATTATGTAATTTATTTATATTCTAAGAGACAGGTTGGCAGAGTACAACTTCACAGAGTTTAAACTGTGGTACTTGAACACCTGTCCAAAACAAAGGGTATCCTATTGTACTGTGTATTAAAACATGGTTCTTCAAAAAGAAATAGTCGTAATAGTTTCATAACGTATCCTATTCATCATTATCCAAACTTCTCCCAATGCTTAAGACAACTTTTTAAATATCTCCACCAATTTGTTGCGACGACGGTAAACATAAGATTCGGCTCCAGTGCTCCCAAAGTGCCTCGCATATGAGAAAAGTTCGCTAACTCATTTAGCAAGTTTGGTGATTTTTTCGCGCGTCAGGGATGAATATATGGCGCTCATGCCGTATACGTATGTGGCGTTAAGCAACGAGTTTGTGACTTAGGCTATTGTGCCCGTTTTATGACAAGTCGTATTGTACCGCGTATTACTTGATTATTATAACAAAGTTTATTTAATAAAAAGGTTTCACCTCAACGCTCTCGTTACGTCTTATTTACTTAGTATATTTTATAACTACGCATAATTGTATGTCTCGCATATACTGTGTCGGTAGAAGTCAGGGAACGAAACCATAGAAGTCTAAGGGTGAGTTGCACCAAACCGTCTGTAATCGTAAGCGGTGTTCGTTAAAATCTGAATGTATGGAACGTTTGACAAGTTTCTATGGACTGACAGCTGTCAGCGCCATAGTTTAATGCCAACGTTTTAAGACGATAATAGCAACCAAAGTTTGAGCGAGAGTCTAACTGTTATAAGCAATATAAATAAGGTGAAGCTATGTGAATGTATCCAGGTCAGAAAAACACGTCAAGACCAACCATAGTTTTTTTAGTTGAACTATTATAAGATGACTTGACCAGATGACCTCCGAATATGATAAAAAGTTGGATGGATTGTGTAAAAAGCTTTACATTGAAAACTAAAAATGTTTCGGTGTGGTTGTATGACAGAGCATGTGTCACTCCCAAGCAAAAGGTTGGCGATTTTGATGAGGCCCTATTTCCATGACATTCGCGATTTAAATTATTTTTGACATCGGCAAAGCGGAAATTTTACTTGGGAATGACATGACTTTGACTTGGGTAGCAGAGCGGTGTTAGAGGACAAAATCCACCAAAATGAAGAAATAATAATGATGGTGGATTTTTACAACTTACACCACTAGAACTCGAATATTTCTTTTCTAAGATTAGCTTACACGTTTTTAAGAGAGAAGAATAAGCTTTGCACCAGCTAGCAGCTCGCCACTGACTATTGGTAAATTTTTGATGAAATTTCCATTTCGGGGGAAAACGGTTTCCATTAACTAAATCTTAACAAATAACTTGGGTAAGTAATACGAGGTATAACAACTAATCATGTAACGGTCATAATATATACGCTCACTGTGTATAAGTTTGTTTAGTATAACGTTCATTGCACATAACGAACGAAACGTATAATGACAAAATATATAATTTCGTAAAGTATAACGTACTTTAGACAAAATATCAATTGATATATAGATTAAAGCGTATAATATTCATAACACCTAAGGTTTATAACATATATTATTCAATTTATCTAACATCAAAAAGTATATTGCTCGTATATTATAATCGTCTTCAGTTATTTTAATAGCAATGCCGTATGAAGGAATATATATGAATTTGAATAAAAAAACATTAAACGTTTTTAAGATTGAAATTAAATTTATTTTTATATCAAACACGCCAATTATTTTCCTAACCTTACCTAAACACCAGCGTGTCGACGCCACCCCGCTTCGCGGGGTGTCTATTTCCGCTCTAAGGGACACAAGGCAACCCTAACCTAACCTACAAGTAATACCATTGGTAAGAGTACTTGTTGTTTTTTACTGCGGGGGGCTTCGCCCCCCGAGCCCCCCTTTTACTTACAGCCCTAACCTAATTTTCTGTATTGTAATCCTCATACGAAAATATACTTTGCGTTATGATCGTTATACGTTATGTATGTTATACGAAAATATATTATATGTTATGATCGTTATACGAAATGAAATTATTCAATTTGAGTGTTAAAGAAAAAAACGTTATATAATATGATTATTATGGCTATTGACCGTTATTCCTTATACAAGTATTGGTATTGTTGTTATAGCTAACGTTCATTATATCTTGTGAACGTTATTAATATGAAATTATATATACTGTTGTTATATCTCGTGGGACGCACCCAAATAACTTTTGTCACTTTTGTCAGCATAATAAATTATAAGTTTATAGGTTACGATTTAAAAAAAGTTTTTGAGGTGCCTATAAGTTTGAATTTATTGCTAATTTTGAAAAAAAGGAAACCTATATTATTTTTATTGTTTGACGTATAATTGTATCATCGTGTTGTATGATTCGAGTTGGTCGAAATAAAGAATTATAAACCTAGTCTTTCATTGCGTCAATAACGTATTAAAAATCATTGAGATCAGAAAATAATAAGTGCATAAATATTTTCTCCTTTTGTGTGGACGAGTACATAATATTCTTCTCTCTTAAGGTAGTGATCACAGAATGTACTTATTCCACTTTGCTCAATCAAGTCTCAAACAAAAGAAATACTTACTTGAAGTACTTTCCCATCTCTTTTATTATTGTATCTTCCGCCAAATGCTAATATATAGCCTAATTTATACCAAGAAACGTTTTAATTATCAAAGTAGCGCATAACTTCATAAATATTTCACATACATAATTAGATGTACGTTCTTCAGCTTTATGGGAGCTCAAAATTTCACAGAAGCTTACCTACAAAGACTTCTAAACAGAGAATTCATTAAATTTACGACCACCTTTAAACGAAGTCGAAACGAAGGAAATCATTAGCATTTTCTACAATGGGATGGGGACTCTAGAGGTTGGTAGTGATGGGCAAGTGTCGATATAGTCGATAATTAGGGGTGTTATAAGACTCATTCTCATTTTTGTGCACACTGGCACAGTCTTGGATGTCACTGCAGTGTTCGATATTCATGATGTCTCAAGTAAAGGATGTTATGAACTACTATTTGTGACATCGTTAATTATATCGTTATTTGTATAGTTTTTTATCTGACGATCTTTATGTGATATTATATTATTTACTTTTGCCTATTAATTAATTGTGACTATAATTTGAAACAAACGTAACTTGACATTTTACTACAATTCTTATTCTTTTTGACGATCATAATATAAATTGGCTAGCTTCAATTTATATTGCAATTGTATATTATGACATAAATAAATCTAAATCTAAATCAAGTAGTCTACAATAAGCCTAAGTATATAGTATTCCTTAACTTGAAAAGTTCTTCGCTCTGCCGAACGTCATTAAAAGGCATGCGTTACGAATGTTTTTTTTACCTTATTTATCGTCTTTAAAGGAAATTATGCAAATGACTCCATACATCAAAATATATATAAAAGTTTATAACTTAATTCTTGATAACAAATACCGGCCATGTACCGGTAGGTCGCACACAAGGTGGACAGTGGGGCTAGCACAGCTGACGCCGCGCCGCGACGCGAGTCGAGAAAGATCTACCCTCCTCTTTCTAATTTGCACGGTGCGAGTGAGAGAGGAGACACTCAGTCACGCGCGGAGCGACTTGTCAGCAAGTTGTGCTAGACGTACAGGATGGCCTGGTAAAGGTCGCGGTAGCCCACTATATGCGGGTGGCGCCTAAGTCCAGCAGTGGAAGTTTTTCAGCTGGCTGATGTGATAATTTATTTATTTATACGTATGGCATATACATACGGAAGCTAAGGTAGCCTAGTGGTTCAGGCATGCGACTGTCAAGCGGCGGTCGTGGGTTCAAATCCCGGCTCGTACCAATGGGTGTTTCGGAACTTATGTACGGAATATTTACCGTTAGCTTTTCGGTGAAGCAAAACATTGTGAGGAAACCGGTCTATTCCTCCCAATAAGGTCTAGTTTTCCCTCTGGGTTGGAAGGTCAGATGGCAGTCGCTTTCGTAAAACTAGTGCCTGTGCCAAATCCTGGGATAAGGTGTCAAAGCGGACCCCGGGCTCCTTTAGAGGCATTACCGGGAATAACGTTAACAGTATGATGATGGCATATACATACAAGGTCAAAAATTACTTAAATTATGTAACTAGAAACAAATATCCAAATTCTGGATATCATGATGATGATAACAAAAACTGCTTCATCATTATACTTGCAAAGCTTTAAGCCGATGCAATGCCATAGTTATGTCAATGTAGTAATTTAAAAAAAAACTAACAATACAATGTTTGCTTCTCGCTTGACTTGGCGGGGGCACTGCCGTGTCCCCCGATACACATACAATGCTTTACTAAATAGACATTATTGCACACCTTAATAATTCAACTAAACAGCACAAACACACTGATTAATAAATATTACCAGAAGCAAACCACAGGCGGTTTTATCGCTAAGGACGAGCTTTTCCAGACTAGTTGCATTTGTCGTATAACTTTCGTTCCATCGACAAAAAGTATCGACTTTACCCAGTTCAAGTCTGTCCCCTCCCTAGCATGGAACCCCATACAGTGTAATTGCAAGCGTTTCGGGGAACACATAAATTACACCTTTTATTCGTTCCCGATGCGAGCGTTATTGCTATCATTAACCTTTCTATTCTACACGTTATATTCAATTAATTCATAAATGTCAAAACGACAAAGTCATCGGGCATTTTGAATTTTCAATATCTAGACTGTGAATTTTTTTTTGATTGGAAAATGGGTGCAGACATTATTATAACCACCATCGTACCTGCTCGTATTGAAAATGCCAATATTGGCCAATCCGTTCATCTCCTTTTGATATTACAGGTCGACACATGTAAAAAGAGCCTTGGCGACCATACATTTTATATGGCCGCCAGGGTTCTTTTTATATGTGCCGACTTGTACCTGCGGGCGTAGCATTTATTGTGGATAAGACATCCGTCACTCTCGCACTCGCATATCTGTCAGAACGTGACTGATGTCTTATCGACAGCGATAAGTGATAAAATGTCAGCCACGCTACGCCCGGAAGACAACACGTCTTTTTTGTTGTAGGTATGACAACCAATGGCCAGCGGGGTAAACGTAACTTTTTAAAAACAAACGTTATGACATATCAGTCGTAATATCCCACCCCACGCTCCTTCATGTTTAAAAGCTTGAATATCGTACAGAATACAAGACTTTCGATGATATTACAACCACAAGTATAACACTCGTTACTTTTAGGTAGCAATAATCCATAGTAAGTAACCGCTCGGCCACGACTTTGGTCTTAAGCGACCTGCGACCAGCGTTTTATTTGTTCATTGCGCGGTCGAGATGCGCAACGCGCTGTGGTTAGTTGGGATCACGCGCAATGAACAGATAAAACGCTGGTCGCAGGTCGCTTAAGACCAAAGTCGTGGCCGAGCGGTTATAGTATCAGTAGAAGCCTTGACTCGAGAACGTGGACCTAAAGCGCCATTCACGGAATACTCATACTTGACCCAAGCCGTAGTAGAAAGTAGAGTTTCTATGACCGGGGCCAATTATACTGCACACAGTGCGACCGAACATTTAAAAATTACTTCTGCTTTGCCATATACGTGCTCATCAGAGAGAATTGTCAGCGTCACCGTCATCGGATACGACAGGGAGGACTATAATGTATATTACCAGTAACAGAGGCAGTCAATAATCGACGCCAATCCAATGTTGATTGTTATGCAAAGCGAGCACAAATAGTTGTCAATCCGCCGTCAGACGGGCGTCTCGCTTCGTTAACCGCTGTCTCGTTCTGATTCCCCCTTCACTACACCCTTCGGTGATAGTAGAAATATAAACTAACCAGAGGGACGCGATATATATATTTATATGTGTATTCATTAATTTAGCATTTATATATATTTATTTAGCATAGAATAGAATATTTATATTTTATAACTGTGCACATAAGTTGGGCGTGACATAATTGGTTTCAACAATTACCCAATATCGGACATACAACAAATTTTATTACTAAACTGCAAAATATTCACTTAGGTTGCCATATTAAATGCTTCAGGGAGGTATCTCTTAAGCATTTAATATGATAATTTTGTTATTTATCTTTTTAATTGACATCGGTTATATAATGTGTATGATAAGATAAATCAAGTTAAATCTAAAAAAGGCCCTCGAGTCATTGTACCCAGGATCCTGGCGGCATTTCCTCGCTAAATTGCATTGCCATCACCAGTTACGTCAACCAGACGTTTCGCGAGTTTGTTTTTTTTAATACCACGCCGGTGGCAAACTAGCTTACGGCCCACCTGATGATAAGTGGCTACCGTAGCCTATGGACGCTTGCAACTCCAGGGGTGTTACAAGCGCGTTGCAGACCCTTTAAGAATTTATACACTCCTTTTTTCGCGATTTCTGCAAATTACTTTTGCGCACTGGGACCCCACGGGACCAAAGTTGTACTCTCTGCAGAGTCCTCTATATTTAATACGTTTTAGGTTTTCGGCAATTTCTGCTGCTGCACCCGCTTTAGTAGTCCGTTGGAGGTGGTATGGTGCCAGTGTGTCTATACATGGTGTCGTGTACAGGTAGCGTCCTACACAAGCATCCGTCCCAAACTCCACGGAATCAAAGAAACACCATCAGATCTTAAGCCATCATTTCTCACAATGCCAGGCGGCTCAAGAAGAGCAGACATTGATGGTGGCAAGAGAGACCGGCGGATTATATCATTAAGTATTGCTTGTCTTGAAAAGTGGCCTACACTTTTTTGACATAGTCCGTGGTGGCCCAATCGATCCACCGATCCACGTCCGTGCCACACGGGTGTGTGTGGAGTGCATACCGTAACCCCAAGCCGCAGACCAGTCGCCAGACGAAGGGACGTTCAGGCAAGACTCAGAAACAAATAATTATGCTCATCACATATATGTTTGCCTTTACAAATACAAATACGTTATTAATAACACCAAGTCACATGTCAGGTTTTTTACATATTCATTTCCTCATTATCTATTTATTATTTATTCTAGTATTTTTTACCGGAATTCAAGCCCAGGTCTTCAGCTTCAGCTTATTATAACCGACTTCAAAAAAAGGAGATTCTCAATTCGGTTGTTTTTATTAACAAATATATTTTTCAAGTAGTTTTTTTTAATTGATGAGAGTTTTGTATCCTACTAAATGTTCAAAATTATTCGTACTGCCATTTCTACTGACTGTGTTTCACATTTCTAGAATGTTCTTTAGCGATTTGGCAATTCGCTACCTCCAAGCATCAACGTAAAAGGGTTACATTGCAGTTTATTTTATAATCAACAAGCTTGGAATGTAAATTGTGCACAAACAGGTTGTCAATCCACCATCAAACGCACGTCATGCTTCGTTAGTCTTGTCTGCTTACCCCCTTGCAAGGTTACGGTGCTGGTTTATTGTCATTGGCAAGGGGTGAATGTTTGGCGCTTTTATTGGAATTGTTATTGCTAATGATTACTTGAAGCCGCTTTACCTGATCGGTAAAGCTCGTGACTTAATCTGGAGGACGTGGATTTAAACCCGCGCGCGTAATACCAAGTTTAAAAAAAAATGAACTTATCTACGATATGTCATTTCATATTATATGAATAGTAAATTTTAGGTGAATAACACACCGTGAGGAAACGGGCTAATCCTAACAAGGTCGAGCTAGTTTTCACTCTAGGTCAGAAGATCAGATGGTCAGACGGTAGCAGCTTTCGTTAAACGAGTTTCTTCGCCGAATCTTGGGATCGGGATCAGGTACCAAAGCGGGCCCTGGCCTCCAAAACGGTTAAACCGTGAAAAACGCTAAGAGTTTAATCTTCTTGAAAAGTCATATAGAACCTTACACTATTTTCTACTTTTCACATTTAAGAGTAAGAGAAAAATCTTAAAGAATATTTTAAAGAGGCAAATATTGTGAAAAAATATCTATTCATGACTTTGTATGTATTGGGTATTCTCTGGAATTAATCATGCTATTTCAAAGCTTTCACTTAAAATTACTTTGAATGAACATAGGCTATATTATAATCCGCGACTCTCACTGCGTTATTTGTAATACGTGTGTAAATTATCGTACTTACTAAGCAATGTCTGTCACAGAATTAAATTTACTTCCAAACCTAACTACTACATTAACCTGGGGCCCAATACACTACCCTGCGGCACACAGCTCTAATTACAAGCGCTAACCGCCATCGATTAATCACGATAGCCATCTATTGGCTGATTGGATGCGGAGTTATGAAAATGAGGGTTTATTGCTTGGCAAGCGGGGCCAGTATAATGGCTGTCTTGTGACCAGTAAACTAGTGTTAGAAGGGCGGCTATAATTTTAATACTATATTAGTGAAAGATGACATCCAAAATGTATAAGTCAGAACTTTGTATGATTAATAGTACCTAGCAAGAAGAGTGGAATTATAAAAAGAGGTCTATAATCTAGTAGAAATTCCTTGATAAGATTGATAAGTCACTTAAACAATAATATGTTGCTATATAATTGATTGCATCAGGCGTTGCTTATTGTGTTATTTGACTGGAAAATAGTAAAAAAAGGTTCTAGTACCTTATTTAGCTATATCGCTAAAAAACGTGCAGTTCTATACATATGTATAAAGGATACCTTTTTGCTTATGTTTGTATACAGTTATTATTGTAGTTATTTGCATTCATGCGGAGGGAGGGTGAGAGGATTAACTGCATGCAGAAATACGCACGAAGGTACATTGGATAATGGCTAATAACATTACGTATTTTAGAGGAATAACAAAAGAATATCGTTCTACAAACTTAAGTAGGAGATAAATAGGTAATATTACGAAAAAGCTGCTTATCTAGCCGATAAAAGAGAATTATGTATTTTATTTTGAGAATCTTGAAACGCCAATTTAAATAAAATCATAGTGCTGAAATTGGCGTATTTATCATATTTATATGAAACAACAAGAAAGAAATAACTAGCAAGCCGAACTTCCAGCTGCAAAGAAACTTGATATCTTACCTATTGAACTGCGCGGCTGAATCTCGTTTGTATTCTTAATTCAGTCTGTTTTATCAGAAGAATATTTTGCTTACATTTTGCTATTTATTACTGAAATAAACTTAAATTATTTATCTTCACCCTCAAAGCCTTTTTTCCGGTTGGCACCAAACCCAAAATTAAGACAAAACAAATTAGACACTTGTTTCACAAAATCGACTGTTATATGGCGATGGCGTCCTAACCTAGAGTGACAACAAGACCGTATTGGGATTGGGAAAAGATATCGTTTAATATCAAATGATATTTCGTGGGTACATACCTGAGTCTAGTGAGGTAGGGTACAGCGAAATGTCATCCCGCTCTAATTTGGAGCAACCCAACTGGGGAAGTACCTACCTCCCCTCGCATAAGACCACAGGCATAAATAACACTACTACTTGCTCTGTAGTAGTGTTGTGTTCCTGGTGGTAAGCAAGGTCGCCAGAGCTCCCGAGGATGCATTGTGTTGAGAGCGAGGGAATTTGTTCCTTCAGCTGTTAACACGGCGAATCCTCAAAGATATCAAGGGTCGGCATTGACCATGTTACTCCTTTGGGGTTACATGCGTCTATAGGCTGCGGTGACCGCTTACCATCAGGCTGGCCGTACGCTAGTTTGCCACCGCCGTTGTATAATTATTGTTTTTTTGTTTTTCGGTAAACCCAACGAGTGCGAGCTGGGATTATAGCTCTTCCAGATTCCAAGTCGCGTATCTTACTTCTCAGTGGCTCTTAACCTATCTTAGTTTCTGTATGATTTCGTACATTCAATGATTCAACCGGTAACCTAATTATTTGAAATCAGGAGCACACTCAGTATAATCTACACATAACAAAGTAGCTCTAACGTGTGACGCTTTTACAGAACAATGCTCGTCACAAAGCCTTCCCACACAAAACATCCTACACGGCCGCCTTGGCAAAACAAAATCAACTCAAAACCTAAACAGCGAAAGTTCATTTCACCTTGACAATGAAATGGGTCATAAGGTTCTGCGGGTGAAGGTTCTTCGTTATGGCTGTGTTTTAGAGCCCAATGAAGTCGAACAAAATTGGAGTGTAAACCGTTGAGTTTTGGTTGATATTTACTTGATTGGCGATGAGTCAGTTAATTTAGTAGTCAAAGTGACAATGAGTGACAATATGGCGTGAAATCTATTAACGAGGGCTTAGAACGCGAGTCGTCTGATTTCGCAGACTACGCACGCGATTATGCAATTACCTAAATTTGTATACACATAAGAAGAATGTTACGTCCCATTTGATCATTAATGATAGAACTTTGTATTCAGAACATAATATTTTAATATTACTTAAAGTGAAATATTATTGTAGCAAGCGGAAATTTATAGCATAACTTAAACCTAAAAAATATGTAGACGTTTCTAATGCAGCTTGATATGTCTATTATTTATTTGGTGTTAGAAGTGTGTTTAAGTTATGAAACTTAACAGATATGTTGGAAAGAAGATTTAAAACTTGAACATTTTAAGAACGTGTGATAAGGCATACAAAACATCAAAATGTTGCCATCATCATATCAGCCCACAATGATCAGAAATTGTAAAGAAAGAAAGATAGAAAGAAAGAAAATATTTATTGACACACAAATAAGCTAAATAGATAATAAAGGTAAAACAATTAGCAAACAAGATTATTTGTGTGACAAAAGGAACGAACTCAGCATGTGCTGTGACAGTGGCATACTGCACAGCGCTGGTTTTCAGTTCGTCCCCTTTTCACTCATACCACATCACATCACATCATCAGCCTATATACGTCCCACTGCTGGGCACAGGCCTCCTCTCATGTATGAGAGGGAATGGGCAGTAGTCCCCACGCTGGCCCAGTGCGGATTGGGGACTTCACATACACCTTTGAATTTCTTCGCAGATGTATGCAGGTTTCCTCACGATGTTTTTCCTTCACCGAAAAGCTAACGGTAAATATGAAATCATATTCCGTACATAAGTTCCGAAAAACTCATTGGTACGAGCCCAGATTCGAAACCACGACCGCCGTTTGACAGCCGCATGCCTGAACCCCTGAGCTACCGTAGCTTGTTGCTCATACCACATTAAACAAAAATCAAATCATCATAAACCACAAAAAACAACACAATACAATAAAAAACAGTCATAAAGAACACTTATCATGTGTAGGGAAAACACACTTGTAACTTACTACTTAGTACCTTTTAGTTTAGTACCTTCTTTTCAGGAATCTTTCTCACGGAAGTTATATAATAATAATAAGAATAATAACAGGACACCAGATTTAAATAGTTGTACTTTACCCTTCAGCTTGTAATTGTTTAAAAATCAAAATTAGGCTCAATTTGCGTTTAAACGTTGGGAGGGACCGGTTAGTTCGTATAGGCGGTGGTATGTCGTTCCAGATCTTAGATTAGGAGTAACTATTTAAAACAGCCCCGGAAACCCGCTGTTTTGTGCTTCGGAATATTTATTTTGTTTGAAAACTTACTGCGAGTATTTCGGCCATGAACATCTTTCAGCCACCTTATTTTATTAAAAATATATTCTGGTTTTTGTGTAGAAAGTATGCTTCGAACCAAACATCCCAAATGCAGAACCCTACATGCATCCATTTTTAATATTTTTCTCTCATTGAGGAATGGCGTAATACGGGATCGTTTGGGCACTGAGAAACAAATCTAGTAAATGTTGTTTCGTTTTATCGTTAGCCGTAGTAATATCAATGAAATCTATAATCTATAATTCTCACCGTATTACATTCTTTAATATTGTTAATACATCTTTCTACTAACCAATTAGCTTTAAAACGTCTACCAACTTTACCAACACCACTATTTCCAAAAACAATACACGACGTCTACATGTCCCTAAGACAACCACTTGCCCACAAACTCGTCGTTAGCTTAAATACCTGTACGTTAAGTCCGCTCTCGCCCTACACGTGAACAATTGGTCGCGGTGGATCGCTTCATGCTGAAATATTGCTCTTCCTTGTCTGTGACGTTGATACTCGGTACCTGTACGCTGGCTGTATTGAGTTTTAATTGGGTTTGTGGCTGGATTATCTTCTGTCCTTAGTTACTTTTGTTTGTAGACGATATTTAACATTAATGATTTCGTGAAATGATTACGTTTTCTTTTTGAAGGACTGTGCCTAGAGAATATTTCTGGAAAAAGGTGTTATATTGATTGAGGACGATGATGGAACGAACAAAATGACGATGATGAATAAATTGAAACGTTGACTTTGAAGTGAAATTTGACGAAGTGAGTTTCGACAATTTGATGATAAACCGTATTATGATGATGGTGAATAATGATTATCAAGATATAGGACCTATTCTATGAGCATTATGATAATAATTTATACATCATCATCATTTTGTTCGTTCCATCATCCTCCTCAATCAATATAACACCTTTTTCCAGAAATATTCTCCAGACACAGTCCTCAAAAAAGAAAACATAATGGTTTATCATCAAATTGTCAAAACTCACTTAGTCAAATTTCAGTTCAAAGTCAACGTTTCATGTATTTTCATTTCGTCGACAATTCAGTTCGTTAAATAGTCATAACAAGTAATTTTAAATCGTGTATTTTTACTCGTCGCATGATTCATTAAATAGTTGATATATGTCATGGAAAACGTTTTGCGATTTATTGTTTCAATAATTTTTCATTTAAATACAAATACAAGGATTACTATTGAAATTTAAGATAGTTGGCATACACAGTTATTAATGGAACCTAACCAATTCTCATTACGGAAACTATAACACCAAATTCAAATAATCAGCTTCTTTTGAAGTTGACTGTACCACCGGAGTTCGAGTTTGAGTTTTGACAGGCGACGTCTTGCAAAGTTTTCGGGGAAATTTCTCCGCGGCTTGTCGTTTCTTGAGATGATATTTGTGGAGGGGACGTAAAAGTGTGCAGTATTTGCTGAAAGTTTGAAATTCCGTCATTTCATGAGAATTTTAGGAATTATATGTCAAGAGCTGTTCTGGAAAAAACAAATATGAGTGAAACTTTATGGAGAATACTTTACCTCGGGCTTGCTCAAGATTCCAAAATAAAAAGTTCACGAAAAAGCACGAAACGAGCCATATTTGAGTAAAAATGCTATATAATCAATGTTCATTTGTTTCTTAGTGACCAAATCATCACTATCAGTAATGCATGAAATGAGCCATATTCGAGTAAAAATGCTATATAATCAATGTTCATTTGTTTCTTCGTGACCAAACCATCACTATCAGTTAAAAATTGCCATTGTTTAAAACGCACTTTGGCTGATTTCAGGAACCCAGCTAACAGAATACACAGACAAAATCATAACAAACATTTTTAAAATACGCAAACTGCATACCATATCCATACGCCCCCAAACGTCATACCATGCCCAAATCACATTACTGTACGAAAGGGTTGCATGCATTCTCCTTTACCCTATTCATTTAATCCAAACCGCAAAGAATACCGACTAATTTGATAACAGTGATTGGGTTATGTGTGCTCTGTGACGTCACAATTGCAATTAGTCTCCGATTCTGCCGCTTGGCGGCGTTGTAGTAATTGAATTATTGCGGTATGTGATTTTAGTGTTTTAAGATGTGGTGTTTAGTTTCTGTGGTGCTATTGAGAACGGTAGTGAAAACAAAGAGTTTATTATTGGTTTATGTTGATGATATAAATTCGATTACGGTGATGTGTGCTATCCGGATTTGAATGAAGAACTTCTTGATAAGCTGGATCGACTTCTCAATAACTATATCCGTTTCAGTTTCCGTCTTCGGTAATACGACCACGTCTCCTCTTATCGGGATCGGCTCGGCTGGCTTCCTATCCGTCAACGGCGAAAAACTCGCATGCTTTCTACTCTATTTTCTATTCTTAATAATCCACATTCCCCTGAATATCTCAAATCTTTCTTTCACTTCCATGGTGCTTCTCGTGACCGTCAATGTCGTTCTTCTGGCAATCTTTCTCTATCTGTCCCTGTTCACCGTACTGGCTTTATGTCCAATTCTTTCACTGCGCAGGTAGTTCGTCATTGGAACCGTCTTCCCTCCGCAATCAGGAAAGCCCCGAGCAAATTCGTTTTTAAGAAATCTGTGCGTAATTTTTTTGCTGGCAGATCCGAGTAGTAGTAGGTTACAAGTTTGAAAATTTCGCTTGTAAGTATGCATGTAGTGTATATTTATGTATATATTTATTTGGATATGTATTTATTTATTTTATTTATGTATGTGTATTTGTGTAAATATGTTGTATATAGTGTAGCGGATCAACACGCGACTGAAATCGCTACCGCTTATGAGCTTGGGCAACCGCAAATCACGCCACCACCTCGGCAGATCTATTGTTCGGCGGCCGGCCTGCGCTTGCGCCGCGCCCGCGACCCGCACCGAAGCCACATGGATTTCGCCCGGCGCGGCCCTGTCAATGCGATTTTAACCTCTGCCTAGCTAACACGCGCTTTGCATTATATAGCTGCATTTGCTTACGCTCCGCTTAATTTTGAGTAGTATTTAGTTTCTTTGTTTTGGCTGTGCTTTTGCGTTTGTGTGAATTTATACTGTTTCAAAATTTCGTCTAAGTATCTACTTCATAACGTTTAATCTTTATTGTTTCGGTGTGTAAATTTCCTGTGTACGGTAGAATTAAATTCAAGTTAAATTGTGCTGCGCATTTTTGCTGTCTTACATAATCGCATTCGCTCCACCCGTCTTGTGACGCAACCTATCGGGTTCGACTCCCGATCGCATCCATACCTACACTGGTGACATCCCGACATTGGACAACATGGCTGGTGGTTCTGGAGAGCAGGGAGCGAAAACTGACGGTACAGGCGCCAACCAGGAATTTGCAGACGCCTCAGATGGTGCAAACGAGTTCGGCGGTGGTCCAAGTACAAGAAGCGGTAGCGGAGCAACGAGCGATGTGTTTCGTGTTGGTGTGCGTATCCCACCATTCTGGCCCGAGGAACCTGAGGTATGGTTTGCACAAGTTGAAAGTCAATTCGAACTATCGAATGTCACGAGCGACGGTACCAAATTTAATTTCGTGGCTTCTCAGTTGGACCAGGAGTACGCTAGGACGATGAAGGATATTCTAATCAATCCGCCCAGGTCAGGCAAGTACGATACATTTAAGAGTGAACTTATCAAGCGGATTTCGGCCACGCGCGAGAAGAAAACGCTGCAATTAATGCAGCATGAAGAATTAGGTGAACGCAAACCTACACAATTCTTGCGTCACTTACGCGACTTAGCAGGACCCACTATTCCTGACGAATTTATTCGTACTATCTGGGCGAGCCGCCTTCCACCTAATGTGCAAACCATTGTAGCTTCACAGCATAATCAGAACCTGGGTGACGTAGCAGAATTAGCCGACCGGGTCAATGACGTCACACAACCTTCTGCCCACATCGCTGCCGTTGCTGGTACCCCCGCCCAATACAACAACACCACGCCGTCGGGCTCCGCTTTGGAAGCAAGAGTAGCAGAGTTGACGCGCCAAGTGGAAACTTTATTACGGAACCAAGGTACCTACTCCCGCTCTCGTTCCCACAGCAGAGGTCGTTTTCATCGACGGGGATCCAGATCGAAGTCGCGGTCACGCCAGAGATCCCGTGAAAGGCCGGACGGACATCCGCATTGTTGGTACCACTACCAATTCGGGAACAACGCCAAGAATTGCAAGGCACCGTGCGACTTCAAACCGTCGGTAAACTAGAGAGGCAGCATTTAGTGGCCGCAAATGCTTGCCCCGTGTCATCAGGCCGCCTGTTCGTAACGGACCGTAAGTCGAAGATCCAATATCTCATCGACACAGGTTCAGACCTGTGTGTGTATCCGCGGTCAGCCGTCCGGGCGCCTCCAAAGAGCAAGACCAAGTACCTGCTTTTTGCTGCAAACGGTTCACCCATACCAACCTACGGCCACCTTAACCTTCGTTTAGATCTGGGGTTGCGACGAGCGTTCGAATGGCGTTTCACCGTAGCTGACGTGTCCAAGCCGATTATTGGCGTCGATTTTTTAAGCCACTACAACTTACTTGTCGATTGCCACAATCATCGGCTGGTTGACGGTGTCACATCCCTAGCCATCGTCTTGCCGCACCAAAAAGCGGCTGAAGGCATCTCATCTGTACGAACAACAACCGACAACTCTGCTTACCACAGACTGCTTCGAGAGTACCCAGAAGTAACTCGCCCAGCTGGTAAGCCCCTCACTCCTAAGCATTCCACAGTGCATCATATAAGGACTACTCCTGGCCCACCGGTTTCCAGCCGTCCACGTCGCCTAGATCCGTAAAGACTACAGATTGCCAGGAAAGAGTTCGACGACATGTTACAGAGTGGAACGGCACGCAGATCTGAAAGTGCCTGGGCTTCTCCACTACATCTGGCTCGTAAGAAGAACGACGGCTGGAGACCGTGTGGAGACTACCGAGCACTGAATGCTAGGACTATCCCAGACAGCTATCCAGTCCGGCATATTCAGGACTTTGCTTACCAGCTGGCGGGTAAGAAAATTTTCAGCACGGTCGACCTTGTTAAAGCCTACAACCAGATTCCTGTACATCCAGATGACATTCCCAAAACCGCCATCACCACTCCCTTCGGTCTCTTCGAGTTCACGTACATGACTTTCGGACTCCGGAACGCGGCGCAGACCTTTCAGCGAGGTGCTGAGAGACCTGGACTTTTGTTACGGGTATATCGACGACATACTGGTTCACTCTGAGTCAGAGGCACAGCATGAGCAGCATCTGAGACAGCTTTTCGAGCGCCTGCAGGAGTACGGCGTCCTCATCAACACAGCTAAGTGTGTTTTTGGACGTCCTGAGGTATCGTTTTTGGGCTACACTGTATCTGCTACAGGGGTAAGGCCCTTGGATTCGAAGGTGTCGGCGATCAACGATTATCCAGTACCGAAGACTGTCAAGGAGTTGAGACGCTTTTTAGGGATGATGAACTTCTACCGACGGTTCCTCCCTGGTGCAGCATTACTCCAGGCCCCCCTCAACTCACTGCTAGCTGGTCCAAAAACCAAAGGTTCACACCCCATTGAACCTACGCCGGATTTCCTGGAGCACTTCGATAAATGTAAGACCAGTCTTTCTCAAGCGACACTTTTAGCCCATCCAGACATACATGCTGAACTGGCCATACAGACAGATGCTTCGGACGCAGCTATGGGAGCTGTCCTACAGCAGCAGAAGGAAGGCAAATGGGAGCCTTTGGCCTTCTTCTCTCGAAAATTGAGTCCATCGCAGAGGAAGTACAGCCCATACGATCGCGAGCTGTTGGCGATATACGAGGCAATACGCTACTTCAAACACATGGTAGAGGCTCGCACGTTCACTGTTTACACGGACCACAAGCCTCTCACATTCGCATTCACCACACGGCGAGATAACTGCTCCCCCCGCCAGTTCAGGTACCTAGACTTCATCAGTCAGTTCACCACAGACGTCAGGTACATTGCGGGGAGAGACAACACAGTGGCGGATGCGTTGTCCCGCATCGAAGAGGTCAACATCTCAACTCCAGTTCTCGATTACCAATCTCTAGCCCAAGAACAGGAGACGGACGCAGAGTTGCAGGACTTGCTACAGAACGGGTCATCCTTGAAGTTAGAGAAGGTACAGACGCAACTTACGAACTGTCCCATCTACTGCGACATCTCTTCTGCGGAACCAAGGCCGTTCATCACATCTACGTTCCGCCGCACTGTTTTTGAAGCTCTTCATAACCTCAGCCACCCAGGGGTCAAGCCTACAGTTCGTCTCGTGACACAAAGGTTCGTGTGGCCCGGGGTGAGAAAAGACTGTCGACGGTGGGCCAAAGCATGTCTGCAATGCCAGCGGAATAAGGTGCATAGGCACACTTCTGCACCTCTGGCAGAGTTCAAGCCACCTTCAGCACGTTTCAGACACGTGCATCTTGACCTGGTTGGACCCTTACCCGTGTCTCATAATTACAGGTACTGCCTCACTGCCATCGACCGGTTCACCCGTTGGCCTGAGGCGTACCCTCTGGCAGACATCACCGCTGACACCTGCGCGGCTGCCTTCGTGTCTGGTTGGGTAGCGCGCTTTGGCTGCCCCGAGCACATCACCACAGACCGCGGACGCCAGTTCGAGTCACATCTCTTCAAGGCCATGGCGAAGATCACGGGCTCCAATCATCATACGACCACGGCCTATCATCCAGCCGCTAACGGGCTCGTTGAAAGGCTCCATCGCCAACTGAAGGCTGCAATCGCGTGCCACACCAGCACGCAATGGACGGAAGCACTCCCCTTGGTGCTCCTTGGCATCCGCAGCGCATGGAAGGAGGACTTGCAGTCGTCGGCAGCTGAACTGGTCTACGGCGAGCCACTTCGTTTGCCTGTGCAGTTCTTCACTCAATCTGATGAGCCAGTAGACGTCACTGATTTTACGAGTCGGCTGCGGAACCACATGAGCAAGCTAGCTCCACAGCCTACGGCATGGCACACAAATAGACTTTTCTACCTGCCCAAGGATCTCCAATCAAGCAGTCACGTATTTCTGAGACAAGGTCCAGCACGACGCCCTCTACAAGCCGCTTATACTGGTCCTCACAGAGTCCTGAGGCGTCGCGACAAGGCATATGACATAGAGGTGTCAGGGAAGGAGATAACGGTGACCATCGATCGACTGAAGCCAGCCTACGTCCTGAGAGAGGACATTCCAGCACCGACCCAGGAGACCGTCATCGAGCTGGTGCCGCAGAAGAAGACGAGGAGTGGACGAGTCGTTAGGTTCCCCGACTACTATCGACCGTAGTCACGGTCTCAGCAGGGGAGAACTTGTAGCGGATCAACACGCGACTGAAATCGCTACCGCTTATGAGCTTGGGCAACCGCAAATCACGCCACCACCTCGGCAGATCTATTGTTCGGCGGCCGGCCTGCGCTTGCGCCGCGCCCGCGACCCGCACCGAAGCCACATGGATTTCGCCCGGCGCGGCCCTGTCAATGCGATTTTAACCTCTGCCTAGCTAACACGCGCTTTGCATTATATAGCTGCATTTGCTTACGCTCCGCTTAATTTTGAGTAGTATTTAGTTTCTTTGTTTTGGCTGTGCTTTTGCGTTTGTGTGAATTTATACTGTTTCAAAATTTCGTCTAAGTATCTACTTCATAACGTTTAATCTTTATTGTTTCGGTGTGTAAATTTCCTGTGTACGGTAGAATTAAATTCAAGTTAAATTGTGCTGCGCATTTTTGCTGTCTTACATAATCGCATTCGCTCCACCCGTCTTGTGACGCAACCTATCGGGTTCGACTCCCGATCGCATCCATACCTACAATAGTAATACCGTAATGTAACTTTTTTTTGTTGTTACTTGCACTGTCCACAATCTTTTTCCGCTTTGCCTTAAGGTTTGACTGGTTGAGAATGCCATATGGCATTAAGTCCGCCTTTTGTACGATAAGGTCGATAAGTTTTCTTTTGTGCAATAAAGTTTAAATAAATAAATAAATTCTGCATACATACATTACATACATACATTCACGCCTTTATCCCTAAAAGGGGTAGGCAGAGCACATGAAACCTATGTTCCAGCGCCACTTTTAGCATAAATGTGGGTATAAAAGATCGACAAAATGTGATATTGCAGTGACAGGTTGCTAGCCCATCGCCCACAACACACTTCAACCCTGGTCCCTTAGTTGATTTTTGCGACACCCACGGGAAGAAAGGGGGTGGTGAAATTCTAACCCGACACCACACGGGGGAAATTCTGCATAATCGACGACTATCATGTTTAGGCAGCGAAAAAACCACACCAGAATGCGAGCTCGTTACAAATTTTTACTTAAACACGTGCCCAAAACCCGGTATGCGCATGTCGAACTAAACAGCTGCCTGGCATCGTTTTGACCCGCCCCCATCCCCGATAAGAGCAATGGCACCCATTTCGTGGAACCATTCTGCAGCGCTACTTAGAGTGCTTTGGTTTTATCGTTCGCTGTGTTTAGGGCATTAATGAATTCATCACAACAACTATACGATGCCTAAAGTATAGCTCTAAAAGCTAAATTTTTCTTTAAAATAATCTGACATTAATAGTTTATTTAAAAAAATAATACTTCCACTAAACGTTATATTTTATCGTTTTTAGGGTTCCGTACCTCAAAAGGAAAAAACGGAACCCTTATAGGATCACTTTGTTGTCCGTCTGTCTGTCTGTCTGTCTGTCTGTC
This sequence comes from Epinotia demarniana, assembly GCA_945867215.1. Taxonomy (NCBI): domain Eukaryota; kingdom Metazoa; phylum Arthropoda; class Insecta; order Lepidoptera; family Tortricidae; genus Epinotia; species Epinotia demarniana. The sequence goes on along the minus strand of OX244275.1, from coordinate 22,458,814 downwards.
TGTCTGTCAAGACCATTTTTCTCAGGAATGCGTGGAGGTATCAAGCTGAAATTTATATCACATACTCAGGTCTATTGTCTCTTGGAGCTGTAATAAAATCAAACTTAAAAGCCAACGCCATCAAAAGATACAGTCGTTTATGCTGCAAATTTTAGAGTTTTTCGACACTCGCAAAACCTACGGGGTACTTCCCGTGTACTCAGAAACTTGAAATTTGGCACGAAGCATTGTCATATAGCACAGACAGAGGAAAAATTACGAAAAGTAGACATTTTTTGTTAAATCATACAAAAAAACACTTTTTAAATTTTAAACTTAATACCTTTTTCCTCATAAACGTGTGGTGGTATTAAATTGAAATTCATGTCAAATACTTAGGGCTATATGACCCATCAGATGTAGCAAAACCAAACTTTTATGTCAACGCAATCAAAAGAAATGGCAATTTAAGTCGCATATTTTGAAATTGAGTACTCGCAACAAACTCAAAACCTAAAGGGTACTTCCCGTTAACACAGAAACTTGAAACTTGGCACGAAGAAACTTCATATAGCACAGACAAAGGAAAAATTACGAAAAGTAGACATTTTTAGTTAAATCATACAAAAATCATTTTTTTTAATTTTAAACTTACTACCTTTTTTCTCGTAAATGTGTAGACGTATTAAATTGAAATTCATGTCAAATACTCATGTCTATAATACCTTTCAGCTGTAGCAAAACGAAAGTTCTATGTCCACGCAATCATAAGAAATAGCAAAATAAGCCGCATAATTTAAAACTGAAAAAGGTGTATGTGAAGTCCCCAACCCGCACTCGGCCAGCGTGGAGACTACAGCCCGTTCCCTCTCATCCATGGGAGGAGGCCTGTGCCCAGCAGTGGGACGTATATAGGCTGGTTTATATTATTATATATTATAGGTAATCTCAAGGGTATCAAAACCTAAAGTTACTTTCCCGTCAACTCAGCATTCAAAAGAAACAGCAATTTAAGTAATCCGCTGATTTGCCGTTCGCAACTTTGATTTCCTTGCGAGTAGTTCTACTCGTAAGGAAATCAAAGCCTAAAGAATGATTACTAAATTGATAAAGTGACCCTGTTTAAATTTATGCTCCCCCAGCTACGGATTCCATTTTCATTTATCATTTAGTAATAAACATACTCAGTACAACTTTTGCTTGTTATAGGTTTGTACGGAACCCTCGGTGCGCGAGTCCGACTCGCACTTGGCCGGTTTTTATTACTAGCTTCTACTTCTCAGATTATTGTTATGTAAGTGTCTACGACAGCATTGTAGTCATCGCAGACGTAGCGAGACCCAGTTTATGCGACACGAAAGAAAATTTAAGACGGTAAAAAGTCCGTTTTAATGTTGTAAAGTCAATATTAACGAGCCAATACAAATCTTTAAACCCACATTCAACTTCCTCACCTAGCATATTAAATATATAATTCATAAAATACATTTATTTTGCATTTCAAAGTCACAGCATTACTTAGAAGTACACAGCAATAATGCTAAAAACATTGTCACAGCTTTTATATCGTGACGCAAACCATCATTTAATCATTTATTTATATATTTAAACTTGATTGCACAATACAAAATAAAGTACACATGGCGAACTTAATGCCATAAGGCATTCTCTACCAGTCAGCCATTTACTCCGTGATACTGATTGTTGATGATCAAAAACTTCAGAAGACCTACTTTGTACATTATTTTAGTATTGACAAACAGTTCGTGATAGGAAGAAGATCAATGCTTGGAATTATCTAAATATTCCTGAAAGTATGAGAAAAATAAAACTCAAAGGTACCCATCTATCCTAAGGCCAAGCGACAAAAAAATTGATCCGCACGAAAAATGGCCGACGCCTCGAGGGCTCCCTCCTTTTTGCCCCATTTCGTGCGGCTGTGATCCGGTTAGGGATCCAATGCATACTATCCGGAACGTCCGGATACTTGAAAAGGTATATTGAAGGAAAAGAACGAAAAAACTGAGGGATAGATCGCTTATAACATGCGTCTGTTTTATATGTGTGAAAAAGTACAATCACCGGCATTTAATATCTGCCACGACATGCATGCATAAATACCTGACTCGGCTTCATATTTTGGTAGTGAAATTTTAGTTTCGTAGTTTTATAGTAATCAATATTTTATATCTATTAAATATATCGTCGTCGAATATTCAATACATAAGCCTTATTGAGCTAACTTCTTGGCTAGTTCGATTTGTGAAAGATTATTCTCTAATATTTATTTATTTATTATTATTTATTTATATTTTATGTTAGTGATCAAAGTACGGAGTTCTCATAGCAAAAATCTAATTTTAAGAGGGATTTAAGATTGTATTTCATCGAATATCGACAAACGACACAAGACACTTTTTTTATTTTTCATTTATCTTCCAAAATATAATCTCATTTATACGTGCTCTACAACTCATTTGATTAGCAATCGCAAATAGTAGTTATATTACGATGAAACTGGAAATCCCATCCTGACTAACTAAAATCTGAATGCATAGAAATCTTCTTCCGCTACCCCAAAAATTTACCCGAAACAAACGAAACCTCGGAATTCCAAGATATCTCTTTGGACCTAACCAAAGTAGTAATATAGTTAAACTTGGCTGAAAATCCACATTGTTACTTTGTCCGTTCATGCTTGGATAATTGGACTCTTTGCTTAAACTTAACTCGAATTTGAGCGCAGTCTTTTGTTATTCCTGTTACGTAAGTTGAAAATTATTTTGTGCCTGAAACAGTTTGCTGGGTACCCTAAAAAAGAAAAATTTATTTTATATAGTTAGCTTAGTGCAGGCAAATTTAAATATAATATTTTTAAGCGTTGTAACAATGTCCGTTACGTAGACTTTACGTTTTTATTTAATTTTTGTTTTAAAACTTTACCAACGGGTGTCAACCAGAGTTGCTAGTAAGGCAACACCGCTGCAGTACGGGTGCAAACTACCTATTGTTGATCGAAGTAATGGTCATGTTCAATTTTTTTTCAAGTCAAAATTAAACCTTGTTTCTTGGTAATAGCGGTCACATTATGCATTGGGATTAATATAGATGCAAAGAAAAAAATATCATAATGTTTCGGGAGACGGCTCTGACATAAACATATATAAAATTACCGCATTTTTGCTGTCAATTAGGGTTGACACCTGTACTGCAGGAGTGCAAATAATTGAACTCAATATGGCGGACAATACGTGTGAGTGTTTGGAGTGTTATTTTTAGTGCTTTTTGACCGTTTTTGTTCATAAATTGAAAGTTAACATGTTATGCACACATCATTATTAGATACTTTTACCTAAGAATAATGTTGACGGGCATAGAGTCATACTCTTTAGCGGTTTTTTAGTTTGCACTGATTGAACATACATAAAAGTAAATTATTGCTCGGGTTGAAGGATTACCTACTGTGATATAACAATAAAGAATAGGTAGGTACAGACAGCAACGAAAGTAACTGGTCAAACGAAGCAAAAGTCTTTATTAAAAGGGAGTAAGAGCTTTTGAAGACGTCAATTGCGCAGTTACTTCTGATGCTGACTGTACATGTTTTATCTAATTTAATCGGTAAATATTTTCTTATACTTACAAAAACGGTGGAATTCGCTGTCTCCCTGAGCAGAGCTTCTGGTAAAAAAAACTACGACGGTGACAAACAAGCATGCAGACAACAAGATTCCAGAAGAATCAGAAGCGCGTTGCCGACCCTTTTGTTTACCTATTTGAGATTTCGTGTGTTATTAGAGACGAATGAGTTTATAAGCCATTGACATCACTTTTATCAATCTAATACCTGCTAGATATATGAAACCAAATATTGCACAACCTTAATTATTGCCTCATTCCTAACCACAAAAGCAAATGGCATTTCATCCACACACCACGCGTTAAATATAATCACGATGAAATGTTAAACTACCGCCGACGCGCGACAGCCGCCCACCGTCCGCACAGTGGTCCGCGCGGTTTTTCCCGCGGACAAAACGCCACACTAAATCATCGCGCCAACAAAAGGTAATTCCGGCCCAGTGTGCAATATTTCACAGTTTCAACCACATCAGTAATAATTTTTCAATTAAAATATTCTCGCGTGTCGGGCCGGGTTTGAAAAAATAATTCGAATGCGTCTATAAATTCCGTAGTAATGTTTTTATGGTCGTACAATGGTGTCGTGAAATGTTTTTAACGGTTTTGAATTAATGAAAACACCCTTTCCACGCTATATTTTGTGTAATTAAACCTGACCCTTTATTGGCTGAATGATTTAGGGTTACCTTTTTCTAGTTTGTTTAGGTCTGCAATAGTATTACTATTTACCGTGATAATATTAATTTTCAGAACAATTTCTATCAGAAATGGTAAGACATAGTACAGGTCGATTCACGAAAGCTGCCACGAATGAATCGACCGAAAGTAATGACACTTACAACTGTGAGTGTCAGTGTGAGTGCCGTTCTTATACAGGGGCCTCCTAATATTTTGTAAACATGTTCCTAATACGTTTTCATTATTCAAGAAAAAAAGTAAGTATCCATACTTAATATTATAAAATGGGAAAGTGTATACATGTGTGTTTGTTTGTTTGTTTGTCCGTCTTTCACGGCAAAACGGAGCGACGAATTGACGTGATTTTTAAGTGGAGATAGTTGAAGGGATGGAGTTGATGGAGTTGGAGGGATAGGATACCGTAAACTGGGGTTACTTTAAATCACGGGTTTACTTTGATAAAAATTTCGTTTTATTTTTAAACGCGAAAATCTACATTTCCGAACGCATCTATACTTTTATTTTTTTAAGGTTGGCAATATCGATAGTTCCTGCCATTAGTTGCTCAGACGCAGTGAACAAGTATGGTCGTTGGCGGTGCGGATCACGTGTCAAAATGTAAGTATAGTTTTTGCAATTTTTTCATGTTCGAATAACTTCTAAACTAACGTAGTGGGTATTAAAGTAAAAGGTTCACAGTGAATATTATCTTGCCAGGAGTGTGTTTATGTATACCATTGTATTGAGTTTTGTGTCATAAATTGAAACTGGGTATTTTATTACTAATTATTTACTTGATGTAACATTGGTCACTGATCAAAGAAACCCCATAAGTGAATTTAGAATTTTAGAATTAACCGAACAAGAAATGGAAAGTTCCTTGAAAATCTACCTTAAAGAATCAAGGTATGGAACCGACTCTAACACACCAGCAAGAAAAAGAAAACGTCTGGAGGTTGTACCAGGGAGAAGTGTTGCAGCGGTCGAAGACCACCAGCAAGATGATGGACAGGAACTAAATGATGGCTCATTAGATGTAGGTCCGCAAGAGCCAGGACCTAGCACAAGCCAAAATACACAAGTGATTCCAAATAGTAGTCCTGTCAACAATAGTTCAGATGCAGATGGACCCGAAGGTGAAGATGAGGAGTTAGAGTGTGCTGTGGGACGTTTTATCGTTGCAAAGTTTTTAACAGCTCGTGGGAAAAAAATGTACAAATATGTATGTCAAATAATTAGCAATGTTCCTTTGCTGGTTGAGGGATACAAATCAACAGGCAACACCAAGAAAAAATTCAAAAGAATTCAGGACGATATATCGGAAATAGAGAGCTGTGACATCATATCATTTTTGCCTAAACCTGCAACAATTAATGATTATATAGAATTCCCATGTGACATAAATATTTTGGAATTGTGATTTCCTAACTAAGCAGACACATATGTTTACCTAGTTGATTATTGTGTAATCGGTACATCTACCTACTACTAATAAGGCTGATTATTTTTTAAGAAGATAGATACCTTTTTTGTTTCCTCTTTGAACTAAGGAACTGCTTACTGCTATTGTGTGATTATGTCAAAGTAAATACCTACTTATTGAGGCTGATAATTATATAAGAACGTTTGATCTCTTTTTGTTATAAATGTTGAGGTAAACCTCAAATAAAGTTGATTTTTCTATGATGATATTTTTTTATTTTTGATCAAAGTAACCCCAAAACAACAAAAATTGTTGTAACTTTTGAACCTGTGGACCGATTTTTTTCTTTCCGTCAGATAAAATACTTCTGTTCGGGGTTACAATCGATTGCCCTTAAAAAAACATAGGGTATCAAAGTAACCCCAACGTCAGTTTAAATTTGAACATTACATTTTTATTTTTTTTCTCCATACATTTTCATGTCAGCTTTTCAAGATTTTTAGCAGCGAAAGATTATAAAAAGTTGATGTTCCTATTTTTTTATAATTTTTTACGACTTAATTGTAGAAGTGAGAGAAGTTTAAACTTTGAAATTGATCAAAGTAACCCCAGTTTACGGTAGTTTTTATCCACGAAATCATCCCCTAAGGGGATGGGGATAAGAATGGGGGGTGAAAGTTTGTATGGAGCTGCGATATAAACGAGTTCCACGCGGACGGAGTCGCGGGCAGAAGCTAGTATTATTATAATCTGCACCAAGTATCATGTTAATCCTTTTAAATCAAATCAAATCAAAACATTTATTCGTGACAAACACAACATCGATTAAAAGAAATAATAATAAAAAATAAAACACATTTTTGCCACGAAATGGACCCAGCTCAGCATGTACTAGCTTTGCAGCCGGCGCTGGTCTTCCGCAGGGTCCATTTGGTGAGGACACGGAAAGTAACAAACAAAAATTAATAAAAGGAAAAATACCGTCTCAACTAAAATTAAAACTTATAAGTAATTAAATTAAAAAATAAATAGTTGTAGTAGTAATGGTTTGTTGGCCTGCAAAAAGTTGCATCCCAACAAACCGCTACGTGCGTATGGGCCTTAATGGTAAAAGTGAACGCAGCCCATACGCGAACAGTACTACTAGCGCCAACAAACAGAAAACAGACTAAACACCATAGTAGAAATTATTATCTATATCTAAACTAAACACTAAACTTTTAGTAATTATTATTAAAGTCCTTTGTAAATAAAACGTATATATATATTTTTCTGATTTTTTTTTAGTGTCATGAATCGAAAGGTGATGGCTTGTTCGAATTGTAACGCTTAAAAAAGAACAGCATTCTCTAAAACACATTAATTATCATAATCACTTTTTGCATCAACCTGTATTTTATAATTATGTGATGCACAAATAGACATATCATTCACTCGTTCAATTCATTCGTGCCAGCTTTCGTGAATCGACCTGTACATTAACTACACAAAAACAAGGAATGTCTCAGATCGCAGATATCTGACGCCCGAGCCGAAGGCAAAGGCGATAAAATATGTGATCTGAGGCTTTCTTGATTACTACCCACGATGAGTACAACATTTTACGTCTCTCCCAGGTTCGTTAATTGCTACTTTATGGCCAGGTATGACGTACACAAATATACCAAGGAGCCCTAAGAAATGTAACACCAAAACAACTGTTCGTCATATACACAAGCATAGCTAAATACAAATAAATAGATTGCCTCGCCGGCAATCTAATTAGCCAGCGCTAGACGGAGTAAAGATTAGTTCAGCGATATTACGGGGAATAATTCTGCCCGTGTAATTTTGTCTACGGAATTATGGGAATAACACAATTGGCACAGAGCTAGGAACGTAAATTCAGGCGTAGCGGACCTGAACTTACCTTTAAACGTTCAATTCTGTTAAAGGTTAAACTTAATTAGTTGCTATTCATATTATTAAATAATGTAAGTTACATCAAAAATTAAAAATATTTGTAAACGGTTGTTTCTTAATTCCAACGATTTGTTAAGGATAATAAAACAATTTAATTAACTTTAAGAACCTCCTCCTTTTTTCAAATCGGTTAAAAAACTTAAAATTGAGTATCCGCAAGAATAAACTAATGTTACAAAACAGTTCAAAAACTTTACTTAACAATGTATTATGGCTTAATATAAATTTGGTGGTATTAAGACAGTTGACTGAATGAAACAAATGAGGGCCGCGTGTTAATTACTTAAACAATTTACCATTGTCGTCACTTTTTCAAACTGTGTGTTGGCTGGCTTACCTGAAATAAAAATAAAAATATATTAATAGGAGTAAATCAACAAAAATACAAGTTTGTTAGAACTTTATTCCTGGTGACAAAAATTCAAATTGCCTGCAATCAACTAAGGAAACAAAATAAAATTGGAACTGTCCTGCAATAATTGGAACCAAACAAATTAAAAGCTTTATGTATAAAACAAATGGAAACGTACATTTCGATATTTGATAATACTATAAAAATAAATGAAAGTCATACATCACGACATACTTCAGGTCCACTCTGCAAACCTGCAGCTCCCGATAAAACCAAAGCATTCTTGAAATAGAACTAAAAGGCTGGTAAAATATAGGGCATTGTAATCTGAGATTCACCCCCAAAGTTGAGGTGCGCAACCTTTAAGGGGCTACCCGAGGTTTCCATCGATTTTTGACAAGTTTTGAATCGTATCTCCTATTTTTGCACTACAGATAGAAGTATAAATCAAACGGTTATCGGTTCTTCAATCTTTTATCTCCATTCTGGTCTACCGGATTTTGAAACAAATGAATACTTAATTTTGTATGATCTTTTTTAACATGGTCTAAAATAACACTAATTTTGTATCTCTATTGACGTGAAACATCTAACACATACGAAATCTACATATTTGGGTTCGTCTGTGACGTCCCTAAAAACTGGTCTAGGGTTTTCTGTCTAAACCAATTAACACAAAAGTTATGGCCAGAAACCGGTTTTTTGGCCTAAAATTGTTCATCTTTGATGCCAAATATCTCGAAAACAATGAACTTAGAAGTAAATATGGGATACTATATTGCCTAAAGCCGTTGTTGTTAACATAATAAGCTACAAAAAACCTAAGAAAACTAAGAGATTCAGATCGAAGGTACGATCCCATACGCCAATTCTGGGAGCCCCTTAAGAAGATAGGTTAGGTAGGGCACAGCGAAATGTCATCCCGCTCGAATTTGGAGCAGCCCAACTGGGGAAGTACCTCCGCCTTGCAGAAGACCACAGCCATAATAACACTACCGCTTGCTCTGTAGTAGTGTTGTGTTCCTGGAGGTGAGCGAGGTCGCCAGAGCTCCCGAGGATGCGTTTTGTTGAGAGCGAGGGAACTTGTTGCTTCAGCTGTCAACACAGCGTATCCTCAAACATATCAAGGGTCGGCAACGCCCATGTTACTCCTTTGGAGTTGCGGCGCCGTTGCATCAGGCGGGACGTACGCTTGTTTGCCACCGTCGTAGCATTAAAAAAAAAGATGGGAACCTCGATTAAGTTAGTCTCTTTCACACACCAATCGCATTGCAATATCTTTCGCACGTTCGCTCAAGACACTCGTCTGAGGAAGCGAGGGCACGAATCAGATTGAAATTTCAATAGAATCGGAAGCAATCAAAATAAGTAGACTTCTAGCCCCAATGACGTAAGCTTATTACATTAATATGACGTGGGGAACTCGCTCCGTTTATTGTAATTTTATCAAAGCGCCACGGAATTTGCTTTACGGAGGCATTTTTATCGCGAAATTTCGTCAAACGTGATAATACTGTATTGGACCTTGGGTGAATTATTTTTTCGTTCGTAATTATTTTTCTGCACTACGAGTTAAAAGAAATAAGTCGAATGATCGCCAATATTCATTTTCAATTAAAACAAGAAGCCTTGCCAAAGCTCTGTGTGCAAAAAAATAATATTTAAGTTAGATTTGATTTTAATTGAATTACAACCAATGAGTTTGACTCACATATATACACGGCAAATGAAGATACTGTCGATTATAACAAATTATATTTTACCGGTCTACTCGTATTTGAACGACATGTACATAAAATGAAGATTTGTCAATCTAAATTAAATGAAACTAATTAACGTCAGATTCTAGTTTCACACAAAAATATAAATAATTACATACCTGATTTTAAAATTCAAAGAGATCCGAAAGACACTATCCCCTTTGCCCCACGTAAGTATAGGCAGAACAGTTTACTAATTCATGTCTGTTAAAAAAAAATAAGCTGACAAAAGTTGACATATATTATTGTCATATTCAACAATAATATTCCTGCTGTGAGGCAAAAATGAGAAAGTAATGCTAATAAATCGTAAATTGACGAGGAGTTTCTTTGAATGAGAGTAGCTTTAAGCTTTTAGTTAATCATACTGTGTTCCTACCCTTATGATGTTGGTACTGGATAGTCGATGTGACATGTGTCTTATGTCAGTAACAACAAAGTATCTGTTTAGATATTTTTGAAAGGTTGTCTGTGTAGATATTGGAGAACTCGACTGTATGTATATTTAAGTTAAATTAATACATGAGTTTACAAATTTTGTAACACCCTGGTTAGGAAATCTCACTAATGCAATGTAATTTAATAATAGTGATCTCATAAATGTTTGATGCTCTATCGGTGGGAACCTGTAATTGGTTTTTATATTTTATCCATATATATCAATGTGTTGCTGTTGGTTTTCCAAAAAAATAAATAACCACTATAATAAATTGACAAGAGCTAGCACAGAACCAAGAAGATTGGCAGACTCTCGCGTCAGAGGCCAGACTGACTTTGGGTCGCTGAGCAAGTTAAATAAATAAGTTAAAAAATGTCACTTTGCATTCAATCACAAACTAATGCATTCAAAGGATTTTCTTACCATCTACACCATTCATTTGGAATCAAAAACTTCACGCAGTTGACCTTATACCTCTAGACTTGGGACCTAGCTTTAAATGTATTCGTGCGTGTCTGTATCAATATCCTTACAATGGTCAAGCCAGTTAGGTAACTTAGCCAATTAGGTTAGAGTCAGCTGAGCTGAAATATCCGCTGACAGGAACACAGGAGATATTTTAGCTATCTGTAGAGTGGGACCACAAGATTAGCCAGTTAAGCCAGATAAGGCTTTGCTTTAGTTTAATTTATTTGGTCTTTCGTTTAAAGGGCCCAATGTTGTTTAAATGTCATCAACTATGTAAGAAATGGTTTGAAGCTCGAAATGTGGGAATGATTATATCACAGGGATGTGCATTTGTGTCATAATAATTAAAACTATGCAATGCTTGTTGCTTAAGTTCTGTATGTGATCCCTTGTAACTACATATATTAAACACGCAAGCAAGACACTGTAATCCATACCTATCATAAGTTTATGTTAACATTTTACTGCAGAAAAACATATATATGTTATGTAAGATGACAGTACAAAGGCAAACTTATCCCAGCAGCTAACGGGATAACAATTGATTAGTAGGGTTTTGTACTAATATTTATATACTATACGAGTACCTACAACTAAATATAAAATGATAATTGCATAAAATTATTTCGATGAAACCGTACCTACCGAAATCGAGGTATATTGTCCCATTAAAATTAGGTCGTAAATGTGAAACATTTAATGAAAAGCAATGATCATTTGATCATGAAAGTGCTCCTGGTGCCTGGTGGCGCTAAATTAACCGTATCGCAACGGTTCACTGAGCTCAACTCGATTATTTGTATGGTAATGATACCAAAATTTAATTTCTAATGCAATTGACAACATACGTACCAATAATCTATTTCATATCACTAAGTTTAGGTTATGTGCTGTTGCTTATTTAATAGTCTGCCTTTCGTATGATAGATGCAATAGCCAGGTAAGTGAGAGGCAACCTTGAACAGTTCCCGATGCGTGGTGACTCACACAATTATGACACCTGCACGTCGCTCACTCAACCAACTGCTACTTTAATGTACAATAAAATATATTTTTATAAATTGTCTCATCATCTACTTAAAACAATGGGAAATAAACAAATCTAGTTATCGTAATTAAATCGTATTGTCAACTAAGACATACCTTACCTACCTGTTGTAATTTAAGACATACTAAACTTAATGTAATAATATTATGTATAATGTTATTTAAGATCTTCACCCTATAAAAATTGACATGTATAACCTACGTTTTATCAAGGAATAAATGAAAACCTTAAAATGAAAATATATTGTGCATCCAATATTGTAGTCAAAGATTATCATGATGATAGTTATCCTGGATTTGGTATGTACTTACTGGCGCAGATGAAAGGGTAAAGTTAATATAAATATTACGAACAATGCTAACTTTAAAATCAAAACTGCGTCTGCAACAATGTTCCAATGAGTCCATTTTCTATTTTAAATGTATCGTACGGGCCGAGCGTATTAAAGTTTTATCCAGTGCCGGAATCGAGTTAGAAGTTGCCGCGTTGTGTCCCCGGGCCCCCGCGTCGCACCAATGTGCCGCAGTGAAACACAGTGCAGATTAAAACTATACTTTTAGCGGACATTTAGAAGGATGAAGTACTCAATTTCGCTATATTAAGGTAATGGGATGGACGCAATCTTACGAATAGCGAATAAATTTTTTACCTATTTTGGTTTACGACTTTTTATTTATTTGTTTAAGATTAGTTACTTAATTTATACCACTATTCCTATATAAATACTTTTTTTGTAGTTCACTTTACCGAAGTTAGTACTTTCATAGATGATAGGGCACCCTCATACGACCGAAGAGGCAGACCTAGAAAAAACTACAAAGAACAGCTCAAATAAAGAGTGGATGCTAAGTCGTATCGAGATGTCAAAGAGGTTGCCTATGATCGAAGTAGATGGAGGGTCTACTTTGAGCTACAACAACAAGAGCTTAGCTCTTAAATAATCAGAAGTAGTTTCATATAGATAATTAATCGTAACATAAATATTTTATTGTTTTCAAATAATTAAAATACCGTTTTAAGCAATGGTTTTCTTAATCGTAAAATATCAATCAAACGATGGTTCTTTATATTACTTGTAAGAAACATGAACAAGAAATAATATCAAATTCCCTCCCTTCCTCCCTTTTTGCACTGAATAATGAACTCTTACATTCCCACGTAAGTAGCAGCCTAAATGTTACATTGTATCATTTACCAGCTACACTACACACTAGTTAGCATACTGTTATTCGCCGAGTACCGTGACCAGTGTTTCAATTTAATACTGTTACAAAGAATTTTCTTTAATTGCTTCTTAAACGTACTTGACGAACCTTGTTAAGTTACCAACTTTAAAATTGGTTTTTGAGGTTCATATTTTTTCCTTCCCGTGTCTAGTTTAAAATTGCCAAGTTGCGAGAGGGTTTCAAATTGGTTTAGTTTCCGATTATTTTTTGTACCGTGTGTTTGTTTGTAAAAGTTTTGCGGCACATTGTGAAATAATACGGTAATGTTTGCAAATGTTGTGGAAGCGCTTAGTATTATGTTGTTGTAGACAATTACACTTTTTAACACTTGGGGCGTTTTGTTAAAATATTGTGGAATAGAAACGATTATAATCGTTTAAGTTACATTTTGGATGTCTCTTTGCTTTTGGATGCATCTTCAAGTATAAAGGTTAGTAAGTTTTGTTAAGTTTCTCCTCTGTGCAGTGTATACAATTAAATTTTAGTTTTTTGTATACTTAGATGTCTGTTTAAGTGTTAATTATGTTATTTTATACGAGTAATGGTTGTTACTAAATTGCTTCATAGAATTACAAGGCATGTAATTAATATCACAAGAAGGAAATAAATTTAAAATAGATAATTATAAACCGATAGCATTTAAAAATCAATCTCTCTATTAAGGAATTTCTTGAAGCCCTTTCCAATCTTTAAGCCCCAATCACTTCGCAACTCATCAAAAATGCCTTCATTTTAGGAAAGGCTGGGTAAATATCCGAGATGACTCAATTTCTATTTCTGCGGTATTTGGGTAATTTCCAATTAAGTGGAAAGTTTGCTGCATTCCCGAGGGGTTGCCTGCGCGATAGACAATAGACTTAAGGAGATGTATAAGGTTTGAGAAAGATTCAGCGGTCACGGAATCCTCTATGTACATATATGGCTATTGAAAAGTGGTAAAGAATGCCAGTTTTGACTTAATAAAACTGCTATAGACTTATTATACACAGGTAATAATGCTGGCTGACCTCCATTTTGGACACTAAGTTTATAAAAAGATGACTTATTAATTAAATCGTCAACAAACCATACCATTCTGCAATAAAACATTTTGTCCAAATCAAGCCCTCAAATACTAGCGATGAAATATGGTGCAAGGAGAATGACCTATTGGTAAACCCAAAGAAAACCGACACAATTCTCTTTACAAATAAACGAAAATCGGGTACCTACGAAATGCCAACTCTATTTGGCACAAAACACTCGAAAGAGGTGAAATAATAATAATATTTGCCGACAATCTTACACATATCGACCTAGTCCCAAACTAAGCAAAGCTGGTACTAAGGGTACTAGACGACGATAAACATACTTATATAGATAAATAAATACTTAAATACATAGAAAACATCCATGACTCAGGAACAAATATTCGTGCTCATCGCACAAATAAATGCCCTTACCGGGATTCGAACCCAGGACCTCTTGCTTCGTAGGCAGGGTCACTACCAACTAGGCTAAAGCGGTCGACAAAAATAAAAAATCTAGGCATAGCACTAGGGGACGAACTGAACTGGAGCAAACACCTAGACAGTAGACTAAACAAAGCAACAGTAGCCTTCTGGCAATGCAGAAGGATGGTGGGGAAGAGATGGGGCCTGGCCCCCCCACATCATACTGTGGCTATACAAAATGGTGATAGTACCAACGATAAGCTATGGTGCCATAGTATGGTGGCGGCGCACCCAAACCACGAGTGCAATTAACAAAATCCAGAGAACACAAAGACTGGCATGAGTTGCGGCTACAGGTTGTATGAGAACAAGCCTACAGATGAAATTAGTTTTTGATTACCATGCTAAGCAACACCAAATTCCTAGCTTATTTAGCAAATCCGTAATTTAGTTATTTGTATAGTCTCCTTAATAGAAATTGTTCGCTTTTTCTGTTGAAAAGCTTGAAATAAAATATTCATTCACACACATTCAGTCAAACACATTTTTCAATATTTTAACTTCCGTATTCAACTATAACTTTCTAAATAATCGCATAAAAATATTATTATTAACATAAAAAAGATCTCCAGATACGCTTAAGTTTACCTAATTAAAACTAAATATTTGTAGAAACTTCTCTATTCCATTTTACCTCTATATGACAAAAGTTCTTATAGTTCTTCATTATAACTTGCTACCAACTTCCATGTCCACGCCACAATGGGAACATTTAGTCAGTTTCAAGCACATTTAGAAAGTACCCTGCTTTCAAACCCGGCAGAAATGTATCAGAACCGGCATTCTAGGCTGTAGTAACGCTATTTTTGTAAAAGTAGACGGTCATTTCCAGTCGACAAAAGGAAGTTCTTAAAAAAATTAGCGTATTCTCGAGCTGTGAACATTTTCCGAAGGTTCATACGCATACATACGCGTCATGTAAGCGAGATTCCCATCGAATCAACAAATATTCGTGCGAAACAGAAAAATATTTGCCGTTATCGGGTTTTGAACCCCGGCCTGTCAGCTTCGCAGGCAGTGTCACTATCCACAAGGATATACTGGTCGTTGTGACGCAGATACTTGAAGACAAATGGATCACAATGGAAGGACTTGAACTTTGTTCCCTTATTGACACTTGAAGTGTTCAGCGTGGCTTCAAATGATGAATCTATTTGCACTCAATTTGCTCTTTTTACGGCTTCATTTAAATTGAAGGATCTCGAGTATATATCTTGAATGGGATTTTTTTCGTTGCATGATGAGATAGGGATATGTTCCTGGACATAATGGAATGGTGACCAATTTATTTTTGATTAGTTTGGTTCTATTTGTGTGAGGTTCATCATCATCATCAAATCAGCCGGAAGAAGTCCACTGCTGGACATAGGCCTCCCCCAAAGAGTGCCACAATGACCGGTCCTGCACCACCCAAATCCAGCGGACTCCCTCGACCTTTACCAGGTCATCAGTCCACCTTGTGCAACCCACGCTGCGCGCTTATGTAAGGTTGTCTCTAAAATATTTATTTATTTATTATGTGGATTAGAAACTATTTATATTGATTCTAATTAATTGTTTATAAAAAAATGAGAAACAGACGTCAACTCCATCCAACCTGAAGAATATAATTCGAAGATTGTACATGTTTTATGTCAATTAAGATATGTAATGTTTGTCTAATTCTGCCTAGTCATTATATTATGATATATATAGTCTGACATGCTTAATGTTCTTACTAAACATGCATATCTCTATCTCTCTCTAAACTATGAAGAATAGCAATTGCGTGAATGTCTGACTTTAAATTGACAGACAACGGACACTTAATGCCGTTGGGAATAAAGCAGGGGGATGGAATGTATAATAGAATGGAAAAATATGACAACGTAGTCGCGTGACACAACTAGTGAACTCATTACATTAATATTTTGTTAAAAAATTACATAAGTATTATTCAATCAAACAGTAATTTTTTTAACCATTAAAAGTAGAATCTAAATCTACAAATAAAGCCATTTTATTTTTGGAAAAGAAAGGAAATACTAACTTATCTATAATTTCTATTTGCGCTAAGGGAAGCGGATTTTGTCCCCAGCGTAGGCCCACTGGGCACTCCAAGGGTAGCTTTGCTAAAATAAAAAGGTTGTATTAGCCTAAAACTCCTCCCAAACATACGACCTTTTCAACTATAATTGGGAGGAAATCTCTGGCAAACACTGGCTTAAGTAATAGTAATCCTTCGCCCAGTCTACGACATTATTTTCCTCTAAACAGTTAAAATAACGGTTTCCCTATTCGATTTCAATAAGCTTAGGATTTATAAAACGAATTCATTTCTTTTTTTAACTGTTTCACCAGGATAGATAACGGTAGAACACTTGAAAGAAATAGATACTAATTCAATGGATTATGCTTTTTTGGTGAATGATCTCAAGTTTCGCTTTTTGTCTGTATGCATAGTGCAATCTATTACAGTAATTTGTATTATAGAATACATTTACCTATGATTCCTTCGGTCTTTTTATATGATAACTTTGATTACCTGCATAATCTTTTATTTCGTAATTAACTACTAGAAGTGGCGCTAGTGCATGGGGGTAATCATTTAATTAATTATTTATATATTAACAATGATAATTAGCATATAAGGTTGACTTAATAAATAAACACAACTGAGACTGGCAATGGATAGAGAAAAGTGGCGGTTACTCCACCGACAAGAGCACGGCTCTTAAGTAATGATGATGATGAATAAATAAATAGTCAGTGTGCCGTACAACCAGCAGCAGAAGTAAATTTCAAAATGATCTAGACACTCGAGACAGTCCCTATCCCCTTGATATTTTGACTCTTTTTCAGCACTTGCAAATCCTTAAAACCCCACACATTAATTGAATTATTAAACCGCATCTTGAAAGAAACTTGTCTGTACATCTATTATTCAGCCTACACCGAAACGCTTTCACGCCGCCGATGAATTGTCTATTAATGCCGGTACATGGGTACGATTCCCGTTGTTCCATTGCCATTGTTATATGAGATATATATTGAGCCCTGCTTGATTCTATTTATGCAACTTTCAACCCTGATTCCTCTCCCATAAGGTTTGTTTCCGGATACTATTGCGCGTCTTTTCATATATTTCAAGTTCTTCCGCCTTCAGTGTCTATCTACGTCGTCACGGTACCTAATTGATATGTAATAAACGTTATGTTTACACCGAACAGATAAACGTTATAGTAAGGATCTGTTTTAGTAAAAAATCAACCATAAATGCAATAATGTTCGTTTTGGTTAGTGAAAAGCGGTATGTTTAGAAAAACAAACAAACAATTTTAATGCAAGTTTTTTTTACACTAATTCTAGCTGCAATCTAAGAGATAAAATCTGACGAGTTGATTTAGTTATACACTGAGTATCTATTTATGATTATTAAAAAAAACAAATGAAGTTGCTCAAACACTGTGCAGATTTACTACATTTTATTTGATATAAACCAAAGACTTAACCAATATAATCAAAAGTTCAAAACCTGATTCAACTAATAGTCTAAAACACATCACAGCCCCTTTAAAACGGAACAGAAATCGAAGCTCCCAATAAAACTGCAAATACAAAAGCTCAGCGAAAGCTCAAAGAAATAACGAGGAGGAAACCGACGGTCCGTGTGTCTGTAGCGAACTGTTAAACACTTTGAAAGTATAAAATTAGGCATTCGATGGAAGCTCGCTTGAAAGTGCGGAGGGTGAACTGTGTATGCTATTTTGTTGCGTTTATAATTGGGGTTTGGGTTGCTGATGGTTCAATATAAATTAATCGAAAAGGTCTAGATTAAAAATATCTAGATAAAAATATTTTACATGACGCATTGTTTAGATTATTTTAATATTATTAACTTAACAATAATCAAGAATTGACCTTATTGTGAACATGCCAACAAAAATCTTATTTAAGTTGTTTTAAAGTAAAAATTATTAATAATTTTCAAATTACTTAAGATGACGGTTGCAAGTCGAGCAACCGTCATCTTAAGGAATTTCCCAGTATCTACCACCCTTGTATCTGCTAAATTATCGCGTGTATTCTTAGGTTTGCTGTGTTATATTATATTTCGACATGCCCCCACGGCCCATGCCAAGACAATTTGTAAACTAAGTAACACACTTTTTTCACTCCATCGGTACGGTACACATTTTTGGTGAACAGAAACCAAACAGCCATATTTTACTTGACTCAAGTACGAATTAGAAGCAGAGCAGATTCGTTTAGCAAAAACAAAAGTCTTTTTTAATATTACTTTCATAAAATACTTATTAAAACATTCACGCATTAAAAACAGGAGCACGCGCTTAGAATAAATCTTCCACGCGAAATTACGGGGTCGATTACGCCCGCCCGTTTGTCAAGTCTAACATCAGGAATTTGAGGTGGCCAATTCGAAATTCGAATGCCTAATTTATAACAGATTGCTTTTTCAATCTAATTTAGATCAGTCTGACAGGCTTTTGGTTAGAATCATTCGTATTATGCAACAATGTCAGATTAAATTGTATGGACATAATACACTCGAGAGCAAAAGTTTCGGGTCACTAGCATTTACTTTATTATCTTGAAAACGAATAAAGCTATCGTATTGAAATAAATTGAACCATATAGACAATTTAATTATCCTTTGTTACACGTATAAAAACTTATTGGTTGGCGTGAAGTAATGGCATTTAAAAAGTTATAAACATAATGATCCCTTTTTTTCAAATCAGAACTTCTAATTTTCGCAACTGTTTTTGCTTTTGTTTTTGTTCTGTCATAAAATGTATTTATAAGAAGTCTTCCAGGTATCCAATAGTCATTATTAAAGTAGTAATTATGTCACTCACACCTGAGGAATGTACGAGAATCCTCACGATCCTGGAAAATGGGAGCAGTCAGCGAGAAACAGAAAGAATAGTCGGTGTATCGTTGTCTACAGTTCAGCGTGTTCGCCAGCGGTTTCTAGAAACTGGTTCGAACCTACGCAGCCCAACAACAGGCAGACCCAGGTGTACGACGGCACGGGAAGATCGATATCTAGTCAACTATATGCTGCGAAATCGGTTTCTTACGGGAACAGCACTGACTCATCATTTTTTAAGGCTTGGTAGAAGCAACCCTTCTGCTTGGACTGTAAGACGGTGACTTGCTAAAGGTAATTTGAAACCATTTAGACCCGCAAATGGTCTGAAACTCGAGAGGCACCATCGTATAGCAAGACGAATTTATGCACGCGAACACTCGCATTGGACGATTGAAAATTGGTCAAATGTCGGGTTCTCGGACGAATCAAAATTTATGCTGTATACACATGACGGAAGGGCAAAGGTGTACAGAAGACCAGGAGAAAGATTTATGCAAGCCTGTATTGAAGAAAAGGTGGCATACGGTGGTGGTTCGGTACTCGTGTGGGCTGGAATTTCTGCGGAAAGCCGAACAGAGCTTGTACTGATCGAAAACGGTACTCTTAATGGCGTAAGATACGTGGATGAAATCCTCAACGAGCACGTCGGTCCATTTATGGCAAGACTTGGTGAGAATGCCATCTTTATGCACGATAACGCCCGTCCCCACACTGCTCGTGTAGTGCAAGACTACCTTGATGAGGTGAATATTCGTCCCATGGTGTGGCCAGCACGTAGCCCCGACCTCAACCCGATCGAGCGCGCCTGGGACGAGCTCGGACGACGTGTAAGACAACGAGATCCTCCTTTAATTACGCTTCGTGACTTGAAACATGCATTGGTAGAGGAATGGGAGAACATTCCCCAACAGTGTTTCAGAAACTTGGTGTACAACATGCCGAATAGCATTGCAGCAGTCCAGACAGCACGTGGGGGTAATACCAAGTACTAAACTGTGTTAAAACTACTTGTAAATATAAAAAGTTCAATATTTTCAGTTTTGCTTTTGCAAGCAAAATGACACCATTTTTAATTTGTCGTTTTAAACATAATAAAATAAATGGTCAGTAGTAAATGTAATGCATTTTATTTTAGTAACATTAAATTGTCTATAAGGTTCAATTTATTTCAATACGATAGGTTTATTCGTTTTCAAGATATTGAAGTAAATGCTAGTGACCCGAAACTTTTG
Organism: Epinotia demarniana; assembly: GCA_945867215.1. Taxonomy (NCBI): domain Eukaryota; kingdom Metazoa; phylum Arthropoda; class Insecta; order Lepidoptera; family Tortricidae; genus Epinotia; species Epinotia demarniana. The sequence goes on along the minus strand of OX244275.1, from coordinate 22,438,236 downwards.
CTCTCGAGTGTATATATCGTGACCCTTGCGTATTTACTTGTGTGGTACCTACTCATATACATTGAGGTTTGGTTTTGGAAAGTAATTTACATTCTTGCTCGGAGATGGTGGAGCTCAGTTAAAATAGAATAAAACGCACAACCCAACATATTGTGATCTCAGCTTTCAAATACTAATAAATCGCTCAGCATTGATAAGCTGATAGCTAGGCGTCGGAATTTTTAATTATCGCACAGTAAGACATTCATTTATTTCATCAGTGATATGAATTTCATAATCACGGAAAATAACGTTTGACGAGTTTGTTAATGGATATAGCCAAGGAATTATAATAATACCAAACCAAAAGACTGATAAACTAACTAGAAAAACTGACTAGGCGAGAGGCTAGATAATGTAGGCCTTGGACAGGCGAATACAGATACTTGATATAATTGAGCACCAAAATATTTCCCCCCAAAATACCAATAACAAATCCCCAAAACAATTCAATCACGCTAGTGCCAACGGAATCCACTTACTATAAGTAGGTATTAGTGTACGTGTAGATAATGTACGTTATTAAAATTAGGGCTGGACGCCGCGCCATATGGCGACCCGTCTGCCGAATGTGGCGTGTGGGTTATGTACAGGCGGCGAGAGATTGATTTTGTAAAGAAACACTGATGTGCCGCAACGATTCAAAGTGCAACTTAAAGACCTACCCATCGAACGCGTGTCGTGCGTGGCGCGTGAGGTGCGCGGCGCGTTTCGGGCGCGGTTGAAGCGGAATATTCACACCGCAAGCGGGCGACGCGTCAGCAACGCGTGTGCAGCGCGGGCCCGCGCGGGCCCGCCGCGTTGGCGATGCACACACGTGACGCGCACGCGCACGACACGCGGCCACGCTGCCGAGTTGTAACTTTAGCGCCGCAGGCCCGCGCGGGCCCGCGTTCGGACCGCGTTCGATGTGTGTTTGAAAACCATCTCCCATTTTGTCTTTGCCATATGTGTGTATTGTGATAAGTAATGCTATCACGAATAAATGTTTTAAAATTGGAATTTTATTGTCAGCCTCCGACAATAAAAACAGCGGGCCAACTTATACCAGAGTTTGTTCAGGTCTTTGTAGACTTTGGCCACCGATATATGGGACGCCTGACTATGGTAAAGGAGTAACTATCTGTGTACAGTCAAGTGAAAAAATACGGGTCCATACAACTTACTCATATATAGGTCCCATAACCGGAACATAAGCGGATTAAGGTTTTGGTACTTATTTATGAGAGGATGTTGACAATACATATTTTTGCACTTGACTGTACTAATATTTAAAATACATGCTTTTTGAATGCAAATCCCTAGACTGCATGTAAAAAAAACATTTAATTTGGATATATTAGTTGCAACAGAAAACTAAACTCTTTTTAATGCCCTCGCTTTCCTCTATAACTATAGGTACCGTACCAGGTGGCACAAACCAGGGTATTATTTATTGTACCTACTTCTGATTTAGCGTTACAACTTAACATTGTTTTGGCAAAGATTTAGAGAAGGCTCTCTGTAACTGACAGACGACTGATCTTATAAATTTGTTTTCTTCCCTATAGGTAAAATAACCTTTATCCAAACCTCCCCCTTTCCTTGTCAAAAGTGATTAAGCAAAACAACACGGAATAAACAAAAACCTTGTTCATACTTGCTAATCGAAAAAGAGTAATTGCCCTGAAATAAGAGACCAAATGCTATAATCTAGTCTGTATGGGTATCATCATCATATCCGCCGACAGCAGCGACGTCCACTGCTAGATATAGGCCTCCCCCAAGGAATGCCACTATATATGACCGGTCCTGTGCCACCCGCATCCTGCGGACTCCCGCGACCCGTACCAGGTCATCGTTATGGGGGCTCTGATCTACCCACGCGACGCCTTTCGGTACGTGGTCGCTACTCGAAAACCTTTCCGCCCCAACGGCCATTGGTTCTACGTTCAATCTGCCCCACACACTGCCACTTAGTTTAGCGCTTCGGAGGGCTATATCGGTTGACTTGGTTCTGAAAGTGTATGATCTGTTTAATTTCGATGTTAAATTCTATAGCATAATTAGTTTCATCTTGGGCATTAAGTGCGACTGTTACGCTCGGGATTCTATCAATTCTATCTTTCACTTCAGATTGTAATAAATGTACCGTTCTCGCTGTAAATGTATAATTTTGATCCCTTGAGACACAATCTGCTATTCTCGTGCCTTGCGCCGTATGAAATGGATTATTCAATTGCTAGTGCACTTTTTACGCGGCACGCTCTCTATGAGTTCAAATGCAGCTATTGCACTATTGCACTCTACATCTCTAGCACTTCATACTCTACATAGAGTCTATATAGTGCGGCCGCGGCCTGAATAGGGCTTCATTTTTATTTCGCGTTTACTGCTAAAATACGTAGTTTAAAAGCAGAGTGGAATTGACTGCGAATCCAGTTTATTTCAAACTATACAAACGTGCTTTTATCAATACGTGTGTAGTGCAGAAGTCGAGGAGATATGATGTGAATGGCGAAGAATAAATAAATATTCATATGGCGAACCATTTTTAGAAACACTTGATGGTGAGGATGTGATATAAGCAAGAAAACCTATTAGTACCTCTAAGTAAGTCAACTTTAAGTTCAACTGAAATCACTGTAACGGCTAAGTGTTGACCGTAATCATACTTTGCTTATGATAGGTATCATTCAATACAAATACACTTTATTGCACACCTCACACAAACAAATAGATATGATAAATAAATGAACAATAATCTGACACTAAATATATGATAGAAAGTGATGCATGCTTAGTTATTTTTCACACGCGACATCCGTGTTTGCCAGAATTTCATGTAATTCATTTTTTTGACATAAATAAAGGCCTCCACCCACCGGACGCGTGTCGTGCGCGGCGCGCGACGTGCGCGGCGCGCGTCGGGCGTGGTTGAATCGGTATATTCACACCGCAAGCGGGCGGCGTATAGCAACGCGGGGGTACGCGGCTGCGACGCGTTACCAACGCTTGTGCCGCGCGTGAGCCGCGCGTGTGCTGCGCGTGTACCGCGCGTGTGCCGCGCGTGTGCCGCGCGGCTGCGGCGCAGCAGCAGCGCGGGCCCGCGCGTCATATTTCACTCACTACCAACACATTTAATATGTATCTCGCTATCTTTATCACACTCAGCGGCGCGGGCCCGCGCAGCTCATGCGACGCGCACGACACGCGGCCGCGCTGCCGAGTTGTAACTTTAGCGCCGCGGGCCCGCGCGGGCTCGCGTTCGAATCGCGTTCGATGTGTGTTTGAAGTGTAGTGTCAATGCTTTACAACTTGCGCGTGTGCGCGCAGCACACGCGCCGCGCACGACACGCGTCCGGTGGGTGGAGGCCTTTATGGTCAAAGTTTTTAAATTAACTATCGTTTGTCATTATACACGTTAGGCTTGCATACATATTCCTCAGAGAGGTAAATAAATAAGTTAATTAAATTCATACATACATACATTCACGCCTTTATTCCCAAAAGGGGTAGGCAGAGCACATAAAACGTATTTTCCAGTGCCACTTTTAGCATAAATGTGGGTATACTACCGCAAAAATATACGAAAAGGCTATGCATTCTAGAATGTCGTGATTTCTAGAAAAACATAATATTATAGCTAAGGAGCAAAATGGGTTTCAGAAGGGGAAATCGATCACACACGCATGCTACTCACTTCTTGAATCCATTACTCAAAAAATAGACCAAAAATTCCACTGACAGGTATATTTTTTGATATGAGTAAAGCATTTGATTGTGTTAATCATGATACTCTATTAGTTAAATTGGAAAGATATGGATTCAGAGGTTTGGCTTTAAAATGGCTTCAAAGTTACCTTGTTGATAGAAGACAGTGCGTAGAGGTAAGGAGAATGAATGAAAGAAGTGAAATTGTTCCATACCATTCATCAGAAAATACAACGGCACGGGAGTTCCCCAAGGGAGTATTTTAGGACCGCTTTTATTCATTGTCTATATCAACGACCTGCCAAAGATTAGTCATTATAAGACAGTTTTGTTTGCTGATGATATTTCTGTACTTATACTGATGACCACAAAGATAGGAATACTTATGTCAATAATATTAATATGGCCGTTGAATCAATATGCAATTGGTTGGACGAAAACAATGTATCTATTAATGTTCTAAAACTAAATATGTTCAATTTTGTACTACTAAAGCTAATATACCTAAGCTGAGCATTACTTGTAAAGGACACACAATGGAAGAAAATAGTGAAACAAAATTCCTTGGATTATTAGTAGATCGCCATTGTAGTTGGAAGTCGCATATTGATAACGTCTGCTGCAAACTGGAAAGATTCCCATATGCATTGAAACGGTTGGAACGCTTATCCGACCAAAAAACTGCCTTGATAGCCTATCACGGCTACGAGGCTTCGTTACTCAGATTTGGTCTTATTATTTGGGGAAATGTTTCCGATATACAGAGGGTATTTACTAGCCAGAAAAAAAGTATCCGTGCCATATGTGGTGTAGGACCCTTACACTCCTGCAGACCTCTATTCAAAAAACTTAATTTGCTAACTTTAACAAGTATGTACATTTTAGAAATAAGTGTCTATGTAAATCCTAATTATAGTTTATTCACGAGGCTTGAGGCAAATCCCAGGTTACGGGCTAGAGATCCTATGAGATTTATAGGACCAAAAAGTAAAACTGCTTTGTTTAGAAACAACTGCTACCTAATGTCAATCAAAATATTCAATCATCTACCACTGCATATTAAAGAAACTCCAAACGTCGTGAGATTTAGAAGGGCTAGTGGAAAATATATTTTACAATATCAAAGATTACCTTGATTTTGTTACAAGTATATAAAATAAAATGTATGTTCAAAATTACTTATTTATGATATAAGTAACTTGCATAAACTGGTATTTCATGTATGTAGTTGTAAAAATGTATGGAATGTATCTTAATTATTGTACCAATAAGTTATTGTATAATTAATCGCTTTAATGAACGTTGCCTTATAAATCCTAAACGCCACTTAGAGTTCCATTATACGCCATTGTCCATTTAGAGACTGTGATTAAAATTCCAAAAATATTGTGATTTTTGTTATAAGATATTGAAAGTTAATTATGCTAAGTAAATAGTATTTAACTAGGTATCTCAGATTAATAAATACTTTCTAATAATATTACGTAGTGGTCGCTGCAGAGACAATAACATGTAGTACAAAGTACAGAAAAGTAGCGTTAAGGAAAGATTTTTTGATATAACTCATTGTTTTGTTATATACGTCCAATAATTTTATGTTTTTAGAAGACTGTTTTGTTTATATTTGAATATTAAAGTTTTAGAAGATTTTTAACATGTCTATTTATTTTTTAAATAATTTTCAAAATGAGTGGCGTAATAGAACTTCTTTCCATTAGCAACTAAATAAAATTGAGTTTTTTTTATAAATTTGACATTATTGCGTAACAAATTTCGTATTTTTATGTTGTTTATACAATATTTTATCGATTCAGCTACATTTCAAATCAATTTGGCCCATTTCTAAAAGTGGAACTCCACTTACGCCACCAACAACAATTTCTGAAAACGCCCTTATAGGCTATAAAAAATAACTTTTGCATGCTAATATATAGCTAAATGTGTGCTCATTGAATTCATTTGTTTTATAATTATAAGATCTATTGTCAACCACATTTATTGCAAATAAAGACCTACTACTACTACTACTACTACTACTACTACTACTACTACTACTACTACTACTACTACTACTACTACTACTACTACTACTACAAAAGATCGACTAAATGTGATATTGCAGTGATAGGTTGCTAGCCTATCGCCTACAAAACACTTCAACCCTGGACCCTTAGTCGACTTTTACGACACCCACGGGAAGAAAGGGGGTGGTGAAATAAGTTAATTATGTGCGATCAAGTTCCGTTTAGTAGTATTATCATATTTTAGTTTTAGTTGTACATATTTTTTTTATGTTTTGTTTTGTTCGGAAATTTTATTACTTGTCCTAATTGTATTGCTTTTCTTTTATATTACTATTATTATTATTTTATGCGACTGTAAAATATGTGTTACGCCGTGGAATCACCGGAAGGTTCCATCGGAAGACCAGCGCTGGCCACCAGGCCAGCACAACGCTGAGATGGAACCGTTTCGTGGCAATGTTCTTTTTTTGTATTATTTTATTTTTATTTATTTGCATGTATGTGTTGTTGTCATGAATAAATGTTATTCTATTCTACTCTATTCTATTTTAATATCTATTGTGACTTTAAACAACAATTAGGTTTAATATAAACGTCACTTTCATATAAAACAATTACACGTTAAGATTTTATGTTTTTCTGATTCATATTTCCATATATTTTTTTAGTAATTTAGAAATTAGTTAAAACATCTACAACTTTCGACCCTTTACATCTTTTTCTTCTGATATGTAACCCATACTTTTAAATCTTGTTAGTTTTCTTCCAAAGTTTCCAGACATAGAGAACATAGAATATACAAAGAAAACAGTTGACGAACTTTATCATAATATTGCAAATAGCATTTTACTCAAAGGTAACTCTTCAAGCAATAACATAACAAATTCAAAGACAACTCCATGTGAGTAAAAGGGCACACACGGTTTTTTTGCTGTAAACACGGTTAACTTGCCGTGCAAACATGGTTGCCAGTGTTGTACTTGTAAGGAAACGGAAGTTGTACGCGTAATGAACTAGTTTACTTATTGTCCGGTGCGTGTCGCGTTCAACGAGCCTAAGTTCCAGAAATCTATAATCCCCTAAAGATGGATCCGTTCCACGCAACCTTGGGTCAATCAATTCATTCACGCATTGCAATTTGATTCCAATTTGGTTCACGCTTTCGTTTTAACACTTTATGTAGTGCTTGCGATGAAGGGAGCACGTTTAAAGGCCTCCACCCACCGGACGCGTGTGCTGCGCGTGTGCTGCGCGGCGCAGCTGCAGCGCAGCACACGCGCAAGTTATAAAGCATTGAAACTACACTTCAAACACACATCGGACGCGGCACACGCGCAGCACCCGCGCAGCTGCAGCGCAGCATACGCGCAGCACACGCGCAGCACACGCGCAGCACACGCGCAGCACACGCGCAGCACACGCGCAGCACACGCGCAGCACACGCGCAGCACACGCGCAGCACACGCGCAGCACACGCGCAGCACACGCGTCCGGTGGGTGGAGGCCTTTACACAATGAAATCAAATGGAATTCGGAACACTGCGAGATTTAATGTCAAATATATAATAATTTACTTTAAAAACGAAGTTTTAACCGACTTCAATTTAGTACTCCGCTAAGCCACGAGTACTTTTCCACATTTTTTTTTACAATTTCCCTCATGAACTGATTTCCGAGAGCAAATGCGTTAATTACTATAGAAAAAAACCGAATCGCTGTATGTGGGCCGATAATATTTGAGGACTTCCGTCGATTCCCCAAGATTGTGATGACCAATGGCACTTCATTAGTTCCAATTGTAACGGAATCTTATCAGAACCTGTGACGTACTTTGGCACTTTTAAGTACACAATGTACACATGTATGCTACAAGTGGCACTGGAACATAAGTTTCATGTACTCTGCTTACCCCTTTTGGGAATAAAGACGTGATTCTATATATTATGTATGTATTCCCCCTTTTAGTCTTCAAGAGCTCTAACGGCAAGTTTAAATAACAAGACAGTCTTCAATAGTTCCCTAACTAAGTTACCGCTCGAAATAAACAAAAACTAACAATGTCACATCTGCAAAACTAAATCGGATTACGTCTGTCTGCCGTGGGAGGGAGAGGGGGAATTAATGAACGGTGCAGCAGTAATTGATTGAGTTTTGTCAAACAATGGCAAGGACCTATCGCGGTTATGCAGGCACTCTTATGTTTCGGGCGAAGGGTACGTTTATCGAGTAGGCACCTATTGAATTTTTGCAAGTCTTTACGTGTAGCACGTTTAAGCAGAAAGATTACTTTTACTTTAAATGAAATAAATGAATGAAATAAATACCAATTCTAATCTTTATTTAATATAAATAGACATCTTTATATTTATTTAACACAGTTTAACAGTAAAAATTATCATATGAAATAAATGATTTTTTATTCTGGAGGAAAACCGTAATGGCACGTTTACAAATCAATATTCTACCAGCGTTTCTGAAACAGAAGACCACTGTTAAAAAGAAACCCGAAAAAAACTCAACAGTCAGTAACTTATTGCCAAAAAAAGGTTATCACAATTGACAATGATAGTTCTTCACTTAATTTTTTTTTGGCTTTGAAATCTTGTTTCTTACTAAGAAGTACGCCCGATTTTGAAAAATATCCTATTTTATTTCAGTGCTACTTTTTCCACTTAAATAAAATAGGTATTATGGTAAATTAGAGAACTAAGTAAATAAATACAGTTGATATGATTGTATTTTATTCTAAGTTGAAAATTAAACCTGAAACTAAGTTTGAAGAAGTTAAATCTACACTTTGAAACATGGTGAAAAGCGCGCAGAAATAACTATATGAAAGTATCGAGCTCATAACCAATGTACGATTCTCACCGAAGGGGCCAGGCCGGAGCGGATTCTATAACATGCAAAGGAATTTGAACCGTATAAACAGTAATTACATTTCAATACATATTTGAATGCATCGTGCATCCATTGCAAACCGGCAGCTACCGACGACGCGAGGGTGGGGATTGTGGTAATCAAATATTATGAATTGCATCTGCTGTATAGACGGTTCAAATTCCTTTGCATGTAATAGAATGCGCTCCGGCCCGGCCCGTTCGGTGGGAATTGTACATAAAGGTAGTAATCATACTCATTCATTGAACGAGAGAGCAAAGCGATCGAAGTTCTCTACTTCAGCTTGGACCAACATTCTTACGTATGTCCGGATGTCCAGCAGTTCAGCTCGACATCTCGCAGTTCTTCACCGATTTTCGTGAAAAAAAATAAAGAAACTCTGACTCGTTCATATAATTATACAACTTTACGTGTCTAGATTTTTTTTTTATATTCGAAAAAAAATTGATTTTTCCAAGGTGATGCAGATGCCAGTGTTCGGTTCACTGCCACTGACAGAGTACACACACTTGTATTTTTTATGTGCTTTTCTTGTTTAACATGCGTGTTCTGCGTGTTTATGAATAAAAAAGAAAGTAAGTACATTTATGTAACGTCACAAATTAAACAATTAAAAATAGAACAATCAATAGAAAAAACTGAAATAGGACGTTAAACAGGATCCTCACTCAGCATAAAACCATGACAAGACATGGCAAACTAAGGCGCTTAATAAATGTATACACTAGTGAGAAAAATAATTAAACACAGATTTAAAACTATTCTATCACAAGAGACTGGGGCGTGACTTGAAAAAACCTGAAATTTCCTCGTAAAAACCGACGGCTCAATAATTTGATGGAACAAATCCTTCACAAGCGAAGGGCGCACCGAGAGCGAATATCTTTAAAAAAATGATGATAAATATTCAATTCCATTGCCTTAATCTTAATCCACATCCACAAATGTTTAAGGGACGTAAGACACTAACTTATGAAACGATAATTTTTAAGGTCTCATCTTATTCAGATATTTATATATAATTATTTCAAATCGGCTATCCTGATTTTTTTACTTTACTATAAAATCGAAGCTTTGGCTGGTTTATTCTCTCTTGTGCTAGCACGTAGCCAGCTGTATTCAAGTCCAATTTGAACTAATATTACGTTGATTGTCCGTAGGTACACTTTAAACATAGTATATACATAATATTGTTGAAAAGTAATAGGACAATGAGTTTGTGTAACTACATCTTAAGATCTTAACGGTTTGATAAATACTCGTATTAGTCTTTGCCTTTTATATTTAGAATGATGAAGCCGGTGTTATGAATGCAAAGGAGATGTCCCAGCATCGTAACAAGTGGAAACCACAGATATAATAGTTTTATTTTGTTGTGGGCCTATTGTAATAACATACCAGGGTGCGCGTATGTACAACAACTTACCCGACTATATTAAAGAAGCACCAAGTCTGTCCATTTTTAAAAAGAAATTAAAATCTCATATATTTAATAAAATCCCCGTCATCTAAATACGGCCCTGGAAACGAAGTCTTATCTCTAGCCCAGCAACAGACCTAGCGACTAGTAAGTATGCGAAAATATGTAAACCTGCCTGCCACAAATATATAATCTAAAAATATCGCATACTTACCTACTAAACAAAATATCAAAACGATTTGACTTGACCTTTTAACTATTTCTTTTTTTTTTGTTGTTTACATAGCTAAGTGTATAACTGTGTTCATGTGAACGCTCACGAAAAAACATTCTTGTTTTATATTATAAGATTACTCATTAAGTGAAATGTATATACTTCTTTTGAGTAAAATAAGTGTCTTTAACCAGATGATATCGTCTTCGATCGAGGGTTATGAAATAATAAATTCACGACTTTGAAAACCCTCCCAGTCTAAAACTAACCCAACGTTTCTCATCAGTCGGAATCCCCTTACTGTGGCAAAGACCGGCCCCAAAAATACAAGATGGCGACGCTCGCAGGGTCATTCAAATTCGTTATTAAATTTAGGGACAATCAGGAATATCTACGGCCCCAACTGCGCTTGGGCTGATTTGAGATGTTATTTAGTTTTTTCGTATAAACGAATTGTATATCTGTTTTATCGGGGTTGCAAATAAGATTTTTTACAGCCAAAACTTTCATCAAAAAGACCGTATTAAATACCTTCGACCGGTTCTGCCTAGTGAAAAGTGGCCCTGCCTACGAAACTCACGATCCTGTGTCCAAATCTCGGTAATGAATAAATACAGGAGGACATTTTGGACGAATCTAACTAGCCGCATAGCCTCAATAAGGCTTATTGTATTATTCGTACAAGGTACTGATTATGTCGCAATTATGTCGTATAAAAAAGCATAATTATGACAAATAAATAAATATAAGCGGACAATCATACACAAATCGACCTAGTCCCATAGTAAGCTCAGTAAGGCTTGTGTTATGGGTACTAGACGACGATATATATAATAGATATAAATACTTAAATACATAGAAAATATCCATGACTCAGAAACAAATATTCGTGCTCTTCACACAAATTTTCGCCCTTACCGGGATTCGATAAGCTGTCATATTTAAAAGATAAACCAAAGGTATTAATTTTGAAACGCTAAATTGCTTACCTGATCTTATCCTTGTGTGCGGACAGTGCGGAGCGGCGGGCAACGAATCCGAGCAGACGATTATTCACTAATTTTAGGCGTAATATACTATAGCGGAGAACTATATCGCGGTGACAGGCGTACTCCTATTTGGGAAATTATTGACATGACAGGATTTATTCTTTCTTCTAACGCTAACGTATGTAGGCGGCGTATGCAGTCCCAGCAGCTTTTTAGCAAAGGAGGCCAAAAGGAATTTTACACTGACGTGGCGGCGTACTCAATGACTATGTATTTTATATAATTATCAGCGGATTAAATAGAAAATATCTTATGGGTGCAAACAAAAGCGTAGCTGAAGGGAAGAGCGGTTACACACGGCATCTTTTGCAGCGACTATCGCGCAACAAAAGCCATACATTAAACTTGCTTACCTTACCTACGAAAAAACTTAAAATCCAATTTATCTTCTTCGACGAATTCCATGTGGGTTCTACAATCCATTCGTCTAAAATACTTCAAGAAAACTTTGTTTTAGTTCACAGTCTTACACCATTCGTCTTGCACAAAAACCCTACTATTCAAAATCTAGAATCAAAACGTCCTATCTAACATTCTTACATCAGTCCAACTTGAATCTTATTTGTTGTTGCTTGGAGTTGATTCTCCTTCACAGTCGGGTTTAGGTCACGTATCCTAGAAGTCTTTTGTTTCCCTCGGTCTCAGGTAAGCCGAAATGATGGATCGAGCGGATGATGGATCGTGTGCATGTAATGCATTTGACGCTGAGGGCAGTAACTTGATAGTGCATGTTTTTCAATTAGGAGGCCGTATTGGGTGACATTCGAGGGCACAGCATGTTCACTAGTTTTGTAGGTACATAATATGTAGGTGTTCCAGCCACATTGGACACATGAGATGCGGAGACAACAGGGAACACAGGGAGAAAAGACCCAGAGGCCACTCACCGACTAGATGGTCGGGCCAACGAAAGAGTCCAGAAACACCGATATTGTGCAATGTCGCTAACATTGCTGCTGACAGGAACCGATGGAGACAGTTTGTCCGTTCCCGACTTGAATCCCACCACGGTCTTCAGACATGATGGACTGACCGGAGAGAGAGAGAGGGGTGAGAGAGACCTACAGTTTGTTATGAAATGAAATGAAATCTGATTTATTTGTTTTTGTTTCTAGATTTCTACAAAATTATTCCTCAAGTCAACGCGGCCACAAAAACTATTTGTATATTCTGTCTAAGCTTTCAAGTCGCATCTTTTTATAATTTTATTGCAATAATTTGATGGTTTACACAATCTTTAGCAAAATTAAAATCGGAGAAAACTAATGTATTGTTGTGTGAAGAGCGAATAAAGGTTGATATATTCAAATGCTATGCTTTCAATGCTATGCTATCCTATGAGTTTTCCTGCGACTTCGTCAGACTGGAGCTCGTTTTGACAATATCGTACTTCGATACAAACTCCTGGCCCCATTTTACCCCTTCAAGGAATGATTTCCGGAATAAAAACTATTCTAAGTACGTCCTTCCCAGGGTCTAAAACTATACCATATTTCATCTAAATTAGTGCAGCAGTTTACGCGTGAAAAGGTAGGCAGACAGGCAGACAGACACGGTTATTTGCGCATTTACATAAAACATTTATTAGTGGGTGCCGCACGATGGAAGGCGGCGGCGTGGCAGGCCGAGACGGAGATGGCGGGATGACCTCGACGTATTTCGCAACGATTGGCAGGAGATTGCTCGGAATCGGGACGATTGGAAATCGAGAGGGGAGGCCTTTGCCCAGCAGTGGGACACACTATAGGCTAGGAAAAAAAAAAAAACATTATACCAGTTAGTATTGGCAACTTTCACTGTTTCATTTTACATAACATAAACACCACTAGCACGAACCGTTCAACTAACCGTTCAGTCCAGTGTAAGCCGACATATGATCGGCCTAATATGAATAACGCCCAATCCCGATGCATATTCATGATATTTAAACCAACAAATGGACTGTTTGTATGGCAAGCGCCGGTGGCAATACTAAGCTATTTACAACCATTTGCAAGGCATTAGCAAGATAAATCTTGGATACCTCTTTGTTTAGTATTATTTGTGTGTTTGAATGGTATCACTACTCACGATTAAGACGTGTTAAGCCGCATGTGGTTGTGTACCATGAATGTTTATTTATTTATTGGTATTAAGTATAACAACAGCCGTAAATATACAGTTTGCATAATAGGAGGCCAATGATAGTTATCAGTTAATTACATCAGAAAACGAACAACAGAGATGTTTCAATAAAACTAAGATATTAAATGTGGAAGCATGCTGCACAGAATTAACAACATGGTATAATAGTTCAGATGATTTGACCGACGGACTATTTTGTGAAACTGTTATTAGAATTTGAATCTTTTACATTCAAAGGTAAAGTTGTTTTGTGAATGTACTAATTTGCTACAATTTCGTCATCTCTAACAAAACGAACTACACCTAATGATAATTCTCAATTTAACAAGATAATAATAGAAACGTTAACTATATGCAGAAATTGCACATTAGCTAGATTAACATTTCATTGCTTTGTGTTTAGAAAGCGATATATTTAATAGAAAAATTGACGCAAATACTTATATAGAAAGAAAACTATCGCAATCACAATACAATACAAACAGAGAACCGTCAGCTTTGTAGGCAGCGTCACTACCAAGTAAGCTGAAACATTCGTCAAACCACGTTTAATAATTTATAACTTATAAGCAAATGTGAAAGTAGCAAACTGGCATAACTTGAGCAACGTATAAATTTCAAGCACGTTCAACATAATACGAACACGGCTTGAAACTTGATAATTTGAGTGGTTTCCTGCCTCATTATCCTCCTTTATTCTAGTCAAAAAACAAAGCCTAACACTGCACTTTGGCTGTAAAAGCGAGTCTAGAAACGCTTGAACTCAATCAGTAGCTTTATCAGCGAATTCCACCAATTAGCGGGGTTTTTCTCAGCTGCCAGGTCAGTGCTTTGGTAAAAAGTCAAAGGGCAGAGTAGAGGGCACAAGTTTTTAGCGGTAGCGAGTGTTGGGAATTGAATTGTCATCGTCCTCATCATCCTCCTCGCATTATTCCCGGTTGTGCCCTAAAGGAGCCTGGCTGGGGTCCGCTTTGACACCTAATCCCAAAATTTGGCAAAGGCACTACTTTTACGGAAGCGACTGCCATCAGACCTTCACACTAAGAGGGAAAACTAGACATAATTGGGATTAGACCAGTTGCCTCACGATGTTTTTGGAAGGAATTTAACTCTATTATAGGAGTAGATCCGGAACGAGATGGCGGGATGACATCGACGCTCTTAGCAGCTTCAGCAGTCAATAGAGAAGCGTATAAAAAGATAGGGACCCGGGGATTACCCGGCAGTGGGTACCTACTGTTACGGCTAAAAATGAATAAGTAGGATGACAATATTTTTTAGTATTGTCAGTGCGGTATGATAAAATCGAACGAACTTAACCATGCGAATAATGGCTTAAAGATTTACAATACCTCTATCAAAGAATACGGAATCATTACTGGACACCATCTACATATCCTACATACTTAAATAAAAAGTAGCATGAACTCGCTCCGTCCTAACGACTTGTGACCTAGTCGTCCCTTGAATTTTTCTTGATTTTCTGCACGCGGACGGAAAGCGAGTCCTTTGGCAATTCTACTCAATATACATAACACTAAGTAGGTAGGTATTACGTAATGGAGGCGAAAATTCCCGGCGTTTTATAATTGCGTGTATAATTACTTGCTTTGGGTCCGCCTTATATTCATTACGTTGTAATAAATTATATTAAATTTACCAACAGTGTTGGCCTTCGCATAGACAGCAGCTGGTCTGGTCTTACGGCGTTCTGTGGCATCCCTAAAAGTCTGACCAAGCTCACTCTAAAGACCTATTGTTTCTACAACTTAGAAAAGTTGAGAAACTCCCGACATTTTCATTGCAAAGTCCAATATCACAAAAACGGCTGAACAGATTTTCATGAAATATGGCAAAGAACACTTGGGATAAAATTATCTATGACACAAAAAAACTAAACGAAAATCGGTTCATCTATTTGGAACCCAGACAGACACGTTAAACTTATAACAAACTCCTTGCATTGGGGGTTAAAAATACTTGTAAAAACCTTCATTCTCATTTTCTTACTATTACTAGGCTATGTTTTATCATCATTGGCCTTCTACATCTATGAAAAGATGATTTACGTACGTGGCTTGTGGCTTGTTTAAGCAAGACTGTTTACTAGTTAGCTAAAAATTACATATATATAATAGTAGCCACAAAATTATCGCCACTCACTGGTTCTCTCCGACGTGTCACCAGTTGTATTCTGCATCAAATACGCTATACACAATACATTTCCCTAGTCAAGCCGCACTTACTTTATTTGATAGAATTATGGAGCAGCGCCGCGAAAACGAAGTTAACCGATATCCAAATCTTACAAAATCAAATAAAATAATTTAAAAAAACACTACCGCCCGCTAAACCCGCCTTTATCAAGAAACCTAACTTATATTATAACAAATATACATTTATAATACCTGCATCCTAGTCTATAAAATATTACACAGCTCACTCGACACTAATGTATCCTTCATAACTTAAACTACATGTTTACATATAGGTGCACAGTTATATATATGTATAACAGATTGCCATCTGTTTTAAAAGGTGTAGGATCACTGAATGTACTTAGTCAAATCTAAATTAACACTTCATTATCTATGAACACTTTCAGCATACCTTACCAAATATTGTTAAAATTCCTGTTTCTCTTTGCAATTTTACATTATATCTGTTTGTTAATTTGAGTCACTTACAGTAGGTAAGTGACTCATTTTGTCTTTTTTGAGAATAAATGTCTTAAAACTGATATTGTCCTCGAAACCTAATAAGTTTTCCCCGTATATTTTAACATTTTCTTGCAATTTATTTTTCAATGTAATATACAACAAATCCTGAGATCGGTGAAGAGTCTGTTGCGCGCTCTGCACGGCTATAACGCGACGGCGCGCGAGCTCTCTCGATTTTTCTCGCACTATCCGTCTCTTTCGTATTGGAACACTTCGAACAAGAGGTATAGTGCGAGAAAAATCGAAATTATGTCGCGGCTGTCCCATGATAGACGTGCAGGTGTTGTAAGTAACGGTCCATAGGCGACGGTTTCTGATTACCATTTAGGTACCTACTGATTCGGTCGTAGTATAAAAACAAGTTAACTGCCGGCTCTTAAATATTACAATAATTAGGATGAAATGTTTGTTAAATAGAAAGTGTATTTGCGTGGCGTAGTGTTAACAGTCAATGCAACGAATTTTCATTTGAATTTAATACGTTGCGCTCAGACTTGCAATCAGCACTAGTCCGCTCACTATCTGACCAAAAAAGCGGTAAAAGAAACTGTATTTATATACCACTAACTTCCGCCCGCGACTTCTTCTGCAAGGAGCCGGGATAAAAACTATCCTATATTTTAATCAAGGCTATAAACTATCTTCGTTCAAAATTTCATCCAAATCGGTTGAGCCGTTTAAGCGTGATTGAGTAACAAACGCATTTATAATATTAGTAGGATATTGGATTAGTAGGATTACGTGCATCCCTGCTTATTTCATCAGAACTAACAGTTTTGCAGCGCTACGCTCGTGACCGATAACATGCGAAAAACCGTTTGAAGAGGAAAGCGCCTTCGAGCAAAGCGCCTAGCAGCTTCTTTTTTTAATACCACGTCATTGGCAAACAAGCTTACGGCCCGCCTGATGGTAAGGGGTCACCGTACCCTATCGCCTGCAACTCCAGGGCTGTCACATGCGCGTTGCCGATCTTTTAAGAATGTATACACTCCTTTCTTGAAGAACCTCATTTATATAGCCCCTAAGAAAAACCTCGGCATGGAGCTCATTCAACATTGAGCGATTGAGGGAAAAAAAAATGCAATGCAATATCCTGGGAATGAAAGTGTTAGGCCCTCGACCTTTAAATAAATAAATATGTTGGGACAATCAATCAGTCAATCAATAAATCTGCAGGTTGCGTCTCGTTGTGCTATGGCACACATCGGATTGCTGTTTATAGCAATAAGATCCTCGTCTGACACAGAGTAAGCGAACCAGCCAACAAACAGACATTACAAGTTAATATTTAAACACAACTTCGCAAACAAACACAATTAATTGGCACGTACGATTAAACAATATCAAACAACTTTCCGCCCTAGGGACAGAATCAATAAAGGCAAAGTAAACCGAATGAATCTCACCTCGAAACTTTGGGCCTTCTGATGTAGCTACTGGAATGGTTAAGTTGTAAATTAAAATTAATAACTTGGTCGACGGCTTTGAAGAAATTAAGTAAACAGTCTTTAGGATTGTGGTATACTGGGAGAACTCGTAATTGAGTAATAATAAAAAATTATTAAAGGATAATCTTTCACAAATCGAACTAGATAGAAAACAACAGAAGGTACTACACGAACCATGTGATCATCATCATCATCATGATATCAGCCTGATGACGTCCACGACGGGACGTAGGGCACACAATGACCGGTTCTGTGACACCTGCATCCACAAGACTGCATCAGAGATGAGACTATCCGCAGCAGAATCAAGGCGACCGATATAGTTCTCCGAAACGCTAAACTTAAGGTGGTTTGCTTTCTATTCAATTCCATTGGTGCTACTACGAGCAGTGAGCCGAACAACACCGAAGAGAGTAGAACCAGCAGTACCTGGATGGGTTTCTGCTGAGGGCTGTGCGGAAAGCAAACGGGTACAGTCACGACTTTAATTCCAATTCAGTCCAGTGTATAGAAATGCAAAGAATATTTTTGCAAAATGGATCCTAAGCTAAAGAATGCGTCCGTACCACCGTACTACTATTCCTATAAGTAGACGTATGATATCTTCTAATAAAAAACTAGCGTCTATATCACCGACAAGAGGCTTTTTATGAAACTCAAAATACAGTTTCACTAATATTTTACCTTATTTTCGTTCAAATATTGCCGGATATCAGTCTTTACTCCACATTCTTTAACACTTTGCTAAATCTCTAACGTATGTAAAAACAACGACTCTCCAACTCGTCGCACAAAATATTCCAGCAATCCCCACAGAATTCTGGCATTTTCAACTTGTACAGGAGTTAACTGTCCCTAACAAGAATTCAGCTGTTCAGCAACAAAAAAACTTATGTGCAACTAAATTTCTGAACACATGTTACGTTTCTAGAGCAGAGTAACCGTCAATATTTCTCGTCAACCGTTTTATTCCATTTCGGAACTGCAGATTGACGTAGAGAATTGGTTGGTTACCGGTATAGAAATATGTAAAAAATAAATATGTTTTTTCGTAGCTCTGAGGGGTAATCACTTTACGTTTCCAACACGTGTTAGTTTAGGTTATTTTCAAAGCATACTGTCAAACTTTGTACACGTGCAGCCTGTGGGTGGAACCGGGAAGTGGATCAAATTTAACTTACAAAATTTGATTACAGACAACGGGACAGGAGAAACTAAATAAATGCTTGTAAAATATAATAGAACGCGTCACTTAGTGCTAAGCGCGCTGGCATCCCGATTGGTTGCCATTAAGGACCACGTATTGGTCCGAAACATGTCAAGCAATATTTTACCGTTCATCATATTTTAGAAACAATTTATTTTTCCATAAACATATGTCACATGTATGTGTATGCATATAAATGCCTATTCTTATCAGAATCCGTGGTACCTATTTGCGATATCAAACCTTTTCGAAAATTGCGAAAATACGCAGCCAATATTTATTAATTAAAGCTACCGTGCCTGGTGTAACTACAGCATAACTCGCAAAAATTTCATATTTAATTGTAGTATCCCGCGTAAACAAACCACGGATTAATAAAAAAAACGTTAACCCAGATGCGGCGTCGCGTTTAATTTATATTGCAATAGAAAGTTCCAGTCTACGTAAATTTTAATTAGAAATCCTTCTTTGGGCATATTTTTTTAATGTTTTAACCGGCGTGATTTCGCCAACTCTACTGGAGTTGGGTATTCGGTTCATCAACTCTTGCATTTCGATATTACTAGCTTCTGCCGCGACTTTGTCCGTCCGATTCCCAGGTTGAAATGTATTTTTATGTTAATCCAGGGTATACACATCATCAACATCGCAGGGTTTTTGCGTGATTGAGTAACAAACCTCCACACTTTCCCATTTATAATATTTGTGTGTTGGATAAAGAGGTTGGTTGCGCTAGCTGTGAATGGTATACATTCGCTGTGATGTGCAGTAAGCAGTCCGGATTCCACTGTTAGCCGAGCATACTACACGCGATTTTCAATCTGGAGCTAGTGGATGTGAAACCTGACTAAATAAAAAAGCTGATTGATATTTAACAGTAACTTTACTTTGAAGGTACACATGGTCAAGCAATCTAGTCCTAGGACTCTAGTTTTTCCTCTGGAGTACTTGGCAGAGGATTAGGTTCCAAAGCGAAACTCAGTCTCCTTTAGGATACAACCAGGAAAAACGCTAGGAAGATGATGATGTGTGCCTGGATGGTATACAGGTAAAGACGTTGCTTCTATGACATAGCCGGAAGATTGTCCGATTGATTGATTAAGTTGCCTTTCCCGAAGGTTATCTATATCTGGAAAAATCGCTTTAAACCGATAAGACCGCCTGTTGTCACTTGTTACCATAATTTATTTTGCCTAATCTTGTAATAATCTCTAAGGTGCATTCAAGAATATTATTATTGACTCTAACCTTGCTATCTTGATGTCTGTGTGACAACATTTTGTTGCGATTGGCACGTGACTAAAGTTAACCAAATGGAAGCTATGAACTTTGACAGCAAAACAAAAGTGAACCAGAAGCGACACCCCGAACTCATTAAGTTGCGAAGTACGTAAATCTCCTGCCAGTATCAACAGCGACCACTCGAAAACTCAAGAGGCGCTGGCTTAACGCGATTCTGCGATTGTACTGTTTTGTTAACTTTGTTTATTAATTGTCTATGAAAATTGTGTACGTAGGTAGCTAAGTTAATGGAGTGCTAACGGGCAACGCGTATAGCTCGAAAGCTAAAGTATAAACATATTTTTGGTCATCAACAAACTGACAGACGACACAATCAAGATGGAATGGCAATCCACGTTAATCCATTTCATTCAAATAGAGCGAATGACGTATTTACCGTAAATAGAAAAAAATATATAGCTTCCATCGTCCTATATGTATTAATTAGTTTATCATATTTGTGTATATAAGTAATAATATGTAATTATGTACACGTACTTGACACTCTTTGGGGGAGGTCTATGTCCAGCAGTTCAGGCTGATACGATATGATGATGAATACGTAGGTAACATTATATTTTAATAAACCTGAACTAAGTACTTACGCTGTAAATGTTGGGCAATAACTTTGCACCAATTTTAAGTGTCTCTGTTTGGCTCTTAAGGTTGACTGGTAGAGAATGCCATTTGGAATTAAGTCTGCCATTTGTACATTAATTTGGTTTTGCAATAAAGCTTAAATAAATAAATGCATTACTTAAATAGGACGTATGTATTGCATATCAACAGAAAACCAATTATCTAAAACTAAGCTTAGGCAACGAACCAGCGCAGATGACTCAATCACGCGACTACTATTATGAACCTCTTAATGAAATTGACTATTATTCAGTTTCAGAACTATTATAATAAATGACATAAATGCATATATAAGCTAAGGATATCTTAACCTGTACGCTTGTGTATCTGCACCAGCTACCATTAAACATGTCCACCCACTGTCGAACTGGCAACATGATGTATTTATCACGCGGGTTCAATAAACTCGTATCAATCGCGTATGTAACACTACTCCGCATTGCCTCCCCTAATGTAAGGGAGATGAAAGGAAGGAAGGTAAAGATCGGATAATTTTACTGCTATAATACCTACACGAGTTTCAGCTCAAACTCGGCAAAATATAAATATGTATGCTCTAAATAGGAAGTTTGTCGCATTTAACATCGATCACCACTCTTGGGAAGATCATGCTGGCAGCCGCGATAAGTGGAAGAACACTATCGCAAAAGGCCGCGAAATCCACGATGATACCTGGTTTCAAGATCTAGCCCACAAACGCGGAAAGACGCATAGTCGTCAAGAGATAGCCGACAACACGGTTCCTCAATTTGCGTGTCCCAAATGTAGACGCAAATGTCGATCCAGGATTAGCTTATATAGTCACGAGAGGCGCTGTCCCTCGCTTACAAACGCAGCTTAATCATCTGTCAAGATGTATAAGGATGTAAGGGGTAACATGCTGTTCTTCTCATCACAAATAAAAAATCATGTAGCACTATTAGGCTATTTATAAAGTGAATCTTCAAAATTGACTTTTAAGGATATGTTTTATCTCTCGGAACTACACCTACATTATTTGCAAATCGCGGGCGGAATCAAAGTTTGCGCGATACGTCTATCAATGAAATTTAAAATCTCAGATGACATTTTTATGAAAACTCTGTTAACCAAGTCCGCAGCAAAAAAAACCCCAAATTCTACTTTGTATCATGTTTTGTTAAACTTTCAGATAATTTTTAATCGACGAAAAAAACGGAGGATGTTCTCAAGTCAACGCGTATATTTTTTTTCATTCCCTACAAGCTTAAATAGCCCGCATGGTTAGCACAAAAACCTCGCGATCGAACCTAGGCTATCCGTCTCTTTCCAATTAGAACACTTAGAAAGAGACTGCCAATTAATCACGCGCGCGGTATTACGCTGGCCTGGTACTAGTCTAAATAATTGAATTTCTACCGTCCTATATATCACAAACTATACCTACCAATACGTATACCTTGAATATAGTAACTACAGAAAAAACTCCATTAAGGCCGCCACCGCACGCAAGCATCTCCGCTTTCCAGATTAAGATCGATTACTGACTGTTCTGAATAAATCGCTTTCGGCAATAATCGAGGCTACATGTTTCCGTTTGTAGGGTTTTTCGTGACGTGGTGAACATGAACTTGCATTTAGATTGCGTAACGTTTTATAAGTACGTTAGGCAGATCTAAATGTCAATTTGAATGTATGAGAAAGCGAAAGCGTTTGTTGAACGAATTTGAGGTGCTCGTGGTAAGTACGCTCTAAGCCGTGTACATCCTTGAAGTAAAAAGTCCCCCTACTTTTAGATTTTTTATACGAGCAAGCGTGGTGAACGTCTCAGAAGCAGGGCAAAAATTATTTCATATTGCCGACAGTTCTCCTACACCGATTGCATTTCCCAACAGACGGATAGAAGCAAATTTTTGAAGCGAAAACTTCTTCAACGGCGCTGTGCACTTTTGTGATGGGGAAAAATGTTAAACTCGCAACAGGTCATGTAACCTGCGATGTATGATGCGACAGATTGAAAATTCGTAAGACGGACACGTGACCTGACCGAAAAACTGTTACAATGTCATTGAGTTTTCACTTCTGCCGGCAATCCCGGAGTGCAACAGCCTCCGAGTTCACAGGAGCCAGTAGTTTAGGTATAAAAACCGCGAACACTCAAATGTATGGGTTTGCTTGTGCAATTCATCTACAATCGAGTATAAGGTGTGTAGGGCGTAAGAAGTCTTATTCAATTGCCATATTTTGACGACCGCTTTAGCCTACTTGGTATTGACCCTGCATACGAAGCAAGAGGTACTGGGTTCGATTTCCGGTAAGGGCGTTTATTTGTGTGATGAGCACGAATATTTGTTCCTGAGTCATGGATGTTTTCTATGTATTAAAATATTTATTTATCTATATTAAGTATTTTTATCTTCGTCTAGTACCCATAGTACAAGCTTTGCTTAGTTTGGGGCTAGATCGATTTGTGTAAGATTGTCCCCTAATATTTAATGTACACAAAAAATTACATAAATAAATCTAAAACAAAGCTCAAAACTATAAGACAACAAAACAATGCGACTACTCACTTTAAGGGCTCTCAGAATATAACTAGCGTGAGACGGCGAACAAAAACCATTCACCAAGAATTCCGGGACTTCATAAAACCCCGGACTATCCCGTGCTAATCACCCGGGGCTCGTTAGTGTCTGGGGCATCCCCGATAATGGTGTCTTGCTTCTACTTTCGAATGTCTTTGGCTCACTTTATGAGACTACCAGTTGCTTTGGGAGCTGGAAGATGAAGAAAGTTGTCTAATGTTTTTAACTGGCTGCTTTTATTAATAGTTCCGGCGCTGTCTAAAACTCGTTTTATATCTCACATGCTATTAATGCAACTGTTAATATACTTAGTCAAAGGTCATACATAACATTGTACAAAACGAGCCTTACAATATTTTCGAGTACGTAATGTGCCTACGTGCGTCAGGTAGATCTAATTTTCACTTTTTGTATGAGAAAAGTTGAGTTGTTCTAATGTGCGTTCGAAAAAATAGGTGATCACACCCTAGTTAGTCGATTACATAACGTATTGTCCACGCGTCAGGTAAATCAAAATGTCACTCTTTGTATGAAATAAATTACAGATAAGTCGTTCTAACGTGCGGTCGAAAAGTTACGTGATCATGAGGACAAAAATGAGAATCAAGACCATACTCTATTTCAATATTTAAAAAAAAAACCTTTTTGACATCAACCGTACGGTCGTACGTACGGTACCTACTTTAAAGATGTGTTCTCATTTTTGCACCTCCTTTGTCAAAAATCCAAATACTCATACTCATACTCGTAGTCATACTCATACTCATTTTTTAAAATAAAAATGTATATTTTGAATAAAGAAAGAAATATTAGTGGACAATCTTGACGCAAATCGTATCAGCCCCATGGTAAGCTCAATAAGGCTTGTGTTATGGTACTAGACAACGATATATTTAATAGACATAAATACGAGTACTTACGAGTAAATATATAAAAAAATCATCATAGACTCAGAAACAAGTATTCATGCTCATCAAACCAATATTTGCCTTTACCGGGATTCGAACCCCTACCTTCAGCTTCGCAGGCTACCCAGTAGGCTAACCGGCCGTTGTACTCATACTAATACTCACATACTATATATTATGTAGATATATATGGCGTCGACAAGTAGACAATCGATCCCGCCTCCCAGTATAACTCAATTAATTACGAAAGAGCCATTAATCTGGGCTAACGGAGACGAATCATGCGACTTCTATGTCTCGGAGAGAACGCATTAGTTTTGTTTAGTTGACGAATGTTATTGATCACTGGCTCTTGAAGTAGAATCATTAGTGAATTACTAATGACTTGAACATTCAATGTTAATGGAATGTTGTGTGATTTGCATTGAAATTGGGTTGTTTTGCTGACTGGGAGCATTCCAATAATTAGCAATAATGTATATGTATGTCTGTAAGCACTTAACTGTACTCAATAACAAAATAAAAAATATATTCTGCAAATAACCCTCAGGAGCACTTCTACAAATCAATTATTATAAGTAAATATTGTTGAATCTAAATGACTTATACATACGTGGTCCAAAAGAAAATTACCAATGTTTTATTACATGTTTAAAAAAATAGAGAAAAATGAATAATTCGCAATCCTTAGGTAACAGGTTTACAGGTTAAACATATATATATTATTCTCCGCTTCAGCTTGGGTCAAAATGCTTTCGTATGCCTGGATGTCCGGCTGTCCGGCTGTTCTTTTCTAGAGGTTTATTTATTTAATCGTATGGCATACATTATTTTGGCCTTTAAAGTTTGTCACTCTTTAGTACCACCCAGGGGACACGTGCAGGGTTGTGGCAGGTAGCTCCTGCGGACGCGAGTGACAGTTGTCCCTCCTTTGTCAAGTGAGTGGGCAACTCGATTGTTAGACGTTCTTAAGCCGCCCGAAGGCCTCTAACTCGGCTTAACGACTACTGTCATAGACAGCAGCCGGGATCAACTGCTTATCGTGCCTTCCAAAGCACGGAAGCGCTCATTTATATTAACCACTCAAACATCAGGCAGTCACCCATCCAAAGGCTGATCGCTGCCATCTTTGCTTAACCTGCGTTATCGTTCCCGACTTGCAGGCGCCGCTGGGCTATGAGCGCTTCAATTAATACAATTACAAAAGTATACTCTACAAAACAATAGAATGAAGAAACCGGAATGAAAGTTGTGCATTACGCTACACAAAACTTAGTTACACTTCAAAATACAAATTATGCATTGTAACACCGACAGATGTAAATCTAAAAGCAATGTGACTGGTACGTACTAGAAAACTCATCTACGGGTAAGTAATACGAGGTATAACAACTAATCATATAACGGTCATAATATATACGCTCACTGTGTATAAGTTTGTTTAGTATAACGTTCATTGCACATAACGAACGAAAGGTATAATGACAAAATATATAATTTCGTAAAGTATAACGTACTTTAGACATAATATCAATTGATATATCGATTAAAGCGTATAATATTCATAACACCTAAGGTTTATAACATATATTATTCAATTTATCTAACATCAAAAAGGATATTACTCGTATATTATAATCGTCTTCAGTTATTTTAATAGCAATGCCGTATGAAGGAATATATATGAATTTGAATAAAAAAACATTAAACGTTTTTAAGATTGAAATTAAATTTATTTTTATATCAAACACGCAAATTATTTTAACCTAACCTTACCTAAACACCAGCGTGTCGACGCCACCCCGCTTCGCGGGGTGTCTATTTCCGCTCTAATGGACACAAGGCAACCCTAACCTAACCTACAAGTATAATACCATTGGGTAAGTAATACGAGGTATAACAACTTATCATATAAGGGTCATAATATATACGCTCACTCTATATAACTTTGTTTAGTATAACGTTCATTGCACATAACGAACGAAAGATATAATGTCAAAACATATAATCTCGTAAAGTATAACGTACTTTAGAAATAATATCAATTGATATATCGAGTAAAGCGTATAATATTCATAACACCTAAGGTTTATAACATATATTGTTCAATTTATCTAACATCAAAATGTATAATGCTCGTATAGTATAATTGGCTTCAGTCATTTTAATAGCAATGCCGTATGTAGAAAATATGTGAATTTCTTAGAGCGATAGCCTCAACTTGAGATTGAAAAAAAACAATACCGTTTGTAAGATTGAAATTAAATTTAATTTGAGATCAAACACGTCAATTATTTTAACCTAACCTTACCCAATCGCCAGCGTGTCGACGCCACCCCGCTTCGCGGGGTGTCTATTTCCGCTCTAAGGGACACAAGGCAACCCTAACCTAACCTACAAGTAATACCATTTATAAGAGTATTAGTTGTTTTTTACTGCGGGGAGCTTCGCCCCCCGAGCCTCCTTTGATGTGGGCTCCGCCCCCCCCCTTTTCCTGGCTGCCCTAGCTTAATTTTCCGTATTATAATCCTTATACGAAAATATATATGCGTATGATCTGTATACGTTATGTTTGTTATACGAAAAGATATTATATGGTATGATCGTTATACGTTATGTATGTTATACTAAATGAAATTAGTCAATTTGAGTCTTATAGAAAAAAATGTTATATAATATGATTATTATGGCAACTGACCGTTATTCCTTATAAAAGTATTGGTATTGTTGTTATAGCTAACGTTCATTATATCTTGTGAACGTTATTAATATGAAATTATATATTTTGTTGTTATATCTCGTGGGACGCACCCAATACCATTGGTACTTGTTGTTTTTTATTGCGGGGGGCTTCGCCCCCCGAGCCCTCCTTTTACTTACAGCCCTAACCTAATTTTCTGTATTGTAATCCTCATACGAAAATATATTATATGTTATGATCGTTATACGAAATGAAATTATTCAATTTGAGTGTTATAGAAAAAAACGTTATATAATATGATTATTATGGCTATTGACCGTTATTCCTTATAAAAGTATTGGTATTGTTGTTATAGCTAACGTTCATTATATCTTGTGAACGTTATTAATATGAAATTATATATACTGTTGTTATATCTCGTGGGACGCACCCCTCATCTACACCTGGGATTCATATACAATAGAAAAGTTTTTCTAGAAGAATTCTTGTGAATGGACAAGTAAAAACTTCGAAAAGATCGATGTGAGTTTTCAAGGGACTTTACGACGGTGTCAAGATATATTTGCGGGTGGGCGTTGAGGTGAGCTAATAGTACATTACGTAACTAGGGCGGTGAATTCGTAAATGCCCCAGATCGCAGGTGTTTGTGGCCCGAACCGAAGGTGAGGGCCATAAATATGCGCTCTGGGGCTTTACGAATTACCGCCCGTGTTGCGTACACAATTTTACGTCTTCACCTGGCCACAATGCGAGTTTTCACGTAGGCACAGCGTGTAGTAAAACTCGCATTATGGCCAGGTGTGACGTACAACAAGTTACAGAATAGCGGGCATACGAGTAGATGGATGGCTCAAATATTTGCTCAAGCATATTTGAAATCGGTTAGTATAGTAATGATTAGTTCAGGTAACATTTTTTTCTACCTTGTGGGGTGTTGCGCCTGCTGGTGTGACGGTACGCTAATGACCTAGTAAAGGTCGCGGGAGTCCGCTGGATGCGGATGCCGTAGGACCAGTAATTGTGGAACTCTTTAGGGGAAGTCTATATCCAGCCGTGGACTCCTTGCAGCTGAATTTAATATGAAATTTTGATCCCAGTTAAGCCAAACTATTTTTTGATATTAGTTTACGGATTTTGTTTGTACAATAAAAAGTTATACTACTGTCACAGTTGTATTAAGTTACTTATTAATTTATCTCGGAGTAAAGGGCAAATTTTTACGCTGAATAAATTCTGCTTTCGAGGGAAATTTCAATTAAACACTAGCTCATAAAGAGCTGGAATAATGTATTCATAAAGAGACGGCAGGGATACACCAGCAGAACCTCTCAACGTCTCAACGTTACAACAATATGAAATTAAAATACAATTCTTTTGTCAAATAATCACAATGTTTACCAAATTAGAACGCGTTAGTTTATCTTTCCACCTGCCGACGCCCGCCGGGGCGTGAACGCAGATACGGGAAAAATACGCATTTTGTTTGTGCACACAATAGGGGTTGGTGTTCTGTTGGAAATATGACACAAACATTATGAATCGTTCATGTTTTTTGGTGCAAAATCAGTGTCCAAGTTCGAAATACAATTAGAAGACTCATATTTTATTGGTGACCATTAGACAAGCAGCAGCTTAATTGGCAGTGGACATATTGCATTTAGAACTACGCGACCACTTACCTGCAGGCGTAGCGTGGGTCCCTACAAGGTGGACTGATGACCTGGTAAAGGTCGCGGGAGTCCGTTGGTGGATGGCGCAGGGCCGATCAATGCGGCACTCTTTGGGGGAGGCCTATTTCTAGCAAAGGGCATCTTTCAGCTGATGTGATGACAGTTATCAGAAGCTGCCAACGTAGCTAACCCTTTAGGCCGTGTTTATGGACGCGAGAGCGGGCTATCAGGCGAGTATAAAAACGCCCAAGCTTGTACAAATATCATAACATACTATAATACATCGCATCACTTGTCTATAAAGCGACCTTAGAAGTCTTTTCACATCTGATCTATTCTGAAAGAGCTTGAATTACAGCTGGAGTGTTTACATACATACATAGATTAACGCCTAGGCGAAGCAGATGAAACGCATATTCCAGTGCTACTTTTAACATAAATGTGGGTATAAAAGATCGACAAAATGTGATATTGGAGAGATAGCATGCTAGCCCATTACCATGTTAGCCCATTACACACTTCAACCCTGTTCCATTAGTACGTCTCTTCCGACACTCACAGGAAGAAAGGGAAAACCGTGTGTGACCAAAGGGCTGTAAAGGATAAATGCCCTTTATTCAGAGTAAGCTAGTTTAAATGTGACATAGCATTGGGTCCATATTGGCTGCCATAAAATTCGTTGTCCTATTTTTTTGTATACTAACGTATTGTAGTCATAATCATCGCTAGTCCTAATTTCTTTCGTCCTAACTTGTTTGTTCCTAAATTTGTGTAACTATTATTGGAAGTCATAATGATCAGTTGTCCTAAAATTTATCTTCATAATTTCAGTACTAAGAACTTGCTTGGAGTCATAATTTTGTTAGTCATAACAGTTTTATTCATAATGGACATACATCATAATTTTGTTAGACCTAATACCGTAACAAAGAACATACAACATCAATTCCTAATTCTCTTCTCTTAATGAATAAGCACTTACGCTAAGTAAATTTAAAAAAATAGGTTCTGGCGCTTCGCCGGCCGCTGCCGCGGCACGCTCGCTTCGCTCGCTCGGCTCGCGCGCGTAGGTTCGCAGTACACCTAACACTCCTCCTCGCTTCGCTCGTCGTCGTACCTACACGGACCACGGACCTGCCTTAGACAGGCGGCTTACTTAGCGTCTAGCTAGAGCCTTGTGGCCTCGCCTCGCGCCTTGCGACAAAATCAAACACGTTTAATTACTTTAATAACGACAACTAACATTTTTGATGGAAATAATTATGAAAAACAATTTTAGGATTTAAAAATGCATCACTAAGTCATTATGAATTTAAATAAAACGGACAAGTGAGTGTTATGATGAAAAAAATATGAAAAGAAATATTAGGATATGAGAAATTTATGATTATTGTCATTATGACTTCGAGTGGTTATGACTTACGATCGTTAGGAATAAGAATTATTAGGACTTACGATTATTATGGCGTAAAATTTTATGAAGAACATTTTCGGACTTCCAATAATAGGACTTAAAAAAATAGGTGAACAAAAGCGCCCCCCATAGCATTATAGGTGTCTAGTAAATCCATGCAATAGCAAACAGCAAGATAAAAAATCTCAACGTTTTGCTAAGTTCCGTTTATCCATTTCACAATTAATCTACACGATGCTTCTTTTTTTCTTTCCTACTGCATTAGCTAATAATGTGTCTATTGGAATGGAGTCCATAAAAAATTAAGGCTCAACAGATTTTTATGAAACATGGCTAAGAACACTCGAGATAAAAATATGGTACGTAAAAAACCGCATTCAACTCGGTCCATCCGTTTGTGAGCTACGATACCACAGACAGATACACAGACACACAGACAGACACGTTAAACTTATAACACCCCTCTCTTTACGTCGGGGGTTAAAAATACATTTTGACACTAAAAAAGAACTTGAAGCTAGGCTTATAAACTAAATACAAATACCCCACCCAGTTCACTCCCTAGGACGCTGGCCTGTGGTCGCCTGAAACGTCAAGGGGTAAGTCATCATCATCATCATCGTCATCATCATAACAGCCGAAAGACGTCCACTGCTGGACATAGACCCCCCCCCCCTCCCAAGAGTGCCCGCGCCACTCGCATCCAGCGGACTCCCGCGACCTTTACCAGGTCAACTCACCAATTATATGGTTATTTTTCGTGTTACAACAGAACTTTGTTCACTTCTTCAGATTGAAGAAGAATTTGGTCCTCTCCCATACATGTATGCGTCTGACCGTTCTACTAATTTGTTTAAAAGTTTTTTGTAATCATGTTTTTCATTGCTGCCAGACGTTCGTTAATTAAACCAAACAACCATAATAATTGCCTAAAACCTCTATATGGAAATTTCGATAATTCCACTATTTAAAATAACATAATCTACACAATCAATACCAAATTGCTATGCACTCTTAGAGGCCGGCCACACACCTAATGGTGCGTCGACACGCGACGTAGAGTTTCTTATTAAAGAACCATTCTGGCAACCATTAGGGAGCCTTTATGCAGCCAATTCTCAAACGCAGTCGTTATAAGGTGGTAAACTTCGTATTATGACTTGCTTTGAATAAAAATAGCTTATTATAGTGGCCATTTCGGGGATTGAATGGTTATTAGTTGCTTATAGAAAAATAATTACGTTCGGTATATTTCTTTATTGCTTTTGCTTGAGTTCTTTCTTCGTCAAGAAATTAATAAAGCAATTCCGTCTTTATCTCCATTCTCGAACTTAATTTTCCTTGTATCTGATATAATTTTATCCAAACATTTCGAAATTTTTATCATTACATAATATTTTAAAAAGTGACATTCAGTTCTTAAAGGCTTTAATTGAAGGTCAATGGTAGTACAGCAAGTCGATCACATAATGCATCGTACGTACGTTAGGTAGATCTAAATATCAGATATGGAAAACTGACAGTTAAACTGCCCTAACGCGCTCTCGAAACATTACGTGACTCCTCAGAGGGGTAACCATATGACGCGTTACGTTAATATCAAATTAGAATGCGTAAAGTGTCATATTAACCTCCTAGTTGTTTTCTAGGAGATTAAATACTGCCCTTGTCCATAATTGTTACCTCGCCTATGCAAAATTATTGAGTACATTGTTGATTTTGGAATTTACTAACACTCGCTTCACAAAACTGCCGTTGGGCATTCAAAAGGCGCATTCTTTGTAACGGTAAAAGGTTTTTGAAATCGTATGGGTTTTGAATTCCGTCGTTCTTCTACATACATTTATGACAAACTTTTAAAGTGAAAAGGATGGTAGCTTACTAGTGTTTGCAATACTTAAGCAGGCAGGGTCATACCTACTTGTATTTTTTTCATATTTATGTAACACGAGCTTTTGCCCGCGACTTTGCTCGCGTTGACTTACTTTTGTTGGAGTCTTACTCAGGTAAAAAGTATTCTGTATGTTACTCCATCATACTCTACTCTATATGTATACTAAAATTCATATTAAACCGTTCTGCAGTTATTGCGTGATCGTGTCTTAACAAACATCCAAACTTTTGAATTTATAATATTAGTGTGATATTTTAATAACGGTTTCCCTACATGGATGAATAACACGTAAAAACAACCTACTCAAGACGACCCTCAGACCGTAGACAATCGAATCCCAACCAAAGACTAGTAAACACACTACAGCCCCATTATTTATTTATCCCGACTACCTACGCCGTCACCCACCTGGCTGACGTGGGTAAATTACAGCCCTGATTTATGGGTCTCGGTTAAAAGAACCCCATATTAATTGAAGACAACGCTTTTTACAGAAGAACGATTTTCGATTGAAATGGAAAATTGCTGCGAGGTTATTCCAAACGCTTCAAGGTTACACATATAACCATCAGATTGTGGACGCCGTCGCGAGCCGATTTACCTAGGTTCAAGCCCAGCGACCAACATGCACTTTTTGTATGTTTTAAAATAGTGAGTACATTTTCAAAACAGCGAGTCCTATCGGAGTACCGCTACAGTAGTAAATTGTGTTAAAAGCATGAACATTGGTACGAATCAATTTGACCCGTAGCACGAAAAAAAAAGGAGAGGAGTTATGACGACATCATTCAAAAAATATATCACATCATTATATTTCAGTCACTGGTTTTAAATTAAAATATAAATCATTTTCAAAACATACCTAGTTTGGGCTCCTTCAGTTATGATACGGTTCAATCATTATTTGTAAAAATACCTATAATGATATATAATTATAATATTTATATACCTACGTAGCCGAAAATATTTACATTAGTTTTTATTTCTTAATATTACAAAACGCACGACTACGGCGTATGCGCTCGCTAGACGGGTTTATGGCAGTGACAATGTTAACAAGATTTTGAAGAAAGATAAACTTATCCACAAATAGACATCTGCTGAATAAGATTATCCGATTGTCTCGAATCAGATAAAGCAACACATAACCATTGACTAACAGTAACTTTGTTTCTTTAAATATCAGAAACATTACTGTATTTGCCAGTCTTTAAAGTTTTACCTTAAACCAAATGCAACTTCAATATGCACAAGTCATTAATATAAATACACAAAGTTAAAAGATATACAAATAAATGGGTATTATCTTCGACGACGTAACCTTAAAGGGGCTGTGTAAACATTTGGGTACGAAGGCCTTTGGAGTTTGTTGACAGAGCTAAGGGACTGGATGAACTTAAAACTACAGTCGAAAATTATGCAGAACTGTGGGCTGTCTTTGCGATCTATAATAAAAGCTATTGGAGCCGATTGTACCAGGAACTTTAAATCGGAACAAATTAATTACTAGCTACGGTAATAACCTATTGGTTTTAGAATATAGATTTCCAGCAAGTTGTGGGTTCAAACCTGGCTAATAGTGTACGATTCTCACCTAACGGGCCGGGCTGGAGCGCATTCTATTACATACAAAGGATGTTTTTGCATGTAATAGAATGCGCTCCGGCCCGGCCCTTTCGGTGAGGATCAAATACAAATACAAATACGTACGAATACGATCGTACATAAGTTGGTATCTAGTTAGTCAGATTGATGAGACTGATGGATCAATCATCACAGCTCCCGAGGATGTACTCTGTTGAGTCATTACATGATACTCTAATCAATAACAGTTGTATAGTCATTGTTACACGCCGTCAAGGTATTTCAAAATTCGCCGCGTTGTCACAAGACACAATTGGACCGGTGGTTCAGACTATGGCCTTAAACTTAGAGCCGATCTACCGAGTTGGGCTCATTCCACCTAATTTCCATAACGCCTAATACACTAATTACACTAAAGTTCAAATTTCCGTAGGTTCATAATACCTAAATATCCAATTGTCTTAATTGCTACAATGAACAAATTTCATAATTACTTTAAACTAAAACGTCTCATGACCATAATACCTAAATATTAAAATGTACATTTATTTCAAATACCGAATCACAGATACGACAAATTTTTAAAAGAACCTAAGCTGAAAACTCCAGAACATCAAAATGTCATAGTTTCAAAATGCCTAAATTTTTGCAGCTATGGAGCTAGCTACAGTAACAAGAAGGTAAGTAAAGCAAAGTATACATGATGGTTAACTAGTCTGATTGAAATGTAGGTATTCTGGTACTTGGTTGTTTTGAACATAGTATGTTTTGCGACTATGGTATTGTGAAGTTTGCCCATTATGAAACTTAGATATTGTAAAATCTAGCCATATTGCGAACAAGGTATTATGAAAAAAAAAAGTTAGGTGTTCTGTAATTTAGGTATTTTGACACTAAGGCCTTTTGAGGTCTCGGACTATTGAAAAAGAGGTATAATGAAATTTAGATGGAATGAGCCCAACCCGATCTACCGGGGTTCGAGACCAGCGACTGACATGCTCTTTTTGTATGTTTTAAAATAGTGAGTACATTTTCAAAACGCCGAGTAGCATGGAAAATTTTCGAAAACTTATAGACAGATATATATACTCGTATATATATGGGCTTGGAATTATTTTCTGGTTAATTGAGTCGTCAGTGTTAGTACGTGTAATGTACTGGACTTTGCCCTGTGTGTTAATAGTACATTACGTAACTAGGACGGTGAATTCGTGAATGCCCCAGATCGCAGGTGTTTGTGTTGAGTACAAAATTTTACTTCTTCACCTGGCCACAATGCGAGTTTTCCCGTACGCGCAGCGTGCAGTAAAACTCGCATTATGGCCAGGTGTGACGTAAAGCGTTATAACTCTATCCTATCCCCCCACGCTCGTAACACTATTTTTTAAACAACTGTTACGAACCACATCTTAAGTAAAATAAAGATATCTGAGAGTTGAAGATAGTGGCAAACATACGGCCCACCTGATGGCAAGTAGACACCGTAGCTTATGGACGCTTGAGACTTCAGAAGAATCCGAAACACGTTGCCGGTTATTGATTTGAAAATTCGTAGTGTTGACTGTAATAGAGTGTGAGCGCACCTTAAATAATGTCTTAAGACAAACCATGTAAACGCACCATCTAATTATGATCTACTCTGTGGAACAGCAATTTAGTAGAACTTTACAGAGAAATGTTTTATATTACAAGGTTACCTATCTGAATCACTAAATTTTTTTGTCCTATTTTCATTTCGGCATTTACTATTCGACAAACTTCGTTTGCCTTTTTTTTCGTTTGTCCGACACTTTAGTTCGCGACGTTTACGGCTGGTCATTTTATGGTTTAGCTTATGTAATTGTTTGACAAATCCATGATTCCCAATTATTGGTATACCCACAATATCGTTATACCGACGTAACGATTCGGTTGAAAATCTGTTCGTATTTTATCAAATCGGCTTTAATATATTTGACATAATATTATTGTTTATACGGAGCCCACATATGTTACTAATTCATATGGTTGTTTATGAAAATGGTTGTTATCTTATGCATTTTCAATTAAAAACATAAGCAAAAAGTTTAAAATTAAACTAAGGTTATCCTCCTAAAGCTGTATTTATGGTAAATAATGTATATGTCGGGCGGGCGATTGTAAAATTCGCCAGATCACGAAATTCCGACGCATATCGCATACGTAAATGAAAAAAAAATAAGGAGTGCGGACTGATAATCTCCAGCGAGTCGACGCCACCCCGCTGCGCGGGGTGTCTATTTCTGGTCTGAGGGGCACAAGTGAACCCTAACCTAACCGACCTAAGACACAGTTCGCTTATGACAAGCCATTTTTGTCCGCCCTGACTATTGGCTCCCAACAAACACGGCCGCCATCGCATACGCAGCGCCACCAGTGGCCAAAAAAGAAACTACTTTTCGATATGCCTGGTATAGAGCTAGGAATATGGACGAATGCGTTGTTCTCATCGATCTGTCGTATTGTTTATCAGGCACATCGTGATAAGCCTGGCCAACTTTTAGGCATATCATGAAATGGCGGCGTTTCAAGTTATTTCTTCTGATCTGACCCATACTTATACAGTACATTATGTAAGCATTAGGTAGTAAAATAGTGTTCGGTTCTGGCGCTTCCGTGGCCGCTGCCGCGGCACGCTCGCTACGCTCGCTCGGCTCGCGCGCTGTAGGGTCGCTGTTCACCTGACACTCCTCCTCTCTTCGCTCGTCGTCGTACCTAAACTGACCTGCCTTGGTCTCAGTAAAACTACTTTTGAATTTCCCTCAAAATGAACATTTGGCTAAACGTATGAAATACGGAAAGTAATGATGGATAAGTAAAAAATTGGCTGTGAAACAAAAGTTGTAACAAGCCAAAGCCCAAATGACTGTAGCGGTAAAAGTTTTTCGGACAACTGAAACATTTGGATAACATCAAATGGTAAATGAAAAAAGTAATGAATTGTATATTCGGAGTACTCATAATAATACGAAAGGTTTTCGGACAAACGATATTCGGTCAATAAATTTTAGTGATTGCGATAGGTTACCATATTACAATAGTACAGCTAGGCATAAAAATGTATTCCATAATGGACAACAAGTGTGGTTCAGAAATAACCAAACAAAAATGTGTGGCGAGAAGCCAAGATTGTCAGTAATAATGGGTTTAGATCCTACAATTTAGTTGATAAGGATAATGTTAAGTATACGAGAACCTCTTTTCATATCCGACCGGCGTAGGGCTTAGTGCTCTACCAGAGTCTACTACGGGCTCGGTGCTCCACTCCCGCGGCTATCTGGGACTTAAAAGGGGAGAGAAAAAGAATAAAAATGTAAACAGTGTTAAAATAAGTAAATTCTAGTTCTAATTTAGGTTGTTGTTTGTTTAGCAATTATAAAAGAAATGTTTTGGTGCAATTAGTTTTGTTTATATTAAATTTCGTTTTAAGAGGGGATGATGTAATAGAGTGTGAGCGCACCTTAAATAATGTCTTAAGACAAACCATGTAAACGCACCATCTAATTATGATCTACTCTGTGGGCAACACTGGCCCGCTCTCTTGCCATGACGTATGTCAAGCGAACACACATCCTCCTTATTGTTCCCTATTTATAATTTATAAATATTATAAATAATAATAAGATATTATTAAAATAAACCCTCTGAAGACCTCCCAACAGTGTTAAATTTTAATCAACAACTACTAACTAGATACGTTGCAAGTGATATAATCTCAACACAACGTGCCCTCAGGAGCTCTGGCGATCTAAGTACCTATCCCTGCACAATCAACTTTTAATCCCAAAATCGTCTTATCTAATCCAACAGTGCTACGACGTCACCTAACGCACTCCTTATCTCACTCGCAAGCAGCTCCAATATTGACAATACTCTTGACAGAATTGGCCCGCCCGACCGAATCGGCAATATTTTCACAATAAACACGGGGCCATTTGGTAGGGAAATGGTAGGCGCAAATTGGGTGAGAACTTTGTTTTATTGTTGACTTAGTTGGGACGGTTTTTATCGGTATTCTAGTTTTGAGAAGCCTATAATTTACTACCTTGTATCGGCGACTTGAAAACGAGTTTAAACTTCACTTGACATCTTGAGTGCATGTTATTATGTTGGATCGTTCAATCAACAAAGACACATCTTACATCTAGTAGTAATCTACTAAAGCTTGTGTTTTGTTAAAAGTAATAGGAGTTGAACGATTTTTCAGATGCAAACGCTACTTATACTACTGGGAAGTTTCATCAAATTCGTTCCGTTTTTGTGTCAAATTATTTGGGTATGTATTACTCGTATTTAACTATTTATGTATTATGTAAGCACTTTATCGTACACAATAAAATGTTAAAGAATATACATGTCACACAACAGATCAAAGTACAAGCAAACTTATCTCCATGAGGGGTCTCTTCCAGCTAACCTTTGAGCAATTGAGAGGATGGTAGGTGGAACGAGAACGAGATAGTCAAACTTATACCGTGTACGAAACACACAGAAAATAAAGACAAGCAAAGTTAGAAACGTAACCTACTCACAAATATTTGCGTGTGTCTACTTGTAGTCTAATATTATAAAAAGGAAAAGTCTGAGAGATTGTTGCTTTGTTATTGTTCGTGTGGGGCGGTGTGTGTGTGTATGTGTGTGTGTGTAGAATGGATTTTCCGGATAGTCATAGGCTATATTTTATCACACGGAAGCACCGCGGGCATCTAGTATTTGTAAAAAAATGTACTTTTTTTCGTTTTATTAAGTTTTTATTTTATTTTATTTTATATCAGTTGACACTAAATAGTTTGTCAACACTTGGTTTGATTATTACATTTTCCTTTATTTCGTTGCTATATACCATCTCGTAGGGAAAGGTTTTCGTGTAAAAACTACGTAACCAAATCAGGAGCAACTTATATTAAACATAAAATTGCGACTAGGTAACGCAAAAAATTCTGTTCCACTAAAATAATGCAGTTGTGCAAGTTTTCAATCCGTCTTTCAAATATACATAGTAAACTTTATTGGCACTAGTTTCATAAATTAATTTTAACTTTCGTCATCATTCTAGCGTTCTTCCCGGTCGTACTAGATTCTAAAGGAGCCTGAGCCAAATGACAAGTTTTAGCGTAGGCACTAGCTTTGCCATCGGCAGGTTTATCACGTAACGCATTGTACGTACGTTAGGTAGGTCTAAATGACATTATCAAACAGAAAAAATAAAGCTTAAATGTTCTAATGCGCGTTCGAAACGTTACGTGACTTACGTGATTACCTCTGTCACTTTGACATTTGTTTGTCAGAAACGGACAAAACATTTCGGTTAAAATCTTTGGGTTAGAACGTGTAATGAACGTTATTCCAAAAAAAAACAGATATTACCATGAGGTGGGCGATTTCGAACAGCTTCGTACGTACGTTAGGTATAGATCTAAAAGTCATTATTGAATACGAAATAGACAGCTGTCTTTTTCTAACTTTCGTTATAACGCACCCAACCACTCTGGACCAAAACTAAGGTCTTAAAATTCAAAGGAATCATAAGAAACCATTAATTCTAGCGCCCATTAACATGACAATACGTTAAGCAGATCTTAAGAGGATTACGGACCCTCAGAAATACCTCCAGTTAACTCCCATTGTAATGCACACCAGTCATAAATAAAACTTAACCCGAACAGTTCTGGCGCAGTCTAAGTAACTACAGTATTTCAACTCCCTGACTCCCGGTTTGTCGGTAAGTTATGTCAAAAATTATACTGAGTTACTAAAATTTTATCTGGTAAAACATACACCAACATACACATAAACCGATAAAAAATAGACCAATGAGTCAAAAAGTTTACGAATATTTTTAACCCAGTCAACAAAAAGGGAACTGCAACCCAATACTTCAGATTGAAAGCATATTCCTGCACATAGTTTTCTACCAACGGTTTGCGGCCACATAATCGCAAAAACTTATTTGATCCCAGCAAACGATCCATCGAATGTGTTCAAGACAGTCATTATTTAGTAAATTTCGTAGTCTTATTCCCATCTACTATTATAAACACATGTAGTGGGTAAATGTGAATGGAAACATTTCGATCCGCCCACATAAGAAAAAAGCGTATTGAGCAAGCAGGCGCTCGATATTATGCATCTCGTTTTAATCATAAAACATGTGGTGGGTAGATGTGAATGGGACTGTTTCAATCCACCTACATTTAAAAAGAGCACTGAGCGAGCAGGCGCTTGTTATCTTGCGTCTCGTTCTAATCATAAAATGTATGGTGGGTAGATTTGAATGGGAGTATTTCGATCCACCTACAATACGAAAAATAAGTAGTAAGCGCGGCGCGCGATATTTTATTTCGTTTTTAATCGATACGTAAATATGACTGCAGCGCGCGCTTCAGTAGTACCTGGAAATTGATGTACACGCATGTATTGTAAAGGTGAGAACGAAATTTGGATTGACAAATTTATACTCATATTTGTTCGATTAAGCTACCTTGGTTAGCATATTTCTTGTGCTTACGTATTAGGGGGAGACTGTTCAAGGCAGCCGTCTGTAAGACAAATACATAGCTTTGACTCTTTATTTTACCATCTTAACAGCTCTCTTTGGTTCATAGGTTTCAGACTTATGTCAAGATACTTTTTCCTACAGTTAACATCTTATATGAGCGGATTGGTTTAGTTTACTAACCATCCAAATATACCCGGACTTGACAATAACGTGTAGGTAAAAGCCTCCGTTAAGAGCTTTAAGCTCCAAACATAAATAGGTAGACCAAGTTGTACCATTTATAGAGGTCACACCTTTGGTAGGTGTGCCTCATAATTCAAATATTCCTCATTGATTGTGACTTTGGCCTGGCCGCCTGAAAAGCCGGTGGCTGCAAAGCTTTCAGAGTGCGCTTTGCAAAGCTTTCAGTCACATAACCAAAGCTGGGTTCATTTAGTTTTCATACAAGGTTGTTTCCATATTTTCTAAATTTACTTAATTTACATTCGACAGTAAAATCACAAAACAACCTTTGCTTATCCGTAATTAATTCTGCTTAAAACGGCAATGCGCCGAACGTAGTTAAGGATTTAGCATAAGTTTTAACCGTAAGAGCTTTCACTAGCTTCTAGCAAGCTTTTCTTTATATTCAGTAGAATCTGCATATAATTGCATTAATTTTGTAACCATAATTATATTCTAGATACATGAGTTGTTTACATACAAGCTTGATAGTAAAGTTAATAACTTGCCTCCTTTTTCTGTATTAAATTTGCATAAGCGGCACTATGCCACGGTAGGTAAAGCTCTTCAAGCTAATTAGAAACATGTATTATAATCATTTCCTTTGCATAGCTCATATTATGGTAGTTTTCGCTTGCACTATGCTCATAATTCATAAATATTAGACAAGCCTTAAGCTTAATACAGTAAACTTTACTACATCAATAATCTACAGTGTGATATTAATCTAATGAAATAACTGAGAATAGTGCTTACGACCTCTGTTAGATATAACAAAGGAATCAAAAGTATTAATTTATATAAAACTACAAAAGTTCAGTGTTTAGATAGGTATTTCGCCTAAACTATTTGCAATGTATTCATTTAGCCTATTAACAATTATGCACTAAGTAATTCTGTACAAGATTAACATAATTTAAGACCTAGGTTTACCTAGATTAAGACGGTACTGGAATGCAAACGCTAAAACCTAAGACGAATTTGTGTAAAGAAATGATTGTTTATTTGAAATAAAGATGTTTCACTTTATGGTAATGTTGGAAGGTTTATATATGAGGTGGAGTATAAGCAAAATGTTCTCATAACAAGCTCGACTATCACTAGAGCAACATATACCCATCTCGCTCCAACCAACCAGCCGTGCCATCAAGCTTTCTCAAGAGTATCGGAGTTTTATTTCCGCCTGTGGATCCCGCTTGTGTGTGAGCGCGACGACAACTGAGCTCCCGTCACGCTCGCACCGTGCCTCCGCTGCTGCAGTAAACAGTCGACGGCCACACATGCTAATTTGTGTGTTGCAACATCCATGGTCACGGGACAACTGGCTTGTTTGATCTTGTATCAACATCGGAAAACCCGCGCAGCAAGAAGATGTTGATACCCGCACAAGCCAGTTGTCCTGTGACCATGGATGTTGCAACACATCCGAAACGTCGGGAGACCTCAGTCGGGTAAATAAATAAGTTAATACGCGATTAAGTCCCGTTTAGTATAAATAAAATGAAAGAAACGCCGAAGAAAGTGTTTAGTGTGGGAACTTCCTATGAATAACTTTTTTTTTGTTATAATATTTTGCCGCACTTTCTCGTTGTAGTTTTTTTTCTGTGCTATTTTAGTTAGCAAGCAGAGCCATTAAAAACTGACTAAACTATATTGAAAGGCTGTGAACGAACACAAAATCCTTAAAAAAAACAGCGTAAGTTGCATAGTACGAGTACCTTTTATCTAGTATCTAACTTACCGAATAATTTTTAAGTTACTCATCTGTTCTTCCCACATAAACTGTGTCTGGGCCCAAAGTCCGTTCACAAATCCACCCGACACCTCGCTATGAATATTAAACTTAATAACCTTGATTATTGTCAGAACGTTTAAAACAAGGGAAATTGGGTGCGTGCTGCCAATACAAATGTGCCCGGTATCTTATTACCAAGTTGAATGGGATTTTTCCTTTGCGCCCCGGCGAGAATACTGATTGATGCGTGTAACTTGCTTTTTACGGATTCACGGAGTTTCGGAGGTTGTTGAGCAGTTTTGTTTGTGATAATGGAGCTAATAGGATAAAAGTCTGATCACGATTTATATTCATCTTTTTACAACATGCCAATACGCCTATTCAGGGTTTACCGAATGAATGTGTCGCCGAGTTATCATTTAGACGAAAAGATTTTTTTTTTATA
The DNA here is from genome assembly GCA_945867215.1 of Epinotia demarniana. Classification (NCBI taxonomy): domain Eukaryota; kingdom Metazoa; phylum Arthropoda; class Insecta; order Lepidoptera; family Tortricidae; genus Epinotia; species Epinotia demarniana. The sequence continues at coordinate 22,395,844 of OX244275.1, read as the reverse complement.
AACAGGAAACTCTTAAGGGTTTTTATGAAACATACCTAACGTAACCTAATGGGCTTTACACAATTACCTTTACTTTACCTATATCTACAAAGATTACGGTGTCCGAGAAAAAAAAGAGACAACGATATATTGAATAGATATAAATACTTAGATAGATAGAAATTATCGATCACTCAGAAACAAATTTTCATGCTCTTCACACAAATATTTGCCGTAACCAGGATCCAAACCCAGGAGCTTCAGCTTCATGTGCAGCATCACAACCCCACTAGGCTAACCAGTCGTCTAACTAAGTAGGTAACCATGCGTTACTTATAATTCTTATACATATATGTGAGCAGTGAATTGTTTATTATGGTTAGACCGCTGGGTGAGTCAAGCCAAGCAGGTAAATTAAAGCAAGAAGTAAAATTTAACATTATAACTCTAAAAACTTTGTATATTTAAAGTCAAGGTAAGAATTACGAAAGGAAAAGTGCAAAACTTTACAAAGATTGAAGTTTGTGAATTTATAGCGAAGCGATTGCGATCAAATCTAACTTTTTCTAGATTTATTCATGGATTTTATATCTTGGGAGTACCATTTCATTTAATATTTTTTTCCACATAGTATTTAATGGAGAAATTGATAGTTAAAATATGATGATTAAAAAAGGAGAAATTATAAACATTACACACAAGTCCCGATAAATTTCATATAATCATTAGGTATTAATTTTACATTTACAGAAACAAAAAAGTTCCATTGTTTTTGAAAGTTATAAAAAAACCCTATAGTTTTTACAAAAGGAAAAATAATATTCTGTCTTAATAATGTAACGCCGGGTTTACAATGATATCAATGTATTAATTATAAATTTTGACGAGACTGACAATCAAGATACTACTTGAAATATTGACCTAAAGTAAATCCACCTCTTCCCCTAAATCTGAATCGTTAAGTCTTCACGCACCAGTTCTCAAACCCCCAGTATAGACACAATTTTTATTAAAAAACTCCAATTTCGCAAAACCAATCATCGCCACTGATTTAATTATTGAAACAAAAAGTCCGCTGTTCATTTCCTCTTTTCCAACATCGTGAAACAAAAAAGAACTTCGCCCCGTTTAAAATAAAGTTAGTATTTCAGGAGTGGCACGGAATATGATGTGAGAGTAATGTGGAGTTTTTGGCCCGTCAAAAAGTGCAGCAGTCAGCCCTCTAATGCCGTTAACGAAGGGGCAGGGGCTCGGGCCTCGGAGGGACCCTGTCGACCCAACGAGCTGCAATAAGAGGATTCTGCACCCTTCTTGGTGCGCGGCGCAAGTTACACGCTTAAGAGCATTGTCCGGCGTAATTCTGTTGTATGGATTTTTTTGGAAGAATAAGAATTCATTCGGATAACACTCATTACACATACATTCACATAGATGCACCTTGAGAACTAACAAAAAGGCATGTGCTACCGAAAAGGTCTCCACTCAGCAATGCAGTTGACACGGCAGTGCCAATGGCGCTGTTTTTCTTTGGATCCAGCGAGGTGTTCGGGTTCGACACTGCGTAATTCGTATTAAGGGGGTTTCATCATATCAGCCGAAAGACGTCCACTGCCGGACATAGGCCTCCCCCAAAGAGTGCCAAAGTGACCGATCCCGCGCCACCCGCATCCAGCGGACTCCCGCAACCTTTATCAGGTCATCAGTCCACCTTGTCGGGGACACCACGGACCCACGCTGCGCCTTCCGGTACGTGGTCGCCACTCGAGAACCTTTCCGCCCCAACGGCCATCGGTTCTACGTGCTATGTGCCCCGCCCACTGTCACTTAAGTTTAGCGATCCGGAGGGCTATATCGGTTACCTTGGTTCTGCTGCGGATAGCCTCATTTCTGATGCGGTCACGCAGCGAAACTCCCAACATGGCCCTCTCCATTGCCCTTTGGGTGACTAGATTCCTTATTCCTTTAGAGCCTTCTTATGAGGCCCATAGTAAGCGACCACGTTTCAGTGCCATATGTCATCACTGGCAACACACACTGGTCAAAGACTTTCGTCTTGAGACACTGCGGAATATTGGACGAAAAGATTTGCCGTAGCTTCATGAACGCTGCCCAGCCGAGTCGGATTCGACGTTTGACCTCTTTCTCGAAATTGGACCTACCTAACTGGATCGTCTGTCCTAGGTATACATAATCGTCTACAACTTCGAGCGTAAAGTGTCCGATTGTAATGGGAGTTGGTACTACATGGGCATTTGACATATTCGTCTTATCCATGTTCATTCTTAGACCAACTCGCTCGGATGCTTTACCGAGGTCATCGAGCATCGTACTTAAGTCCTCCATAAGGGGGTTTATAAATACGTAAAAAATAGATGGTTGAAAATTTTTGCTGACATCATGTACAGTATGCCTTTTTCAAAGTGCGCAGAGTTATGGCTTCGATACCAAAGATTCAATCCATGCAACCTAAATGTTGACCTTGGATTGGATGGCATAACTTTGTACGTATCTATGCGAGTTTTTACAAATAGGCATTTCGTAAATATAAACTACTACCGCCTGTCCCTTGGTCCCCACAATAAAAGAGGAAATTGCATTAAATTATAAGTCGTCGAGCAATCACGTTTTGTTTCCGAGCGGATTTAACGGTTTGAACAAATCCTACTCTTAATTAGAGAAATTTAAAAGCTTATCTCGATCTGTCTTTAAAAAGCCGTAGTTTGCTCTTCGTTTGACGTTTATAACTTTGTCTTGATAAATATTACTTTAATTTGAATAAGCGGGTCTGAATCATGTATACTACGAATCATCTCGAGAATAACTCGCTTTTGGATTGACTCGAGTTTGATTGTTCTCTTCATCATTACGTGTTAGCGTGGGACCAAAATAAGTAAATAAATAAATAAATAAAACTTTCTTGCCACATTAGTTTTACACAAAAAAATAAAAAATAAAATGGTAATGGAAGACTTAAACATACTTAATAAAAAAACATCCAAAGAAAAAAAATAAAAAAACAAAGGGGCAATGGGAGCCCGTCTCAGCCATTATATAAGTAACTAACTCGAAGCAATATACAGTGTGTAAGTCTAATACGGGCGAATCTCTTAAAGGTGGTTAGTATAGGACAAAGTTAAGGTAATTAGATAACATTTACTTAAAGTTGCAACAATAATTTTGTCCATAGTAAATAATTCAGCCCGCAATGTAATGCAAACACACTCACGTTAAACGCTCGTTGACAGTTGCTAATGAACATTTGACATTTCGGTACTGCAACAATGTTTACAGTACATTGCTGTTGAGATATTTAAAAAATAATAATTATGGGGTCGTAATGACCTGCAACTTAAAAAAACCTTTTACTTCATGATTACACTAATGAATACTATGTCCGATTTAATTTATCGCCCGTATTAGACTTACACACTGTAGACTGAAAACAGAGGTCATAACTGGCCATAAATGTAGCTTCCGACCGCGACTTCGTGTGCGTGAGTGTACCGGGGATAAAACCTATCCTATATTTTAATCCAGGCTATAACTATCTTCTTGCAGAACTTCGTCCAAATCGGTTCAGCCGTTTAAGCGTGAGTGAGTTACAAACATCTGAACATCAAAACATCCACACTTTCGCATTATAATATTAGTAGGATGCTAAACCTGTCGCCAATTAAGTCTATAAAAAAACCATTGAAAAATCCTAAATAACTGAATATCTCAGTGGACACCTACCATGTGATGCCAAGGTGAATTAAACCCGTAAATTGGTGCCAAAACATGTTTTTATCTGGTCTGGCTTTGTTCCAGAGACCTAATTTGCGGTGCCGATAGAATTACAACTGAGACACGCCACTGGGACAAGAGGAATGACAATCGATATATTGTAGTGCAATTAGTGCAATAGAGATATATTGCTATGGACATTAAGATAGTGGCAAACTTGTTCAATTGAAGCTCATTGTAGCAGATAGTGCTGTGCTGATATTTAAATAACTCTACATAAATAAAATAACCGGACAAGTGCGAGTTGGACTCGCCCACCGAGGGTCCCGTACTTAATTACAATTGTATAGTTTTCAGCTTTTTCCCTGTATGTACTTGTATTATAAGACATAGACATAGACATAATTTATTGGTAATAAGTATTTCAAGTAAATGTTTACATTAAACATTCCATTACAGTTGGTATTATATTATTATTACATTTTTTACCTTCTAAAAATTCCTTAATACTATAAAAACCATGCTCAATTAGCCATTTTTTTAAATTTGGTTTTAAAAGACGGAAGATTGTTTGCTTCAGTGATGCTGTCTGGTAAGTGGTTGTAAAAGATAGGACCCGCAACATGGATTGTCTTTGCTTTCTTAGTGAGCTTATGGGGAATTGTTATTAGTTTGTGTGCGTTTCGAGTGACCCACGCGGATCTATCGCCTCGCCTTTCATATAATGCCATAATCTCCATACAGACACAACAAGACAGACATGTAAAACGTACAGATATTACTTACTTGCCATAGTTCTACGTCATCGGAAAGTACCCTGTTCATTTTGATTCCCTTGAGAGTGTTGAACTTGACGTTTTTTGCGGCGTATTTTTTTCAAGTTAACTTAGAAGTTTGTTTTTTTTACAACTTCAATGGACCGTAGACATAAGTATATTAGTTTTAATTTCAACTCAATACTGCTACGCGTTTCAGACATTCGGACAACAAATTGATCTTATAAAGGTTCAGTTTTTTCCTTTCAAGTAGGTCAAACCAATCAATAAATTAAATTGGAATCGGTTTCTCGGTGACAAACATGGACCGAAAGAAGCAAGTAGGCTGACAAAACTTAAACTCAAGAAAGGGATTGTAATCAATGTTTGGAGTTCAACTTCCGCTAGTATTTCATAACTATTAAGTCAAAAACCGTGCAAAATTGAACTCACTTAAAACTATTCCCTTACAGACGTTCATAAACATTGTTTAACATAGTTCACCCATTAATCCTGGATGGAAGAAAATTTTAATGATATTTCCTAGACGGTTATTAGGTACGTACAAAGCCGAAAAGATACCGTAACTTTGTTACTGAAACTTGGCAATATTGTAGCATAAAATTTATAGGAAAACTTCGCCTAGGCCGACTTATGCGTGACGTTGCGTTGCTTGTTCTTGTTAAGGAGCTGAATATAGGATCAAACGATACTAGGTCACTTTTTACTGACTTCAATAAAATGTGTTCCCCCTTTCACTGTTTGTTATGGTGTTGAAAGGACGTTCGGAGGAGGAAAACGTTCGAAAGGACGAGACGTATAACAGAGCCACGAAGCGTTTTGTTTTGCCTGTTGTAGCTTTGTGAGTTTGTTAGTATGTAATCACCGAAACAGCTTATCGTAATTTGAAATTTCTTTCACTTGCCTGTAGAATGGACTTTCTGAATGGTTATAGGCTATATTGTATCCGGCGGGTTTGCCTGCGTTCTTTGCAAACGTGGGCCAAGCCGTGCGGGCAGCTAGTTCTTAATAAAGACGCGGGTTCAAGTTCCGTAGTTTTCCTTAATTCAGATATAGCACCCGGGCAACAGGAGCAATGTAATTTTTTCAGATATATTTTCGTTATACATTTGACACCATATAGAAATTCGGTTTACATAACTGCCACGTGCGCAAACCAAAAGTTTGGAAGCAAGTTTACTTACACTTTGTCTGTATTATACTTATTAAATAGTATTATATCATATCTCGCTCGGAACTGAGTCGGTGCGGTCGCCTGCATTGTTCCTTATCGCAGTCATAAATACCGGGACTTGTTTACTAGTTAACCTCAACTCAACTACAGTCGAATTGCATCCTTGTGCGTGTAAGAATAAAGTGCATAATTGTGTGGTAACTATTTCGCGACTTACCCAAGTCAAAATGAGTTGCTCAAAATGCAGTGATGAAATGACGGATTTCGCTGAATGTGGATACTGCCATGAACGTTTTCATTATGGATGTGCAGGAGTTAGTGAGTCGACCCATCGCAGAAAAGGACCGGCTGCAAAGGCGGCGTGGCGATGTGTAAAATGCAAAAATATACCACCGACTGACACCGGCACCACCGCTGATGTATTAAACGAAATTAAATCGTTTCGGAACGACTTTAACTCAATGAAGTCGGATGTCAACACAATAAAAAGCGACGTTAAGGCTACTTCTAGGGGTCTGCAGGAACTGAGCGCGAAATGGAATGAACTAGAAGCTTCGTTGTCAAACGTGGATGGGCGTTTATCTCAGGTAGAAGATAAAGTATCTTCTTTTAATTCGCTGCAGAAGAGTTTTGACGAGGCCTGTGGAACCATAGAATCTCTTAAATGTGACCTGAATTCCCGCGACCAATTTTCTCGGCTAAACAATCTAGAGATATCAGGGCTACCTCATAAAGGCGGCGAAAATCTCATGTCTCTTTTGAGCGATATTTCAACGAAACTAGGCGTCAGTGGGTTGGAATCGGACATCGACTCGATTCACCGTGTGCGCCGGTACGGTACCATCACCGCCGCGACCAGCAGCGGAGCCGCGCGCGCTGGCGCCGACCGCGAGCCAGCTGTCATTGTTCGCTTCGTGCAGCGACGCCGCAAGGACGAGCTGCTGGCGGCCATGCGCATGCGCAGGACTCTCACCACGGTCGACATCGGGATGTCGGGGCCCCCAAAGAACCTATATATAAACGATCACCTAACCCGCGAAAATAAACTATTGTTAAAGCGAGCCCGTGAAGTAAAATCTAATTTAAACTATGCCTATTTGTGGGTTAGGGATTGTAGGATCTTAATGCGTAAAAACGACAGCTCTAAAATTGTGAACATTTCGAAAGAATCGGACCTCTTAAAATTAAAATGACTAGTTATTCTTGTTACCTTATCGCTGCGTTTGTATTTCAACCGGTTTCCTCATGTTAACACATACACTTTTCTTGCATTCGAATTTCTGTTAAACGACATAGCATTTATAAGAGAATACTGTACTGTTTTTGCTTACTGTTTACGGCTAAGTTTTGTTCGGCGTGTAAATGTGTTTGGAAATATTTCTGATAACGTTAAATCTAAATTGAACATGCCTTCACATGTGTTCATACCTGTTATACCTACTTATATCATATTCCTATGGCGCCTGTACCTATTTTAAACATTTATTATCAGAATGTTAGGGGGTTGCGAACTAAATCTCACAGTTTTTTAGCAAACGTTTTAACAGCCGACTTTGACGTAATCTGCCTTACCGAGACATGGTTGACAAGCGACTTCAATGATGCTGAATATTTCTGGAATGATTACGCGGTTTATAGGCACGATCGTTGCGCGGCGCGCGGCGCGGGCGCGGGGCGTGGGGGCGGCGTGCTGGTGGCGGTGCGGCGCGGGCGCGGACTCGCTGTGTGCCCCCGCCCCGACCTCCGCTCGAACCCGCGCTCCGAGGAGCTGTGGCTGAGCATCGAGTGCGCCGGCGCCGCTGCGCAGCGCCCGCGCCCGGGTGCCGGTCGGCAGCGCTCTCGACTTTTTATTGCCTGTTGTTATTTTCCTCACGGCGGCGATCATTACACGGCCTTACAGACCTTTTTCGATACCGCGTCTGACCTTATAACAAACAACCCAAATGATAGTTACATTATTCTAGGAGATTTTAATGTTAGTCACGCCATGTGGTCTTTTGTTAACCAAAGTTTAGTCATCAACACGAATAACGATGCGACCGCGACCTTACTCTCAGACTTCCTAAATTTCTCTGGCTTAAAACAATTAAATGGATGCTCAAACATTAACAACCGGATTCTAGATCTTGTGTTCAGTGATTTAACGGGCGCTGTAGCACACTGCACGTCGCCTCTAACTCCCGAGGACTGCCATCATAAGTCACTAGATATACATTTTAGACTCCCTTTTTTATCAGTCACACGGGACCTTCCTAGGGATAAACCGCTTTTTTATGCTGCAGATTATGAAAAGATTAGGGAAGGTCTGTCTTCCATTAACTGGACTATTATGTACAAAATGAGTACTGAACAGGCCGTCACTTATTTTTACTCAGTTTTAAATAATTTAATAAAGAATTTCGTCCCCATTAGTAAATCCAATACCGTTAGTGATCGTCCCCCGTGGTACACCCGGGCTTTAGTCAAACTTTGTCGCGAAAAACGTAAAATACACACTAGATGGAAAACTTACAAAAATCCCTTAGATTATCTCTCTTTTAAGTTACTAAGAACAAGAGTTCATAAAAAGGAAATAGATTGTTATAACACGTATATTAGTTATGCCGAAGGTAATATTCGTAAGTGTCCTAAATATTTTTGGTCTTTCATCAAATCAAAATTTTCAGCAAATAAAACCCCAGACTGTATGTCCTATAGTGGTAATTCTTCAACCGATTGTGAGACAGTAGCTAATTATTTCAACGATTACTTCCACTCTGTTTTTATTAAAGGTAATTTAGTCTCTCCTGTAACTGATTCCCTTGCAAACGGCACCCCCGTATCTATCTCCTCAATTAACATAAATAATACTCTTGTTCATAAACATCTAAAAGAAATCAACGTAAATAAAGGCGCAGGGTTTGATCGAATTCACTCCATCTTAATCTCTAGTTGTAGCAAAGAGTTGTCACTACCCCTTACCATCATCTATCATAAATCTCTGTCAGAGGGCTGTTTTCCATCAGTATGGAAAACCGCTCTAATAACACCTATTCATAAAAGCGGTGATAAACATGACGTAACACACTATAGGCCTATATCTAAATTGTGCATCTTTGCCAAGATCTTTGAGAAAATAGTTACCGCTATATTGGCTAATTGTGTTATTCGCATAATTTCCCCAGACCAACACGGTTTTCTTCGTGGTAGAAGTGTGGACACTAACCTCATTACTTTCACTGATTTTGTTTTGAATGCCCTCGACAATGGCTATCAGGTGGATGTCGTGTATACCGATTTCTCAAAAGCATTCGATAAAATTGATCATTCCCTGTTATTATATAAGCTACACGGGATCGGTATACACGGTGACCTCCTTAGGTGGCTGGAGTCATACATAAAAAATCGAAGCCAGGCAGTATCACTAAGAGGTTACACCTCTCGATTCTTGACTATTGACTCGGGGGTACCTCAAGGCTCTCACCTGGGACCGCTTTTATTTATCTTATATATCAACGACATAGGGTCCTCGTTTACTAAATCTAAACATCTCGTTTACGCTGATGACACGAAAATATTCAAAATAGTGAAAACAAATAACGACTGCCTTGACTTACAAAGGGATCTTGAGAGGTTTACCAACTATTGCATCTTGAATCAATTACTTCTTAATCCCGATAAGTGTAATTGCATTAGCTTCTCACGCAAGCAAGAACCTATAACTTTTAACTATAACTTTTTAGGTAATACCATAAACAGGGTTTATCAAGTTCGGGACCTGGGTATTATTTTAGATCATAAGCTTACTTTCATCCCACACATTGATGACATTATCTCGAGAGCATATAAACAATTGGGATTAATTCTTAGACTCTCAAAGCCCTTTAAGGACCCTAAAACCTTAAAAATACTATATTTTTCCTATGTTCGTAGCATATTAGAATTTGGATGTATTATCTGGAACCCTCAATATAATTTCCACAAAACAAGAATTGAAAGAATTCAAAATAAATTATTGAAGTCGCTTGACTACCGCCAGGGCTTGAATACCACAGACAATACCGCTAAGCGTCACGGTCTAGCTTCTCTAGACAAACGTCGAGTATTCATTGATCAAATCTTTCTTTACAAGCTATTAAACAACTACATTGACTCACCCATTCTTCTTAGAAGTATTACTTTTAAATTGCCTCGCTGCATTCCTTGTCGCCACCCCTTAACATTCCTCGTCAGACTTTGCCGTACCAAGTTTGCCAAAAACACATTCTTCAGACGAGCATGTCAAAATTATAACGCCAACTTTATTAGTTTAGATATTTTTTCTCTCTCATTTGTTCAATATCGCAGCGCTCTGCGTAGCCTGATCTACACCGAATAATTGAATAATGATAACTCCGGATTGTATGCATGATTTAGAAACGCTTAATTTAGTTAGTTAATTAGTAACTGTTTTCTTTTTCATTTGTAAACCAAGGTAAATGTAGCATTTCATTATATTACAATATGAAAAAACTTACATCATTCTGCGAAATAGACTTACATGGTCTTACCCACTCTTTTTCGACACTTGTAATACTTTTTGTCTGTACCTATACTTAATGGAACTATAGGTTCAATCGTATATCTCATAAGCTAACATGATTCTGTTAACAACCGTTTGTTTCCTAAATAAATAAAAAAAAAAAAAAAAAAAAAAAAAATTATAATTAAAGTCGTCAAAACCTTACAGAAAACAATTAGCATTATTTGTTACAAATTAACTGAAAAGTGACTCCTCAAAATTAGTCGAAGGAGTATGAAGCCTCTTAACAACACATACTACCATTTAAACAACACATTCGATTCCCATCGATCCATTGCGGCTTTCGAACGTATATAGTTACTAAGCTATTGCTAGAAACAGTAATGTAAGCTAAGCTTCGAAGGTAGACGTTACGATGGTAGTGGTAACCAATCACGGACGAAACTTTAACGACTCGGGTAAGTTTGATGAAAAACTTGTACATGATAGTGCTGGTATATACTGAACGGGAAGTTATAGCATAATTAAAGAGTAATAGAGTACACTCGATTTGTACCGTTTCAATTTCCGAGTGGAGTTAAACAGTTCAATTGAGCATACCTATAATGTTTACGAGAATTACTGTCAGGCATAAATTTTATACACAGAAATCCACTGTAACCGAGCGGAGGCGGAGGTTCAATCTGGAAGTTGTGTGGGTTCAGCCCAGCTTGTAGGTACCACTGGGTTTTTTCAAAACGAAATATCACTAAATCACTATAGATTATATTTAACAGCGACTTATCGGCGAAGGAAAATATTGCGAGGAAACCGGTCTAATACCAATAAGGTCTAGTTTTTCGTCTGGTTTGAAAGGTTAGATCGCATTCGCTTTCGCGTAAAACTAGTGCATGCGCCAAATCTTGGGATTAAAATGGTCCCAAAGCGGACCCTGGCCTCGCTACCGGAAAAAAACATTAAGATGAAGATGATTAATTTTATATGCCTTAAGATGGTGCGCTTTCCTATAAAACGTTAATTGACATTTGCTGTCTAACGACGTGACATTTTAAGAAACTTATGTACCTAACCAACATTTCTAAATTGGCTTTCCATTTGCGCGACATTCCCCCTTAGACTGCAAATGTCAAATAACGTTTGTATGGATAGTGAACCACTTTAAGCTGCTCATTTCCGTTACTTTTGATGTTTTTGCAACAAATATTAGTGATGTTACCATTTCCTGGGTTTCGCTCAAAGATACAAGCATTGTATTTGTAATTTTCTATTTTCTAATAAATCTTCTGGGATGAGTATCAAGTCGGATGCCCAGCAGGCGAATGACAAAAGATTTATTCCAGTCCACTTTCCCCATTATAAGTTGGGTTCCGTGCCAGCTCGATGCCCTCGGATAAACAATCGATCCATATAGAGTGATAATTCAGTTTCGGTTCAGTCAGATTCATCTTCGTTGAACCGAGCATCGGTTCCGATAGCTTACTTGGTTGAAAGTGGCTGGCCCGAGTTTTACAGATTTCCTTTGCAGTGTTTACTTGTTTGAGCCAGTGACTGCATTTTTAAGTTTATCCTCAACTCATTGAGTTGAATTTTTTTATGTACGAGTATACTACTCAAAAGAAAGTAGGGGCCACAAGTACGACGATCGTTACGTAAACATTACAGTTAACAGTAAAAAAAACTGCTATTAGAGGTATTACTAGCTAGTATTAGAGGTATAACTAGCCATGAAAAAGGTTGGATTTAGAAAGATGTGGGACATAATTAATTAGCCACTTTATTAATTAGTTTATATTCAATAATTAATAATAAAATTGAAAAAAGCAAGTGGCTTTTATTTTGTTTGGATAAGTATAATATTATGTAAAGTTTGGATGATAATGCAACATTGTGGTACCATTAAAGCTGGTCTGGTGGTGGACGGAATGTGACCAAAGGACCTCCTCAAGTATCTGCACAATATAAACCTGTGGTCTCATTGGAACCGTCTCAATTTCGTTTATGACTCTGTGTAATCCAGGGTTTATGTTACATTTTTAGTTTTATTGTTTTCGCTCTTTTACTTAATTTTTTTTTGTATTATTTTTTAGTCTACCATGGACAGTCCGGGTGGTTCCATCGGAAGACCCGCGCCGGCGACGTGGCCAGCACCATGCCGAGATGGGACGGTTTCGAGGCACTATATTTGTTGACTTTATATAGTGGTAACAGTGTTGTCATGAATAGATGCTTATTCTATTCTGTTCTAAAAATTGTACAGTCAAAACAAAAGTACGCAGTTAGTGATAAAACTTATCCCATTCGTTTGAAACAAAAACACTGATAATAAGTAACATAAATACAATGTCACTAAAACGAGAATATATTACTAAACCCAACTGCAACAACAACCAACAGTTAAAACAACCCCCTATTAATATTTGAGTAATCAAACCTTATACTGTCGGTCATCGACCTATAATTACGGGTTCGATTTAATTTCGTATGAACTACGTATAAATGGCGTATTAGTGTAATAACACGACCAGTCTCACGGACATTTGTGTTAATAGCGATGTTCGTGTTCCGCCAACGACATATACGTATGAACTGCTAGGTAAAATGTAGAAGTAAAAACAAGTTTCTGGCAAAAATTTCATTTTTGGTACAAGCTATTATTGCCGACTGTACTTTTCTGTATACCATCATCAACTACTCATTGAGACGATTCTAACGAGCCCAAACTCAACGGGGTTACGTCGGTTAAGTACTGAATTCCCATGGCCACCTTCTGTCTCCATCATCAGATCAGCTCGATGGTGGCATAATATTGACTTGTCATCCAAATTATACTTCCAAAACTTCAGCTCAATCGATCACCGGGAAGTGGGTCAAATTTAACTTGCAAGATTTGATTACAGACAGACAGACAGACAACGGGACAGGTGAAACTAAATAAAAGCTTGTAATAAAATATAAAATAGGATGTTCATCATCATATCTGCCGAAAGACACCCACATGTACATAGAGACATTCGTGCATAATCCCCAAAGAGTGCCACAATGACCGATCCTGCGCTTTTACCTCCCGCGAGCTTTACCAAGGGGGTAATCGCGTAATGGTTCATACGCGCTTTTGGACAATTTAACTGTCATTTTTCCTTATAAAAAGTGACATTTAGGTCTATCTGACGGGCGTACAATGCGTTAAGTGTTCGATCTTCTGGTCATCAGTATGATTTTGTTTTAACAGCTTTATGAGATCCTGGTAAATATACGAAAATAAATAAACTCAAACTCAAAATTATCTTTATTCAAGTGGGCCTAATAACAAGCACTTTCAAATCGTCAGCTGATTTCTAAAAGTAATTTATTATGAAAACATTTAAAAAATACATATAAGAAGTAAATATTGTATAAAAAATACTAGTGTGAATGTTTCTAGAAAAACAATCTAATGTCAAAAAACAAAATATAACGAGAATAATGGATTAAAAATTCAGTCACAATAGTTCCATGGAGTTTTATCATTCATGTAGTCTTGTGCGCTATAATAAGCTTTCGAAGTAATTTAACACTTTCTTGAATTTATTAATAGATAACTCAGTTACGTGTCCAGGAAGTTTGTTATAAAACCTTACACACAGTCATTAATGATTTCTTTATTATTTGGAGCCGAGTGGTGGGCACCGTGAGCTTATGCTTATTTCTAGTATTAATATTATGTATGGCACAGTTTTTCCTAAAATTGACAAGGTTTTTATGTACTTACATACACAAAATTTTCATAGATATATTGACAATGTAATGTCATTATATTAATATTTTGAAACTTATCTCTTAGCATTAGGTTATTAAGTGCTTCAATCGTTACTTACCAAAATTTTTATAAATATTTTGAATATTGATATCGTTCGAACTTGTGTGGTCTATACTAATATAAACTACTCAAAATGGTCTCGCCGGAAGACCAGCGCTGGCTCGTTAGCCAGCATTATGCTGATGTGGGACCATTTCGTAACAAATAAATAGTTATTAAGTAATTAAATAGTATTATATGTTTGTATTTGTGTTTGTTTGTTACGAATAAATATTGAGAGAGACGCCTGTCAGATTGTAGATTTGTCTTTGTATGTTAGGGGTAATCTCTGGAACCAGTGATCCGATCCCGAAAATTATTTCTCTTCTGTTTAGGTATTAGGACTATCTGAACGGACATAGGCTATATTTTATCCTGCTGGTTTGCCTGCTTTCTTTGTAATAAGCGGGCAGCTAGTATATAAATATTTCTCACAAAACTATGTAAATAACACGCGTTTTTGCATATCAATGGCAGATAGCAATGTTTATGGTTTCTGTAAATCGCGTGCCGCATTTGCATTCTGATTTCCATTGCGCTGCGTTACTGGAATGCAAATGCTATTTAAGGACGGCAACAAACCCGATAATTTGCGGTTTCCTGCGTATGTTTATAAGTAATAACAAATTTACAGCTTCATTTTATTCAGAGTCAAAAGAGCGAAACAACTTATGTCGCCAGTTGCCAATTCTACGGGATCACTTTTTAAAACTGTGAATTCAGTGTTTTAAATCCAGAAAATGAAGGGCTTTGTTGATTTATTCAAACACCAGCAGATCGACGACGTTTCGCATTGTACGCGCGACAGCTAGATCTAAAGGTCACTTTTTATATGGAAAAATATCAGTTCAACTATCCTAACGCCCGTTCGAAACGTTACGTGATTACCCCTCTGATTTTGCGAGACATCTTCATGTTAAAAGTCTAAGAAGCTTTATCTCAGAATCCACCAAGAAACAGAATCCCAAAAACATACCCTTTTTAACCCTCGACGCAAAGGGAGGGCGTTATAAATAAAGTTTAACACGTGTATTTGTCTGTCTGTCATCCTACCCCCCAATGTACGTCCGTCCTTGAAAAGAAAATTTTGTCCATCGAAATGGTTCATAGCTATTAATTGTGTACGGGAATTTTTGAATCGTATATAAACTTTTGCATAATGCTGAGCCAGTGTCCGGTTCACTGCCGCAGCGAAACACTTTTTTCATGTTTCATGTGTTTTTTTCTTGTTTATTATTTGTGTCCTGTGTGTTTGTGAATAAATGTATCTTTACTTCTTTCTTACTACTACTAGTATTACCGCTTAGTAAATAGTGAAAGTATTTATTTTCCTAAAAATATGACATATTTTGTACATGAAAAACGTTTACAGATACGAGTATATCTTAAGTAAAAGTATGAAGCCGAAGACTTACATGACGCTTAACGCTTTCGGATTCGAATTTTATTTCATTTCAGTACGTATAGCGGGCGATTGTCATCTCAGCCGCAGTAATCATATAAGCTAAAGTACTATCTAAATTAAGGTGTTAAGACACCTTTTAAGAACTGTTGTCCTTGAAAACATACTCGAAACTTGTCGCGGGACTGATGCACCATCGAACCCGCCGAAGTCCGTGTACATATAAGCCCGTGTTTTAAGTTAAATCAGATGTTTATACGCATCTGGATTAAGCTATAGTTATATCTGATGTATTTGTGCACACGTGGACTCGGCTTCCTGTTGAACTGCGTCTGTGACCGGTATACGACGTTTAATGTACTTCTTCTGTGTGCTGTGCCCCGAAGTAGGTGTCGGCCAGTAATCAGCGCGGCCCGAACAATGGCTGTCGACGCCGGATTAAAACTTTTATGCTCCGGCGCAAGTTGCGAGGGTTAAGGATTATCTACTTTCGGTTTAGGTACTGAATTGCCTTTTTTATTTTACAGAAAGTCATCCCGCAGGCAGTAAAACAGGAGAAACTCAAAACATTAAAAAGTTCAATGTAAAGCTGATAATTCAGAAAAGTATTGTGGAGCCTGCTTCAAGCCTGTCGGTTGAGTTATTTCATAAGCAGCCAGTCGCTCTTAGCAACTGATCGGAATTCTTGTTACGCCTTAGACATGCAGTATTCGGAGTAATG
Organism: Epinotia demarniana; assembly: GCA_945867215.1. NCBI lineage: Eukaryota > Metazoa > Arthropoda > Insecta > Lepidoptera > Tortricidae > Epinotia > Epinotia demarniana. Next base: position 22,379,730 of record OX244275.1, on the reverse strand, counting down.
ATACGTAGTTGCAGTGTCTACGTGACAACCGGATGGCTCGCGGTATTTGAGCTCCGGAAGTTGTGGAACCGCCCTGTGAAACCCGAACTAAGCCAACTTGTCATCATCATCATCATCAGCCTATATACGTCCCACTGCTGGGCACAGGCCTCCTCTCATGTATGTAGTGTGTACGCTGTTTATATGATAAAATGCTGCAAAATCTGGCGGAACATTTTTTTCCCCAGTCCAAGTTGGCTCAGTTTGGGTTGCATAGGACGGTTCCACAATGCTTCGGGAGCTCCAATACCGCGAGCCATCGGGTTGCCTAGCGGACATTAAAACTACGCGTCATTGCTTTAACAATACCTATAAATGGGAATGTAACTATGACTATCTATCTCCGTCTGTTTATTACCTTTGCGTAGTTAAACCACTGAATTGATTTCGATGAACTTTGGTATGGATAGTTTAAGACCAAGGAAAGGACCGGATAGTTTTATGAAAGTGCTGTAATTGATAATGCGCCTGCGGAGATTATATAGTATCCGCAAAACATTCGATCATGCTATCTTTTTCACACCTACACTACTTTATGGAGCGGGCCGTGCAACAATAGTCCCTACTGACTTTTATTGCCTGACTCGCCACTTGGTTTTGCGGATACTATAATTGTAGTGTTGAAATGGAACTGAATTTCGTTTGTTTCCAAAAAGAACTGAGAGGTTCTCAACAATTGCAACCCTACTGTTTCAATTGAAACTGTTTTTTTATTCGAGAGAAACTGTCCTTTCTGTAGGTCTATGGCCCTTAGTAGGTTAAGGCTATTAGCGGGTATAAAAGCACTCACAGTCACGGACTAAACCTAGTTTATAATACAGGTTCACTCGCTTCGCGCTTGTCACTTGTATAGATGACAGCATAATTTAAAATGGCGTCACTGGACTCATGATTGAAGTCCCACGAATGAAGGGATTAGTGGAGAAACTTAACAGTTCACATTAGTGCATTCACAACCGACTCGCTTGGGCCAGTATAAGTGGGGTCTTGGATTAGGGATATTCCAGAGAGGTAGGGCATAGCGTAATGTCATCACGCTTGAATCTGGAGCAGCCCGACTGGGGGAGTACCTCCGCCTTACAGAAGACCACAGCCATAATAGCACTACTGCCTATTCCGTAGGTATTGTAGTGTTGTGTTCCTGATGGTGAGTAAGGTTCCCAGAGCTCCATCCCCAACCCCCCCTTCTAATGATGATGGCGCAGTTAAAGAGGTTACCCCAGGAGGGTACCAGCTGCACTAGAGCTGAAGAATCCCTCACTGGGCTTCCACGCTCAGGTAACATTATACCTAAGCGTGGACGCCGAGGCCGCCCCACGTCGTACTCTGGGGGGGGCAAAACCGCGCTCATTCATCTGCCATCTGCCCGAGGCAAGAGCAAGGCAGCTTCGGCACCCCTTGCTACGCTGGCCGTGGACTTCTGCAACATCAGGGGTTTACACTCCAATCTTAATGCAGTCCACCTACACCTCGAGACTGCAAAGCCGGCCTTGCTTTTCTTGACCGAGACGCAGATATCGACTCCAGCTGACACATCTTACCTCTCCTACCCAGGGTATGGACTGGAACACTCCTTTTCGCCCAGGGCTGGGGTGTGCGTGTACGTTAGAGACGATATCAGTTTTCGTCGCCTCAGCAATCTTGAAGGTAGGGACCTCTCCACCTTATGGCTGCGTATAGACATTGCTGGCCATCCCCGTGTCTATTCGTGCCTATATAGGTCCCATAGTGGTGATGCCGAAACTGACCGACTCATTGAGCAGATCCAAACGGCTGCAGACTCTGTGCAGCAGCAGATCCCATTCGCTGAGATCATTGTACTTGGTGATTTTAATGCCCACAACGCCGAATGGCTCGGCTCTAGCAAGACTGATCATGCGGGCAGATCTGTTTTTGACTTTGCTCTGGCATATGGCTTGACACAATTGGTTACTGCGCCTACGCGAATCCCAGATGTGGAAGGCCAGGAACCTTCCTTGTTGGACCTTCTGCTGACCTCTCATCCGGTTGACTACTATGTATCCGTTGAAGCCCCACTCGGTTCTTCGGATCATTGCTTGATCCGGAGTACGGTGCCACTCGCGTGCCCGCCGCGTCGGCGAGTTGCCTGTGGCCGCCGTGTGTGGCACTATAGGTCAGCAGATTGGGACGAGATGCGGTCCTTCTTTGCATCCTACCCTTGGGGGCAGGTTTGCTTCACGCCGGATGATCCCAACGTCGTTGCTGATTCTGTTGCTGACGTGGTACTGCAGGGAATGGAGCTTTTCATTCCATCCTCTGTAGTCCCTGTTGGTGGCAAGTCTCAACCCTGGTTTGGTCGCTTCTGCAAAAAGGCCTCTCGCCAAAAGCATGAACGTTACCAAGCCTGGGTAGACGCAGCGGCAGTTCGGGATGTAAAGACTGGCGCATTAAAAAAGGAGTTTAACTTTGCCTCCAGGTCCTTTAAAAGAGTTATTGCCAGAGCAAAGTCACTGCACATTGGTAGAATTGGCGAGAAATTAGAACGCCTCCCGTCGGGAACTCGTGCATTCTGGTCTCTTGCCAAAGCTATCCAGGGCAATTTCTGCACGCCATCTTTTCCGCCTCTGCACATGGAGAACGATTCATTGGCCCACGACGCAAAAGACAAAGCCGATCTTCTGGGTAAAGTCTTTGCGGCTAACTCGACTTTGGATGACGGGGGAAGCGCGCCGCCGACCATTCCGCGGTGCGAGAGCTGTATGCCGGATATCCGGTTCAACCAAAGCTCGATTCGTAAAGCACTTCTTTCCCTCGTCACTCATAAGTCAAGTGGGCCTGACGGTATCCCTGCGATTGTGCTGAAGATGTGTGCTCCCGAGTTGGCTCCGGTCTTAACGCGTCTCTTTCGGCTCTCGTACTCTTCTGGCGTAGTCCCGACCTCGTGGAAGTCAGCTTTAGTGCATCCGATCCCTAAAAAAGGCGACCGCTCAAATCCGTCCAACTACAGGCCAATAGCTGTTACCTCCCTTCTCTCGAAGATAATGGAGTCCATTATCAACTGCCAGCTCCTTCGGTACCTAGAGGACCACCAGTTGCTTAGTGATCGACAATACGGCTTCCGTAGAGGCCGCTCGGCTGGTGATCTTCTAGTCTACCTGACACATCGATGGGCACAGGCGATCGAGACTAAGGGTGAAGCATTGGCTGTTAGTTTGGATATAGCGAAGGCCTTTGATCGGGTTTGGCACAAAGCACTTCTTTCGAAGCTACCATCCTATGGGCTTCCTGAGAGATTATGTGTATGGGTCAGTAGTTTTCTAGCAGACAGAAGCATTAAGGTCGTAGTTGACGGTGAATGTTCCGACTCCATGTCTGTAAATGCTGGTGTCCCTCAAGGCTGTGTGCTATCACCCACGCTATTCCTTATGCATATTAATGACATGCTGAAAATCAGCGGTATTCATTGTTATGCTGATGATAGTACAGGTGATGCCTCTTACACCGGCCGTACCAACATCTCTCGGGAAATTGTCATCGAGAGCCGGAACAAACTTGTGTCTGAAATTGAGACTTCCCTAAATGAAATCTCTGAATGGGGTCGACTTAACTTAGTCCGTTTTAACCCTACCAAGACACAGGTTTGCGCGTTTACCGCGAAAAAGTTAAAGTTTGTCGTGTCACCTCGTTTTGAGAGCACTCCCCTGACTGCCGCAGCCAGTATCGGAATCATTGGCGTCGACATTTCGAGTGAAGTCCAGTTCCGCGGGCATTTAGAGGGTAAGGCCAAATTAGCCTCAAAAAAGCTCAGTGTGCTCAACAGATCGAGACAGTATTTCACACCGGCCCACCGCCTGCAGCTTTATAAGTCGCAGGTCCGCCCACACATGGAATACTGTTCTCATCTATGGGCAGGGGCACCCCAATACCAGCTTCTCCCTCTGGACCGCATCCAACGACGAGCAACTCAAATTGTTGACTGCCAGCATATTTCGGATCGGCTTGACTCCTTGGCGCTGCGTAGAGATGTGGTTTCGCTCTGCATTTTCTATCGCATGTATAACGGGGAGTGCTCCGAGGAATTGTTCGGATTAATCCCTACCGCTTCTTTTCGCCATCGTCCAACGCGACAACATTACCATCCTCACCACTTAGATGGTTGGCAGTCCTCAACTGTGCGCTTCTCCAGAAGCTTCCTGCCTCGTACAGCTAATCTGTGGAATGGATTGTCGCCTGCGGTATTTCCGGACCGATACGACCTTCAAACCTTCAAGAAAAGAGCGTACTCCCATCTTAAAGGCCGGCAACGCACTCACAACACCTCTGGTGTTGCAGGTGCCCATGGGCGGCGGTAAGCGCTCACCATCAGGTGATCCGCCTGCTCGTTTGCCTCCTATCACATAAAAAAAAAAAAAAAAAATAGACTTAGTAGGTATGAATCTCGAGATCAAATTGGGTTTGCAGGATCGAGAGTTGCGGCGATTTGGGAATGTATAGCTAACTGGGTGGAAAGTTTCACCTCAAAATGCCCCAATGTCCAGTTAAGCTTTGTTTCATGTTGAAGTTTTTACGTAGTGCTTGACATAAAAGCTTATCGAATTCCTATCAGTTGCTCAATGCCTAACTGGAAGAGATCCCTTATAGGTATAAGTTCGCCTTTGTACTTTGATCTTGTGCGATATGTATTTGTATACAATAAAGTGCTTACATACATACATATACAAATTACATCATATTGAAATGTTTAAATATATGAAATGTGAACGATGATCTTCGGATAAGATTCAAGGTAAAAATGCGGAATTTCTTGGACTAGAAAGAAGCAGCAGCAACCAGAACCAATAAATATACAAAATCAAATCTACAAACCCTTGCAAGAGTGCGGAAATAGCTACCAATCCAGATAAATACTAAGAAAGAGTCAGTATACTGGCCGCGTATAGCAATAGGTTGCAGGCTCAGACCAAGAAAATATACAGACAGAGCGCTACGAACAGTCTAGTGAAGCCAACCGGTTTTCAACCACGCCCCATAAGCAGGGCCCGTAATTTTCATGCCGATGACATCAATTTGACGTCACGCTCCATATAGGGTGATCCCAAATAGTATTATTGTAAATTATTAATCATTAAGCCATTAAGTTTAGCACACGCTAAACAAATTAAATCGCACAAAACTTGAAATAAATGATCTTGACAGCATTGCGACACGGGCTGAAGAGTTTTGTGCAATTTTGTTTGTATATGTGTGCGTGAGCGTGTGCTAAACTTGAAGTAGCTTGGTTTTGTTTGTATGTGGTTTGGCTTCACTTGACTGTTCGTAACGCTCCGTCTGTCTTTTTTCTTGGTCTGAGGTTGCAGGTTCTAATCATGCTCGGAGCAACCAGTTTTTCAATATTATGTCCCTTTAATTAAAATGTGTTATTTTCGTTAGCAGACGTTGCTGCTTAAAACAAAATATAATTCAGAATTATTCAATCTAAGTAGAACCAGTAGCTCCATCATCATATCAGCCGAAAGACGTTCACAGGCGGACATATGCCTCCTACGAAGAGAAGTAAGAGGTAACTTCGTTTAACTGAAAGTTAAGATGTCCAGAGAACATAGACCAACTAGCTGGTCAAACCAAAATTAAAAACCTCAAGCTACTGACAAATCTGTATCAGAACCAACTTCACTTTTTTATACCCTCATATTCGCCCATTCCGAGGTATTGTCACGTCAGAAGAATACAAATAACACAAAGCAATACAAATGCCGACTGACAACTAAGTTTTCAATCAATGCTTTGACAGTCCCCAATAGTGGAACGTTTTTAATTAAGGAATCGCATTGTCAGGCCCCTCAATTCTTCACGTAGCTTTGTTTCTCCTAATGGCTGCATTAAGAAATGAAAACGCCTTTCAACGTTTTTAATCGTCATTTTTAACTGATTAAGTCCTTTGATATTGTGATTGATTAAGTGCAAAGTTGGTGTTTGTAGCTTCTTTGTCAACGAACGAGTATTTCTGCCTGCTTTTGTTTTAATCTGTACTTATGCCGATTACTGTTTGTTGTCCCCGTGTGCTTCTTGTTTTACCTAAGCCTTTAATGTATTATTAGTAATTATTTCATATCTTTGAATATACCTATGCAAAAAAAAAAAAACTTAGGACCACGCTTGGATAATTTTCATAATGCAATTTATTTCCAGGTTAATTAAGCGCACAATTTACATATTTTATGGGTTAATTAACCATCAAATTTAGTTTTTTACCGAAATTAAATTAAACTGATACTGAAAACCCTCTGATATTGGTTGATTAATTGCTTGCGAAGAAAATATGAGACCATACAAATAAAGTCAAAGAAGGCATTCATTGTTTTTCACCTCCTTGTGATTATTGAACGAGCGAGCGAAACAAACGAACTTTTCTGTTTCAGCTTGAGCCAAAATTCTTTCGTTTGTTCGACTGTCCAGCTGCTCTCTACAGGTCACATTTTCAACTGATTAAACAACTCTTAAATTTTGGAATAGGTTCGATAGTCAAAACTTTTTTTAAACACTGTCCTGCGAGTTCTACCAGCTTACAGAGCATCTAGTCATATTGTGTTCCAATTCCAGCTATATGCCTCTTCTAATTGATCAATTTAATCAAAATATTAAATTTTCAGTCCATTAAAGCATTGTAAAATAAAACTACCCACGGAAAGGATTAGACATTGAAGCGGCGTACGAAATTGGAAAATTCTTGGAGTGTCCCATTGATTCCCGCACAATAGCACCCGGGCACTAATCTTTTCATTAAAAACCGATTATTCGCTGCACATTGCACCAAAAAGAATAAAACGCAGGCGACCCTATTAATGAATCGATAAAGTTCAAATTCCAATAGCGACGGAAGGTGCGATAAACTGCAATATGCTACGTTGAGCCATCTGACGCAGTGACATTTCAATTTGAATTCTTGTTGTGGATCCTTGAGTTATTAAAGTTTTTCAATGGTGGGGCGTTTTGTTTAATAAAAAAGTCAGACTTTAGTAGCTTTAATTTTATTATATTTGAGAATGCAATTATGATTTTTATCGATAGCGAAACGGAGGAAAGAAAGTAGGACCTTTGTGAGGGAGCTGAAAATGTATTATAAAAACCTAACTAGCGACTTTTTTCAATATCTTCTTCTTTTCGGATCTGTGCTTCATGTTAAACTGTCAAAAAAGAACACAATTCAGAATATGAAGCTTAATGCAAAAGAGAGATCTTTTCGAAGAAAATAGCAGCAAATTGTTTGCTATACAACATACCTTTAGGTATACGTCACATACTACCCCAAACCACTTCATCATTCCAACACAATGCAACATTCAAGGTACTCAAACATCAACAAAACGATAACAAACCACACCCAAGAAACTCAACAAGCCAATACTTAACGCTAAGTCGCTAGGCACCCTCAACACATGGTCCTATTGCAAATAAATCAAAACCAACAACCAACCTACCCGGACCTCCCCCTTAGGGCTTCAACTGTCCTGTTTTACCCCAACCACGGTTGCGAGTAAAGTGGTTGTCATACAAGTTATTACTTGAAGTACGTTTGTCTGTGCAATCTCTTATTTTGTCCCCTAGGCCCGGAACGTGATGATAGGTGAGTTTGTTAACACATGTTCAGTCGCTCATGAGGAAAGTTTTGCCTATTATGTCCGATTCAAAGTTGCTAAGGACGAAAGTAAAAGTTAGGAGTCGTTTATAATATTCTAAGTCTGCGTTTATGAAAAGCTCGTTCGATAAGTTACGGAATTACCTCTACAAATAAACGGTGAAACGCATTTACATGATAGGTTTGTGTAAGTTTGTTAGAAAAATGTTAGATTTTTTTCCAGTGACCACAGATGATTCTATTTAAAATTGTGTAAATATACATTATTATTCATAAAAAATACCATAAATATATCGTTGAAGAAGCAAAAGCTAGTATGCTTTTGCCTAAACTTATCGCATATATAATTTTCCTGTACCCATACATTTTCTTTGAAAGGTGACATTTAACTGTTAATTCAAAATGAATACCAAACTGAATAAACACCCGCGTTATTGTGTCGGACACGAGTCCCGCGACACTCGCGATAACACGACACGAGATTGACACGAGATAGTGTCAGCTTGAGGTAGCCCGCGGCGAGAGATGAAACAACTTGTCGAGGGTTACATTTTAGGTCGACGTCATTTTGAGATTGGTTTAAAATGGAATGTCGATGAGTGATACAAATCTATTTGGTATCTTTTAATCATTTCTATTTCACTAAATATCATTTTGTTCGAAAGTCAGATAGGGTAAGGGTTGAATAAACAAGCCAGCCTATTCGATTGCGTTAAGTTTCGTGGGTACCCACGTTAGGCAGAAATGTTTTTTTTTGTAAGAGAAAATGAAAGTTGAGTTTGTTAAGGCTCTTTTGAAAAGTTACGCAATCAACCCTACGGGATTGATCTGTCTACTAAGACGGTATTGTGAAGAAAATTCTATGATATGAATTTGAAACACGCCCAAGATTCAAGAACAATAATTAAAGCTGGATTTGTTTTGTACCAACATTCGATGTAAAGTGTAGACCCTTTTTGTTGTTTTAAGGTTGATTTTACATTTTAAAACCATTTTTGTTTTTTTATTTATTGTAATGTGTTTGATGTTTGGCCATGTCCACCCCAAAATTTGTTCACACCAAAAAACCGCTTTCCATATTTTGCTGTCAAAATTTTTGTTTTTGAAATACCGATTGTCATGTAGAGTCTAAAAACCCAGACACCTCTATAAAAATACGGAGAAAACTAATTTTCCCAGACATGAGAGATGTTAGAGCTGTTTCCGCGAACGTGATTCCAAAAGTATATAGACATAAATATAGCTCTTTTAATACGATAAGATATTAATAAGGTTCACCACACCATCTGGAACCATCTGCTGCCTTTGGCGCCCCTTAAAGAAAGGAGTCGTGAATACGTGACATCCCATCTTACATCTCCCCCATACGATAAGCAGCTGACACAGATTGCTAAATAATTACCACCACTAATGGTTGTGTACATATTATTAAACGTAAAGGCACCGAAAAAGGGAACGATCAAGGATGAGACTCACAAGTAATTTAAAGTAAAGGTTAGCCTAGAAAAACGAGTAGCCGCCTTCCCTTGGTGCTTAGATGAAGAGATGTATGCTACCTACATCAGCTACATCGACTAGAGCAAGGGAGAGACCAAATCGTCTGTAATCGTAAGCGGTGTTCGTTGAAATCTGAATGTATGGAACGTTTGACAAGTTTCTATGGACTGACAGCTGTCAGCGCCATATTTAACGTTGATAGTTCTGTAATCGGTAAGGTAGGTAAGGTAAGATAAGTCGGTGCAACCCGCCCTAACTCTTAAAGGCGTAGGGTAGAAGACGCTTTAAAATTAAAATAGTGAAATAGGATAGGTATCAAGGAAATTTATACGTTATTAACGTACAATCAGGTATACAAATTATCTGGTTTGCCGACTTTTACTTATTTATTTATATAATCTTTATTGCACTAAATGACAACTTATCGTACAAAAGGCGGACTCAATGCCGTAAGCATTCTCTACCAGTCTACCTTTGGCTTAATGATTTGCATCCTCAACAATTTGTAAGCCGTAAGGCGCCCCATAGTAAAACTGACCATAATTCTGTAACATACATTAAATACATCCTGTAACCTATGTTGGATAAATAAATAATTTTAACTTAATCTTTAAAAAAAATTAAATCAGGCCCACAAGGACCAAACGGACCATACGGACCATACGGGCCAGGGTCATTGGCGAACGCTGCTTCCTCAGTTTAATAAGGCTCGCAAGGACCAAACGGGTCACAAGGACCAGGATCTTTAGCTAACGCTGGTGCCTCAGCTCAATCAGGCCCACAAAGACCAAATTGACAATATGGACCATACGGGCCACAAGGACCAGGATCTTCAGCTAACGCTGGTGCCTCAGCTTAATCAGGCCCACAAGGACCAAATGGGCCATATGGACCACAAGTTCCAAATGGACCAAATGAACCATACGAACAAGCGCTAGGGCCATCAGCTAACGCTGCTGCTGCAGCTCAATCAGGCCCACAAGGACCAAATGTACCATATGGACCACAAGCGTCAAATGGATCATATGGACCACAAGGGTCAAATGGACCAAATGGGTCATATGGACCACAAGGGCCAAATGTACCAAATGGGCCATATGGACTACAAGGGCCAAATGTACCAAATGGACCATACGGATCACAAGGGCCAGGATTAACCAGTTAATTTTATTTCGCATAAGCTTTGTTTCTCATACCTACTGTATTTATGCTGAAACCGTAAAATTCCTACAATTGTTATAAAACGACCTATCGTACCTAACCTATCTCATCTATCATTATGTTTTTGGTTTTAAAAATAGTTATTCTTGAAATCGCATGACGATCAAATCCATGAAAAATGAATGATAATCTTGCGGATGGTCCCTAAGTGATGTTTTTTTTCATCTTGAAAAGTTTTAACGGTTTCATTGTTTGGAAAACGAAAACAATCCAAAAACGAGTTCGCATGTTTGAATGGCTACCATTTTTTCACCCGTTAGCTATTAAATAAGGTGAAAAGTTAAGGCCTGTTCGTCTGAAACTTTCTATTGACGAATCAGTTCATAAAAAGAAAGCAAATTTTGACCGTATTGGTCCCACTTTCAGAAGGGATAAGTTCGCCTTTGTGTTCTTAGATAACTTATCTTGTTGTTAATTGCCTACTCTGTTTATTTTGTACAATACAGAGTTATACTACCTCTACTAAGTAATTTTTCTTCTTCCTTGTCGTATCCTCATGGCTGAGGGACGTGACGGCTGTGGGTGCTCTTCACCATCACTCTCCAAGCTGTTCGGTCCTGGTCTTGATGCATGCTACTACTACTTTTTACAAGTGTCCAAAAGTTTTCCATGTCACATTTACGAAATAACGTCTTCCATGGGGATAGTTCTGCCGACGAGCTGGTTATAGTTTTCGTGGAACTAAACTTCTTCGGTTGGTTAGCAATAACGACTTGAAACCGAAGTCTCGTTTAAAGTTGCTGGCAACTGTAGTTATCGATAATTGGTCATCTTGCAGTAGTTAGCGGAGTTCCTTTTGTATCTGTACGCCGCGATTTTAATGATCACATAATGGTAAAAAGTACTAAACACAGAAGGAAAACTATAGCATTTGATGGAGCGGAATACGTGGTATCTTCTGGGGGCACGGCAGTGCCCCCGCCAAGTCGTGCAATACAGCGGCACGGCCGTATCATCCTTTTCTAAAAGCAGTACAAGCCATTTTCAACCCTCCTATGAGTACTTTATGGATAAAACTAGAATCCTGAATTTTCAGTAACCAAGCAGGCATTGTATAAACACGGTATATTTATAATTCAATTAAATTTGAACCAGTAGTTTAAGAATTATAACTAGTCAAAATTTCTTAATTTTGTCACTCACTCACTGACTGACGACTGACTGACCGATCATCAAAACTCTAAGGCACTTTAGCAGACATAGAAGCGTCAAATTTAGAATACAATTTGTGTTTAGTGTATAAATTAAGAAAAAAAAAAATTTTGCAATTTCGGTCCTGGTCGGTTCTAACGAAATACCTATCTCACAATTTTTCACGGTGGAAGAGTTTCATGACTTGTTTTTTTTACATGGAATGTTGTTTATGGGATATACTTTACCGAATAGTTACTGAGGTCACCAATCAAGCAATTGTTATAATGAGCATATTAAAACCATTTGAGCCTCGCAACAGTCTCGTACCGCTGTTTGATTGGTTTGGCAAATAATTAAAAAAACATCGTAGATACTCGTACAGTTGAATTCTCCAATATCTACACATGCGTCTTATGTCGGTAACAATAAAGACTGTGTAGATATTTTTGACAGGCTGTCTGTATATATATTGGAGATCTCGACTGTACATTTTAAATGAGCGCGCATATATCCCTTTTGATTGACGGTTCGGCAGTGTCGCGTCAAATTACTATCATTGGCGATAGGATTAAAAGCGTAAAAGTACAGCGGTCGCAGACGGGCGGGTGAAACGCTGGCAGCTAGGCGGTCTTATACAGTCACGAACTTTAATTTAGGACCCACTTTAGGTTGACAGCCCTGTCATAATCATAATGTATAGGAATACAAGACATTTTTACGGAATGGGTCATAAATTAAAGAACGCGACCGCATTTCGAAAGCGTAGCGTATTTGGCACGTTAACTGCCTTTATTCAAAAACGTCCATGAAACATCTTTTAGACATATTCATTATATTCGTCTGTTGTTAATGAAACTATACATTTATGATCTGTACGTTATTTTTTGAGTATACCACCTTTTGCCACGTAAATATGAGGCATGATTGTGTATTAGGGAATCGATATAGCATAGTGTGGATACTTTTTAGATTTGAGCTTTACGCTCACACGGACAATGTATACATATAAAATGTATGTATTTAATGTTCCGTACCAAATTTGGTACTAACAGCGGAACGCTTTATTATTTTTTATTAGGATATTGGTTCGAGTACTTTATAAATCACTACACCTCGTAATCGTTAAGACACGTTGTTGTGTTAAGGCTTATATTTTCACGATCCTATTCGTACTAGAACAAACACTTAATTCCTATAAAACAATTCAATTTTAAAATAATAGTACCTAAGTAGCAAACTATCACATCTTACCAATCATTCATCTGGGGGACGATCGTTGCTCACGTCCGTAGGAGATTGCCACCAACGCCCTACACGTGTCCCCTGAGTGGCGCTAAACGAGCAACAACCTTTTCGGCCGCTGTACCTGTCGCTATATGCGACCTCACAGTACCGTCAGTCGTTCTATTAAACTATAATTATGCCTGGATACGCACAAACTCGCTCTTCTAAGAGACATTGGACCTATCACCCGAGTCCGCCCATTAAATGTAGATGTTGTTATAGTATATGACTGACTTAATGCCATACGAATAAATAAATAAATAAATAATCATTCATCGAGACGTTTATGCTTATAAACTTACTATTTTACTTCATCTGTGACAAGGAACACATACCTGAAACAAAAAAGCATTGTTAAGTGACAATTTCAATTATAACTACAACACGAATGTTTTAAACAACAACGTAGAGAAACGTCGTTTAAAAACGCCCGTCTACACTCACCCTTTGCATTGGGAAGCTCACTGGAGTCCCTCGTTTGTTTTAGTACTCGCAATTAAACAGGCTGAGTGACGGGATTGTCGCATCGCGTCGAAAAAAAAACTACGCAACAAAAGCGCACTTCTCTCCCCGGCGTCACCTCGCGGTGTTTTCCCGTGACAGTACCAAGTGTTCAGACATGTGTGATATTAGAAATTGAGTTCTATTTTTAAGTGGGTAGGTGTTTGATTTCATTGGCGTTTGTTATATTATAATAATAGGGTTAATTTTAGTAAGCGGATTATTTACACCCAAGTGGTTTTATTTACTTCTAGTTTGTTAATACGTTTAGGACTGTCTTATAATATTGCAAAACTACTTATAACCTGTGTTGTGTTGGAATAGCAACAACCCTCCCCGTGGCTGTCGTAAGACAAACGTCATCTATATGGGAATACGGTTAAAGTGTGTAAATATTATAAGTGGTACTGTAAATACAATTACATGTGCTCTGTCTATACCTTTAAGAAAGATAAGCGTTAATGTACTCGTGTAGCTTGCTCGTAGCATCTCTTTCTGTTTTTGTTTTTCTTAAATAAACTCGTACTTAACTGTTAGGTAATATGAATACTCGAAAAGAATCATTATGTTTCGTCTTACGTGATGTGTCGTGACGCTACAAAACGATATCAGTTTCATACATTCATTACGATCATCTGATGCACTATGACGTGACAGCTGCAGCTGTTTAGGCGTCAGAACGGATCGGACCATCACGAAGAATGAATCTGGCTTTTCCTGTTTTATATTGATATTTAGTACAAACAAGACAATCCCTACCCACTCCTTTGATGATATCACATTACTCCACGCCTACGAAGGCAAAAAAGGTGAATGAACTGATGTGCGGCTACCGACATTTCCATTTGGCAATTTCATCTATACTAATAATATTATTATATTATAAAGACATAAATTCTAAGAGATTGTAGCTTTGTCAACATGTATCTCCGGAACTTCGCCGCGCTTTAAAGTTTTTCTTCTAGTAGCTATGTAGAATGGGCCTTTGGAACGGACATCCATACAAATAGTATTTGCGAACTTAAACCACTATGAGATATAACAAAGAATAGTTCTTATCCCGGAAACCATACCGAAAGGTGAAATGAGGGGGTAATCAATTGTATGCTACTACAATATAAACGAGTTCCACACGGACGGAGTAGCGGGCAGAAGCTAGTATGCTATATTTTATTCCAAGGATCTTCCTAATAAGCGGGTGGGGCCGCGTAGACAACTAAGCTACTTTTGACCCCCAATATTTTCAAATTGTTTAGACCAATAAAAAATACACTTGTTATTTAAAACTTTGCCAATTCAAATCTGTCATATTCAGACAACCTTGAAAAACTGTTTATTTTTATAAAGGCGAAGAATTTAGCATATCACCCGCCCGCGGAATCATACAAATGTCAATCATGTAGGTATGGAACATAGACCGTTTTTAATTAATATCAAAGTGAAGCGCCGTTCTTAACAAAATCGTGGCAACATTTAACTAAGTCTCGATAGAAGTGATGGATAGAATAGAAATCAAATTTACATTCATCGCGTGCTCGCTCTCACGTAAACCTAATGTGTTAGAACGTAACAAATGTGGTGTTCCTGGGGGTGAGTAAGGTCGCCAGAAGTCCCTAGGATGTGTTCGAGGAATGTCTTATATTTATAACAATTAAGGTAGCATGCAAAAAAAACGACAGCGAAGAATGCCTTTTTAATATAAGAGTGACATATCGGCTATGTTTTCTCTTCTCTCGCTCACACAGAGCCGTCCAACTGGGACTGATAAATTTAAAGTCTCAACCGCCCATAGGTTTACTGTGGTTACACACCATCGGGCAAAGAGAGTGCTTGTTCTATCTAAAAAAAGCAATTATGTAGGTCGTTACCAAAGTGAAGAACTAAGTGTCTAACTGACTGACTGGCGCTATCTACGCGCTCCCCTTTCGGTATCACCGGACACTATTAGTGTTGCTTACTGCGCAAGTTCAAATAACTCGCGAAGTAAGCAGATGTTGATACCCGCGTAAGCCGGTCGTCCCGTGATCAAGGATATTCTGACACATCCGAAACGCCGGGAAGCCTCAAAGAGGTACATAAATAAGTTAATTATAAGCGATTGAGTCCCGTTTAGTCAAAATAATGTGTGAAGATTTAAATTTTAATACAAACTTGTTCTCAATCCAGTAAGTTTATCGAAGTAACCCAGTAAACGTCAACCTTTAAAAGGCGTCGCTTCATATCAGACTCTTTGACCCTTACAGCGCCGGGACGGTAATCTGATTTCAACGCCATGGGAACTTTCATTGCCAATAATTTGAAAGTAATAATAGGTCTCGCCCTAATGGAAATTTCAAAAGTTTGAGGAGAAGCATCATAGTGATTTTCCTACAAAAGTGTTTGAAACTACATTGCTTATAGTGCGTTTTTTAGCATTAGAAAGAAGGCTAGAGCACGAGGTCACACACTGGCGCGGCCTGCGGTGGCGGACAATAGTAAATTTGACAGCGGCGGACATGTTTACTATTGTCCACCGCGGCCAGGCCGCGTCAGTGTAATGCCTGTCACACACTGGCGTGGCCTGGCCGCGGCGGACAATAGTAAACTTGTCCGCCGCTGTCAAATTTACTATCGTCCGCCACCGCAGGCCGCGCCATTGTGTGGCAGGCCTCAGGCCTTATGCCACGCAACTGTCATAGTATCTCAAACAGCCACTAAAAAAAACTTACGTTATTGTTGTCTACCCTAAAACGATAGAAGTGTTTTCATTATTTATATCTAAATAACATCACAACAATATATTTAATATTAATGTATTTATTTTTGACTCTTATTTTGAATTTCGTTTTTCACTTCTGGAAAGGTTGCACAGTAAAAAACCTAAAGAAGAAGAGGTTTGAAATAATCGGTTCGTTTTTTTTTCGCTGTCAACATTGTCAACATTGACAATCGTATCTTACTCAACAAATTATTGAAGATTACGAGATTATTGTAAGAGTATCTATTTGTAAATTAATATTAAGATTTTATTTTTCGCTGTGTGGTGGCGTACGGACTGCGATGGGCCAACCAGAGGTCCGAGTATCTTGCAAAAAAGATCGACTCGTTCTCCCGTGAACAGATCTGCCTTCACCACAAGCAAAGATACAGAAACAGAGTCCATTTAACAACAAATGAGAAACATATAGTGGTCAACATTTACAAGTTGGTGTGTGTTTGCAGCAAGGATGAATTTCCGGGTAACATGTAATATTTGTCCCAAGCAGAAAAGGTTCACGACGACTGCTTCTTTGTTTACCGTATTTCTCTTACAAAACAATGTATGTTTTTACTTAGTTTTTTTATACATATTTAACTTAGTCGATCACATCATCAAATCGTGAATCGTTTATGCCAATATTTTTAAAATTGGCGTTCAATTTAATCATGCTAAAATATACTACATAACTAAATTAACAAAATTGCACATCTTATTTCATTACTACCAATGAGAAACTGAGTGACTGTGTGTCTAAATACATCAAAAACCAATGTGAAAATGTTATTATTTTAACCAATATAGTCTAGATTATGTCGGTTTAGAACGTCGGACATACTATAAATCATAAAATCGATCATGTGCGAGTCGGACTAGTGCACTGAGGGTTCCGTACATATTTGGTTCTTAAAAGGTTCGTCCATCACAGAAACTGAGACTTTGCTTACTTAACTGGGGAATAACTAAGGGAACCTTGCCGTTAGAAAGTTTTGTTAGGCAAAATACTTAAAAAATGTCCATCAGTCCGATGTCTTTCGGCTGATATGAAGATGATTATGATATGTACGTGTTTAAAAAATTACGCAAAACCGTTTAAGGGTATAAACACTATAAACAGGTATCGTTTGATAAGAAAAAGAGATAAATAGAGATAAGAGATTTTTGCCGCGATTTTATTTTTACTTTTCGTTGCTTCAGTCGGCCAACGCTCCATACTAATGAAAAAAAAACGCGTCAAAAAAAATCTCATACTTTCTTCTTATCAGCCACGATGCAAATTTCACCCTTAAACGGTTTTTCGTGTCGTACGTGCAACCCTATGGTATGACATTTCTGAAAAAAAGGGTCTAGACAGACTGACTGACAACAAACTGGTTCTAATTTACTTTTAACGTACCCTAAACCCTAAAAATTACCCACTTTATGTCTATGCAACTTAAATCCATAATGACAATGTCCAGTCCAACAGACACCATTAACGACTATAATTCTATCATTATGCCATAATCGTCTCATTTACGGCTATTATGCTGCATCCAACTTTAGTGCAATCTTCTGTAATTTATTATTCGGGGTCCGAAGCTATTAAAATAATTGCATCAAATGTGCCGAAAACCCCCTCGCATACGCTAATCAGCATAATTCTTCGTCATAGAGCATTGTCAATCGTAAAATGGGGAACATGAGAGTCTAACATTTATTGATAACTAGCTTCTGCCCGCGACTCCGTCCGCGTGGAACTTGTTTATATCGCAGCTCCATAGAAACTTTTACCCCCCCATTTCACCCCCTTAGGGGATGATTTCGGGAGTAAAAACTATCCTATTTCACTCTCCATCCCTTCAACTAGGTATCTCCACTTAAAAAATCACGTCTATTCGTCGCTCCGTTTTGCCGTGAAAGACGGACAAACAAACAAACACATACACTTTCGCATTTATAATATTGGTATGGATAGTTCAATTTTGCATGTTGCCAAGTTTGAGTATTTATTTCCGAAAAAGGCTATAAAATTACTTTTAATATTTCATTTAAAATCACTGTCAAGCATAACAACATTCAACATGTTTTGGAATGACAACCATGTGCTTTCTAAATGCAAAATAACATAAATTACCTCTATGAATCATCCAGATGGTCTCACTAAAAACCATACGACTATCCTGAAAACGACAAATTGTTAAAAAGCAAACACTGCAAATTATAGGTACTAACTCCGTTCACTGCCACACTTCGCTTGTATCATTACTATAACCTGATTTTTAATTCCGCGGAATTCTGACGGCTGTCAAAATTTGACGTTTCAGGAGTCAGCAACTTTTTTACTAACGTAATATACTAGTACATTATTTTTTTAGCCAAGTAATCTGATCTCTGCCTGTGTGTGATTAAGAAACGAACATCCAAAAATCCTTTATGTTATGACTCATTCGATAAATATTAAGATTTTTATAATTTATTTTACTTAAATGAAGCAATCAAATATGAAAAGGTTTATGTTTTGTTAAATTAAAAAAAGGTTATAATTGAAACTTATGATTCAAGGACTGTAGTTTACGTCCTTTGTTTTTTTTTTTTTTTAATTAAGCGGAATTAAAAATCAGGGTTTACGTAATCTATGTCAGGTTAACAACTGTATACGTTCAGAGGGGCTACCGCGAAACGAAAACGAACTTCGTTTGTGTATCTCCGTCTCTGTCGCACTTGCTAGTTCGAGCGACAGAGAGGAAGATATTCGAACGAAGTTCGTTTTCACTTCGCGGTAGCCCCTCAGGTGTGTCTTGATTTGCGCTGCATACGTTAAGAAAATAGATCAAGCCGTTCATACAAACCATATTTTCTGTATATGGAAAAGTGTTTTAATGAGTTGAATTTTGGAGAAGGAAAAATCGAGAGCCAGATTTCAAATTCACCATTTTTGTATTGACAGACAGACAACATTAGTATCAGACTATAGGACAACCAGTTTACCTTTATCTGAAACGTATATTGACTAGCATCTACTTCTACTTATATAAACAAAGAGTTCATTTGAAAAAAAGTACATTTTTTATTAAAAATATTACTTGCGTAAGCGCATAAAATACAATTGTGTATCTTTATAATCGACCCTAAAAAATTATACAAAAGCCTCAGGGGTACTGGGTCTTTAAAGAAAAATGTACATTTATTACTTCAGTATTCACAGTTAATTATTTTACCAAGCTTACCATATTCAGTATAGGGTAGTATTTCTTATGGCTTATTGATGTGTTGGCTAAAAACTAGTAATTTCAATCAAGCATCACTTATTTCCACCAAGGGTAGTAAATTGTCTTTTTCCCCCACGCATATAAGACAATTTAGCTAGCGTGGGGTCTGTAATTTATTTCGTCGGTGTCGTAAATATAGTGTAGAAAGAAATTAAATGTTGCAGGATTAATGTAGGTATGATGATAGGTAAACAAGCATATTGATGAATGTGAATGGAACTGTAGTATATTAGTACGTTCGTATCTATGTACTAAAATACATGACTAACACCGTGTCCAAGCTAATCAGTGCTTTGTATTTATAAGTTTGTATTGTTTTATCAAATCAAAATGTATTTTGACTCTCCTCGCGACGACTAAAATTTAAATATTATTTTATTTGATTACCTAATCTAAATATATAAAAGAAGAAGCTGACTGACTGACTGACTGACTGACTGACTGACTGACTGACTGACTGACTGACTGACTGACATATCAACGCACAGCCCAAACCGCTGGGTCTACGGATTCCAAATTTGGCACGTAGGTTCCTTATAAGGTGTAGGGGAGCACTAAGAAAGGATTTTTCAAAACTCACCCCCTAAGGGGGTAAAACGGGGGTCCAAAGTTTGTATGGAGGAAGCATTGTTTTTTGAACTAAAGACTTAAAACTTTGTAGGAAGATTACTTATTAGGATACAAAATAAGAATTTTCAGTGTTTTACAAAATTCCACCCCTAAAGGGGTTAAATAGGGGTGCAAAGTTTGTATTCAAAACTACTGGGACTACAAACTTGAAATTTACACCAGACCTTCCTTTTATGACGTAAGCAAGGGATAAGACGGGATTTTTGGAAATTCTATCCCTAAAGGTGTTAAATAGGGGTGCAAAGTTTGTATGGGAGAAACATTATTTTTTGTACTAGAGACTTGAAACTTTGTAGGGATATTACTTATCAAGATACAAAAAAAATCTTTCAGCGTTTTAGAAAATTCCACCCCTAAAGGGGGTCAAATAGGGGTGCAATGTTTGTATGGGGTAAACATTATTTATTGAACTAGAGAATTGAAACTTTGTAGGAAGATTACTTATTAGGATACAAAAAAAACATCTTCAGCGTTTTATAAAATTCCACCCCTAAGGGGATTAAATAGGTGTGCAGATTTTGTATTCAAAACTACTGGGACTAGGAACTTGAAAATTACACCAGAACTTCTTTTTATGACGTAGGCAGGGGATAGAACAGGATTTTTGGAAAAGCTATCCCTAAGGGGGTGAAATGGGGGTCCAAAGTTTGTATGGGGGAACATTATTTATTGAACTGGAGACTTAAAACTTTGTAGGAAGATTACTTATTGATACTAAAAAAGTACTTTCGGCGTTTTATAAAATTCTACCCCTAAGGGGGTTAAATAGGGGTGCAAAGTTTGAATTAAAAACTACTGTGTCTAGAAACTTGAAATTTACACCAGATTTTCCTTTTATAACATAGGCAAGGGATAACACGGGATTTTTGGAAATTCTATCCCTAAGGGTGTTAAATAGGGGTGCAAAGTTTGTATGGGAGAAACATTATTTTTTGTACTAGAGACTTGAAACTTTGTAGGGATATTACTTATTAAGATACAAAAAAAGTTCTTTCAGCGTTTTAGAAAGTTCTACCCCTAAGGGGGTCAAATGTTTGTATGAGGTAAACATTATTTATTGAACTAGAGACTTGAAACTTTGTAGGATGATTACTTATTAGGATACAAATAAAAATATTCTTAGCGATTTTATAATTCCACCCCTAAAGAGATTAAATAGGGGTGCAAAGTTTGAATTCAATACTACTAGGACTACAAACTTGAAATTTACACCACAACTTCCTTTTATGACGTAGGCAAGGGATAAGACGGGACTTTGGGAAATCCTATCCTAAAGGGGGTTAAAAAGGGGTGCAAAGTTTGTATGGGAGAAATATGATTTTTTGTACTAGAGACTTGAAACTTTGTAGGGATATTACTTATAAAGATACAAAAAAAAACTTCTTTCAGCGTTTTAGAAAATTCTACCCCTAAGGGGGATGATTAGGGGTGCAATGTTTGTATAAGGGAAACATTATTTATTGAACTAGACTTGAGACTTTGTAGGAAGATAACTTATTAGGATTCAAAAAAAATAATTTCAGCGTTTTAAAAAATTCCACCCCTAAGGGGGTTAAATGAGGGTCCAAATTTTGTATAAGGGAAACTTATTTTTAGCTACTACGTATTAAAAACTTTGTGGACAGATTACTTATTCATTTACAAATAAAGTGCTTTCAGCGTTTTGGAAATAATTACAACTAAAGGGGTTAAAAAGGAGGTCCAAAGTTTGTATGGAGAAAAAAGATTAGTTAGACAATTTTATTCGAGAATTCACAGGATAATTCCTAACGATAAATGAGTAAACAAGTGTTTCCGGTTTTTTGAGAATACAACCCCTAAAAGAAGACATGTGGTGACAAAATCTGAAAATCATCATCGGCATCTATTGTTTCTATGGTTTAAAGGGTCGCTGATTAGGAAAACAACAACGATTTTACATTCCAACGTGGCGTCTAAATATCAATACGGGCGTTGTTATTACGGTTTTTTGGGACGAACGAACGAAGTTCCCTCTCATACATGAGAGGAGGCCTGTGCCCAGCAGTGGGACGTATATAGGCTGATGATGTGATGTGAATAACGAAAATCACATAGATTTTGAATTGTAATGTTGTGGACATGAAAATTCATGAAAATATTTGTGCCAAATTGCAATTCACTCGGTCCAGTTTTTTTCGTAGCAAATCGGTTGTAACATACGGACTGCTAGACAGCTACACGTGATCCTATAAATAAGGGTTCTATTTTTGCTTTTGAGGTATGGAACGAGACCCGCGTTATATAGGGTTATAGGTTTTAAAGTTTGTATTTGGTGCCATCTCGATCGTCAGCAATCGGTACCTAGGCGAGTGCGAGCGGCGCGGCGGGACGGGAGGGTGTGACATTGGGAAATTGCCTGCATCCGTAATAAGTACATTCAAGGTGCTGCACGAAGATCTGCTTACTTTTTATAAGTTAAGCATTTTGGCCGCCGTTAAATTAAAACAAATTTTTGGTTATTTATGTTAAATACTGGTTCGAAAAGCATGGAAAAAAAATCTTAGGAAACAAGCCTATAGCAATGTCCAGGCCACAAATTTGACTTGACATTCGTGGAGATATTTTGGTATTTCAACATTATCATGAACATAAAGTAGCTTTTATTCCAGAGGACAGATTCTCATTAATCATGATTGTAAATTTAATAACAGAAATACGTACATACATACTTACATTCACGCCTTTATTCCCAAAAGGGGCAGGCAGAGCACATGAACTTTATGTTCCAGCGCCACTTTTAGCATAAATGTGGGTATAAAAGATCGACAAAAAGTGATATTGCTTAGGTTGTTAGCCCATCACCCACAACACACTTCAACCCTGCTCTCTTAATCGACTTTTACGACACACACGGGAAGAAAGAGGGTGGTGAAATTCTAACCCGCCACCACACGGGCATAAAAATAATAGTTAATAAAAATTAATTTACCATAATGGGTTATGACGAAGGGTTATTCGTAGGGGAAGTTAGTAGTAGGAGGTTAGTAGGCGGCGTAGCAATTCAACAATTATTGGAAAATTACTTTTACTACGCGGGCGAAGCCGCGGGCAAAAACTAGTACTACATATAATTTTAAATTACGTTGAGAATTCATTTAACTATCGGTGTATCCCTCTTGTAATGCGATAAATAAATTAATTAACTTCGCCAAAAAAAACAATTACTATGACTTGATTTTATCACAATGCTTTCCTCCTTAATGTAAATAAATAGAATTAATAGAATCAAATCACATCAATTCCATTATCCACACTATTTTTCATCATTACCACCCTATCATCGAATCTCCCTTTCAACCCTTATAAACAGTGACATTTAAACAGCAAAAATGCACCCAAAAGTGAAACAGCTATACTAGCTAGGTAAGTGGGAGCGAGATGAGACGTTGAAGCTTGACAATAGGAACCAATTGACATTTTCCTTTGCGGAAATTGTGCCAAGTGGGAATAGTTGGCGAGAGAGCGGAGTTTTGATTCTAGAATTAATAACATGGTACATAGTTATTTTATTTTATGTTTTTTTGGTATTCAACAATAGATCATTAAAAATTAAAATAAAAACTGTTAAAAGAGCAACTTTTCATTAAACAAGTACCTAAAGTTTTAGTACCTTAGATTAAGGGTAAAAACACGATACACTTCAAAATCACCCAGAAAACATAGTAACAAATAGATTTTGCTCAAACAAGCAATGAAATATTGAAGTTGTGCTCTTTATTCGTTCCTTGGCTTCGAAGATCACGGTTTCAGTATCAGTTTACGACCAAAGATCGTGGCATTCAAGCATTAAAAACTTGTAGTTTTTTTTGTCATTGCATGTTACAGAAAAGCGCTTTACGAACCACGGCGTGAAAAGGGATTGCCACTTTATTTCCCTACCCGGCCTCGCTACGCTCGCCTCCGTCTATATCTACTTGACCGGCAGTCCCATTTTTCAGGCCTATGCAGTAATGTACTATTATCTATTCGCTACAGAGTTGCATTTATACCGATATTATAAATACAAAAATAACTAGGTATGTTTTTATGTTCGTTCGTTGTCTTTTCATGCTTAATTTGGGTCTAGATGCTACAACATAAGTAATTTCAGCACTTTATGTAACGTCAGCATACATTTAAATATTTGTACCCCTCCCCCCCCCCCTCTATTACTAACACAAACACAGATATCAATATCATCTGTTGCCAACAATACAAAACTTCCACCTTTAAAAAACCAATTCCACCTTTCAAACTACCGTATTTTAACTTCCAAACTTTAACGGAACCCAAAAAACCGATAAAGAATTTCCTCTCGCGCAGAAATCAAACCCCATTGTGGGCTCCCCACACTGTATTTACATTTATATGAAGAAATCCGTGCCGATGGTAATGAAAGTGCTAAGCGAGCTCTTTAGTTCAGTTGAGTTTTTCTGACAAATGCCGTCAGTACGTATGAATGTGTTGTATTATGGTCAAAATAAGGTCGTTTAATACAACGAATATTATTTACATTAAAACTTGTGCAATTATTATTTTGATAGCCGTTGATATTTTTATTTTTATTAATGCTTTGTTGGTTTCTATATATTTTGTGTCTCATACAAACTTAAATGCGTTAGACCATACACCAGAATCAAAATTATTCCAAGATATGGTATATATATCTAACATTTAGACGTTTATCCTCCGATTAAACTGTACTTACCAGCTTCCACCCCCGACTTTGTATGGACCCGGAATAAAAACTATCAATTATTTTACCTAAACCAGGCCATAAACTATCTTCGTGCAAAATTTCATCCAAATCGGTTGAGCCGTTTAAGCGTGATTGAGTACCTAACGAACATTATAAACATCCAAACATCCAAGCTTTCGCAGTATAATATTAGAAGGATTGCTGATTGGCTCAATTCACGTTGAATCCGACGTAAGTGACAGATTGAACTTTTGTTACATTACATGCATACGTATTTATTATTATTTTTATATGTTAATGTGTGAAAAAAAAGAAACGAGTAAAAATTACCATGAGTTTTTAGTTCAAGTGTAAGTAAGGCCAATAAACAAACCTCGTTTTCTTCACGAGCGAATACGTTGCCCTAAATTGGTATGTTTTCATAAGCCATAAACTTTCTTTGTAAGCTTACAATAATAAAAATTCGGCCCACGCAGATTGAGATTGTAATTTTATCAGAAAATCAAAGTTTTATAACAAAATTACAGGGTAGGCAAACAGGCCAAACTGAAACTGTATAATGTGGTTCAGCAGTGTAGCCATCGCTCCGCGAACACTTTCAGCTAATGGAAAGGATACACTTGGAAGTATACAGTACATATAATACACTAGCAGAATTGCCGAAGAGGAGTTAACAAATTTAATTTGGTGTTGCTATAGTTTCTTATGTTTCATTACTAACATTATTTCAAGGATGATAATTGATAAGTAACATTAGTCCTCTGTTTAGCGGAATTGACATGAGATATTTCACTCTGTTCGCACTTGATTTTACTACTTTATTACTTAAAATTTTACATTCGGACACCTTATAAATCTCCGCGAATACCTAAAGACATTTATTTTAATTCTGACGCTTGGAGACCTTATACATCTTTTGGAAATATGGAGTGTTTTTTTCTCTTTTTGTTTTTGAGAAACAAGTAAACGTTGAGGTAGTTAATTTGATTACGAATAGTTTACTATTTATAGTCGATAGATATTCTTTTTGACTTGTGAAATTGCTATTTTGATTTTGATATTTGCTAGTTCGTATTTTATCACAACCTCCGCTAAAGTATAATAATCCTTGGGGTTTTGGTAGGAAATGAACCCCCAGCGCCCGCAGGATGCAATTGCCGAGTATTCTTGCGGCCATACTGAGAATATCATTTCAAAAAGAGAACCCCCGAAGAGTTCAAAACATGGCGCCCTTAGTGATCCATTATCAGTATTATTTTTAAGTGGACACACTTGAAATTCAATTATAGAAATGCTATTTCAATTAGTTTACTTTCTCACTTGTGTTTTTTTTTGCATTGGACAATTACCATTGGTGATTTTATGCAAACACAGTGTACCCTTAGCTGGCCGGATGTGTACAGTACAGTATTATAATACTTTCACATGAATAAGAAGTGTAGTAATTTGCCACGAATATCTGAAAATATGTTAGAGTTAATATATTCAAATTGCCACCATTCGGAGCTGCAACCTTGTGATTTAGTCGATTTATAAGGAGCCATGTTTGGCGTTAGATCCTTGAGTAAGCGAGGGTTAACACGAATTAGTTGTTTGCTGACCTATTTTTAGCACAGTTGCCAATATGTTGCTAGTTGAAAACGAGCTAAATAAAAATACGCTGCTTGCGCCATCGCACCGTGACTTAAATGATATGATGTATTTGTGTTATTTTATTAATTGATACACACTTGTATAACTAACTGCTTGCGTGGCGATGGACAGCTGTGAGTAGGGAGTGTCTGAAGTTTTGTGAGATGAAGGATGATAGGCTAGTAGTTTCTAGTGTATGTATTTGATTTTTATTATTTTTGCTTTGTCCCTATAAATGTATGTTTCGTTTCGCAGTGTATTAGAAGGTAAGTAATATGTAATGCTGTGTTAATATATTGTTTTTGTAAATAAATAAATAACATATGCAAAAAGTATTTTACAGTACATATGGTGCTACTTTCCCGCGCTAGTGCGGAAAAGAGCATATGTCGCTTGACTATGAGCATAAGAGCTTTTCGTGCATATGTCGAAACTTTAAAGAGCCATATGTACAGTAAAACGTTGTACGATACACGTGCGAATAGGTAATTCGCAACTCGTGTTGATTGTATCGTAAATAACTAATACATGTGTGTCGTTATCACACAAGTGTGTTATTGTGGATTTTGTACTTAATAATGAAAACATTATTATTAATAAAGAAAAAAATATATGTTATGTAGGTTTTGTTTCCCAATCGTATTTTTAACCCACTAGCCACTGAACAAAAATCGGTATGGAAACGTCATCATAAAATGAAGACCGGTTAGCCTAATGGGTAGTGATTGACGCTGTCTACGAAACTGAAGGTATTTCGAATATATTCGAATCCCGGTAAGGGCAAATATTTGTGCGATGAGCATGAATATTTTGTTCCTGAGTCTTGGACGTTTTTTATATCTATCTACCTATAAAACAAGCCATATTCAGTTTACTATGGGGCTGGTTCGATTTGTGTAAGGTTGTACCCTATTTTTTTTTCTTGCAACAGCATTTTACAACCAAAAATGCTACAAAAATAAATAGATCGTAACATTATAACAGACTCAATTAGTAATTTTTGCCCTAACATATATTATATAGGATACGCAGATAAAATAAAATGTCGCATAGGATACGACATATCCAAAACTAGAAGATATCATAAAGCAAAAATATGTTTAAGAGAACAGGGTTGAAGTGTGTTTTAAGCGATGGGCTAGCAACCTGGCACTCCGATGTCACGTGCTCTGTCCACCAAAATAGGAATAAAGGCCTGAATGTATGTATGTATGTAAAAAAAGATTTGTAACATATAACTATGAGACCTTCGCAACGGTAAAACACACACGTACTGGTACAATATATTTTTATTACCAAGCAAGTTCGAGCTGGTTACTCGTACACTGACTCCCAACACTCAAGACTCGAGGCTCAGTCCCGACTCAGACTCGAGGCTCATGCAGTATTTATAGGAATGGCGTGATCTCGAGAGTCCCGAGGGATTTAAATTTGAAATGTTACTTTTTAACGCGAGGAGCGTGAGTTGAGCGTATAATCGATACGCACAAATACTGTCTATTTGGTATATGGCCCTTATTATGGCCTAATAGGTAGAACTCGCATGCCTGTATTATTTTCCGATTTTTTATAAAAAAAGTGTTGACACACAAACCTATATAATCAAATATTCATATTGTCAAAATTTCACGAGAATTTTTTGAGAAATGCGACCTGTAGAGGAGAGCCGGACAAACAATTTTCGGTCCAAGCTGAAGCACAGAACTTCGTTCGCTTCGCTCGCTCGCTCCGCTGTTACAATGAAGTCAACTTCACCCTTTCCTATAAATATGATGAAATAAATAATTGTCACAAAAGTTCAGTACAACATACATACATACATACATTCCCGCTTTTATTCCCAAAAGGGATAGGCAGAGCACATGAAACGTATGTTCCAGTGCCACTTTTAGCATAAATGTGGGTATAAAAGATCGAAAAAATGTGATATAACAAAATTTCTCGATAATTTTAATGTCAAGTCGATATTAATTATACCAGGCATATGTCCAGTAGTAAACGTCTTATGTACGAAGACAAAGTCAAATGATGTTGGATCCAGAAGTTTGAGTGGGTACAGGTTAACCCCTGATTAGATTTCATACCTAAATATTTTACAAATTCTCCATAACGTGAGCGTTATTAGAGAATCTTAGTAAGAACACTTAAATACGAATAAGCCTAAAGTCCGTACTAAAATTGCCCCATCGGTATTTAATACTATGCTCGACATGCTTTGTTGCTCTAAATTATCGAGTAAAACTTAGTTACCTACTTACTTATACCTAACTTTCTACGTTGTTTAAGGAATCTCTTTGAGTAAACAAATTGAATTCAAAACTGTTTGGTATTTGTTCAACGCGCTCGTGTGTACGCCGCTGAAACTGTGCATGCAATTGTGTAAACTAGTGCGAAAAACGCAGCAGTATGAAGGTGAGTCTTCACAGCAACCAAGAGTACTAATGCAGCGACCTCAGTATGTACGCGTCCTAAGAAAACATATTAGAGAAAGGTATACTAACGGTACAAGTTGGAACGCGACCGCAGGCAGCAGCAGCAGATGACGTGTCGCGGCGACATGACTGGTTTCTATGTATTTCTATGACGGCGACGCCTAGCGACGTACGTCTTTAACTATTTTTTTTAGGTGTTCGTGTTTCATTGTAGTTGTTTCCATAAAAACATGTATTCCTCTCCAAAAACTAATTCGAATGGCGTCGTAAGTAAATCTTAGGTGACAATTCTACTTTCCCTTAACGTGTCATAAACGTGCAGCAATTTAATGCGTTTAGCCGAATAGACCCCTCAACACTATTGTTCGGGTTAGCGTAGAGTATTAGCATCAACGATCGAGTTCCTTGGAGTAACGTCCAAGTTAGTTTAATCGACGAACTCTGCATGTGAAGTTATTCTTAGTGAACTGTATTAGAACATCGGGTGAACGTTTCATGTCACATTGCTTGCAAATAAAGACAAAACTACAGTGTAGCAGGCGTCCTTAGGCTTCAGTCACCGGTTACCATCAGTTTTACTATCGACTAATGATGAGTAATTCTAAGACTTGTTTCCATAATATACGAAATATATTTTGCCCGGGCCCAACCGGGCAAAACGCTATCCAACCAGATAGCGTTATGAAAAACAGCAATTTTGTAGGGATATATTTCATACGTAAAAAAGGTTGAATTTACAAAAAGATTTAAAAAACTAGAAAGTGTGAAGTCGTAATGATATTTGACTCGCATATTTCTTATATTCAGTTATAAGAAAAAAACGTGATGGAACTGATAGCACTATTATGTCTTTAAATGGCGGTGATTAAATGAGAATGGATAGTTATGTTCTCAAAGAACTGAGATCCGGCATTCAATTAGTCTATAATTACTTGCTACTTACTATAATTTAATAGTATTTAATTACTAGCCGAGTTGCTTCTTCGTATTAAGGCCATTCCGATCAGTTGCCTAAAGTGAGGTTTGAGTAAGTTTGATCACCGTAGGTACTTCGGAGCAAAGCTGACGGACGATATAGAAACGATATTGTGCGAAAAGAGGTTCATCTATATAATTTTGTCACTGTAATATATCTTCATTGGATGATATCATCGTTTTTTTTTCTATGAAACCATAAATAATATGTAAGCACTTTATTGTACGCAATAACAGGTTTAAGAAAATACATGTCGCACAAGATCAAAGTACAAAGGCGAACTTATCCCTATAAGGATCTCTTCCAGCTGAACTTTAAGAAATTGAGAGGAAGGTAAGTAGAAAGAGATAGTCAAAGTTACAAACTGCCCAACCTGCTTTTAATGATATTTTTTTAGAAAACATCATCTTTTGAAGCCAATATTTTTAATTTCCAATGCGTTCTCGTTTGTTATATAATAATTTAAAAAATTAATAAATATATATGTAATTCAAATAATTCTAATATCTTTTATTTTCTATAGTATATACGTACAAGATGATAACTAACATTATCTAAATTAAATTAAAACTAAATTGAATCGAAATGAAACATTGTTTTTTTTTTATAATCCGCCAATCGTAAAATCGTAGGTTTTATACGATATAATCATTCAATTCGTATCTTATTAGATATAAAATTATAATAGCTAAGTTAAAATTGCAACTTTATTGACTCTGACTATCATACAAATCTTAGAAATGTATCGAAATTATCGTTGTGACTTTAGAAAAGCACGCACTCGAATGAAATTGCTAGTTGCATAATTGAGGTAAATTGTAACTATCTGTTTATATCGGGATACCTCAATAACCACCCTCAGCGTCTAACTCAGTTAGTAACCCAGCTGCTGACTCCAGAATTAGTTAGCGTTCGCGATCAACTCTTGACATGTTGTCTGCCAGTGTTTAACTGAGCCAAATACCTACACGGTGTGGGAGTTTACTGAACAGATTAAGGGTGGTATTCAACGCTTCAGAAAGAATATTGTGGTGATTTTATGTAAGATCATACTTATATAATAGAAGGTTTAACCATGATGTCATGCAAATACTTCTGGTATATTTTGTAAGCAGTTTGAAAAACTAAATACAATAAAAAAACAAATAATTTGTTCTTGCGACACCCCTGGAGTTGCCAGCGTCCATAGGCAACGGTTACCGCTTGCCATCAAGCGGGACCTACGCTCGTTTATCAGTATATAGCATAGCTGCAAGCTCAGCCTTTTATTGGATCATCCAATGTTATCAGCTAAAGATTTTACGGAAATGAAAATATTTTTATGAAAACGGAAATGATTTAATGTTACTTTATTTCTGCTAATGACATTTCCTCTGTATTTGTTTCTTTTATGTATTTTATAAGGATTGATTGACATTTTCGTACATTATTATTTATATTTTAAAATAAACTGTACTTTGACATAATAGTAATAATAATAATTTTATTTGTGGTAATTGTATTTATGATTTTTATTTGGAGACGATCGTGATGTGAACTCTTATAATTTTGACCAAGGCTACTTTGTACTGTCATTTATGTCATGAAATAAATAAATTTAAACTAACGTAATTGTAGCCTATAAACATACATTATGTCATGGATTTGCTTGCATTCTTTTTGATACGTACATATATGGCCAGTTAGTGTTTATATAAAAATTTGATGCCTAAGAGTATATACTTATACGAATTCAGTCACCTTTGATATCCTTTTACACGCTTTTTATCTCAAAATTGAAACTGCCATGGCGGATTTAATATTTATTGAAACTCAAAAGACAAGAATTAAGCACAATGTCATATTCAATTGGATATAGCCCTATATCAATACATCCTAAACTAAGCAAACTTAGTCCTGTTATTTCTCTTGCGTAAACGATTCAATGTCTGTCGAGTTACTTATTTTACTTGCCTATAATAGCTTCAAATACTCGATCACTATGTTTAACGTACTTAACTAAACACAAACGGTCGCATCAGAGCTCGGAATTGCGATGTGTTAATAGTGAAAGAATATATTCCTTCATTCTCAAAACAGCCTACAGGCTTGAAAGAATTAGACATAAGTCAATTATTCAGGTCTTGACCATTAGAGGAAACCAAGAACTAGGACCTACATGGGCTAATTTCGCTAAAATTCAGACGTCCCAAGTAAGTCTTACCTACTTCACAGCGATGTTGGAAATCCTTCAACTAACAGGGCACGTGTTCAATACATCCAGTAATAACGCTTTTGTCACCCTGAAATCTCCGAAAACCCACTATTCTATTTTAAATTAAACTTAAACAAACCCATGTCCACCCTAAACCCTCCCACGTATTTCACGCATAACTAAAATTAATATAACACCCTACAATCCTTCACAATCCACGTATTGTGGTCAAACCGCTTATTTCCATTGCTTTCTCATTCTGACAACGGTCAAACGTCACTCGGCCAACACACATATCCACCTCTATTTTACTTAAAAGTAGACTTTAATATAAGGGAGAAAGGGAGTTATTAAGCGCAAACATAAAGTAGTATTTATCAACAATGGTGGACGAACGACAAAAGCGTAAGAGGGCAAAATGACAGACGTCACAATAACGGAATGGGTCGTGGATGACCCGAGCATTGTTCGTGCTGATGAGGTTTTTGTGAAAAATACGGATGAAAGCCGCGCTTTTTGTGAATGCAAAGTTGCGGTATCGTAATGTGAGTTTGGTTTTAAATCGTTGTTGCGTAATGTTCATCTCTGAAGTTAACAAAAGTTGTGTAATGAAAGTTGTTTTTATGGGTGCTTCATGAAAGGGCTTTCCAATGCGGAATAGTAAACATTGCAACTCCAGTATTTCATAATGTACGTCCACATCAAAGAGATGTTCACCTTATTGCAATTGGACAAGGTAGAATAGTGCAAACATATCTTTGACGTCGTCTGTACAGAGTTCATAAATAAATTTATACTAGCTTCTGCCCACGACTCCGTCCGCGTGGAACTCGTTTATATCGCAGCTCCATACAAACTTTTACCCCCCCCCCCCATTTCACCCCCTTAGGGGATGATTTCGGGGATAAAAACTATCCTATGTCACTCTCCATCACGTCAATTCATCGCTCCGTTTTGCTGTGAAAGAAGGAAAGAAACAAACACACACACATACACTTTCCCATTTATAATATTAGTATGGATAAAGGTTAAACCAATATTTGACTAATCTTGTGCTCTTAAAAATAAAGTCGTGTTCACATGTTTTCCAACCAACTGTACACGGTGGTCTCATTTTGTTGGTGCCTATCCACGTGCGATGATGTTCATCAAACACCAAAACAAAAAGAATATTATTTATGGGAAGAAACAATAGAAATTTGATTAAATTAAATGAACTGATGATAACGTTAGGTGACCAAATAATTAGGTAAGTTAATTCATTATTGTCAATATAACAATAATATCAACGAAGACGCGAAAAAACGCATTAAGAATGGCGGCTAATGGAACATTAGTTATCTCCTCCCCTTTACATAAACAGTAAAGGCAAGCAGTGACCATACAATTCTTTGATCACTTAAAATCGACTAGTATACTACAAGCATAATTTGACACCTGAATTAATTACAACTAGATTCGTAATTAGATGTCAAAGCGCTAGTGTAAAGGGTAGTCAGAACATACTAGTACACCGCACAGATTGCACAGAAGCTCGGTGTTTTTATTTAATTATTAACAAATAAAAATAAACAAGACTCAGCCATACGTTGTAAGCTTTTTCACAATATATTATCAACAGTTGCATTCGTTTTCAGCAGCCAAATCTGGTATATTATCACTTTTAGGGTTCCGTAGTCAACAAAGAACCCTTATAGTTTCGCCGTGTCCGTCTATCCGTCTGCGGTATAGCTCGGTAACCATTACTACTAAAAAAATAATTCGGCAAGGGTATATAAATCAATCACGCCGACAAAACAGTAGAAACAAAACCTTGAAATAGTTATTTACGATACAAGTGCTGAAAATAGGAAATTCGCAACGAGTGGTGATAAATTAAAACACGACCGAAGGGAGTGTTTTAAATCGACACGAGTTGCGAATTACCTATTCGCACGTGTATCGTACAACGTTTTACTGTACATATGGCTCTTTAAAGTTTCGACATACGCACGAAAAGTGCTCTTTTCCGCACTAGTGCGGGAAAGTAGCACCATATGTACTGTAAAAATATTTTTTTAGTGTACCTCCTCTCACCTAAATTGGGGTTTTTTTGTGTGCGAGTCGATGTGACTAACACAGACAGGCAACCACGGAACCCTACACGCACTTGGCTGACTTTAAATTCATTCATAGACAATATTTGCCACTTCACTTGTTTCATGCACTGAAACATGCAATTTATTTTCAATAAACTGTACCCTGAATTGTGTTTATTATTGTTTCATACAATATTGCGCTGTGTATCAAGATATCTAGCATTGGGACCATTTTAGAGGGACAGTCACCAGCAATAAGATCTGCCACAACATAGCACGCATAAATATCTGACACGACTCTATGTCTAATGCCATAAGGACGTGTCAGATATTTTTGCCGGCTTTGTTTAGGCAGATATTGGTGCCGGTGACTGGACATACCTTTACGATCTGCAAATTTTAAATTATTATTGTATGTTTTTTTTGTAAATTACCGTTTGACATGTAAAAGTGCCCTTGTGGCCTATTTGCAGATTTTTTTTATATACAAAAAGATACTACGCTTTTCCACTTGTAATATTTTCCAATCTCAATGTTTTTTTTGTACGTTATTGACACAATGAAAGACTAGGTTTATAGGTTTTCTTTTTTTCAATATTTGCAATATAATAAAATTTATAGGCACCAAAAAGAAATTGTTTTTAAAAGCGAAACCTAGATATAATTATGCTGAAGCGATCGACATCAAAATTAAAGTGATTTGTTAAGATTTAGTTAGTGGAAAACGTTTTGTTCCAAAATAGACATTTCATATAAAAAGTACCTATTATCAGACGCGAGCAGCTAGCTAGACTTCCCTCTTAATTTTAGGTCCCAGGGTCATAAAATATCATCCTTTTTGTAAACGTCCCCCTGTATTTACACTACCACCCATAAGCGCAATATCACCAAGGTAAGGCTAATCACACACCCCAAATCTAAATTATGACGTTCCTCGCAATATGGCGGTACCCCTCGGTGGGGCTTTAATGATCCTATCGGCTTATTTTTACGCGATATTGAAATTGCAAGTGTGTAATTGGCTTTATGTTGCTGATGTATGGGTGCGGATAAATTGGTTTGTTTGTTATTTAATTTGATACCGGAAAATGAGGGGTGTCTGAGTCGTTGAATGATTCTGACACTAAGCGAGCCTCAATTCTTAATATGTTAACTTCGTGCGAGTAGAATCGAGCGCCCGAAACGAATAAATTTGGTAAAATAAAGGTGTCGGATGCGATGCACGAAAATATACCTCCTTGGGACTATAATTTATATGTACATTCAACACACTTGCTTGCACGCTGGCCATTTTTGCTTAGCTTAGGTCCTATCGGCTACTTAATTCCAATACGTAAATTTGTCTATGTCGTATTAAAGTATAGTATAGTATAATATTTCAAATATACAACAAATTACAAATACCTTTAAAACTAACATACGTATAAAAATATTTTAAAAAAACTACAGAAACTCACTATTACTGTATGTGTATGTATATATGTATATGTCTTTATTCTGTATTAATCATACATTGTCAGTTACATTAATTTAAATAAATAACTAAAATCTGGTTTAGGATGTCCGAAAATTAAATTACATTACAATACATTAATTAATTACATTTTCGTGGCGTCGTGGTGCACCTAATGATTGCAGTGAAAGCGAAGTGCAAAGAAAAATTGAAGATACAAGAGCGTGCGGCAGCTCACCAATGCAATTGTAACTGCAGTTTGACTTGTCCGGTCCAATCGGACCGGCCAAGTCAAATTGCACTCGATGGTGCTCTCCGCGAAAGTGAAAGAAGGGCAACAGTGTGGAAGGAATAATGGCAGATTGTTAAGCCGGGGTTATATTAGAGCCACGCCGCGTGTCGCAACGCTTACTTTGTATTGAACACGGCGACACGCGGGACTGAGCTAATGTAACCACGTTCATACTAAATGTAGGTAACCGATCGGCAATCCCACGCGGCGTGGCTCAAATATAACCCGGGCTTAAAGCTTGCCACCATCCACGATGCGACGATCACTTCCAACCTGCCAAGAGTAGATATGATGCACGAAGAAGATTCCCAATAATTGCTGTGACATATAAAGAAATACTCGAAGAGAGGCCTATGCTCAGCAGTGGGCGATTGAAGGCTGAAAATGATGATGATAAATAAAGAATTGAAAAAAACTGACTAACACTGACAACTGCATTACGTTGTTTTGAAACCGAACGGACTTCAAGAAACCCGCATGAAATTCCCTCAATGTCACTCAATCCTAATAGACCGCCATTGTTACAAATTTATTAGCCTCCGGATTAAGGAAACAAAACCAAATCGCATTCCTTTGTTCACAAGACTCCAAACACCTCTAAATAAAGCCCTCCTAAAAACAAAAGCGTAACTCTTTAGACATTCCGCGGCGCCTTACGTCACTTGTGTTTGCCAGTGATACATTACTAAGACTCTTAATATTACCAAATCAAAAAGGTAACAAATCTACAGCGATGCCATAGAACCTTGCATCGTTTGAATTTGCCAGCGTAGTACGTTACTGTACGACAAGATATATCGCGCCCAAATCAAAAAGGTAACAAAACCATTAGTGGTTCTATAGAGTCTTTCGTCGTTTCTATTTGCAGTGTTATATAGAACTGACAGCAGCAAATTTCAATTTGGGCAAACCGCTGGCTTGCAGCGGATTAAGACAGGACGAGATGGATGTGGTATTCTGGCAGATTGGTTCCCGATAAACTGTCGCTGCAGTTAAGACAGGAGGTTTCATAGTCTGCTACTGAAGTGTGGTGCACACGGCGAATTTGATTGCCTAGATTGCCATTCATTTAAATGTATCTATCCGTTGCCAAATTTTTGTCTGTCTGTTTTTAATTAATTTCTGCATTTTTTGTTTCATTATAAAACAAGATAATTGCTATTCTGAATATAAAATGGACGATGTAAAAATCTTTTGTCATGTCAGTTTGTTTGTATGTTACAGATTTTTGTACATAATCTTCGTGCGCTACAAGCACTCACACATATACAACCCAGCGAAAAAAAAGATTTGATCTTATTATTACCTAAAATCAAATGAAATTGAAATCAATTTTATTTTAATTTTTAGAAAATGAAGTTTAGTAGTCAATGGCACTGTGGTCGACAGAGAAGGAGATGGTGGAATGATTTGGAGACGATTTGGGATAATAGGAAATCTAGAGTGCCTTTGCACAGAAGCGGGACACTGCTTAAGCAAATAAAAATAATGAGGTGCCTTAATGCCAGTTTAACACATTCACTGTCCCCATACAAAATGTTTTTTCACACGTACAGTTGTGCTTCCAGCAATGATATCGCAAGTAAAGATACGCCTGTCCGAACAATATTTACTTGACATACTGTGTGTGACAGCTGAACGGTACGGTCGTCCTGACACAGACTAAGGCCGAAATTGCCAGTGTCGGGCCACCGCATTGAATGAATAACTCGTGCGCGTTGGGCCTATCTTTACGAAGTAATATATATACGGCATCCAGTTTGAAGCTGTGAATACATTGTGGAAGCACGGATTCCTGAAATACAGGTGCGTGACCCATAGTTGGCACTCAGACGGGAAACGTGTTAAAATACCATATCCATATTCGTACACACCCGACATCCGCGCACCGCTCTCTTGATAGATATGTTAATTCGTTCACTGAATAAATAATTCATTTGTTCAAGGCATATCACTCTGCGACTTTGTTACCAAACACTCCAAACCACAAAATACTCCGCTGCCTTGCGTTAAAGTGCATTTCGCCTTGGCTCAAAATTGAATGACGTACTACAATACGATAAATTGACAAAAGATGTATCTTTGTATTAAATTAAGGTGACTTAGAACTTTGTCGAATTGAATGAGGCTGTGATTTACACAGCTCGTTGACGGTTCCTTTTAAACGGATGCCGAGATTATACGGTAAAATTCGGCACTAATTTTAAATGAGTTTTAAATATATGTGTTGTTGGATGAGGTTATATGCTGTTAGTAACTTAAGTATTGGAAAAAATATTCATCCGGCTCTGAAACATGATTTGTGGACTGAATAGGAGCACTAAATGAAACAATGGATTATTAGGCGAATCGATCATCATCGCCAAGGGGTTTAACAAAAAAAACTCCCAAATTTGATAAAAACAAAGACATTATTAATCACTATGACATAAGTGCCCAGTGTTCTACCAAGATGTCATTATTCATTACTCGCCATTGTTTATGGCTCGCAACTTTTTTTTCGAATTCAATCATTTTGAAACAATGAGACCGATATAGAATAACTCCGGATATTTACTCTTGTTCCTGTTACAATCGCCCGGTATAATATTGAGATAATATGCTACAATGTATTTAACTCTACAAGCGAATTTGCTACAAAGCAGAAAAATGCTGCGTCGTTTGGCCTCAAATGGACTAAAGGGTTACATCTTTTCTACTATACGTATCTATATTTTTACATTCTGATAAAAAAAACTGATTCCAACATGACTCGGGTTCCTAAAGTCATGATTATATTTATTTCTGTATAACATAAAAAACGATCTCAAATAAAATACCCATGAAATGCGGAAACATACACTGAAACAGATTCCGCTACTATCAGTTTCATGCAGAAATGGTATTATGTTTTAATCCTTTAGAATGCAATAATCCACCGTGCAAGTTCGTAGCGGTGTTACGGGCTACGTCGTAGCCCGCTACGGTTTTCTCGTAGCAATACCGATACATGTATTTAGGTATTTTTTATTAGGGCGCTGAGTTTTGAACTTGAATGAAATGCATTTTCTGGATGTCGTTTTTGATGTACTGAAATTATTTAATGACATAAAGACGAGTTTCATATATTTTCAATAGGATTCCAAAAACAGAAATAAGATTAGAAGCCCGGTACTGAATTTAAATGTCAAATTTGATCGAAATTGACGGATAAATAAATAAAACTAATAAATATTTGCGGAAAATCTTACACTTCTTCCCAAACTAAGCAACCCTTGTATTATGGGCACTACACTACAATAAACATACTTATATAAAGAAATAAATACTCTAATATATAAAAAATATCCATGTCTCAGGAAAAAATATATATTCGTTCTAATCACACAAATAAATGCCCTTACCAGGATTCGAACCCAGGACTTCTTGTTTCGAAGGCTGGGTCACTAGCTGCACAGCTGGACACCAACTAGGCTAAAGCTGACGTCAAAAACAACAATAAATCTGTGTTCACATATTTTCAACCACTTCGTCCGCCTAATTTTCGTATAGACAAAAGCCTTGGGTGAAACGGTGTTGTAAAAATCAAATGCCTTTAACTGCGAAACACACACAAAACTTAAAATTCAGGATAACGTGCTCACTAAAGTGCCAACGTTCCTCACCGCTACATCACTGTCAATAGCAAGCACTCCTCAATATGTCAGCCGCCATCTTGATTTAACAACCAACATCACTTGACCCCCCTCACCAAGGAACTCCCTAGCAAAAGGAGCCCATTCCCCATTGCGTATATTCCAACAGCCAATAAAAATTGATCTAACGTCTCTCTGATTCTAAACATTACTTGGAGCTCAAAAGACACTGGCCGTTTTTGTGTATAAGAAATACGCAACCAGTTTAAATTGACACGAATGGTAAAGCCGCTTTCTTACGAAAAACTCGAACGCCAACTGAGAATATTTTTATTGATAAACCCATTATATTCAGTAAAGGAATATATGGACTTTAAACATTAATGATATCACTGTTTTTGTTATTGTAAATTATTATATCGTCATTTGTACACTTAAATTTATCATATATGTAGGTACAACTTGATATCTGACGATCCTTATTTTGCTTAGACATTAATTAATTGTGACTATCTATATTTGACAAACATATGTAACTTGATGTTTAAAATACATATTCTTTTTGACGATCATGATATTCATGATATAAATTAGTATAAGTTAACCTCGCTTCAATTTATATTGCAATTGTATAAGTATATCCATACTGATAATATAAATGTGAAAGTGCGTCTGTTCGTCTGTGAACTAACCCGGAAATCATCCCCTGAGGAGGTTAAAGGGGGGATGAACGTTTATATGGAGCTTTGATATAAATGAGTTCCACGCGGACGAGTCGCAAGTAGAAGCCAGTTATAAAGTAAAAAAACTAAATCTAAATCTTTCAAGCATCAAAACCATTCTAATTTTCCGGAATCGATTAGGTAAGACCGTTACAATTTGGCACGCGATATACATATGCACTTGATAAGTGTGAGGGCTCATGTTTTCTGGTCAGATTTACGCGTCCATTGGGTCAGTGGTTTGTTAGGGTTGAATGGGCATTGGGCAGGTTATAGAGAGCTGTTGTTTATTACTTACCTTGTTAAGGGTTCGCTTTGGACTCCACCGACCCTTTTGTGTGCGCTGTGGTGTGGACTTTAAAGTGAGGGTTGTGTTTTATTACAGCCCTTTTCATAGTAAGAGAATAAAAGGACCCATTTGAAGCGTTTGGCAAGATATATAATTTTTCAGTGATATAAAAAAATATACCATTTCGGTTTGCCACCGAAATGGTTACTGCCAAGCTTACTGCCTGATGGTAAATGGTTACCGTAGTCTATGGACGTTGCCGACCCCCCAGTTTTAAAAAGAACTGCTTAAGACATTTATACGAATTTGTGAACCCTATAATTTATCGTGTAATTAATTATATATCCGTTTAAGTATCAGCTTTTGATTTCTTACCACATTTTATTGAAAAAAAAAACCATTTTAACCGCTAAAACTATAAATTAAAAGAGGACGGTGATAGCTTCGCCAGTTTTTGTTGTGGCAGCTATCAACGACCCCTGAGTCGGTAATGAACGCAAAGTAATGGTAAGTTTTTCTCTCGTTTATCTTATTATATTGTATTAAAATGCAAGTTTTTCTTGACCAGTTTGAAGCTAAACAATACGTTTTTGTAAAAATCTATTAGCGACACATAAATTGTTGTTCAGTTTTCTTATTTTAGCGTTGTCTATTTAACCAAAATTATAATAATTTAGGTAGATATTTTACAGTAACCTTCGTAAATGATTATTTCTCGTTTAAAGCCGCATTGTTATGTTTATATTCTTCGTAATATTAATCACTAACAATCGATTTTGTAGTCAGAAGTTCAATTTAAAAAAAATAGCCTACTTTTTATGAGTCGGTAATTAATATTATGTTTGTCGGTTCATATTTTATTAACGACACAAACCCGAGCAAAGGAGTCGGTAATAGCAACCATAAGATACTATTACCGACCCATATGAGTCGGTGACAGACAGACTTCTATGGGTCGGTAATTGTTTCCTATGGTTGCCATTACCGACTCCTATGGGTCGGTAATAGCAACCATAAGAAACTATTACCAATCGGTAATAGTACATAGTATGTACGATCGGTAATAGCTTCTTATGGTTGCTATTACCGACTTCTATGGGTCGGTAATGGTGTCTTATGGTTGCCATTACCGACTCCTATGGGTCGGTAATAAAATATGTAAGGACAATGTATTACCGACTCATAAAATATGGGCAATTTAAAGTCGTAGTTTTAGGGCATACCCGGGTAACGATATTCCCGGTTATGCCTTAAAGAAGCCCGGGGTCAGCTATTTGCTTTTTTCAAGGTTTGTCAGATATACAATTTAAAAACAACTAAAGGAAATCTATATAATAACTTCTAGGTGAAAAGTTTGTTGGATTATTAACTAAAGCATCTCAGAATAACATTTAAAAGCGCTATTATAAATTAATGTTTTTCATAACCGTATTTTTCCTTTAGCCACTCACTTCACATCATCATCAGCCTATTACGTCCCACTGCTGGGCACAGGCCTCCTCTCATGTATGAGAGGGAATGGGCAGTAGTCCCCACGCTGGCCCAGTGCGGATTGGGGACTTCACATACACCTTTGAATTTCTTCGCGTATGTATGCAAGTTTCCTCACGATGTTTTTCCTTCACCGAAAAGCTAACGGTAAATATGAAATCATATTTCGTACATAAGTTCCGAAAAACTCATTGGTACGAGCCGGGATTCGAACCCACGACCGCCGTTTGACAGCCGCATGTCTGAACCACTGGGCTACCGTAGCCACTCATTTGCTTGTGGCCAATTTCGCGCACCCCTAAACTGATGGTGGCAACAGTGGTTGCCAACAGCCAAGCGAAGTATGGGCTTCTTTGATACAGAAAAATTTAAAGCAATTTAAACTACCTTTTTTAAAATCCGAAATCAAGCGAGTGGGTATCATCAACATGTTCATATACATACATATAAAATAAATAAATAAATATAAGGGGACAATCTTACACAAATCGACCTAGTGCCATAGTAAGCTCAGTAAAGCTTGTATTATGGGTACTAGACGACGATAATATATAATAGATATAAATACTTAAATACATAGAAAATGTCCATGACTCAGAAACGAATATTCATGCTCATCACACAAATGTTTGCCCTTACCGGGATTCGAAACCAGGACCTCTTGCTTCGTAGGCAGGGTCACTACTAACTAGGCTAAAGCGGTCGGGTATGAATATGATGATGATGATATGATTTGCAAAAGTCATCAATGGTCTATGTCCGATGACTACTAGTGGCTCTGTGACCTGTAAAACACGCGAGTGTGTCTTTTGAAGAAAGAAAACGGAAAACTATGACACAAAAAATTTATATAATTAAAGACTCACAAAATTTTACGAGAATCGATTAAGAAATGAAAGCTCTAGAGGTAAACAGCCGAACAGACGCCGCCGGACATACGAAATATTATTTCTCCAAGTCAAAACAGAGAAATTATTATTTATCTTTGCAAAAAGATAAACTTCCCATTGTTTGACATCGGCCTACACCTATGTAGGTGAACGATAGGGTTCAGAATTGAGATGTCCAACTATGCACCGTTTAGGTACCTAGTAAACAATCTACAAATATCACGTCTACCTCTGTCCACTAAGCCAGTATAGTGGTCTTCGAAGCTTGTTATACTGAGATGTTATTCCTTGCCGTACCGTCAGCAAAACACGTTGCACTGTGTTGGTGTCCTATCGTTTATTTAGCCATAGACAGAGAGCGTTCAACCGAAACACTATCTTGTGATTAGCTGCATAGAAATGTGAGTATAGAACTTCGTACTCAGGGTCAAGTTTTTATGCTTTCTGTACTTACAATGTTGACGAAATATTTTTATACATTACTAGCTTCCCGTAAGATTCCAGGCAGGCAGGAAAAAAAGCAATGTCCATTACAAAGGTAAAAACAGGATGAGCCGTTTCGGAGATTACCCCTTACATACAAACTTACAAATACAAATACAAATACAAATTATTTATTCTGCAAATAGGCCACAAGGGCACTTTTACATGGCCATAAGCTTACATTTCACAAAGTCTTTCTTATTAGTAAATATAAGTATACATATAACTATAGAAATAGTGTAGATATAACTAGACTGAACATTTTTATCGGGCTCAAAATCTATTGAAATTGATAAAAAAAACTGATTTACAAGAAAATGTACTGAAAAACAGTTTTTTTTTAAAGGAAATTATTCGAATCAATGGAAATTCCCCAAAAATAAAATAAAATTACAGCGAATTCTGTCCATGAGAAAGATGTGAAAAGATACCTCTCTAAATAAGATTGTAATCATTTAAAAGTATTTTTCTAAACATAAAAACGACAATTGCATCCTATTTCCCAAACCTTCTCTCAAACCACTCTCTGACTGAACCGAAACCCTCTGCTTCATAAATATTTCATGGCAGAGACAAAACAATACAGCCGTGGTCTCCAGAGGACACTCACTACACCCCACCAGAAATGCAGCCACGTGCAATCATAACACAAAGGCGGAAGGACCATTTTCGATTAGCACAGCCGCATGAAAAACACAAACACTTTTAAAATTTGATTTAAGTAAATATTAAGACTGATCCGCGAATTTGCAATAAAAACAGGAGTTTTAAATTTTCCAAGCAGCGTTTCGTAATTAAAGATTTATTAACTATGCAGAAATAAGGGGAATGTGGTTGACATTGTATCACGTTTAAAATGGGATTTATATCATGCTTGGGTATTCAAAAAAGTTTTGCAATAATTTACTCTCCTGTCTTATAAATACGTATTTTGAAATGAAGAAAAGTTGTACCACCTATCAGTACCTTCATTTTGCGACTACATTTTCAATTTAATTTTCTTTACAATCCTTTTTTAATATACGGAACCCTGATTAAACGATTCACATTATAATTACAATGCCTATGTATTTCTAACCTGGGATATCTAAGATATACTTTTTTTTGTTGCAATTCCGAATCAAGAGGTCAATCCTACAATTTACATTACAATGTGATTAATTTGTTTGGAGCACCTATTCTATCACATTAACTTGATGCGAGCGGAAATATAAAATTAACCCTCAGTCGTAATTTTTTCTTAGTTTCGTAACAATGAAGCTAAGAACCATGTTGACATACAAGACTTTCGATGATATACGTGGACGTGGACTAATCTCTTCACCGGTTCGGGAACTACGATAGACACGCGTTACAAACTTATAACTTATAACACCCGTAATTTGCGTCGACGGTTAACAACATTGACCCCAATTGCATTAAAATTTCTAATTTTCGTAACAAAAGCGTAAATGAAATAGAAAAGTTAGTCGAACACAGGAAAAGACACAGCATGCGTAAAAACTCACCACATCTATACACATACAGTCCACGGGTAACTCGAT
Organism: Epinotia demarniana; assembly: GCA_945867215.1. Classification (NCBI taxonomy): domain Eukaryota; kingdom Metazoa; phylum Arthropoda; class Insecta; order Lepidoptera; family Tortricidae; genus Epinotia; species Epinotia demarniana. The sequence goes on along the minus strand of OX244275.1, from coordinate 22,335,050 downwards.
CCCTGGGCGTTATAAAACATTCTAAGACATCTTAACTAGTTGCTTGGGTCAAACCTATGCATCCAATTTTATGCTTTATCCCCTTAACATACGTTTCAAAATGTCTACATATTATTAAACGTACAGACGGACGGAGCGTTTACGACTCCCAGAAGGCTGAAACGTCCCGTTAATAATGCAAAAGGACCTCTTTACTGCGTTATTAAAAAAGGTCGCATGTGCTTTACAGTTTACTACACTGTTATAATGTTTTTCGATTGCGCATTTTTTTACTACGAAAGGACGTATATCGTATTTAAATTAGCAAGTGCGTAAGATGTTATGTAAAAGGGCTTTTTTGTGATGTGACGCGTACCGGGAGTGTTTTAATTATAAATGACTAAATGACCGAGGTTTTTTCCAATCTAAATAAAACCACTCTATTTATCAAGCTAAGATTAAACTATATAGATAGATCAGCTTAAAAAACGAGTTGATGTTAGGTCGTATCGAGATGTCGAAGTGGTTGCCTGAGATCCGAGTAGATGAAAGGCTTACTTTGAGCTACACCGACAAGAGCTTAGCTCTTAAATAAGCAGAAGAAGAGAGATTTATCATACCAGCATCACTGTAGTCTCGCCAGCGTCACTTCGTAGTTTACTTCATACATGCCGAATGCTTGAACCACTAAGCTGCCATAGCTTATATTTCGAAAAGTCTAGTTAAATTAAGACATGAACAGTTGAAAAGTATGGCTATTTCACTAGAGGCAATTCACCGTCAAATTTCATTCCCTCAATTCGATGTTGTTACAATAAAACAATCCAAAATAACAACTTAAACAAACCCTTAAATAAAAATCACTCCCGAGCAAAATGCAACCCTAAGCAGTTGACATTAAATTTGTAATAGATGACAATAGAGGCAGATAGATAAGAGTTTGTGTGATTAGAGTCGAATATCACGCGAATTGCTCAGAAACCGTTAAACCGCTCTGGAGAAATGCCTTAAAACGAGGACGGAACATTCTGAAGCGAAAAATACGATTGAACGGGTCCAATTTAAAAGATATCATTCTTCGTTTAAAATTAGATTATATTTATGACATTTATTATTTTTAATCTTACTTCTTAAGTTAAGTTTTTTACAATATTAATAAAAGCGTTTAAATAAAAATACGAAATAAAAACACATTATAAAAAAATCTAACCTAAGGTGCAGCCGGAACCGGCGGTTAGGGCGAAAGAGACAGGAACCTCCAGACTACCCGCGCAGTGTTTAGCAGCAGGTCGATGATGCAAAGTATAAACATATATATGTACTATATATCTATAAGTAGCGTCAGATAGATCTAAATGTCACTTTTTATAAGGAAAAATGGCAGTTAAATTGTTCTAACGCACATTCGAAACGTTACGTGTTTACCCCTCAGGAGTACCGCCTTCTGTATCTGACCCTTGAGTCAGCCATCTAGCGAGACTTGAGGTATAAATATTACTAAGTAGGAGCAAGGGCTTGTGCCCCTGCTGGCCAAATGCCTCCCGTCTCGATTTCCACTCGTCCAGGTTCTGAGAAATCTCTGGCCAATCCTTGTGAAAAACGTCTAGTTCGTCCCTGCATCTCCGTCTCCGCCTGCCACGCTGTCGTCTCCCATCGTGTGGCGCCCACTCCGTGGCTAGTGTAGCCCACCTCTGGGGATTCATGCGGCAGACGTGGCCAGCCCATTCCCATTTCAGCCTCGCTGTCTTGGCTCCAACGTCAGCAATGCAAGTTTTACGCAAATTATTGACAATAAACGATAAACGCTTTGCTTTTCAGACTTATCCACATTTCCCACCGAATGAATTACCGCTTTTTGCCGAAATTATTGAAATAATCCGTGTGAATGATGCCAGCTAATGACTTTCCGTAAATACTGCTGTCGGTTTATGCCGGTTTATACAGGTTTCTCGCCATTCAGCGTTTAATAGCAGAGCTGAAGCTTTTATTCGAAGCTTCGGTTCAGCAGTAATTGAGAGTAAGGTAATTTTAACACACTTGCATTATTCTTTTACGTTTTATTTATAAGGTTTGTTTTACATTTATATAGGTTTTATATATCAAACAAGCATCGCCTGTATAGGTCCCCAGTTGGGCTGCTCCAAATATAAGCGGAACCCGCTAAGTGATGATATATATAAATGAATAAATAAATAAATATCAGGAGCTGTCCCCTACTCTTACACAAATCGACTTAGTCCCATCACCATCATCATCAATCATTATATCAGCCGAAAGAGATCCACTGCTGGACATAGGGTTCCCCCAAAGAGTGCTAAAGTGACCGGTTCTGCGCCACCCGCCACCAGCGAACTCGGGAGACCTTTACCAGGTCCCCTCACAAGGGGGCCGCCATCGCCATTTTGAATTTTGATTACCTACTCTTTTGTCCATAACAGTAATCAAAATTCAAAATGGCGGCCACCATATTGTACAAAAGAGAGAAAAATAATTCAATGAACTATGTCATATTGGGTATCGGTCCTAACAACATATTAAAATAAAAAATCACAACTAGTCCTTTGCTTGCGAGTTTAGCGATTTTTGTGGTCAAATATTGTACTATTATCGATACTAGACCCTGATATACTTATAAGAGACATATATTTAAATACATGGAGAACATAAAAAACTCAGAAACAAATATTCATGCTCATCAGACAAATATTTGCCCTTACCAGGATTTTAACCCAGGACCTTCAACTTCGTAGGCAGCGTCGCTACCCACTAGGCTAACCGATCGTCAACAATACGTCAAAATACACGTTCTTTTTGGGTCCTAAGCACTTTTTTTTTTAATATGGCAATCGTAATGGCTCGGTCATGACCACGAGCGGACGCTCCATAAGATGGAGCGAGAGATCGGAGAGCGACATCTCGCTCTAACGTTTGACTCGAGGCTGTCGAGTATACACAAGTACTTTGTTTAACAAGATAGGATACAGCCTAGAAGCATCGTAACATAAAATAACGTGTTATTCCTTAATCGGTAATATAACACTCATACGCATAAAACGTCAATTTGTTTTAACTATGTCACATCAACGTTACTTAAAATCGTACATGTCTTGCCAGTGCTATTGAAATTTGGACGTTGTTTTTAGCACCGTAAGGATACTAATACAGTAACAGAGTAAAAAAAGTTACGAGGTCGAATGAATTAGCAGTATCTTGCCTTTACAGAAAACAACCTATGATGGTAACTAAATTGCGTCAGCAGCGTCGTTTTCGAATAAAGATCAGTATTCTTCGATTGGAAGCAAAAAGGTTTTAAGTCCACTAGAGTTCTATTTAAAATACGCCTTTAATACTAAACCAGTATGTTGCTATCGCACACATCCAATTTAAGTGGCAAGGAGCCATTCCGCATTTATGGGTGCTTTAAAGTTGACATCCGGTTTAAAGGACCATTTTCGGAAATGCTGATGAATGTTTTATAATCCCCTTTCTTTTAGGAGAAACTTATAAATTGGTTCGTTGTACAATGTATAAATCTTACTGCTTTTACATAGTATTTGTGTGACTTAGATCATGTTAGTGACAAAGTAAAGGACTACAAAGCCTAATTTGTGGTTGGTCGTAATCAGCTTAAACAGCGTCCCCACATAATATTACTAAGTATTTGCCGGCGACTACGTCCGCGTGAACTCCCGTATCAACTATATCCCCAATTGTATCTCTTTACAGAATGATTATGGGACTAAAAAGTGTTCGAATTTTAAAATATTCCTATGCCAAATTTAATCTCAATCTGTTCAGTCGTTTTTTTGCATGATTGAGTAACAAACGTCTAAACGACCAAAATCTAAACTTTGGCATTTATAACATTATTTATAAAATATACACAGGCTCTTATACTAACTCTTTAACTATTAGCCACGGGAAAGACGAATTTTGTTTTAAACACCATGTTAGACCCATTGTTACACAACATTTAAACACCTCAGACCCAACAAACATGCCTAAAAATCATCTCGACCGACAAGATATCCGATTGAAAATTTTTGCATTTAAATCAGTTCATCCGACTTGGGACTACTGAGCCTTTTCTTAAAATATCAACAATTGACTCGACAAAAACGTTATATATAAGTACTTAATCAACGAACCTGGGAACAAAATTTCACGAGAATCGGTTGAGAAATGCGACCTGTACAGCAGCCGGTTAACGGCACAGCGGGACAGACATCGGACAAACGATTTTCGGCCCGAGCTGAAGCACTTCGTTCATTTCACTCGCTCCTTCGATTAGGTTAGTGGCTTCATAGTGAATTATGTGAGATGGATGACAGCTTAATATCAGACTGTCATGAATTTACTAAATTAGGTAGTCTTGGCGCCCTCTTAAATAAACTTTGCATGGACGTGATCAAAACTCCCTCAGTATATAAGTTATACTAAAAAGCCATATTTCCTACACAATGACGGTGAGTTAAGCTCATCTACGCAAGCAGGAATTTTATAGCCAACCATAAACCGTCAGTTTTATCTTTAGGCGAAGCAAGCTAAACTCAAGTAACCCAATAAATGCAATAAAAACATTTACAGCGCCGTATTTTCAAAGTTTTAACTTTCTGCCTTCTTCGTATAATATAGATTGGAAGCAGTATAAATAGGTGTCCGGGGCCATCAGATTTTGCACCTATACTTGTCAGATATTAGTGCAGGCGATTGTTCTATTCTTTTTCCGTTTATCAATGCCCCAGCTGTATCAGTATCGCATTATGTGTCAGAGATACAGCATCCGTCGCAAAATTAGAAAGCGTGTTACATTATATCTATACGAGTATATATAAAACGCAAAGGTGACTGACTGATTGACTGATTGACTGACTGATCTATCAACGCACAGCCCAAACTACTGGACCGATCGGGCTGAAATTTGACATGCTGATAGCCACTATGATGTAGGCATCCGCTAAGAAAGGATTTTTGAAAACTCACCCCCTAAGGGGGTAAAACGGGGGTCCAAAGTTTGTATGGGGGAATCATTATTTTTTGAACTAGAGACTTAAAACTTTGTAGGAAGATTACTTATTAAAATACAAAAAAGCACTTTCAGCGTTTTACAAAATTCCACCCCTAAGGGGGTTAAATAGGGGTGCAAAGTTTGTATTCAAAACTACTGGGACTATAACTTGAAATTTACACCAGACCTTCCTTTTATGACGTAGGCAAGGCATAAGACGGGATTTTTGGAAATTCTGTCCCTAAGGGTGTTAAATAGGGGTGCAAAGTTTGTATGGGTGAAACATTATTTTTTGTACTAGAGACTTGAAACTTTGTGGGGATATTACTTATTAAGATACAAAAAAGCTCTTTCAGCGTTTTAGAAAATTCCACCCCTAAAGGGGGTCAAATAGGGGTGCAATGTTTGTATGGGGTAAACATTATTTATTGAACTAGAGAATTGAAACTTTGTAGGAAGATTACTTATTAGGATACAAAAAAAACATCTTCAGCGTTTTATAAAATTCCACCCATAAAGGGATTAAATACTGGTGCAAATTTTGTATTCAAAACTACTGGGACTAGAAACTTGAAATTTACACCAGAACGTCCTTTTATGACGTAGGCAAGGGATAAGACGGGACTTTTGGAAATCCTATCCCAAAGGGGGTTAAAAAGGGGTGCAAAGTTTGTAAGGGAGAAATATGATTTTTTGTACTAGAGACTTGAAACTTTGTAGGGATATTACTTATAAAGATACAAAAAAAGTTCTTTCAGCGTTTTAGAAAATTCTACCCCTAAGGGGGTTTATTAGGGGTGCAATGTTTGTATAAGGGAAACATTATTTATTGAACTAGAGACTTGTAACTTGGTAGGAATTTTACTTATTAGGATACAAAAAAAAGTATTTTCAGCATTATATAAAATTCCACCCCTAAGGGGGTCAAATAGGGGTGCAAAGTTCGTATTCAAAGCTACTGGGACTAGAAACTTGAAATTTACACCAGAACTTCATTTTATGACGTAGGCAAGGGATAAGACGGGATTTTTGGAAATTCTATCCCTAAGGGGGTTAAGTAGGGGTGCAAAGTTTGTATGGGAGAAACATATTTTTTTGTACTAGAGACTTGAAACTTTGTAGGAATATTATTATTAAGATACAAAAAAGTACTTTCAGCGTTTTATAAAATTCTTCCTCTAAGGGGGTTAAATAGGTATGCAATGTTTGTGGGGGGGAAACATTATTTATTGAACTAGAGACTTGAGACTTTGTAGGAAGATAACTTAAAAGTAATTTCAGCTTTTTATAAAATTCCACCCCTAAATGAGGGTCCAAATTTTGTATAAGGGAAACTTACTTTTAGCTACTACGTACTTAAAACTTTGTGGACAGATTACTTATTCATTTACAAATAAAGTGCTTTCAGCGTTTTGGAAATGATTAAACCTAAAGGGGTTAAAAAGGAGGTCCAAAGTTTGTATGGAGAAAAAAGATTAGTTAGACAATTTTATTCGAGAATTCACAGGATAATTCCTAACGATAAATGAGTAAACAAGTGTTTCCGGTTTTTTGAGAATTCAACCCCTAAAAGGTGACAAAATCTGAAAATCAACATCGGCATCTATTGTTTCTATGGTTTATCGGGTCGCTGATTAGGAAAACAACAACGATTTTACATTCCAACGTGGCGTCTAAATATCAATATGGGCGTTGTTATTACGGTTTTTTGGGACGTTAATAACGAAAATCACATAGATTTTGAAATGTCATGTTGTGGACATGAAAATTCATGAAAATGTTTGTGCCAAATTGCAATTCAATCGGTTCAGTTTTTTTCGTAGCAAATCGGTTGTAACAGACGGACTGACAGACAGCCACACGTGATCCTATAAATAAGGGTTCTATTTTTGCTTTTGAGATATGGAACGAGACCCGCGTTATATAGGGTTATAGGTTTTAAAGTTTGTATTTGGTGCCATCTCGATCGTCAGCAATCGGTACCTAGGCGAGTGCGGGCGGCGCGGCGGGACGGGAGGGTAGGAGACATTGGGAAAGTGCCTGCATCCGTAATAAGTACATTCAAGGTGCTGCACGAAGATCTGCTTACTTTTTATAAGTTAAGCATTTTGGCCGCCGTTAAATTAAAACAAATTTTTGGGTATTTATGTTAAATACTGGTTCGAAAAGCATGGAAAAAAAATCTTAGGAAACTAGCCTATAGCAATGTCCAGGCCACAAATTTGACTTGACATTCGTGGAGATATTTTGGTATTTCAACATTATCATGAACATAAAGTAGCTTTTATTCCAGAAGACAGATTCTCATTAATCATGACTGTAAATTTAATAACAGAAATACGTACATACATACATACATTCACGCTTTTATTCCCAAAAGGGGCAGGCAGAGCACATGAACTTTATGTTCCAGCGCCACTTTTAGCATAAATGTGTGTATAAAAGATCGACAAAAAGTGATATTGCTTAGGTTGTTAGCCCATCACCCACAACACACTTCAACCCTGCTCTCTTAATCGACTTTTACGACACACACGGGAAGAAAGAGGGTGGTGAAATTCTAACCCGCCACCACACGGGCATAAAAATAATAGTAAATAAAAATTAATTTACCATAGTGGGTTATGACGAAGGGTTATTCGTAGGGGAAGTTAGTAGTAGTAGGTTAGTAGGCGGCGTAGCAATTCAACAATTATTGGAAAATTACTTTTACTACGCGGGCGAAGCCGCGGGCAAAAGCTAGTTACTTAACTAAAACAATAACGGTTAACTGAAAGAGATCCCTTACAGGGATAAGTTCATCTTTGTACCGAATTAACCTATTTTGTCTGTATTTTTAAACGTGTCTAGTGTATAATAAAGGATTTACGTACGTACATACATACAATTTTATGTTGCTTTTCTGCTAAATATACTTATGCTGGAAGTTATTAGTAATAATTATTATTTGTAAAAGTGGTTGCAGAATTGCTACTTTAAAGTTAAAGTGCTTGAAAAGTAGGTATTCGTTTTCCATCAAGCACCCTTATAAAATAGTATAATCTAATACCGTTTCATGTATTTCACTCTCCGATATCCTATAGCTTTCGTTTTGGTCTCGGGTAGTTAATTTGAAAGTGCTCTTACTGTTTTCCGGCTGTACATTGCGATCACCTCATTAACGCCAACCGTTCAAGTGTCGCAAATTTAATTAATATCGACTCGAAACTGCCGGCGTCGCGCTTTCGGACGCTAATAAGAAAAAAATCATCACTACTTGATATTAGTCCTTAAATTGATTTAAGTACTAATATCTATCAGTGAGTAGGATCCAATATCAATCGGTGAGTAGGATTGATTCTGGACTAAAACGACGATTGTTTGGTCTTTAATATTTTTTAGTAAGGAGTAACCTTTGACAGAGCCTAAATTTCTACCATATCACAGGCATCACAATAACCCTAATTCAAATTAAGCATTCACGCTTTTTAAAATGCGATTAACTGGGTAATGACTCTTTCGGAAACTCAAACACTGGGAGCCCAATATACCAGAGTTAACAAGAAAAGTTCCAAATATTATAAATGGGAAAGACGTGTATGTGTGCGTTTATTTGTCCGTCTTTCACGGCAAAACGGAGCGAACGAATTTTTTAAGTGGAGATAGCTGAAGGGATGGAGAGTGACATAAGATAGTTTTTATCTCCGAAATCATCCCCTAAGGGGTGAAATGGGGGGTAAAAGTTTGTATGGAGCTGCGATATAAACGAGGTCCACTCGGAAGGATTCGTGAGCAGAAGCTATATTATTAATAATTATAATAATAAATCAGCCTATATACGTCCCCAAGCTGGCGACCACTGTCATATTAACATAGGTGTTAATATAAATGCAAAAGTTTGGATGTTTGGATTTTTCGATGTTTGAATATGTGTTACTCAATCACGCTTGAACGGCTCAACGAATTTGGATAACATTTTGCACAAAGATGGCTAATATCCTAGATTAAAATAAAGAATAGTTTTTATCCCGGGTCACGCAGACAAAGTCGTGAGTGGAAGCTAGTAAGGTATATATCTGAAAAGACTATAACTCGGCAGAAAAAACGACGGCGCAGTCGCTAGGACCAATCGATCAAGGATTATCTGATTAATGGACAGCGATTAAAATCTTCGCTTGTTGAGCGTTTAGTGGAGTGTTAAGGTTAAGGATTGGTTATAAGTTTTGTATATTGTTATGTATGTTAGTCTGTAAGGTATTTGTAAATATGGGCCTTGTAGCCTGACTCAAATAAATAAATAAAAAATAAATAAATAAAATTATATTGAATAAATGTTTGTAGACTACCAACTACCCTTGAACACATATAAGGTTTCTTTAAAAATTAAGGCTATGTAAGTTTTTATCTTTTAAGTAATCGTTATACACGTTTTTGGTAGAGAAGATTCATATTTTGTCATTATCTACAGTAACAGTACTAAGTGTAAAGATTGAGTTCTTCCATTTCATAAATGGACAGTTTATACTAATATTATAAAGAAGGACAACGTATCCGGATTTCAAAATTCTTTCATCTGTGTATAGAATAACCTTAAGGATGGACATAGGCTATATGTTATCCCACGGTCCTGCCTTCATATTTTTCAATATAGTCGAGTGAAGTCGCGCAGGTAAATAGAGTAATATTGTAAAAATTAAAAGTCTTAAAGTATCACATTTCAGTTTTATTCACCGCGAGCTTCAGCTCGATTATCTAATTCCATAAAAATAGCGAAGGGACTTAGTAGTTTCACCGAAGTGACAGTAAAATATAACCTAGAACTCGGCGTTGATGAAAAACATAAACACACAAATCGAGCGACTAGTCGCGCGACGCGCTATTAGCGTTCGATCACACAGACAGCCAATTTGCTGAGAAATGGCCTCGCTCTTCTTTGTGCTCGAAAAAATGCGATCCCCTATAGAAATGTACAATACTTATACGAAACGGGAAACGGTTATTCATACCTGCTATATTTATATGTGAAAATGAGATTTTTTGGTAAATAGAGAAAAGTTTCTACTTTTCAAGTGTTCGTGTTGACATTGACATTTGGAGTTGATTTCATTGGGGCCCTTTGTTGTCCACGTTTTTTTCACATAAGCACTCAATCTTTATTTTCCGAACCGAGAGTACTGTATAGACATAGGTACTGCCAAGGGGCGGACACTCCGCGATTTACGTTCATCGCTACAAGTACATGCCGCTGCCCCGACGTTGAGGAACCAGCATGTACTTGTAGCGATGAACGTCGACGTCGTCGTCGACGACGTCAGAAGGCCATAAATTGTAATGTTTTGGCTGAGAAAAAAGCGCCTTTTGTAAAGATCAAAGGAGTGTCCCTTCTGTACTTGTACTATTATCTATTCTGTGGTACTGCTAACTACTGTAACTAACTTGACGTGAGCTAATCAAAAATGAGTATTTTGTTTTCATCAAATAAGTTGTAAATGAAAATTGAAACTGTTACAGTGAATTAGTAGATACATTACCTAAAGTTCAACAACTTTCAGTACTGTTTTCGATCATTATGACAGCAATATTAAATTACCGATCAAACATCATAATCGCCCATCGAATAAAACGCCACACGTCATGTCTCCAATTGAGATGGATGTGGTCACCCTGCAGCCCGCCGCTCTACCAATCACCGCGCGCCCCCCGCCCGCGCGCGGTAAGGGCCGCATGATTTACGCTCTTCCAGGGACATCTGATAGCGCGAATTGTCTACGCATTTGTCCCGGTCTCCGCGAATGTGTGGCGATATGTCAGCATTGTTTATTTACAGGTAGGGGAGATTCGTAATATTTTTATGCTTGGGCTCTTGAGACGCAGTAATATGCTCAAAAATATGGCTTGAACTTAGAGTTTTATTTATTTAACTTTTCTAACTTTAGCAGCCGCTAGCTTTTGTACACTTTAGTTAATTTACATTTTCTTCTCATGTACAAGATTTGTTAGTAGGTAAACATTCTTTGCCGTGTCTACAATTGAAGGTTGTCTCAATTAAATATTACTTATCGACAAGGTTGCTTAGGAAACTCTTTAAGTACGAACGAATGCAAACGTATTTTGGCATATTTTAAGAAACTTATACAGTAATCTTTCATAATTTGGATTTCCACTTGCACGAAATTCCCCATTTCTTAGAATAAACTTGTATAAAGTAGAATAATCGTTTTCCCAAAGTATCACGTGGCAAACTAATTTCTCCCTTCTTTTCTTGTTCATTTCGTAAGTAAAACATAATATTCTGCAATGTTCTCATTAGTTTCACTACTAGAGTTTGAGATAAGTAAAATGTATTACGCGTCAAACTACATATTATACAAAGGAACATAAAATTTCTTCAGAGTGAGTTCCTTTACCACGGTAAAGGAACTCGCAAGAAAAGTCATATTACATGCTCGTACAAGAAATAGTTGTTTTCCATTACTCCGGTAAGGAATTACTGGCGTCCGGAGTAATGAGGCTGCGTATAAGTGGCTTCCAGTTTTACGCGCCCAATGCTACCTATTACTTTGATGTTGTAGGGGTGGGAGAGAAATGTCGATAGCTAAACTGAAATAATACAAATCTTACCCGAGGCTTATGGGGAAAATTAAGTTACTTGAAAAGTTGATCCGTGGTGTCATAAAAGTCTACTAGGGGATCAGGTTGTGGTGTGCGATAGACTAGCAACTTGTCACTGCGGCAGTCATCTTCTTCGTCTGTAAAGCCACAATTGCTAGAAGTCACACTTAAGGCGCCGTAGGTTCAGCGAAGTTAAGCGAACAGTGTTTTTGAAACAATATAATGCGTCTGTTTATAATATTATGGTTTAATAAAAAATCGAATAGTAATCTTGAGGCTTTTCTGCAGGGAAATCAATGTTTAGAAACATGATAAGCATTTTTCGCTCGTTAGAAAAAAATCATGAACATAGGTCTAAAAGGGTCTACAATACACTTAAAATATTTGTTACTAATTACGAACAAAAGCTAAAAATATTAAAATGGCTTCTAAAAATTGGCAATATCATGTTTGAGGGAAGTCAGTGTTTACTTTTTTATTTATTTAAACGGCCAAAAAATATAAATTAAAAGACATGATTTACGAGCTACCGAGCACGCACTTCTATCTCGCTCACGCTTATGCTCAGTGAGGGGGAGAGAAGACCATGAACCTACGGCGCCTTAAAATTTTAAAAGTGCTCCTTCTATCCTTTTTATCAACTCCAGTTTCGGGTTACTGGTAAATTTCCAGCATAATGAGACCATACTAGTCTGCCCAGTGTATCGTGTCGCAATTTTTTTTTCTAATTATTTACATGGCAACAATTTTACCTATGAAGTGAGCTGTCAGTTTAAGTTAATAGGTACTTATAACTGTCACTATGCATTTCGTGTTTTAGTTTATTTCAGTTTAGATGACGAAAAGTACTTAAAACCATTACCGATCTCTATCATTTAATTGTTATTTATACTAAACGGGACTTAATCGCGTATTAACTTATTTATTTACCTCACTGAGGTCTCCCGACGTTTCGGATGTGTTGCAACATCCATGGTCACGGGACAACTGGCTTGTGCGGGTATCAACATCTTCTTGCTGCGCGGGTTTTCCGAACTACCCGCATTTGTTTATACTAAACGGGACTTAATCGCGTATTAACTTATTTATTTACCTCACTGAGGTCTCCCGACGTTTCGGATGTGTTGCAACATCCACGTGATGTAAATAAATAAGTTACCCCATCGTGAGGTAAATAAATAAGTTAATACGCGATTAAGTCCCGTTTAGTATAAATAATGTGTGAGAATCGTGAAAGTTTAAATCAATATACCCGCATTTGGTCTTTTCGAACCACTTGTACACTAGGGTTGTCACCCGGCCGACACACAACACTAACAATGTCCGGTGATATAACGGACGATGTTTTCTGACGCTGGCATTTACTTATGATAGGATTCCACGAAGATGAAATCTTGAAATTACGATGAAATTACGATGTTTTCTGATTTCAACGGCTTCACGTATTTTTCTACTATAGAAATGACGTTCCGTAGACAGGACTTTCGGTTTATGGAGCTCAATCCAGTGGTTTAGTTCTGACTCCAACAAATGCTCGGCTATCGCAGACTTATTCACCTGCCGATTTTTTACAGCCGCAATATGTTCCTTGACCCTTTAGTAGTTCCTTAGTCCCGTTTAGTATAAATAATGTGTGAGAATCGTGAAAGTTTAAATTAAACCATTTCATTGTTATCTTCAAGTAGGGCTGTTAAACTATAGAACAAACTGTAGCTAATCAAGTACACGTGCCAAACTTCGGTCAGTTGCATGACGTCTCTTTATACCCCAGGAGAATTACGTTTTTTTTCAAAAATTAATTTATAATAGCGTTTGTTTGTTTGTTTAATTTTCAAATGTTATTCTAAGATGCCTTATCCAAGAATCCTACAAAATTTCCATCGGGAAGTAAGTATATAAAAATAAATGACACATCCATTATGTTTTTTGTGTGATTTATTTATTATTCTTGAAGAGCTCCTGTAAATTAACCAAAACAAAAATTTAAATATCTATTAATATTTTTCCTCTTTTTTCAGGAATTGGCTAAGTATCGATTTATTTGAAATTACGATTTATTACATATAATATTATTTACTTTCTAGATATTTGACAATTCAATTTTAATAAATCTATAATGTATAATTTTGATAGTAGTGATGTCGTAATTTTAAATTTTAAATTTGGCGAATTTTTGTACGCCTTGTGGCAAAACACAGTGAGACATGTTTTCTAATACCCTACCATACCTGTATATACCTGTGTTTTACAAATAAATTATTTGAATTTGAATTTGATGACTAGTATTTTGGTGGAATTGAGTCTACGTAATTACTAAAATGATAATATATCAGCTACACACAAAAAAGCTACTGTTATGATTTATTTCCGAATTTCCATTTTTTCCATACTAATGAAAATAAAATGCTTGGGCTTTTAGCAACAAAAGAAGTTGCAAATACGTCAAATGGATTTTCTTAATTTTAATTGAAAGAAACTATACCAGCATGCGTTTTATTCGCTGGCCAGACTCTAACGTGATAGACGTCAGAGTGAGCCCTATCGATATCGTGGCAGCCCTTCCTTGGCAGGTGGAAAACCCTTAGCCCAGTTGTGGCGCTCGCTCTCATCTCAAGCGCCCTTCGCGCCGAGCCTCGAATACAAACTCACTTGCCTACGCCACTGTACGTGTAGCGAGTAATTATACGGCGTTGAGGAAGCTAGGGAACTACGAGTTCGTAAAACCTGTGCTATTGGCCGCCATTATGAATGTGTTGTACGGTTAAGGTCCTAGTATTGGCCCTTGGGGTATTCCCTACCTATATTACTAATATTTCAACATCGTAACATTCAATCCTTCCTATTTTTAATATTGTAGGATTACCTACAAATTGTAATGAAATAATTTCGATGCCTTCAAAAAGAACCAACCTATTCGTCACACAAATAGTGTATCTAAAACGCGAGGAACATTGCCTTCTCCAGAGGCACTGGCGATCGGCTTTGTGTCAGTGGCACTTCGTACTCAAGACCTCAAAGATATGTATACATTTCGCGCCTTATCACAAGGGAATAAGGTCGAAATGTGTAAACTTACTTTTGACGTCGAACATACTCTCGAGCCGTCGTAGTTTGTGTTTATGTTCGAGAATGTTCCTTTCTGGACATTTTGCTTGGAATGGGGCAATAAGATTAAATAGAAAATGCAACAACTTGCGCCTCTTGCGATTGTTTGAGATATAAAAGAATCGTGAATTCCAAAATGGACGATAGATTAGACTGCGAATGCAGTTTTACATACTTAACTCTGCACTGATGCAAAGCTCATCGTTAAAAGTGTAGGTAGTTTTACGTTTTGGAGATACACATAACTAAGTATCCTATCCTATGCTATTTAAAGAGCAATATTTGTATTTAAATAAATGTGTATTTGTAATTACGTTCTCGATAACAGCTCTAACGATTTCAACAAAATTTCGAATATCAAGTTTACTAGGGATTTAAAAATCAATCTACATGGGTTTCATATCTGGAAATAGTTATATCCGTATCGTCACCCGAGCAGAGCTCGGCCGCCCAGGGACTAAACTTATTAATGTGAATAACGTGAACGACACTATTAAGATAATTGAAGTCACTGGAAATTTTCCAAGCTAGGTACTACTACAAATCTGTTACTCTTAAGACTAATTTCAACTAATCTACACCTACTCACCCGTTTGTTGTCCCGAAACTTCAACCAGCCACTGATGACACTGTTATCCACGTCACTTTCCACCTCCTCCCCCCTCCGTACCGGCAGTGGCGACCCCCCCGGACTGTCCACTTCCCTCCTCCTCATCACCGGAGTGCATTGTTGCGACAGCCGTCCCTCGTTCACGGCGTCACTCCTCCGTCCAAGAACAGGCGTCCCATGGGCGGAGACGCCTCCCAGGCCGCGTCTGGAGAGGAATGGGCTACCTTCCCACATTGGTCGCTTAGCTGGGGTTTTGCATTCCGAGTGCATACACAGTGCGTCAAAATTTGCCAGCTCGACCGACACTCTGGTTTGCAGCCCGCTTGGATGCGTCGTCAGGATCGTCTGCTTCGCTATACTACACCCATGCCTGTGCAACTCTTCCCTTCTCTCCATGGCGTCTTAGCTCTCCGTTCCATCTGCAATGAATAATAATTCAATTAAACAAAATGGCCTCCTTAATAGCACAATTAGAGACGCGTTCGGCGTCTACATTGGTTTAGATTGCTCTTGTAGTCAGGGCCATCCTTTTGCGCGAATCAAATTGACTGTTTTAGAATTTAAGCAGGTTCGTTCGTTAAGGGGCGCGACATTGCGCGGCATCGTATGACGTTGCGACAAACTTTTGCCTGGATTGGCGTTTTAATAGATTAGATTAGATTAGATTTCTTTATTTCATAATATAAAAATACAATACAAATTACCTTTGGTCAATTTACACGATTTGATATTATGATCGTCAAAGAAAAATAAAAACTTGAAATAAAAAATAAAAATTACATATCAATGTCAATACACATGTTAATTTTTGACTAAAATAAGGCATCCCACAAAAGTTTGTCAAAAAATTTGCATAACAATCCACACTTCATTAGAATACAATTAATACAAGTACAAATCAATATTATTACAAAATGTCAAACATATTTTATTTTCATAAAGTCATTTACACAATAAAAACTATTTTCCAATAAAAAGATTCTAAGTTGGCGTTTGAATGCTTCGTCAGATGATTCATTTTTTAATTTGGCGGGTAAATGCTCATAATACGTCGGTCCTATCACGCGCGCGTTTTTTTTCGAAAGTGCCATGTGACGCGGAACTGACCGGAGTCTGCCTGTGGATCGAATAAGTTTTCCCGTGACCTCGACCCGTTTGAACATCTGAAGATTATTTCTCACAAACATAAGTACTTCGAACAAGTAAAGGGAGTAATGGGTCATAATATGGTGAATGAATTTCTAGACACTAACGGCTTTAGTTTTTTTAAGGCAAAGACAGCACTGCTCAGTCTATTGCATAGATGGTCAACATGGCACTTCCAGTTAAGACACGAGTCTAGTATAAAGCCGAGAAATTTGGACTCATTGGATAATGGCATGGGGCTGTTGCGAATACATGGAGGCAGTGTGATCTTTCGACCTGTAAAGATCATGACATTTGATTTGGACATGTTCAGTATAAGGCCATTGGATGAGAACCATTTCTGCAGCTGTCTACATGCCACCTGGATTTTGTCAGCTAGCTGCTCATGAGTTTTGGCGCTCACTATGACTGTTGTGTCATCTGCGAACAGCACAGATATACCGCTAGTGACTGCTGATGGCAAATCATTCATAAATAATAAAAATAGTGTATTTCCAACCGATGATCCCTGTGGAATACCTATCTTCACTAAACCAGAATCAGACGTGAGCGTTTTGCCGTCTGTTGACATTTTGACAATCTGTTTACGGTCAGATAGGAATGATTCGATCAATGTATGAGCAACATCATGAATGCCGTATACGTTTAGCTTTGACATGAGCAATTTGTGACAAATTACATCAAAAGCTTTAGACAGGTCGCACAGTATGCCTGCCACCTTGTATCTGTCATCAAGACCCGTTACAATACAATCAATGATTTGGTGCGCTGCGGTGACGGTCGACTTTTTTTGTCTGTAGGCATATTGATTGCCAGTTAACAAGTCATTTGATTCTAAGTGGGTCATTAGGTGGGATGACAGAATGGACTCCACTAATTTTGATATCGTGGGTACAATGGTGATTGGTCTATAATTGTTCAAATCTTCCCTATCTCCTTTACCTTTAAATACTGGGCATACCCTAGTGTTTTTTAACACGGTAGGATATATGCCACTTCGAAACATATCGTTAATTAGAACTACTAAAACATCAAAGATAATCGGCCAAATACTTAATACTATATTTAATGACATGTCAAATGCATCTACAGTCGTACGGGTCTTTAACATGGAGTTTATTGTTGTATCCATAAGCTCAGTGTAATAATAGGTAGTATGAACTTGGGAGTATCAGAGTCACCCAGGTGCCTACAAACGTACTGCCTGGACAACAACTCGTCACTCTGTATTACATGCTTTGCGGCGACACCCAAGAAATGTGAGTTGAATGCATTTGGGACTTCTTCATGAGGTACGTACGCGTCCGTATCTTGTTTTTTCAAAAGGATACTTTGACGCTTTGCCTTTGAACCTATCTCATCATTAACAACCCTCCACAGTTCCCTGGAAGGATTTTTGCTTTCTGTGAGCATCACTTCAATATAAGTTTGTCGAGCACGAAGTGTCTCTGACTTAATTAGTTTAGAGTAGTGTTCAATACAGTCCGTTATGATCTGGTTATGGGGATATTGGCGTCGTATCTCGTGAAGGTCCCTGTGTTTTTGCATGTATCCATACAGCTCGTCCGTAGCCCAAGGAGTGGGTGATTTCTTTTTTAATCGTACTTTTTTAATAGGAAAATGCAGATCTATATAATATGTCAATATGTGAAATAATTTATTAAATTTGCAGTTAATGTCAATAGTAGTATCATAAATAAAATTAAATACATTTACCTAAAGTTAAAAAATCGAATTACCCCAAGTATAAGAACTTTTAGACACAAAATGAAAAGTTGGCAGGTTCTTAGATAGTTTAATAAGGACTAAACCAATGTTTAAATGCCACAGTGTATACAATTAGCCTATCAATACATACTTCAATCAAAAAATACACTTTATTAATCAAATATCACTTTTGTGTACTCTCGTGCTTGTGTTGTTATTTATTTATCGTATGGCAAATCAGTATTTAGAACCGTGAGATCTTCTGTGTTGTGTAACATTCAGAAAATGTGTATGCTTCCGTATGGACTGTGATATTCTTACTAAGCTGATGAATATGCGATATTTATCCTATACGCTCAGGCAAGGCACATTGTTGCGTCATGTCACACAATGCCGCACCGTGCCACATCGTGCCGCACCGTGCCGCACCGTACTGAGCCTACACAGACGTGCTTTAATAATTTCCAAGGGGTCACAGATAGCCTGCCATTTGTTATTGGGGGGTTCGCCTCCTTAATCTTTGGAATTGTCGACTTTAATAGGAATTTTGGCCGACAATTTCGTTCTTTAATGAAGTTGTGAAGTCTTCATAATTCTAGGGTTGAATTTGAACGATGATCATTTATTAAGTGCGCTAACTGGCTTTATTTAGTGAATTATGCATGGGCTTTCTGTCTGTACTTATTTTGGTGTGTTTGATGTATTTTGGAATATTTTATTAGGATCAGTACAAAGGAGATGCAAATTTGATTGCTGCATTCTGTTTTAATTAGATTTTACTTGCGGAAGAGACTTTAGCTCGATCGGACAACTTTGTCGTAGTCTATTACGGCGCAACCGTTTCTATGTTTTAAATGGCCGGTAAAGAAGGTTCAACCCATCATCGTGCGCATGGCTGTGTGTGTGCGTGCACTCGTTACTGTGCAGTTATGATTTGTGTGGCAGTAAAATGGCAGTCATTGTTACATGCTTACGTCACGCACACATTCTGACGGTTGCGAAGTAGAACTATCTTTATTTGGTCGTAATGCAAACTAGTTTACTTGTAAACATCAGTGTTATTGAAATGAAGGTCTTGTATTAAAACAAAACGCATTATCAGTGGGTTTTGATATCTGTAATATCAATATACGTGTAATATATATATCAAAAACGTGTTGCCTAATCAACCTCAGGGTTGGTATTCGACTTACAAAAAGTGACATATCCTCGGCATGTCAAGGGATATCCCCACTTTTACTTCAGAGACATGGAACCAGGTCACTAGACTATACCTACAATAAACTGTTTTTCTACAGCCAGTTCTCAATTCTGTAAATTGCGGCTTATTTCCGTTGTCAGCCATCAAGGTAAATTCAAATGCCTCTTGAAGGTAATACACAGAATTGCGTAATATAACGGCCTAGTTTGGGCCGCCATGAATTATGCAAGCAATAATGGGCAGGTAATTCGTCTGTTTGTCAGTCGCAGTGTCTTTGATATGATGATTGGCTAGGAAAGATGGCATTTCATATTACAGGTAGATACTTAGCCGGCTAAGACCAAGAAAAAAGATGGACAGAGTATTACGAACAACCTAGTAACGCTGGTTTTCAACCAAACCAAATAACTTTAGCATACACTCACACGCACATTACCCTGCCGAATGGATCGCATTTAATTCTAGGACAGTGTAATCTAAGAATCGTTATAGACTACACTAACAAGAATGTAAATAATTCAAAAAAAGGAATGACATAAACTGTTTCTTTGTCACAAACGGTTCATATTCCTTCTTCGAAAAGACTTATGTCTTTAAGAGTGTTACGTCACTTAATTCCTTTTAAAATGAAGACAAAGCGATTTATTCAGGGGACATTACGCTTAACGACCGCATTACGTTTTAAGTCGATTTTAACCCTTTTAGCGCTACGTACGTGTAATTTGCTACTTAAAGACACAGGCTATTTGTACGGGAATTTACGTTTTTTACATTGCTACGTTTACAAGACTTGCAATTGGCTGTTGTTGGTTACTTGTCCATTTAAAATGGGGTTTAAATGTAGAAAAAACGGCTTACGGGGCTTCGTTTTCATGTCTTAACTGACAGAACACATGAATATCGCTGGTTGTATCATTCTTATTTTGAAAGGTAGACATAAATATAGGAATAGCATTAAGGTTAGGGCCCGTTATATCTAGAATTTACCTCCCTTAACATCAGATTTTATGCAAAGTTTGTCAGTTTTCTATGGAATGAAGCTGCCAGTGCTGCTGTGTGGGGCTTGTTTGTATATCTAATTGGTTGTTATAAATCAAGTTTTATTATATGCCACGTCGGTGGCAAATGAACGTACGTACCGCCTGATGATAAGCGGTTACCGTTACCGGCGGCAAAACCTGAACCCGTACAGTTCTTCAGATTACAACCCATTAGGCAAACACAACACGAATAAGAAGCTGAAGTCTCTCCTCAGGCTTGAGAGTTCAATATCGCATGTAAATGTATACAGATTGGAAGCCATCATCGTCCAATAACTCACTACACCGACACTAAAATAATGAACGACTGTATTTACAGCGGACACAAATAATTGCGTTATTCTTGTAAACAACTCGTTAATGGACGAATTATTGCATTCGCGCGATTAACAAAGTTTATCACGATAAAATGAGCTCCATTAAGCTATGGCCACGCTTGCGTTTACGACCGTGAGTGTGTTGTTTGTTACATGTCTGTGCTGGCCTCTGAAAGCGGCAAGATCAATTTTCTTTGGTCTGTGAGTTATCACGATTTTAAAATGAGCTCCAAAAGCTATGGCCACACTTGCCTCTACGACCGCAAGTGTGTTGCTACATGTCTGTGCTTACGCCTGAGAGCGGCAAGATCAATTTTCTTTGGTCTGTGTGTGTCGGGAACCCAACCTGACAATCACAGTTCGCTTATTAGATATCAACGTGTTTCGTGCACTCGTTAAGAATTCATTCAATTCCAGTTAAGTTCAATCTAATATAGCCCGATATCAAACGCATCAAGGAAGCTTCACCAGTTTGAAGCAGGAAGCTAAACATCCAACAAATGGCTGTTTTTAAAGTTAGAACGATGAATCAATCAATTAAAACACCCAACACATTAAACAGCTAAGTATCATTCAAACACATAAGTTGTTAATTAAAAAACCCGCCCACATATTGATTTAATCCTTTGGGAGCTAGGATGCCACAGACACATGTTGAACTTAAAAAACACCTCGTTTTCGTCAAAAGGAAAAAAATATTCAAGGCATTTCACAGACTTACTGCAGCAGAATAATAACGTGTAAGTGTCAAATTACTGTGACGTCATCCATGATAATTTCCAAATTAAAAAAGTAAAACGGAACCTCGCGCAACCGTGCCGATTTAGCCAGCCCTTTACCCCATTCTACGCAATGCACTGGGCGGCTTAAGTCCATACACTTTATTGTAATCGAAATGGTGACGAATTTATTTTAAACGCTTTTTATTCTCACGCTTGTGTAATTTAATTTCGTTTAAAAGGGACAGTTGGAATGACGTATCCTATGGGACATGTTTATGAGCTTTAAAATGGGCATTTCAGAGGATGCTTTATGAGATAATTTTTTTTTTTTATTGTTTTAACATGAAAATATAAAATATGTGTACCGTAATTACATCATTTCGCCAAACTGCAGAGCAGTTTGTTGGCGATGGAGGAAACGAAATTATTTCGCTGTCCGTTTACCCATTTACTAGCATAATAAAGTTTCTTAACAATAATAGTACAGTCCATAGTGTTAACTAAATGAATAGATCAATCACTTTCTTGGAACCAACAAATCGAAATTACTGCAAATAGAATACGTAAACTCATATGGCTATTTAAATACTTGAGGCATATCTCCGATAAGGAACTTTTAATCTATATCTATAAAACCTTAGTTCAGTCAATCGTTCTTTACTGTCTGCCTGTATGGGGGGGCACTCACAAAACTAAACTCTTGGTTCTCGAGCGTGCTCAAAGGTCCATTCTTAAAGTACTTTTAGGTAAAAACAAAAGATACAGCACTAATGATGTTTACAAAGATTCTAATGTTCTTACTGTAAGAAAGTTATATATCTTAAATTGTATTCTGAAAATTCATAAAAAAATAAAACGAGATCAAAGTATAATACAAAAACGTAATCCATATGAAGGAATAAAGCAATTATCACGAACTAGGACTAATTTTGCTAAACGACAATTTAAAGTTGCATCAGTAATTCTTTATAACAAAATAAATAGAAAAACTAAAATTTACAGCACAACCTATAGAGAATGTAAAAAACTTATTTATAACTGGCTTAAAAGCCAAAATTACGACGATATCGAATTACTTATGACTAACAGTTAGCCATAAGTGATTCGATATCGTTCGAGGTAATCACTAATTTCGTAAAATGTTATCATATTTGCACGTTTCTTTCAATCATTTCACTCGTTTAGATTAAGTAAATTTAAATTTAAGTTCTCTTAACTCATGTGTAACCTGAAAAACAATTGAGCACCTCTCCAATCTGAGTATAATAATAAGATAGTAGATAGATAAAACCTGTTATTTAGTAGTAAGCTGAAAACAAACTATGTTTAGTTTTATTTTTAACATACAGTTACCACCTGTATGAAAGAGCGTTTCCTCCTAATACAAGTGTTTAACTTAAAAGGGGGAAACGAACACATGTGAAAAACCTTTGTTAAAAAATAAATAAATTTGAAATTTGAAAATTTGAAATTTGAACTAAAGAGCGTAAGTATTTACAGATAATGTTTATCTACCTAATCGTTTTCGGTCTAGATAAAAATTGATCTCCTTCCAGTGAAATACATCAGGGAGCAGAATTTATCTCCCAATGAAAACGTTTCCACCATCCCAAGCGGAGCTATAATTCCAAGTGCCACTAACGCCTAATGAAATGAGAAGATAATTGAAAAGATAGTACGGATTAACGGCCGATTTTCTTTGGGTCCCGTCTTGTTAGTGGTCGTTAAAGGAATACACAAATTATCAGATAAAGGAAGTAAGACATAATAATCAAACGATGCGACTTCAAAAATACAGGGTGTAACAAAAAACCCTGGCAATCCCGTTAAGGGTAGATAGATACCTGTAAATAGAATCTGAGAAAAATAGTAAGAAAAAAAAATCGCATCAAATAAAAAAGTTATGAGAGTTTTTATTTCGTAGGTAATAACATTAAAATCACGAAAAGAGGGTCTTTAGTGGCGGGGCTGCGAGGGGCATGGATGGGACGTGCTTTCTACGTGCGCGTGCGACGTTGCCATTCATAACATCAGGGGTAAGTAACATTTAAAAAATAAGACTTCTGTTTTTTTTTTTAATGCCGTCTTAAAAATAAAAAGGAAGTGATTTTCGGAATCGCGATTCGATACCGGTTACTGCCTTTTTTTATTTGCCAGGGTTTTATGTTACGCCCTGTAGAAAATATGATGTAGAATAAGAACTATCATATATTAGGGCGTAGCTGAATGGAATGGAATCTCGCTCACATACAGTTCGTCAACTCCAAAGTTGGACCAGTTCCACCTTACAGAATCGCAGCCATAGCGCCACTACTAGCTCTGTAGGTATGGTTTTGTGATTAAGGACGGCAGGGATATATTGTGTTGAGAGTGAGAATATGAATACGGTATTCCCTGCCTGTCGTAGAAGGCGACTAAAAGGGAACCTCGAGGTAGCAAACGGTCGCAGTTGGGGCCTGCGATCGCCTAAGTATAGAGTAAGACCAAGAAGAGGTGTGACGCTAGGGCGGCACTGGTGCGTTCCGTAGGAGATCCCAGAGCCGTCCGAAAAAAATCGAGGAGGACCATCGGGGGGTTTGTAGTCGGTGCGAGTCCGACATAACCTCCGCGCTATCCCCGTGGTGCGGAGGTATCCATAACGGATTTTCCTCCCAATTAAAAAATAATAATAATAATAAAGATATAAACATAACGAATCCTCAAATTAATAATGAGTC